>OZ030028.1:29133200-31533200 GCA_964023405.1 Apodemus agrarius
ACCAGATCTTAACTAATTCAACATATCTGTCAGTTTTCATTCTAGTTGCAATAATCCTGAAACTAACCAAATAACCTAGCAAGGGCCTTGTCATTTCCCATGCTAGTACCAAGGACAGTGGCTTCAGTAAGAGCCTGTGAGTGACTTACCGGTACCGATGGACAAAGACACCTCTGAAGATGGCATTCATCATCCCCTCTATCTCCTCTTGATTCTCTTGGAACTGGAGGAAGGAACAAAGTCAGACTCCCCCTCTTGTACTTCAACAGCATAATGTCACACATATAGAGAAGTGAAACTTCTACCTACTTCGTGTTTATTGAGGAACATAGTGTAAACCCTCAGGTAGCCAATATTCCCTTCTAACTCCAGAAGCAGAACATTTTAATGCCACAACAGTAGCTTTGTGTTAGTGGAAACTAATGCTCCTGGGGACTGGAGAGATGACTCAGAAGTTTAAAACACACAGAGAACACAAGTTCACTTCCAGAGAACACAAGTTCAGTTTTCAACACTCATGTCAGATAGCTCAAAAATACCTATTACTTCAGCTCCAGAAGATCTAACATCCTCCTCTGGATACTTTGTACACATACAGACACACATGTGCAAATCTTTTTAAAATGTCCCTTCTGATTGGAGTTATTCTATTCATACCTCACAGTTGTGTTTTTGACTACTATTAATTGGGAAAATGAAATTTTAAAAATCTATTAAATGTATTTATTTGAGGAAAGGGCAGCATATATAGGTCAGAAGATGACTTTCCAGGAGTCAGTCTCTTTCTACCAGATGGGTTCTAAGAATGAAATTAGGCTTGGAAACAAGTGTTTTTACCCACCAATTGATCTCACCAGCCTCAAAATGAAATGTTAATAAATCCATTTTGATAAAAGTATAACCAGTAGAAAGGTAAGAGAATAAATCAGTGATTTCTAAGTGGATAATTTTGTTCCCCAAAGGATAACTGGCAGTATCTGAATCCCTTCTTCCCAAGGTTTAGGGATCATTGTGGAAGATCCAGAAATGGTAGATGAATTTATAAAAACAGTGTCCTCTGGACACAAGAGGACTACATATGAACTCATAGTGGTTCTGACAGCATGCACAAGCTCCTTACAAGCTCAAGCAAGGTCAAATCCCAAAACGGAAAAAGGAGGTTTACATTAAGCCACACCCCAGGCCTAGGAGCTCTAGAAACTGACAGCTGCTGGTAAAGGGAGAGTCAGTTTTCTTCAAGCGTGCTGGCCCTGATAAGCAGAATGTGCTCCGCTGGAAGGCCGCACATCCAAGAGTATAAGGGTAGTACAAATTAGACTTAATGGATGGGGCAAAGGGGGAGACACAAAGTTGGATTATAGAGAAGTAGAGTAGATCTTGGACGAGTTGGGGGCGGAAAATGGATATGATCAAAATGTACTATACAAAATTCTCAGAGAATAAAAATATTTTTACATTAAAATTTTTTTAAAGTTTTGGTTATCATGACTGAGCTGGTATCAAAGTACTATGGGGATCTAGTAGACAGAGGCAAAGGAACACTGCTAAACAATACCCAAAGCCAGGGCAGCCTCCCAGTGTCAATAATGCCACCACTGAGAAACTTCAGAATAGATAAACAATAGATACTAATGAAGAGAAACTTCAGACTGAATAAACAATAAATACTAATGAAACAGAATATAAGGAGAAAACATCTTTGAAACAACTAATTCTATTTCTTCTATATATTCACATATTAGGGGAAATCTGAGGAAGCAGACATTCTGTGTAAGTTAAATAAAAGAGGAAGCCAGATGTTAGTACATTTAATCCTAGCCCAAAGGAACCTGAAGCAGGAGTCTGAAGGCAGTCCAGGCTACATAATCAAGACCCTATCCCAAGAAAAAAGAATATTTAAAAAGGCTCCAGAAATACTATCATCAAATATCCTTACTTGAATTCCAGATGAGGAATTTTAAGTATGGATTAATTAGAATTATTAAAGAATCATGACATTTGGATATATGAAAAAATGGTATCAGGTCATACAAGTATATTACTTTTAAGAGGGTATACTTAAATATTTAGGGTTGAAAAACTACTAAGCCCACATAATCTATCAAAACAGATAAGCTAATACAATGAAATACTCATTGTTATGGAATACACTGTGAATATGGTATTTGTTATAGATGTGTTCTATAATCTTTAGTTTTTCACATTTAAAATATCATCAGAACCAGAAACTGAGAAAAGTCCACTGATGATGAGATGTACTGGATGTGTATGACAGAGAAGCAGACTAAAGGGATGGTACACTTTCACAAATGGACAGCAGGAAACAGTATGGTAGAGAGACTAAAGTGAGAGAATGACAACTGATGGAGAATCCAGAAAAAGAAGAAAAAGAATCCCACTAGTACAGTTCTCCCTTTTTATAGAGAATACATCCCAAGACTCCCAAGCAATGCCCCAACTACAGATGGTATCAAATATCATGCACATAGGTTAAAAATATTCTTATATGAAATTCTTGGGACCAACAGTGTTACAGATTTTATAGTTTTTTAGATTGGGAACACAATCTCTAAATCCAAATTGGAAATGTACACCAAGTTAAATTTTTTTGAGTGTCATATTCATGCTCAAAAAGTTTAGCAGAGTATTTCAGAATTCATATTTTTAGATTAAGGATTTTCAACCAACTTGTATTATATATTTATGTGTGTAGCATCTATCAGAAACTACTTTGTAAATTACAGAGTGACAAAAAATGTCATATAAACTTAAATCTCTCTCACACACATCTTCCCTCTCAAAATAGTCACTGAATTGTATTTTGTTGTTTTGTTGGTGAGAGTGACTTTTTTTTGAGACAAGGCCTCATTAATCAGCCCTGGCTGGCCTAGAACTCACTACACAGACCAAGTTGACCTCAAACTCAGATATCCTGCTCCCTGAGTACCAAGACATACACCCCCAAGGCCAGCTACTTTGGAGTTGACAGTGAGAAAACAAAACCACAGAAAGTAAACCTGCAGATATAATGAGGGTCTCTCACACACAATTTAAAGATCCTAGATAGTTCTATTACTAAGTGTAGGCCTTTAAACATCACCCTGACAATGAAAAACAGCAAATGAGAATGGAGTAACACAAAGTTCGCCTCTCAGGCTGATACAGCTCAGTAATAGTGCCTGCCTACTTGGCAGGTGTAAGGCCTTGGATCCAATTTTCTGTGCCACAGAAAAAAGAGAACAAGTGAACAAGTAAGAGACAGATGCATACAGTGATAAATATTTCCTTCTGTCATGACATAGCAGAGAAGCAATTGTTTTTTATGGGAACTAGGAAAATCATCACTAGATACAGTTAGACATAGAGTATCCTAGCAACCTCAAGGTGAGAAGAGCAGATACTTAGTAAGGAGTAAAAGGCAGGTATATCAGTGTTTGACTTAAACACTGTTATTTAAAGTTTAATGAGTCTAAAAGATTTTCCCAGAGCTTATTTCACTAAAGGTCTTACAGTTTAAATCTAAAAAGTTCTCCTCCAAAGATATAGATATATATATGTATACATATATATACATACATACATATACATATACATATACATATACATATACATATATATATAAAGGTATGGCCACCTATTAATGGACCTTTAAGAGGTGACTAGATCCCAAGAGTTCTAACTTTATCAATGGTTTAATCCATAGATGAGTTCATAGCTAAATGGACTATGAGGAGGTATGACCTACTGGATGATGTAGGTTACTGGAGTCATGCCTAGGAAGAAAATAGCTTGTTGCCTGACCCCTCTCTCCTGTCTACTATGAGGTGAGTTGACCTATTGCAGCAGAACCTCTGTGCTATAATAGTCAGCCTCACCATAGGCACAAAGCCAGAGAACTACTTTAATACTGACTGAAACCATGAGCCAGGATAAAACCTTTCCTCCTTTGAACTGTTTCTCTCGGGTATCTGTCAGAGTGATAAAGAGCTTACCACAAGGAAGACAAAACAAAACTTGTATGGCTAAGTAGCCAATTCATTCATTATTTCATTTAAATAGACTAGAAGGTAGAACTGCCCCTTTTTTAAAAAAATTTTTCATAAATATGTTTTGGTAATATTCCTTGCTTTCTTCCAATTACTCCCAGATCCTCCACTCCTTACCCATCTAAATATTATCCCTCTTTTTAAAGAAAAGGAAACTAAAGTTTAGAAGTTACATAAGGCCCTCTACAGTAACAACTACCACAACAAACTCATATCCAGAGGTGACTAGAAGGTGTGTGCTTTCTGTTGCCCATTAACACGGCCTCCCGTATCATTTGTTTTTCAGCACTGTACATTTAACATGAAATTCAAACAACTTGGCATGACAGTGTAACATTTAAACACTACTGATAATGCTAACCAACCAATGGAAGCTGAATGAAAGTGAAATACAGAAAAGTCTAATTGCACTCCAAATTAAACATCTGTGAGCCACAGTCCCACACAAAAGCACACGCAGTGATTTCTGATGGACGAGTGCAGGGAAAGTGTTGCCATCCCTGCTGTTCTTTATCTGGAGGGCTGCTTGAGACTGTGCTCACTGAGAGAAGTGATGGGCCCTGACAAGGGCTGGGCAGCAGATGGAAGCTGGAAGAGGAGAAAGGGAACAGGAATCTTGCTTACCTCTTTCCTTTTCTCCAGCAGACTCTCCAGTCGCTCTGGTGCTCTCTGCTCTGGCCCCTTGTTTCGTTCAGCCTCATACTGACGTTGATTGTTGTCTTTGTGCAGACTCAATTGGAGTGCAACTTTTACCAGAGAAGTCATTAGCTTCATGGCTTTGAGTCAGAGGAAACAAGAAAGCCACTGTTCAAGTCAGACGAGAGAACATGAGTGCAAAAGCAACAGGAAAAGGATAAAGGATAAAAACCAAGCAGGGTGACCCTGAAGTCCTAAAGTTTTCTGTCCTGGAGTGTAACTCCTCAGCAACTTTTGTGGTCTTATTTTATATGCCAATCTATTGCCAGAAGTATGCTCTGGGAATATATAAAAACTGGGAATCATTACTGTGGTCTCCCCTTTCCTATGTCCACTGGTGAGAAGCAGGAGGGGGTCTAGGATTAAAGCAACAAGGTACAATAGCATTGATGTAGGTGGGAAAGAAACCCAAAACATACAACAAAGCCCCAGTAATCTCAGGTCCAGCCAACTGAGTTGTGGGAGTACTCACCCGCCAGGGTACTTGTATGACGAAAGGCTCGGACCTGGGAATCTGAGAGGCCGATGAGCAGGGAGATAAGGTCATCCATAGGAAAGCCATCATAGAGCAGGCTGTACTGGCACTGATAGACCAATGTCTTCACAAACTCACAGAAGCTTCCCTGGAACTTCTTCCAGGATGGACCTGGAGCTGTCAGGGGGTAGTCTCCTGAGTCCTAAATATGGTTTATGAAAAGGATAAGAAAATTACTAGGTCCATGAAACTCCAGGGATTAGAAGTCAAAACTCAATAGCATGATGAAAATGTAACTCAATATACTTCATTTCACATTATTCCTCAACCCCAAAGCCTGTCTGCTAATTTCTGCAAGCCTCTTTTATATTCAAAGAGGCTGAGCTCTTTCATATAAAGACTATTTCCAAGAATCAGAAATAAAGGGGTAATGGGCCTCATGCTGTGAATTCAGAGTAACAAGCGCAGGCTCCGATGAGCTTCCTCCACCTCATTAAACTCTTCTGTTAGCTGCTGGATGATCTCTGAGTTGGACATTGTCTTGAACATCTCAGGAGTCACAGTGCCTAAAGATTGAAGGAGATAGGAGATATAAAAAGAAAATAATAGGACACAGATACATTTGAGGATGAACCAGAGGAAATATTGGGAAGAGCTTAGAAGGCGCAATCACACAATTTGAATTCTTTCTAGTTATAAGCCTGTCATCATTCATTTGTATAACAGCTATAAAATAACTTCTGAAAATGCAAAAGAATTATGTAGTAAAAGACTATGGTTCAAAAAATACCCCCAAACAAACTGAAAAAGGAAACAAAACTAGGGCAGATGATGTTTTCTTGTAAAACATTTGACATCCCTGGCCCAATAAACTAAACCCTGGCATGTCGAGTTGGAGACTCCAAAGGTCAGACAGAAAACACAGTGGCTGAGGAATAAGATTAATAGTCTATCCCACCTGCAAAAACTAAGACACTCAGTGTTTTGTACACCCCTGAAATTCTAGCACTCAGAAAGCTGTGGAAAAATATAGGTGAAATAGATGATAAATAGAAACAACAGATTACTCCATATACAAAAACTAAAAAAAAAAAAAAAAAAAAAAAAAAAAAAAAATCAACTGGATTTCATGTGCATACCTGTAATCCCAGTATTCAGAAAATTGCATGAGGCAAGAGGATTGCTTCAGGATCCAGGCCAGTGTGAGATACACAGTGAAACCTCTCAAAAATAAAATTAAACAAAAAAGCCTCCAAAGGTATGAGAGCCCAGTTTTAAATCTGTGCCTATTGTTATTAAAACAGATGTTTTCCCACCAAAAAGTTGTGCCTCAAAATCATCATAGCTCCCTACTAAATTACTTCAAAAATGTAAGCATCAAAGTGTACTTAAATATTCCAGCTCTTCATGCCTTACCTTCTTTTTTTAGACAAATTCAAATGTACTCATAAACAGAAACAGCATTTTAAACATGAAGGATGGGAATCAGGAAGAAGTGGGGGAGTTTCCTCACTTTTACATCCACAGGCTCGGATGAAAAAATTAACGAGCTCCAAGAATCCTGCATTTTCATCTTGCTTGTAGTTTTCTAGCCACTCATCCACCAAAGACTAGGAGAAACATGTAGATGATTTCAATCCCAACAATATGACACAACATATTATTGTATTTCATCTTCTCAAATGAAATATACAAATTTCTCATAAAAAATTACAAACATCTTTTCAAACATCCTGCTGAACTAGAATGAAAGGTAGAAGCACACAAAAGTCAAAATTGAGATGGCAGCAATTCTAGGAAGCAGGAAGCTGACTTCTGAGGG
Source organism: Apodemus agrarius (assembly GCA_964023405.1). Lineage (NCBI taxonomy): Eukaryota > Metazoa > Chordata > Mammalia > Rodentia > Muridae > Apodemus > Apodemus agrarius. The sequence goes on from OZ030028.1 coordinate 29,140,240, forward strand.
AAAGGTTTTACTAAACAAGACAGCTATACAAAAGGCACAGCCTAGGAACAGAGCCTAACATAAGCATTCCGAGAATAGTCCAAGAGAGGCCCACCAGATAAAGTGGAGTCCTGCAGAGCTATATTCTTATGAAAACAAAGAATGGGAAATGAATCTATAGGTCCACTGGGAACAGAAGAGAATGTGCACTATAGTGTAGTTGGAGAGAAAAAGTGAATTCACTCTCTTGAAAATTATAACCATACTTAGCCCCCTGGGACTGGATTTGCAGCCCAGATTCTTTCTACCTGTAGGACCAGAATAATCTCAGGTAGAGAGCTTATTTTAAAGTGATTCTGAAGCCGGGTGTGGTGGCGCATGCCTGTAATCCCAGCACTTGGGAGACAGAAGCAGGCGAATTTCTGAGTTCAAGGCCAGCCTGGTCTACAGAGTGAGTTCCAGGACAGTCAGGGCTATACAGAGAAACCCTGTCTCAAAAAACAAAAACAAAAACAAAACAAAAAAAAAAACACCAAAAAATTATTTGCCGGGAGGTGGCACATGCCTGTAATCCCAGCACTTGGGAGGCAGAGGCAGGCAGATTTCTGAGTCCGAGGCCAGTCTGGTCTACAGAGTGAGTTCCAGGACAGCCAGGGCTACACAGAGAAACCCTGTCTCGAAAAACCAAAAAAAAAAAAAAAGTGATTCTGAGCAGAAATGGTGGTGAACAGCTCTAACTACAATATTTAGGAAGTAGAGGCAGGAGGAAGAGTTCAAAGTCATCCTCAAGTTCATAGTGAGTTTGAAGTCAGTATGGGGTACATGATACTCTGTCTCAAAATAACAACAGCAAAAAGTATTCAAAAGTGTTCCCATGTTAGGAAAATGCAGATTTATCTCTTATAAGTACAACTTTGACCCTGACCCCAAAGAATTCCAACACGGAGCTTTAGAGAAAATGAGTGGATCATAGTAAAAACCTAGTAAAAATATGAGGGAAGAAGGCACTGAAAGTAATAATCATAAAAAACAGAATTATAAGCATTTACTTATAAGACTGAAGGTACCACCAATTATAAAATGGTTTCATGATTAAAGAAATAAATCAAATAAAAGTAGAATGCAGTAAAATTTTAAAATGGAATTTTAAAATGCCATTTCTCTTACTATGTCCTTTGCCTTACAGAAGCTTTCCAGTTTCATGAGGTCCCATTTATCAATTCTTGGTCTTAGAGCATGAGCCATTGGAGTTCTGTTTAGGAAATTTCCCCCTGTGCCAATGAGTTCAAGGCTCTTTCCCACTTTCTCTTTTATTTGATTCAGTGTACCTGGTTTTATGCTGAGGTCCTTGATCCACTTGAACTTTCGTGTTGTGCAAGGGATAAATATGGGTCTATTTTCATTTTTTACAAACAGACAGCCAGTCAGACCAGCACCATTTATTGAAGATTCTTTTCTTCCATTGTATATTTTTGGCTTCTTTGTCAAAGATCAAGTATCCATAAGTGTGTGGTTTTATTTCTGTTTCCTCAATTCTATTCCATTGATCAACAAGCTTGTCTCTGTACCAATACCATGCAGTTTTTATGACTCCTGCTCTGTAATAAAGCTTGAGGTCAGGGATGGTGATTCTCCCTGAAATTGTTTTATTGTTAAGAATTGTTGTTACTAGCCCGAAAGCACAAAACAAAACAAAAAAAAAAAATCACAGACCACAGAAAGCTCAAGAAGAAGGAGGCCTGAAGTGGGTGTGCTTTGGGTCCTCTGAGAAAGGGAACAAAATACTCACAGAAGCAATAATGAAGACAAATTGTAGAGTAGAGACTGAAGGAAAGGCCACCCAGAGACTGCCCTACCTGGGGATTCATCCTATAAACAGTCACCAAACCCCGACACTATTATGGACAAGAAGTGCATACCGAAATGAACCTGTTATGGTTGTCTCCAGAGGGGCCTTGCCAGAGTCTTAGACATACAGAGGCAGATGCTAGCAGCCAACCATTGGACTGAACATGGGGTCCCCAATGGAGGAGTTGGAGGGTGGACTGGAGGAGCTGAAGGGGTTGGCAGCCCCATGGGAAGAACTAAGATGTCAGCCACCCAGACACCCCAGGATTCCCACAGACTAAACCGTCAACCAAGGGATACACATGATTCCAGCCAAAAAGTGTGGGAGAGGAATACCTTGTCAAGCATCAGTAGGAGGAGAGGTCCTTGGTCCTATAAAGGCTCAATAGATGCCCCAACAAAGGAAATCGAGGCAGGGGAAGGTGGGAGTGGGTCAGATGGAGGGGCATATACTTGGAGGCAGAGGGTGGGAGGAATGGGTTTGGGGTTTTCGGGGAGGGGGAAAACTGGGAAAGGTTTTAGCATTTGAAATGTAAATGAAGATTAAATTCAATTTAAAAAAGATAGAAAAAAAGAATTGTTGTTCCTATTTTGGGTTTTTTGCCTTTCCAGATGAATTTGAGAATTGCTCTTTCCATGTCTTTGAAGAGTTGTGTTGGAACTTTGTTGGGGATTGCATTGAATCTATAGATTAGATTGCCTTTGGTAGGATGGCCATTTTTATTATGTTAATTCTGCCAATCCATGAGCATGGAATATCTCTCCATTTTCTGAGATCAACTTTGATTTCTTTCTTGAGAGACTTGAAGTTATTGTCACTTGTTTGGTTAGAGTTACCCCAAGATATTTTATATTATTTGTGGCTACTGTGAAGTGAGTTGTTTCCCTAATTTCTTTCTTAGCCTGTTTATCATTTGTATAAAGGAAGGCTACTGATTTGAGTTAATTTTATATCTGGCCACTTTGCTGAAGTTGTTTATCAGCTGGAGAAGTTCTCTGGTAGAATTTTTGGGGTCTCTTATGTATGCTATCATATCATCTACAAATAGTGATACCTTTATTTCTTCTTCGCCAATATGTATCCCCTTGATCTCTTTTTGTTGTCATTGTTCTAGCTAGCACTTCGAGTACTATATTGAATAGATATGGGGAGAATGGGCATCCTTGTCTTATCCCCGATTTCAGTGGGATTGTTTCAAGTATAGCTCCATTTAATTTGAAAAGTCACAGGTGGGAAAGCACCCAACAACTAGAAGACAACTTTCCTCTTCTGCCAAGGGTTTGAAGAAAGCTCATCATTCCCAAGCCTGATACTGTGGCCCTCTTGTGAAAGTAGACTACAAGTCCACTGAATTTTTGGTTCCAAAACTCCCTTCAAGTGTCTGGTATGGAAAATTGCTCAGGACTTCAAATTAGATCTGCACTTAGCTACTGGTCCTTAGAAGGAGGCAGTAAAGACCTATGTGGTTAGCATTTCTGAAGATACCAACCTGTGTGCTATTTATATTAATGTTTAACAATTCACCCAAAAATATACAGGTAGTATGACTTATACACGGAAAACACACAAATTCACTATGAGGGGAAACATTTCATTCTCAGAATTACTAGTAGAAAACTAGGGAACAGAAATCAGTTATTGGTAGTTGATTTCTATTTTCATTTGTATGTGAATCTTTAATAAACATAAATGATAAAGCATTAATACAAGTCAAAATATTTCAGTAAGCAAGTTTCAACAATTTAACTTTTGTAATAATTATAAATAAACTTGTAAAAATTTTCTGGACATAACTATGTTTTTTTAAATATAGTTAAATTTCTTATTGATGTCAAGAGGAAGAGGAGAAGAGGTGAAACACTTCTTTACCTGCATGCAACTTCTGGCACCTTTCACGGCATCAAAAAGGTCATTGGTTGGTGGCAATGATTCGTTCTTGCTATTCCCACTAGATACTCTTTGGGACTGCTTCTTCTGATGTTTTGCTGCCTATTAAGTGTAAAAATATTAGCTGTACAAAAGCTGTAAAAATGATGCTATCATTTGATCTCATCATTATCACTTTAGGCAGCCTTAAACTGTCAATTCCACAGCAATGCTTCCATTGTTGTATTAGATCTTAAATAACCGATCTTTTTTTATTGTTGTGAGAATTGTTATTAACCTTTTCTCTTTTTAAATAATTCTGGTAGCTCTCTATCCTAATGTTCTCTCTTCTTCCATTCCATCACCTGAGTCCCTTCCAGGCTTTTCTTTGCTGATTCCCAGACTAGATTCTGAATTAAACAAAATGGTGGACTCACTGGGGCAGTTTTGGGTGGTCGTTTTGCTGCTCTCTTCTTCACATTTCGTCTTAAGTTGTCTTCAAAGTCACTGTCTTCATTAGCTGAGGGAGTATCCCTACAAAGAGAATATGATTTCCCTTAAGCATCATCCCATTCCCTCCACATAAAGAATTAATTATAATTTATCTCTAACTGTGCCACATCTACATGAGAAAAACATTCAAATTTTAAGAGATACAAGACAAGAAAAGTCACTTCAAAGCAGTAGAGATGAAAAATGAACTAAAAGCAGGTGAAACGGCTCAGCAAGTGAGAGCACTTTCCACCAAAGCCTTCACGGAACCATACAGTGGAAAGAGAGAACCGACTCCTGAACGTCATCCTCTAACCCCCATGTACGTCTCTGGCAGGCACATATGTACATATACACATAATTAAATGTACCTAATTTTTTTAAAAATGAGGAACTGAACTGGTTGATATTCATACATGCATTTTCTATGTGCAGAAAAATCAGCATGGCTCAGGAAATAATTCATCAACCATACATAAGTAGATTAGTATGTACCTGGAATTATAGTTCACCCTTGACATTTAACCTCCATCTTAGTGATTCAAGTTTATAGTGCTAATATAATCTAGTCTTCAATAATAGCACTGGCAGAAACAGAAATGATTCAGAGAAGGCCAATTAAACTAAACAGGATAGAGATAATGGTGTGTGAGATTACTTTTTTTCCTAGAAAGATTACAAAAACATGCTATTACAACATTCACAGAATAAACTCAAAAGCTGTAACAGATAAGGATCACGGATCTGTTTTAAGAATCTGAAACAGCCAGGCAGTGGTGGCATACACCGTTAATCCTAGCACTTGGGAGGCACAGTCAGGCGGATTTCTGAGTTTGAGGCTAGAGGCTAGCCTGGTCTACAAAGTATGTCCAGGACTACAGAGTAAGCCAGGGCTACACAGAGAAACCCTGTCTCAAAAATCAAAAAAAAAAAATCTGAAACATAGGATACCAACTAAAAGATACCTACAAATTTTCAAGCAACAAATAAAGCACTATTTATAGTCTCTCATGGTCCCTACTTCCAGCAGCAGTGCTAAGCATTTTTCAAAATAGGTTTAGGTAGTGTTATTTCCCAGGTTTTGGCACCATTGTTATGTTCATAAAAAGAGAAAAAGGTAGCAAGATAAATTCAAAACTAGACCTGTACTGTACTCTATTCTGTTTTCAGGGTATTGCTATGTAGCCCAGGTTGGCCTTTTTGCAACTGATGTGCTATTCTTGATGTTTATAAGATGTAAGGCAGTCAAGAAACAACAGAGCTGGGAGGAACTGGTTCTCCAATCTGAACCAGCATAGCATTTCTTCCCTCCCTTTCCTTCTCCCTTCCCCTTCTCTACCTTCCATTTTTGGTTGGTTGGTTGGTTTTTATTTAGTTCTAGAGCAGAGTCTCATGCAGTCCAAGCTAGTTTGAATTCACTCTGTGGCTGTCTTCCGCTGCCTCATCCCAAATTCTGGTGTGTGCTACAGGTGTGTGCCACCATATCCAGCTTTTAGTACAGCATTTCTGATCCTGTCACACAGCCCCACAGGTATCACAGCCAAGGTAGAAACCAATAGAGAAGAAAGCTGCTGGGTTCAACTACCTCTCACCAACTGCACTCACCACTCTGCAGTTCCCTGTGAGCCTCTGTCATCACAGGGTAGGATGGTGGAGGAAGGAGACAAGGCCATCTGTGCCTGTCTCATAGACTTTCGAAGTGGGGAGGACTCACTGCCTGAGGAAGAGCCATGGTGCTGGGTGGAGGGTGACCACAGAGTAGGCATGTCAGCCCTGCTGGAGGAAAAAAGGAAAGAGTTCCTACTATTACTACAACATCCCTTTCAAGACCATCATCTTTCTCTCCTAGGAGGTGGTCTTAGTACTGTGGGATGGGGCACCAAAACCAACAGTCAACCTAACCACATTGAGGTATTTCGGTCACTACCGCCTTAGGGGCTGGCAAACAGAAACCTGAAACTAGGGGGGGGGGGGGTGACGGGATTGGTGACGTTCATCACAGTGACCTGGGAGGCTGAGGCAGGATGGTCATCCGATTCAAAGCCAGCCTGGAATTCCAGAGTAGCCTGGGCAACTTAGTGGGCCCTTATTCGAAATAAACGGTCAAAAAGAAGCCTGGTGGGCGGGAAAGGATATTCATAGTTGAGCGCTAGGAAGCTTGGAACATATTCCAACTCTCTGGGCGGTACCCAACCTTCCGTATGGGTACATAAATTAAGAGACCATAAGGGCCTGGGTCTAATCTTCAGTATAAGTAAATAAATTAAACTAACTAAATAAATAGGGCTGGGGCCAATCTTCGGAATAGGTAAATAAATTAATTGATAAATAAATAAGGCCGGAGGCTCTGGGGCCAATCTTCAGTATAGGTAAATAAATTAATTAAGATAAATAAATAAGGCCGGAGGCTCTGGGGCCAATCTTCAGTATAAGTAAATAAATTAAACTAAATAAATAAATAGGGCTGGGGCCAATCTTCGGAATAGATAAATTAATTAATTAAAATAAATAAGGCCGGAGGCTCTGGGGCCAATCTTCAGTATAAGTAAATAAATTAAACTAAATAAATAAATAGGGCTGGGGCCAATCTTCGGAATAGATAAATTAATTAATTAAAATAAATAAGGCCGGAGGCTCTGGGGCCAATCTTCAGTATAGGAAAACACACACACAAGGCCTGAGGGGTTACACACTGAGCCGGTTCGGAGCAGCTGCTGGCACAGGTCCCTCTTAGAGGGGTCCGAGAGGGGTACACGGGCTGAGGCCGAGCTGCTGAAGCCGAGCCAGCAGAGCACCCCAGATCTCCATCTCTGGCCATCGGTCCGGGCCGGAAGTGGAGGTGTCACGGGGGTTCAGCCAGGCACGGTCCACACCTAAGGGTAAAGCACGCATTCTCTCCTTCCAGAAAGCGCTAGGTCCCCGCCAACCCCACCCCCCAAGCTGATTTGAGGTGTGGGAGGCGGGGGTGTCTTCCGTGTACGGGACGACTTCTCCCTCCGGGTCGGAAGATGGGACTTCCGGCCTCCTCCACGGCGGACGCGACCGAGCTCGGCGGAGGGACGAGCGGACAGGAGGGCGGGGATGTCTCCTGTCTGTGGGTCCCCAAGGGGCAGCCTCACTGTTTGAGCCTGGAAGAATGACCTCTAGATGGACACGGTTAGGGAAAGGTCACCACCTCAGAGGTCCCTTCGGGTCTCCGTGGCCATCCGTCCCACCTCCGACGTGAGACGCCCCCGCCGCAGCAGCTCTTCTTCCTCAGTTGGCGGGCGGGTAAGGCTTAGAAGGAGGAAAAAAAAAAACGCGGGAAGGCACGAGATACGCCGTGCGCAGGCGCGAGATTAACTGCTCTTCGCGCGGCTGAGAAGTGTCGCGAGACTTGGCACGGCGCGCGAGCTCGTGCTAACCACGTTCCTGCCACGCAGCACGCGCGCAGGCTTCGAGCAGCCACCCGGCATGTGGCGTGCGCTCCTGTCACGTGGGCTCCAGTGCGCCTGGGTCGCTCCACCCAGGTCCCGCCTCCTTTACTCCTACGTCCCCCTCCATTGGCTGAGCGTTTGCTGCCGCCTTTAGTCGAGCTCCTCGATTGCAATAGGCTCCGTTTCACCCAAGCCCCGCCTTTCGAGCAAGAGTACCACGCCCCTTCTCAAGACCACACCCCCTGCCCCGCCAGCCTCGGCCGTGCGGGCCGTGTTCCGCCCCCTGCCGAGCTGCTGTTCCACATTGGCTTCCCGTCTACCCTGCCCCCGCCCCCGGAGCCGGTTTCTTCTTATCATTGGCGGGACACCGCTTCGGGCCCCGCCCCCTGTCCCTGCTCCCCGGCTCCCATTGTCTCCGCAGATGCCTCCTGGTCCAGCCCGGTGCTGGGGTTGTTCAGTTTTAGGGGACACACTCCTATTCTTCGCTTCAAGACGTCCCGCGGCCGCGAACGGGATTCTAGAGTTCCGTGGGCTTTTCTTTCCTCCTTAGGACCCACTTTGCCCCGTCCCGGGGAGGAGAGCGGCTATGTCCGCGCTGCGACCCCTCCTGCTTTTGCTGCTCCCTCTGTGTCCCGGTCTAGGACCGGGACATGGCAGCGAGGCAAAGGTCGTCCGGAGTTGTGCAGAGACTCGGCAGGTGCTGGGGACCCGGGGATATAGCTTAAACCTAATCCCTCCCTCCCTCATCTCAGGTGAGAGGAAAGAGGGAAGAGTCAAGGGTGGGAAGGGGCGGGGACGGGTCCTCCCCATCTCACAATAACTCTTTCCTTTCAGTGACCATTACGATGGTCGTTTCATCTGCTGGGCATCTTTCTTCTCCTCCCGTAACTTCCTTCCCGGGATCACAATAACCCTGCTGCTCACATAATAGCTCTCATTCATTCCCCCACCCAAGGAATTCCCTTCTCTGTAATTAGCTCGCCCGTTAGTTAGCGTCTTTCTAACAGCCAGAAATCGCCTGGCAGCTCCTGCGAGCTTCTCTTAGGACAATACTTTCTTGCTTACCACCCCCTACGAAGCCCGTGCTTCATTCCATAGCTGTCCCATTTAAGTCCCTGGAGGCGTGGGGTGTGCAGTGTTGGGGAGGGTTACCTGGAGACCCTCTGGTCACTAATGCGGTCCTCAAAGCTGTCCAGTAGGTGATCCCATTACAAATAGGGGCGAGGCGGAGACAATGATGAGGGTTCAGGTAGGGCTGAAGGGGCAAACAAAAGACAAAGCAGCCGGACAGGTGGAAGACAAAAACCAGCTCCCCCCTCCCCCTCGAGACAGGGGAGGGATGAAAGGAAATTCCTAATGTCCCGTACTCTTCCTCCCTGTCTCCTCTGTCTAGGTGAGCACCTTCAAATCTGTCCTCAGGAGTACACCTGCTGTTCCAGTGAGACGGAGCAGAAGTTGATCAGGGATGCCGAGGTCACCTTCCGCGGCCTCGTGGAGGACAGTGGCTCCTTCCTAATTCACACGCTGGCTGCCCGGCATAGAAGGTTTAACGGTGAGGACCTCTGGGGGGGGAGTCTCCAGATGTGCTTCGCTCCTCTTCATGATTACGCCTTGCACCCCGTTTCCCCACCTCCTGCAGTCACAGGCAGCCCACCCACCCACCCACCCCGGAGCCCCCTGCTTACTCCCATCCCACTCCACATTCTCTCCAGGACCCTCCCAGATCTCCGGCTTGCTTGGCTTCTAACCCTTTTGCCTCTTCTTTTCCTCATTCCCTCCTGCCTCTGCCCTCCCCTGCCCTCCCTGCCTCTGTCCCCTCTTCTCCTGCCTCCACCCGTGTTAGAGTTCTTTCGGGAGATGCTGTCCCTATCCCAGCATTCTTTGGCCCAGCTCTTCTCGCATTCCTATGGCCGCCTGTATTCCCAGCACGCCGTCGTCTTCAACAGCCTGTTCTCCGGCCTGCGGGACTACTATGAGAAGTCTGGCGAGGGCTTAGACGACACCTTGGCGGATTTCTGGGCGCAGCTGCTGGAGAGAGCCTTCCCTCTGCTGCACCCACAGTACAGTTTCCCTCCTGACTTCCTGCTCTGCCTCACTCGGCTTACCTCGACTGCTGACGGCTCTCTGCAGCCCTTCGGGGACTCGCCCCGCCGCCTCCGCCTCCAGGTGAGGAGGTCCCACAACCTCTGATCCTAGTGACCTCTGATTTAGGAACTGTCATCTCCAAGACAGTCACCCCCTTTTGTGCCCATGTCACCTCTGACCTCATGGCCTGCATCCTAGCCTTCTCTGACCCAGTGAGCCCCATCTCCAGCCGCGGTCACCTATGCCTGACCAGTGCCCCTCAGGCTCCTTTATCTACATTCTTTGCCCTGATTTTATATACACACTTGGCCCTCCACCCTCTGCCAACACCTCTCTTACCCGAACATGGTGACCTCCTGTGGTTCAACTAAATCAGAATTGGGCAGCAAAGTTGGGAACCATTTTCACTTACAGTGTCACACTGCACTGTCACCGTCATTGCTGGAGGTAAATAAGAGCACCCTTATTTTACAGAGGAGAAAAATGGGGCTCTCAAGCAAGTCTCAGCCAATAAGTAGAGATAGAGGAGCTCACACCCTCAGTCTTCTAACTTTAGATTCAGTGTGCTGAGACGGTCTACCCCGCTAGCCCTTCCCAAACACCCAACCCTTCTAGACCATAATTCCTTTGGGCCTATTGAGTCCCCCTCTCTATATCCCCCAACAGTGTGCCCACCCCAAGTTAATCTCACAAGCTCAACCTCCTTCTGTCTCTAACTCCAGTCCTGACTTAATTTTTGTCTTTTTTTTTTTCCCCTCCCTCATCTTCTTTATCTCCAGATAACCAGGGCACTGGTGGCAGCCCGGGCCTTGGTCCAGGGTCTGGAGACTGGAAGAAATGTGGTCAGCGAAGCACTTAAGGTTAGAGGGGACCAGAATGTGGACAGAGCCCAGGGAATGAGGACAAGCACCCGCTGGCAGGAGAGGCCTAAAGTTGTCCCGTGTCTGTCCCTGGGCTCTGGTGTTCCAGAGGACATCAGGAAGGAAGGCCAGAGTCAGGCCTCCCCGGGGTGTCTGACGTGATCTCCTGTGACCTCTGGCCCTCCCTCTGGTGGCCCACATGCTTTCTGCTGGTCTTTCTATAACAGCTCGGATTGGAGTGACCCCCTCAGTGGCCCTCCCTCCCTGCTGCTGAAGGTCTCTCATCACTGGTCCTGTCCCCGCCTCACCTCCTGCCTCCTTCCGGTCTCCTCAGCCTGGGCTCACTCTTGGCCCTGAATCTTTCCTTACCCCCCTCCTCAGTGAGACCTTAGGTGAACCCCTCTCATGAAGCAGGGTCAGCAACCTTTTCTCTAGGTGCCCCCCTCTCAGCCCCCTAGCAGTCCTGTGGTGTCACCGGATGCCACATGGTGTCACCAGTCACAGTTGCTCACCTCCAGCTTCCCACAGATAGCCTGGGGAGGTGGGTCAGGGTCCTTGACCTCTCTCCGCCCAGCACCAGGTTTGCTAAGAACAGCCTGGGTGCTTGTGGATGCCCAGACCCATTTTCTGCCCACAGGTGCCGGTCTTGGAAGGCTGCAGACAGGCCCTGATGCGCCTGATTGGCTGCCCGCTTTGCCGGGGCGTCCCTTCACTTATGCCCTGCCGGGGCTTCTGCCTCAACGTCGCCCATGGCTGCCTCAGCAGCAGGGGACTGGAGCCTGAATGGGGCGGATATCTGGGTGAGGGGGGCTCAAGACAGCCCTAAATGGGGGAGGGTCCTGAGTGAGGTTGGGGGGGCCATTTGAGTAAACTGAGGCAAGAAGAAGGGTAGGGTGCTTCTCATGTTGTCCCACAGCCATCTACAAGCAAGCAACGTGCTCTTTCCTTTTAAGGCCCCAGCGAGATGTGTGGGAACTTACTAAAACGGGGCTGTCCCCTACTATCCCCTGTCTCTCTCTCTCCCCCTTCCCTCAAGATGGTCTCCTGCTGCTGGCTGAGAAACTCCAGGGACCCTTTTCCTTTGAGCTGGCTGCTGAGTCCATTGGGGTGAAGATCTCAGAAGGCTTGATGCACTTGCAGGAAAACAGTGTAAAGGTGTCAGCCAAGGTACATGGAGGGAAGGGTGGAGACGGGGTGTGGGCGGCAGAAACAATGGGACTGTAGTTTCGGGGGACAGGACCCTGATTTGCTTCCGAGTGACTGTTGAGGTCCTTCCCTGTACGTAGGTGTTTCAGGAATGTGGGACCCCCCATCCGGTGCAGTCGCGGAACCGGCGAGCACCAGCGCCCCGAGAAGAGGCTAGCCGGTCGTGGAGGGCGTCAGCCGAGGAAGAACGGCCCACAACAGCGGCGGGCACTAATCTGCACCGTCTGGTTCGTAGCCGAGCCAGTACTGGTGGGTGTGGCGAGACGGCCGCTCGGAAGCGCTGCAGCTTTGTTTTCTGTCGCGCAGGTTTGGGAGCTCCGGGAGAGACTTAGCCGAGTGCGGGGCTTCTGGGCTGGACTGCCTGTGACGGTGTGCGGGGACTCCCGCATGGCCGCAGATGTCTCACAGGAGGCGGCGCCCTGCTGGACTGGAGTTGGGAGAGGCCGGTGGGTGTCGGGCTCGGTCGGCTATGGGGGTCGGTCGGGAAGGAGGGAAGGCTGCAGCCGGAGCTCTCGGGGTGCTGTGCTCTCAGGTACATGTCGCCCGTGGTCGTGGGCTCCTTGAACGAGCAGCTCCACAACCCGGAGTTGGATCCTGCGAGTCCCGACGTCCCGACGCGGCGGCGAAGGCTACATCTCCGCGCTGCGACTGCTCGAATGAAGGCGGCTGCGCTGGGGCAGGACCTTGACATGCACGATGCGGGTGAGGCTCTCAGAACCCCGCTCTGCACGGCCCCTCGACCCGCCCTGCCCCGCTGCTTCCTAAGTCCCGCCCGCCCGCAATCCTCAGTCTTCACCCGCTGTGAGCCGGCTCTGCAGCCCAGCCCACTGCCTCTCCGTCTCATCCTTGGAACGCCTCATTGCACCTCGACAGCGCCCGGCAGGCACTGAGCTGCTGCTCCTGCCCATCCCCCTTCCAGCCCCACACTAGCCCCGCTAGCCACCCTTCCACCCCTCGCCCCTGCCCCACATCAATTAGCTTCGTTTGTTTCTATTCACTTAGGCCTGAAGTGCCTGTCTCAAAGGTCTCCATCCTTGATTGTAGTGGGAGACAAACATTCCTAGAGAGAACACTGAGGAAACTCATTGTAAAGGGCAGAACTGGGGGCAGGGAAGCTAGCCTGCTGTCACTGGGCTGCCCCGCCCCCACCCCACCCCCACCCCGCCCCCACCCGTGACATTAGCCAAAAAGAGAAACAAGCACATTCACCTCTTCTTGTGTTGGATATTCTTCAACCCCCTTCCTCCTCCTCCTCCTCCTCCTCCTCCTCCTCCTCCTCCTCCTCCTCCTCCTCCTCCTCTCCCCCACCCCTTCCCGTTTCTCTACTGTTGTTTCCTGGCTTCCTGTCTGCCTGCCCTCCCCATAGACTCTGTTTTTTTCTTTTCTCTGCTCCATCTTTCCGTCTCCTTGTCTGGTATGTAACTAAGCGTTTCCTCCATGGTTTTCCTGACATCGCTCACAGTTGTGTGTCCTCTTGCCTCTCTTGATCTCTTTTTTGTACATTAATTATACAAAGTAATGGATTTCATGTTGGCCTTTTCATGCATGGCTCTATATAAGGTGCTTACAGTTTATCTCAGTTTCCCTTTGGGATCTCTTGCCCGCCCTTCTACGTCTACCTCTGACCCTCTCCGTCTACACAGATGAGGACGCCAGCGGCTCCGGGGCGGGACAGCAGTATGCAGACGACTGGAAAGCTGGGGCAGCGCCTGTGGTTCCCCCAGCCAGGCCTCCACGGCCGCCTCGCCCCCCACGAAGGGACGGTCTGGGAGTGAGAGGAGGAAGTGGCAGTGCCAGATACAACCAGGGCCGGAGCAGGAATCCGGGGGCGTCTGTTGTCCTCCACAGCCCACGCGCGATCCTCCTCCTGCCCTCAGCCCTCACCCTGCTCGGACTTCGATAACGAGGGAGGGGCGCCCTGGCGTCGGAAGGTTTAGGGTCCGTTTCCGCCCACCTTCCTCAGCCCGGCATGAGGAGGAGCGGAAGGGGCCACAAAGAGGGCAGAAAGGGACTTTGTGGGTGAATGGCTGGGGCCCCAAATCCAGGAGTTTCCAATTAGTGGGGTGGGAGGTAGAAGGGTGTTCATAATATTTATTTTTCCATTTGGGAACTGGGGATATTTATTTAGGGAGTATGGCTCAGCTCTTCAAGGCTTGGGGTTCACGGATGCAGAAGGCAGAGGGTGGGGGTTGGGAAAAGGGGTGAAGGAGCTTGAAAGTGGGGAGGGATGGTACTGTTGGCATGGGGGTGCCTAGCATTGAAAACTGACAAATAAACTAGCTGAGAGTGATGCCACTTGCCTGTAAACCCATTTTCATTTGGGAGGCTGAGGCAGGAGGATTGAGAGCTGGAGAGTAATAAAGCTAGGTGCTGACCGTGGAACAGGAAGGGGGTAGGACCTGAGTTTTATTGGCTCTAAATCCTCTGTTTTTAAGTATGGGGGTGGGGGCCAATCCTGTGACCTTTGCCCTCCACATCCTTCACGGCTTCCTTTCATATTCAGTGTTCACATCAGTGTCTGTTGGTAAATAAATAATTTATTGAACCACGTGTATGGCTCACTGTGTGTGTGTGTGTGTGCGCGCGCGCGCGCGCGCACCCAGAGGGGGACAAGTCTTGCGCGCGCTCGCGCTCTCTCTCTTTCTCTCTCTCTCTCTCTCTCTCTCTCTGCCTTGATGTCCCCTGGAGACAGCCATTCTCACTAAGCCCGATGCTGGGCTGGCAGGCAGCAAGCCCCAGTGATCTTTTGATCCATATCACTGGAATCACAGTGACAATGCACTTGTGACCAAGCCCAGAGTCTTCACATGGCTATAAGGGATTTGAACTCGGGTCCCCATGCATGTGCAAGTGCTTTTCCTCCGGTCTACCCTCCCCTGGGCCTCTGTAGCTGGTTCAATTTCTACCTGCTTGGCTCTTGGAGTCTGTCCCTTGGGAGCAAGCAGCCCTGAAGAACGACTCTGTATTCCCTAAGCCTGAGGTATGAATATCTTAATATATGAAAAAAAAAAACAATTTGGAGATCAAACAAATTACATGAGGAAGTTCCTGTAAAACTGTGCAGAACACCGGGCCTCCTTAGATTACACGCCACTGCTCCTGCCTTCAGGGGAAGGGCTGCTCCTCTTGGCAGCCTCTCTGTCTCTCTCCCCTGTCTGGCTCCTCACCTGAATAAATCTCTTGTTTCGTGGAAAGCCAAAAGAAAAAGATGTAATTGATTCCTACTTGAAAAGAGGATAGAAGTGGCATCTTTCAAAGGCAGTCTAGGCCATCTTTCCCCAGCGGACTGGTAAAGGGGCAGGGTGGAGAGAGCCCCAGAGAGACGGATCAATGTCCAGGCAAACTAGTGGCTGCTTAGACTGGCGGGACAAAGGGAGGAGAAGGGGAGGAGTCTGGGTGCTGAGAAAAGTTTGTGGGGCTAGTTGATCCAAGGAGCCGGGCGGTGGCTGGGGAGACTGCCCTGGTTTTTTTCCGGAGTGCTCTCCTTATGGCCTGGTGAGTACCTAAGAGAAGCTGAGGCTGGACCCGGTGGAGGGACCTTTGAATTTCTGGAAGGAGACTTGGGTTCACAGCAGACACTTAACAAAGGGCTGGGGACAGATACAGCACTCAGCAGAGCTGCAGAGTGAGAGCTGGGATGCGATGCGGGGAGTGAGGGAGTGAGAACTGGAACTCGCGTGGATGGGAGGAAACTGCGTTGAACTCTGGATAGAGGAGTGAGTTCTCGGCAGAATCCCAGGGGCTGCGCTCTGGGGAGGGAGCTAGGGAACACGCCAGAAGGAGGCGGACCTCTGGATTGCGAGCTCAGATTCTTTCAGTTTGGGGTCAGCCTGGCTAACTCGGGGAAGGAAGGAGGCTGTGTAGGCATGTTGGGAGGACCTTGATCCTTGATTACAGGGTGTGAGCCAAAATGATGGAGTTACACTCCAAGTTGATCTGGAAGCGTAAGGCTGGGGAGAGAAAAATCAATCAATCAAAATCCCCTCCCTTTCTACTTGCCGCCCGCCTGCCTGCCGCTGATAGATAGGATTACGAAATGAGATGGGGTGTGTATGGGGACTCCGTAGACCCACAGCTCCGTCGGCCCCTTTTAGACCTTGGGGTCTCCCTGGGTCACGCAATCTGCTCCTATCCGTCCCTCCATTCCTTCCTGAGGTTTCTCCCTAAAGGAGCTGCGGAAGAAGGGAGGGTCTTCATTCCTATTTGTGATTGACAGAGGGACTCCGAAGGCAGCCGGGACCTGGCTTGGCAATGCCAGGTGGTTATCACCATGAGCCAACAGGTTCCATCTCGCTCACTGTCTGTTTCATTTGAGAGCTGGGTCCTGGCTTTATCTCCCTCCCTGTTAAATGCCCAGTGCTTAAAGGGGGGGGGGGTGTGAGTACAACTGGAGGGTCAGGAAGCGGCAGGGGAAAAAAAAGGTTGGCTGCAAAAGGAATAGATGCCAGGTTTTCTAGAAGGGTCCGGTGTATGTACGAAAGGGTCTGGTGTAAAGAACGAACACACACACACACACACACACACACACACATCCCTGCCTCAGGTCTCAGTGGCAGAAGATGAAAAGCTCCTTTAGACTCCTCTCCTTCCCTCTCATTTCCCTTCTAGACGCTGACAGAGGCAAAAATCTGCTAACTCAGGGGGCAGACTCAACCAGGGCTGTAAGGAGGCCCAGGGAGTGAGTGATCCCCTAATCTCTCAAGGTGCCTTCCACCGGCGGCTGTACGGCCACCTCCAGCTCTCTCTCTCTCTGCCACCCATGGCTTTTGGCCCTGGCTCTGTCCCTGTTTAATGTCACTTCCCTTGTGACACATGGGCCCTCTGTCTCCTGCCAGGACCATGAGGCTCTGGAGGCCTCGGAGCCTGGGGGTGGCTCTGGGAGTCTTCATGACCATTGGATTTGGCCTCCAGTTCTTGGGGGGATCATTCCAGAGGAGGTGAGTCCCTATCCTGTCCTACCTCTCTGACTATAACACCCCCCCCATCTACTCTTTCTTGATCCTACCTGGGGATGTGACTCTAAGGGGTGAATCCTTGGGGGCAGGGGTGGGGGCTCCTATTGTCTACTCATTACAAGGACCCACCTGCTCCCCATAACGCTAATGGGGCAGGACATTTCCCTCCCTATCTTTTTTCCAGGCTACCTGGACTGCAGCTCCGACAGTACTGGATCCCTTCACTGGGACCAACTGTTAAGTCTTGCCTACCCCGACAGCGACTTGTGTTCTTGAAGACACACAAATCTGGGAGCAGCTCTGTGCTCAATCTCCTTCATCGCTATGGGGACCAGCAGGGGCTACGTTTTGCCCTGCCTGCCCACTACCAGTTTGGCTATCCAAAGCTTTTCCAGGCTTCTAAGGTCAAAGGCTACCATCCCCAGAGCTCGGATGCCCAGAAGCCTTTCCATATCCTCTGTCATCACATGAGATTCAACCTGAAAGAGGTGAGGAGGTACAGTGAGGGTAGACTAGGATAGAGGTCTCCTCGGGCTTTTGGCCAAGATCTGTAAGAGAGGGACCCTGGGGCATAAAGGTGAGGTCTCCTGTTGCTCTTTCCACAAATGTCCCTTCTCTGGGGCAGGTGTAGTGTTGGGAGCCAGAGTCTTCTTCAAATAAGATTTGTGTGTGCCTGTGGAGGCCAGAGGTCAATCCCACGTGTGTTTCTCAGTCACTCTTCATCTTAGTTTATGAGACAGAGTCTCTCACTGAACCTGGAACTTGGCTTCAGCTAGGCTGACTGACTGGCCAGTGAAACCCTAGGATCCTGTCTCCATCTCCCTGGTGCTGTGGTTATGTGTAAGCGCCACATTTGAGACTTCTCGACAGTTCTGTGTTAGGCTCTCAACAGAATTCAGAACTGTTGGACACTTAGAATCCCAGAACTGGAGAGGTTGAGGCAGGAGGCAACCGGAGGTCAGACTAGGGGTGCAGCACAGTTGAAAGAGTTCTTGTCCAGCATGCAGAACGCCCTGGGCTCTTAGCACCACATAAACCAAGTGTGGGGGGACACACTTTAACCCCAGCACTCAGGAGGGCAGAAGGATCAAGAGTTCAAGGCCAGCCTCAGTTCAAAGTCAGTCTAGAATACAAAACACCTTGTCTTAAAAAAAAAAAAAAAAAAAAAAAAGTTGAAGGCCGGACTGAGCTGCATGACCAGACCTCTGTCTCAAAATCAAACAAATCAGACCCTGATCTTGACTCCCCGCCTCCCCAAGAAAACTTCTTTACGGAAGAGATAACACATTCTCTCACAAGCTTAAACTGGTGAACACTTGTCTGAAGGAAAATAAAGCACACCAGCACTGGGTGTGGTCGCTCCCACTGGAATCCCTTGGAAGGAGAACAGACAAAGACTGATGTGGTGGGTGAGGAAGGAAATCCCGGAGGGGGGTTTCCAGTGAATCAAGACTTAGTATACTTGTGTATGTGTGTCTGTGTGTCTGTCTGTCCCCTTCAGTCTGTGTTTGTATGTAACTCATGTAGTTCAGACTAGCTTCAAACCTACTAGGTAACTGAGGATGATCTTGAAGTCCTGATGCTCCTGCCTCCGTCTCCTGAGTGCTAGGTACAGATATGCACCACCATCAGTTTATGCAGGGGACGGGACTCAGCACGGTGTGCATTCTAGGAAGCACTCTACGAAGTGAGCTAGTTCTCTAGCTCGGACATTCTTTAGGGGGAACCTTTTTTTTTTTTTTTGAGAAAGTCACCATCATAAGCCCAGAATGTCCTAGAACTTACAGCGATACTTCTATATCAGTCTCTCAGAGTGCTAGAATCATAGGCATGAACCACAATGCCCAGCAAACATCAGACATTCTTGGTGATTTTTCTTTGGTTTGCTTGTAGTGAAATACCGGGAATTGAGCCCAGGGCTCGCCCACACATTCTACGCAAGCACTTTCCCACTGACCCATATCCCCAGCTCAGACTGGGCATGCTTAGTGGAAGCAAACCATCACAAAGTATATCCGTGTGTGTCAGGCGAGTACTGCAGTGGATAGAAGAGCCAACTACCCCCAAACACTTTATTTTGAAATAGGCTCCTGCTTTGTACCCGGGGCTCTCCTTAAATTCTCAGCTGTCCTCTTTCCTCGCTCCAGATTACAGGTGTGAGCCACCATACCCAGCACACTCTTGTTGAAGGCAGAGCAGCGGGAGACAGCTGGGGACTGTGAGGGTGATGTTAGAGGCAGCAGGAGGCCACTGTTGAAATATCAAGGGGCGACTGTCAAATTTGGGATAAAGACAAAGATCCGTATCATTAGAGAGATGACCTCCTCGTCACCACCGCTGACTACCGCTTACATTCCAGGCACATCCACATTCTTCCAGATATATTGATCCAGACTTTTTTTATTGATTAAGAAATGAGAGTTTTCTTTTTTTTTTTTTTTTTTTTCCCGAGACAGGGTTTCTCTGTGTAGCTCTTGCTGTCCTGGAACTCACTCTGTAGACCAGGCTGGCCTCCAACTCAAGAAATCCACCTGCCTCTGCTCCCAAGGACTGGGATTAAAGGTGTGCGCCACCCTTGCCCAACAGAAACGAAAATTCTAATAACATCAATGAAAGGCCAAAGTCATAACAAATGGTGGGAAGTTATTTTGGATGCCAGAGACAGTTAATTTTTACTTAAAAAAAAAAAAAAACCAACTTCAAAGGCTCTGCCCTCTGGGCATGCACATATTAATGAAGAAAATGGGAAAAAAAAGTTAAGGAAAGGTACTTTAAAAAAAAAAAAACTCTTCCATGTGTAGGACGTTGTGTGCGTTCCTGTGATACAGGCATGTGTGTGCCATGATGTGTGTGTAGAGATCCACACTGCTGGTTTTCACCTTTCCCCTCATTTGAGACGGGGTCCTTTTGCGCTGGTGGCCATGTACTCCAGGCTAGCTGGTCCAGGGATTCAAGTGTCTCCACCTCCCATCTCATTGGTAGTTACAGAGGCATGCACACACCAACTTTATTTAGTGGGTCATGGGGATCCACACTCAGGTCCTCACCTTTTTTTTTTTAAGATTTATTTATTATTATATGTAAGTACACTGTAGCTGTCTTCAGACACCCCAGAAGAGGGTGTCAGATCTCATGATGGATGGTTGTGAGCCACCATTGCTGGGGACATGGTTGCTGGGAATTGAACTCAGGACCTTTGGAAGAGCAGTCAGTGCTCTTAACCACTGAGCCATCTCTCCAGCCAATCATTCTTCTTTTTTTTTTCTTTAAAAAAGAAAAATCAATTTTTTTTCTTCTCAGTAAATTTTAGTTTGTTCTGTTGTAAATCCCCACTCTTAAATCATCTCCCTATGAAATGTCATCTGTTCACAGTTTCCATATGCCCATAACCCCTTAAACCCTAATTAGGTTCCTATTAGCATGTTGGAGATTGATCCAAACTGTTTTCTTCGTCTCAAGAGTTTGTGTGTGTGTGTGTGTGTGTGTGTGTGTACCTGTGCACATATGAGGAGGCTTGGGGAAGAAGTCAGGGTTCTCATTGTCACCCTCTGCCTATTCCCTTGAGGCAGGGCCTCTCTCTGAGCCTGAGGCTCGGTTCCCAGGCTCTGTGCTGCCGCTGGAGGTAGGTTTACAGGCATTTGCAGAGATACCCGGCTCATTACATGGGTTCTCATAAGTGCGGTGTAAAGGGTCCTAACCACTTAGCCATCTGTCCACCCCAGGATGGTAATTCTTCAAACTTCCTTAAGGACAGGCTTATCACCAAAGAACACTGTGAGAGAGAAATGTTAGGTTCCATGATAAAAGTCATCAGAGCAGAAAGCTTCTTAATATATCCTGTTAATCAGTCTGCAAGGGCTGCGTCACAGCCCAAGCCAGTCTGACTGTTACGGTACCTATTGAGAAATAAAGACATAATACCCCAGACTCTAGCCCCACCGGTTTCTCAGCACCCTTCCCCAACCCCACCCTACTTCAGGAGTGTCTCTTGTTCTCCAAGTTCCTCAGGAGTTCCAGACGTGCCCTGCGCTGCAGCCACCCTGGACTGGCCTGAGAGCACAGCGGCTGTCACGGGTGTCTCCCTCCTTCCTCCCGAGGAGCCTCGAGGCCAGTTGCTGTCTTGAAGCTGTGACCAAGAGTGTCCCAGAAAAGGCATTTAACAGGTTTCTGTGCTAGCCATGTTGGCGCCTGTTTGTAATTGTGATGCTCAGGTGGCTGAGGCCAAGAGTTCATGGTGTGCTCTGTGTGACCCTATGTCAGGGGGCAAGGCTGGGGAGATGAGTAAAAGGTTTCCCATGCAAGCGCCAGGACCTGATTTTGATCCCCAGAAGCCACGTAAAAAAGCTAGGCATAGTAGCAGGCTCTTGTGTCCCCAGCCCTGAGGAGACAGAGACAGGGGAGTCCCTGGGACTCTCTGACTGGCTTGCCTAGTTGATAAGTTCCAGGCCAAGTTTCAAGATCCCATCTTGAAAACAAAGATAGATGATGCCTGAGGAATGAGGTTCTCTGAGCCCACATGCGCAAGTGTACACACACACACACACACACACACACACACACTGAATACAAATAGACTTCTGTTGTAGAGGTGAACACACAGTTCGGTTCTTAGAGATTTCGAGTGTGGACCAGTCAGCACTCAGGGTCCTCCCCATCTCTGCGTCCTCAGCACTCAGGGTTTATAGTGAGCACCACTGTTGTCTGGCTTTTATGTGTGTCTGGGGAATATAAACTTGTGTTCTCAGGCTTGTGTGGCACACCCACCCTTTCTTGCCCGAGCCATCTCCCCAGCCCCAGGTTTGAGAGTTTTCCCCAACCAAACATAAAGACACAAAGACCCAAGGACATTAATCACCAGGATGAGCTGTGTTCCAGATTTCTAACTAGCTGTTATCTCGAGTATTCTTCTCAATCACCCGGGAACCTCTGACTACCTTCCTTTTGCGGATGAGCCGATGGACTTTCAGAGGTGTTACGTAATTTCCCCAAGGTCTCGCAGCTGGTGGGGGAAGCTGCGAGCGGACAGCAGCGCCCGAGGGCTCAGCAGAGCCTCGGCTTGCTCTTATTTTCTTCTCAGTCAAGCCCGTCCTCTCTCTCTTTCCTCTGCAGGTACTTCAGGTCATGCCTTCTGACAGCTTCTTCTTCTCCATTGTCCGAGACCCAGCGGCTCTAGCCCGATCTGCCTTCTCCTATTATAAATCCGTTTCCTCGGCTTTCCGAAAGGCACCGTCATTGGCCGCCTTCCTGTCCAATCCTCGAGCCTTCTACAGCCCCGGGGCCCGTGGCAACCACTACGCGCGTAACTTACTCTGGTTCGACTTTGGTTTGCCCTCTCCCCCAGAGACAAAGGCCATGAGAGTGAGTCCCCAGCTACCCAGAGACCCCAGATCCCTCCAGCTAAATAGTGTACCTTCCGGTGCTAGCCCTGGAACTCTCTTCCGACCTATTACCACAGCTGCTGATAGTTACAAGCAGCCAGCCAGCCTTGCCTCCTCAGAGGCAGGCAAGGGGCTCTCATCCTTTATCCAGTGGGGTCTGGCCTGGTTGGACTCAGTCTTCGACCTGGTCATGGTAGCTGAGTACTTTGATGAGTCGCTGGTTCTGTTGGCAGATGCCCTGTGCTGGAGTCTGGATGATGTGGTGGGCTTCATGCACAACGCCCAGGCTGGAAGAGAGCAGAGTACTCTCAGGACGGCCTTAAATAAGACCGTGGTGACTGGTGAAGATCAGCGGCTCACCGAACAGGCCCGAGCTTGGAATGACCTAGACTGGGCTCTTTATACGCACTTCAACCGTAGTCTGTGGGCGCGGATAGAACAGTACGGCCGGAGTCGGCTGCAACGTGCAGTGGCCGAGCTCCGGGCTCGAAGAGAAGCTCTGGCGAAGCGTTGCCTGATGGGAGGTGAGGCTTTAGACCCCAAATACATCGCTGATGTAAGGCTCCGCCCTTTACAGTTTGGCTCGGCTAAGGTATTGGGCTACGCACTTCAGACTGGACTAAGCCAGAAAGACCAAGAGGAATGCGAGCGCTTGGCCACCCCAGAGCTACAGTATAAAGATAAACTGGATACTAAGCAGTTTCCTCCTACAGCCTCCTCCCCTCTCAAGACCTCAAGGGTACTGCTCCCATAGGTATCAGACTACAGATGACGACACGTACAACGTACAACGGGTGGAGGACCTCTAGATGCATCTGTATTTCCCTCGGAAGGAACAGGACGTTTGCTCTAAGGTGAAACTGGTGTTGTCTGGACTGCCTCTAGAAATCCCAGCAGCGTTCCCTCCCCAACCTCTAACTTTGCCACTTCTGAGCCTCAAAAGACAGATTCATGTAGCAGTTCCCCCAACATACACCACCACCCCCTCCTTTCCAGGGACAGAAGATCAGAGTGACACGGAGAAAGTTTGGGGCATGATCTAGGTCCATTTCTCTACGAAATATTTGTTATGGAGCTGAGTTGATGTCGCTGTAAAAATAATTGTTGGGTGAATAAATGCTATGAAACGTTTACTTATTTTTTTAAAAAAAATATTAGATTTATTTTATTTTGTTTTATTTTACATGTATGAGTGTTTTGCCTGTGTGTGCACCACATGTGTGCCTGGTGCCCACAGATCTCCTGGAACTGGAGTTACCAATTATTGTGAGGCACCATGTGGGTGTGGAGACCCAAACCCTGGTCCTCTGCAAGAACAGCAAGGGCTCTTAACCAAAGAGTCCTCTCTCCTGCCCCCCACCTCTTTATGTAGCGTTCTAAAAGGAGAAGTGATGGAGAATCTTTTATTGGACAGAAATTAGGTTAGGAAGAGGTCTTTTTCTTTTCTTTCCAATGTTTCCTCAAGGCTGGGGATACAGCGTTGGTAAAACGACTGGCTAGCATGGGGCTGAGGCTCAGTCATTCCAGTAACATATACACACACCCCACCCATAACAACAACAAAAATCCAGAAATAAGACAGCGCTGTAGCTCATTTTGTGCAGAATGCTTGTCTAGCATTTATGAAGCCCTGGGCTCAATGCCCAGCCCTGCCTAAGTCAGACCTGATGGCACATACCTGTAATGCCAGCGCTCCGGAGAAGGCAGGCAAAAGGATCAAAAGTTCGAGTTCATCCTCGGCTATATAGGGAGCTTAAGGGCAGCTTGGGCTACGGGAAACCCTGTCATAAAAGGAAAGGAGCGAGAGAGAGAGGGAAGAAGGGAAAGAAAGAAGCCGGGCTACTCTCCTTAAAGGTTCTTCGGCAGGCTGCATGTACCCCTCGACTCATCCAGGCAGCCTCAGAGGCCACGCCCCCTTCCTTCCGCTTCCGCTTTCTCTCCAGCCATTCAGCTCCGCACGGCTGTTCCGGCGCCGCTGGGTCTAGGTTCCGGGTTCGTTTCTCTGGTTTCCGGGCCAGGCTGGTGTGTCCCGCTGCCTGCGGGGCGGAGCCGCGGTCCTCCGGTGTCGGGACTCGCCGGCCGAGCTCCCGCCCGTCCCGTGGCTCCCTGCCGGCCTGGTCTCGGGTCGCGTCGCCCTCCCTACCCAATGGAGTCCCAATGCGACTACTCGATGTACTTCCCGGCTGTGCCGCTCCCGCCACGCGCCGAGCTGGCCGGGGACCCGGGCCGGTACCGGGCGCTGCCCCGGCGCAACCATCTGTACCTGGGGGAGACAGTCCGCTTCCTGCTGGTGCTGCGCTGCCGGGGCGGCGCGGGGCCTGGCGTTGGGGGCGGCGGGGGCTTGGCATCCCGAGGGGCCTGGACCGAGCTGGCGACCGCCCTGGCCGCCCTGGCCTCGGTCAGCGCCGGAGGAGCGCTGCCAGGGTGCGGCAGCGTCGGCGACCAGGATGCTGACCCCCCGGGGGGAGGGGACCCGGGGGGCGGGGGTTTGTTTCGAGGCTGCAGCCCCCTTCTCACCCACGGCCAGGGCCCTGCTACCTCAGGGGGAGCGACCACGGTGAGGATCTCTGGGTGACAAGGGTTGAGGGGAGGTTTGCTGGAAGCAAGAGAGGCAGTTTGGAGCATGGATTCCTTAGGGACCTGATGTAGGAGGCAAATGACAGCATTGTCCTGCCTTGCAGAGGGACCTAAGACAGGAGGCAGACGATATTGAGGGGTGGGCATAAAGTCTTGCCCTGTCTTGCAGAGATGTTAAAAGATCCTGCCTCTTTGACACCTCCCTGACATCTTCACCGCCTTCTTAACCCCTAGCTGCCTGTGGAAGAACCGATTGTGTCCACAGATGAGGTCATCTTCCCACTCACCGTTTCACTGGACAGACTGCCCCCGGGGACACCCAAGGCCAAGGTAGGATGACGGAGCTGAAGCCGTCGCCCTAGAATTCAGATGACATCTAAAGACCCATCTATCAGTCCTCGTGATCATGGTCCGATGGCTCCTGTACCTAGATTGTAGTGACCGTGTGGAAGCGGGAGGTCGAGGCACCAGAAGTCAGAGATCAAGGCTACCTGCGCCTGCTACAGACTCGATCTCCTGGGGAGACTTTCCGTGGAGAACAGAGCGCCTTCAAGGCCCAAGGTGGGGGAGAGGGGGTAAAAGCTGGAGATTGGAGAGCAGTAGATTAGAGGGGGCCACGTCGGAAGGGAGGATTTGGGATGCGGAGGTCTGGTTTCCTGCCTCATCCTCTCTCTCTCTGCAGTGAGCACCCTACTGACGCTGCTGCCCCCTCCGGTTCTGAAATGCCGGCAGTTCACTGTGGCTGGAAAACACTTGACTATGCTCAAGGGTGAGCGCATCTGCTGGCTCAGGGCTTGACTCGCAAGCAGGGGAATGGGGTCCAGAATGTTAAGTAAAGGTGGAGTTGGGGCAGAAGGGTTCCCACTACCCTGAGCTGGGCTTGTTCCCCCACACAGTGCTGAATAGCTCTTCCCAGGAAGAGATCTCCATCTGGGATATTCGAATCCTCCCCAACTTCAACGCCAGTTATCTGCCTGTCATGCCCGATGGCTCTGTGCTGCTGGTGGACAATGTCTGGTGAGGTGTTGGGGGGGGGTTTGGGGGGGGGGCTGGGGAGGTGGGGAAAGAGATGGGACGGGGCAAGCTCATGCCCTGCCTGCCTTTCTCCTGAACTAGTCACCAGTCTGGGGAAGTCTCCATGGGCTCCTTCTGCCGGCTTCCTGGTACCTCCGGCTACTTCCCCTGTCCACTTAGTGCCCTGGAGGAACACAACTTCCTGTTCCAGCTGAGAGGGGGTGAGCAGCCCCCTCCTGGGGCCAAGGAGGTGAGCTGGTGTGTTCAGAGACGTGACGGCGGCCGCGGGGACCGGTCGGCTGGTAGAGCGCTTGCCTAGTGAGCACGGAATCCTGGGTTCTACCCTCAGCACTGCATGAAACCCCAAACAGGGGCATGTGCCTGGGTTCCTCGCACTTGGGAGGCAGCAGGAGGCTCAGAAGCTCAAGGTCATCTCCAGCTACGTAAGGAGCTGGAGAGCAGGCTAGGCTCAAGGAAAACACAGTGGAAGAGAAAGGCCCCGAGCCTCAGAACATCCAGAGTGTCCCCTTGTCCCGTCCGCAGGGTCTTGAAGTCCCCTTGATTGCCGTGGTTCAGTGGTCCACCCCAAAGCTGCCCTTCACACAGAGCATCTACACCCACTACCGGTGAGTATGCGGGGGACCCAGCAGGCGCTGCCCTGCCCGCCTCTGCCTAACACCCACCCAGCCTCCTCTCTCACTGCTCCTAGCCTGCCCAGTGTCCGCCTAGACCGCCCTTGCTTTGTGATGACCGCTTCTTGTGAGTCCCCTGTTCGGACCTACGAGCGTTTCACTGTCACCTACACGCTGCTCAACAACCTCCAAGACTTCCTTGCTGTGAGGCTTGTGTGGACCCCGGAGCACGCACAGGCTGGTGGGTCAGCTGCCAGGCTGGAGACCTTATCCCCCGGGAGGGACAGGGCAAGGAAGAGGCAGGACAGTGAGGACAGCTCCCTAGTCGTGCCAGCCCCACCTCAGTGGGTCACTTGCAGTTCCTGGATGGCTCTTCTGTGTGCCCAGCTAGTCATCCAGGGTCACAGATGAGGAGTCAAGGTAGGCAGTGGGCAGAGACACTGGGCCTATGCTTCCTGGTACAAGTACACACACACACACACACACACACACACACACACACACATATACACACACACACCTGGTACAAGTACACACACACACACACACACACACACACACCTGGTACAAGTATACACACATACACACACACACACCTTACTAGCTCTGTGACCTTGGGTAAGTTACTTCATCTCTCTCAACCTCTATCCTCTCTAAAACTAAGTAAGTAACACCTCCTGGCTTGTTATGCCTATTAACCAAGTTAACAGACACCGTCTGGGTTAGACCAGACCACAGCACCCAGCATTAACCACTGTTGTCTGTAACCCTCAGCAAAAGATAACATTTTACTCCGCAGAGCACTTTGCGAATTACTCCCCCTCCCCCGAGCCCGCCCCTGGGAGCTGAAGAAAGCTGTGCAGTGCTCATGGGCATGTGTTCCTGCCCCCAGGAAAGCAGCTGTGTGAGGAGGAGCGCCGGGCCATGCAGGCAGCCCTAGACTCCATCGTCTGCCACACACCCCTCAATAACTTGGGCTTCTCCCGGAAAGGCAGCGCTCTCACCTTCAGTGTGGCCTTCCAGGCCCTGAGGACGGGGCTCTTCGAGGTAGGCCCAGTGGTGGGTGGAACGGTTAGGGCTTCTTGCTTCTAGAGGGGAAACGTCTTAGGGATCACTAGAAGGCTGGGCACGGGGGAGGAAGGAAGCCAGTCCAGCCTGGGTCTGAAGGTCGGCATCTTCCTACCCAGCTGAGCCAGCACATGAAACTGAAGCTCCAGTTCACTGCCAGTGTGTCCCACCCTCCACCTGAGGCCCGGCCCCTGTCCCGGAAGAGCAGCCCCAGCAGTCCTGCTGTCCGGGACCTGGTGGAGAGGCACCAGGCCAGCCTGGGCCGGTCTCAGTCCTTCTCCCACCAACAGCCTTCCCGTAGCCACCTCATGAGGTAAGGGTATCCGTCTGAGCGAGAGTTGGGAGTCGGGGTCAGGCGCAGGCCAGAGTGGGATGCTGTACCCTCGCGGAGCCAGCCCACAGCCTCTGTCTCCTTCCAGGTCAGGCAGTGTGATGGAACGCAGGGCCATCACACCCCCCGTGGCCTCCCCTGTCGGCCGTCCCCTCTACCTGCCCCCGGACAAGGCTGTGCTTTCCCTAGACAAGATTGCCAAGCGTGAGTGTAAAGTCCTGGTGGTGGAGCCCGTCAAGTAGCAGCAGTCTGCTGGCTCAGCTCCTGGACATCCAGAAACCCTCAGCCCCCGGAGGGCTCCTTGTTCCCAGGCTGCGCCTCCCACTGTGGGCAGAGAGGCCTCGCAGGGCTGCCTGTCTGTGTCTGCTGGTGAGGGACGAGGGCAGAAGCTGTGAGGTCAGTGTGGCAGCAGCTCAGCCAACAGTATTCCACACGTTCTTGGGGGGCAGGGGAGGGCTGGCCCCACCCCGGCAGGGCGGGGGCAGCAGGAGCCCCCTTGCCCCACCCTTCACTTCGTCCCGAGTTTACAAAGGATTCTCTCCCATGTTCAAGCCTCTCTGCCGCTGAAATTCCCTTGCACCCACCCGCAGGGCTGAGATTAGAGGGTGGTAGTGGAAAAGGGACCCAGGACCATGACTCTCCTGTCTCAGGGGTTGGGGACATAGCTAGGTGGCCTCTTTCTGCCCCTTATGTTTACGTTGGCAGCCTGAAGCACTTTACGTTCTGTATTCTTGTTTTCTGTTTTGTCTGTTCCTGTAACTTATTCTCCGACTACATCTTCCAGCTGAAGTAAAACTATTAAACGCTGTTTGGGAGGGAGTATGAGTTTGTCTGTGTGTTGACCACTGGGAAGATGACCTTCCGTATGCCAACAGCTGCCTTCCTGTGGATGTATGTACGCTTCTCTGGCTCCTAGTTTACTTCCAGATGTGCACCACCACACCTGTCTCCAGTTATCAGTTTTACGATGCCTGGTGGTGATCTTGGCCCACTGACTGAGGCGTAGCTGTTTCCCTAGGCTGATGATAGGCACAAGGCATCACCGCACCCCCACCAGCACAAGCCGTTCTGCACACATCCTGAGCCCTAGAAGTCTTAGACTAGTGTTTATTACGCAGAAGGAAAGAAAGAGGATCCCCCAAGTCATAGTTTCCCTTGTCCCTTAGCGTAGAAGTCACTTAGCCTCATGCCTCAGTGGGGGTCAGGAAGGAGGGAATGAGCACAGGCCCAGCTCCAGCACGAACAGGAGAAGACAGTGTGCCCCGCCACAGGCCCAAAGGCAGGCCTCTGCTCCAGCCAGTGCCTTTTGTAGCTCAGACGTCAACAGGCTCCCGACCTCGGTTCTGCCTCTTCACCACATAGATCCTCTGTCCTGACACAGTCACCAGCAGCGTGTGTTCACCAAAGACCACTGGGGAGGCAAGGGGTCAAGAGTTAGTGGGCACAGTGGCCACGACGGAGGGTCACAACAAAGTTGGCGGGGCGGAAGAAAGCGACCCCTTCCTGTCCTTACTGTTCCGTACTCATCCTAGAGGTACCTAAGATGAAAGCAGGAGTTGAACCAGAGACTCCAGGAGGAACTGGGAGTCAGTGGAATGGAGCCAGGAATTCCTTCCCTGAGCAGAGGCCGCTCAAAGAAACCCCCACCAAAGGCAGGAGCTCACCAGACAGGCGTTTGAAAGGGATGTTCGTGCCGTGATGCAGGCGGAAGCCACAGGCTGTGCTGACCAGCTCTGCGATGGCACTGGCTGCCTGCTCGTCATTCTCCAGGTCCCCAGATGACTGCATGTGGACGAAGGAGGGAGGGGCAAAAGAAAGAGGCCAGCGTCAGAACAGATCCAAGGCACAGGACTCTGCCTCCAGTTCTTGTTATGGTCTCCCTTTATACTTGCTCCCAAATGACCCAGCTTCAGGAAAATCCCACCTATAACCCCTGTGTGATGGTGCTGTGGTGCCTTGTGCCATCTTGTTTCTCATTCTGAAATACCAGGCTTCATTTGCAACTCTACTGACAGCCATGCAGCGGGTCAAACCTAGGGTATGATCACCAAGTGATCTATCAGGGCCCCCAGCCCCTCAGAGGGAGACTCCTAGGCAGAGGCTCCACCACTGAGCCCCGCCCCCAGCCCCTCCCTGGGGGATTCTAGGCAGGGGCTCTACCACTGAGCCACGCCCCCAGCCCCTCCCTGGGGGATTCTAGGCAGGGGCTCTACCACTGAGCCATGCCCCCCAGCCCCTCCCTGGGGGATTCTAGGCAGGGACTCTACCACTGAGCCACACCCCCAGCCCCTCCCTGGGGGATTCTAGGCAGGGACTCTACCACTGAGCCACACCCCCAGCCCCTCCCTGGGGGATTCTAGGCAGAGGCTCCACCACTGAGCCATGCCCCCAGCCCCTCCCTGGGGGATTCTAGGCAGGGGCTCTACCACTGAGCCCCGCCCCCAGCCCCTCCCTGGGGGATTCTAGGCAAGGGCTCTACCAGTGAGCCATGCCCCCAGTGGGAAACTCCAGGGCAAGTGTTCTACTGCTGAGCCACCCCCCAGCCCCTCAGGATTCTAGGCAGTTCTACCACTGAGCCAACTGCTCGGCCTTTGAAGTTTCCACCTGTTCTCCAGTCTTCCCACTTGTCCTGCCTGTAGGCTATGAAGCAGAAACACCCACTCTGTCTTTACTGTTTTCCCTCTGGCTACTCCTTGGGCAAATGAGAAGACAGCAGTCCAGACTTCCTCTGGACAGTAGAACAGACTTTCAACTTCCTCTCCCCACTGCTTCCAGATGGACCCTCTAGTAGACTTAGTTCCTTTTGCTCTCAGTTTCTCCATCTGTACATTGGCCCTATATTCTGCGCTTGTGAAAGTGTCACGAGAAAACAATGAGAGCATAACAACAGTGCCTACCTAATAAACGTACTACAGCTGCTATCAGTCCATCTCACTCAGTGTCTACACTCAGGCCACCAAGATTATTCCCCTTAGCCACCTCCATGCTCAGCCTCCTTTGGTGATGTGTTACTTTTTCAGGTACCGTGGTATTTTTCTGGGTTTCCCTGTTCAGAGTCCTACTGGATGAGTACCTCGGAAAGGCAGATAGAGTCCATGCAGAAGCACTTTACCTAGTTATCACCAACACATATTAATACCTCGAAGATGTGATCCCTGAGCTGTGGAGATGGCTCAGTGGATAAGAGCGCTTGTTATATAAGCAAGCGGACCTGAGTTCAAATCCCCAGCCAGGCACTCAGACCCAGCATCCCAGCACTGTGCGTGTGCAGGCATGGTGATTGCTGAGGCTGGCTCGGGACTGCCAGTCTAGCTCCAGGGTCAGTGAGAGACCCG
Organism: Apodemus agrarius; assembly: GCA_964023405.1. Classification (NCBI taxonomy): domain Eukaryota; kingdom Metazoa; phylum Chordata; class Mammalia; order Rodentia; family Muridae; genus Apodemus; species Apodemus agrarius. The sequence continues at coordinate 29,171,283 of OZ030028.1, forward strand.
GCCTTAAGGAATAAGGCAGGGAGTGCTGACTGCGGGCCTCTAATGCCCCACACTGGCCTCAGCACATGCACGGGCACGCACCCGTGCAGACACTACAGACCTAAGCTAAAATCCTCAAACATCCTTGCTCCTCACTGCTACCAGTCCCGTCTCCTACTTAGATGGCTCTCCTGGGGCAGCCGTGCTACCCCATTTCTGTGAGTCAGGTTATGTCGTAGAAACCCTTTAAGTAACCATCAAGATTTGTCCAAAGACGTTGAAGCTAGCCGCAGGAAGTTCAGTATCAGAGTCTTACCACAGCATCCTTCCTCTTCGAACTGTTTCAACACAAAACCACAGCCAACTCAGGCACCGTCACACTCAGGCAAGTATACCCCGCTCCCAGCCCTGAGAGGCCTTTTCCTCGTTCACAATCTTCTGCCCTTGCAGCTCAGCTAAATTCCTGCCTCTAGAGACATTTCCCCCCCTACACCCCCACCCCCAAAATTCTTGGGGCAGGCATAATGGATCAGAGCATAAGAGTGCCTTCATGCCTAATGACCTGAGCTCCATCCTCAAGACCCACATGGTGGAAGGAGAACTCGCTCCCGAACGGTGTCCTCGGACTTTAACCCACTGTGGTACCCGTATATGTGCCCCCTGCATGAGGTTTTAAGGATATAACAAATAAAAACATGGTACAAGTGTCCGTAACTAATTGTATGACTTTGGTAAGGTTTTTTTGTTTTTGCTTTGTGAGGCTGGGTTACATGTAGTCCGGGTTGTGACTGATTTTGATACGTAGCCAAACCACCTTCCAAGTGCTGGGACTACGTACAGATTATGTGCGCCTGTGTTTGGTTTTATGCAGTATTGGGGATTGGGCGGAAGGCTTTGTGCGTGTTAGGCAACTCACTCTCCTGGCTGAGCTACATCCCCAAGCTTTTTGTAATAAGCTTTTATACCATATACCCAAACACTACATAAAGCTTACGATATGGCAAGCAGGGAGCCACAGAGAAGACGAAAATAGACAACTTGGAATTATTTGAAGGGATTTCTGGGCTGTGTGGACCCCAAAGGACCACACACACACACACACACACCCTCCAACCCACCCCACACCTTGCCGTCCCACAACGCACCGCCAGCACTGCACCTTCGCTCAGCACCAGGTAGCCGAGCTGGTCTGGGATTCGCTCCAGCCCTTGGGTCAGTGCAGAAGTCTAGTGAGCAGAAAGGCAAGGAAGGGGTGAGAAGCGTGACAGCCTCGCAAACCCATCCATCGCCCTCCTAGGTATGAGCCTTCCTGACCCTCCTAATGGCTTGTAACACTGAGTCTATATCCACGGTTACTACTGGACCCCTGAGCTCTTCCTCTGGTGGCCCAGAAGACCTTCCTAGTCCCGCAACCCATCCTCACGGCTCTTTTCATTCCAGTCCCCTTATGCCCCGCCCCTTGTGCCATCTAGACTACTCCCCAGCCGCAGAACACCCGGTAGCGGGAGTCTTCCTTCTCCAGCCCTCCCTGTCGCTTCCCTCCCGTCTCTGTTCCCTTTCGGTCCCAGGGTGGACTGGAGGTGACAGTGGAATGCAAGTCCTAAGGGGGCAACCGAAGCTCGGGGGAACAGGGACGCGGAACCCCCAGGCGTGCACGCCCGCGCATGCGTCCTCACTCACCATCGCCGCCGTAGGTGCAGGGAAAGCAGTCTACCGGATAGGTAGTTTCCGGCTCCGGGCTCGGGTCAGGTGGTTTCACCAGCTGACGCTCGCCCAGACCGTCGTCGCTCGCGGATTGGGTGGCGGGTATGCCATCATACTTTATCCACCACTGCGGGGCGCCGCTTTCCCAACACCTTCGTGGATTGGTCGCATTTCCCCGCCCCTCAGGATTTGCCGGCAAGAATGTCCGGGTGAGTCGGAGAGTTGGTGGCCGGGGGACACCCCCATACTAACGTGCTCCTCTCGCCCCTCTGCTGTGGGAATGTGTGCACATCCGCCCGTGGCTTCTGAGTAGAGCAGTCCGGTGACGTAAGGGGAGGTCTCCGTTAGGTGTCACTGTTCAGCCTGAAAAGAGAAACTAACGTACTAAAGCGAAAGAAGGCGGTTTACACGGGAAAAGCGGTTCACGTTAACTTTCTGCCTTGAGTATATGTATAAGAGCGAATCGACCCAAATATGACTGTGAACGCGTAAATCAAATTTGGTGTAATACACACAGTAGTATATGATCAATACAAGGGGATGACGTCCAGACACCAAGTGCAGTTAAGCAAAGGAAAGCGGGCCAGAGAGATGGCTTCAGAGGCTGCTCAGCCTTTAGGAGGCTGACAACCAAAGGGACCGGCTGTGAAGGGGCAGATAGGTACGGCCACATATCATGTGGTCCCATCTGTGTTAGACGCTTAGCTGTGACTGCTGCCGAATGCTTGTAGTCCTGGTATACATCCTGGGAAGCCAAAGGAGAGGGTTGCAAGTTCTGGCTAGATTGGGCTGAATAGCGGCGAGTTCGGTGCCAGCCTGAGGCTTGAGCTACCTACCAAGATCCTGATTAAAACACATACACTTCCGGCAAATCCAGAGAAACTGAAAGCAAATTACTGGTTGGTAGTGGGGGGGGGGAATGAAAATAGGAAGTGGGGGAGGGCGTGTGATTTAAGCTTTTTTGGCATTCCTATTGAAGTCTGCCAATCTTTGTGGATGTGCCGAAGTTACTAAGTTACACATTTTGAATTAGAAGAATTGTAACGTGCCGGGGCGGTGGTGGCACACGCCTGTAATCCCAGTACTCGGGAGGCAGAGGCAGGCGGATTTCTGAGTTCGAGGCCAGCCTGGTCTACAAAGTGAGTTCCAGGACAGCCAGGGCTACACAGAGAAACCCTGTCTCGGGGAAAAAAAAAAAATTGTAACATGTCAATTATTGCCTTTCTCTGCCACACCCACACAACCTTCCCCCCCCCCTTATTTTCAATGCTAAGAAGCAAAGTCAGGGCCTTATGCATCCTGGGTAAGGGTCTCCATCTCCTGCATTAATCATAGCTCAACAAAGAAAGTCCTCCACCCCAAATCAGCTTGTTTTAGGAGAAGCAGCTAATCAGAGAAAACGCGTGTCTTTAAAAATGAAGGCAAGGCTGTAGCTGTAACACACACACACACACACACACACACACACCAGCATGCATAGGCCCCCAGATCCAATCATCCTGACAAGAAATTTGAAGCAGGGCAGGCGAAGGCGCTTGCCCCAAGCCTTGATCACTGGGTCCCACGTTGTGAAAGGGAACAACCAACTCACACAAATAGTCCTCTGACCTCCCCGGGTGAGCTATGGTACACACACACACACACACACACACACGTACATAATAAAGTATTAAAAATAGAAATAAAAAGCCGGACAGTGGTGGCGCAGGCCTTGAATCTCAATCTGCAGAGGCAGGCAGATCTCTGAGTTCAAGGCTGGCCTGGTCTACAGAATGAATTCCAGGACATCCAAGGCTACACAGGAAAACCCTGTCTTGAAAAGACAAAACAAAACAGCTATATGTATGTATGTATATATGTATACTAGTATGTATATATATATATATGTACATACACTATATGTATATATACTATATAAAACTATAAAAATACTATATGTCTATACATATATATATATATATGTGTGTGTGTGTGTGGTATAATTACAGTATACAATTTAAATACAAGCAGGTGTGGGGATGCATGCTTACAGTCCCAAACCTGGGAGACAAGCGGAAGGAACTCGGGTTAGAGGTGACTTTAAGCTAAATAGTGAGATTGCCTTGAAAACATTTTAAATCGGCGGAGGTTGTAAAGAGACAGCTGTTCAGAGAAGCTAAATATACAAGACCTTCCCAGGCCTTAGATACCCGTGACGCTTAGGAATAACATGTTTTGTTTGTTTGTTTGTTTGCTTGCTTGTTTTGGTTTGTTTTTGAGGCAGAACTTCATCTACCTTAGCCTGGCCTTGAGCTCCTGGCACCCCTGTTGCCACCTCCCAAGTGCAGAGGTTACAGCTGTGTGCTGTCACTCACGTGTTTATAAAAAGATAGAGAGGGAGGGAATATGTTCTGCGGATGCGTGGTGAGCTATGGGGAGGGGGGGAGGGCGTGCCTGGGGGAGGAGCCTTGGCATGGACGCACTGAGACAATCCCTTCCCACCGAGGGACCAGCCACCTGACGGTAGAGTATAGAATAGAGTTTAATCAGGGCATGGGGATGGGGAGTTAAGAGGCGGGGGTGGGGAGGTAGTGGGGGGGAGGGAGAAATAGAGGCCAGCCATGAGGAGGGGGTAAGGTGGAGGGGACAGGGAGCTAGAAGGGAAGAACCCGAGAGAGCAGAGACAAGAGTAAGAGAGGGAGGAGGAGGGGCAAGCAGCCCCTTTTAGAGTGGGTCACGCCTACCTGGCTGTTGCCAGGTAACTGTGGGGCGGAGCTTAGGCAGAATGCTAACAATCACTGCTGGCTGCGAGCGAGCAGCACCTACACACTCCTGGAAAACTCTCATTCATCAGCCCAGCCCATCATAGCACGCCCTTAGCTCCCTGTAAGAGCGCCAAGTGGCAGATGGGGAAGCGATGAGGATCCAGTTTTGCATCCCGGAGTGCGACTGCCCCGTGGCTGCGTTGGTTGTTCCTCTCAATTGTATGATGCTGAGGGCGATGCTTTTTCCTTGGCTCTGGGGACAATTAGGCAGTTCTTTATTTTATTTCTTTTTTTTTATTTTTTTCTTCGAGTCCAGGCTGTCCTGGAACTCACTCTGTAGACCAGGCTGGCCTCGAACTCAGAAATCCGCCTGCCTCTGCCTCCCAGAGTGCTGGGATTACAGGCGTGCGCCACCAACGCCCGGCTAACTAGGCAGTTCTTTAAGACTGCATTTACGCTTTTGGATTGCAATTGACTAAAGCATTCAAGAACCGTTGGTATTCAGTGATCGCGGAGGGAATGAGGGTCGAGCGAGATTGCTCGGTGGTTAGCATCCTGTGCTGACACTCCAGAGGACCTGAGTTCGTCCCCAGTAGCTGTGTCAGGTAGCTCCCAAGCTCCAGCTCTAGGGGATCTGATGTCCTCTCTCTGCTGGCCTCTGTGGACATTACATGCATATGTGAGCACATGCATGCGCATGCGTGTACACCGGCGGTTAAAATAAGAATTATTTTTAAAAGGGACATGAACTCTGAAAGCAAAGTTTCCGTTTCCTCCCAGGTGTTGCATAAACATGTTATCACAGAAACAATTAGCAACACATAGAACACTGGTTTTCAACAACACGCAGTCCATGCAATAATGTAAATTACACTTAATTTTACCTCCGAACTTCCTCCTGGCAAGTTTTTATTAATGCAAGGCCCTATCATGAGTCAGTACGCTTTCCTTTTGCAATACCTGCTTCGCACTACTTAGTGTGGACAGCAATCTTCCTTGTTTCACCACAAATGTGAATTGGGTATTCCCTGTGGACCAAACACTCTCCTTAAAACTAAAGGGTACAGCAGCAACTTTTCTCTGAGACAGGATCTCATGTAGGCTTGACGCTAAGACTCCGATAAGCAAACATTAAAAAAAACAAAAAACAAAAATACAAAAAATAAATAAATAAATAAATAAAACCAGCATGTTGATACTGGCCTTGGCGATGGCCACAAGCAACAAAGAGCCCCCAAACAAGTAGGATGTGACAATTAAGTGTTGTTGTTAATGGGACTCAATTTAGGATCACCAAGGAGACAGACAGTCCAGAGGTTTCTCTCTGAGGATAATCTTGGCAAGGTTTGTCTGAAGAGGGAAGACCCAGTCTCAGTGTGTGCAGCGCCCTCTAGTGGACGAGACCTCAGACTGGATAAAAAGACTGCTCATCCCTCTCTGCTTCCTGACTGTGGATGCCTGCCTTGTGACCCTGCCTTGCACCCCCACTGCTAGGCTTTCCCACTACCGAGATGGGCCATATCCCCCAAAGTCATGAGCTGAAATAAACCCTTCTTCAAGCACAAGATTTTGTCACAGCAACCAGAAAATTTACTAACTCACACACATTAATTACATCACATTAGCAAAAATTAACAAAGTTCTGCATAGCAAGGGAAATGGCTAAATAAATAAATAATAAAGACAGATAATATAAAGAATGAGAGGAAATAACTGGAACCATATATCTAGCATGGAGTCAATACCAAAAATGTGTATCACTCGGAAAACAGTTTGAAGAACCGTGTAATTCGATTAACGGGTGGGAAAGAAGTCAAGACTTTTTTCTTTTTATTTCTGAAGTGGATATACAAATATATATAAATGTGGATATATATCAACAGCTGTTTTATACAGTTCAGAGGATGGTCTACGGTAGCCACAATTTTGGTTTTGAAATGAATGACTTTATTAAGTAAGAGAGACACAGACACACACACACACAGAGAGAGAGAGAGAGAGAGAGAGAGAGAGAGAGAGAGAGAGACAGACAGAGAGACAGAGAGAGACAGAGAGAGAGACAGAGAGAGAGACAGAGAGAGACAGAGAGAGAGAGAGCACATATCAAATTGGATACTCAAGTATCCAGCAAACACTACCTGAGGAAGTCCCTTTTAGACAAGCACTAACAGACAGAGTCCTGTCAGAACAGAGTTTCCTCAGGGGAGGCTTCTAAGAAAAAGAATAGAAATCATCAAATTGGGAGCTTACAGACATCCATCAAAAACCGGCCTGGAGAGGCTGAGGCAGTTAGTTCAGGATTAAGTTTTCATCCCACAGCTGAGCTTCCGGTGTCTCTGTAACATGGTAGGCACTTTGACATCTGTGTGAACCCTAGGGATCTCTGTTGGAGAAGGTTTGCCTGGCAGCTGTTTGCAAGGGCAATTTGCTTGCTGGCTTGATTGGCTGATTGGCTGGTCTCCAGGCAGGCTCTCACAAATGTAGACTAGGCTGGCCTAGAACCCAGAGAGCTCCTCCAGCCTTTGCCTCCGGAGTCCCGTGATTGAAGGCGTGCTCCACCATTCACCAGCAGGCAGAATATTTTCCGCTCTTGATTTTCTGTTTGAAAAGACTCAAGTTTGCACAGGACACACCAAGACGGAGTTCTCAACACAAAGATTGATTTGCTCCAGTGGGACAAAGAGTTGGACTAGAAGACAAGGGGCGGGGGGGAGAAATATGTGCCCCAGAGGGATAAAGGATGGCCTCTAGATAAAGTGACCCTTAGGTATATGGGAGTTTATAAAAGGAAAAGAAGAAACCTGTGTTAGGATGAGTTGCTTCGTTTTGATTAGGCATGTTAATTAGGACAGCCAGAGGGAGGCTTTTGATTGCTGGACTTCAATATTTTAATACCAGACTGGTATTAAACTTGAACTCAGAGATCCACACAACTCTGCTTCCATAGTGCTGGGATTAAAGGTCTGTGCCATCATGCCCAGCTTTTTTATTTTTTTATTTTTTTTCTTGTGTAGCTTTGTGTGTCTGTGTGGGTATATGCTATCTGCATGCAGGTGCCCAGGATGGCCAGAAAAGGCCACTGTTTCCATGGGAACAGAGTAACCTGGAGTTGCAAGCCACTGGTCTAACTGGGGTGCTCTGCAAGAGTGGCAAACACTCACATCTCCCCGGCCCCCATGTCTGCAGGCAGGGAAGGGACTGTGTGTGCATGCACATTTTGTTTGTATTTATGCGCACCACCTGTGTGCCGGGCCTGCGTTGATAGGAAGAAGAGACTAGATTCTCTGGAATCAGAGTTACCGATGGTTGTGAGCTGGGAATCAAACCGATGTTCTCTGAAAGAGCAGCCACTGTTCTAAACCATGAAACCATCACTCTAGAGCCCCCAGAATGTACTTATTTTGAATCTAAGCACTTAGCTTGATGAGAGGTAGTTAGACTAGTAGATACTAGCAGTGCCCAGGTGTCTGTCTGTCTCTCTTGACCTAATATGCTCTCTCTCTCTCTCTCCCCTGCCCCCCACTTCCTTCTTTTCTTTCCTTCCATTTTTCTTTCTTTCTTTTCTATTTTTTTTTTCATTCTGGTTTTTCTTTTTGTATATATACACAGAATCATATATATTTTTATTTTATCTTTTTTTTTACACTCCAGATTTTATCCACCCTACCCTACCCCACCCCCGTCCACCCTCTGACTGTTCCCCATCCCATACCTCCTCTCCACTCCCCAGCCCCCCTCCCCCTGTCTCCATAAGGATCCCCCGCCTTCCCCCGAAACCCACCTCACCAGACCTCTCTCCGCTCCCTGGGGCCTCTAGTCTCTTGAGGGTTAGGTGCATCTTCTCTATCTGAACCTAGACCCGGCAGTCCTCTGCTGTACATGTGTTAGGGGGCCTCCTATCAGCTAGTAGAATATGCTGGTTTTTCAAGACAGCATTTCTCTCTGTAGCCCCAGTCTTGCAACTCACTCTGTGAACCAGGCTGAAACTTTCAGAGATATTCCTGCCTCTGGCTCCCTAGTGCTGGGATTGAAGGTGTGTGGCTCCACCACCCAGCTTAGAGCTGTCTTAAAAAAAAAAAAACAAAAAAACAAAAAAACAAAAAACAAAAAACTTAAAAAGAGGGGTTTGGGAGATCGTTCAGTAGGTATCAGTGTAAACACGAGGGTTTGAGTTTGAGTTCCCAGCAACACATTTAAAGGTCTGATACAAAGTTTGGGCCCGTAACCCCAGAGAAGTGGAGACAGACAAAAGGATGCCTGAGGCTTCCTGGATGCCAGCCTAGCTCCAGGGCCAACGGGAGACCCTGTCTCAAAGTACAAGGAAGACAGGCATAGAACAGGATGCCCTGAGATCTCCTCTGGCCTCTGTGTGCATATGGGCAAGGACACGTGTACATATATGTGTATGTACTTAATATACCACCCCTTACATTCAAAAAAGAGAAAACTATGCAAAACATGGTCTCCTTTACATCAAACTAGATTTTCCAAGTGGTGCATAGAGATTAGTATAAAGTATGGAACCAACGTGTCATAGTGGGTGGGCTAGGGGTAGCTTCAGCTTTCTGCCTGTCATTGGCAGTTCTTTTTTTTTTTTTTTTTTTTTTTTTGGTGGCCACACCCAGGTTCTCCATCCATCCATTCAGCCTCAGGCCCCTCGGGAGCACTCAGGTGGGACAGATGAAGGACAGCAATAATTCCACTTCGTTGCGGACAATAAGCTCCTTTGGGTGGATCTTGTCTGGTACATCCAGGCTGGAGGTCATTTCCCAGGCATCTACAAAGGCCACTCGGAGACCAACGAAGGCCGCGCGGAGCAAGCGGTTCACCTGCAGTGTGAGCCAGTCACTGCCATACACAGATTTGTAGCCAGTATTGGCCAGTTTGATGACGACCAGAGTACTGGGTTCCCGGTCCAGCAGGGCCTTCACAGCTGCCCGGATCCCTGCCAGTCTCCGGGCAAAGATGGAGGGAGGGAAGGTGGTAAAGTGGGCTCCCATGCCCAGCACCACCACCGTGTAGGGTCCCCCAGCCAGGCCGTGTAGTTCTCTGGCCACAGAGTGCAGGGAGGCCACTGGGGTGCGGCGAGAACGCAGGGGCCAGCCGTGGGCCCTCCAGTGCAGCACTGTCCCCCGAGATGTCTCCACGGCCATCAGGGGTCCTACCTGATAAGTGACATGTAGATCAACTGGCTTCAGGGCTGTTGGGAGGAGGAGAAAGAAGGTTTTAACTTAGGGAACTGTCTTAGTCAGGGTTTCTATTCCTGCACAAACATCAAGAAGCAAGTTGGGGAGGAAAGGGTTTATTCAGCTTACACTTCCACATTGCTGTTCATCACTAAAGGAAGACAGGACTGGAACTCAAGCAGGTCTGAAAGCAGGAGCTGATGCAGAAGCCATGGAGGGATGTTCCTTACTGGCTTGCTTCCCCTGGCTTGCTCACCCTGCTTTCTTATAGAACCCAAGAAATCACTACTTGTGAAAATCCCCACATCCCAATGCCAAATGCCCACTGGATCTCGTGGAGGCACTTCCCAACTGAAGCTCCTTTCTCTGTGATAACTCCAGCCTGTGTCAAGTTAACACACAAAACCAGCCAGTACGAGAACCAAGCAAGATGGCTCAGGCAGGAAGGGCTCTTGCCACCAGAGCTCTTAAGGTGAACTTGATCCCCTGCGATTCATATGGTAGGAGAGAATCAGCTCTTACACATGATCCTCTGATCTTCTCACACACTACAGTACATGACTGTACACACACACACACACACACACACACACACAAATGTAATAAAAATTTAATAATCAATTAACATAGGACTATGAACTATTCCCTTTTACAAACATGTTTATTTATTTATTTGCTTGGATTTTGACACAAGGTCTCGCTGTGCAGGCCTGGCTGGCTTGAAACTTGTTGCAGATAGCCCTGAGCTTGTATTTTGATGCTACTTTCACTCCTGGGAGGGGCTGCAGATGAGGAGTTGCCTTGTGAACTACACAGAGAAACCCTGTCTCGAAAAACAAAAACAAAAAACAAACAAACAAAAACAAAAAGATTTATTTTATGTATGAGTACACTGTTGCTGACTTCAGACATACCAGAAGAGGGCATCAGATTCCATTACAGATGTTTGTGAGCCACCATGTGGTTGCTGGGAACTGAACTTCTGAGTTCTTCCTCTGGAAGAGCAGCCAGTGCTCTTAACCACTGAGCCATCTCTCCAGCCCTCAGGATGATATTTCCAAGTTCCATCCATTTGCCTGTCTTTTTCATAAAGTCATTTTTTTAATAGCTGAGTAGTATTCCATTGTGTAAATGTACCACATTTTCTGTATTCATTCCTCTGTTGAGGGACATCTGGGTTGTTTCCAGCTTCTGGCTATTACAAATAAGGATACTATGAACATAGTGGAGTATGTGTCCTTATTACATGTTGGATCATCTTCTCGGTATATGCCCAGGAGTAGTATAGCTAGGTCCTCAAGTAGTACTATGTCCAATTTTCTGAAGAACTGCCATACTGATTTCCAGAGTGGTTGTACCAGCTTGCAATCCCACAAGCAACAGAGCAGTGTTCCTCTTTCTCCACATCTTCGCCAGCATCTGCTGTCACCTGAGTTTTTGATCTTAGCCATTCTAACTGGTGTGAGGTGGAGTCTCAGGGTTGTGTTGATTTGCATTTCCCTGATGATTAAAGATGTTGGACATTTCTGTAGGTGCCTCTCAGCCATTCGAGTTTCCTCAGCCAAGAAATCTCTGTTTATCTCTGTTCCCCATTTTTAATAGGGTTATTTGGTTCCCTGAAGTCTTGCTTCTTGAGTTCTTTATATATATTGGATATTAGCCCTCTATAGGATTTAAGATTGGTAAAGATCTTTTCCCAATCTGTTGGTTGCTGAGTTGTTCTTTCGACAGTGTCCTTTGCCTTAAAGAAGCTTTGCGCCGGGCGGTGGTGGCACACGCCTGTAATCCCAGCACTTGGGAGGCAGAGGTAGGTGGATTTCTGAGTTCAAGGCCAGCCTGGTCTACAGAGTGAGTTCCAGAACAGCCAGGGCTACATAGAGAAACCCTGTCTCTAAAAAACCAAAAAAAAAGAAGAAGAAGAAGAAGAAGATGATGATGATGATGATGATGATGATGATGAAGAAGAAGGAGAAGGAGAAGGAGAAGGAGAAGGAGAAGGAGAAGGAGAAGGAGAAGGAGAAGGAGAAGGAGAAGGAGAAGGAGAAGGAGAAGGAGAAGGAGGAGAAGAAGAAGATGATGATGAAGAAGAAGAAGAAGAAGAAGAAGAAGAAGAAGAAGAAGAAGCTTTGCAACTTTATGAGTTCCCATTTGTCAATTCTTGATCTTAGAGCATAAGTCATTCGTGTTCTGTTCAGAAACTTTTATCCTGTGCCCCGTGTTCAAGACTTTTCTCCACTTTCTCTTCTATTAGATTCCGATTATCATGGCCGGGCAGAGGTGGTGCACGCCTGTAATCCCAGCACTTGGAAGGCAGAGGCAGGTGAATTTCTGAGTTCGAGGCCAGCCTGGTCTACAGAGTGAGTTCCAGGACAGCCAGGGCTACATAGAGAAACCCTGTCTCAAAATAAATAAATAAATAAATAAATAAATAAATAAATAAATAAAATATTCCGATTATCTGGTTTTATGTGGAAGTACTTAATCCACTTGGACTTGATCTTTGTAAAGGGAGATAAAAATGGATCAATTTGCATTCTTTTACATGTTAACCTCCAGTTGAACCAGCACCATTTGTTGAAAATGCTGCCTTTTATCCACTGGTTGGTTTTAGCTCCTTTGTCAAAGATCAAGTGACCATAGGTGTTTAGGTTCATTTCTGGGTTTTCAGTTCTGTTCCATTGATCAACCTGTCCCTGTACCAATACCATGCAGTTTTGATTACTATTGCTTTGTAGTACAGCTTGCAGTCAGTTATTCCCTCAGAAGTTCTTTTATTGTTGAGAATAATTTTAGCTATCCTGATGTTTTTGTTATTCAAATGAACTTGATAATTTCTCTTTCTAACTCTATGAGGAATTTTGTTGGAATTTTGATGGGGATTGCATTGAATCTGTAGATTGCTTTTGGCAAGATGGTCATTTTTACTATATTAATCCTGCCAATCCACGAGCATGGGAGAGCTTTTCCACCTTCTGGGATCTTCTTCTTCAATTTCTTTCTTCCGAGACATGAGGTTCTTGTCATACAGATCTTTCACTTGTGTGGTTAGAGTCACACCAAGATATTTTATATTGTTTGTGTCTATTGTGAAAGGTGTCATTTCCCTAATTTTTTATCTCAGCCTGTTTATCCTTTGATTATAGGAAGGCTACTGATTTGTTTAATTTTATATCCATCTAGTTTGCTGAAGTTATCAGCTGTAGGAGTTCTCTGATGGGGTTTTGGGGGTCACTTACATGTAGTATCATATCATCTGCAAATAGTGATATTTTTACTTCTTCCTTTCCAATTTGTATCCCTTTGACCTCCTTTTGTTGTCTAATTGCTCTAGCTAGAACTTCAAATACTATATTGAATTGGTAGGGAGCGAGAAGGCAGCCTTGACTTGTCCCTGATTTTAGTGGGATTGCTTCAAGAATGGAACTTTCTCCATTTTGTTTGATGTTTCCTATTGATTTGCTGTATATTGCTTTGTTTGTTTGTTTGTTTTTTCAAGACAGGGTTTCTCTGTGCAGCCTTGGTTGTCCTGGAACTCACTCTGTAAACCAGACTGGCCTCGAACTCAGAAATCTGCCTGCCTCTGCCTCCCAAGTGCTGGGATTAAAGGCTTGCACCACCACCACCCAGCTTGTATATTGCTTTTTTTTTTTTAATGTCTAGGTATCAGCCTTTAATTTCTGATCTTTCCAAGACTTTTAACGTGAAGGGATGTTGAATTTTGTCAAAAGCTTTTTCAGAATCTAATGAAATGACGATGCGGTTTTTTTTTTCTTTGAGTTTATGTTGATGGATTTCCATATATTGAACCATCCCTGCATCCCTGGGATGAAGCCTTCTTGATCGTGGTGAATGATCATTTTGATGTGTTCTTGGATTCGGTTTGCAAGAATTTTATTGAGTATTTTTTGTATCAATATTCATAAGGGAAATTGGTGTGAAGTTCTTTTTTTTATTGAGTTTTTGTGAGGTTTTGGTATCAGCATAACTGTGGCTTCATAGAACGAATTGGTGAACAGAAGTGTTCCTTCTGTTTCAATTTTGGGGAATTGTTCGGAGAGTATTGGTATTAGGTCTTCTTTGCAGGTCTAATAGAATTCTGCACTAAAACCATCTGGTCCTAGTATTTTTTTTGGTTAAGAGATTTTTAATAACTGCTTCTATTTTTTCTAGGGGTCATGGGGCTGCTTAGATCGTTTATCTGATCCTGATTTAACTTTGACATTTTACATCTGTCTAGAAAATTGTCTATTTCATTCAGATTTTCCAGTCTTGTTGAGTCTAGGCTTTTGTAGTAGGATCTGAAGATTTTTTGAATTTCCTTGGTTCCTATTGTTTTTTATCCCTTTTCATTTCTAATCTTGTTAATTTGAATACTGTCTCTGTGCCCTCTGGTTAGTCTGGCAAAGGGTTTATCTAGCTTGTTGGTTTTCTCAAAGAACCACCTCCTGGTTTTGTTGATTCTTTGTATAGTTCTTTTTATTTTTACTTAGTTGATTTCAGCTCTGAGTTTCTTTTTTTTTTATTAGATATATTCTTTATTTACATTTCAAATGATTTCCCCTTTCCTGGTTCCCCCCCCAAAAAAAAAATCCCATAAGCCCTCTCCCCTCCCCCTGTTCTCCAATTAACTCCTTCCCAATTCCCTGTCCTGGTATTCCCCTACACTGCTGCATTGAGCCTTAACAGGACCAGGGATCTCTCTCCTTCCTTCCTTCCTTCTTAGCACTGAGTTTCATTATTCATTGTCATCTACTCCTCATGGGTACAGTTGCTTCTGCTTCTTTTTATTCTAGAGCTTTCAGGTGTGCTGTTAAGATGCTAGTGTATGCTCTCTCCAGTTTCTTTTTGGAGCCACTCAGAGCTATGAGTTTTCCTCTTAGCCCTGCTTACACTGAGTCCCACAAGTTTGGGTATGTTATACCTTGGTTTTCACTAAATTCTAAAAAGTCTTTAATTTCTTTCTTTATTTCATCCTTGACCAACTTATCATTGAGTAGAGCATTGTTCAGCTTCCATGTGTATGTGGGCTTTCTGTTGTTTTTGTTGCTATTGAAGACCAGCCTTAATCTGTAGTGATCTGCTATAATACATGGGATTATTTCAATCTTCTTACATCTGTTGAGGTGTGTTTTGTAACTAATTATCTGGTCGATTTTGGAGAAGGTACCATGAGCTGATGAGAAGAAGGTATTTTTTTTTTAGGGTGAAACGTTCTATAGCTATCTGTTAAATCTATTTGGTCCATAACTTCTGTTAGTTTCACTTTGTCTCTGTTTAGTTTGTGTTTCCGTGATCTGTCCATTGATGAGAGTGGGGTGTTGAAGTCTCCCACTATTATTGTGTGAGGTACAAAGTGTGCTTTGAGCATCAGTAAAGTTTATTTTATAAATGTGGGTGCCCTTGCATTTGGAACATAGATGTTCAGAGTTGACAGTTATTCTTGGTAGACTTTTCCTTTGATGAGTATGAAGTGTCCTTCCTTATGCTTTTTGAAAACTTTTGGTTGAAAGTTGATTTTATCCGATATTAGAATGGGTACTCCTGCTTGTTTCTTGGGACCAGTTTCTTGGAAATTTGTTTTTCAGGCCTTTACTCTGAGGTAGGGTTTGTCTTTGACACTAAGGTGCTTTTGCTGTTAGCAGCAAAATTCTGGATCCTTTTTATGTATCCAGTCTGTTAGTCTATGTATTTTTATTGGGGGAATTGAGTCCATTGATGTTAAGAGATATTAAGGAACAGTGATTGTTGCTTCCTGGTATTTTTGATGTTATTTTTATGATTGTATGGCTAACTTCTTTTGGGTTTGTTGATAGACTCCTTTCTTGCTTTTTCTAGCCTGTAGTTTTCCTCCTTGTGTTGGCATATTTCATTGATTATTCTTTGTATGGCTGGATTTGTGGAAAGATATTGTGTAAATTTGGTTTTGTCATAGAATATCTTGGTTTCTCGATCTATGTTAATTGAGAGTTTTGCTGGGTATAGTAGTCTGGGCTGGCATTTGTGTTCTCTTAGGGTCTGTATGTCATCTGCCCAGGGTCTTCTGGCTTTCATCGTCTCTGGTGAGAAGTCTGGTATAAATGTGATAGATCTCTCTTTATATGTTATTTGACCCTTTTTCTTTACTGATTTTAATATTTTCTCTTTGTTTTGTGCATTTGTGTATTGACTATTATGCGCCGGGAGGGATTTCTTTTCTGGTCCAGTCTGTTTGGAATTCTGTAGGCTTCTTGTATGTTCATGGGTATTTTTCTTTGGGTTAGGGTTATAATTTTGTTGCAGATATTAACTGGCCCTATAAGGTAAGAATATTTACTTACTTCTATACTTGTTATCCTCAGGTTTGGTCTTCTCATTGTGTCCTGGATTTCCTTGATATTTTGGGTTATAAGCTTTTTGCATTTTGCATTTTCTTTGACTGTTGCATCAGTGTTTTCTATGGTATCTTCTGCACCTGCGATTCTTCTATCTCTTGTATCTGTTGTTGATGCTTGCCTCTATGACTCCTGATTTCTTTCCTAGGTTTTCTATCTCTAGGGTTGTCTCCCTTTGTGACTTCTTTATTGTTTCTATTTCTATTTTTAGATCCTGGATGGTTTTGTTCAATTTCTTTACCTGTTTGTTTGTGTTTTCCCATATTTCTTTGAGAAATTTTTGTGTTTCCTCTTTAAGGGCTTCTATATATTTGCCTGTGTTCTCCTGTATTTTTTTTTAAGATTTATTTATTTAATATATGTAAGGACACTATCGCTGTCTTCAGACACACAAGAAGAGGGCATCAGATCTCATTACAGATGGTTGTGAGCCACCATGTGGCTGCTGGGATTTGAATTCAGGACCTCCGGAAGAGCAGTCAGTGCTCTTAACTGCTGAGCCATCTCTCCAGCCCTCTCCTGTATTTCTTTAAGGGAGTTATTTATGTCCTTCTTAAAATCCTCTATCAGCATCATGAAATGTCATTTTAAATCAGAGTCTTGCTTTTCTGATGGGTTGTGCTATCCAGGGCTCGCTGTGGTGGGAGAAATAGTTTCTGTTGATTCCAAGTAGCCTTAGTTTCTGTTGCTTATGGTATTGCTCTTGCCTCTCGCCACCTGGTTATCTCTGCTTAGCTGTTCTTGCTGTCTAAGACTGTGGCTTGTTCCTCATGCAAGCTTGTGTGTTAGAACTCCTGGGAGACCAGTTTTCTCCAGGAGGAATTTGGGTATGGAGAGCTGTGGCACAGGGTCAGCTCTGTGGAGTCAGAAACCAGAAGGATCTTGTCCCCGGCTGTTTCTTGGTTCCTGTGTCCTGGTGACTATGGGAGGGGCCCTCTTGGGCCAGGAATTTGAAAAGAAGCATTGGCACATTGGACTTACTTGAGTTCACAGGTTTGTCTGCACTCCTGGGAGGACAGCTCTCTCCTGGCAATTATTGGGTATGGAGCACTGTGGCACAGGCTCTGTTCTAGGTACAAACCAAACCTTTTTTTTTTTAAAAGACAGTTTCTCTCTGTGTAGCCTTGGATGACCTGGAGCAGATGAAATAAGGCTAACCTCAACTTCACAGAGAACAACCTACCTTCTTGCCTCCAAGATCCTGGGAGATGTGAAACACCACACTCAAACATTATTATTTCTCAATTATGTGTGTGCTTATGTGTGTCTCTGTGTGGATATTTGCAAGTGAGAGCAGGTGTCTGGAGACACCATAAGGAGAGGGTGGCATTCCCTGGAGCTGGAGTTATAGGTTGTGGTCCCTGCAAGCATCAAGGCCAGAAGAGAAACAATCCAGGTGAGGTAGGAAGGAAACGAGATTCAGTTGGACTTAGTCAACAAGTGCTGGGCCTAACTGCTGGAGTCTGACAGCAGCTGACTTACATTAGCCACAACATAATATTGAAAAAGTCGGATTGATGACAATCAACTCAGGCCCAGATTAGTGCATGAGCACACTGAAGCTCTTTACAAAGCAGTATGGCTTCTTCCTAAAGATGGGCTCTGTTGACTTAGAAACAAAGCCTGAGACAAGGGTCTAGGGAGAAGGGCTGGGGGAAACACACACCTCGTGGGGGTGAGGATTGGCCTGGCCCTGAGACAGCACAGAAAGCAAGGGACCAATCACCAGGCTGTAAAGGGCATCTTTCCCCAGCATTCTGGGGGGAGGACAGGCAGACATCTTTGAAGTGACAATCCTGTGTCACCTCCTGGATTCTCCAGGGTTGTCTGTGTGCACAAGGACCTCTTGCCCTCTACAAGAGGTAGCTGTGAACCATCTGATGTGTGTGGTGGGAACCAATCTCAGGTCCTCTGCAAGCATTCTTATCCCCCAGCCATGTCTCCAGCTCTGAACTGTATACATTTCTGTCTGTTATTCACACCTCTGTCTTCCTTTTCCTTTCTTATTTCCCTCTGCTGTTTCTAAGGGAGGGAGGGAGAAAGGGTCTCACTGCCCATGCTGGTTGAGGGTGGTCCTGGACTCATGATCTTCCTGCCTTCACCTGCTGAGATTACAGTCAAGCAACAGCAAGCCCCATTTTACAATCTGTTTTCCCACTTGTCCCCTTCCCTTCCCTCGTCTTCCTTCCTTCCTTCCTTCCTTCCTTCCTTCCTTCCTTCCTTCCTTCTTATACTTGTATCAGTATGTGTGCTCATAACATATGTGTGTGTGTAAGAACCTGTTCACCATTGTGCATGCCATGTGTTGATGACGTACGTTTGTATGTGTTAGCACATGTGTACCGTGGTGTGTATGTGGAGGTCAACCTTTGAGTCAGTTCTCTCCTCTCACCATGTGGGTCACCTGGCTGGCATAGCAAATGCCTTATCCACTGAGATCTTTATCTGTCCTCTAAGTGTCTTTTTTTTTTAACCATATTTACACTGTAAGGAATCCATCAGGTCTCTCTCTTGGGTTTTTTTGTCTAAGAGCTAGCTGTTTCCTGAGTCTCCGTCTATACTAAGCATCCTTTAGAACACTGTCTAATGTTTCTCCATAGCCTGAAATGCAACATGGGAAAACAAAACTGATTTTCTCTTCACAAATTATTATCTATGTCCTCAACCTCCCCTACCCGACACCAGGCAACGATCATCTTGAGAGTGACTTTCAGATGTTTATCTTGTCATTGTTTTTGTTTTGAGACATGGTCTTATGAAACCCAAGCTAGTCTCAAAGTTATTGTGCCAGGAAGACTCTGACCTTCTTTATCCATCAGCTTCCACATCCATTTGTACCACCAAGAACAGTTTGTCTTTTTGTCTTTTTCTTCTCTTTCCTTTATTCCTCTTTCCTTTAACCTCCCTCTCCCTCTCTCTCCCTCTCTGATATCTCTCTCTCTCTCTCTCTCTCCCCCTCTCCCCCTCTCTCTCTCTCTCACTGATCTCTCTCTCTCTCTCTCTCTCTCTCTCTCTCTCTCTCTTCCTTACATTTTTTAAGGAGTGTCTCACTATGTAGCCCTGGCTGGCATGAAGCTCACTGTGGAGGCTAGCTCTAACATAATTTGAAACTTAGGCTGAGGAGAATTGGTAACCCATTTGTGTTACAAACATAAGTACCTGAGTTTCAGCCCAAGAACCAATGTTAAAAGGCCAGCTGTAGTCGTGTATACTTGTAATCTTAGTGCTGCACGTGCAGGGGAACGGTCCTTGGGAGTCCTGGTCGGTTCTTTGCTAACTTGTCACAAACTAGAGGTGTCTGGGAAGGGAAACTTCAACTGAGAAAATGCCTCCACCATAAACCAAAGCAAACACCCTGCTCTTTCCCTCACTGCCCTTCAGAAAGAGCCAGCAGACTGCACCACCCTTCTGCTAAGTAAGGGAATCACCCTCAAGGCAATCACTCTCAGACCTCTCCTTCAGGAGTCCTCACTGCCCCCCTCCCCCTCACGGTCACTCACAGGGCAATGTGTCTCGCAGATACTCCCACCACTGCCGAAGTGTGGAATCCCCCATCATGTAGACAATGCGGCCAGCCAGGCAGTTCAGGATGCTGTCCACCGTGGGGAAAGAGCGGCTAGAACAGAATGTTGAGTGCCATCTGTCTTTGTGGTAGAAGCCAGAGGGTTTTGGAGACAGGTGACCTGGGCGGCATGGGGGCCTTAAGGGCAAGGCTACAGAGGAGAGAAGAATGGAGAAGATTAAATTAAAAAAAAAAAACATGTAATTTTATAAATTGACAGTACTCTTTATATTTTTTTTGTAAATGAATGGTTTTTACATCTCTCTCTCTCTCTCTCTCTCTCTCTCTCTGTGTGTGTGTGTGTGTGTGTGTGTGTGTGTGTGTGTGTGTGTTTGAAAACATCTTATGTCCCTCATAAACATCACATGGAGGTGAGAATGGTGCTGCCTTCCTAATTCTCCTGCCTTCACCTCTAGAGTGCAGGGACTCCAGGTGTGGATCCGCACACTCTGGAGGTAGGGCTGTTCATTGCTCCACATAGAGATAGTGACACTGAGGACCTAGAATTGTAATTTGCCATGACCACAAACAATCATGATGGCCCAGGGATGGCATTCTGTGCCTGTTTAGTGAGGCAAGTACTCTGCCATTTTGTCCTGTCCCCAGTCTATAAAGTGGAGAGATGGTTCAGTGTGTTGTGCAGTCGTGAGGACTTATGTTTGACCACTAGAACATGTGCAAAGGCTGGATGTGGTATGCCTGGAACCCCAGCGCTTGGGGAGGTAGAGATGGCAGAACCGAGAACCTCACTGACCAGCCAGCTGAGCTAAATAGCAAACACCAGACTCAGGGAGAGACTGTCTACTATACCAAAAAGGACCTTTATGTGTCCCAATGTTTACTGTTCCAGAGTTGGTGTGGCTCCTGGAATCCTTCCTCCATCCTGGGACTGACTGCTGGTGGCCAAAGATGCTCCTTTCCTGGTAGGAGTGGTCGTCCACATGTGGAGACAACTCGGGTACTTCCCTCAGTGACCATCCATGTGGGGCTTAGAGGATGCCAGGGGGTTCAGGGTGGTTGAACTCCAGCCTGGTCATTCTGAGTGGCTGGACACAGGCATCCCAAGCCACAGGGCTGAACATTCAGATCCTTGTGCCTGAGGCTCTAGACCCCCACCTGGCCTCCTCTAGGGGCGCTGTATCAGGTATATTCAGGGACAGCATAAAGCACCTGGTACATTCCACCCTGTGCCTAGTTAGTGTTCTTTAGGTGCTGAGCAGAGTTTCTACAAAGACTTCATTCTGTTTCCATGTGTGCGTGTGTGTTTTTTCATGTGGACTCTGAAGGACGACCCCGATTCCAGCTCTGTCTGTTGCTCAGAAGGTTCCTATAGCTCTTTCTGCCTCCCCCTTCAGTCTCACATTTCGGGTGGGCACATGATCAATTCAGTGGTTTCTTACTTAGAGGGAGGCACCAATGCCATCAATTTCTTTATTGAGGGAGAACCAAGTGGGAGGGAGGCTGGGACCCTCTGAATATGGATGCTCGATTAATCAAGGTCCCCAGTTTGTCACGTTGAAAGCACTGCATTTGGAGCCTCTGTGGGCAATAATATGTAACAGGGACCTGGGTCCTACCTCACTGCAGGGCTTTCTGACTGTGGCCCGAAGGAGCAGAATTAGCTCTTCTTCAAGCTTGAGCTCTGCACACCAACTATCCAACCACACTTGCGCAGCCGGGATCTCAACTTTTTATTTTATTTTATTTTTTATTTTTTTTTGGCTCTGATTACTAGCAGATTTTCAAACCATTGAGACCCATTCCCTTGAGGGCAAGGAGCATAAAACAGCAACAAAAAGAAACCAAAACCAAAAGCCATCATAGGAGCCAGTGAGATGGATCAGCAGGTAAAGGTGCCTGCTCCACAGCCTGATGACCTGAGTTCAACTCCTGGGACTCACTCTGCAGGAAGAGAGTAGGAACTCCTGCAAGTTGTCCTATGATCTCCATGTGTCTGACATGGCACATATGTTCTTGTACACATACACAGAGAGTGCACAAAACATGTAAGTGAAAGGTAATACAACTTAAACAATTGGGGAGAACATCTCGATGTTAGCCTGGTCTCCATATACTTCTGCACAGGAGAGTGAACCCATACAACACATGCACATGTATAACCGCACTTGAACACACACACACACACACACACACACACACACACAAACCCACAGCCCATCTAAGCTGATGCCCATCCCCCACCCCATCATGTCCCAGCCTCACTCACCCAAGTTACTCACGTTCCCCTGGGCTGCGGGTAGGACCAGGATTGGAGGTATTCCTGAAGGGAGCTTCTGGTCAGTCACGTTCCTGAGGAAACACTGGGTGTGAGTGTTGACATAGGTTGACCAGGTGAAGAGTAGGCTTGCAAAGAGCAGACCATGGCTGGCTGCTTCTTTATCCTCTGCCTGAATATGGGTCACTGTGTCAAAGTGGGCACACTAACATGGGCGAGCATAGGGGCTAGGAGGAATACACAAGGAAAGGCATTGTCAGTTCACTAACAGTTAAGGTAACAGAAGAGCCATGTAGTTCCCTTTTATAATAAATGGAGCTCCACAGCAAGTGAGACAATGGAATTTTCCTGCCACTACACTCTAGAAAGCACAAGAAATGCTGTTACTGTTGTTCCACAAACACACAGTTACTAGAGTAAAGGTAGCATGCTCCCCTGCTTTTTTGGGACAGGGTTTCGTGCTCATGCTCACCAGGATGACCTTGTATTCACTATGTGTGGTGGTTTGCGTATGCCTAGCCGAGGGAGTGGCACTATTTGGAGGTTTTGCCTTGTTGGAGTAGGTGCACCACTGTGGTCTTGGGCTGTAAACCCTCATTCTAGCTGCCTGGAAGCCAGTCTACTCCTAGCCTCCTTCAGATGAAGATGTAGAACGCTCAGCCCTGCCTGCACCATGCCTGCCTGGATGCTGCTATGTTCCTGCCTTGATGACAATGGATGGAACCTCTGAACAAGTAAGCCAACACCAATTAGATGTTGTCCTCATGAGAGTTGTCTTGGTGATGGTATATCTTCACAGCTGTAGGACCCTTAGACACTATGCAACCAAGGAGAACCTTGAAATCTTGATTTTTTTTTTTGCCTCAATCACACAAGAAATTCCAGTTTACTGTGAGCTACAAGGATCTCTAGGTGATGATTATGATGATGAAGATGATGACCACCAAGCTCTTGCTGCCAAGCCCAACAGACTGAGTTGGTACCTGGGCCCCACATGGTGGAAGGAGAGAACTGACTTTTTCCAGTTGTCTTAAACCTCCACAGGCTAAGACTCTGGACTGGAACTCATTCAGGATTCTGGATTTCTTACCCAGCCAGCAGGTCTTCATCATGCGACGTGGTCACCTTCAGATAACTTCCGCTTGAGTGACCCACTAGAGCATTGCAGGGCAAAGTAGGGGGTTGAGCACAGAACCAGATCTCCCCAGAGACCACGTCCTTGTACTGGCAGGTAGGCCCTTTGGCTCCAGTTGACTCGGGGTCCACGTTACAGACGACAGTCTCTTGAGAGCCATCTGTTCCTTGGAAATACCCTCTAAAATCCACAGTGGCTCGTTTTTCTCTCCAGACTCTTTTCAGGACCCCAACTGCCTCACTGGAGTGGATCAGCCGCACTTGCACCTGGGCCCGGCCAGCCCAGAGCAGGGGGAAGGACAAGAGGTAAGTGCCATTCTCCAGATCCTTCACCTCCCCTGGGACTCCTGCTCTCAATTCTGGACCCAGCAGCTGTGCCCGAAACAGATCTCCACCGTGAGCCTTGGGCCTACCCCAGTGATCCCTAGCCACCAGGATGGCCTCTAGGTTACTTCCCAGAGTATAGCTGGCCTGGGCAGGATCCTTCAAGTGGTAGGAGGAGGTTTTGGGGCTGGTAGAGTCCAAAAAGTGATCCCTGTGTCCACCAGTTGGGGGCCAGTATAGAAGGCTGGTCAGGTTGGAGAGTTCTTGAGGGAGAGAGTCCAAGTTGATGGTCTCTGAGATACATTCAGAGGAAGGATGGGATCTTGGGAGCCACCGCATTATGGGCTCACGCCAAGGCATCATGAGGCAGAACAGCTGTGGGTAAAGAGAGAGGATTATGACAGTGTGTTGTGTGTGTCCATTTTTTTTCCCTCAAAGGTGTTCCTGTTGGAGGAGTAGCACCTAGGTGTCCTACCTGCCTTTGTATTTTTGTCTGTCCATCACTGTGGGAACGTGAAAAGCAGCCTGTTTTCTGGTTGAGCTAGGTTTAAACCCCAGGGACCCAGCAGGAAATGATTGTGCAAGGGATCGAAGGTCTAACTCTGGTAAAGCCTTCCACTGTAGGAGCCACAATCACAAGGTTTTACATTTCCTTTGGTATAGACTTAAAAGCGTTTTTCGTTGTGGTAAACCTATGTGTGCCCAGTCTTCTGGAGAGAGGGAAGAAGCCCCTCTGTCACAGTCCGCAGTCATACTGACAATCAAGAGCAAGGGAGCTTTTGCCCTTCTGTTCCACAGAAGGCTTCTGTCTTCCCTGAGCTCGCCTGAAAGAGTGTTTATGCTTTTAACAAAACAAAAACAAAAACAAAAAAAACAAAAACAAAAACAAAAACTGTTTTCCAACAGCTACTACGAAGCAACGATGTATGTCTACTCCTTTTATCTCCAATGTGGATTTCAGTACAGACTACAAACCATGGTAATGCTAACATATCTAAAATTAATCTCTTTTTATAAACTCAAAATGATTCTTGTAAGCTTCCGAGGATCCTCTTGGATCCACCTCTCATGGGTCAAATGGACTCCACATCAGTACCCTGTCAGTCAGCAGCCCGTTTCCCATGTACTGTCTATCCCAGAGGGTGGGACTCTTTCCCCATTACCTGTTTTTAGGATTCCCTCCCTGCAACTATCTAGATCATGGGCCTAAAAGTGTCAGTTGTACAGCTAAGAACAAATATTTCTCCCTAACATCCTTAACTTTATCTTCTCCACCTAATATATATGTATGTGTTCCAATTTGCTCAAGATCTGCATCCAGGAAGGAGCAAGAGAAGCTTCCCACAGGTGCTCCAGGCTAGCCCCACACACTGAATCCAGGAAGGAGCAAGAGAAGATACCCACAGGTGCTCCAGGCTAGCCCCACACACTGCATCCAGGAAGGAGCAAGAGAAGATACCCACAGGTGCTCCAGGCTAGCCCCACACACTGCATCCAGGAAGGAGCAAGAGAAGATACCCACAGGTGCTCCAGGCTAGCCCCCCACACTGTATCCAGGAAGTAGCAAGAGAAGCTACCCACAGGTGCTCCAGGCTAGCCCCACACACTGTATCCAGGAAGTAGCAAGAGAAGCTACCCACAGGTGCTCCAGGCTAGCCCTACACACTGTATCCAGGAAGTAGCAAGAGAAGCTACCCACAGGTGCTCCAGGCTAGCCCCACACACTGCATCCAGGAAGGAGCATGAGAAGCTACCCACAGGTGCTCCAGGCTAGCCCCACACACTGTATCCAGGAAGTAGCAAGAGAAGATACCCACAGGTGCTCCAGGCTAGCCCCACACACTGCATCCAGGAAGGAGCATGAGAAGCTACCCACAGGTGCTCCAGGCTAGCCCTACACACTGTATCCAGGAAGTAGCAAGAGAAGCTACCCACAGGTACTCCAGGCTAGCCCCACACACTGTATCCAGGAAGTAGCAAGAGAAGCTACCCACAGGTGCTCCAGGCTAGCCCTACACACTGTATCCAGGAAGTAGCAAGAGAAGCTACCCACAGGTGCTCCAGGCTAGCCCCACACACTGCATCCAGGAAGGAGCATGAGAAGCTACCCACAGGTGCTCCAGGCTAGCCCCACACACTGTATCCAGGAAGTAGCAAGAGAAGATACCCACAGGTGCTCCAGGCTAGCCCCACACACTGCATCCAGGAAGGAGCATGAGAAGCTACCCACAGGTGCTCCAGGCTAGCCCTACACACTGTATCCAGGAAGTAGCAAGAGAAGCTACCCACAGGTACTCCAGGCTAGCCCCACACACTGTATCCAGGAAGTAGCAAGAGAAGCTACCCACAGGTGCTCCAGGCTAGCCCCACACACTGCATCCAGGAAGAAGCAAGAGAAGCTACCCACAGGTGCTCCAGGCTAGCCCCACACACTGCTTAAACTGGGTCTGCACTTTCCTAGCCACAGAATTCTCCCAGCAGTCAAACAGCCAGCTCTCCCAGGATTTGGCCAGTGTCCCAGTTTTCTTAGGGTCCCCCAAAATGATTTTGCCCACCCCCCAAGTCAGCAGAAAATTGTGTAAAGAAAGTAACATACTCACTCCTGCACCACAATTGCCCCTTCTTAGTTTCTCATTTTTAATTAAACAAAAGTCAGACATGTTAGCTTATGGGACATTCTACAAGGCTCCGCCCAGGAACCTAGTAATGGCTTATGTCATTGGCTTATGTCATCAGCTGTTGCTGTCCCCTACAGGTGCACCAGGTGGGAGCTGTGTATAAAAGGACTGCCCCCTTGTCTCTCTCCCTCTTTCTGTCTTTCTGTGGACCCTCTCTTCTCCACCCTCATTGTAGTCCCTAAGCAGCTTGCAGAAACATCCATCAAGGAAGTCGCTAGCCCACCTTTTCTGCCCCAGCCTATGTCTGCCTTAAGATGCCCCCACAGGAGCTGTCAAAATGGAGGCAACAGGACTGCTCCCCAGCTGCAGCCATGACAGGAGCTCTCCACAGTGGCTCATCCTTTTCCCATCTCAGCAGGAGCTGTCCTGCAGGAGCTCTCCACAGTGCCAGTCCCTCCTTTCCAGCCTCCCCAAGGAGCTGCATAGAGGTGGTGCCTCAGCCAAGGCCACCTGGGACCAGGCAGGACTTTCCACTCTAAGCCATGGGCCTGATGCAGGGAAAGGGGTCAGTGGGGGTGGGGGGTGGGGTGGGTGAAAAGGCCCACCAATCCCTGAGCAGGAAAACCCACCAATCCTTGAACATGAAAATGCACCAATTCTTGAGCGCCCCAAGATCAAGACTTGAAATCCCCAAATCTCCTCAATCTGGAAATCTCTATCATGAACAGCTCCTCCAATGAAGCAATCCTATATAATCCCCACCATGTGTTCATTTCCCACTCGTGGAAGCGGAGGGCAGCCATCCCTGAGTCTGTAGCTCCTCTCCCAGGACCCTCCAATAAATCTCTTTTATGAGATTTGCTGCCTGGTGTGACTCTCATCAGAAGAAGCCAAGAAGCAATGAAGAGAAGGAGGGAAGAAAGGAAGAAGGAAGAGAAGGAGCAGGGCTGAGCCTCCTCAGGGAGTCCTCGGCTCAGCTGGGAATGGAGAGTGGACTGGGGGAAACTCTCATAGTTATAAAAGACAGTGGGGCAAGGAGGGTAATGGGAGCCGCAATGCCTCTGCTGAGGCGGCTTCCTTCCAGAGCTGTGTGGTTGTCTCAGGATGCCCTTCCCTTGGCACTCTGTCCCACCTCAGAGCTGTGTGGATCCTGAGCTCCTGGGTCTCGGGATACCTTTTCATTGGGATGCCTTCTCTACCCAGAGCTGTATGGTTCCTGGGCTGCCGAGTCCCGGGATACCCTTCCATCTGAGCAGAAACACTCACACTCATGGCTGTTGTACTGTCTGTCTGTTTGCCTGTCTACATGTCCACATGTCTGCCTCTGCCCCTTCTCCAGACCCTTACTCCTTTCCCTTCCCCAAATAAACCTCCATTACACTGGAACTGTTTAATTACTCAGGAGCACACCTTGGCATGGGACTACTAGTTACCCCTCTTGCTCCACCGTATTTTATGACATTTCCCCCCAGTCCACTCTCCATGACTGAAGAAGTGAACCAATCTATACATAGGGAGAAGCAGTAAGGAAGTCACGAAGAGCCGGGCATGGTGGAGCATGCCTGTAATCCCAGCACTTGGGAGGCAGAGGCAGGCGGATTTCTGAGTTCGAGGCCAGCCTGCTCTACAGAGTGAGTTCCAGGACTGCCAGGACTACACAGAAAAACCCTGTCTTGAAAAACCAAAAAAAAAAAAAAAAAAAAAAAGGAAGTCACGAAGAGTCAGGGAAAGTACTTACCAAAACCAGAAAGACCAACCCCACAGTCAGAATCTTGTAGTCTTTGAATTGCCCCATGAAAGTTTCCACACAGCCTAGACTCTTGGTGAATAATAATATGAATCCAGGTAGTTCATACAACATTAAAAACTTAACAATCCCTCCCGTAATAAAAGAGCTGATTCGATGTGGTGACTTCCCATTTCTGGAAACACTGTCACCTGACATAAGTACATATTGTCAAACAGGTATGTGGTAATAGCTGTAGCCTTGTCCATTGGTGCAGAAGTCCAGCTGGCTCTATGACAGAGATGCTGAGGGAGGCAGGGTTCAGGTTGGTAAAACAGGACCTTTATTCACATTTCTATGTGGGATGATTCAGGGCCTCCAGGGACCCAGCGGGAATGTTTACTGGGAACCCAAACGTCCTCGAGCTCAAGCCACCCTGCGCCCCTTTCCTCTGCCAAGCTGTTAGAGCACAGAAAGGCCTGACAGGAGCAATGCTGGAGTTCCAAGGAAGAGAAACAGTTGGTAGGGTGTGGGGGTGGGGCGCGCGATGGAGTGCAGTAGGTGGGGGAGGGTCCCCCCTCTACTGCTTGACCTTTGGGTCTGCTGCCCCAGAGCTTAGTTATTGCTTGTCTCTTTGGTGTTTGCTTCCCCTCACAGATAGAATAACACAGTACAGACTGATCAGTGGTCCCTTCAAGGGAAAAGAGTGAGCACACCCGACTTCTAGTACAGGAACAACTGCAAGTGCCTAGGCCCGTGCTGGTTGCATTTCCTGAGCCTAGATCCTTCGTTGTACAGAGGTGCTCTCCTCTCCTGCTAGTCTGATTAATACTGTAACGAGTCCTTAACTTTCATTTTAGATAAACACAAAGAGCAAAAGGTCCACCTAGCTCCAGATGTCAATGCAAAGCAGTCCTATTACTCAACAGCAAATTCCCCATTATCCTCTCAGCCTCAACCTTCCCCACAGTGCACCCTCAGTGACTTACAACAAGTTTAGGGCCATGTCAGTGGGGCTCTCTTTATCTGCCGATAGCTACTGAGGATTTGACTCTACTCCTCAGTGGCCTTCTGGAGACTCTCAGATAAATTCCCAAGACAAAGTAACACCTGATGTAGAGTAGGTTGTTAGCTCACTAAACGATGCTCCTGCTAGAGTGGTAGCTCACAGAATCGATTCCTTCCTTCCTCATCAATGACTTATTCTGCTTCTTTACCTACTGGAATTACAGGCCAATAAGGTATAGAAATTTATACATATCATAATTCCCTGCACTGACTTATAACTTTTTACTTTAAAAAAAATTACACATATAATAATGATGAGAGGTACAGGTGTTAAACAACATACTGATAAAGAGCCTGTAGACATAATTGTACATGTTGATTATTTGTTCCACATTAATGATAATTTGCAGTTGCTTTCACAAGTTCCTCAAGATCTATAGATAATCATTATCCCAAAGATTCATTCCCTTTTAAGAATTTTTTTTTATGATATGACATGGGTATTGCCTAAAATCACATCTAAATATCATATAGATATTGTTTTATTATGGTTTTACAGATGGCTCTTCAAAAACACAAGGAGCATATGTCTTATATACAAATCCTACAAGCTTCACAAAAGAGATAGTTCTCACCCCAGGCCCTACAGCTCAAAAGTCTAAACTCAACACAATCCACCAGCTTTCGTTAGGTGTTTCTCAGTCACTGGATATTTGAACTGACCTCATGTAGGAACTGGCATATGAAGGACAGACATGCACGGAGACAGGGAACTGGCCACACCTGAGAGAACAGGAACTTTGCAGAAGAACTGGGAATGCAGAGATGGGAACGGAAGACTGCACACTTCTAGAAGGAGGTCTGCTATGAGAATGGAGTCTAGTGAACAGAGGTGGAAATAGGTGGGACATGAGTAGCTAGAGACAGAAAAGGAAGAGAGGTTCAGTGCACTCCCTCCTTCTGATGAGTCTCCTTGCCTTGAAAAGAAAAGGTAAATAAATTAAAAAAACTATAAATCCAATTGTATTGAAACATGACCTTGATACTGAACTGTTGGCACCTCTATCTCTAGAGAACACAAACAGGAAGACGTGCCTAGGATGAAAGCCAGAAGCAGCCATTTCAGTTGCCACAGTAAATTGTGTGTTACTGAGACTAAGAAGCTTTCTGTCTTACTCACGGTATATATTCCTACACAAACATCATGACCAAGAAGTGACAGTGCCTGCACTGCCACAGTACCAAGTATCAGGCATAGGCCTGGGGGATTGACAGAAAACACAGACACGGGTCATTCGGTAAGAATGCCAAAGCTTTATTGAGGGACCAGCAATATATACTAGAGGCCAGGGAAAACAACAAGACAAAAACATTCATAGCCATAGGTTAGGCACCAGGGAGGTCTCCACCACACTGGGCGGGAAAACAGGAATCAATTTTAGCTGCAGGATGTTCCGAAGGATGTTTCTTGGGCAAACAGCTCAGCTGGGGGAGTTGAGCTAAGTTCACTGATGCCCAACAAAGAAGCAAGCTGGGGAGGAAAGGGTTTATTCAGCTTACACTTCCACACAGCTGTTCATCACCAAAGGAAGTCAGGACTGGAACTCAAGCAGGTCAGGAAGCAAGATCTGATGCAGAGGCCATGGAGGGATGTTACATACTAGCTTGCTTCCCCTGGCTTGCTCAACCTTGCTCTCTTCTAGAGCCCAAGACTACCAGCCCAGGGATGGTGCCACCCACAAGCCGCCCTCTCCCCTTGATCACTAATTGAGAAAATGCCCCACAGCTGGATCTCATGGAGGCACTTCCCCAACTGAAGCTCCTTTCTCTGTGATAACTCCAGCCTGAGTCAAGTTGACACACAGAACCAGCCAGTCCACTTTCCCTGCTGGTGCCTTCTCAGATTATGTAAACATCCATCCAACAGTGTGCTCACAGCACTAGCAAAATAAGGAACTGCACCTAGTCCTTTACATCAAAAACACAAACTTTCTCATTTCAGGTCTTTGAGGCATGGAGGATCCAAACCACTCATGTTACTTTGAATTTATGACTATTGAAACTTCAGCTATTAAAAGGTGTCCTTTTGTGTTTCTTTGTAAATAAGTACTTGGGGTGGGACATCCCCGAGCCCTCTGGCGAGCACCAAGGCTGCGTTCTGCAACCAGCTGGCCGGCCCCTAGACCAGCGGTGTAGCGGCGGGCCTCCATATCGCAACCAGGACACAGCTGGAAAGGCCCAGGCTCTGTGGGACATTCCCGTGCCCTCTGGTGAGCACCGAGGCTGCATTCTGCAACCAGCTCGCCGGCCCCTAGACCAGCGGTGTAGCGGCGGGCCTCCATATTGCAACCAGGACACAGCTGGAAAGGCCCAGGATCTGTGGGACATCCCCGCCCTCTGGTGAGCACCTAGGCTGCGTTCTGCAACCAGCTCGCCGGCCCCTAGACCAGCGGTGTAGCGGCAGGCCTCCATATTGCAACCAGGACACAGCTGGAAAGGCCCAGGTAAACACCCCTTCCAGGGCTACACTCACGGGGGTATCTGCTAGGGTCTCGGAGCCAAGCAGGCAGAGTCCCGCCTAGGCTCTGTGGGACATCCCCGAGCCCTCTGGCGAGCACCAAGGCTGCGTTCTGCAACCAGCTCGCCGGCCCCTAGACCAGAGGTAGCGGCGGGCCTCCATATTGCAACCAGGACACAGCTGGAAAGGCCCAGGCTCTGTGGGACATCCCCGCCCTCTGGTGAGCACCTAGGCTGCGTTCTGCAACCAGCTCGCTGGCCCCTAGACCAGCGGTGTAGCGGCGGGCCTCCATATCGCAACCAGGACACAGCTGGAAAGGCCCAAGCTCTGTGGGACATTCCCGTGCCCTCTGGCGAGCACCTAGGCTGCATTTTGCAACCAGCTCGCCGGCCCCTGGACCAGCGGTAGCAACGGGCCTCCATATTGCAACCAGGACATAGCTGGAAAGGCCCAGGTAAACACCCCTTCCAGGGCTACCCTCACGAGGGATCTGCTAGGCTCTCAGAGTTCCTTGCAACCAGGACACAGCTGGAGAAGCCCAGGTAGACAGACTCCAACAGGGGCTACAATCGCATGGGTGGCAGCCAGCTTATGATCCCTTAAAGCAGCAGTCACACATATTCACCAGTAGAGAAACAACAGGTGAGCCCAGCCTCACAGGAGATTCAAACACCAGCCACTGACAACAAGGCCAACTAAAACCAGAAATAACCAGATGGCAAAAGGAAAACGAAGGAACGTTACTAACAAAAATCAAGGCAACATGACAGCATCTGAACCCAGTTCTCCAACAACAGGAATCCCTGGATACCCTAAAACACCAGAAAAACAAGACTTGGATATAAAATCACTGGTCAGGATGCTGGTAGCTGAACACATAGAAAAATCTCGTAAAGAAATAGAGGAGAAAATGGATCAAAAGTTAGAAGCCTTTACGAGGCAAATACAAAAATCACTTCAAGAAATGCAGGAGAAGATGGATCAAAGAGAAGAAGACAATAAGGAAGAAAGACAAAAGTCACTTAAAGAACTACAGAAGAATGTGGGCCAACAAGTAGAAGCTATGAAAGAGGAAGCACAAAAATCTATTAAAGAAATACATGAAAACACAATCAAGCAAGCGAAAGATCTGAGCACATCCATCCAGATACTAAAAACAGAAGTAGAAACAACTAAGAAATCACAGAGGGAGACAACATTGGAGATAGAAAACCTGGGGAAGAAATCAGGGGCCATAGACGCAAGTATCAACAATAGAATACAAGAGATAGAAGACAGAATCTCAGAAGACGAAGATACCATAGGAACCATTGATTCAACAGTCAAAGAAAATACTAAATGCAAAAAGGTGGTAACCCAAAACATCCAGGAAATCCAAGACACTATGAGAAGACCAAACCTAAGGATTATAGGTATAGACGAGAGTGAAGATTTACAAGTTAAAGGGCCAGCTAATATCTTCTATAAAATTATGGAAGAAAACTTCCCCAACCTAAAGAGAGAGATGCCCATGAATATACAAGAAGCCTATAGAACCCCAAACAGACTGGACCAGAACAGAAATACATCCCGTCACATAATAATCAAAACTCCAAATGTAATAAACAAAGAAAGAATACTAAAGGCAGCAAGAGAAAAAGGCCAAGTAACATATAAAGGAAAACCTATCAGAATAACACCAGACTTCTCACCTGAGACCATGAAAGCTAGAAGATCCTGGGCAGATATCATGCAAACTCTAAGAGAACACAAACTCCAGCCAAAACTACTTTACCCAGCAAAACTCTCAATTGCCATTGATGGAGACATCAAGGTATTCCATGACAAAACCAAATTTGCAAGATATCTCTCCACAAATCCAGCCCTACAAAGGATAATAGGGGGAAAACACCAAGACAAGGACGGAAACTACACCCGGGAAGAAGCAAGATAGAAACCTCCTCTCATCAAACCCAAAAGAGGATAACTTCTCGAATATAAAAAATAAATAAGATAAATAAATATAATTTCAAAAATGTCTGGAGGTAATAATTACTATTCCTTAATATCTCTTAACGTCAATGGACTCAATTCCCCAATAAAAAGACATAGATTAACAGACTGGATACGGAAACAGGACCCTACATTTTGCTGCATACAGGAAACACATCTCAGTGTTAAAGACAAACACTGCCTTAGAGTAAAAGGCTGGAGGACAATTTTACAAGCAAATGGTCTCAGGAAACAAGCTGGAGTAGCCATTCTAATATCAGATAAAATTGACTTTCAACCTAAAATCATCCAAAGAGACTCAGAAGGTCACTTCTTGCTGGCCAAAGGGAAAATCCACCAGGAAGAGCTCTCAATACTGAACATCTATGCTCCAAATGCAAGGGCACCCTCCTTTGTAAAAGAAACCTTACTAAAGCTTAAAGCACACATTACACCTAACACAATAATTGTGGGTGACTTCAACACCCCACTCTCCTCAATGGACCGATCAGGAAAGCAGAAACTAAACAGGGACACAGTGAAACTAATTGAAACTCTGGACCAATTGGATTTAACAGATATATATAGAACATTTCATCCTAAAGCTAAAGAATATACCTTTTTCTCAGCACCGCATGGTACCTTCTCCAAAATAGACCATATAATCGGTCACAAGACAGATGTCAACAAATACAAGAAGATCGAGCTAATCCCATGCCTCCTATCAGATCACCATGGAGTCAGAGTGGTCTTCAATAGCAACAAAAACAACAGAAAGCCCACATACACATGGAAACTGAACAATACTCTACTCAATGACACCTTGGTCAAGGAAGAAATAAAAAAAGAAATCAAAGACTTTTTAGAATTCAATGAAAATGAAGGTACAACCTACCCAAATCTATGGGACACAATGAAAGCAGTGCTAAGAGGAAAACTCATAGCTCTAAGTGCA
Organism: Apodemus agrarius; assembly: GCA_964023405.1. Lineage (NCBI taxonomy): Eukaryota > Metazoa > Chordata > Mammalia > Rodentia > Muridae > Apodemus > Apodemus agrarius. The sequence continues at coordinate 29,205,319 of OZ030028.1, forward strand.
TCCAAAAAGAAACTGGAGAGAGCATACACTAGCAGCTTAACGGCACACCTTAAAGCCCTGGAAGAAAAACAAGTTAATTCACCCAGGAGGAGTAGAAGACAAGAAATCATCAAACTCAGGGCTGAAATCAATCAAATAGAAACAAAGAGAACCATACAAAGAATCAACAAGACCAGGAGCTGGTTCTTTGAGAAAATCAACAAGATAGATAAACCCTTAGCCAGACTAACCAAAGGACACAGAGACAGTATACAAATTAACAAAATTAGAAATGAAAAGGGAGACATAACAACAGAAACTGAGGAAATTCAAAAGATCATCAGATCCTACTACAAAGGTCTATACTCAAAACAACTGGAGAATCTGGAGGAAATGGATGCTTTCCTAGACAGATATCAAATACCAAAATTAAATCAGCATCAAGTAGACCAGATAAATAGTCCCATAACCCCTAAAGAAATAGAAGGGGTTATAGAAAGCCTCCCAACCAAAAAAAGTACGGGACCAGATGGTTTTAGTGCAGAATTCTACCAGACCTTCAAAGAAGACTTAACACCAATACTCTTCAAACTATTCCACAAAATAGAGACAGAAGGGACACTGCCCAACTCATTCTTCGAAGCCACAATTACGCTAATACCTAAACCACAAAAAGATCCAACAAAGAAAGAGAACTTCAGGCCAATTTCTCTTATGAATATAGATGCAAAAATACTAAATAAAATTCTTGCTAACCGAATCCAAGAGCACATCAAAACGATCATCCACCATGATCAAGTAGGCTTCATCCCAGGGATGCAGGGATGGTTCAATATACGGAAATCCATCAATGTAATCCACTACATAAACAAACTGAAAGAAAAAAACCACATGGTCATCTCATTAGATGCTGAAAAAGCATTCGACAAAATTCAGCATCCTTTCATGCTAAAAGTCTTGGAAAGAGCAGGAATTCAAGGCCCATACCTAAACATAGTTAAAGCAATCTACAGCAAACCAGTAGCCAACATCAAAATAAATGGAGAGAAACTTGAAGCATTCCCACTAAAATCAGGGACTAGACAAGGCTGCCCTCTCTCTCCATATCTTTTCAATATAGTACTTGAAGTTCTAGCAAGAGCAATTAGACAACATAAGGAAGTCAAAGGGATACAAATTGGAAAGGAAGAAGTGAAACTATCATTATTTGCAGACGATATGATAGTTTACCTAAGCGACCCAAAAAACTCCACCAGAGAACTTCTACAGCTGATAAACAACTTCAGCAAAGTGGCAGGTTATAAAATTAACTCAAGCAAGTCAGTGGCCTTCTTGTACTCAAAGGACAAGCAGGCTGAGAAAGAAATTAGGGAAATAACACCCTTCACAATAGCCACAAACAACATAAAGTATCTTGGCGTAACTCTAACCAAACAAACGAAAGATCTGTACAACAGGAACTTCAAGTCCTTGAAGAAAGAAATCGAAGAAGACCTCAGAAGATGGAAAAATATTTCTTGCTCCTGGATTAGCAGGATCAATATAGTAAAAATGGCCATCTTGCCAAAAGCAATATACAGATTCAATGCAATCCCCATCAAAATCCCAATTCAATTCTTCATAGATCTAGAAAGAGCAATTCTCAAATTCATCTGGAGCAACAAAAAACCCAGGATAGCTAAAACTATTCGCAACAATAAAAGGACTTCTGGGGGAATCAATATCCCTGACCTCAAGCAGTACTACAGAGCAATTGTGTTAAAAACTGCATGGTATTGGTATAGCAACAGGCAAACAGATCAATGGAACAGGATTGAAGACCCAGAAATTAACCCACAGACTTATGGTCACTTGATCTTTGATAAAGGAGCCACAACCATCCGGTGGAATAAAGATAGCCTTTTCAACAAATGGTGCTGGCTCAACTGGAGTTCAACAGGCAGAAGAATGCGAATTGACCCACTCTTATCTCTTTGCTCTAAGATCAACTCCAAGTGGATCAAGGACCTCCACGTAAAACCAGACACACTGAAACTATTAGAAAAGAAACTTGGGAAGACCCTGGAGGACTTGGGCACAGGGGAAAAGTTCCTGAACAGAACACCAATAGCGTACGCACTGAGATCAAGAATCGACAAATGGGACCTCATAAAATTACAAAGTTTCTGCAAAGCAAAGGACACTGTCAGAAGGACAAAATGGCAACCAACAAAGTGGGAAATGATCTTCACCAACCCCACATCCGACAGAGGGCTAATATCCAATATATACAAAGAACTCAAGAAGTTAGACCGCAAAGAACCAAATAACCCTATCAAAAAATGGGGCACAGAGCTAAACAAAGAATTTTCACCAGAAGAAATTCGGATGGCCGAGAAACACCTTAAGAGATGCTCAACATCATTAGTCATCAGGGAAATGCAAATCAAAACAACCCTGAGATTCCACCTCACACCAGTCAGAATGGCTAAGATTAAAAACTCAAGAGACAACAAGTGCTGGCGAGGATGTGGAGAAAGAGGAACACTCCTCCACTGTTGGTGGGATTGCAAAATGGTAAAACCACTCTGGAAATCAGTTTGGCGGATCCTCAGAAAATTGGGCATGGCACTCCCAGAGGACCCTGGCATACCACTCCTGGGCATATACCCAGAGGATTCCCCTGCATGCAATAAAGACACATGCTCCACTATGTTTATAGCAGCCTTGTTTATAATAGCCAGAAATTGGAAGGAGCCCAAATATCCCTCAAAGGAGGAATGGATACAGAAAATGTGGTATATTTATACAATGGAATACTACTCAGCAATTAAAAATAATGAATTCATGCAATTTGTAGGTAAATGGTTAGACCTGGAAAATATCATCCTGAGTGAGCTAACCCAATCACAAAAGAATGCACATGAAATGCAATCACTGATAAGTGGATATTAATGAGCCCAGAAGCACTAAATACTCAAGACACAAATAGCAAGTCAAATGATTCCCAAGAAGAAGAAAGGAGAGGACCCTGGGCATGTAAAGATTGCATCCAGTTTAGTAAAGAAACCGAGGGGGGAGGGGGAATGATTGAAGAATAGTTGGGGGGGAGAAGAACTATGGGAACTATGGTGGGTGGGAACTGGGAAAGGGGAAAGCCTTTGAAATGTAAACATAGAATATAGAAAATAAAAATTACTAAAAAAAATACTTGGTAAATATTTGTAACAAAGCAAATATTGAAAAGAAGTATGTGAACAATCTTAAAGAGGATGGATTTAAAGAGGGAATTAGGAAGAAATTAGAATCTGAAAAGTTTTTTCCTCCTAGAATATTTAATCTGTGGGTCAGGGAATACAAACACAATTACATGTTTCTCAAATTCACTTGGAGACCAAAGGAGTTAAACCAAACTTGCAAACAATAGAAGTTAGAGTCTTTTTGAGCTTTCTTTTTTATTATTTTTTTAATTAGATATATTCTTTATTTACATTTCAAATGTCCCTTTTCCTGGTTTTCCCCTCCACCCGAAACTCCCATAAGCCATATATCCTTCCCCAATCAACCCTCCCCTGTTTCCCTGTCCTGGTATTCCTCTACACCATGGCATCAAGTCTTTCCAGGACCAAGGGCCTCTCCTCCCTTTGGTGTCTAACAAAACCGTCTTCTGTTGCCAATGTGTCTGGAGCCATGGGTAATTCCATGTGTACTCTTTGGTTGATGGTTTTGTCCTTGGGAGCTCTGGGAGTACTGGGTGACTCATATTGTTGTTCCTCCTGTGGCGCTGCACACCCCTTCAGCTCCTTGGATCCTTTCTCTAGCTCCTTCTTTGGTTACCCTGTTCAATGGCTATCTGAGAATGTCACCCTCTGTATTTCTCATGCACTAGTAGAGCCTCCCAGGTGACAGCTATATCCAGCTCCACTCAGCAAGCATCTATGGGCATCATTAGTTTCTGGGTTTTGTAACTGTATATGGGATGGATCCCTGGGTGGGGCAGTCTCTGGATGGTCTTTCCTTCAGACTCTGCTCGAACCTTTGGCTCTGTATCTCCTTCTGTGGGTATTTTGTTCCCCTTTCTACAAAGGACCCAAGTATCCATACTTTGTTATTCCTCCTTCTTGGGCATCATTTGATATTTGAAATGTTTCTTGGGTATTCCAAGCTTCTGAGTTAATATCCACTTATCAGTGACTACATACCATGTGTGTTCTTTTGGGAACTGGGTTACCTCACTTATGATGATATTTTCCAGTTCCACCCATTTGCCTAAGAATTTCATAAATTCATTGTTTTTAATGGCTGAATAGTACTCCATTGTGTATGTGTGTGTGTGTGTGTGTATATATATATATATATATATATATATATATATATATATATATACCACATTTTCTATATCCATTCCTCTGTTGAGGGACATTTAGGTTCTTTCCAGCTTCTGGCTATTATAAATAGGGCTTCTGTGAACATAGTGGAGCATGTGTCCTTATTACATGCTGGAGTATATGCCCAGGAGTGGTATATCAGGGTCCTCTGTTAGTATTATGCCCAGTTTTCTGAGGAACCGCCAAACTGATTTCCACAGTGGTTGTACCAGCTTGTAATCCCACCAGCAGCAGAGTCACCTAACAATATTTTGGTTATAGCTTGAGAATTTATTACAACAGACTGCCTACAAGACGTAGGGAAACCCAGAGACACCTAGTAAGTCCTTCTTCTGTGGAAATCTTCTGCTGTGATACCAGACATGTTTGTATTCTATTCACAGCACCATCTGGGTATGTACACTCACGCTTCCATGGGACCTCCCTTGCTTCCTATTTCCTTGATTTGTTTATTTATGTATACTGTGTTCTGCCTACATTTATGCCTGTGGGCCAGAAGAGGGCACCAGAACTCATTAGAGATGGCTTTGAACCACCATGTGGTTGCTCTGGACCTCTGGAAGAGCAAGCATCCAGTGTTCTTAACCCATAAGCTTCTCTCCAGAGCCCCTCCACTGATTTGTCCTTCAGTATTTTCTATGATTACTGGCCAGGTACTTCTGAATATCCTGTTACCTAGTAAAAGAGCCTTCTTTAGCTCAAAATTCAAATTGCTGTGGATTGTAAATATCCCAGATCTTACAGCCTTAGGTTTAAATCATAACAGTTAGTGACCATTGTTAACTAAGTGGACTTTGTTATTGAATTTGTGCTTGCCCTTGGTCTGACAAATGATCTTCAAGAGCCCTTCACCCCTTACCACTAAAAACTGATGAGGGCCCTGCTTGTACTAGCAAGAGCTTTAAAGGATTATACAGTTTATACATATTAACCATGTTACTAAAATCCATTGCTATACACAGGATCAAGCTACTTCGATTCAACACTTTGAAATGCTTAATTGGCTAATTTTAAAACTTGAGGTCAGGAAGAGTTAATGGATAACTTGGGGAGACATCAAAACTTTAAGCATCAGGCAGCAACTTGGGAGAAACAATAAGCTTGTGCCCCCCCCCACACACACACACAAATGATGTTTTTGACTTGACTGCATGGTAATCCTCAACTTGTCAATGCAGAACGCAAATGACTTTTGCTGTGGGTTATAAAAGGAACCCCTCTATCAGGAGACAGCATCATGTTATTGTGCCATGAGAAGAATGTCTTTTATCCTTTAGGGCAAGTTTCCTGGATACAAGATGGTATACAAATATTTAGGCACATGGATGAGAGACAATTTGGTTGGATTAATATAACAGATCAATACAAATGCAATAATACAGATTTGAGCATCATGAAGGGGTAGCTTCAGCTTTCTGCCTGTCATTTGCAGTTCTTTTTGTTTGTTTGTTTGTTTGTTTGTTTTTTGGTGGCCACACCCAGGCTCTCCATCCATCCACTCAGCCTCAGACCCTTTAGGAGTACTCAGGTGGGACAGATGAAGGACAGTAATAATTCCACTTCGTTGCGGACAATAAGCTTCCTTGGGTGGATCTTGTCTGGTACATCCAGGCTGGAGGTCATTTCCCAGGCATCCACAAAGGCCACTCGGAGACCAACGAAGGCTGCGCGGAGCAAGCGGTTCACCTGCAGTGTGAGCCAGTCACTGCCATACACAGATTTGTAGCCAGTATTGGCCAGTTTGATGACGACCAGAGTACTGGGTTCCCGGTCCAGCAGGGCCTTCACAGCTGCCCGGATCCCTGCCAGTCTTTGGGCAAAGATGGAGGGAGGGAAGGTGGTAAAGTGGGCTCCCATGCCCAGCACCACCACTGTGTAGGGTCCCCCAGCCAGGCCGTGTAGTTCTCTGGCCACAGAGTGCAGGGAGGCCACTGGGGTGCGGAGACAACGCAGGGGCCAGCTGTGGGCCCTCCAGTGCAGCACTGTCCCCTGAGATGTCTCCACAGCCATCAGGGGTCCTACCTGATAAGTGACATGTAGATCAACTGGCTTCAGGGCTGTTGGGAGGAGGAGAAAGAAGGTTTTAACTTAGGGAACCAAGCAAGGTGGCTCAGGCAGGAAGGGCTCTCGCTGCCAGCACTCATAACTTGAATTTGATCCCCTGTGATTCATATGGTAGAAGGAGAGAATGAGCTCTCACTCATGGTCCTCTGATCTTCTCACACACTGCAGTATGTGACAGTGCACACACACACTCACACACATACAAATAAATGTAATAAAAATTTAATAATCAATTAGCATAGAACTATGAAACATTCCCTTTAACAAACATGTTCATTTCTTTATTTGCTTGGAAATTGACACAAGGTCTCACTATGTAGCCCTGGCTGACTTGAAACGCAGTATACAATCCAGGCTGTCTTCAGAGTCATGAGTTTGCATGCCTGTTTCCCCATTGTTGGAATGAAAGCTATATGTCACTATACTGTCTTTCAAAGCAATGCTTTTGAGGCAGGTTCTCATGTGGTAGCCCAGGCTGGCCTCACACTTTATGTATACCCAAGATTATCTAAACCTCCTATTCTGTCTGTAAGTCCCTTTGCTGGAATTGCAGATATATACCAACCTGCCCAGTTTTCACTTAATTTTTGTTGGATATTTACTTTATCTACATTTCAAATGTTATCTTCTTTCCAGGTATCCCCTTCACAAGCCCCCTATCCCCCCTCCCCCTGCCTTTATGAGGGTGCTTCCCCACCCACCTACCAACACCCATCCTCCTGCACTGGCATTCTCCTACACTGGGGCATCGAACACCCTAAGGCCCAATGCTTCTCCTCCCACTATCGTCCAATAAGGCCATCCTCTGCCACATATGCGACCAGCGCCGTGGGTCCCTCCATGTATACTCTGTGGTTGGTGGTCCAGTCCCTGAAAGTTCTGGGGTTCTGGCCTTGTAACACTGTTGCTGCCTCAGGGGGGGCTGCAAACCCCCTCAGCTCCTTCAGTACCTTCTCCAACTCTTCCATCAGGGAATCCCACGCTTAGTCCGATGTTTGACTGTGAGCATACACCTCTGTATTTGTTAGGTTCTAGCAGAGCCTCTCAGGAGACAGCCATATCAGGCTTCCATCCACAAGCACTTCACAGCATCCACAATAGTGTCTGGATTTGGTGTCTGTATATGGAATAGATCTCCAGGTGGGGCAGTCTCTGGGTGGCCTTTCCTTCAGTCTCTGCTCCACACTTTGTCTCCATATTTCCTCCTGTGAGTATTTTGTTCACCCTTCTAAGAAGGACAGAAGCATCAACACTTTGGTCTTCCTTTTTCTTAAGCTTCATATGCTCTGTGTATTGAATACTGGGTATTCTAAAGTATTGGGCTAATATCCACTTATCAGTGAATACATACAGTGTTTGTTCCTTTGTGACTGGGTTACCTCACTCAGTTTGATATTTTCAAGATCCATCTATTTGCCTGCGAATTTCATGAATCGTTGTTTTTAATAGCTGAGTAGGATTCCATTGTGTAAATGTACCACATTTTCTGTATCCATTCCCCTGTTGAAGTACATCTGGGTTGTTTCCAGGTTCTGGCTATTATAAATAAATATGGCTGCTATGAACATATTGGAGTATGTATCCTTATTACATGTTGGGGCATCTTCTGGGTATATGCCCAGGAGTTGTATAGCTGGGTCCTCGGGTAGTACTCTATCCAATTTTCTGAAGAACTGCCAGACTGATTTCCAGAGGGGTTATATATTGGATATTAATATATTGGTTATTAGCCCTCTGTCAAATGTAGGGTTGGTAAAGATCTTTTCCCAATCTGTTGGTTGCCATTTTATCTTACTGACAGTGTCCTTGGCGTTAAAGAAGCTTTGCAATTTTTGAGGTCCTATTTGTCAATTCTTGATGTTAGAGTATAAGCCATCAGTGTTCTGTTTGGGAACTTTTCCCCTGTGCCCAGATGTTTGAGACTTTTCCACATTTTCCCTTCTATTCGATTCAGTGTATCTGGTTTTAGGTAGAGGTCCTTGATCCACTTGGACTTGAGCTTTGTACAGGGAGATAAGAATGGATCAATTTGTAGTCCTTGCCAGAGCAATCAGACAACAAAAGGAGGTCAAAGGTATACGAATTGGAAAGGAAGGAGTCAAAATATCACTATTTGTAGATGATTGTATACTTAAGCGACCCCAAAACTTCCACCAGAGAACTCCTAAAACTGATAAACAACTTCAGCAATGCAGCTGGCTATAAAATGAACTCAAACAAATCGGTAGCCTTCTTCTACTTAAAGGATAAACAAGCTGAGAAAGAAATTAGGGAAATGACACCCTTCACAATAGTCACAAATGATATGACATACCTTGGTGTGATTCTAACCAAGCAAGTGAAAGATCTGTATGAGAAGAACTTCAAGCCTCTGAAGAAAAAAATCGAAGAAGATCTCAGAAGATGGAAAGATCTCCCATGCTCATGGATTGGCAGGACTAATAGAGTAAAAATGGTGATCTTGCCGAAAGCAATCTACAGATTCAATGCAATCCCCATCAAAATTCCAAATCAATTCTTCATAGGGCTAGAAAGAGCAATCTACAAATTCACCTGGAATAACAAAAAACAGAGGATAGCAAAAGCTCTTCCCCACAACAAAAGATCTGCTGGAGGAATCACCATCCCTGACCTCAAGCTCTACTACAGAGCAATGGTAATAACAACTGTATGGTATTGACATGGAGACAGGCAGAAAGATCAATGAAATACGATTGAAGGCCCAGAAATGAACCCACACACCTAGAGTCACTTGATCTTTGACAAAGTAGCTAAAAACATCCAGTGGAAAAAAAGATAGCCTTTTCAAGAAACGGTGCTGATTCAACTGGAGGTCAGCATGTAGAAGAATGCAAATTGATCCATTCTTATCTCCTTGTACTAAGCTCAAGTCCAAGTGAATCAAGGACCTTCACATAAAACCAGACACACTGAAACTAACAGAAAAGAAACTGCCAAAGAGCCTTGAGCACATGGGCACAGGGGAAATTTTCCTGAACAGAACACCAATAGCTTATGCTCTAAGATCAAGAATTGACAAATGGGACCTCATAAAATTACAGTTTCTGTAAGGCAAAGGATACTGTCAAAAGGACAAAATGGCAACCAACAAATTGGGAAAAGATCTTTACCAACCTACATCTGACAGAGGGCTAATATCCAAGATATACAAAGAACTCAAGAAGGTAGACTCCAGAGAGCCAAATAACCCTATTAAAATGGGGTACAGAGCTAAACAAAGAATTTTCACTTGAGGAATATCGAATAGCTGAGAAGCACCTAAAGAAATGTTCAACATCCTTAGTCATCAGGGAAATGCAAATCAAAACAACCCTGAGATTTCACTTCACATCAGTCAGAATGGCTAAGATCAAAAACTCAGGAGAAAGGTGCTGGCGAGGATGTGGAGAAAGAGGAACACTCCTCCACTGCTAGTGGGATTGCAAACTGGTATAACCACTCTGGAAATCAGTCTGGAGGTTCCTCAGAAAAGTGGGCATGATACTACTAGAGGACTCCATTATACCACTCCTGGGCATATACCCAGAGGATTCCCCAGCATGTAATAAGGACACATGCTCTACCATGTTCATAGCAGTCCTATTTATAATAGCCAGAAGCTAGAAAGAACCCAGATGTCCCTCAACGGAGGAATGGATACAGAAAATGTGGTATATTTACACTATGGAATACTACTCAGCAATTAAAAACAATGAATTCATGAAATTCTTAGGCAAGTGGGTGGAACTGGAGAATGCCATCTGGAGTGAGACGACCCAATCCCAAAAGAACACACATGGTATGCACTCACTGATAAGCGGATATTAGCCCAGAAGCTCGAAATTCCCAAGAAACAACTCACATATCAAATGATGCCGAAGAAGAAGGAAGGAAAGGACCCTGGTCCTAGAAAGGCTCAGTGCAGCAGTATAGGGAAATACCAGGATAGGGTAACGGGAAGGGGGTGATTGGGGAACAGGAGTAGGGAAGAGGGCTTATGAGACTTTCAGGGAGGGGGAATCCAGGAAAAGGGAAATCATTTGAAATGTAAATAAAGAATATATCTAATTAAAAACAAAAACAAAAATTGGGGTACAGAGTAAACAGGGAATTCTCAACTGAGGAAACTTGAATGGCTCTAAAACACCTAAAGAGATGTTCAGCATCCTTAGTTATCAGGAAAATGCAAATCAAAACAACCCTGAGATTCTACCTCATACCAGTCAGAATGGCTACGATGAAAAACTCAGGGGACAGTAGATGCTGGACAGGATGTGGAGAGAGAGGAACACTTCTCCATTGCTAGTGGGATTGCAAGCTACTACAATCACTCTGGAAATCAGTTTGTCAGCTCCTCAGAAAATTAGACATAGTACTACCTGAGGACCCAGCTATACCATTCCTGGGTATATACTCAGAAGATGCTCCAACATTTAATAAGAACACATACTCCACGATGTTCATAGCAGCCATATTTATAATAGCCAGGAGCTGGAAAAACTGAGATGTCCTTCAACAGAGGAATGGATACAGAAATTGTGGTTTATATACACAATGGAGAGCTATTCAGCTATTAAAAACAATGAATTCATGAAATTCTTAGACAAATGGATGGAAGTAGAAAGTGTCATCCCGAGTAAGGTAACCCGGGCTGGGCAGTGGTGGCACATGCCTTTAATCCCAGCACTTGGGAGGCAGAGGCAGGCGGATTTCTGAGTTTGAGGCCAGCCTGGTCTACAGAGTGAGTTCCAGGACAGCCAGAGCTACACAGAGAAACCCTGTCTCAAAAAACAAAAGCAAAAACAAAAACAAACAAACAAAAAACCCAAAACCGAGTGAGGTAACCCAAACCCAAAAGAACAAACATGGTATGCACTCACTGATAAGTGAATATTAGCCCAAAAGCTCAAAATAAACAAGTTACAATTCACAGACCACAGGTAGCTCAAGAAGAAGGAAGACTGAAGTGGGGGTGCTTTGGTTCCTCTGAGAAAGGGAAACAGGTGCAATTATGGAGACTAAGTGCGGAGCAGAGACTGAAGGAAAGGCCACCCAGAGACAGCCCTACCTGGGGACTCATCCTATAAACAGTCACCAAACCCAACACTATCATGGATAACAAGAAGTGCTTGCAGAAAGGAGCCTGTTATGGTTGTCTCCGGAGTGGCCCTGTCAGAGCCTTACAGATTCAGAGACAGATGCTAGCAGCCAACCATTGGACTGAGCGAGGGATCCCCAATGGAGTAGTTGTAGGGCAGACTGGAGGAGCTGAAGGGGTTTACAGTCCCATGGGAAGAACAACAATGTCAGCCACCCAGATGCCCCATCACTCCCAGGGACTAAACCATCAACCAATGGGTACACATGGTGCCAGCCAAAAGTGTGGCAGAGGAATGCCTTGTCGGGCATCAGCGGGAGGAGAGGCCCTTGGTCCTGTGAAGGCTCAATAGATGCCCAGGCATAGGGAAATCAGGGTTGGGAGTGTGTGGGAGTGGGTTGGGTGGAGGGTCATATACTTGGAGGCAGGGGATGAGAGGCAGGGGGTGGGAGGAGGGGAGGGGAGAAACTGGGAAAGGTTTTAACATTTGAGATGTAAATGAAGAATATATTCAATAAAAATTATTTCAAAAAATAATGGATCAATTTGCATTCTTCTACATGATGACAGCCAATTAACCAATACCATCTGTTGAAAATGTTGCCTTTTGGGCTGGAGAGATGGTTCAGTGGTTAAGAGCACTGACACCTCTTCCAGAGGTCATGAGTTGAAATCCCAGCAACTAAATTGTGGCTCACAACCATCTGTATTGAGATCTGAAGCCCTCTTCTGGTGTACTACAACAGCCACAGTGTACTTATATATAAATAAATCTTTTAAATAGAAAAAAAACAAAAAACAAAAAAGAAAATGCTAGCTTTTTTCCACTGGTTGTTTGTACTTTCTTTGTAAAAGATCAAGTGACCATTGATGTGTGGGTTCATTTCTGGGTCTTTTTCTATTCTATTGATCTATCTGCCTGTCACTGTACCAGTGCCATGCAGTTTTTATCACGATTGCTCTGTAGTATATAGGTTGAGGTCAGATATTCCCACAGAAGTTCTTTTATTGTTGAGAATAGTTTTCACTATCCTGGGTTCTTGTTATTCCAAATGAATTTGAGAATTGCCCTTTCAAACTCAATGAAGAACTGAGTTGGGATTTTGATGGGGATTGCATTGAATCTATAGATTGCTTTTGGCAAGATGGTCAATTTTACTATATTAATCCTGCCAATCCACGATCAAGAGAAATCTTTCCATCTTCCGAGGTCTTCGATTTCTTTCTTCAGAGACTTGAAGTCCTTTTCATACAGATCCTTCACTTGTTTGGTTAGAGTCACACCAAGATATTTTATATTATTTGTGATTATTGTGAAGGGTGCTATTTCCCTAATTTCTTTTCTCAGCCTGATTATCCTTTGAGTATAGGAAGGATGCAGATTTGTTTGAGTTAATTTTATATCCAGCTAGTTTGTTGAAGTTGTTTATCAGCTGTAGGGGTTCTCTGGTGGAGTTTTTGGAGTCATTTAAGTATACTATCATATCATCTACAAATAGTAATATTTTGACTTCTTCCTTTCAAATTTATATCCCTTTGGCCTCCCTTTGTTGTCTAATTGCTCTAGATAGAATTTCAAGTACTATATTGAATTAACACAGAGAGAGAGGCCAGCCTTGGCTAGTCCCTGATTTGATGGGATTGCCTCAAGTTTCTCTCCATTTAGTTTGATGTTGTCTACTGGTTTGCTGTATATTGCTTTTACTATGTTTAGGTATGGGCCTTGAATTCTGACTTTTCCAAGACTTTTATCATAAAGTGATATTGAATTTTGTCAAATGCTTTTTCAGCACATAATGAAATGATCATGTGTTTTTTTCCTTGAGTTTGTTTATGTAGTGTATTACATTGATGGATTTCCATATATTGAACCAACCCTGCATCCCTGGGATGAGGCCTACTTGGTCATGGTGGATGATCATTTTGATGTGTTCTTGGATTCAGTTGGCAAGAATTTTATTGAGTATTTTTGCATCAATATTCATAAGGTAAATTGGTCTAAAGTTCTCTTTCTTTGTTGGGGCTTTGTGTGGTTTTGGTATCAGCATAACTGTGGCTTCATAGAATGAATTGGGTAGTGCTCCATCTGTTTCAGTTTTGTGGAATAGTTTGAAGAGTATTGGTATTCTTTGAAGGTCTGATTGAATGCTGCACTAAACCCATGTGGTCCTGAGCTGTTGTTGGTTGGGAGACTTTTAATGACTGCTTCTATTTCTTTAGGGGTTATGGGACTGTTTGTGGTTTATCTGATCCTGATTTAACTTTGGTATTTGACATCTGTCTAGAAAACTGTCAGCTGGGCGGTGGTGGCACACACCTTTAATCCCAGCACTTGGGAGGCAGAGGCAGGCGGATTTCTGAGTTCAAGGCCAGCCTGGTCTACAGAGTGAGTTCCAGGACAGCCAGGGCTATACAGAGAAACCCTGTCTCAAAAAAAAAAAAAAAAAAAAAAAAAAACAAATAAAAAACAAATAGAAAACTGTCTATTTCATCCAGAATTTCCTCAGTTTCTATTGTTATATCTCCCTTTTCATTTCTCATTTTGTTAATTTGGATACTGTCTCTGTGCCCTCTGGTTAATCTGGCTAAGGGTTTATCTATCTTGTTGATTTTCTCAAAGAAACAGATCCTGGTTTTGTTGATTCTTTGTATAGTTCTTTTTGTTTCTACTTGGTTGATTACAGTCCGAGTTTGATTATTTCCTGCTGTCTACTCCTCTTGGGTGCATTTGCTTCTATTTGTTCTAGGGATTTCAGGTGTGCTGTTAAGCTGCCAGTGTACTCTCTCCAGTTTCTTTTTGGAGACACTCATAGTTATGAGTTGTCCTCTTAGCACTGCTTTTTTATGTCCCATAAGCTTGGGTATGTTGTGCCTTTATTTTCATTAAATTCTAAAAAGTCATTAATTTCTTTATTTTTTCCTTGACCAAGTTCTCATTGAGTAGAGCTTTGTTCAACTTCCATGTGTATGTGGGCTTTCTGTTGTTTTTGTTGCTATTGAAGACTAACCTTAATCTGTAGTGATAAGATGCATGGGATTATTTCAATCTTCTTATATCTGTTGAGTTCTGATTTGTGACTGATTGTATGGTTCATTTTGGAGAAGGTATCATGAGATGCTGAGAAGAAGGTATATTCTTTTGATTTAGGATGAAATGTTCTATAGATGTCTGTTAAATTCATTTGGTGCATAACTTCTGTTAGTTTCACTGTGTCTTTGATTGTTGCTTCTTGGTATTTTTGATGTTATTTTAATATTTGTGTGGCTATCTTCTTTTGGGTTTGTTGAAAGATTACTTTGTTGCATTTTGTATGGTGTAGATTCCCTCCTTGTGTTGGAATTTTCCATGTATTACCTTTGTATGGCTGGATTTGTGGAATGATATTGTGTAAATTTGGTTTTGTCGTGGAATATCTTGGTTTCTCCATCTATGGTAATTGAGAGTTTTGCTGGGTATAGTGGTCTGGGCTGGCATTTCTGTTCTCTTAAGGTCTGTATGGTATCTGCCCAGGATCTTCTAGCTTTCATAGTTTCTGGTGAGAATTCTGGTGTAATTCTGATAGGTCTGCCTTTATATCTTATTTGACCTTTTCCTTGTTTTTAATATTCTCTGTTTTGTGCATTTGGTGTTTTGACTATTATGTGACAGGAGAAATTCTTTTCTGGTCTAGCCTATTTAGAGTTCTGTAGGCTTCTTGGATGTTCATGGGCATCTCTTGCTTTAGGTAAGGGAAGTTTTCTTCTATAATTTTGTTGCAGATATTTACTGGCCCTTTAAGTTTGGAATCTTCACTCTCTTCTATACCTATAATCCTTAGGTTTGGTCTTCTCATTGTGTCCTGGATTTCCTGGATGTTCTGGGTTAGGAGCTTTTTGCATTTTGCATTTTCTTTGACTGTTGCATCCGTGTTGTTTTCTATGGTATCTTTTGCACCTGAGATTCTCTCTTCTATCTCTTGTATTCTGTTGTTGACTCCTGATCTCTTTCCTAGGTTTTCTATCTCTAGAGTTGTCTCCTTTTGTGATTTCTTTATTGGTTCTATTTCCATTTTTAGATCCTGGATAGTTTTCTTCAATTCCTTTACCTGTTTGTTTGTGTTTTCCCATAATTCTTTAAGGAATTTTTGTGTTTCCTCTTTACGGGTTTCTATCTGTTTACCTGTGTTCTCCTGTATTTCTTTAAGGGAGGTATTTATGTTCTTCTTTAAGTTCTCTATCATCATCATGAGAAGTGATTTTAAATCAGAGTCTTACTTTTCTGGTGGGTTGGGGTGTCCAGGGCTCTCTGTGTTGGGAGAACTGGGTTCTGATGATGCCAACTAGTCTTGGTTTCTGTTGCCTATGTTCTTGTCCTTGCCTCTCCCCATCTGATTATCTCTGGTGTTATCAGGTCTTGCTGTCTCTAACTGTGGCTTTTCCCTCCTGCAGGCCTCTGTGTCAGTATTCCTGGGAGAGCCGTTGACCAGTTCTCCCTGGGAGGACTTTGGATATGCAGAGCACAGGGTCAGTGGTGGGCCCTGTGGCACAGGATCAGCTCTGGAGCAAAGGGAAACCAGAAGGCT
The DNA here is from genome assembly GCA_964023405.1 of Apodemus agrarius. Classification (NCBI taxonomy): domain Eukaryota; kingdom Metazoa; phylum Chordata; class Mammalia; order Rodentia; family Muridae; genus Apodemus; species Apodemus agrarius. The sequence goes on from OZ030028.1 coordinate 29,221,389, forward strand.
CCTGTCCCAGGCCGCTCCACAGTTCCTGTGTCCTGGGTGTTTGAGGCCGGTCACTCTGAGCAGAAGTAGTGGTCTTACTTGTGTTCACAGGTTTGTCCACACTCCTGGGAGGCTAGGTCTGTCCTGACCATATTGGGGTATGGTACTCTGTGGCACAGGATTAGCTCTGTCTGCTGTGGCACAGGTTCAGCTCTGGGCACAAACCTCACCTTATTTTTTTTTAAGACAGTTTCTCTCTGTGTAGCCATGGCTAACTCAGGGCAGATTAAATAAGGCTAACCTCAAATTCACAGAGAGATAGCTGCCTTCTTTGCCTCGCAGATCCCAGGAGATGTGAAACACCACACTCAGATATTTTTATTTCTCAGTTATGTGTATTCTTATGTGGGTCTCTGTGTGGATATTTGCAAATCAGGCTAGGTATCTGGAGATGCCGTGCAGGGGGTGGTGGAATTCCTTCAGGATGGAGTTATAGGTTGTGGGGGGTCTCTACAAGCATCATAGCCAGAAGAGAAACAATCCAGGTGAGGTAAAAAGGAAATAGATTCAGCTGGTCTTAGTCAACAGGTGCTCGGCCTGACTGTGGTAGTCTGACAGTAGCTGACTTACTTTAGCCATAATTAAAACACAATTTTGAGAAAGAGTGTTTTGATGACAATCAACGCAGCTCCTCATTAAAACATGAGTACATTGAAGCTCTTTACAAAGCAGTATGACTTCTTCCTAAAGGATGGGCTCTGTTGGCTTAGAAACAATGCCTGAGATAAGGAAGAATGACTGAGGGAAACAAACATCTTGGAGTGAGGATTGTACTGGCCCTGAGACAGCACAGAAAGCAAGGGACCAATTACCAGGCTGTAAAGGGCATCTTTTCCCAGCGTTCTGGGAGGAAGACAGGCAGACATCTTTGAAGTGACAAGCCTGAGTCACTTCCTGGCTTCTCTGTGTGCACAAGGACCTCTACAAGAGGTGACTGTGAACTATCTGATGTGTGTGCACAGAGAACACTCAGGTTCTCTGCAAGCACTCTTATCCCCAAGTCATGTCTCCAGCTCTGAACTCTAAACATTTCTGTTATTCACACCTCTGTCTTCTTTTTCCTTTCTTCTCTCCCTCTGCCATTTTTAAGGGAGGCAGTGAGAAAGGGTCTCACTGCCCATGCTGGTTGAGGGTGGTCCTGGACTCATAATCTTCCTGCCTTCACCTGCTGAGATTACAGTCAGGCAGCATCATGCCCCATTTTACAATATGTTTTCCCCCTTGTCCTCTTCCCTGGCCTCCCTTCCTTCCTTCTTCCTTCCTTCCTTCCTTCCTGCCTTCCTTCCTTCCTTCCTTCCTTCCTTCCTTCCTTTCTTCTGTCTTATTGTTGTATCAATATATGTTCATACCATATACGTGTGAGTCTAAGCACCTGTTCACCATTGTGTGCGCCCTGTGTTAATGATGTGTGTGTGTGTGTGTGTGTGTGTGAGAGAGAGAGAGAGAGAGAGAGAGAGAGAGAGAGAGAGAGAGAGCACGTGTACTGAGGAGTGTATATGGAGGTCACCTTTTGAGTCAGTTCTCTCCTTTCACCATGTAGCTTCCAGGGATGGAACTCAGGTCACTTGACTGGCATAGCAAATGCTTTACCCACTGAGACCTTACCTGGCCTCAAAGTATCTTTTTTACCATAATTACCAAGTGAGGATTCCAATCAGGTCTCTCTCTTGGGATTTTTGTCCAAGAGCTAGCTGTTTCCTGACTCTCATTCTTTACTAAGTGTCCTTTAGAACACTGTCTAATGTTTCTTCATAGCCTGAAATGCAACATGGATAAACTAAACTGATTTTCTCTACACAAATTATTATCTATGTCCTCAATCTCCCCTACCCCAAAATAGGCAAGAATCATCTTGAGAGTGACTGTCAGAGGTTTTTCTTGTCATTGTTTTTGTTTTGAGACAAGGTCTTATGGAACCTGAGCTAGTCTCAAAGTTATTGTGCCAGGAAGACTCTGACCTTCTTTATCCATCAGCTTCCACATTCATTGTGTCCCACAAAGAACAGTTTGTCTTTTTGTCTTTTTTCTCTTTCCTTTTTTTCTTCTTTAGTTTGACCTCCCTCTCCCTCTGCCTCTGCCTCCCCTCCCCTATCTCTTTCCCCCTCCCCTTATCCCTCCACCTCTTTTCCTTTGGTTTTTTAGGAGGATCTCACTATGTAGCCCTGCCTGGCACTGTGGAGGATAGCTGTAACATAACTTGAGACTTAGGCTGAAGAGGTACTCATTTGGTAACCTATTTGTAGTACAAACATAAGTACCTGAGTTTCAACCCAAGAACCTATGTTAAAAGACTGCGTGTGGTCCTGTATATTTGCAATCTTAGTGCTGTACATGGGACTGGATCCTTGGGAGTCCTGTTTTGTTCCTTGCTAACTTGTCACAGAGGAAGTCTCCCTCAAGGCAATCACTGTCATGCTTCTCCTTCAGGAGTCCTCACTACCCCCCTCCCCCTCACAGTCACTCACAGGGCACTGTGTCTCGCAGATACTCCCACCACTGCCGAAGTGTGGAATCCCCCATCATGTAGACAATGCGGCCAGCCAGGCAGTTCCGGATGCTGTCCACCGTGGGGAAAGAGCGGCTAGAACAGAATGTTGAGTGCCATCTGTCTTGGTGGTAGAAGCCGGAGGGTTTTGGAGATAGGTGACCAGGGTGGCATGGGGGCCTTGAGGGCAAGGCTACAGGGGAGAGAAGAATGGAGCAGATTGTATTTTGTTTAAAAAGCTCAACATGAATATCTTACAATATGTCAGGTATCCTTTACATTTTTTGTAAATTAAGGTTTGCACATTTATTTGTGTGTGGGTGTGTGTGTGTGTGTGTGTCTGTGTGTGTACACCACAGCACACATGTGGTACGCAGAGGAGAGCTTTTGGAAGGGAGATCTTCCCTTTACTGTGTATGTCTCAGGGTTTGAAAGTCATCAGCCTTGGCAGCAAGCACCTTTTCCCAATGAGCCATCTTGACAGTCCAATCAGGCATTCTTCTACATGCTTTATATGTAGCATATCAATGTACTCTTACAGAGCCTGTGAAGTTCGTGTGTGTGTGTGTGTGTGTGTGTGTGTGTGTGTGTGTTTGAAAACATCTTATTTACCTCATAACCTTCCCATGGAGGTGAGAATAGTCCTACCTTCCTAATTCTACTGTCTTCACCTGGAGAGTGCTGGGATCTCCACACTCTGGAGGTAGCACTGTTCATGTCTCCACTTATGATGTAGACACAGGGGACTTAGAATTTACTGTGAACTAGAACAATCATGATGGCCCAGAATCAGTAGGGATGGTCTGTCCAATTAGGCAAGTACTCTGCCATTAAGTCCTATCATGAGCCCATATAGTGGGTTTCCAAAAGAACAGTGAAAAACAGGGATAGCATTTGAACCCAGGAATTATGCTGTTACAGCCGCAGTACTAACTACTGTACCACACTTCCCTGGCAGGAAAGAGGGTAAAGACATGGAAAAAAAACATCTGAGGTCTAGGGAGATGGATCAGTGCATTGCACAATGGTAAGGACCTAGGTTTGACCCCTAGAACATGTGCAAAGGCTAGATGTGGTATGCCTGGAACCCCAGCACTTGGGGAGTTAGAGATGGCAGAACCTAGAGCCTCACTGACCAGCCAGCCTAGCTGAACAGCAAGATACAGGTTCAGGGAGAGACTGTACCAAATCCAGTACCATTATGTGTCCCTGTGTTCACTAACCCAGAACCTGGCACCTGGAGCCCTTCCTCCATCCTGGGGCTGCTGGCTGCTGGCCAGGAGCTTTCCCGGTAGGAGTGGTGGCCAACATGTAGAAACAACTCAAGTACTTCCTCTGTGACAATCCATGTGGGGCATAGAGGATGCAAGGGGTTTGGGGTGGTTGAACTCCAACCTGGGCCATCCAACTGGCTGGACACAGGCATCCCAAGACCACAGGGCTGAACACTCGGATCCTTGTGCCTGAAGCTCTAGACCCAACCTGACTTCCTCTAGGGTATAGTATCATGTCTATTCAGGGACAGCATAAATCAACTGGTACATTCTACCCTGTGACCAGTGTCCTTTAGGTATTGAGCAGAGTTTCTACAAACACTACATTCTCTTTCCATGTGTGCCTGTGTGCATGTGTGTATTTTCATGTGGACTCTCAAGGACAATGCTGGTTCCAGCTCTGTCTGTTGCTGGGAAGGTTTCTATAGACCCTTTCTACCTCCTCCCTCAGTCTCATCTTTTGATAGGGCACATGATCGATTCAAGGGTTACTTACTTCTTGGAGGGAGGCACCAATGCCATCAACTTCTTCTTTAATGACAGAATACCAAGAGAGAGAATCTGGGACCCTCTTAATATGGATGCTTGATTAATCAAGGTCCCCCGTTGGTCACCTTGCAAACACTGAATTTGGAGGCTCTATGGGCAATAATATGTACAGGGGACCTGGGTCCTACCTGACTGCAGGGCTTTCTGACTGTGGCCTGAAGGAGCAGAATTAGCTCTTCTTCAAGCTTGAGCTCTGCACACCAACTACCCAGCCACCCTTGCGCTGCCAGGTTACCACTTTTTTTTTTTTTTTTTTTTTTTTTTGGCTCTGATTACTACCAATTTTCAAACCACTGAACCCATTCACTTGAGAGGGAAGCAGAAAACAATATCAACAAAATTAAACCAAAACCAAAATCTACCATAAGAACCAATGAAATGGCTTAGCAGATAACAGTGCCTGCTCCCAAGACTGATGACCTGAGTTCAACTCCTGGGACTCACACTGTAGGAAGAGAGTACTAACTTCTGCAAGTTGTCCTCTGACTTCCATGTGTCTGACATGGCACATATGTTCTTGTACACATACACACAGAGTGCACAAAACATGTAACTGAAAGTGTAACAACTTAACATAAAAGAAGGTAGAGAACAATTAGAGAGAGCATTTTGAAATTAGTCTGGTGTCCACATACTCCTGCACAAGAGAGTGAACACCCATATAACACATGTACATATATGCACCACATACACACACTCACAAGCCCACAGATCATCTAAGCTGATACCCATGCCAACCCCATCATGTCCCAGTCTCGCTCACCCAAGTTACTCATGTTCCCCTGGGCTGCTGGTAGGACCAGGATTGGAGGTATTCCTGAAGGGAGCTTCTGGTCAGTCACGTTCCTTAGGAAACACTGAGTGTGAGCGTTGACATAGGTTGATCAGGCGAAAAGTAGATTCACAAAGAGCAGACCATGGCTGACTGGTTATTTATCCTCTGCCTGAATATGGGTCACTGTGTCAAAGTGAGCACACTAACATGGGGAGAGTATAGGGGCTAGGAGGAATACACAAGGAAAGGCCTTGTTAGTCCACTAACAGTTAAGGTAACAGAAGAGCCATGTAGTTCCCTTTTATAATAAACAGAGCTTCACAGCACATGAGAAAATGGAACATTCTAGAAAGCACAATAAATGCTGTTACTGTTGCTACACAAACATGCCGTTACACAAACATGCAGGAAAGGTAGCACTCTGCCCTGGTTTTTTTTGACCCAGGGTCTCATTCTCATGCTTCCCAGAATGAACTTGTATTTACTATGTGTGGTAGTTTGAGTATGTCTAGCCAAGGGAGTGGCAGATTTGAAGGTGTGGCCTTGTTGGAGTAGGTGCACCACTGTGGGCATGGACTATAAACCCTTCATTCTAAATGCCTGGAAGCCAGTATAGTCCTAGTCGCCTTCAGATGAAGAGATAGAACTCTCAGCTCTGACTGTACCATGCCTGCCTGGATGCTTCTGTGTAGATGACAATGGACTGAACTCTCTGCACATGTAAGCCAGCCCCAATTAGATGTTTTTCTTATGAGAGTTGCCTTGGTGATGGTGTATCTTCACAGCAGTAGGACTCTAAGACACTATGCAACCAAGGAGTACCTCGAAATCTTGGCTTTTATGCCTCAATCACACAAGAAATTCGAGTTCACTCTGACTTACAGGAATCTCTAGGTGATGATGGTGATGACAAGATGACCACGACCATGTTGTTGCTGCGAAACCCAACAAACTAGCTTTGATCCTTGGGCCCCACATGGTGGGAGGAGAGATTTGACTTCCTCCTGTTGTCTTCTCACCTCCACATGCCTATGGTGAAGACTGGGACTCATGGGCTGGAGAGATGGGTCAATGGATATAAGCACTGACTGCTCTTCCAGAGATCCTGAGTTCAAATCCCAGCAACCACACAGTGGCTCACAACTATCTGAAAGGAGATCTGATGCCCTCTTCTGGGGTGTCCAAAGACAGCTAATTAGATAGAATAAATAAAACTTTGGGCCGGAGCAAGCAGAGGTCCTGAGTTCAATATCCAGCAACCATGTCATGGCTCACAAACATCTGAACGGCTATAGTATACTCATATACATTAAATAAATAAATAAATAAATAAATAAATAAGAAAGACTGGAATTATTCAGGATTCTGGATTTCTTACCCAGCCATCAGGTCTTCATCGTATGACGTGGTCACCTTCAGATAACTTCCACTTGAGTGACCCACTAGAGCATTGCAGGGCAAAGTAGGGGGTTGAGCACAGAACCAGATCTCCCCAGAGACCATGTCCTTGTACTGGCAGGTAGGCCCTTTGGCTCCAGTTGACTGGGGGTCCACGTTACAGACGACAGTCTCTTGAGAGCCATCTGTTCCTTGGAAATACCCTCTAAAATCAACAGTGGCTCGTTTTTCTCTCCAGACTCTTTCCAGGACCCCAACTGCCTCGCTGGAGTGGATCAGCCGCACTTGTACCTGGGCCCGGCCAGCCCAGAGCAGGGGGAAGGACAAGAGGTAAGTGCCATTCTCCAGATCCTTCACCTCCCCTGGGACTCCTGCTCTCAATTCTGGGCCCAGCAGCTGTGCCCGAAACAGATCTCCACCGTGAGCCTTGGGCCTACCCCAGTGATCCCTAGCCACCAGGATGGCCTCTAGGTTACTTCCCAGAGTATAGTTGGCCTGGGCAGGACCCTTCAAGTGGTAGGAGGAGGTTTGGGGGCTGGTAGAGTCCAAAAAGTGATCACTGTGTCCACCAGTTGAGGGCCAGTATAGGAGGCTGGTCAGGTTGGAGAGTTCTTGAGGGAGAGAGTCCCAGTTGATGGTCTCTGAGATATTTTTAGAGGCAGGACGGGGTTGTGGGAACCAGCGGACTACGGGCTCACTCCAAGGCATCATGAGGCAGAACAGCTGTGGGTAAAGAGAGAGGATTATGCCAGAGTGTTGTGTGTGTCCATTTTCTTCCTCAAAGAAGGTGTTCCTGTTGGCTGAGTAGCATCTAGGTGTCCTACCTGCCTTTGTCCTTTTGTCTGTCCTTCGTAAGACTGGCATTTGACCTTTATGTAAAAGAAACATCTCAAGGCCGGGGTGATTATGTTACTAGAATTTCTAGGCAGTCCCAATTGAATCACCACATGTTACAAATAAAATTCATATTCAACTCTGTGTGTATGTTATGTGGATTTAGGACTGTGTGCATATCTGCATGTGACTTAGATGAAACTCTCATTTGAGCATATATACCCGAGGAACACAATAGTTTGTGAATAGCAGTCATGTGAGCATGGGGCCGGCAGCCTCCCATGGGACTTCCCCATCCTAAGATGGCCTCATGGCATGAAGCAGCAATCATAAAACTTCTTAGTTCTAACAGACACACTCTTTATTATCGTATCTCCTTTAGACTAAGAAAAAGTCACAAGTCCCATATTTTAAATTGGATTGAATGTGATAGAAATGATCTATCATGAAGTTATGATCTATCTATCATAGAATGGTGATAGAAATTCACGTATACTCTTTGAAATATCCTCTATATGTGATTCACCACTGGTTTAAGACATTCACTCCAGTCAGAATGACTAAGATAAAAAACTCAGGAGAAAACAGGTGCCGGGAAGGATGTGGAGAAAAAGGAACACTCCTCCACTGCTAGTGGGATTGCAAACTGGTACAACCACTCTGGAAATCAGTCTGGCGGTTCCTCAGAAAACTGGGCATGATACTACTAGAGGACCCCATTATACCACTCCTGGACATATACAGAGGATTCCGCAGCATGTCATAAAGACACACGCTTCACTACATTCATAGCAGCCTTATTTAAAATAGCTAAAAGCTGGAAAGAACCCGGAAGTCCCTCAATGGAGGAATGGATACAGAACTTGTGGTATATTTACACTATGGAATACTACTCAGCTATTAAAAACAATGAATTCATGAAATTCTTAGGCAAGTGGGTGGAACTGGAGAATGTCATCCTGAGAGAGGTGACCCAATCACAAAAGAACACCCATGGTATGCTCTTACTGATAAGCAGATATTAGCCCAGAAGCTTGGAATACCCAAGAAACAATTCACGTATCAAATGAAGAAGGAAGGAGAGGCCCCTGGTCCTGAAAAAGCTCAATGCAGCAGTATAGGGGAATACCAGGACAGGGAAGTGAGAAGGAGTTGATTGGGGAACAGGGGGGAGGGAAGAGGGCTTATGGAATTTTTGGGAAGAGGGAGATCCAAGAAAGGGGAAATCTTTTGATATGTGAATAAAGAATATATCTAATAAAAAATAAAATAAAATATTCTTTTCATGATGGTGATATTTCACTATTATAAAGGTCTATTTAGATTAAGAAAAGGTAATTGAAAAGTATGCTTAACTACTTATGTATTTGCTAGATGTGGACACTCTGTGCTTGTTTCTGACTGGTCCTAAATGTGTGAATACATGGGGTTTCTTTCTCCTATCACCACCACCTGGCCCAAGTACCCTCAGGTTTCAGGCCGCTGGATCTCATAGAACACAAATTCAGATGTTATTTAAATATGTATAATTGTCAAGTTGTTTCATACAGTTTTCCTCAATTGCTGGCTCGGGTATCTGGTTATTGCTCACCACTTTAAGATCCAGGCATGTTTTTAAAGTGCAGGGTCAAAAATAGGATTATCGGCCTGTAAGTTATTGTATATAGTTAAATCATATGTCTTGGGGTAAATAATTGAAAGTTTGTACTTTGATAATTTTAAACCATGTGACATGGTTCTATTCCAGGATATAAACAACATGTGGCTGCTTGCCATCTTAACAATAGGATAAAGAAGGAGGAGTTATAGCTTCACTGCCATCTTGGTTAAGGGCAGCCACAAGGCTGGCAGCCATCTCTGTTATTGGAAGTCATGGCTTCACTGACATTTAGATCAATAGGTGACATGAGCAGGTCTCCAAAGATGCTGTTAAATACAGGCAGACAGTTGATCAATGCAATTGCATTGAAAACCCTGAAATCAAGCCACAAGCCTATGGACACTTGATTTTTGGGAGATGAACCAAAACCATACAATGGAAAAGGGAGAGATTCTTCAACATGTGATGCTGGTCTAACATAATGTCTGCATGTTTATAGAACCATATTTATAACCCTGCACAAACCTAAAGTTCAAGTGGATCAAAGACCTCAATCTAAAACCAGATACAATAAATAGAATAGAATAGAAAGTAGGGAATATCTTTCAATTCATTGATATAGGAGACAACTTTCTGAACAGAATATCAGTGGCTTAGGCACTAAGATCAACAATTAATAAATGGGACCTCATGAAACTGAAAAGCTTCTGTAAGTCACAGTACACCATCAATAGGACAAAACAACAGCCCACAGATTGGGAATTGATCTTCACCAACCCTACATCTGACAAAGGGCTGATATCCAAAATATATAAAGAACTTAAGAAGTTAAGACACCAACAACCCAAACAACCCAATATAAAAATGGGTTATGGAACTAATCAGAATTCTCAACAGAGGAATCTCAAATGGCTAAGAAAAATACAAAGAAATGTTCAATAACTGGCCCAAATTAAGACCCATCTCATGGGCAAGCACCAATACCTCACACTATTAATGATACTCTGCTATACTTGCAGACAGGATCCTAGCACAGCTGTCCTTTGAGAGGCTTCACCCAACAGTTGACCAAAAGAAATGCAGAGACCCACAGCTAAACATCAGATGGAGCTCAGGGAGTCTTGTGGTAGCCTCAGGGAAAGGACTGAGGAACCTAAAGAGGACAGGGACTCCACAGAAGACCAACAGAGCCAACTAATCTGGACCCTTGGGGTCTCCCAGAGACTGAACCACAAGCCGAAGAAGAGCACAGGCTGGACCTAGGATCCCCACACACATGGAGCAGATGTGCAATTTGGGCTTCATGTGGGTCCCCCAACAACCGGACTCTGGTGCTTGTCTGTGGATCCCATTCTCCTAACTGGGCCCCTTGTCTGGTCTCTGTGAGGGAGGATGTGCCCAATCCTGCAGTGACTGATGTACATGTGTGTGCATGTGCATGTGAGTGTTTGTGCACATGTGTGTGTGTTTTAGTGTGTGTGTGTTTGTTTGTGTGTAGTACCTGAGGGCCTCCACCTTCTCAGAGGGGAAGAGGAGTGAAAATGTGGGGAGAATCTCTGACTGAGCACTGGGAGGAGACAGGGGAGCTGCTATTGGGTGTAAAGTAAATAAATAATTTAAATATGTATATAATAATTTTCGAGACATTAAGTTGTTTACATGTTGCTCTATGTTTTCACTCTTTAAAAGATGCTTGCTTGCAACCCCACCAGCAGTGGAGGAGTGTTCCTCTTTCTCCACATCCTCGCCACTACTGGTTTTCTCCTGAGTTTTTGATCTTAGCCATTCTGACTGGTGTGAGGTGAAATCTCAGGGTTGTTTTGATTTGCATTTCCCTGATGACTAAGGATGTTGAACATTTCTTTAGGTGCTTCTCAACCATTCATTATTCCTCAGGTGAAATTTCTTTGTTTAGCACTGTACCCCATTTTTAATAGGGTTATTTGGCTCTCTGGAGTCTACCTTCTTGAGTTCTTTGTATATCTTGAATATTAGCCCTCTGTCGGATGTAGGGTTGGTAACGATCTTTTCCCAATTTGTGGTTGCCATTTTGTCCTTTTGACAGTGTCCTTTGCCTTACAGAAACTTTGTAATTTTATGAGGTCCCATTTGTCAATTCTTGTTCTTAGAGCATAAGCTATTGGTGTTCTGTTCAAAAAAATTTACTCTGTGCCCATGTGCTCAAGGCTCTTTGCCAGTTTCTTTTCTATTAGTTTCAGTATGTCTAGTTTTATGTGGAGGTCCTTGATCCACTTGGACTTGAGCTTAGTACAAGGAGATAAACATGGATCAATTTACATTCTTCTACATGCTGACCTCCAGTTGAACCAGCACCATTTGTTGAAAAGGCTATCTTTTTCCCACTGGATGGTTGTATCTCCTTTGTCAAAAATCAAGTGACCATAGGTGTATGGGTTCATTTCTGGGTCTTCAATTCTATTCCATTGATCTACCTGCCTGTCACTGTACCAATACCATGAGGTTTTTTGTTTTTGTTTTTGTTTTTGTTTTTTTTTTTTTTTTTGGTTTTTCGAGACAGGGTTTCTTTGTAGCCCTGGCTGTCCTGGAACTCACTCTGTAGACCAGGCTGGCCTCAAACTCAGAAATCCACCTGCCTCTGCCTCCCAAGTGCTGGGATTAAAGGCGTGCGCCACCACCGCCCGGCTACCATGAGGTTTTTAACACTATTGCTCTGTAGTACTGCTTGAAGTCAGGAATACTAATTCCCCCAAGAAGTTCTTTTACTGTTGAGGATAGTTTTAGCTATCCTGGGGGTCCCTCAGAAAACTGGGAATAATACATCTAGAGGACCCCGCTATACCACTCCTGGGCATATACCCAGAGGATTCCCCAGCATGTAATAAGGATACGTGCTCCACTATGTTCACAGCAGCCCTATTTATAGTAGCCAGAAGCTGGAAAGAACCCAGATGTCCCTCAAAGGAGGAATGGATACAGAAAATGTGGTATATATACACAATGGAGTACTATTCAGCCATTAAAAACAATGAATTCAGGATATTCTTAGACAAATGGATAGAACTGGAGCATATCATCCTAAGTGATGTAACCCAGTCTCAAAAGAACACTCATGGTATGCACTCACTGATAAGTGGATATTAGCCTTAGAAACTTGGAATACCCAAGACACAATTCACATATCAAACGATGCCCAAGAAGAAGGAAGGAGTGGTCCCTGGTCCTGGAAAGGCTCAGTGCAGCAGTGTAGGGGAATACCAGGACAGGGAAACGGGAAGGGGTCATTGGGGAACAGGGGAAGGGAAGAGAGTTTATGGGACTTTCAGGGAGGGGGAATCCAGGAAAGGGGAAATCATTTGAAATGTAAATAAAGAATATATCAGAATAAAAAAAGATGCTTTATTTTAAAGTTACAAAAATGCAACTGAGAAATTTTAAACTACTTTTGAAATTTTGCAGACTGCCTTTTGGAACAGGAGCAGCAAAGGGGCAAGATATAGCTGTGAGAGTTTTTTGGTATCATGGCAGATCCTCAAGGATTCACCACTGTGATGGTTGGTATATGCTTGTCCCAGAGAGTGACATTATTAGAAGGTGTGGCCTTGTTGGAGGAAGTATGTCACTGTGGATATGGACTTGGAGATCTTCCTTCTAGATGCCTGAGCATGCCTACTCTGTTCCTGGCTTCCTTTGGATAAAGATGTAGAACCCTCAGCTCTTCCTTGTGCCATGCCTGCCTGGATGCTACCATGCCTCTGCCTTAATGACAATGGACTGAACCTCTGAACCTGTAAGCCAGCACCAACTAAAAGTTGTCTTTTATAAAATTTGCATTGGTCATGGTATCTGTTCACAGCAGTAAAATCCTGACTAAGACAGCCATGGAAGGAATCAAATTTTAATAAGGCTTACCAGATTAGGTTTTAGTTGTGTCCAGAGACTGAGTTACCATTGTTTCTGAACTAAGTTTGTGTCACCTTTTCCTTCATGTGGTGGCTCATCTGGGATCAAAAGAGAAAGGTACATCGGCAAAGCATGAGTTTGCCAGATGTGCCAAAAAGGTCATGGGGCATTTGAAGAACAGGGCTGGCATGGTAGTGACCCACCAGTGGGAACCTAGCGAGCTGGCTGGAGGGATTGTGGACTTCAGAGCCAGAATCTCCACAAGATAAAAACAGGTCGGTCATTGTCTGCCAGTGCATGGCCAGCCAGTCCACCAAAACAGAGACACAAGCACGGAAATGAGAAGGTTCAATTTTTTTTAAATAATTACCACAAAAGATAGTGAACCAAGGTACTGGCTGGGCAGGAATCCACTAGAAATTTAAGATTATTAGCCTGAGAATTACAGTTGTATTTTTTTCTTTTGTTTTTTGTTTTTTGTTTTTTTTTTTAAGTGAGTAGCTGGGTAGCACTGAGAGGAGTCATGTGAACACAAACGTGGGGATTGAAACATAGAAAGCAGGCTCTGAGGTCCCCTGCTGTGGGGAATGTAGGCTGCTCTGAGTCAGAGAGCTGTAGAATGGAGTTACCTACTTCTTGGGGCAGAGAATGGTTTAACTGTGAATTTATAAAATTGGGATTATTTGCTTTTAGAATAGATTGCCATGCAGATTTTGTCTGAATCACGAGGGGAATTTCGTCTGCAGTTCGGAACTAGGATAGAAAAAATTAATCACTTACTTCAAGTAGAGAGGTCAGTGAGCAGTTATTAATAAAATAAATGTCTGTGGCTCCAGGCAGAGTCACGCAGATAGATGGTATAACAAGTTGGCGGCTCTAGGCAGAGAGCCAAACCATAAAATGGTATAAGATTATTTTACTTGGTTTTTCGTCGGATGTGGTAGACCTGTGCCACATCTGGAACAGAGAGGACCCTACTTTCTGATACTCTCTAGAGAAGATAAGGAGGGACACTTCATACTGGTCAAAGAAAAAGTCTACCAAGATGAACTCTCATCCCTGAACATCTATGCTCCAAACTCTGAACTTATGAATATGGCACCCACATTCATAAAAGAAACTTTAATAAAGCTCAAGGCACACATTGCACCCCACACAATAATAATGAGAGGCATCAACACCCCACTCTCAAAAATGGACAAATCATGGAATCAGAAACTAAACAGAGATACAGTGAAACTAACTGAATTTATAGACCAAATGGATCTAACAGATATTTATAGAACATTCCACCCTAAAGCAAAAGAATTTACATTCTTCTCAGCACCCCATGGTACCTTCTCCAAAATTGACCATATAGTTGGTCACAAAACGGGCCTCAACAGATACAAAAATATTGAAATTATTCCACCTATCTTATCAGATCACCACAGCCTAAGGTTGCTCTTAAGCTCAAACAAAAGCAATGGAAAACAAACACACATGGACTTTGAACAATGCTCTTATCAACGATAGCTTGGTCAAGGAAAAAACAAAGAAATTAAATACTTTTTAGAATTTAATGAAAATGAAGAAACATCATACCAAAATTTGTGAGATGCAATGAAAGCAGTGCTAAGAGGAAACCTCATAGGTCTGAGTGCCTCCAAAAAGAGAATGGAGAGGAGCTTACACTAACAACTTGACAGTGCACTTGAAAGCTCTAGAACAAAACGAAGCAAATATCCCCAAGAGGAGTAGATGGCAGGAAATAACCAAACTCAGGGCCAAAATCAACCAAACAGAAACAAAAAGAACTATACAAAGAATTAACAAAACAAGCAGCTGGTTCTTTGAAAAAATCAACCAGATAGATAAACCCTTAGCCAGACTAACCAGACTGCACAGAGTCAGTATCCAAATTAATAAAATCAGAAATGAAAAGGGAGACATAACAACAGAAACTGTGGAAATTAAAAAAATCATCAGATCCTACTACAAGAGTTTATACTTAACAAAGTTTGAAAATCTGGATGAAATGGACAACTTTCTAGATACATACCAGGTGCCAGCATTAAAACAGGAGCAGATTAACCATCTAAATAGTCCCATAAGTCCTGAGGAAATAGAAGCAGTCATTAATAGTCTCCCATTTAAAAAAAAAAGCCCAGGACCAGATTGGTTTAGCAGGGAATTCTATCAGATCTTCAAAGAAGAGTTAATACCAATACCTTTCAAACTTTTCCATGAAATAGAAACTCAAGGAACACTACCCAACTCGTTCTATGAAGCCACAATAATGCTTATACTTAAACCAAACAAAGACCAAACAAGGAAGGAGAAGTTCAGGTCAATCTCCCTCATGAACATTGATACAAAAATACTGAACAAAATCCTGGCCAACCAAACCTGAGAATGCATCAAAACTATAATGCATCACGATCAGGTAGGCTTCATTCCAGGGATGCAGAGATGGTTCAATATATGGAGATTCGTCAATGTATTCCACTACATAAGCAAACTAAAGAAAAAAAAAACACATGGTCATTTCATTAGATGCTGAAAAGGCTTTTGACAATATCCAGCATCCCTTCATGATAAAAGTCTTGGAGAGAACGGGAATCCAAGGCCCATGTCTACACATAGTGAAAGCAATATAGTGCAAACCGGTAGCCAACATCAAACTAAATGGAGAGAAACTTGAAGCAATCCCACTAAAATCAGGGACCAGACAAGGCTGCCCACTCTCTTCCTATCTATTCAATATAGTACTTGAAGTCCTAGTCAGAGCAATCAGGCAGCAAAAGGAGGTCAAAGGTATACAAATTGGAAAGGAAGAAGTCAAAATGTCACTATTTGCAGATGATATGATAGTATACTTAATCGACCCCAAGACTTCCACCAGAGAATTCCTAAAGCTGATAAACAACTTCAGTCAAGTGGCTGGATATAAAATTAAATCAAGCAAATCAGTAGCCTTCCTCTACTCAAAGGATACACAAAATGAGAAAGAAATTAGGGAAATGACACCCTTCACAATAGTCCCAAATAATATTTCATACCTAGGTGTGACTCTAACGAAGCAAGTGAAAATCTATGTGACAAGAACATCAAGACTCTGAAGAAAGTGGATGTTAGCCCAAAAGTTCAAAATAAACAAGTTACCATTCATGCAGCACAGGAAGCTCAAGAAGGAGGACTTAAGTGAGGGTGCTTTGGTTCCTCTGAGAAAGGGAACAGAATACTCACTGGAGCAATAAGGGAGACAAGTGTGGAGCAGAGACTGAAGTAAAGGCCACCCAGAGACTGCCCTACCTGGGGATTCATCCTATAAACAGTCACCAAACCCTGACACTACTACAAGAAGCATATACCAAAAGGAGCATGCCATGGTTGTCTCCAGAGGGGCCCTGCTCTGGCCTTACAAATACAGAGGCAGAAGCTAGCAACCAACTATTGGACTGAGTGTGGGGTCCCCAATGGAGGAGCTGGATGGTATTCCAGAGGAGCTGAAGGGGTTTACAGCCCCATGGGAAGAACAATGACTTCAGCCACCCAGATGCCCCAAGACTCCCAGGGACTGAACCATCAACCAATGGGTACATGTGGTTCCAGCCAAAAATGTGGCAGAGGAAGGCCTTATTGGGTATCAGTGGGAGGAATGGTCCTTGGTCAGATAAAGGCTCAATAGAGGGCCCAACAAAGGGAAACCGAGGGGGAGAGTGTGTTGGGTGGAGGGGCATATACATGGAGGCAAGGGGTGGGAGGAGGGATTGGAGTCTTTGGGGAGGGGGGAGATCGGCAAAGGTTTTACCATTGGCAATGCAAATGAAGATGATATTCAATTAAAAAAAAGATTGTTTTACTTGCCTTGCAGGATACTCATATTCTGCCTAATGTGACTGCAATGGGAATATTGGGTTTTATATCCTCTTGGCAACATAGGAAAGGCCTAAGAATAGAAACATACAGTATTGTAGTTTACTTCATTTGTTTTGGATTGCTGTAATATGAACTAGTATAGGGAATATTAGTCACTGACTCCAGAGTAGAGAGTGCAGTGATAATCATTACCTGCCTTGAACAGGTATTAATTATCTATGTCTGTGGCTCCAGGTAGAGATTTCAACAGACAGACATTATATAGGTATTAATAAATATGTCTGTGGCACTGGGCAGAGAGCCAAATGGAAAGATGCTATTGATAGTCTAACCAGTCACAGGAAGCTCATAGTCTCACAATGTGGGCTCCACAGGAATCTTGAGTGTCTTTTCCTGCTTGGCAAGATAGGAAAGGCCTAGTATAGGCATATAATAGGCATATACAATATCTTAGTTTACTTCATTTGTTTGAGATTGTTTTGATTTTCAAAATGGATATGATTTTGAGTTTTGTGGTTATATTATTCCTCTGGGAAAGAGGTCAAAATCAAGACTTTTCTGGTTACTGACTCAAGGATATGCTGATTTGAGAGAAAGGGTTTATCTTTGCATTTTTAGAAAAAGTTATTAGTGTCTATACATCTTCTGGAATAATATGGATCAGATTTGGTACAGGGACACCCCCTGAAGAAATAGATTCCAGAAAATCAAACAAAAAGGCTATCTTGATAATACTAAAATTTTGTTTTGAGATTTTCATTTTCCAGAATATACAGCCATGGTGAGTCTCATCTTCAGACATGCTGAACTGACCTGCTTGAATTCCTGATGTCTTGGGCTTTCAGCTGGATCCAGTCAGAACACAGACATCAGAGACTAAATCAATCATTGGTGTGGCCTTCTTAAGGTTAACCAACTCCCCTATGTTCCCCTTCCCTGGCTTCAATGTATCCCAACTCCCATATTCAGCTTGAAGAAGTTATGAAGAGTCATTGTCCTAGTTCCCTGGGCTATGGGGCTAAAGATGGTTGTCTTTCTATGGAATGTAGAAATGCTCATAATTGGAACAGGGAGGAATCACTAGAATTGATTGCATAGCCATAATCTCATTTGGTAGAAATGTTTTTATTTGTTACTAAGCAGACATCATAATTTCTTATTTTGGTACATAATTTATTTTGATGCAAAATCAAGGTTTTCATTCGTATAAATTTCTTCTATTGATACTAAAAATTTGAAAGTACAGGGCTTAGACCCATTTCTTCTATTGCTGTTACTTTAAACAGATCTGAAATGATTAAGCCTGAGAGTTAAGGGCCAAATAGCAAATTCATGGCTCTGAGTTTGTTTGGGTGTTTTCAGAGATTTTAATTAGAAATAGCTGAGAGTAGCTGACAGAGAATAGTCCAGATTACTTTATATAAATAGTTGGTTTTCAGAAATGTCAGAAATCCACAGAATGTGATATTTGATGTTATTTATTTACTTGTTGTTGAGACTAGTCTGCTCCTGACAGCTTTCCCTGTCTCAGATTCAAAGAAGAAATTGAGCATCTGTCAGTTACTCCAGTTGTGGTGAGATAGCCACTAGGCAAGAATTGCCTCTTTTCATCTACAGACATAATACTGTCCAAATAAAGGACACAATTACAGGTTTAGGACAGCTTGATTCTGCCGAGACAGAGTAGGCTAGTCCTTAATATCCTGTTTCTCTATGTCTGTCAGATGATCCTGGGCAGAAGGCTGAAGACATGCACCATCTTCCTGACTTACTGGGGCTGTATAGGTAGGCAGCACTGCCTCTACAATTTGTCTCAGTTCTGGAAGCTGTGTTAGGCTTCCTATATATTTTCAGTTAATGTTGGTCATTCTTGGATTTCTGACGGGGTTGAAAATTTACTTACAGTCTCATAGCCAACCCAGGCAATACACATTGAGAGAACATATTTGAGGGGATGGTCTTCAGATGGCACACAATCTAAAGCCAGGACATAAGTCAAGGTAGAATCATAAGTCTTTTAATTTAGGACAGATGACAATGTTCTATCTTAATGACATAAATGATGGATGGTAGGTCTAATACTTTGTAGATTACAAAATGGTAATATTTGTGCTTTATTTATATTAGAGAGTAGTTTTTTGTTTTTTATTAGAACAGAACGTGGGAAGTGTTGTAGATGGGCCTGGTGCTGTTCTTGAAAACCAATCCCCTAGTGAATAAAGGAGCCAATCACTGGGAAAATAGGCCGGATGGAGGAAGAGAGGAAGCATAAAGGTTTTAGGTACTTTTGGGACAGAAGCAACAAGGGGGTAAAATGTAGCTGACAGTTTCCTGGTATCATGGTGGATCTGCAAGGATTCACCACCAGAGGGATCAGATTTTAATAAGGCTTACAAAATTAGGTTTTAGTTGTTGTGCCCAGAGGTTGAGTTACCGTTGTTTCTGAAAAAATGAAATGAAATGAGATGAAATTTGCAGACAGAAAACCCAGACACTATTGCTGATGCCAAGAACTTGCTGACAGGAACCTGTATGGCTGTCTCCTGAAAGGCTCTGCCAAAGCCTGACCAATACAGGTGGAGATTCTAGAAGCCAACCATGAGACTTAGGACCAGAAACTGAAGGGAGGAGTTAGGGGAAGGACTGAAGCAGCCGAAGGGGTTTGCAACACCATAGGAAGATCAACCATAGAAACCAACCAGTACCCCCAGAGCACTCAGGGACTAAACCACCAACCAAACAGTACACATGGAGGGAACCATGGCTCTAGCCACATATGTAGCAGAGGATGGCCTTGTCGGGCATCAATGGGAGGGAGGCCCTTTGTCCCATGGAAGTTTGATGCCCCAGTGTAGAGGAATGTTAGCGCACTGTGGCAGGAGTGTGGCCATGGGTGGGGAGAACCCTCATAGAAATAAAGGGTATGGGGGTGCGATAGGGGGTTTGCAGAGGGGAACCTGGGAAAGCAGATAACATTGGAAATGTAAATATAAAATAACTGTTAAAAACGCAAAATGGGGGAAAAAAGAAGGCAACAAAATATTTGGAGGTTTACAATGTTTAAAAGGTGAAAATCAGCTGGGCAGTGGTGGGGCACGCCTTTAATCTCAGCACTTGGGAGGCAGAGGCAGGCGGATTTCTGATTTTAAGACCAGCCTGGTATACAGAGTGAGTTCTAGGACAGCCAGGGCTACACAGAGAAACCCTGTCTTGGGAAGGGGGGTTGAAAATCACTGCCTTAAATATGCTCAGCTGTGCTTTTGCTAAGGTTATTAAGCTATAGCATAGATTTAGACTTTTATAAGCTATAGATAATTTATAAATTAAATCATAAGGAAACTGTAATGTTCCATAATGATACACCATACAAAGGTCAGAAGAGTTCCCAGTCTCTTCGTGGATTGTGCTTAGAAATTAAAAACTTTTATTCTGATACTAGAAAAGCTTCAACTCAAATTCATGATTTTTAATACTCAACTTGAACAAGGATGGAATCTTCTCCGAGTGTCATGAAGGCTACTGTAATAAAAAAACGCAAGTTGCTGAGTCAGGAACCTTATAAATGATCAAACCTTTAAATGTGTTCAGAAATGTCCTTGAAGTCACGCTAAGAACCGGTGCAGGTATGACTGAGCTTCATTTAGCTGCCCATTTAATGCTTCCAGGGTGCGGTTTAGAGCAGAGAACTAAAAACAGATGAAGATTATTTAACTCAGATGTGCTTCCTAGCTGGTAGACCTCAAGCCCATCAGAGAATCTGTTGACTAAGGCATATCATATATTTAAACCTATTGTCCTGGACAGAGACTCCAAAATCCTAACAGTGACCCTTCAGGGTCTCCAGGAAGACATGGGCATGAAGACAAAAAGCTCCAGCTGGACTGTGGTGTGCTAACCACTGGGAAACACTGCCCTCAATGCCTCACCTTATCATAAGCACCCATATTGCCTATGATAAAGTGAGGTCAGTGTTTCCTATGTTCTTTCTCCATAGAAAAAGCTTCTCATCTTCTGGGCCTAATGGCCAAAGACGGCCTCTTCCCTCGGTGCCATGGAGACCACAGGAGACTGGGACAACTGTCTCGGGAGTGGACTATGGACTAGGCTGCCATTTTAATTGACGCCTAGGCTATCGACATTAGAATATATCCTTCTCTGCTCTCTGATGAGATTGATGGCTAAACTAACTGCAACTCTAAGCCAGAGCACAACAGACCACTAGCTCCTTACCCTGAGGTAATCCACCACCACCTTAGTTCATTACTCAATTCATCAGCTAGTTAATACAGCCAGGTCTCTGACTAAAAGAGGCAAATAGGCTTCCCTTGCTCACAGGCTTCATGTTGATAAACAGGTTTCAGAATTAACTTTCTACTATTCCTTTATCTAAAGGACCTAACTTTACAGTGACTGCTCCCAGGGATCAACCACCTGTGACTCATGGTGAATCACTAGATAGGAGAAAGATGTAAAGTTTGTGTAAGGCTGAGGATAGAGAAGCTCAAGTTAAGAGGACCTAAGAAAGAAAGTGCTTTACCGTTTAAGGTGTTTTAAGGTTAGTTAATGCAATTGAAACCTTAAATGGTGATAATGTGGTTTAATGTATATAAAAGAACTTCTGGGGGAATCAGTATCCCCGACCTCAAGCAGTACTACAGAGCAATAGTGTTACAAAACTGCATGGTATTGGTACAGTGACAAGCAGGTCGATCAACTGAATAGAACTGAAGACCCAGAAATGAACCCACACACCTATGGTCACTTGATCTTTGACAAAGGAGCTATAACCATCCAGTGGGAAAAAAGATAGCCTTTTAAACAAATGGTGCTGGTTCAACTGGAAGTCAGCATGTAGAAGAATGCAAATCGATCCATTCTTATCTCCTTGTTCTAAGCTCAAGTCCAAGTGAATCAAGAACCTCCATATAAAACCAGACACACTGAAACTAAGAGAAAAGAAACTGGCAAAGAGCCTTGAGCACATGGGCACAGGGGGAAATTTCCTTTACAGAACACCAATAGCTTATGCTCTAAGAACAAGAATTGACAAATGGGACCTCATAAAAGTTTCTGTAAGGCAAAGGACACTGTCAAAAGGACAGAATGGCAACCAACAAATTGGGGAAAGATCTTTACCAACCTACATCTGACAGAGAGCTAATATCCAAGATATACAAAGAACTCAAGAAGGTAGACTCCAGAGAGCCAAATAACCCTATTAAAAATGGTGTACAAAGCTAAACAAAGAATTTTCACCTGAGGAATATCGAATGGTTGAGAAGCACCAAAACCACACAAAGATACAACAAAGAAAGAGAACTGCAGGCCAATTTCCCTTATGAATATCGATGCAAAAATACTAAATAAAATTCTTGCCAACCAAATCCAAGAGCACATCAAAATGATCATTCACCATGATCAAGTAGGCTTCATCCCAGGGATGCAGGGATGGTTCAATATACAGAAATCCATCAATGTAATCCACTACATAAACAAACTAAAAGAAAAAAACCACATGGTCATCTCATTAGATGCAGAAAAAGCATTTGACAAAATTCAGCATCCTTGCATGTTAAAAGTCCTGGAAAGAACAGGAATTCAAGGCCCATACCTAAACATAGTTAAAGCAATATACAGCAAACCAGTAGCCAACATCAAAATAAATGGAGAGAAACTTGAAGTAATCCCACTAAAAGCAGGGACTAGACAAGGCTGCCCTCTCTCTCCATATCTTTTCAATATAGTACTTGAAGTTCTAGCAAGAGCAATTAGACAACATAAGGAAGTCAAAGGGATACAAATTGGAAAGGAAGAAGTCAAACTATCGTTATTTGCAGATGATATGATAGTATACGTAAGTGACCCAAAAAACTTCACCAGAGAACTCCTACAGCTGATAAACAACTTCAGCAAAGTGGCTGGTTATAAAATCAACTCAAGCAAATCAGTATCCTTCCTGTATTCAAAGGACAAGCAGGCTGAGAAAGAAATTAGGGAAATAGCACCCTTCACAATAGCCACAAACAATATAAAGTATCTTGGAGTGACTAACCAAACAAGTGAAAGATCTGTACAACAGGAACTTCAAGTCCTTGAAGAAAGAAATCGAAGAAGACCTCAGGAAATGGAAAAATATTTCATGCTCTTGGGTTGGCAGGATCAATATAGTAAAAATGGCCATCTTGTCAAAAGCAATCTACAGATTCAATGCAATCCCCATCAAAATCCCAAAGCAATTCTTCATAGATCTAGAACGAGCAATTCTCAAATTCATTTGGAGTAACAAAAAACCCAGGATGGCTAAAACTATTCTCAACAGTAAAAGGACTTCTGGGGGAATCAATATCCCCGACCTCAAGCAGTACTACAGAGCAATTGTGTTAAAAACTGCATGGTATTGGTACAGCGACAGGCAAGTAGATCAATGGAATAGAATTGAAGATCCAGAAATGAACCCACAGAGTTATGGTCACTTGATCTTTGATAAAGGAGCTACAACCATCCAGTGGAAAAAAGATAGCCTTTTCAACAAATGGTGCTGGTTCAACTGGAGGTCAACATGCAGAAGAATGTGAATTGACCCACTCTTATCTCCTTGCACTAAGATCAACTCCAAGTGGATCAAGGACCTCCACATAAAACCAGACACACTGAAACTAATAGAAAAGAAACTGGGGAAGACCCTGGAGGACATGGGCACAGGGGGAAAGTTCCTGAACAGAACACCAATAGCTTATGCTCTAAGATCAAGAATTGACAAATGGAACCTCTTAAAATTACAAAGTTTCTGTAAGGCAAAAGACACTGTCAGAAGGACAAAACAGCAACCAACAAATTGGGAAAAGATCTTCACCAACCCCACATCCAACAGAGGGCTAATATCCAATATATACAAAGAACTCAAGAAGTTATACCCCAAAGAACCAAATAACCCTATTTAAAAATGGGGTATAGAGCTAAACAAGGAATTTTCACCAGAAGAAATTCAGATGGCTGAGAAGCACCTTAAGAAATGTTCAACATTAGTCATGAGGGAAATGCAAATCAAAACAACCCTGAGATTCCACCTCGCACCAGTCAGAATGGCTAAGATTAAAAACTCAAGAGACAACAGATGCTGGCGAGGATGTGGAGAAAGAGGATCACTCCTCCATTGTTGGTGGGATTGCAAGATGGTACAACCGCTCTGGAAATCAGTATGGCGGTTCCTCAGAAAATTGGGCATGACACTTCCAGAGGACCCTGTCATACCATTCCTGGGCATATACCCAGAGGATTCCCCTGCATACAATAAAGACACATGTTCCACTATGTTCATAGCAGCCTTATTTATAATAGCCAGAAGCTGGAAAGAACCCAGTTGTCCCTCAACGAAGGAATGGATACAGAAAATGTGGTATATTTACATAATGGAATACTACTCAGCAATTAAAAATAATGAATTCATGCAATTTGTAGGCAAATAGTTGGATCTGGAAAATATCATGCTAAGTGAGTCAACCCAATCACAAAAGAATACACATGAATTGCAATCACTGATAAGTGGACATTAATGAGCCCAGAAGCTCTGAATACTCAAGACACAATTAGCTAAGCAAAAGATTCCCAAGAAAAAGAATGAAGAGGATCCTGGTCTGGAAAAGACTAAATCCAGTTTTGTAGGAGAGTACCAGAACAGAGAAATGGTGGGGAGGGGGGGTGATTTGGGAATGGGGGGGGAGAAGACTTATGGGACATATGGTGAGGGGGGAACTGGAAAGGGGAAAGCCTTTGGAATGTAAGCAAAGAATATAGAAAATAAAAAAAAAAAAGAAATGTTCAACATTCTTAGTCATCAGGGAAATGCATATCAAAAACAAGCCTGAGATTTCACTTCACACCAGTCAGAATGGCTAAGATCAAAAACTCAGGAGAAAACAGGCGCTGGCGAGGATGTGGAGAAAGAGGAACACTCCTCCACTGCTGGTGGGGTTGCAAGCTGGTACAATCACTCTGGAAACCAGTCTTTTGGTTCCTCAGAAAACTGGACATAATACTACTTGAGGACCCCATTATACCACTCCTGGGCATATACCCAGAGGATTTCCCAGCATGTAATAAGGACACAGGCTCCACTATGTTCATAGCAGCCCTATTTATAATAGTCAGAAGCTGGAAAGAACCCAGATGTCCCTCAACAGAGGAATGGATACAGAAAATGTGGTATATTTACACTATGGAATACTACTCAGCTATTAAAAACAATGAATTCATGAAATTCTTAGGCAAGTGGGAGGAATTGGAGAATGTCATCCTGAGTGAGGTGACCCAATCACAAAAGAACACCCATGGTATGCACTCACTGATAAGCGGATATTAGCCCAGAAGCTCGGAATACCCAAGAAACAATTCACATATCAAATGATGCCCAAGAAGAAGGAAGGAGAGGCCCCTGGTCCTGGAAAGGCTCAATGCAGCAGTGTAGGGGAATACCCGAACAGGGAAGCAGGAAGTGGTTGATTGGGGAACAGGGGAGGGAAGAGGGCTTATGAGACTTTCGGGAAGGGTGATCCAGGAAAGGGGAAACCATTTGAAATGTAAATAAAGAATACATCTAATAAGAACAAAAACAAAACAAAACAAAACAAAAAGAACTTTAAAAAAAATTCTTCAGATTTCCTCTTCCTGCTATGGTACCCGTTGTGTTAGGACTTTGAAATCTCAGAGTTTTACCATTGATCAGTGGAGCTCTGATAAGTTAGCAGTCTAATTCATGTAAAGCCTTCCACTCTAGGATCAACTATCACAGACACAAGCTCAAGATTTCAAATTTCCTTTGGTCATCTTTTAAGGATAGACTTAAAAGTGTTTTTTTGTTGTTGTTGTTGTTGTTGTGGTAAACCTATGTATGCCCAGTCTTCTGGAGAGAGGGAAGAAGCCCCTCTGTCACAGTCCATAGTCATACTGACAATCAAGAGCAAGGGAGCTTTTGCCTTTCTGTTCCACAGAAGGCTTCTGTCTTTCTGAGCTTGCCTTAAGGAGTGTTTATGCTTTTAACACACACACACACACACACACACACACACACACACAAAAAAAAAAAAAAAAAAAAAAAAAAAAAAAAAAAACAAACAAAAAAAAAAAAACCAAACCAAACCAAACCAAAAATAAAAACTGTTTTCTAAGCCTCTACTATGATGCAAAGATGTGTGTCCACTGCTTTTATCTCCAATGTGGATTTCAGTCCAGATTACAATTGATAGTAATGCTAACCTGTCTAAAATGAATCTCTTTTTGTAAGTTCAAAATGATTCTTGTAAGTTTCAGAGAATCCTCTTGGATTCACCTCTCATGAGTCAAATGGACTCCATAAAAATACTCTGTCAATCAACAGACTTTTTCCCACCTACAGAGGGTGGGACTCCTGTCTTAGTCAGGGTTTCTATTCCTGCACAAAGATCATGACAAGGAAGCAAGTTGGGGAGGAAAGGGTTTATTCCGCTTACACTTCCACACAGCTGTTCATCACCAAAGGAAGTCAGGACTGGAACTTAAGCAGGTCAGGAAGCAGGAGCTGATGCAGAGGCCATGGAGTGATGTTCCTTACTGGCTTGCTTCCTAGGCCTTGCTCAGCTTGCTTTCTTATAGAACCCAAGAAAGATTACCAGGCCAGGGATGGTAGCACCCAAAATCACTCCCTTGATCACTAATTGAGAAAATGCCTTACAACTGGACCTTATGGAGGCATTTTCTCTGTGATAACTCCAGCTTGTGTCAAGTTGACACACAAAATCAGCCAGTACAACTCCTCCCCCATTAGCTGGTTTTAGGATTCCCTCCCTGCAACTACCCGGACCATGGGCCTAAAAGTTTCAATTGTACACCGAATAAATAATATTTCTCCCTAACAAACTTAACTGTCTCCTCCCTCTAATATGCATGTGTGTGTTCCAGTATCCTGTCAAGTCCGGGTGTTTCCTGTTGGCTCCTGGCACTTAGCTTCTTCTGATGAGAGGCACACCAGGGCGCAAATCTCATAAAAGAGATTTATTGGAGGGTCCCGGGAGAAGAGCTACAGACTCAGGGATGGCTGCCCTCTGCTTCCACGAGTGGGAATTGAACACATGGTGGGGCTTATATAGGATTGCTTCGTTGGAGGAGCTGTTCATGATAGAGATTTCCAGATTGAGGAGATTTGGGGATTTCAAGTCTTGATCTTGGGGCGCTCAAGAATTGGTGCGTTTTCATGTTCAAGGATTGGTGGGTTTTCCTGCTCAGGGATTGGTGGGCTTTTTCACCCACCCCACCACCCACCCCCACTGACCCCTTTCCCTGTATCAGGCCCATGGCTTAGAGAGGAAAGTCCTGCCTGGTCCCAGGTGGCCTTGGCTGAGGCACCACCTCTATGCAGCTCCTTGGGGAGGCTGGAAAGGAGGGACTGGCACTGTGGAGAGCTCCTGCAGGACAGCTCCTGCTGAGATGGGAAAAGGATGAGCCACTGTGGAGAGCTCCTGTGATGGCTGCAGCTGGGGAGCAGTCCTGTTGCCTCCATTTTGACATCTCCTGTGGGGGCATCTTAAGGCAGACATAGGCTGGGGCAGAAAAGATGGGCTAGCGACTTCCTTGATGGATTTTTCTGCAAGCTGCTTAGGGACTACAATGAGGGTGGAGAAGAGAGAGTGCACAGGACAAAGAGGGAGAGAGACAAGGGGGCAGTCCTTTTATACACAACTCACACCTGGTGCACCTGTAGGGGACAGCAACAGCTGTTGACATAAGCCAAAGGCACAAGGTTCCTGGGCCAAGCTTCTATTTGGCCCAGATTGAATTGTTTTTTAGTAATCAGCTGACCCTTTTGTAGTTAGGCAGTTAGCTTGAAAAATAGATGGCTGCCCTGACAATACATCCTGCTTGGTGGAAAACTCTCTTTCACCGTGGGAACTTCCCACCCCTGAACAGTTATGAGTTTCCCTCCTTGCTTACTGCTTAAAAAAAATAAAGTTTCGCCGGGCGGTGGTGGCGCACGCCTTTAATCCCAGCACTTGGGAGGCAGAGGCAGGCGGATTTCTGAGTTCGAGGCCAGCCTGGTCTACAGAGTGAGTTCCAGGACAGCCAGGGCTACACAGAGAAACCCTGTCTCGAAAAAACCAAAATAAATAAATAATAAAGTTTCTTTGGAGCTTGGTCATCAGATCACCTGTCTTGCTCTCATTCTTCATATCTCTTGTCCCCCATTCGTTGGTTCTCTCCTCGGGTTCACGCTGAAGACCCTGCTGGCAGGGGCATCGTAGCGCCCAGACGTGGGACCTGAGGTATGAGATTCCCAGGGAATGTCTCTCAACACATCCGGCCGGACACATCGAGATCGCTGTGAAAATTCGAGTCGCGAGTGAAGATCTGCACTGTGATCACCACAGGACTGCCTGCCTGTGACATCGATCCTGAGGAAAAGGTGAGTGTGGTGCAGTCGTGGGACAGCCATTGATTAGGCATGACTTATTCCTTCTGGGGGCCTTAAGGAGTCCCTCAAGGCGCGAGGAACTAGGGTTAAAAAAGAAAGATTTACATATAATGTTTTGCTTTTATTGGAGACATGTGTCCATGGTTCCCTCAGGAAGGAAGGATTGATGGAAAGAGGTGGGGGAAGAGTAGAAGACTGTCTCCAGGATTCCTATAAAGTTTTTGGGCCCAAGAAGGCGCCTGTTCAAGCCCTTTCTTACTGGAATCTGGTCAGTGATGTTCTTAGGGTTCATAATCATTTCCTTGATTTTCAGAAAGTAGTTAAAGAGGGCGAAAAAGCTCTTCAAAGATTATCCAGACCGCCCTCCGTACGTGAGTCTGTTTCTATTCCCATACCTGACCCTGAGACCTTTAAAGAGGAGCTCAAAAAGTCCCCGCCTCTGAGGTGATTACGGAGCCGCCTGCTAAAAAGATTTATTCTTCTCTTAAAGACTCTAACGAACTCAAACAAAGGAGTCCACAGGCGGTCTCCTACCAGAAGAGACCGGTTTCCCTGGAGGAGGAAAATAAAAAGCCACTGGCCTTTTCTGCCTTTCCCTTTAAATCTCTTCCCGACGTTTCCCCCTCCCCCAAGCTCTTGGCTCAGCCAGTGCCCGGTTTTTGCGCAGGGTCCTAGATTTTGATAATATCTCTGCTTGTGTGGATAAAGCGAAAGCAAAAAAAAAAAAAAAAAAAAAAAAAAGAGAGAGAGAGAGAGAGATAAGGCCTCTTTGAGAAACATTTTGCAACAAAAAAGAGAACTTTTACAGTTGATTAAGGAACTCCAGGCACTCAGTTTAGAATTAAGCAACACTGCTCAGGGGGTGAGGGGGGCTCGCCTCCCTGCGGGGGGAGGGGGAAAGGTTGGGGCCAAGGGATGTCCCAGTCTCTGACCTTCCTAGGGGCCAGAGGAGTGAGGAGTGCCTGGCCCTGTGGCTGAGCTTCCTAATTCTCTTCCCTCTATTGTCTATTGTCTGTCCTTGGCGCGCCAATCTGTCCATATCTGTAAAAACTGACTGTTTTATGTCTGTGTTTTCGTTTTGTGCTTTGATTGTTTGTTGTTCTGTGTTTCGTGTTCAAAAGAAAAAACGGGTAAAACTGTATCTGCTGGTTGTTCACCCTTTGATTTAGTTTTAACTAATTTCATAAAAAGAGAAAATCAGAAAAAAAAAAAATAGATAGCAGTCTCGATTGGCCTTTGGGGTATGGCACCTGTAGTCAGGAGTCTTGCACAGCTGAGAAGCCCTGGCAGGAGCTTCTCTGTACAAACCAATCTTCAAGGGGTCAGAAGCTTCTCCTCTTCTATTGTAAGGGCGCTGAGGGCTGCTTTTCCTACAAAACTTGTGATTATTGGGTTCAGCAGGCAACAAGGAGCTCCTCTCTTAAAATTACTGCTAGAAAGGATAAGAAAATTTTTGTTTGGTCTAAATTTATAAGATTCGTGAAGCGGTTTAATTTTGTTTCTGATTGGTCATAAAGGTATAAATATGTCCTACAAAAACACGTTTTGGTTATAGAGTATTAGCTTATAAGTTGTTGGGTATGATTAAAAAACGTGTAATGCGCCAGGCGGTGGTAGCTCATGCCTTTAATCCCAGCTTGATAATCAAAAGTATCCATCACAATGGCCAACCAGTTCACTGTCTTCTTGTATCTTTGTAAGTATTTTTTTTTGAGATAGTCTCAGACAGCCGGGCCGTGGTGGCGCACACCTTTAATCCCAGCACTCAGGAGGCAGAGGCAGGTGGATTTCTGAGTTCGAGGCCAGCCTGGTCTACAAAGTGAATTCCAGGACAGCCAGGGCTACACAGAGAAACCCTGTCTCAAAAAAAAAAAAAAAAAAAAAAAAAAACCACCAACAACAAAAAAACAACAAAAAACAAAATGTGTGACGTTGTGTAAAAAAAAGTTAGCAGCTTAAAACTGGTAATTCAGGGTTGGAGTCATTTTAAACAACACATGGCATGAACCAGCCCAGGAAATCAGGCCTCTAAAGATACTTCCAAATTGGGATAATATTTTGTGTAGTTATTATCCTAGAAACTAGACCTATAAGGGATAAGATTTAAAACAATGTCTCTTTAATGAGGTATTGGAAGTTGCACTGTCAAGCATTCGTATATGAGAAGTGGCAGTCAAAATGTGAAAGCAATGCCTTTGGTATTGATTTTAAAGAAAATAGATTGTTTTAAAATTGGGCTTTGTTTTCCAAGGTTGTGGCTATGCTTTGATATTACAAAAAAAGCTTAAGAACTATGGCTGAAGTGCCAGTGTTCCTTTGACTGCAGTTTGCAGATCCTAGGCAAGTAGAATTTTTGGAGATCTTCAAGCAGGGGTTTCTTTTGTTACACAATTGGCTTATAAGAATGCTAATTTAGTCTGCCACCCAACCACCAGCCATCCAAAGCAAAGACAGACTTATATTCATCTTTGTGCAGAAATTGGACCCACATACAATCAGTGTCTGGCCATGGCTGCTGCCTTACAGGGGACTACAGTACAAGCAATGCTTTCACAGCGCCGGGGTGATAAGGAATGTCTTAAGTTTGGGGGCGTAAATCATCTTAAGAAAGATTGTCCAAAAAATTAAAGATATAGACAGCAGAGTTGCCCCCCTGGAGTCTGTCCTCACCTCAGGAGGGATAATCTTTGGGGCTGACCTCAAGCAATAGTCTCAGATTGAGAAATATTTATTTTACATTTGAAATATTTACATTTGCAAAGCTCAGAGCTGCCTCAGAGGCTTGCATGACCCTCCCTGCCTAGGGAAGTTTTTGGGGGCCCTCACCTCGCCTTCAGGGGATTCCTCTTAGGCCAAAACAGCACTATTGCAGATCTATCGAGGTGTTGTTCAAAATGAAGTTCAAATCTAAGATTTATGAAAGGTTCATGAGACTATGAAACTTATGAAGTTATTAAAATCTGGCCTGCCTACTGCATATGGAGTTATTATGGATTTGGAAAATTGTCTTTATATTATTCCTTTGATTCCTGATGATTGTAAAGGGTTTGTGAAGCGATATCATTGGAAAGTTTTGCCTCAAGGAATGGCTAATTGCCTTACCTTATGTGAGAAACAAATTTTCTTGTCTCTGCTTCAATACCAGAAGCTAATACTTCTAACCTTTCCGTATATATTATTTACGGAGTTTTACTACAGGCTTTTGCTCTTATACAATGGGCTTTAAAAGTTTTAAAGTAATTGTTGCTCCGGAAAAGATCACCCTCAAGAAATTAAAGGGGGGATCTGTATCCCATTAAAGGAGTCCCCCAAAATCTTTTAAGCCATACAATGTTTATATTGAATTCCCTAACCTTGGATCGACAAGGAAAATCAGCTGCCAATCGAGCCTTTGGCATCCAGAAACCAAACTTAATCATGCTACAGTCATGGGGAAAGATCCACTAACCCTCCAATGGAAAGGCCCTGACCCCGTGCTTGTATGGGGCCAAGGGTCAGCTTATATTTATGATATAAAAGAGGGGGCAGCCAGATGGCTGCCTGAATGCTTAATAAAACAGAACGATGCCATATAAACTAACCCCGATTCCAGGGAGTGAAACAACCCCCTAAGAGTCTCCAAAACTTTTCTCTTTTCAGGAACATGGATTGCATCTAATCAAAAAGGTTTCTCTGGATGCTCCTGTAGATCAGACGTGCTGTGACGCCATCAGGATCAGAAAAATTGTCGTCTGCCAGCTCACCTTTTGCATGGAGCTTTTTCATGGCAGAAAACTATACCAACCATGCTAAAACCCGGAGTTATGGCCATCTCCTGGCCACTGCCCACTGACCACCTAAAGGATGTCAGCAGCCCATTTTGTTATATCTTACTGATTTTTTTAAGGCTCGACCGGGAAAGACTGCCTCTGCCCTTTGTCTTCTGTTTGATCAGAGCCATCCACCATGTAAAAATAAACGGATTGGGGAGAACGTTGGCTGTCCCTGGCGGACCTGTAAGATCCATGATGTTGTCACACTCAAAGAGGAGCAAGTACTTATTCAAAGTCCTTATAATCAACAAAATGTTTAATGGTCCAGTTCAGGATTTATCTGGGTCGTTTGAGACCCATGGGACGCACGTTGGACCTCACCAGTTAAAGGAGACGCATATATGACTAGAGATACAAGGTGGCCCAGTAGCCTGATTTATATCTGGCGATCCCATGTCCAGGTCCAATCTACTATTTATTCTGATATTTTGAAACATGAGGAAGAGTTAAATATACAACTTTCTTCAGCTCCCCAACACCCCTTTACTTGGGTCGCCCTTCTTAGAGAGGGGTTAATGCTCGCTAGCTAATATTACAGGTACTGATTATGTCTCTGCATGCTTTCTTTTTTTTTTATTTTCATTTTCTATATTCTATGTTTACATTCCAAAGGCTTTCCCCTTTCCCAGTCCCCCCCACCCTACGTCCCATAATTCCTCTCCCCCCCCAACTATTCCCCAATCATTCCTCCTCCCCCCATGGTTTCTCTACAAAACTGAATCTAATCTTTACAGGCCCAGGGTCCTCTCCTTTCTTCTTCTTGGGAATCATTTGACTTGCTAATTGTGCCTTGAGTATTTAGGGCTTCTGGGTCTGCATGCTTTCTTTGAGCAGCTCTTCTCACCCCTCCCCGCCCCGTGGTGGTCCCTTATCCTGTTACCCTGGGGCCATTTATTCTTGGCAGAATTACCCATTTTATTTGACAACAAATCAACTCCCTGGCATCAAAATCTATGCAAGCATATTATCATTGACTAGACTTAGCCGACCGTGGCCTTGATGAGCCTTCTGTAAGGACCCCCTACAGGAGCTACATAGAACTCAGATCTATGTATGTCTGCTTACGAGCAGACAAGGGCACCAGTGGAAGGTGCAAGGCAAAACACTGAAAGGAGAGGACCATGTTTTCTGCCTCTGAGTCCCCTTTGATACAAATCTGGTGGCATAGAGGTTGGTGTTTAAAGGCATTCCATAAAATAACAACTAACAAGGAAGCCTAAACCCTCTCCTCCCAAAAAGACACCATAACACATCTAGGAGAACCAGGTCAATAGCAGTTGACTGTGTACTTGATCAAATATCTTCTTACCTTAAATATAATAGAAAAAGAGGAGATGCCGGGAGCCAATGGGTATATCATAGTATATTTGACTTCATGTTTGATTTACTCCCAGGGCCAAGCTTATTGAATTGTAATCAGCTGACCCTTTTGTAGCTAGGCAGTTAGTCTGAAAATAGATGGTGGCCCTGACAGGATATCCTGCTTGACGGAACACTCTGTTTCAAAATGGGAACTTTCCACCTCTGAACAATTATGAGTTTCCTCCTCACTTATAAGCTGGTAAAAAATAAAGTTTCTTTGGAGCTTGACCAGATCACCTATCTTGCTCTCATTCTTTGTGTCTCTTGTTCCCCATTTCTTAGTTCTCTCCTCAGGTTCACGCTGAAGACCCTGTTGGCTGGGGAAGCCAAGAAGCAATGAAGAGAAGAAGGGAAGAAAGGAAGAGGGAAGGAAGAAGAGAAGGAGCAGGGCTGAGCCTCCTCAGGGAGTCCTCAGCTCAGCTGGGAATGGAGAGTGGACTGGGGGAAACTCTCATAGTTATAAAAGACAGTGGGGCAAGGAGGGTAATGGGAGCCGCAATGCCTCTGCTGAGGCGGCTTCCTTCCTGAGCTGTGTGGTTGTCTCAGGATGCCCTTCCCTTGGCACACTGTCCCACCTCAGAGCTGTGTGGATCCTGAGCTCCTGGGTCTCGGGATACCTATTCATTGGGATGCCTTCTCTACTCAGAGCTGTATGGTTCCTGGGCTGCTGAGTCCCGGGATACCCTTCCATCTGAGCAGAAACACTCACACTCATGGCTGTTGTACTGTCTGTCTGTCTGTCTGTCTGTCTGTCTGTCTGTCTGCCTGCCTGTCTCCATGTCCACGTGTTTGCCTCGGGCCCTTCTCCAGGCCCTTACTCCTCTCTCTTCCCCCCCAATAAACCTCCTTTACACCGGATCTGTTGCCTGGTGTAATTCCTCAGGAGCACACCTTGGCGTGGGACCACTATGTACCCCACCACCATGCTCTACTGTATTTTATAACTATGAGAGCTTCCCCCAGTCTACTTTCCAAGATTGAAGAAGTTTAGCCATCTACACATACAGAGAAGTCAATGAGAGTCATGGAAAGTACTTACCAAAACCAGAAAGATCAACCCCACAGTCAGAATCTTGTAGTCTTTGAATTGCCCCATGAAAGGATCCACACCGTCTAGTGAACAGAGATGGAAAAGACGGGACATGAGTAGCTTGAGACAGAAAAGGAAGAGAGGTTCAGTGCACTCCCTCCTTCTGCTACATCAGCTTGCCTTGAAAAGTAAAGGTAAGTAAATTTAAAAAAAATAAATAAATAAATCCAGTTGTTTTGAAACACGACCCCGATACTGAATTGTTGGCACCTCTGTCTCTAGAGAACACAAGCAGGAAGGGCGTGCCTAGGAGGAAAGCCAGAAGCAAGCCATTCCAGTTCTACAGTGAGACGTGTGTTACTGAGACTATAGAAGCTTTTCCTACTGGTGCCTGCTCAGATTGTGCATCGATTCAAAGGTGTTCTCACAGCATTAGCAAACTAAGGAACTGCAACCTGTCCTTTACATCGAAAATGCAAACTTTCTCATTTCATACCTTTGAGGCATGGAGGACCCAAACCACTCATGTTACTTTGAATTTATGACACCTGAAACTTCAGCTTTTTAACGGTGTCCTTTTGTATTTATTTATAAATAAATACTTGGTAAGAACTGTACAAAGCAAATGTTTAAAAATAAATATGTGAACAACCTTGGGATGGATTTAAAGAGCAAATTAGGAGGAAAGTAGAATCTGAAAGTTTTTTCCCCCTAGAATATTTAATCTATGTGGTAAGGAATGCAAACAAAATGACATGTTTCTCAAATTCACTTGGAGGCTGAAGGGATTAAACCAAAATTGTGGCCAATAGAAGTTAGAGGGTTTTGGAGTTTTCATCTAAGAGTATCTTGGTTATAGCCTGAGAATTTACTACCTCAAAGTGCCTACAAGACGTAGTAAAAACTAGAGTCTCAGTAGTAAGTCCTTGTTCAGTGGAACCGTTCTCCTGTGAGGCCAGACACGTTTGGTTTTCAGTCACAGCATCAGGTGGGTCTATACAGTCACGCTTCCATGGGACCTCCATTGCTTCCTATTTCTTTAAAGATTTGCTTATTTATGTGTACTGTGTTCTGCCTACATGTATGCCTGTGGGCCAGAGGAGGGCACCAGAACTCATTAGAGATGGTTTTGAACCACCATGTGGTTGCTCTGGACCTCTGGAAGAGCAAGCATCCAGTGTTCTTAACCCATAAGCTTCTCTCCAGAGCCCCTCCACTGATTTGTCCTTCAATATTTTCTATGATTACTGGCCAGGTACTTCTGAATATCCTGTTACCTAGTAAAAGAGTCTTCTTTAGCTTGAAATTCAAATTGATGTAGATTTTAATAATCCCAGATCTTACAGCCTTAGGTTTAAATTCTAACTGTTAGTGGCCATGGTTAACTAAGTGACTTTGTTGTTTTTCTAATTTTGTGCTTGACCTTGGTCTGATAAATGTTCAGACTCTGACCAGGGAGTTAGAAGAGGCTCTTGAGATGCAGTTCTCAGTTACAGGCATTATCTTACACACTAAGTTAAACTCCTAGTTTGTGATTAGTAGTCAATGGTTCTCAAAGCAGCTTGACATCTGTAAGTACAGCTTTTGTTCCGGGCCTCCTCCTGCTGTGGGGTATGTAGAGGTCTGTGCAGGAGCACATTACAGGAAAGCACTCTGCCTCTCCCTAACTAGTCGGTGCAGGGCACAATTCCAGGCATGGCTCCAGGTAGCTCCAGGAACATATTATTGTGTCCTTCCTGAAATTTAGCTTTGTTAAATAACTCTCTATGCATTTTCTTTCTAGAATTCCTATTGAAAGGACCTGTGTCTGCACAGGTCACAAGACATTCTCAGCACAGGGAAATGTATTTGTCCTGAAGGGACAAAGGGCAGGAAATAAGCATGAGAGACCGGAGATAGAAGACCCAGGGGTCAGAGTTATTTATCCCCAGGACAAAGAGTTGCCTCTAGACAGAGAAGGGACAGGCTTGGCTCATATGCAAAGAGTGGTTTATAAAGAGAAAGGAGGAACCCTGTGTTAGGGTGAGTTGGTTTGTTTTGATTGGGCATGTTCATTAGGGCAGCCAAAGGGGGGGATTTTGATTGTTGGACTTCAATGCATAGATTGCTGGATCTTGGTAATCAGCCTCAAGAGCAGGAAGTGACCAAATAAGATGATAGACCTTCGTGGTTATCTTTAGGGATGAAATCTAATGGTTTTTAGCAAGGGGTAGAAGGGACAGAGGTAAAAACTGTTAGATGCTTGGCTCTTCAAGAGCCCTTCACCCCTTACTACTGAAAAATGGATGAGGGCCCTGCTTATACTAGCAAGAGCTTTAAAGGATTATACAGTTTATGCATATTAATCATGTTACTAAAATCCATTATAATACACCGGGCCAAGCTATGTAGAGACAACACTTTGAAATGCTTAATTGGCACATTTTAAAAATAGAGGTCATGAGGGACCCTAATGGATTTCCCAGTCCCACAGCCTCCTTACAGCTTCCCCCTCCTGCCTGGAGTCAAGGCTTGGCCAACTTCCATTCTCCACCCATAGGAACATTCTCGAGTAAAAAATTCTCAGAATGTACTGACTGATAGTCACCTGACCCTCTGGAAAGTTCCAGGTAGAGTTCAAATGTGTGTCATGCTTGCTAGCCAGTAGATTTAAAGGTCAGTATGCTTAGCCAATAAGTTTGAACTATAACCTTGCTGATATAATCTGTGCCCCTAAAAAGTATAACAATTGCTTGCAATAGCCATTTGGGGTTGCCTTCTAGTAACCCTTCCTTGAAGGACTAAGTGAAGTTTGACCCCTACATGCCAGAAAATGAACCTCTTGCTTTTGCATCAAATCTGCATCTCAGTGTCTCACTCGGGGGCATGCTGAAGTAAGTACCACTGACCAAGGGTCTTGGTCTTATGGTGGTGTCCATATCAACCACAAAGAGTTAATGGATAACTTGGGAGACATCAAAACTTCAAAGCATCTGGCAGAAACTTTGGAGAAGCAGTAAGCTCATGCTATACTACTGACCCCCAAAATGATGTTTTTGGGTTTATAGACTTGACTGCATCTTAGTCCTCAACTTGTCAATGCAGAACACAAATGACGTTTGTTGTGTGTTATAAAAGGAACCCCTCTACCAGGAGACAGCATCATGTTATTGTGCCATGTGAAGGGTGTATTTTATCCTTTAGGACAAGTTTCCTGGATACAAGATAGTATACAAATATTTAGGTACATGGATGAGAGACAATTTGGTTGGATTAATATAATAGATTGAAAGAGTTAACTCAGGAACCTAAAAAGGTCAGAGACTGGGTTGCATTCCTCAGACCACAAGGGGGAGGGGGAGGCCGACCTAAGGGTGGAGATGCATTCCGAAGGACTGACTGTTGGTCACCTACCTCATCACCTAACAACCAATTAGTTTGGATGTGACACTGTTCTGTCAATCACATTGTGCTTAATGGCAGCGGGCCTGAGGAGGGTATAAAAGCCCTCACAGGACAAGACACAGGGTCATTCTCTTTTCGTGTGCAGAGAGGCCCAAGCATGCTGGTTTTAATAAAAAATTCCTTATGCATTTTGCATCGATTCTGTCTCTGCATGGTTCATTCAGGGGGTCTGGTAAGTTAAGACGATCCGGGTCTTCTATTTGGTGCATTGGCCAGGAACCCTCCTGTGGAAATTGCTGGAGAAGAGGAATTGGAGGTACCACGTTCTATTTGTCCCACTGTTTGTCAAAGTCTGAGTCTGAAAGCCTGTCTGAAATTTCGGTTTTGCTTGCAAGCATCTGGGGGCTTGGAGAGCCTGTTTGGTACAGTGAGTTCGACTGGCAGACGTGCTAGAGTAGACCGTGGGGTGTCTGGAGGGTGCTCCAGGCCCTGGAGAGGGCTGGCTAAGGCTCTTCTCTGTCTGTGAATGACAAGACAGTAACGGTGGGAGCTGAGTTTTGCTAAAATCTGATTTATCTGGTCCTTGGGTATGTGCAGGAGCACCTGGTGTCTAAAACTGGGCCCATCTAGGGACGAATTGTGTGTCGATTGTCCTTGCTCTGTGTTCTTGGACCTAGACACCTGACTGTGGCAGGGTCAGGCTGTCTGTGTGGTGATTGTTTTTTCTTGTGTTGGTTTGTATCTTGTTCTGTGTTTTTGGACTTAGATGGATGACATTGTTTGGACGTTAGACTGACTGAAAAGCAACTCTTTCTCCATAGGGACCTTGGACTTATAGAGCACCAAAATTGGGTCATGTGACTCAAGCGCACCAAGTTAGAGTAAAGGAAAGAAAGAATACTGGAACACTGAGGACCCCTGGTGGGGAAAATAAGTCTTAACAAGACACTCAAGGCAGTGCTGCACCTGAACTCTGGGTTTAAGCTGGTACAGATAGCTTATTTAATTTGTTTTAAATTGTTTAGATTATTATGATGGATGTGATGTTGAACTTTGTGGTTATATTATTCCTCTGAGAGAGAGGTCAAAATAAGGGATTTTCTGGCTCAAGGATGTACTGATTAAAAAAAAAAAAAGAGGTTTGTCTTTATGTTCTTAAAAAGGGTGATTAGACTCTGGACATCTTCCAGAGCTATTTGGATCAGAAATGATGGAGGGAGACCTCCAGAGGACGAGATTCTAAAATATCAAACGAAAAATCTGTCTTTGTGATACTAAAATCTTGTTTTGAGATTTATATTACAAAAAAATACCACGCCCCTTCATATCTCAACTGCCATATTCAGCTTGAAGAAGTTATGAAGAGTCATGGACCCAATTCCCTCGGGTTCAGGGCTGGAGAGGGTTGTTATTATTTTTAAGTTGTTTTTCTAGAGAATATAGAAATGGTCAGATTTGAAACAGGGTGAAAATAATATTGAGTATATAGACATAATTTCATTTGGTAAAAATCTTTATAATTGTTATTAAGTTCAAGGCATCAGTTCTTATTTGGTACAGAATTTATTTTGATACAATAAATTCTCATTGGTGTAAATACTAAAAATTTGAAAATACAGGATTTAGACCCAGTCCTTCTTTGCTGTTATTATACAGATCTGAGATGTTTAAGCCTGTGAGTTTATGGCTAAATAAAAACATAAGGCTCTGAGTTTATTGTTATGGTGTTTTCTAAGTTTTAATCAGAAATAGCTGAAGATAGTTAACAGACAACAGTCCACATTACTTTACATAGATAGTTGGTTTTCAAAAATGTCAGAAATTCACAGAATGTGACGTTTAATGTTATTTATTTTTATTGTAGAGACTAATCTTCTGCTGACAGCTTCCCTTTCTTGGATTTAAAGAGGAAACTGAGCATCTATAGAGCTGCTTCTGCTGTGGTGAGACAGCCATCAGGCAAAGATTGCCTCTCTTCATCTACAGACAAACTCTGTCCAGAGAAAGGACACTTCTACAGGTTGGGACAGCTTGATTTCTGCCAAGACAGAATGGCTTGTCCTTAATAATTCCCATTTCTTTACGTCTATCAGATGTTCTTGTGCCAGAAGGCTGAAGACCAATGCTCCAATATTTTGAAGTATAAACTGTCCAGGTGTTCAGCAGTCTCTATCATTTGGCTAAGTTTTAGAAGCTGTGTTAAGCTTCCTATATATTTTCAGTTAATATTGGTCACTCTTGGATTTCTGATGGGGTTGAAGACTGTTAGTCTCATAGGCAGCCCAAGCTGTTTAATTTTGAGAAAGCTGATATAGATTTAAATAGATGGCTTTCAGATGACATAAAATTTATAGCCAAGACATGAGTCAGTTGTTAATTTGTACAGTCTTTTAAGATAGTACAGATGACAAAGGTTCTGTTTAATTGACAGAGCTGATAGACTGGATGTTACGTCTATCTTATAGTTTATAATTTACAAAATGGTAATAGTTATGCTCAATTTATATTTAGAGAGGACCACACGAGTGGAGCAGGAGGAGACCTGAAACCACCTATCCTGATACCATGGTGGCTCTCTCACTGAGGGCATATTTCCCAAGAGACTGATTAATCTCTTTGAGACTGTTTTATTTGTAATACAGGAAGCCAAAAAGAGCACCCCCTCAGACTCAGGGTGCCATCGATTGACTAGACTGTTGTGAACAGTGGTATTCCCTGACTAGACCTGACCGGGACTTTAATATGACAAAAGGTAAGAGGCCCCTCAAGGTCCACCAACAGACTCCATTGGCAGGTCTTAAGGGCATGGCAGCTCACAAATTTGACCAAGGTACATGAGGTTAATCAGGGACCAGATGAGTCACCAGCAGCCTTTCTAGAGCAGCTCATAGAGGCATTCTGCCAATATACACCCTATGACCCCAGGGGCCAGGAATATTAAGCTACTGTGACAATGGCTTTTATAGACCAGGCTAGTAGAGATATCAGAAAAAAAGCTTCAGAGGCTAGAGGGATTTAGTGTAGTTTGCTGAGAAAGTCTGTAGAGGGATTTAGTACAGGTTGCTGAAAAGGTCTGTAGAAGGATTTAGTGCAGGTTGTTGAGAAAGTCTGAGGAGAGATTTGGTGCAATTTGCTGAGACAGAAAGACAGAGGAGGAGAAGAAATGGAGAAAAAAGAAAGAAAACTATAGAGAGCCTTATTGGGGTTCCAAGCCACCTGGCAGGAACTTGACATGACCAATGTGAAGTTCCTCTCCTAGCCTTTGAGTGAGAACTCCTATGTCAGCCATAATCCCATCCACCTAGGATGGAGTGCTCAGACAAAGGTGAATCCTATTGTTCAAGGACCTGCAGTTTCCTGAGAAACACTAGCCATCTGTGTAGCAACAGAATTGATTCTGCTGAGAAGTTTCCAAACTTTCCCCCCTGCCTATATATATTGGGAGTTCTTCATTAAACTTTGAGACCTTGAATAGCAGGTGTTATCTTGGTCTCCATCTCTTTTTGCTGCCTTCTCATACATCCCCAGCTTCCCTTCCAGGTAACCTGTATGATGTAACTGTAGGCAGTTACAAATTGGTGCCCAAACATGTGACTGGATACGGGAATGTCTCCTGAGGTGACACTGTCTTGGCAAAGCTTCACAGAACATGGAAAAAGATGGGATCCTGCACGGTGACCAACTACAGGAGTTAAATACTGGCGCTAGTCTAAAATTTTTATCTTTTTAAGCTGTTATTGTAGGTGCAGAAGGATACAGGCTAAGTGGGACAGTGTTGACCCAGCACACAACTCACTTAGGGGTTGACAGTGCTTAGGGGTTGACAGTGGAAAATGGGATAGGAACTTATAGGCATTTGTCCGCAGCTTGCAAGAGCTGCTTCAAGCAAAAGGAGAAGGGTTTGAAAAACAATGGTTAGAAGGTCTTTTAAATCAGATAGATTCTTGTTGCCCATGGTTCCAAGAAAAAAGAACTTTAGATAAGAGAACCTGGAAAAAATGGCAAAGTTTTAAGAGCCACCAAGGCAGATAATACTACCCTCTGCGTCTGGATGCTTATAAAAGATATTATTGATGAAGAGAACTCGCAGGCATCAGCACACAGGGAGAACTTGCAGAATCTCAAGAAGGAAGTCTGCCAGAGAGGACTTTCTCAGAAAAGGGTCCTCTCAACCCTAAATTAGAAAGACATAGCGATACTACTGATGAGCTAACATTAGAGGAGAAAGCTCATTCAGACGAAGGAGCTGGCAAATATTATGGTGAGGATTGGCCTCCTAGTATATCTTCTGCTCTGCCTATGGTCTTTGCTGTACAAGATGATACTCATATGGATCTGCAACTACATAAATTGGAGTTTGAAATTAAGTTGTAGAAATTGACTAATGAACTACAGGAGCTAAAAAAGGTATCAAGTGGAGGAAGGAGCAGTGACCCTGAGATGCACCAATAACCACTAGAAAGAGCTGTAAGTCAGGCTCAAAGGCAAGGACAGCATATATCTGACCTGCTGGCTTTCCCTGTCATTGAGATCATAGAACAGCAGAATAGAGTTAGACAATACAAGACCTTGGAG
The DNA here is from genome assembly GCA_964023405.1 of Apodemus agrarius. Taxonomy (NCBI): domain Eukaryota; kingdom Metazoa; phylum Chordata; class Mammalia; order Rodentia; family Muridae; genus Apodemus; species Apodemus agrarius. The sequence continues at coordinate 29,263,689 of OZ030028.1, forward strand.
TTCAAAGTGATAAAAGAATTAAAAACAGCTGTGGCACAGTTTAAAGTTGCTAATTTACAACTGAATTGGATACCTTGGGATATCTGCAGACAAGTTAATTCTGTTTTGCTTTTACCTTTGACCTTATATTTTAAGCAGATTGGTTGTCTCCACTCAGGCTCACCTGGATTGATACTGGCATGTCTGGTAAAGACACTTGCAGAGTGTTCGGCAATAAATCAACTCTCTGACATCAAAACCAATACAAGTGGACCTCTTATGAGAGCCACATAGAACTCAGATCTATGTGTGTTTGCTTACAAGCAGACATGGGCACCAGTGGGAGGTGCAAGGCAAAGCACTGCAAGGGGAGGACCATGTTTTCTGCCTCTGAGTCCTCTGTGAAGCACACCTGGTTGCATAGAGGTTGGTGTCTAAAGGCGTTCCTTAGACTAACAAATGACAAGGAAGCCTAAGCCCTCTCCTCCATAAAAAGACACCATAAAGTACTTAGGAGGACCAGGTCACTACTTTCCCCCCTAGCCCCACCGTGGTTAATGCCCACTGTCCTTTGATAGATGACTGTCCACTTGGTTATCTTCTCATCTTAAAACTAATAAAAAGGGAGGAGATGTAGAGAGCCTTATTGAGGTGCCATGCCACCTGGCAGGAACTTGATATCGACCAATGTGAAGTTCCTCTCCTAGCCTTTGAGCAGGAACTCCTGTGACAGCCATAATCCCCTCCACCTAGGTTATAGTGCTCAGACAAAGGTGAATCCTATTCTTCAAGGACCCGCAGTTTCCAGAGAAGCACTAGCCACCCATGGAGCAACTGAACTGATTCTGCTGAGAAGCTTCCAGACTTTTCCCCCTGCCTATATATATTGGGAGTTCTTCATCAAACTTTGAGACCTTGAATAGCAGGTGTTATCTTGGTCTCTGTCTCTTTTTTGCCACCTTACCATACATCCCCAGGTTCCCTTCCAGGTAACCCAATCGATGTAACTGTGCGCAGTTACAGAAAACGACAGAGAAGGAAGCTACAGAGAGTCCTGGCTATAATAGAAAAAGCAGAGAAGAGAGACAGAAAGGGACCAGTGCACATACTTCAAGGAGAGAGGCCACTGAGCCAGAGTGCGCCTTAACAAATAGAAGCCGGAAGCAGGAATTCCCAGGCCTTGGGAAAAGTGTCCCCAAATGGCAAAGGTATTAGCCCTGAGTGAAGACAGTGACTAGGAGAGATGGGGTTCTGATCACCTTCCCCAACCCAGGGTAACTGAGTGGAAGAGGAACCCACTCAGTTCTCGGTGAACACAGGGACTCAACACTCAGTCCTCCAAGCCAATGGCCCTGTTTACAAGAAACTATCTTGGGTCTAAGAAGCCACTGGCACCAAAATGTATTCATGGACTACCAGAAGAACAGTAGACCTAGGGATGGGACGGGTAGCCCATTCATTTAGGGTCACTCCAGACTGTCCCTAGCCTCTGTTGGAGCAAGACATACTCTCCAAAATGGGCGACCAGATACATTTCCTGCGCAATGGGCTGCAGCTAACTGGCCCCAAAAGAGAGAATGACCCCTGCTGAAAGTCACTACAGATAGGAGCAGTTTTCTCCATGAAGGTCAGAAACAAGCAGGTACTGTTATGGTGGATGGCACAAATGTCATCTGGGTAGAAGAAACTTTACTCCCTGGCACATCAATGCAGAAAGTGGAGCTAATTGCCCTCACCAAGACCTTGGAACTTGGAGCCAACAAGAAAATTAACATCCACATGGATAGCAGGTATGCCTTTGCCACAGCCCACGTCCACAGGGAAATGTGACTAAATTAAGTGATGGTCTCACTTAAAATATGCTGGAGAAAAAGAAGGACTCAGATTGCTAGCCACACTACTATTACCAAGAGAAGGTGCACACAAGAAAGGAGAACTATACTCCCTAGAAAGTAAGCCAAAGACTCACTAGGCCAAATGTATAGATGAACTCATTTAGGGGATTAAAAACCTTGTGCTGGCAGTTAAGGGATCTAAAGTATATATTTATTACAGGTTTTGGGCCTGAGAGATAGTAAAATAGTGTAAGGTATGCCAGCAAGTGAATGCTTATGCAGCAAATAGTAAACAGGGCAAAAGACCTAGAAGAGAACAGCCTAGAATATATCGAGAGATTTTTATAAAAGCTAAGGCAGGAGAATATGGTTACAAATACCTTCTAGTGTTTGTAGATACTTTCTCTAGATGGGTTGAGACTTTCCCCAGCAAGCAGGAAACAGCTGCCAGGATTAGAAGAAATTTTCCCAAGTTTCAGAGTGTCTAAGGTAATTGGATCAGATGATGGTCCTGTTTTTGTTTCTAAGGTAAGTCAGAAATTGACAGAGATATTGGGGACTATTTGGAAATATTATTGGACATACCATCCCCAGAGCTCAAGACAGGTAGAGAAAATAAACAAAACCATATGAAAGACCTTAACTAAATTGACCTTGGAGACTGGCTTAGGCTGGGTGGTTCCTCTCTCTCCTCTTGTTTCTGAACCACCCCAGCCATTTTAACCTGACCCCCCCCCCAGATCCTTTTTGATACCCCAACTTCTTTGGTGTTCACTGGACCCTCCCAGGAGGTATCTCACAACATGAGATTTGGCTCAAACTGTCTGCCCTAAATGATCCAGGCAGGCCAGAGACTCCTCACTGCTTCCAGACTGGTGACTGGAACTGTGTAAGAAGGCTTCGGGAACAGTCACTGGGACCCTGTTGAAAGAAACTCTTCCTGGCACTGCTAGCCACTCTGACAGGCCTGGCGGTAGACAGTACTGGGGCCTGGGTGTATGCTTCCCATGTGAAACCTGAAGATGCCCTGCTCTTCAGAGACCCCCACTGGACAGTACAGAAGATAGAAAAATCTGCTCAAGCTCAAGGTCACTTGAACTTGATCATGACTGCCTGGTGGTACCCTTGGATTCTGGTCCCCACCCACCATATGTCCAATTCACCAAACCTGTTATGGCACTCACTGTCTCCCTTCTGTTGGGATTAGAGATGGCTGGGGCAGCCACCAGGACTTCCACTCTGGTCTTATTAGAGATCAGAATACCAGAGATTTCTTCAGGGTTGAAGCATGCATGAAGAAAACGGGGGAATGAAAGAGTTAACTCAGGAACTTTAAAAAGGTCAGAGACTGGGTTGTATTCCTCAGACCACAAGGGGGAGGGGAAGACCTACCTAAGGGTGGGGACACATTCCAAAGGACTGACCATTGGCCACCTACCTCATCACCTAACAACCAATTAGTTTGGATGTAACACTGTTCTGACTATCACATTGTGCTTAATGGCGGTGGCCCTGAGGAGGGTGCCCATGCAGCACAAGACAAAGGGTCATTCTCTCTTTGTGTGCAGAGCGGCCCCTTGCATGGATTCCGTTCTCCAACTGGTTCACTCAGGGGATCTGGTAAGTTAAGATGGTTCGGGTCTTACAAGATCAGTAGAAAAGCAATAATCCAGATTTAAGCATCGTAAAATACTTTTTTTTTTTTTTTTTTGAGACAGAGTTTCTCTGTATAACCCTGGCTGTCCTGGAACTCACTCTGTAGACCAGGCAGGCCTTGAACTCAGAAATCTGCCTGCCTCTGCCTCCTTAGTGCTGGGATTAAAGGCATGCCCCACCACGCCAGGCTGTGAAATACTCTTTAGAAAGGCTCTGATCATAGAAATTTTACTTGTTCCAGGCAGTTGTGGCGCACACCTTTAATCCCAGCACTCTAGAGGCAGAGACAGGCAGATTTCTGAATTCGAGGCCAGCCTGGTCTACAGAGTGAGTTCCAGGACAGCCAGGGCTACACAGAGAAACCCTGTCTTGAAAAACAAAAACAAAAAAACAAAAAAAAAAAAAGAAAAGAAATTTTACTTGTATGAAGATGGAAAGAGATTATCTGAAGTATTTCTTACTGAAGTTGACATTATTGTACCTAGAACAGTGACATCTGTTGCTGATAGTTTAGATAATAACTTATGGCTTCACTTGGCACATGCCAGTTACAAGAACGGTCTTTTTGTGTCAGAGGAGAGCCATCTCCTTCCTCTTGGACACTTTGGTTACTCATGTGCATGTGCACTAAGACCCACCCTTGTATCCACGTGGCTTCCCCTGATATTTCTGTCAATAGTGTTTTCTATCACAAGGTTTATGCTTCCATGAACTCACAGCCCTTCTTATAGAAATCCCTTCTTTAATCATACCCTTCCGTTTCATAAACAACTGCCTTGGGACGGACCTTTTTGTGGATGCGCTATTCATACTGCCCATCCTGCATGGTATAAAGGCCTATGCAGGATAGACCACATTATACTCATTTTATCAATAAATCCTTTCACTTGGTCAATATAAAGATCTCTCCTCTAAAACTGTGATGAATCCTTGCACATATTAGGCCCTATAATGTTTGCACCCACAACAGTTCTTTTATTGTCTATCCCAGGTATGGATATTGGAATACAAAGGAAGGTCTCTAAGACATATTATGCCTCCTTGTACACATGGAAAAATCCACCCATTCCCCATGTCCCAAATTATACTGGACTTTTTTGTTTTGTTTTGTTTTTGTTTTGTTTTTGGAGACAGGGTTTCTCTGTGTAGTCCTGGCTGTCCTGGAACTCACTCTGTAGACCAGGCTGGCCTCGAACTCAGAAATCTGCCTGCCTCTGCCTCCCAAGTGCTAAGATTACAGGCGTGCGCCACCATACCTGGCTCCAAAAAAAACTCCAAAACAACAACAACAACAAAAACTTCTAAAAAAAAAAAAAGAACTAGTTGGATTCTCCTTTGTATAATAAAGGGAACTCAAATATCTACAGCCCCTACATTTTACACCAATGCTAGTAAATCAGAAAAGGCAGGGTATAAATCAGAAGACATAAGTAAGGTAGTTAAGAGTTCCTATAATTCAGTTAAAAATCTGAATTATATGCAATAATCATGGTGTTGTCATATTTTCAAAAGTCTCCTAACATAGTAACTAACTCTCAATATGCAGAAAGGTGGGATTTTTCAAATAGAGACTGCTGAACTTATTCTGGATGATCCTGAATTGATTTCACTATTTATTCAGCTACAACAAATAATCAGAAATAGGAGTTATCCACTATATATAACACACATAAGATCCCATACAGGTCTGCCAGGCCCTCTGGCCAAGGTAATAATGAAATTGACCACCTACTGATAGGAAGTGTACTAGAGGCTTCAGAATTCCATAAAAAACACCATGTTAACAGCAAAGGTTTAAAGAAAGAATTCTCCATTACTTGGCAACAAGCCAAGGAAATTGTGAAGCAATGCCCTACTTGTTTGTTATATAACCAGACTCCATTGCCTACAGGAATGAACCCTAAGGGCACCCAAAGAAATGACATTTGGCAAATGGATGTCTTCCATTTTACAGAGTTTGGTAAACTGAAATATGTGCACCATACTGTAGACACATATTCAGGATTTCAATAGGCAATTGCATTAGAATCAGAAAAAGCTGATTCTGTAATTACACATTTGTTAGAAGTTATGACCATTATGGGAATACCCACACAAAATAAAACAGACAATGGAGCCGGGCGGTGGTGTTGCACGCCTATAATCCTAGCACTTGGGAGGCAGAGGCAGGCGGATTTCTGAGTTCGAGGCTAGCCTGGTCTACAGAGTGAGTTCCAGGACAGCCAGGGCTATACAGAGAAACCCTGTCTCAAAAAAACAAACAAACAAACAAACAAAAAACAACAGACAATGGTCTGGCATATATTTTTAATAAGATGAAGCAGTTTTTTTTGAATATTACAATATAAAACATGTTAAAGGCATACCACACAATCCTACAGGACAAACAATTGTGGAGAGATCCAGTCCAACTCTAAAGGAGATACTTAATAGGCAAAAAGGGATCAACAAGAACCCCAAAGATAGCTTACATAGTGCTTTATTAGCCTTAAATTTTTTTAAATGCTAATGAACAAAACTCCACAGCTGCTGAAAGACACTGGATTGTAGAAAGAACTATTGAACTAAACCAGCCTGTTTATATTAAGGATATTCTGGAATGAAAAATGGGAAATGTGTTACGCTCGGGGAGGGGTTATGCCTATGTTTCCACAGGAAAAGAAAAGCTGCAGGTTCCTTCCAAGTTGATAAAAATCAGACATGACAAAGGGAGACCTCCTGAAGACCCTGGCGACAGAGAAGAAAAGGGAGACTAACACAATCAACAAAATAGGTGATGTATATGTGGTGATGTTTATGTCTCTGTATGTGGAGACAGCTCTGGAACTGGCTGAAAATAAAATGTCTATATGCACCTAATAACGCTTCTTGGGTATAAACTTCTCATAACTCGTTATTACATCCTGTCCTTTATGAGGGCAAGTATACAATGTTATATTGCAGGTTGACTGTGTGATCAAACTAACCAGAGGGAAGGCAGTCGTCTTTCTTTATTGATCTTCATTGACCAAACTGTGCACCCTGCACTCTCCATGTGAATGTCTTTACAGAACTACATGTTGCTTTTAAGTTTTATATACTGCAGGATAAAAGAAGAGAAAGACAGCCTTGAAAAGATTCACACTCCGGGATCCTGAGATTCCGGGACCTTCCATTCCAGCTTCTCCCTTGACTCTACTTCAGCTACATCGAAGCTGCTTCTTTTAAAGACTTCCTTCCAGAGCTTTCCCAGAACAGCCAGCTAGCTTGCCTGTCCAGCCTTTCAGACTGCCATAGTCGAGGTGTCAGCGAAGCAATAAACTTTCTCAGCACATAGAGACGGGAAGGCAAATGGTGCCAGCTAGCATCCCTTTGACAAAGCCAATTTTCCCATTTCCCTTTGGGCCCCCAGAAAGGAGATTCTTTGCCCCAATTCAGCTGGAAGCAGACAAAAGAAGATCGTCATCCTGGTCCCTTATGTTGGAGTGGGTGGTTCTGGTTATTTTAGGATTTATAGATATGTTGTCATTTAAGGGATACTTTACAAATGTAGCTTTGGACAGGGAGGGAACTAGAGAGCTTAAACTCAGATTTCTACCTTTCCTTTCCTCTTCTCTATCCTTCCTTCTTAAGTAAAAGGGAAGGGGGTGGAAAAGAAAGGGGGGATATAGTAACATCATAGAAATTATAGAAATAGACAAATAGGGATAGGTTAGCAAATTTACTCTTTAAGCAAAACGTTACATAGCTAGATCTTATATTGGTAGAAATTTTTATAATTGGTACAACATTGAAATTATAATCTCATATTGGTACAGAATTTATTTGATATAAATTTAAGGTATTCATTGGTATGAATTTCTTATTGATATAAAATTGGCATTAATAATGTTACTCTCATGTAGTCATTGTGCCTATATAATGCATTTAAGAATACAAGGCTTAGCCAGGCAGTGGTGGTGCATGCCTTTAATCCCAGCACTTGGGAGGCAGAGGCAGGCAGATTTCTGAGTTCCTGGACAGCCTGGTCTTCAGAGTGAGTTCCAGGACAGCCAGGGCTACATAGAGAAACCCTGTCTTGAAAAACCAAAAGAAAAAAAAAGAAAAAAAAGAGAGAGAATACAAGGCTTAGATCCACTCCTTCTATAACTGCTATTATAAACTGTTTTTAGATTAAGCAGTACGAATTAAGGGCCAGATAGCCCAGATAGCAAAGTCATGGTTGTGAGTTAATTAAAAGGGTGTTTCTGAGAAATTTCAATTAGAAATGGCCAAGAGTAGTCAAGGCTTAACAATTCAGAGATGCTTTGGGTAGATATAGTCTTCAAAGGCATCAGAAGTCCACAGAACATGATGTTTATGGACATTTCTTTATTAAAGATCTGTCTGCTCCTGACAGCATCCCTTGCTTAGATTCAAAGAAGAAATTGAGCATCCGTGGAGTTGCTCCAGTTGTGGCAAGGCAACCACGAGGCAAGAATTGCCTCATTTCATCTACAGACAAAATACTGTCCAAAAAAAAGGACACACAATATGGAAGACTGATAATCTCTGCCAAAACAGAGTAATCAGTCCTTCAAAATTCTACATTACAAAGGTCTGTCAGATGATCCTGGGCCAGAAGGCTGAAGACCACTGCTCCAACATTTTGAAGTATAGGTCCTGTCCAGGTGGTCAGCAGTCTCTATAAATTGGATTAGTTTTAGAAACTATATTTTGTGCTTCTCATATTTTCAGGTAATATTAGTTGTTCTTAGATTTCTGATGGGGTTGAAGACTGGTAGTCTCATAGCTAGCCCAAGCTGTTTAGCACTGAAGAAGATGGTATAGATTTGAGAGGATGGTTTTCAGATGGCTTACAATCTAAAGCCAGGACATGAGTCAGGTGTAGAATTATGTCTTTTAAGTTAGGATAGATGACCGAGCTCCTATTTAATTGATAAAAAAAATGATGAACTGGATGTGAGATCTATCCAGTACTTTATACATTACAAAATGGTAATAGTTGTGCTCAATTTATATCTAAGATAAAAGAATCTTTTAATTGAACAGCAAGGGGGAAGTGTTGTGGATAGCCCTGGTCTTGTATTTTGATGCTAATTCCACTCTTTGGAGGGGCTGCAGACAAGGAGTTAATCTCATATACAGTTGCCTTTTGAACCTTCTCCCCACCTTAACTTTTCAAATAAAGGATAGGACCTGTGCTTGGGCAGTAGGAGGGAAGGAGGAGCTGAAAAGTTTTGGGGGGAGAAAGAGGGGAGGGGAGAACATTGACAAAAGAGGAGGTGGGAGGAGATTAGAGAGACGCATGTGGCCTGGAGAAACCGCAAGTTACATGGGATCTCATAGATGGGAACAGAGTAGTCTAATGGTAGATCTGCCCAAGCTAGGTGTGTAACTCGTATTCCAGTTAATTAAGTTGTGATTTCTTTAACCGGGCTATTTGGGGTTGGATGTTTACCACAACAACTTACAGCTTCATTTGACACATGCCAGTAACAAGAACAGTCTTTTTGTGTCAGAGGAGAGCCATCTCCTTCCCCTTGGGCACTTTGGTTACTCATGTGCATATGGACTAAGACCCACCCTTGTATCCACAGGGCTTCCCCTGATATTTCTGTCAATGGGGTTTTTCTATCACAAGATTTATGCTTTGATGAACTCACAGCCCTTCTTATAAAAATCCTTTCTTTAATCATACCCTTCCCTTTCATAAACAACTGCCTTTGGGACGGACCTTTTTGTGGATGCGCTATTCATACTGCCCATCCTGCATGTTATAAAGGCTTATGCAGGATAGGCCACATTATACTCATTTTATCAATAAATCTTTGCACTTGGTCAATATAAAGAACTCACCTCTAAGGCCGGGCAGTAGTGGCGCACACCTGTAATCCCAGCACTTGGGAAGCAGAGGCAGGCGGATTTCTGAGTTCGAGGCCAGCCTGGTCTACAGAGTGAGTTCTAGGACAGCCAGGGCTATACAGAGAAACCCTGTCTCCGGAAAAAAAAAAAAAAAAGAACTCTCCTCTAAAACAATGATGAATGCTTGCACTTACTGGGTCCTATAATGTTTGCAGGCACAATGGTTCTTTTATTGTCTATCCCAGGAATGGTTATTGGAATACAAAGGAAGGTCTCTAAGACATAGTATGCCTCCTTGTACACTTGGGATTCTGTTATATTAGGAAAATCCACCCCCCCATGTCCCAAATTGTACTGGACCTAAAAATAAACTGCCTAGTGCCAGACTCCACAAGATTGAAGCAAACCCAGCTACTGAGTCATGTTAAATAGGATTTCCGTGATATAACAGAAAAACCTAAGCTGTCCTCTGGCCTCTGTGTGCACACATGGAGAGCATCTGTACATATTTGTGTACATATACTACACACAACCCCTTACATTCAAAAGGAGAAAACTATGCAGAACATGGCCTCCTTTGTATAAAACTAGATTCTCCCTGTGGTACATAGAGAGAAGTATAAAATATGGAACCAAAGTGTCATAGTGGGTGGGCCAGTGGTAGCTTCAGCTTTCTGTCATTGGGAGTCCATTTTAATTTTGGTGGCCACACCCAGGCTCTCCATCTATCCACTCAGCCTCAGATCCCTCAGGATCACTCAGGTGGGACAGATGAAGGACAGAAATAATTCCACTTCGTTGCGGACAATAAGCTTCCTTGGGTGGATGTTGTCTGGCACATCCAGGCTGGAGGTCATTTCCCAGGCATCCACAAAGGCCACTCGGAGACCAACAAAGGCCGCGCGGAGCAAGCGGTTCACCTGCAGTGTGAGCCAGTCACTGCCATACACAGATTTGTAGCCAGTATTGGCCAGTTTGATGACGACCAGAGTACTGGGTTCCCGGTCCAGCAGGGCCTTCACAGCTGCCCGGATCCCTGCCAGTCTCCGGGCAAAGATGGAGGGAGGGAAGGTGGTAAAGTGGGCTCCCATGCCCAGCACCACCACTGTGTAGGGTCCCCCAGCCAGGCCATGTAGCTCTCTGGCCACAGAGTGCAGGGAGGCCACTGGGGTGCGGCGAGAACGCAGGGGCCAGCTGTGGGCCCTCCAGTACAGCACTGTCCCCCGAGTTGTCTCCACGGCCATCAGGGGACCTACCTGATAAGTGACATGTAGATCAATTGGCTTCAGGGCTGTTGGGAGGAGGAGAAAGAAGGTTTTAACTTAGGAAACCAAGCAAGATGGCTCAGGCAGGAAGGGCTCTTCCTGCCAGCACTCATAACTTGAATTTGATCCCCTGCGATTCATATGGTAGAAGAATCAGCTTTTGCACATGGTCCTTTGAACTTCTTGCACACACACACACACACACACACACACACACAAATAAATAAATAAATGTAATAAAAACTTTAATAATGAATTAACATAGGACTCTGAAACATTCCCTTTTACAAAGATGTTTATTTGCTTGTTTCTTGATACAAGGTCTTACTATGTAGCTCTGGCTGGCTTGAAACTCTATACAAACCAGGCTGTCTTCAAAGTCATGCATCTGCTTGCCTCTGTTTCCCTTTTTTTTGGTATTAAAGCAGTGTGACACTACACTGTCTTTCAAAAACAAAGTATTTTTCGAGACAGATTCTCATGTGGTAGCCCAAGCTGGTCTCACAATCATGTATACCAAAGATTACCTTAAGCTTCTGTTCCTTCTCTCTCTGCTTTCCTTGGCTGGAACTGCAGGTATATATACCTACCCAGTTTTCACCTTTTTTTAAATTTATTTTTATTTATTTATTTATTTATTTATTTATTTTGAGACAGGGTTTCCTCTATGTAGCCCTGGCTGTCCTGGAACTCACTCTGTAGACCAGGCTGGCCTCTAATTCAGAAATCCACCTTCCTCTGCCTCCCAGAGTGCTGGGATTAAAGGCGTGCGCCACCACCGCCCGGCTTCACCTTATTTTTTTAAAAGACAGTTTCTGTCTGTGTAGCTTGCTGACCTGGAACAGATTAGATCAGGCTAGCCTCAACTTCACAGGGAACTACCTACCTTCTTTGCCTCCCACGTTCTGGGAGATGTGAAACACCACACGCCGATATTTTTATTTCTCAATTATGTGTATTCTTATGTGTGTCTCTATGGGGATATTTGCAAGTGAGGGCAGGTGTCTGGAGATGCCACAAGGGAATGGTGGCATTCCCTGGAGCTGGAGTTATAGGTTGTGGGGGTCCCTGCTGTAAGGAGCCATTCTAAGCTACATGGCCACAAACACTCAGCCCTGAGATGGCTGTTGCAGGGTTGTGAGATTGTTAAACAAAAGCCTTTCCCACGTATTGTATTGATGGCACAGAAGACTCCAGGAACTGACCAGCCACAACTGATAAGGGGCATTCCTGGATATTCCTACACCAAGCCCTGAGCCATCTGGTCTGGCGCCATCCTGTCTTCATCTCCTAAGATGAGTCTCACCAGTCACCTCTGCTCTCACCACTTGAATGCCTTAATTAACTACCGGAGTGGAAGCATCTTACAAGTGCTCCTATTTCACCTTCCTTCATCTGCTGTACCAGGAACTGGCTGAAGCAATAAACTGGCTGATTATTTAGATAACAGACCTCCTTACAGGGACCAGTTAATTGACAAACTGGCCTTCAAAGTGTCCTTATCGCTCATCCCAAGACATCTCATTTGGATGTTTCAAGATTTACTGCCTTTGTCTCCCTTCCCCGTCTTACTGCTTATAAGCCATTGCTTTCCAAATCCTAGATGGACTCTGACTAAAGCCTGTTGAACGCAGAGTCTCGTTCTTTCTCTCCCCCCCCCATGACCCTTAGGTAGCACCTCTCCGGGGACCCTGGAATAACTGGACCTGCAGGTCGGGGACAGTGGCGCCCGAGCAAGCATCAAGGCCCGAAGAGCAACATTCCAGGTGAGGTAGGAAGGAAACAAGATTCAGATGGACTTAGTCAACAAGTGCTGGGCCTGACTGCTGGAGTCTGACAGCAGCTGACTCACTTTAGCCATAATTAAACACAACACAATATTGAAAAAGAGTGTCTTGATGACAATCGACTCAGGCCCAGATTAGTGCATGAGCACACTGAAGCTCTTTACAAAGCAGTACGGCTTCTTCCTAAGGATGGGCTCTGTTGACTTAGAAACAAAGCCTGAGACAAGGGTCTAGGGAGAAGGGCTGGGGGAAATACACACCTCGTGGGAGTGAGGATTGGCCTGGCCCTGAGACAGCACAGAAAGCAAGGGACCAATCACCAGGCTGTAAAGGCCATCTTTCCCCCAGCATTCTGGGGGGAGGACAGGCAGACATCTTTGAAATGACAAGGCTGTGTCATTTCCTGGCTTCTCCAGGGTTGTCTATGTGCACAAGGACCTCTTGCACTCTACAAGAGGTGGCAGTGAACCATCTGATGTGTGTGGTGGGATCAATCTCAGGTCCTCTGCAAGCATTCTTATCCCCCAGCCATGTCTCCAGCTCTGAACTCTATACATTTCTGTCTGTTATGCACACCTCTGTCATATTTTTCCTTTCTTCTCTCCCTCTGCTGTTTTTAAGGGAGGGAGGGAGGAAGGATCACTGCCCATGCTGGTTGAGGGTGGTCCTGGACTCATGACCTTCCTGCCTTCACCTGCTGAGATTACAGTCAAGCAACATCATGCCCCATTTTACAATCTGTTTTCTCCCTTGTCCCCTTGGCCCTGACCTCTCCTTCTTTCCCTCCCCTCGTCTTCTTCCTTCCTTCCTTCCTTCCTTCCTTCCTTCCTTCCTTCCTTCCTTCCTTCCTTCCTTTTTATTGTTGTATCAGTCTGTGTGTTCATAACATATGTGTGTGCCGTGTATTGATGACATCTGTGTACAAATGTGGCCATGTGTTTACTGTGTGTGTGTGTGTGTGTGTGTGTGTGTGTGTGTGTGTGAGAGAGAGAGAGAGAGAGAGAGAGAGAGAGAGAGAGAGAGAGAGAGAGCACATGTGTACCAAGGAGTGTATGTGGAGGTCAATTTTTGAGTCAGTTCTCTCCCTTCACCATGTGGCTTCCAGGGATGGAACTTGGGTCACCTGGCTGGCATAGCAAATGCTTTACCCACTGACAGCTTATCTGGCCTCTAATTATCTTTTTCACCTTATTTACGTGGGAGGAATCCAATATTGTCTCTCTCTTGGGTTTTGGTTTTGGTCTAACAGCTGTTTCCTGAGTCTCATTCCTTACTAAGTGTCCTTTAGAACACTGTCTAATGTTTCTCCATAGCCTGAACTTCAACATGGGAAAACCAAACTGATCTTTTCTATACAAAATATTCTCTGCCTCCTCAACCTCCCCTAACCCACACCAGGCAACGATCATCTTGAGAGTGACTTTCATGTTTTTCTTGTCATTGTTTTTGTTTTGAGACAAGGTCTTATGAAACCCAAGCTAGTCTCAAAGTTACTGCGCCAGGAAGACTCTGACCTTCTTTATCCATCAACTTCCACATCCATTTGTACCACCAAGAAGAGTTTGTCTTTTTTTCTTTTTCCCCCTCTTTCCTTTGACCTCTCTCTCTCCCTCCCTTCCTCCCTCCCTTCCTCCTCCCCCCCCTTTTTTTTCCGGAGGGTTTTAGTATGTAGCCCCGGCTGGCCTGTAGCTCACTGTGGAGGCTAGCTCTAACATAACTCCAGGCCTCTCCTTCAGGAGTCCTCACTGCCCTCCTCCCCCCTCACGGTCACTCACAGGGCACTGTGTCTAGCAGATACTCCCACCACTGCCGAAGTGTGGAATCCCCCATCATGTAGACAACGCGGCCAGCCAGGCAGTTCAGGATGCTGTCCACCGTGGGGAAAGAGCGGCTAGAACAGAATGTTGAGTGCCATCTGTCTTGGTGGTAGAAGCCAGAGGGTTTTGGAGACAGGTGGCCCGGGCGGCATGGGGGTCTTGAGGGCAAGGCTACAGGGGAGAGAAGAATGGAGCAGATTAAATTAAAAAAAAAAAGTACAGCATGAAATTTTATAAAATAAGTGCTCTTTACATTTTTTTGTACATGGTTTTTACATTTTTTTATTTGTGTTTGTGTGTGTGTGTGTGCATGCATGAGTGTTTGAAAACATCTTATGTCCCTCATAAACTTCCCATGGAAGTGAGAATGGTCCTGTCTTCCTAATTCTTCTGCCTTTACCTTGAGAGTGCATAGACTCCAGGTGTGGATCTACACACGCTGGAGGTGGAGCTGTTCATATCTCCAATTATATATGGGGCCACTGAGGACCTAGAATAGAAAGTGTAGTGATTGTCAACTTGAGTGTATCAGGAATGAACTCTGACCTGGATCTCGTTATGGAGATCTTGAGGTATAGTGACTATGAATCCCAGAAGTTTAAGACAGGGAGATGTGTGAGTTCAAGGTCATCTGGGACAAAGCAAGTCCCAGATCCACGTGTGTTGTCACATACCTTTAATCTGGACCACACACAACACACACACACACACACACACACACACACACACACACAAGTCCACAGCCCATCTAAGCTGATGCCTATCCCCCACCCCATTATGTCCCAGCCTCACTCACCCAAGTTACTCATGTTCCCCTGGGCTGCTGGTAGGACCAGGATTGGAGGTACTCCTGAAGGGAGCTTCTGGTCAGTCACATTCCTGAGGAAACACTGGGTGTGAGCGTTGACATAGGTTGACCAGGTGAAGCGTAGGCTTGCAAAGAGCAGACCATGGCTGGCTGCTTCTTTATCCTCTCCCTGAATATGGGTCACTGTGTCAAAGTGGGCACACTAACATGGGGCGAGCATAGGGGCTAGGAGGAATACACAAGGAGAAGCCTTGTCAGTCCACTAACAGTTAAGGTAACAGAAGAGCCATGTAGTTCCCTTTTATAATAAACAGAGCTCCACAGCAAGTGAGACAATGGAATTTTCCTGCCACTACACTCTAGAAAGCACAATAAATGCTGTTACTGTTGTTACACAAACACACAGTTACTAGGGAAGGTAGCACACTCCCCTGCTTTTTTGGCACAGGGTTTCGTGCTCATGCTCACCAAGATGACCTTGTATTCACTATGTGTGGTGGTTTGCGTATGCCTACCCGAGGGAGTGGCACTATTTGGAGGTTTCGCCTTGTTGGAGTAGGTGCACCACTGTGGTCTTGGGCTGTAAACCCTCATTCTAGCTGCCTGGAAGCCAGTCTACTCCTAGCCTCCTTCAGATGAAGATGTAGAATGCTCAGCCCTGCCTGCACCATGCCTGCCTGGATGCTGCTATGTTCCTGCCTTGATGACAATGGACTAAACCTCTGAACCTGAAAGTCAGCCCCAATTAGATGTTCTTATGAGAGTTGCCTTAGTAGTGGTATATTTTCATGGCAGTAAGGCCCTAACTAAGATACCAGGTAACCAAGGAGAACCTTGAAATCTTGATTTTTTTTAATGCCTCAATCTCACAAGAAATTCATGTTCAATCTGAGCTGCAGGAATCTCTAGGTGATGATGAAGATGACGAGCTTGGCTTGTTGCCAAGCCCAACAGACTGAGATTGATTCCTGGGCCCCACGTGATGGAAGGAGAGAACTGACTTCCTCCTGTTGTCTTCTTATCTCCACATGCTTATGATTAAGACTGGGACTCACAGGCTGGAGAGATGGCTCAGTGGTTAAGAGCATTGACTGCTGTTCCAAAGGTCCTAAGTTCAAATCCCAGCAACCAGGTGGTGGCACACAGTTATCTGTTATGAGATCTGATGCCCTCTTCTGGTGTGTCTGAAGACAGCTACTTACATATAATAAATAAATCTTTGGGCTAGAGCAAGCAGGCCCAGAGCAAGCAGAGGTCTTGAGTTCAATTCCCAGCAACTACATGATGGCTCACACCATCTATACAGCTACAGTGTACTCATATACATTAAATAAATAAATAAATTGATAACTTAATTAATTAAAAAAAGACTGGGACTACATTTAAGATTCTAGATTTTTTACCCAGCCAGCAGGTCTTTATCATGCGACGTGGTCACCTTCAGATAACTTCCACTTGAGTGACCCACTAGAGCACTGCAGGGCAAAGTAGGGGGTTGAGCACAGAACCAGATCTCCCCAGAGAACACGTCCTTGTACTGGCAGGTAGACCCTATGGCTCCAGTTGACTGGGGGTCCACGTTACAGACGACAGTCTCTTGAGAGCCATCTGTTCCTCGGAAATACCCTCTAAAATCAACAGTGGCTCGGTTTTCTCTCCAGACTCTTTCCAGGACCCCAACTGCCTCGCTGGAGTGGATCAGCCGCACTTGCACCTGGGCCCGGCCAGCCCAGAGCAGGGGGAAGGACAAGAGGTAAGTGCCATTCTCCAGATCCTTCACCTCCCCTGGGACTCCTGCTCTCAATTCCGGACCCAGCAGCTGTGCCCGAAACAGATCTCCACCGTGAGCCTTGGGCCTACCCCAGTGATCCCTAGCCACCAGGATGGCCTCTAGGTTACTTCCCAGAGTATAGTTGGCCTGGGCAGGACCCTTCAAGTGGTAGGAGGAGGTTTTGGGGCTGGTAGAGTCCAAAAAGTGATCACTGTGTCCACCAGTTGGAGGCCAGTATAGGAGGCTGGTCAGGTTGGAGAGTTCTTGAGGGAGAGAGTCCCAGTTGATGGTCTCTGAGATATTTTTAGAGGCAGGACGGGGTTGTGGGAACCACCGGACTACGGGCTCACTCCAAGGCATCATGAGGCAGAACAGCTGTGGGTAAAGAGAGAGGATTATGCCAGTGTGTTGTGTGTGTCCTATGTTCTTCATCAAAGAAGGAGTTCCTGTTGCGGGAGTAGCATCTAGGTGTCTACCTACCTTTGTCTTTCTGTCTGTATTTCATAAGCCTGGTATTTGACTCACCATGAACTTTATGTGAAAGAACTATCTCAAGGCTGGGGCGATGCTGTTACTAGAATTTCTTGGCAGTCACAATTAAGTCACCACTTGTTACCAAAAAATTGGGGTCCCTGCTCCGGTTCTTCCTCTTTTTAAAAAGTTTAATGTGTATGAGTGGTTTGCATGCATCTATATGTGTACTACATATCTGGTGCCCAAGGAGACAAGAAGTGAACATTGGATTGCCTGGACATAGAGTTACAATTTGTTGTGACCTGCATTATGGGTGCTGAGAACTGAACCCAGGTACTCTGAAGAGCAGCGAATGCCTCTTGGGTTTCTCTCTCTCTCTCTCTCTCTCTCTCTCTCTCTCTCTCTCTCTCTCTCTCTCTCTCCAAACAGATGCACACTATGGCCTGCATGTGAAGGTCAGAGGGCAATGTGTAGGGTCATTTCTCTCCTTCATCCATGTCCAGGGGTTCAAATTCAGGCCATCAGGCTTGGTAATGAGCTCCCTCACCTGTTGAGCCATCGTCCTGATCCCATTGTTGACATTGCCTGATATGCTGGAGAAGAGTAGCACAAGATTTGGCTTGAAACTTATATAACAAAGAGCTTATAATTAAAAATCTATACACAATATGTGATTCAAGTCTTGCATAGGGCGTAAGTGTGTATGTATGTAATTGAACTCTGTGTGTATGTTATGTGGATTCAGCTCTGTGTGTTTGTGTGCATGTGACTTAGATGGAACACAATAGTTTGTGAATAGCAGTCATGTGTGCACAGGGCTGGCAGCCTCCCATGGGACATCCCCATCCTAAGATGGCCTCATGGCGTGAAGCAGCAATGATAAATCTTCTTAGTTCTAACAGACACACTCTTTGTTATCGTATCTCCTTTAGACTAAGAAAAAGTAACAAGTCCCATATTTTAAATTGGTTTGAATTTTTAATATGATGATAGAAATTCAGGTATATTCTTTGCAACATCTTCTATATGTGATTCACCCCTGGTTCAAAATATTCTTTACATGATGGTGAAATTTCACGATTATAAAGGTCTATTCAGATTAAGAAAAGGTAATTGAAAATGTATGCGGACACTCCGTGCTTGTTTCTGACTGGCCCTAAATGCGTGAATAGATGGGGTTTCCTTCTCCTGCCACCACCACCACTGACTGACTCAAGTCGCCTCTCAGGTTTCTGGCCACTGGGTCTCATAGAACACAAATTCAGATGTTATTTAAATATGTGTAATTGTGAAGATGTTTTATACAGTTCTCCTTTATTGCTGACTCTGTAATTGGGTTATTTCTCACCCATAGGCATTTTTTAAATTTATTCATTCTAAAGTGTTACTCATTTATTTATATGAGTATAACAATTCTCTCTTCATACACCAGAATAGGTCATCAGATATCAATATAGATGGTTGTGAGCCACCATTATGGTTCCTGGGATCAGGACCTTTGGAAGAACAGTCAGTGCTCTTAACCACTGAGCCACCTTTCCAGCCTTCAGGAATGTGTTTTAAAGTTCAGGGTCAAAAACAGTATTATTGACCTATAAGTTGTTGGATATGGTTAGTTATCATGACTTCAGGTTAATAATTAAGTTTGTACTTTGATAATTTTAAATCATGTGACATGATTCTTTTCTGGGATATAAACAACATGTGGTTGCTTGCCATCTTAACAATAGGATAAAGGAGGAGGAGCTATATCTTCACTGCCATGTTGGTTAAGGGCAGCCACATGGCTGGCAGCCATCTCTGTTATTGGAAGTCATAGCTTCACTGACATCTAGATTATGAGCAGTATCATGTGACATGAGCAGGTCCTCAAAGATGCTTTTAAATACAGACAGAGAGTTGATCAATGGAATTGAATCGAAGACCCAGAAATCAACCCACAAGCCCATGGACACTTGATTTTTGAGAAAGGAGCCAAAACCATACAATGGAAAAGGGGGAGCATCTTCAACAAGTGGTGCTGGTCTAACTGGATGTCTGCATGTAGAAGAATGCAAACAGATCCATATTTATCCCCCGGCACAGAACTAAAATCCAAGTGGATCGATGACCTCAGTGTAAAACCAGGTACACCTAAAGAATAGACTAATAGAATATTAGAATAGAAAGTGGTGAATATCTTTGAATTCATTGACATGGGAGACAAGTTTCTGAACAGAATATCAATGGCTTAGGCACTAAGAGCAACAATTAATAAATGGGACCTCATGTAAACTGAAAAGCTTCTGTGAGTCACAGGACAATAGGACAAAACAACAGACTGAGAACAGATCTTCTCCAACCCTACATCTGACAAAGGGTTAAGTACCCAAAACATAAAGAACTCAAGAAGTTAGACACCAACAACCCAAATAAGTCAATATAAAAATGGGCTACAGAATTAATCAAGGAATTCTCAACAGAGGAATCCCAAATGGATAAACACACACATACACACACACACACACACACACACACACACACAGAGAGAGAGAGAGAGAGAGAGAGAGAGAGAGAGAGAGAGAGAGAGAGAGAGAGAGAAAGAAATGTTCAGTGCCCTTAGTCCTCAGGGAAATGCAAATCAAAACAACTGTAAGATTCCATCTCACACATCATAATGACTAAGGTCAAAGTGTCAAGGGACAGCATGTACTAGGGAAGATATGAAGCAAGAAGAAACACTTCTCCATTGCTGGTGGGTTTGCAAACTCCCACACCTGCTCCTGAAATTAAAAAAGAAACAACAACAAGGATATCATGAAATTGGCAGGCAAATGGATGGAACTATAAAATATCACCCTGGGTGAGGTGATCTAGACCCCAAAGGACATGCATGGTATGTACTCACTTGTAAGTGGATATTAGCCTTAAAGTACAGGATAACCACTCTACAACCCACAGAGCCAAAGAACTTGAATAACAAGGAGGGCCCAAGGGATGTTGGTTCGATGGTGACCCTTTCTCAGAAGGGGAAATGAATTAGATATCAGAGGCAGAGGGAGGGAGGGAACTGGATGACTAGGGGAGTAAGTCAGGGAAAGGGGATCAGGTATAGGGACATCAGGGGAGAGAGAACAGAGATCGAAGGTGACTGGGGAGGGGAATCTCTGGGACATGCCAGAGACCTGGGATATAGGGAGGCTCAGGGTGTCTGTAGGGGTGACTCTTGCTGAAACTCCTAGCAGTAGAGGATAGGGAAAGTGGCCACTTCCTGGAGTCAGGCAGGACTCCCAGTAGAGGGATAAGAACTGCAACCCACCCACAAAACCTTTGACTTAAACTGTGTCCTGCTTATAAGAAGGGCAGGGACAGATAAAATAGAGTCAGAGGGAATGGCCAACCAATGACTGGCCCAAATTGAGACCCGTGCCATGGGCAAGCACCAGTCCCTGACGCTATTAATGGTACTCTGTTTTACTTGCAGACAGGATCCTAGCACAGCTGTCCTTTGAGAGGCTCCAGCCAACAGCTGACCAAAAGAAATGCAGAGACCCACATCTAAACATCAGCTGGAGCTCAGGGAGTCTTGTGGTAGCCTCAGGGGAGGGACCTTAGAGGGCAGGGACTCCACAGAAGACCAACAGAGCCAATTAAATCTGGACCCTTGGGGTCTCCCAGAGACTGAACCTCAAGCCAAAGAAGAGCACAGGCTGGACCTAGGATCCCCACACACATGGAGCAGATGTGCAGTTTGTCTTCATGTGGGTCCCCCAACACCCACAGTGGGGTCTGTCTCTGACTCTGTTCCCTGCCTATAGATCCCATTCTCCTAACTGGGCCCTTTTCTGGTCTCAGTGAGGGAGGATGTGCCCAGTCCTACAGTGACTGATGTACATGTGTGTGCATGTGCTTGTGAGTGTGTGAGCATATGTCTATATGTGTTTGTGTGTGTGTGTGTGTGTATGTGTGTGTGTGTGTGTGTAATACTTATAGACCTCCACCTTCTCAGAGGAGAAGGGGGGTGAAAATGTGGGGAGGAGCTGTGAGTTGAGGACCAGGAGGAGACAGGGGAGCTGATGTTAAGGTGTAAAGTGAATAAATAAATAAGTAAATAAATAAAATAAAAAATACGGGTGTTTTAATTTTAGAGACATTAAGTTGTTTACACAGTTGCTCTATGTTTCCACTCTATAAAAGGTGCTTTATTTTAAAATTACATAAACACAACTGCGGAATTTTAAACTACTTTTTAAACTTCGCAGACAGCAAACCCAGACTCTATTGCTGATGCCAAGAAGCACTCGCTGACAGGAGCCTGGTATGGCTGTCCCCTGAAAGGCTTTGCCAGAGCCTGACCAATACAGATGCAGATGCTGGCAGCCAACCCTAGGACTTAGCACCTGGAACTCAATGGAGGGGTTAGGGGAAGGACTGAAGCAGCTGAAGGGGTTTGCAACACCATAGGAAGATCAACAGTATCAATCAAACAGACCTCCACCCCTCCCCCAGAGCTCCCAGGGACTAAAACACCAACCAAAGAGGACACAGGAAGCTCCTGCCTCTTATGTAGCAGAGGACAGCCATGGTGGGCATTAGTGGGAAGAGAGGCCCTTTGTCCTGTGGAGCTTTGATGCCCCAGTGTAGGGGAATGCAAGGCTGCTGAGGTGGGAGTGGGTGGACTGGTGGGTGGGGGAACTCCCTCATAGAAACAGGGGGAATTGGGGATGGGATAGGTTGTTTGAGGAGGGGAAACTGGGAAAGGGGATAACATTTGAAATGTAAATAAATAAAATAACCATTAAAAAATGTAAAGTAGGAAAAAAAAGACATCAAGAAAATTTGGAGGTCTACAATGTTAAAAAAGGTAAAATCACTGTCTTAAATACGCTCAGCTGTGCTTTTGCTAATGTTATTAAGCTATAATATAGATTTAGACTTTTATAAGCTATAGATTATTTATAAATTAAAACATAAGGAAACTGTAATGTTCCATAATGATACACCATACACAGGTCAGAAGAGTTTCCAGTCTCTTCGTGGACTGTGCTTATAAATTAAAAACTTTTATTTTGATACTAGAAAAGCTTCAACTCAAATTCATGATTTTTAATACTCAACCCGAACAGGGGTGGAATCTTCTCCGAGTGTCATGGAAGCTACTGCAATAAAGAAACGCCAGATGCTAAGTCAGGAACCTTATAAATGATGAAACCTTTACATGTGTTCAGGAATGATCAAACCTTTAAATGTGCTCAGAAATGTATTTGAGGTCTCGCTAAGAACTGATGCAGTTAATTATGACTGAGCTTCATTCAGATTCCGATTTAATGGCTGCAGGGTACAGTGTAGAGCAGAGAACTAAAAACAGACAAAGATCATTGATCTCAGATGTGCTTGCTGGCTAGCTAGCAGGCCTCAAGCCCGTCAGCAAATCTGTTGACTGAGGCATTTCATATATTTAAACCTATTGTCCTGGACAGAGACTCCCCAAAATGCTAACAGTGACCCCTCAAGGGCTCCAGGAAAACATGGGCGTGGAAACAAAAGGCTCCACCTGAGCCGGCCGGTGGTGGCGCACACCTTTAATCCCAGCACTTGGGAGGCAGAGGCAGGCGGATTTCTGAGTTCGAGGTCAGCCTGGTCTTCAGAGTGAGTTCCAGGACAGCCAGGACTACACAGAGAAACCCTGTTTTAAAAAAAAAAAAAAGAAAAATAAATAAACAAACAAACAAACAAAAACCAACCAAACAAACAAAAAGGCTCCACCTGGATTGTGGTGTGCTAACCAGGAAACACTGCCCTCAAAGCCTTGCCCAGTGCTTGGGCTCATCCTGAACCGTGGACTAACAGGACACCTGGAGAATTAATTGTCCCATATTGCCTATGATAAAGTGAGGTCAGTCTTTCCTATGTTCTTCCTCCACAGAAAAAGCTTCTCATCTTCTGGGCCTGATGGCCAAAGACGGCCTCTTCCCTCGGTGCCATGGAGACCACAGGAGACTGGGACAACTGTCTCGGGAGTGGACTATGGACTAGGCTGCCATTTTAATTGACGCCTAGGCTATCGACATTAGAATATATCCTTCTCTGCTCTCTGATGAGATTGGTGGCTAAGCCCACTGCAACTCTAAGCCAGAGCACAACAGACCACTAGCTCCTTACCCTGAGGTAATCCACCACCACCTTAGTTCATCACTCAGTTCATCAGCAAGTCAAGACTATCAGGTCTCTGATTAAAAGAGGCAAATAGGCTTCCTTTGCTCACAGGCTTCATGTTAAAGATAAACAGGTTTCAGAATTAACTTTTTACTATCCCTTTATCTAAAGGACCTAACTTTACAGTGACTGCTCCCAGGAATCAACCACCTGTGACTCATGGTGAATCACTAGATAGGAGAAAGATGTAAAGTTTGTTTAAGGCTGAGGATACAGAAGCTTAAGTTATGAAGACCTAAGAAAGTGCTTTAGGGTTTAAGATGTTTTAAGGTTAGTTAATGCAATTGAAAGCTTAAATGGTGTTAAAGTGGTTTAATACATATAATTATATATTATATATTTAATATATAATATAATATAATATAATATAATATAATATAATATAATATAATATAATATAATATAATATAATATAATATAAAAGTGGTATATAAAAAATTAAAAATTCTTCAGATTTCCTCCTCTCGCTATGGTACTGTTGTGTGAGGACTTTGAAAGCCCAGAGTTGACCAGTGGAGTTCCGATAAGTTAGTAGTCTAACTCAGGTAAAGCCTTCCACTGTATGATCCACTATCACAGTCACAAGCTCAAGATTTTAAATTTACTTTGGTTGTCTTTTAAGTTTAGACTTAAAAGTGTTTTTCATTGTGGTAAACCTATGTATGCCCAGTCTTCTGGAGAGAGGGAAGAAGCCCCTCTGTCACAGTCCGTAGTCATACTGAAAATCAAGAGCAAGGGAGCTTTTGCCCTTCTGTTCCACAGAAGGCTTCTGTCTTCCCTGAGTGTGCCTTAAGGAGTATTTATGCTTTTAACAATAAACTGTTAAAAGACTTGACTATGACACAAAGATGTGTGTCTACTGCTTTAATCTCCAATGTGGATTTCATTACAGATTAAAAAAGATGGTAATGCAAATCTGTCTAAAATTAACGCCCTTTTGTAAGCTCGAAATGATTCGTGTAAGCCTCAGAGGATCCACTTGGATCCACCTCTCATGAGTCAAATGGACTCCACATATTTACCCTGTCAATCAACAGCCTGTTTACCACCTACTGCCTATTCCAGAGGGTGGGACTCCTCCCCCATTATCTGGTTTTGGGACTCCCCTCCCTGCAACTACCAGGACCATGGCCTAAAAGTTTCAAATGTACAGCTAAGAACAAATATTTCTCCCTAACATCCTTAACTACATCTTCTCCCCCTAATATATATTTGTGTGTCCCAGTATCCTGTCAAGTCCGTGTGTGTGTGTGTGTGTGTGTGTGTGTGTGTGCTGCATCCAGGATGGATTAAGAGCAGCTATCCGCATGTGCGCTAGGCTAACCCACAGGCTGCTTAAACAGAGCCTGCATCATCCTTTTTTTTCTTAAGATTTATTTATTTAAGATAAATTTATTTATTATCATCCTTTTTTTCTTTTTAAGATTTATTTGAGTATGTAGTCACTGTCTTTAGACACACCAGAAGAGGCATCAGATCCCATTACAGATGGTTGTGAGCCACCATGTGGTTGCTGGGAATTGAACTCAGGAACCTCTGGAAGAGCAGACAGTGCTCTTAACCTCCTAGCTATCTTTCCAACCCCAGGCCTGCACTTTCATGGCCACAGAATTCTCCTAGCAGTGAAGAAGCCAGCTCTCCTAGGATTTGGCTAACAACCTAGTTTTCTTCATATCCCCCAAAATGACATTGCCCCCCTAGTCAGCAGAAAATTGTCTAAAGAACACAATGTACTCACTCTTGCTCCCCACCCCTACCTCCTCCTAGTTCCTCATTTTTAATCAAACAAAAAAGTCAGACATGTTAGCTTACAGGACATTCTACAAGGCTCCTCCAGGAACCCAGCAATGGCTTATGTCATCAGCTGTTGCTGTCCCCTACAGGTGCACCAGGTGTGAGCTGTGTATAAAAGGACTGCCCCCTTGTCTCTCTCCCTCTTTCTGTCCTTCTGTGGACCCTCTCTTCTCCACCCTCATTGTACTCCCTAAGCAGCTTGCAGAAAAATCCATCAAGGAAGTCGCTAGCCCACCTTTTCTGCCCCAGCCTATGTCTGCCTTAAGATGCCCCCACAGGAGCTGTCAAAATGGAGGCAACAGGACTGCTCCCCAGCTGCAGCCATCACAGGAGCTCTCCACAGTGGCCCATCCTTTTCCCATCTCAGCAGGCGCTGTCCTGCAGGAGCTCTCCACAGTGCCAGTCCCTCCTTTCCAGCCTCCCCAAGGAGCTGCATAGAGGTGGTGCCTCAGCCAAGGCCACCTGGGACCAGGCAGGACTTTCCACTCTAAGCCATGGGCCTGATGTAGGGAATAGGGGAGGGGTAAAAAAAGCCACCAATCCCTGAGCAAGAAAACCCACCAATCCCTGAACATGAAACTCCACCAATTCTCGAACCACCCCCCGCCCGCCCCCCCAAAAAAATCGGGACTTGAAATCCCCAAATCTCTTCAATCTGGAAATCTCTATCATGAAGAGCTCCTCCAACGAAGCAATCCTATATAAGCCCTGCCATGTGTTCAATTCCCACTCCTGGAAGCAGAGGGCAGCCATCCGTGAGTCTGTAGCTCCTTTCCCGGGACCCTCCAATAAATCTCTTTTATGAGGTTTGCTGCCTGGTGTGACTCTCATCAGAAGAAGCCAAGAAGCAATGAAGAGAAGAAGGAAAGAAAGGAAGGAGGACAAGAAGGAGCAGGGCTGAGGCTCCTCAGGGAGTCCTCGGCTCAGATGGGAATACCCTCCCCTGGGAGCTGCAATACCTCAGATGAGGAGGCTTCCTTTCATAGCTGTGTGGTTGTCTCAGGATACCTTTTCATTGGAATGCCTTCTCTACTCAGAGCTGTATTGGTCCTGGGCTGCAGAGTCCCACTATACTCTTCCATCTGAGCAGAAACACTCACACTCATGGCTATTGTACTGTCTGTCTGTCTGTCCACATGTCCACGTGTCTGTCTGCCTCTACCCCTTCTCCAGGCCCTTACTCCTCTCCCTTCCCCGAATAAACCTCCTTTATGCCGGATCGGTTGCCTGGCGTCATTCCTCAGGAGTACACCTTGGCATGGGACCACTAGGCATCCCACCCCTTGCTCCATCGTATTTTATAACGATGGCAGCTTCCCCCAGTCCACTCTCCAAGTTTGAAGAAGTTAATCAATCTACACATAGGGAGAAGCCAACAAGAGTCAGGGAAAGTACTTACCAAAACCAGAAAGATCAACCCCACAGTCAGAATCTTGTAGTCTTTGAATTGCCCCATGAAAGTTTCCACACAGCCTAGACTGTTGGTGAATAATAATATGAATCCAGGTAGTTCATACAACATTAAAAACTTGACAAGCCCTCCCGTAATAAAAGAGCTGATTCGATGTGGTAACTTTCCATTTCTGTGAACACTATCACCTGACATATGTACATATTGTCAAACAGGAATATGGTAACAGATGTAGCCTTGCAAATCGGAGCTGAGGTTGGGCTGGCTCTATGACAGAGGTGGTGAGGAGGCGGAGTTCAGGTTGGCCAAACAGGACCTTTATTCACAGTTCTATGTGGGATGATCCAGGGCCTCCAGGGACCCAGCGGGAATGTTTACTGGGAACCCAAACGTCCTCGAGCTCAAGCCACCCTGCTCCCCTTTTCTCTGCCAAGTGGATAGAGCACAGAAAGGCCTGACAGGAGCAATGCTGGAGTTCCAAGGAAGAGAGTCAGTGGGTAGGGACTGGGGGTGGGGCGCAGGATGGAGTGCAGTGGGTGGGGGAGGGTCCCCCCTCTACTGCTTGACCTTTGGGTCTGCTGCCCCAGAGCTTAGTTATTGCTTGTCTCTTTGGTGTTTGTTTCCCCTCACAGATAGAATAACACAGTACAGACTGATCAGTGGTCCCTTCAAGGGAAAAGAGTGAGCACACCCGACTTCTAGTACAGGAACAACTGCAAGTGCCTAGGCCCGTGCTGGTTGCATTTCCTGAGCTTAGATCCTTCGTTGTACAGATGTGCTCTCCTCTCCTGCTAGTCTGATCAATACTGTAACGAGGGCTTAACTTTCATTTTAGATAAACACAAAGAGCAAAAGGTCCACCTAGCTCCAGATGTCAATGCAAAGCAGTCCTATTACTCAACAGCAAATTCCCCATCATCCTCTCAGCCTCAACCTTCCCAACAGTGCATCCTCAGTGACTTACAACAAGTTTAGGGCCAGTTGTCAGTGAGGCTCTCCTTATCTGCCGATAGCTACTGAGGATTTGACTCTACTCCTCAGTGGCCTTCTGGAGACTCTCAGATAAATTCCCAAGACAAAGTAACACCTGATGTAGAGTAGGTTATTAGCTCACTAAACGATGCTCCTGCTAGAGTGGTAGCCCACAGAATCGATTCCTTCCTTCCTCATCAATGACTTATTCTGCTCCTTTACCTACTGGAATTACAGGCCAATAAGGTATAGAAATTTATACATATCATAATTCCCTGCACTGACTTATAACTTCTTATTTTAAAAAAAAAATTACACACATAATAATGATGAGAGGTACAGGTGTTAAACAACATACTGATAAAGAGCCTGTAGACATAATTGTACACGTTGATTATTTGTTCCACATTAATGATAATTTGCAGTTGCTTTCACAAGTTCCTCAAGATCTATAGATAATCATTATCCCAAAGATTCATTCCCTTTTAAGAATTTTTTTTTGATGATATGACATGGGTATTGCCTAAAATCACATCTAAATATCATATAGATATTGTTTTATTATGGTTTTACAGATGGCTCTTCAAAAACACAAGGAGCATATGTCTTATATACAAATCCCACATGCTTCACAAAAAGATAGTTCTCACCCCAGGCCCTACAGCTCAAAAGTCTAAACTCAACACAATCCAGCTTTCGTTAGGTGTTTCTCAGTCACTGCATATTTGAACTGACCTCGTGTAGGAATTGGCATATGAAGGACAGACATGCACGGAGACAGGGAACTGGCCAAACCTGAGAGAACAGGAACTTTGCAGAAGAACTGGGAATGCAGAGATGGGAACGGAAGGCTGCACACTTTTAGAAGGAGGTCTGCTATGAGAATGGAGTTTAGTGAACAGAGGTGGAAATAGGTGGGACATGAGTAGCTTGAGACAGAAAAGGAAGAGAGGTTCAATGTACTCCCTCCTTCTGATGAGTCTCCTTGCCTTGAAAAGAAAAGGTAAATAAATTAAAAAAAAACCATAAATCCAATTGTATTGAAACATGACCTTGATACTGAACTGTTGGCACCTCTATCTCTAGAGAACACAAACAGGAAGACGTTGTGCCTAGGAGGAAAGCCAGAAGCAGCCATTTCAGTAGCCACAGTGAGTTGTGTGTTACTGAGACTAAGAAGCTTTCTGTCTTACTCACGGTATATATTCCTACACAAACATCATGACCAAGAAACGACAGCGCCTGCACTGCCACAGTACCAAGTATCAGGCATAGGCCTGGGGGATTGACAGAAAACACAGACACGGGTCATTCGGTAAGAATGCCAACGCTTTACTGAGGGACCAGCAATATATACTAGAGGCCAGGGAAAACAACAAGACAAAACATTCATAGCCATAGGTTAGGTACCAGGGAGGTCTCCACCACACTGGGCGGGAAAACAGGAATCAATTTTAGCTGCAGGATGTTCCGAAGGATGTTTCTTGGGCAAACAGCTCAGCTGGGGGAGTTGAGCTAAGCTCACTGATGCCCAACAAAGAAGCAAGTTGGGGAGGAAAGGGTTTATTCAGCTTACACTTCCACATTGCTGATCATCACCAAAGGAAGTCAGGACTGGAACTCAAGCAGGTCAGGAAGCAAGATCTGATGCAGAGGCCATGGAGGGATGTTACATACTAGCTTGCTTCCCCTGGCTTGCTCAAACTTGGGCTCTTCTAGAGCCCAAGACTACCAGCCCAGGGATGTTGCCACCCACAAGCGGCCCTCTCCCCTTGATCACTAATTGAGAAAGTGCCCCACAGCTGGATCTCATGGGGGCACTTCCCCAACTGAAGCTCCTTTCTCTGTGATAACTCCAGCCTGAGTCAAGTTGACACACAGAACCAGCCAGTCCACATCCCCTGCTGGTGCCTTCTCAGATTATGTAAACATCCATCCAACAGTGTGCTCACAGCACTAGCAAAATAAGGAACTGCGCCTAGTCCTTTACATCAAAAAACGCAAACCTTCTCATTTCAGGTCTTTGAGGCATGGAGGATCCAAACCACTCATGTTACTTTGAATTTATGACAACTGAAACTTCAGCTATTAAAAGGTGTCCTTTTGTATTTATTTGTAAATAAATACTTGGTAAATATTTGTAACAAAGCAAATATTGAAAAAGAAGTATGTGAACAATCTTAAAGAGGATGGATTTAAAGAGGGAATTAGCATGAAATTAGAATCTGAAACGTTTTTTCCTCCTAGAATATTTAATCTGTGGGTCAGGGAATGCAAACACAATTACATGTTTCTCAAATTCACTTGGAGACCAAAGGAGTTAAACCAAACTTGCAAACAATAGAAGTTAGAGTCTTTTTGAGCTTTCTTTTTTATTATTTTTTTAATTAGATATATTCTTTATTTACATTTCAAATGTTGTCCCCTTTCCTGGTTTTCCCCTCCACCGGAAAATCCCATAAGCCATCTCTCCTTCCCCAATCAACCCTCCCCTGTTTCCCTGTCCGGGTATTCCTCTACACTATGGCATCAAGTCTTTCCAGGACCAAGGGCCTCTCCTCCCTTTGGTGTCTAACAAGACCGTCTTCTGCTGCCAATGTGTCTGGAGCCATGGGTAATTCCATGTGTACTCTTTGGTTGATGGTTTTGTCCTTGGGAGCTCTGGGAGTACTGGGTGACTCATATTGTTGTTCCTCCTGTGGCGCTGCACACCCCTTCAGCTCCTTGCATCCTTTCTCTAGCTCCTTCTTTGGGGACCCTGTTCAATGGCTGTCTGAGAGTGTCACCCTCTGTATTTCTCATGCACTAGTAGAGCCTCCCAGGTGACAGCTATATCCAGCTCCACTCAGCAAGCAACTGTGGGCATCATTAGTTTCTGGGTTTTGTAACTGTATATGGGATGGATCCCTGGGTGGAGCAGTCTCTGGATGGTCTTTCCTTCAGACTCTGCTCAAAACTTTGGCTCTGTATCTCCTTCTGTGGGTATTTTGCTCCCCTTTCTACAAAGGACCCAAGTATCCATACTTTGTTATTCCTCCTTCTTGGGCATCATTTGATATTTGAAATGTTTCTTGGGTATTCCAAGCTTCTGAGTTAATATCCACTTATCAGTGACTACATATCATGTGTGTTCTTTTGGGACTGGGTTACCTCACTTATGATGATATTTTCCAGTTCCATCCATTTGCCTAAGAATTTCATGAATTCATTCTTTTTAATGGCTGAATAGTACTCCATTGTGTAAATATTCCACATTTTCTGTATCCATTCCTCCGTTGAGCGACATTTAGGTTCTTTCCAGCTTCTGACTATTATAAATAGAGCTGCTGTGAACATAGTGGAGCATGTGTCCTTATTACATGCTGGAGAATCCTCTGGGTATATGCCCAGGAGTGGTATAGCAAGGTCCTCTGTTAGTATTATGCCCAGTTTTCTGAGGAACCGCCAAACTGATTTCCACAGTGGTTGTACCAGCTTGCAATCCCACCAGCAGCAGAGTCACCTAACAATATTTTGGTTATAGCTTGAGAATTTATTACAACAGACTGCCTACAAGACGTAGGGAAACCCAGAGACACCTAGTAAGTCCTTCTGTGGAAATCTTCTGCTGTAATACCAGACATGTTTGTATTCTATTCACAGCACCATCTGGGTATGTACACTCACGCTTCCATGGGACCTCCCTTGCTTCCTATTTCTTTGATTTGTTTATTTATGTATACTGTGTTCTGCCTACATTTATGCCTGTGGGCCAGAAGAGGGCACCAGAACTCATTAGAGATGGCTTTGAACCACCAGGTGGTTGCTCTGGACCTCTGGAAGAGCAAGCATCCAGTGTTCTTAACCCATAAGCTTCTCTCCAAAGCCCCTCCACTGATATGTCCTTCAGTATTTTCTATGATTTCTGGCCAGGTACTTCTGAATATCCTGTTACCTAGTCAAAGAGTCTTCTTTCATTAGCTCAAAATTCAAATTGCTGTGGATTGTAAATATCCCAGATCTTACAGCCTTAGGTTTAAATCATAACAGTTAGTGACCATTGTTAACTAAGTGGACTTTGTTATTTTTTGATTTTGTGCTTGCCCTTGGTCTGACAAATGATCTTCAAGAGCCCTTCACCCCTTACCACTAAAAACTGATGAGGGCCCTGCTTGTACTAGCAAGAGCTTTAAAGGATTATACAGTTTATACATACTAATCATGTTACTAAAATCCATTGCTATACACAGGATCAAACTACTTCGATTCAACACTTTGAAATGCTTAATTGGCTAATTTTAAAACTTGAGGTCAGGAAGAGTTAGTGGATAACTTGGGGAGACATCAAAACTTTAAGCATCAGGCAGCAACTTGGGAGAAACAATAAGCTTGTGCCCCCCCCCCCAAAAAAATGATGTTTTTGACTTGACTGCATTGTAATCCTCAACTTGTCAATGCAGAACGCAAATGAAGTTTGCTGTGGGTTATAAAAGGAACCCCTCTACCAGGAGATAGCATCCTGTTATTGTGCCATGAGAAGGATGTCTTTTATCCTTTAGGCCAAGTTTCCTGGATACAAGATGGTATACAAATATTTAGGCACATGGATGAGAGACAACTTGGTTGGATTAATATAACAGATCAATACAAATGCAGTAATACAGATTTGAGCATCATGAAGGGGTAGCTTCAGCTTTCTGCCTGTCATTGGCAGTTCTTATTTTTTTGGTGGCCACACCCAGGCTCTCCATCCATCCACTCAGCCTCAGACCCCTCAGGAGCACTCAGGTGGGACAGATGAAGGACAGGAATAATTCCACTTCGTTGCGGACAATAAGTTCCTTTGGGTGGATGTTGTCTGGCACATCCAGGCTGGAGGTCATTTCCCAGGCATCCACAAAGGCCACTCGAAGACCAACGAACGCCTCACGGAGCAAGCGGTTCACCTGCAGTGTGAGCCAGTCACTGGCATACACAGATTTGTAGCCAGTATTGGCCAGTTTGATGATGACCAGAGTACTGGGTTCCCGGTCCAGCAGGGCCTTCACAGCTGCCCGGATCCCTGCCAGTCTTTGGGCAAAGATGGAGGGAGGGAAGGTGGTAAAGTGGGCTCCCATGCCCAGCACCACCACCGTGTAAGGTCCCCCAGCCAGGCCGTGTAGTTCTCTGGCCACAGAGTGCAGAGAGGCCACTGGGGTGCGGCGAGAACGCAGGGGCCAGCTGTGGGCCCTCCAGTGCAGGACTGTCCCCCGAGTTGTCTCCACGGCCATCAGGGGTCCTGCCTGATAAGTGACATGTAGATCAACTGGCTTCAGGGCTGTTGGGAGGAGGAGAAAGAAGGTTTTAACTTAGGGAACTGTCTTAGTCAGGGTTTCTATTCCTGCACAAACATCATGACCAAAAAGCAAGTTGGGGAGGAAAGGGTTTATTCAGCTTCCACTTCCACACTGCTTTTCAACACTAAAGGAAGTCAGGACTGGAACTCAAGCAGGTCTGGAAGCAGGAGCTGATGCAGAGGCCATGGAGGGATGTTCCTTCCTGGCTTGCTTCCCTTGGCTTGCTCACCCTGCTTTCTTATAGAACCCAAGAAATCACTACTTGTGAAAATCCCCACATCCCAATGCCAAATGCCCACTGGATCTCGTGGAGGCACTTCCCAACTGAAGCTCCTTTCTCTGCGATAACTCCAGCCTGTGTCAAGTTAACACACAAAACCAGGCAGTACAGGAACCAAGCAAGATGGCTCAAGCAGGAAGGGCTCTTGCCACCAGTGCTCTTAAGGTGAACTTGATCCCCTGCGATTCATATGGTAGAAGGAGAGAATCAGCTCTCACTCATGGTCCTCTGTTCTTCTCACACACTACAGTATAGGACTGTACACACACACACACACAAACACACACACACAAATAAATGTAATAAAAATTTAATAATCAATTAACATAGGACTGTGAACCATTCCCTTTTACAAACATGTTTATTTATTTGCTTGGATTTTGATACAAGGTCTTGTATGCAGGCTGGGCTGGCTTGAAACTTATTGTGGATAGCTCTGAGCTTGTATTTTGATGCTAATTTCACTCCTAGGAGGGGCTGCAGATAAGGAGTTGCCTTGTGAACTTTCTCCTCCCCCCCCCTTAACTTTTCAAATAAAGGCTTGAGCCAATGATTGCGCAGGAGGAAAGGGTAGGAGCTGGGGACTTGGGGGAGGAGCAAAGGATCAGTGATGGAGGCGGGGGAAGGGAGAGGAGCTAAGGAGGATGGAGGGGGGAGGGGAAGGAGCTATGAAGGATTGACCTAGAGGCTGGAAAGAAGCTCTTGGCCTGGAGAAACTGCAAGTTATATGGGATAATATAGATGGGAATAGAGTAGTCTGGTGGGAGATCTGCTCAATCTAGGCCTAGAGCTTGAATTGTTACTGATTGAGATGAGATTTCTTTTACCTGGTAATTGTGTTGGAAAAAATATAGCAACAGAAACTCACTGTACAAACCAGGCTGTCTTCAAAGTTATGAGTTTGCTTGGCTGTTTCCCTACTGTTGGGATGAAAGCTGTATGTCACTATACTATATTTCAAAACAACATTTTTTTTTCTTTTGGTTTTTTTCAAAACAGGGTTTCTCTGTGTAGCCCTGGCTGTCCTGGAACTCACTCTGTAGACCAGGCTGGCCTCGAACTCAGAAATCCACCTGTCTCTGCCTCCCAAGTGCTGGGATTACAGGCATGCGCCAACATGCCCAGCTACATTTTTTTTTTTTTGAGGTCCTCATGTGGTAGCCTAGGCTGGCCTCACACTTTACGTATACCAAAGATTATCTAAAGTACCTGTTCCTTCTCTCTCTGCTTCCCTTTGCTGGAATTGCAGATATGTACCAACCTGCCCTGTTCACCTTATTTTTTTTTAATTGTGTAGTTTCTTTATTTACATTTCAAATGTCTTCCCCTTTCCAGGTCTTCCCTTTGGAAAACCACTATCCCATCCCCCCCCACCGTGCCTCTATGAGGGTGCTCCCCCACCCACTCACACACTCCCCTCTTCCTGCCCTGCCATTCCCCTACTCTCAGGCCCTAGGGCCTCTCCTCTCACTAATGTCCAACAAGGCCATCCAATGCCGAGTATGTGGCCAGTGTGTTTTTTGGTTGGTGGTCCAGTCTCTGGGAGCTCCACGGGGTCTGGCCTGTTGACACTGTTGCTCCCTCCATGGGTCTGAAAACCCCCTCAGCTCCTTCAGTATCTTCTCCAAATACTCCCCTGGGGACCTGCGAACTTAGTCCAATGGTTGGCTGTGAGCATCCATCCACCTCTGTCTTTGTCAGGCTCTGGCAGAGCCTCTCAGGAGACAGCCATATCAGGCTTCCATCAGCAAGTACTTCCCAGCATCCTCCATAGTGTCTGGGTTTGGTGTCTGTATATGGGATGGATCCCTAGGTGGGGCAGACTCTGGGTGGCCTTTCCTTCAGACTCTGCTCCATACTTTGTCTCCACATTTTCTATTATGAGTATTTTGTTCACCCCTCTAAGAAGCACTGAAACATCTACATTTTTGGTCTTCATTCCTTTTAAGTTTCATATGGTCTATAAATTGACTCTTGAGTATTCCGAACTTTTGGACTAATATCCACTTATCAGTGAGTACATACCGTGTTTGTTCCTTTGTGACTGAGTTACCTCACTCAGGATGATATTTTCTTTTCTTTTTTTTTTTTTCTTTTTTAAAGATTTATTTATTTTATGTATGAGTACACTGTTGCTGACTTCAGACATACCAGAAGAGGGCATCAGATTCCATTACAGATGTTTGTGAGACACCATGTGGTTGCTAGGAACTGAACTTCTGAGTTCTTCCACTGGAAGAGCAGCCAGTGCTCTTAACCACTGAGCCATCTCTCCAGGCCTCAGGATGATATTTTCAAGT
This sequence comes from Apodemus agrarius, assembly GCA_964023405.1. Classification (NCBI taxonomy): domain Eukaryota; kingdom Metazoa; phylum Chordata; class Mammalia; order Rodentia; family Muridae; genus Apodemus; species Apodemus agrarius. Next base: position 29,299,192 of record OZ030028.1, read on the forward strand.
TCCAACCATTTGCCTGAGTTTTTCGTGAAGTCATTGTTTTTAATAGCTGAGTAGTATTCCATTGTGTAAATGTACCACATTTTCTGCATGCATTCCTCTGTTGAGGGACATCTGGGTTGTTTCCAGCTTCTGGCTATTATAAATAAGGCTACTATGAACATAGTGGAGCATGTGTCCATATTACATCTTGGATCATCTTCTGGGTATATGCCCAGGAGTAGTATAGCTGGGTCCTCAGGTAGTACTATGTCCTGAAGAACCACCATACTGATTACCAGAGTGGTTGTACCAGCTTGCGATCCCACAAGCAATGGAGGAATGTTCTGCTTTACTACATCTTAGCCAGTATCTGCTGTCACCTGAGTTTTTGACCTTAGCCATTCTAACTGGTGTGAGGTGGAGTCTCAGGGTTATTTTGATTTGCATTTCCCTGATGATTAAAGATGTTGAACATTTCTTAAGATGCCTCTCAGCCATTTGAGTTTCCTAAGCCAGGAAATCTCTATTTATCTCTGTTCCCCATTTTTAATAGGGTTATTTGGTTCTCTGAAGTCTTACTTCTTGATTTCTTTATATGTATTGGATATTAGCCCTTTATAGGATGTAAGACTGGTAAAGATCTTTTCCCAATCTGTTGGTTGCTGATTTGTCCTATTGACAGTGTCCTTTGCCTTAAAGAAGCTTTGCAAATGTATGAGGTCCCACTTGTCAATTCTTGATCTTAGAGCATGAGCCATTGGTGCTCTGTTCAGGAACTTTTATCCTGTGCCCCTGTGTTCAAGACTTTTCTCCACTTTCTCTTCTATTAGATTCCAATTATCTGGTTTTATGTGGAAGTCCTTGATCCACTTGGACTTGAGCGTTGTACAGGGAGATAAAAATGGATCAATTTGCATTCTTCTACATGTTGACCTCCAGTTGAACCAGCACCAATTGTTGAAAATGCTGCCTTTTTTCCACTGGTTGGTTTTAGCTCCTTTGTCAAAGATCAAGTGACCATAGGTGTATGGGTTCGTTTCTGAGTTTTCAATTCTATTCTATTGATCTACCTGCCTGTCCCTGTATCAATACCATGCAATTTTGATCACTATTGCTCTGTACTACAGTTTGAGATCAGTTAGTCCCTCAGAAGTTCTTATATTGTTGAGAATAATTTTTGCTATCCTGATGTTTTTGTTATTCAAATGAACTTGATAATTTCTCTTTCTAACTCTATGAAGAGTTTTGTTGGAATTTTGATGGGGATTGCATTGAATCTGTTGATTGCTTTTAGCAAGATGGCCATTTTTACTATATTAATTCTGCCAATCCACAAGCATGGGAGATCTTTCCATCTTCTGGGGTCTTCTTCTTCAATTTCTTTCCTCAGAGACATGAAGTTCTTGTCATACAGATTTTTCATTTGTTTGGTTAGAGTCACACCAAGATATTTTATATTGTTTGTGTCTATTGTGAAGGGTGTCATTTCCCTAATTTTTTCCTCAGCCTGTTTATCCTTTGATTATAGGAAGGCTACTGATTTGTTTAATTTTATATCTATCTAGTTTGCTGACATTGTTTATCAGTTGTAGGAGTTCTCTGGTGGAGTTTTTGGGGTCACTTAAATATACTATCATATCATCTGCAAATAGTGATATTTTGACTTCTTCCTTTCCAATTTGTATCCCTTTGACCTCCTTTTGTTATATAATTGCTCTAGCTAGAACTTCAGATACTATATTGAATTGGTAGGGAGCGAGAAGGCAGCCTTGTCTGGTCCCTGATTTTAGTTGGATTGCTTCAAGAATGGGACTTTCTCCATTTTGTTTGATGTTTCCTACTGGTTTGCTGTATATTGCTTTTTTTTATGTCTAGGTATCAGCCTTTAATTTCTGTTCTTTCCAAGACTTAACATGAAGGGATGTTGAATTTTGTCAAAAGTTTTTTCAGCATCTAATGAAATGACCTTGTGGTTTTTATTTCTTTGGGTTTCCATATATTGAACCATTCCTAGATCCCTGGGATGAAGCCTTCTTGATCATGGTGAATGATGATTTTGATGTGTCCTTGGATTTGGTTTGCAATAATTTTATTGAGTATTTTTTGCATCAATATTCATAAGGGAAATTGATATGAAGTTCTCTTTTTTATTGGGTCTTTGTGAGGTTTTGGTATCAGCATAACTATGGCTTCATAGAATGAAATAGGTAGTGTTCCTTCTGTTTCAATTTTGTGGAATAGTTTGAAGAGTGTTAGTATTAGGTCTTCTTTGAAGGTCTGATAGAATTCTGAACTAAACCCATCTGGTTCTAGTATTTTTTTGGTTAGGAGATTTTTGATGACTACTTCTATTTTTTTTAGGGGTCATGGGACTGCTTAGATGATTTATCTGATCCTGATTTAACTTTGGTGTCTGGCATCTGTCTAGAAAATTGTCCATTTCATTCAGATTTTCCAGTCTTGTTGAGTCTAGGCTTTTGTAGTAGGGTCTGAAGATTTTTTTTGAAGTTCCTTGGTTCCTGTTGCTATATCTCCCTTTTCATTTCCAATTTTGTTAATTTGGAAACTGTCTCTGTGCCCTCTGGTTAGTCTCACTAAGGGTTTATCTATCTTGTTGATTTTCTCAAAGAACCACCTCCTGGTTTTGTTGATTCATTGTATAGTTCTTTTTATTTTTTACTTAGCTGATTTCAGCCCTGAGTTTCATTATTCCCTGTTGTCTACTCCTCATGGGTGCATTTGTTTCTTTTTGTTCTAGAGCTTTGAGGTATGCTGTTAAGCTGCTAGTGTATGCTCTCTCCAGTTTCTTTTTGGAGGCACTCAGAGCTATGAGTTTTCCTCTTAGCACTGCTTACACTGAGTCCCACAAGTTTGGGTATGTTATACCTTGGTTTTCACTAAATTCTAAAAAGTCTTTCCTTTCTTTCTTTATTTCATCCTTGACCAACTTATCATTGAGTAGAGCATTGTTCAACGTCCATGTGTATGTGAGCTTTCTGTTGTTTTTGTTGCTATTGAAGACCACCCTTACTCCATAGTGATCTGATATGATACATGGTATTATTTCAGTCTTCTTACATCTGTTGAGGTCTGTTTTGTGACTAATTATATGGTCACTTTTGGAGAAGGTACCATGAGATGCTGAGAAGAAGGTATATTCTTTTGATTTAGGATGAAATGTTCTATAGCTATCTGTTAAATCTATTTGGTCCATAACTTCTGTTAGTTTCACTGTATCTCTGTTTATTTTGTGTTTCCATGATTTGTCCATTGATGAGAGTGGGGTGTTGAAGTCTCCCACTATTATTGTGTGAGGTACAATGTGTGCTTTGAGCTTCAGTAAAGTTTCTTTTATAAATGTGGGTGCCCTTGCATTTGGAGCATAGATGTTCAGAGTTGACAGTTATTCTTGGTAGACTTTTCCTTTGATGAGTATGAAGTGTCCTTCCTTATGCTTTTTGATAACTTTTGGTTGAAAGTTGATTTTATCCGATATTAGAATGGGCACTCCTGCTTGTTTCTTGGGACCAGTTTCTTGGAAATTTGTTTTTCAGGCCTCTACCCTGAGGTAGGGTTTGTCTTTGACACTAAGGTGCTTTTGCTGTTAGCAGCAAAATTCTGGATCCTTTTTATGTATCCAGTCTGTTAGTCTATGTATTTTTATTGGGGGAATTGAGTCCATTGATGTTAAGAGATATTAAGGAACAGTGATTATTGCTTCCTGGTATTTTTTATGTTATTTTTATGATTGTGTGGGTAACTCCTTTTGGGTTTGTTGATAGACTCCTTTCTTGCTTTTTCTAGCCTGTAGTTTTCCTCATTGTGTTGGCATATTTCATTGATTATCCTTTGTATGGCTGGATTTGTGGAAAGATATTGTGTAAATTTGGTTTTGTCATAGAATATCTTGGTTTCTCGATCTATGTTAATTGAGAGTTTTGCTGGGTATAGTAGTCTGGGCTGGCATTTGTGTTCTCTTAGGGTCTGTATGTCATCTGCCCAGGGTCTTCTAGCTTTCATCATCTCTAGTGAGAAATCTGGTATAAATGTGATAGATATCTCATTGCCCCATTTTACAAACTGTTTTCCCCCTTGTCCCCTTCCCTTCCCTCGTCTTCCTTCCTTCCTTCCTTCCTTCCTTCCTTCCTTCCTTCCTTCCTTCCTTCCTTCTTATACTTGTATCAGTCTGTGTGCTCATAACATGTGTGTGTGTGTGTGTGTGTGTGTGTGTGTGTAAGAACCTGTTCACCATTGTGCATGCCATGTGTTGATGACGTACGTGTTTGTTTGTGTTAGCACATGTGTACCGTGGTGTGTATGTGGAGGTCAAACTTTGAGGCAGTTCTCTCCTCTCAATATGTCGCTTCCAGGGATGGAACTTGGGTCACCTGGCTGGCATAGCAAATGCCTTATCCACTGAGATCTTTATCTGTCCTCTAAGTGTCTTTTTTTTTTTTTTTTTTTTTTTTTTTACCATATTTACATTGTAAGGAATCCACCAGGTCTCTCTCTTGGGTTATTTGTCTAAGAGCTAGCTGTTTCCTGAGTCTCCGTCTATACTAAGCATCCTTTCGAACACTGTCTAATGTTTCTCCATAGCCTGAAATGCAACATGGGAAAACAAAACTGATTTTCTCTTCACAAATTATTATCTATGTCCTCAACCTCCCCTACCCGACACCAGGCAACGATCATCTTGAGAGTGACTTTCAGATGTTTATCTTGTCATTGTTTTTGTTTTGAGACATGGTCTTATGAACCCAAGCTAGTCTCAAAGTTATTGTGCCAGGAAGACTCTGACCTTCTTTATCCATCAGCTTCCACATCCATTTGTACCACCGAGAACAGTTTGTCTTTTTGGTTTTTTCTTCTCTTTCCTTTGACCTCCCTCCTCCATCCCTTTCCTTCTCTCTCTCTCTCTCTCTCTCTCTCTCTCTCTCTCTCTCTCTCCCCCCCCCTCTCTCTTCCTTTCAGTTTTTCAGGAGTGTCTCACTATGTAGCCCCGGCTGGCCTGTAGCTCACTGTGGAGGCTAGCTCTAACATAACTCCAGGCCTCTCCTTCAGGAGTCCTCACTGCCCCCTCCCCCTCACAGTCACTCACAGGGCACTGTGTCTCGCAGATACACCCACCACTGCCGAAGTGTGGAATCCCCCATCATGTAGACAATGCGGCCAGCCAGGCAGTTCAGGATGCTGTCTACCGTGGGGAAGGAGCGGCTAGAACAGAATGTTGAGTGCCATCTGTCTTGGTGGTAGAAGCCAGAGGGTTTTGGAGACAGGTGGCCAGGGCGGCATGGGGGCCTTGAGGGCAAGGCTACAGGGGAGAGAAGAATGGAGTAGATTAAATTTAACAAAAAAAATGTAATTTTATAAATTGACAGTCCTCTTTATATTTTTTTGTAAATGAATGGCTTTTACATTTCTCTCTCTCTCTCTCTCTCTCTCTCTCTCTGTGTGTGTGTGTGTGTGTGTGTGTGTGTGTGTGTGTGTGTGTGTTTGAAAACATTTTATGTCCCTCATAAACTTCCCAGGGAGGTGAGAATGGTTCTGCCTTCCTAATTCTCCTGCCTTCACCTCTAGAGTGCAGGAACTCCAGGTGTGGATCCGCACACTCTGAAGGTAACGTTGTTCATCGTTCCACTTAGAGATGGCGACACTGAGGACCTAGAATCATAATTTACTATGACCACAATCAATCATGATGGCCCAGAAGCAGTAGGGATGGCATTCTGTGCCTGTTTAGTTAGGCAAGTACTCTGCCATTGAGTCCTGTCCCCAGCCTATAAAGTGAAAGATTAGTGAGAAACAGGGACAGCATTGGCACCCAGGAAGTGCGCTGCTACAGCCCCAGTACTAACCACTGTACCAAACTTCCCTGGCAGGACAGAGGCTACAGTTCTGGTATAAAACCCATCTGATGACTGCGGAGATGGTTCAATGAGTTGTGCAATGGTGAGGACCTAGGTTTGACCCCTAGAACAAGTGCAAAGGCAGGATGTGGTATGCCTGGAACCCCAGTGCTTGGAGAGTTAAAGATGGCAGAACCTAGAGCCTCACTAGACCAGCCAGCCTAGCTGAACAGCAAGATCGAGGCTCAGAGAGGGACTTTGTCTCCTAAACCAAAAAGGACCTTTATGTGTCCCAATGTTTACTGTTCCAGAGTTGGTGTGGCTCCTGGAATCCTTCCTCCATCCTGGGACTGACTGCTGGTGGCCATAGATGCTCCTTTCCTGGTAGGAGTGGTCGTCCACGTGTGGAGACAACTCGGGTACTTCCCTCAGTGACCATCCATGTGGGGCTTAGAGGATGCGAGGGGGCTCAGGGTGGTTGAACTTCAGCCTGGGCATTCTGAGTGGCTGGACACAGGCATCCCAAGCCACAGGGCTGAACACTGGGATCCTTGTGCCTGAGGCTCTAGACCCCCACCTGGCCTCCTCTAGGGGCGCTGTATCAGGTATATTCAGGGACAGCATAAAGCACCTGGTACATTCCACCCTGTGCCTAGTTAGTGTCCTTTAGGTACTGAGCAGAGTTTCTACAAAGACTACATTCTGTTTCCATGTGTGTGTGTGTGTGTGTGTGTGTGTGTGTGTGTGTGTGTATTTTCATGTGGACTCTGAAGGACAACCCTGGTTCCAGCTCTGTCTGTTGCTGGGAAGGTTCCTATAGATCTTTCTGCCTCCCCCTTCAGTCTCACCTTTGGGTTGGGCACATGATCAATTCAGTGGTTTCTTACTTCTTAGAGGGAGGCACCAATAACATCACTTTCTTCTTTATTGAGGGAGAACCAAGTGGGAGAGAGGCTGGGACCCTCTGAATATGGATGCTGTATTAGTCTGGGTTCTCTAGAGTCACAGATCGTATGGGCAGTCTCTATGTAGTTAGGGAATTTGTCGATGACTTACAGTCTGTAGTCCAACTCCCCAACAGTAGTCAGCAACAGCTGTGGATGGAAGTCCAAGGATCTTGCAGTTGCTCAGTCCCACGAAGCAAGCCGGCAAGGAAGAATGAGTCTTCCTTCTTTCAATGTCCTTATATATGTCTCCAGTAGAAGGTGTAGCCCAGATTAAGGGTGTGTGTATCCATGCCTTTAATCCCAGATGATCTTGAACTAGAATCCATAGCCATAATCTAGTAGGATTAAAGGTGTATGTCTTCACACCTTTAACCCGAGATGATCTTGAACTGGAATCCATGCTTCAAGATCTCTATGCTAAGTCCAGGTCAGAAACTTATATCTCTGAGCCTCCAGATTAGGATCATAGGTGAGCCTTCCAATTCTAGATTGTAGTTCATTCCAGATATAGTCAAGTTGACAACCAGGAATAGCAACTACAGATGCTCGATTAATCAAGGTCCCCAGTTGGTCACTTTGCAAACACTGCATTTGGAGCCTCTGTGGGCAATAATATGTAACAGGGACCTGGGTCCTACCTGACTGCAGGGCTTTCTGACTGTGGTCCGAAGGAGCAGAATTAGCTCTTCTTCACGCTTGAGCTCTGCACACCAACTATCCAACCACACTTGTGCAGCCAGGATCTCACCTTTTTTTTGGCTCTGATTACTAGCAGATTTTCAAACCATTGAGACCCATTCCCTTGAGGGAAAGGAGCATAAAACAGCAACAAAAAGAAACCAAAACCAAAACCCACCATAGGAGCCACCAAGATGGCTCAGCAGGCAAAGGTGCCTGCTACCAAGCCTGACAACCTGAGTTCAACTCCTGGGACTCACACTTCAGGAAGAGAGTACGAACTCCTGCAAGTTGTCCTCTGACCTCCATGTGTCTGACATGGCACATATGTTCTTGTACACATACACACAGAGTGCACAAAACATGTAAGTGAAAGGTAATACAACTTAAACAATTGGGGAGAACATGCTTTTACACAGGAGAGTGAACCCACCCATACAACACATGCACATATATAACCGCACTTGAACACACACACACAGACACACACACACACACACACACACACACACACAAACCCACAGACCATCTAAGCTGATGCCCATCCCCCACCCCATCATGTCCCAGCCTCACTCACCCAAGTTACTCACATTCCCCTGGGCTGCGGGTAGGACCAGGATTGGAGGTATTCCTGAAGGGAGTTCTGGTCAGTCACATTCCTGAGGAAACACTGGGTGTGAGCATTGACATAGGTTGACCAGGTGGAGAGTAGGCTTGCAAAGAGCAGACCATGGCTGACTGCTTCTTTATCCTCTGCCTGAATATGGGTCACTGTGTCAAATTGGGCACACTAACATGGGGTGAGTATAGGGGCTAAGAGGAATACACAAGGAAAGGCCTTGTCAGTCCACTAACAGTTAAGGTAACAGAAGAGCTGTGTAGTTCTCTTTTATAATAAACAGAGCTCCACAGCACATGAGACAATGAAATTTTCCTGCGACTACACTCTAGAAAGCACAATAAATGCTGTTACTGTTGTTGCACAAACACACAGTTACTAGGGAAGGTAGCACTCTGCCCTGCTTTTTTGGCACAGGATTTCATGCTCACACTCAACAGGATGACCTTGTATTCATTATGTGTGGTGGTTTGCATATGCCTAGCCGAGGGAGTGGCACTATTTGGAGGTTTTGCCTTGTTGGAGTAGGTGCACCACTGTGGTCTTGGGCTATAAACCCTCATTCTAGCTGCCTGGAAGCCAGTCTACTCCTGGCTGCCCTCAGATGAAGATGTAGAACGCTCAGCCCTGCCTGCACCATGCCTGCCTGGATGCTGCTATATTCCTGCCTTGATGACAATGGATGGAACCTCTGAACAAGTAGGCCAACACCAATTAGATGTTGTCCTTATGAGAGTTGTCTTGGTTATGGTATATCTTCACAGCAGTAAGACCCTTAGACACTAGGAAACCAAGGAGAACCTTAAAATCTTGATTTTTTTTTTTTGCCTCAATCACACAAGAAATTCTAGTTTAGTGTGAGCTACAGAAATCTCTAGGTGATGATTATAATGATGAAGATGATGACCACCAAGCTCTTGCTGCCAAGCCCAAAAGACTGAGTTGGTACCTGGGCCCCACATGGTGGAAGGAGAGAACTGACTTTTTCAAGTTGTCTTAAACCTCCACAGGCTAAGACTCTGGACTGGAACTCATTCAGGATTCTGGATTTCTTACCCAGCCAGCAGGTCTTCATCGTATGATGTGGTCACCTTCAGAAAACTTCCACTTGAGTGACCCACTAGAGCATTGCAAGGCAAAGTAGGGGGTTGAGCACAGAACCAGATCTCCCCAGAGACCACGTCCTTGTACTGGCAGGTAGGCCCTTTGGCTCCAGTTGACTGGGGGTCTACATTACAGACGACAGTTTCTTGAGACCCATCTGTTCCTTGGAAATACCCTCTAAAATCAATAGTGGCTCGTTTTTCTCTCCAGACCCTTTGCAGGACTCCAACTGCCTCGCTAGAGTGGATCAGCCGCACTTGCACCTGGGCCCGGCCAGCCCAGAGCAGGGGGAAGGACAAGAGGTAAGTGCCATTCTCCAGATCCTTCACCTCCCCTGGGACTCCTGCTCTCAATTCTGGGCCCAGCAACTGTGCCCGAAACAGATCTCCACCGTGAGTCTTGGGCCTACCCCAGTGATCCCTAGCTACCAGGATGGCCTCTAGGTTACTTCCCAGAGTATAGTTGGCCTGGGCAGGACCCTTCAAGTGGTAGGAGGAGGTTTTGGGGCTGGTAGAGTCCAAAAAGTGATCCCTGTGTCCACCAGTTGGGGGCCAGTATAGAAGGCTGGTCAGGTTGGAGAGTTCTTGAGGGAGAGAGTCCCAGTTGATGGTCTCTGAGATACATTCAGAGGGAGGATGGGATCCTGTGAGCCACCGCAGTATGGGTTCACGCCAAGGCACCATGAGGCAGAAGAGCTGTGGGTAAAGAGAGAGGATTATGACAGTGTGTTGTGCGGATGCTAGTACTTTTGGTCTTGGGGGTGATGTGGGGCTTATAGGTCTTGTATCCGTGGCAGCAGCTGGTTGCAGTTACTAGAGAGAATCTTCTACCGACAGTTGTCCAGGCCGCAGAGCACCGCCGAGACGGCTCCGCAGCTAGAGCTGTGCCGCTCCAGGGCGGGCACCATGTTGCATCCGTCTTCACGCCCAGCACCTAGCAGTGTCGGAATGTAGTAGGCACTCAAGAAATGTGTGTGGAATGAACGATGCCTGTGACACGCAACTGGACTGTACTCTTTCCTGACCCTTGCTCCTATGACATACCTCCTGATTGCCACTGTAAGAACCGAAAGAAAAAACGGGGTACTTCTGCACCCCCATGCCTCGGAAACCGGCACCCCAAAACACCCACGAGAGACAGACCTGATGCAATTGCAAGAGGATTTTAATTTCCAGAGCTCTGGGGGGTTACAGTCTCCCCAGCAAGGTAAAGATGTAAGCCTGGCGAGGAGTGGCTTGCCTTGGCCTTTATAGACTTATAACAGAACCCGCCTACCACAAGCTTCTAAGCCAATCAGTTCAAACCATCCGAACTCACGCTCTCTGATGACCTATCAGCCTCTCACAGAGGCCGGAAGAACTAGTTAAGTCATTTCCGCTTACGTGGCCGCCACGCAATGTTGCGCCCACCCTCCCCCAATGGAGTTGGAGATCCAGGTGCCTCCCACGTGCCCAGGCACAGGGGATTCCTAGCTTATAACCTTATCCTTTCACCACTATCACCCCTTCAAAGCAGACCTTCTCTAGGGAGCCTGGAAGGGAAACAGCTATGGCCAAGGTCATCTTGGGCGAGGCCGGACTGCACTTTGATGAGCTGAACAAGCTTCGGGTGTTGGACCCAGAGGTTACCCAGCAGACCATAGAGCTCAAGGAAGAGTGCAAGGACTTTGTGGACAAAATCGGCCAGTTTCAGAAAATTGTGGGTGATCTGATTGAGCTTCTGGATCAGCTTGCCAAAGAAGCCGAGAACGAGATGAAGGCCATTGGTGCTCGGAACTTGCTGAAATCCATAGCGAAGCAGAGGGAAGCCCAACAGCAGCAGCTGCAGGCACTGATAGCAGAAAAGAAGATGCAGCTAGAAAGGTATCGGGTTGAATACTGACACCTTTCATAGCTTTGTGTAAAGTAGAAGCAGAACAAAATGAATCTATTGACCAATTTATTTTTCAGAAATGAACTGAAATTTTCAGTTTTATAGCAGGAAGGCAAAAAAGGACCCCAACCAAAAAACAAAAACCAAACCTCTGTGCCATTCCAGCAATCTGTGTGCGTCATGGCAGTGTGTCACAGGGGCAGCTGGTAAACAGTGCACAGCCTCTGCTAGTGGCCAGGCAGCACGGGCCTCACCTCCTGATTTCTCAGCACAAACTGTCTGTAAACCTTCACACTTTTTTGGTAAATTCACAAAGCTCTCAAGGAAAAGCAATAAACAGCATTTGCAGATGAAAAAAAAAAAAAACCAAAAAAACAATGTGTTCTGTGTGTCCATTTTTTTCCTCAGCGAAGGTGTTCCTGTTGGAGGAGTAGCGCCTAGGTGTCCTACCTGCCTTTGTATTTTTGTCTGTCCATCATTGTGGGAACGTGAAAAGCAGCCTGTTTTCTGGTTGAGCTAGGTTTAAACCCCAGGGACCCAGCAGGAAATGATTGTGCAAGGGATCGAAGGTCTAACTCTGGGAAAGCCTTCCACTGTAGGAGCCACAATGACAAGGTTTTAAATTTCCTTTGGTATAGACTTAAAAGTGTTTTTTGTTGTGGTAAACCTATGTGTGCCCAGTCTTCTGGAGAGAGGGAAGAAATCCCTCTGTCACAGTCCATAGTCATACTGACAATCAAGAGCAAGGGAGCTTTTGTCCTCCTGTTCCACAGAAGGCTCTGTCTTCCCTGAGCTTGCCTGAAAGAGTGTTTATGCTTTTAACAACAACAAAAAAAAACTGTTTTCCAATGGCTACTACGAAGCAACGATGTATGTGGATTTCAGTACAGACTACAAACCATGGTAATGCTAACATATCTAAAATTAATCTCTTTTTATAAACTCAAAATGATTCAAGGGGATACCTTTTCATTGGGATGCGTTCTCTACCCAAAGCCGTAGGGGTCCTGGGCTGCCGAGTCCCAGGATACCCTTCCATCTGAGCAGAAACACTCACACTCATGACTGTTGTACTGTCTGTCTGTCTGCCTGTCTACATGTCCACATGTCTGCCTCTGCCCTTCTCCAGACCCTTACTCCTTTCCCTTCCCCAAATAAACCTCCATTACACTGGAACTGTTTAATTACTCAGGAGCACACCTTGGCATGGGACTACTAGTTACCCTTCTTGCTCCACCGTATTTTATGAGATTTCCCCCCAGTCCACTCTCCATGACTGAAGAAGTGAACCAATCTATACATAGAGAGAAGCAGTAAGGAAGTCACGAAGAGCCGGGCATGGTGGTGCATGCCTGTAATCCCAGCACTTGGGAGGCAGAGGCAGGCCGATTTCTGAGTTCGAGGCCAGCCTGGTCTACAGAGTGAGTTCCAGGGCAGCCAGGACTACACAGAGAAACCCTGTCTCAAAAAAAAAAAAAAAAAAAAAAAAAAAAAAAAAAAGGAAGTCAGGAAGAGTCAGGGAAGTACTTACCAAAACCAGAAAGACCAACCCCACAGTCAGAATCTTGTAGTCTTTGAATTGCCCCATGAAAGTTTCCACACAGCCTAGACTCTTGGTGAATAATAATATAAATCCAGGTAGTTCATACAACATTAAAAACTTAACAATCCCTCCCATAATGGAAGAGCTGATTTGATGAGGTGACTTCCCATTTCTGGAAACACTGTCACCTGACGTAAGTACATGTTGTCAAACAGGAATGTGGTAATAGCTGTAGCTTTGTCCATTGGTGCAGAAGTCCAGCTGGCTCTATTACAGAGGTGCTGAGGGAGGCAGGGTTCAGGTTAGTAAAACAGGACCTTTATTCACAGCACCACCTGGGTATGTACACTCATGCTTCCATGGGACCTCCATTGCTTCCTATTTCTTTGATTTGTTTATTTATGTATACTGTGTTCTGCCTGCATGTATGCCTGTGGGCCAGAAGAGGGCACCAGAACTCATTAGAGATGGTTTTGAACCACCATGTGGTTGCTCTGGACCTCTGGAAGAGCAAGCATCCAGTGTTCTTAACCCATAATAAGCTTCTCTCCAGAGCCCCTCCACTGATTTGGCCTTCAGTATTTTCTATGATTACTGGCCAGGTACTTCTGAATATCCTGTTACCTAGTCAAAGAGTCTTCTTTCATTAGCTCAAAATTCAAATTGCTGTGGATTGTAAATATCCCAGATCTTACAGCCTTAGGTTTAAATCCTAACAGTTAGTGACCATTGTTAACTAAGTGGACTTTGTTATTTTTTGATTTTGTGCTTGCCCTTGGTCTGACAAATGATCTTCAAGAGCCCTTCACCCCTTACCACTAAGAACTGATGAGGGCCCAGCTTGTACTAGCAAGAGCTTTAAAGGATTATACAGTTTATACATATTAATCATGTTACTAAAATCCATTGCTATACACAGGATCAAGCTACTTCGATTCAACACTTTGAAATGCTTAATTGGCTAATTTTAAAACTTGAGGTCAGGAAGAGTTAATGGATAACTTGGGGAGACATCAAAACTTTAAGCATCAGGCAGCAACTTGGGAGAAACAATAAGCTTGTGCCCCCCACACACACACACAAATGATGTTTTTGACTTGACTGCATCGTAATCCTCAACTTGTCAATGCAGAACGCAAATGACTGTTGCTGTGGGTTATAAAAGGAACCCCTCTACCAGGAGACAGCATCCTGTTATTGTGCCATGAGAAGGATGTCTTTTATCCTTTAGGGCAAGTTTCCTGGATACAAGATGGTATACAAATATTTAGGCACATGGATGAGAGACAATTTGGTTGGATTAATATAACAGATCAATACAAATGCAATAATACAGATTTGAGCATCATGAAGGGTTAACTGCAGCTTTCTGCCTGTCATTTGCAGTTCTTTTTGTTTGTTTGTTTGTTTGTTTTTTGGTGGCCACACCCAGGCTCTCCATCCATCCACTCAGCCTCAGACCCCTCAGGAGTACTCAGGTGGGACAGATGAAGGACAGAAATAATCCCACTTCGTTGCGGACAATAAGCTCCTTTGGGTGGATGTTGTCTGGTACATCCAGGCTGGAGGTCATTTCCCAGGCATCCACAAAGGCCACTCGGAGACCAACGAAGGCTTCGCGGAGCAAGCGGTTCACCTGCAGTGTGAGCCAGTCACTGCCATACACAGATTTGTAGCCAGTATTGGCCAGTTTGATGACGACCAGAGTACTGGGTTCCCGGTCCAGCAGGGCCTTCACAGCTGCCCGGATCCCTGCCAGTCTTTGGGCAAAGATGGAGGGAGGGAAGGTGGTAAAGTGGGCTCCCATGCCCAGCACCACCACCGTGTAAGGTCCTCCAGCCAGGCCGTGTAGTTCTCTGGCCACAGAGTGCAGAGAGGCCACTGGGGTGCGGAGACAACGCAGGGGCCAGCTGTGGGCCCTCCAGTGCAGCACGGTCCCTCGAGTTGTCTCCACAGCCATCAGGGGACCTACCTGATAAGTGACATGTAGATCAACTGGCTTCAGGGCTGTTGGGAGGAGGAGAAAGAAGGTTTTAACTTAGGGAACCAAGCAAGGTGGCTCAGGCAGGAAGGGCTCTCGCTGCCAGCACTCATAACTTGAATTTGATCCCCTGTGATACATATGGTAGAAGGAGAGAATGAGCTCTCACTCATGGTCCTCTGATCTTCTCACACACTGCAGTATGTGACAGTGCACACACACACACACACACACACACACACACATACACACACATACAAATAAATGTAATAAAAATTTAATAATCAATTAACATAGAACTATGAAACATTCCCTTTAACAAACATGTTCATTTCTTTATTTGCTTGGAAATTGACACAAGGTCTCACTATGTAGCCCTGGCTGACTTGAAACGCACTATACAAACCAGGCTGTCTTCAGAGTCATGCGTTTGCATGCCTGTTTCCCCATTGTTGGAATGAAAGCTATATGTCACTATACTGTCTTTCAAAACAATGCTTTTGAGGCAGGTTCTCATGTGGTAGCCCAAGCTGGCCTCACACTCTATGTATACCCAAGATTATTTAAAGCTCCTATTCTGTCTGTAAGTCCCTTTGCTGGAATTGCAGATATATACCAACCTGCCCAGTTTTCACTTAATTTTTTGTTGGATATTTACTTTGTCTACATTTCAAATGTTATCTTCTTTCCAGGTATCCCCTTCAGAAGCCCCCTATCCCCTCTCCCCCTGCCTTTATGAGGGTGCTTCCCCACCCACCTACCAACACCCATCCTCCTGCACTGGCATTCTCCTACACTGGGGCATCGAACACCCTAAGGCCCAATGCCTCTCCTCCCACTATTGTCCAATAAGGCCATCCTCTGCCACATATGCGACCAGCGCCGTGGGTCCCTCCATGTATACTCTGTGGTTGGTGGTCCAGTCCCTGGGAGTTCTGGGGTTCTGGCCTGGTAACACTGTTGCTGCCTCAGTGGGGCTGCAAATCCCCTCAGCTCCTTCAGTACCTTCTCCAACTCTTCCATCAGGGAATCCCACGCTCAGTCCGATGTTTGGCTGTGAGCATACACCTCTGTACTTGTTAGGTTCTAGCAGAGCCTCTCAGGAGACAGCCATATCAGGCTTCCATCCACAAGCACTTCCCAGCATCCACAATAGTGTCTGAATTTGGTGTCTGTATATGGAATGGAACTCCAGGTAGGGCAGTCTCTGGGTTGCCTTTCCTTCAGTCTCTGCTCCACACTTTGTCTCCATATTTTCTCCTGTGAGTATTTTGTTCACCCTTCTAAGAAGGACAGAAGCATCAACACTTTGGTCTTCCTTTTTCTTAAGCTTCATATGCTCTGTGTATTGAATACTGGGTATTCTAAAGTATTGGGCTAATATCCACTTATCAGTGAATACATACAGTGTTTGTTCCTTTGTGACTGGGTTACCTCACTCAGTTTGATATTTTCAAGATCCATCTATTTGCCTGCGAATTTCATGAATCGTTGTTTTTAATAGCTGAGAAGGATTCCATTGTGTAAATGTACCATATTTTCTGTATCCATTCCCCTGTTGAAGTACATCTGGGTTGTTTCCAGGTTCTGGCTATTATAAATAAATATGGCTGCTATGAACATATTGGAGTATGTATCCTTATTACATGTTGGGGCATCTTCTGGGTATATGCCCAGGAGTTGTATAGCTGGGTCCTCGGGTAGTACTCTATCCAATTTTCTGAAGAACTGCCAGACTGATTTCCAGAGGGGTTATATATTGGATATTAATATATTGGTTATTAGACCTCTGTCAGATGTACAGTTGGTAAATCTTTTCCCAATCTGTTGGCTGCCATTTTATCTTACTGACAGTGTCCTTGGCGTTAAAGAAGCTTTGCAATTTTTGAGGTCCTATTTGTCAATTCTTGATGTAAGGCATCAGTGTTCTTTTCCCCTGTGCCCAGATGTTTGAGACTTTTCCCCATTTTCCCTTCTATTCGATTCAGTGTATCTGGTTTTAGGTAGAGGTCCTTGATCCACTTGGACTTGAGCTTTGTGCAGGGAGATAAGAATGGATCAATTTGTAGTCCTTGCCAGAGCAATCAGACAACAAAAGGAGGTCAAAGGTATACGAATTGGAAAGGAAGGGGTCAAAATATCACTATTTGTAGATGATTGTATACTTAAGCGACCCTAAAACTTCCACCAGAGAACTCCTAAAACTGATAAACAACTTCAGCAATGCAGCTGGCTATAAAATGAACTCAAACAAATCGGTAGCCTTCTTCTACTTAAAGGATAAACAAGCTGAGAAAGAAATTAGGGAAATGACACCCTTCACAATAGTCACAAATGATATGACATACCTTGGTGTGATTCTACCCAAGCAAGTGAAAGATCTATATGAGAAGAACTTCAAGCCTCTGAAGAAAGAAATCGAAGATCTCAGAAGATGGAAAGATCTCCCATGCTCATGGATTGGCAGGACTAATAGAGTAAAAATGGTGATCTTGCCGAAAGCAATCTACAGATTCAATGCAATCCCCATCAAAATTCCAAATCAATTCTTCATAGGGCTAGAAAGAGCAATCTACAAATTCACCTGGAATAACAAAAAACAGAGGATAGCAAAAGCTCTTCTCCACAACAAAAGATCTCCTGGAGGAATCACCATCCCTGACCTCAAGCTCTACTACAGAGCAATGGTAATAAAACTGTATGGTATTGATATGGAGACAGGCAGAAAGCTCAATGAAATACGATTGAAGGCCCAGAAATGAACCCACACACCTATAGTCACTTGATCTTTGACAAAGTAGCTAAAAACATCCAGTGGAAAAAAAGATAGCCTTTTCAACAAACGGTGCTGAGTCAACTGGAGGTCAGCATGTAGAAGAATGCAAATTGATCCATTCTTATCTCCTTGTACTAAGCTCAAGTCCAAGTGACTCAAGGACCTTCACATAAAACCAGACACACTGAAACTAACAGAAAAGAAACTGCCAAAGAGCCTTGAGCACATGGGCACAGGGGAAATTTTCCTGAACAGAACACCAATAGCTTATGCTCTAAGAATTGACAAATGGGACCTCATAAAATTACAGTTTCTGTAAGGCAAAGGATACTGTCAAAAGGACAAAATGGCAACCAACAAATTGGGAAAATATCTTTACCAACCTACATCTGACAGAGGGCTATTATCCAAGATATACAAAGAACTCAAGAAGGTAGACTCCAGAGAGCCAAATAACCCTATTAAAATGGGGTACAGAGCTAAACAAAGAATTTTCACTTGAGGAATATCGAATAGCTGAGAAGCACCTAAAGAAATGTTAAACATCCTTAGTCATCAGGGAAATGCAAATCAAAACAACCCTGAGATTTCACTTCACATCGGTCAGAATGGCTAAGATCAAAAACTCAGGAGAAAGGTACTGGCGAGGATGTGGAGAAAGAGGAACACTCCTCCACTGCTAGTGGGATTGCAAACTGGTATAACCATTCTGGAAATCAGTCTGGAGGTTCCTCAGAAAAGTGGGCATGATACTACTAGAGGACTCCATTATACCACTCCTGGGCATATACCCAGAGGATTCCCCAGCATGTAATAAGGACACATGCTCTACCATGTTCATAGCAGTCCTATTTATAATAGCCAGAAGCTGGAAAGAACCCAGATGTCCCTCAACGGAGGAATGGATACAGAAAATGTGGTATATTTACACTATGGAATACTACTCAGCAATTAAAAACAATGAATTCATGAAATTCTTAGGCAAGTGGGTGGAACTGGAGAATGCCATCTGGAGTAAGGCGACCCAATCCCAAAAGAACACACATGGTATGCACTCACTGATAAGCAGATATTAGCCCAGAAGCTCGAAATTCCCAAGAAACAACTCACATATCAAATGATGCCGAAGAAGAAGGAAGGAAAGGACCCTGGTCCTAGAAAGGCTCAGTGCAGCAGTATAGGGAAATACCAGGATAGGGTAACGGGAAGGGGGTGATTGGGGAACAGGAGTAGGGAAGAGGGCTTATGGGACTTTCAGGGAGGGGGAATCCAGGAAAAGGGAAATCATTTGAAATGTAAATAAAGAATATATCTAATTAAAAACAAAAACAAAAAATGGGGTACAGAGCTAAACAGGGAATTCTCAACTGAGGAAACTTGAATGGCTCTAAAACACCTAAAGAGATGTTCAGCATCCTTAGTTATCAGGAAAATGCAAATCAAAACAACCCTGAGATTCTACCTCATACCAGTCAGAATGGCTACGATGAAAAACTCAGGGGACAGCAGATGCTGGACAGGATGTGGAGAGAGAGGAACACTTCTCCATTGCTAGTGGGATTGCAAGCTACTACAATCACTCTGGAAATCAGTTTGTCAGCTCCTCAGAAAATTAGACATAGTACTACCTGAGGACCCAGCTATACCATTCCTGGGTATATACTCAGAAGATGCTCCAACATTTAATAAGGACACATACTCCACCATGTTCATAGCAGCCATATTTATAATAGCCAGGAGCTGGAAAAACTGAGATGTCCTTCAACAGAGGAATGGATACAGAAATTGTGGTTTATATACACAATGGAGAGCTATTCAGCTATTAAAAACAATGAATTCATGAAATTCTTAGACAAATGGATGGAAGTAGAAAGTGTCATCACGAGTAAGGTAACCCGGGCCGGGCAGTGGTGGCGCATGCCTTTAATCTGAGCACTTGGGAGGCAGAGGCAGGCGGATTTCTGAGTTTGAGGCCAGCCTGGTCTACAGAGTGAGTTCCAGGACAGCCAGAGCTACACAGAGAAACCCTGTCTCAAAAAACAAAAGCAAAAACAAAAACAAACAAACAAAAAACCCAAAACCGAGTGAGGTAACCCAAACCCAAAAGAACAAACATGGTATGCACTCACTGATAAGTGAATATTAGCCCAAAAGCTCAAAATAAACAAGTTACAATTCACAGACCACAGGTAGCTCAAGAAGAAGGAAGACTGAAGTGGGGGTGCTTTGGTTCCTCTGAGAAAGGGAAACAGGTGCAATTATGGAGACTAAGTGCGGAGCAGAGACTGAAGGAAAGGCCACCCAGAGACAGCCCTACCTGGGGACTCATCCTATAAACAGTCACCAAACCCAACACTATCATGGATCACAAGAAGTGCTTGCAGAAAGGAGCCTGTTATGGTTGTCTCCGGAGTGGCCCTGTCAGAGCCTTACAGATTCAGAGACAGATGCTAGCAGCCAACCATTGGACTGAGCGAGGGATCCCCAATGGAGTAGTTGTAGGGCAGACTGGAGGAGCTGAAGGGGTTTACAGTCCCATGGGAAGAACAACAATGTCAGCCACCCAGATGCCCCATCACTCCCAGGGACTAAACCATCAACCAATGGGTACACATGGTGCCAGCCAAAAGTGTGGCAGAGGAATGCCTTGTCGGGCATCAGCGGGAGGAGAGGCCCTTGGTCCTGTGAAGGCTCAATAGATGCCCAGGCATAGGGAAATCAGGGTTGGGGGTGTGTGGGAGTGGGTTGGGTGGAGGGTCATATACTTGGAGGCAGGGGATGAGAGGCAGGGGGTGGGAGGAGGGGAGGGGAGAAACTGGGAAAGGTTTTAACATTTGAGGTGTAAATGAAGAATATATTCAATAAAAATTATTTCAAAAAATAATGGATCAATTTGCATTCTTCTACATGATGACAGCCAATTAACCAATACCATCTGTTGAAAATGTTGCCTTTTGGGCTGGAGAGATGGTTCAGTGGTTAAGAGCACTGACACCTCTTCCAGAGGTCATGAGTTGAAATCCCAGCAACTAAATTGTGGCTCACAACCATCTGTATTGAGATCTGAAGCCCTCTTCTGGTGTACTACAACAGCCACAGTGTACTTATATATAAATAAATCTTTTAAATAGAAAAAAAAAAAAAAGAAAGAAAATGCTAGCTTTTTTCCACTGGTTGTTTGTACTTTCTTTGTAAAAGATCAAGTGACCATTGATGTGTGGGTTCATTTCTGGGTCTTTTTCTATTCTATTGATCTATCTGCCTGTCACTGTACCAGTGCCATGCAGTTTTTATCACGATTGCTCTGTAGTATATAGGTTGAGGTCAGATATTCCCACAGAAGTTCTTTTATTGTTGAGAATAGTTTTCACTATCCTGGGTTCTTGTTATTCCAAATGAATTTGAGAATTGCCCTTTCAAACTCAATGAAGAACTGAGTTGGGATTTTGATGGGGATTGCATTGAATCTATAGATTGCTTTTGGCAAGATGGTCAATTTTACTATATTAATCCTGCCAATCCACGATCAAGAGAAATCTTTCCATCTTCTGAGGTCTTCGATTTCTTTCTTCAGAGACTTGAAGTCCTTTTCATACAGATCCTTCACTTGTTTGGTTAGAGTCACACCAAGATATTTTATATTATTTGTGATTATTGTGAAGGGTGCTATTTCCCTAATTTCTTTTCTCAGCCTGATTATCCTTTGAGTATAGGAAGGATGCAGATTTGTTTGAGTTAATTTTATATCCAGCTAGTTTGTTGAAGTTGTTTATCAGCTGTAGGAGTTCTCTGGTGGAGTTTTTGGGGTCATTTAAGTATACTATCATATCATCTACAAATAGTAATATTTTGACTTCTTCCTTTCAAATTTATATCCCTTTGGCCTCCCTTTGTTGTCTAATTGCTCTAGATAGAATTTCAAGTACTATATTGAATTAACACAGAGAGAGAGGCCAGCCTTGGCTAGTCCCTGATTTGATGGGATTGCCTCAAGTTTCTCTCCATTTAGTTTGATGTTGTCTACTGGTTTGCTGTATATTGCTTTTACTATGTTTAGGTATGGGCCTTGAATTCTGACTTTTCCAAGACTTTTATCATAAAGTGATATTGAATTTTGTCAAATGCTTTTACAGCACATAATGAAATGATCATGTGTTTTTTTCCTTGAGTTTGTTTATGTAGTGTATTACATTGATGGATTTCCATATATTGAACCAACCCTGCATCCCTGGGATGAGGCCTACTTGGTCATGGTGGATGATCATTTTGATGTGTTCTTGGATTCGGTTGGCAATAATTTTATTGAGTATTTTTGCATCGATATTCATAAGGTAAATTGGTCTAAAGTTCTCTTTCTTTGTTGGGGCTTTGTGTGGTTTTGGTATCAGCATAACTGTGGCTTCATAGAATGAATTGGGTAGTGCTCCATCTGTTTCAGTTTTGTGGAATAGTTTGAAGAGTATTGGTATTCTTTGAAGGTCTGATTGAATGCTGCACTAAACCCATGTGGTCCTGAGCTGTTGTTGGTTGGGAGACTTTTAATGACTGCTTCTATTTCTTTAGGGGTTATGGGACTGTTTGTGGTTTATCTGATCCTGATTTAACTTTGGTATTTGACATCTGTCTAGAAAACTGTCAGCTGGGCGGTGGTGGCACATGCCTTTAATCCCAGCACTTGGGAGGCAGAGGCAGGCGGATTTCTGAGTTCGAGGCCAGCCTGGTCTACAGAGTGAGTTCCAGGACAGCCAGGGCTATACAGAGAAACCCTGTCTCAAAAAAAAAAAAACAAAAAACAAATAGAAAACTGTCTATTTCATCCAGAATTTCCTCAGTTTCTATTGTTATATCTCCCTTTTCATTTCTCATTTTGTTAATTTGGATACTGTCTCTGTGCCCTCTGGTTAATCTGGCTAAGGGTTTATCTATCTTGTTGATTTTCTCAAAGAAACAGATCCTGGTTTTGTTGATTCTTTGTATAGTTCTTTTTGTTTCTACTTGGTTGATTTCAGTCCGAGTTTGATTATTTCCTGCTGTCTACTCCTCTTGGGTGCATTTGCTTCTATTTGTTCTAGGGATTTCAGGTGTGCTGTTAAGCTGCCGGTGTACTCTCTCCAGTTTCTTTTTGGAGACACTCAGAGTTGAGTTGTCCTCTTAGCACTGCTTTTTTATGTCCCATAAGCTTGGGTATGTTGTGCCTTTATTTTCATTAAATTCTAAAAAGTCATTAATTTCTTTATTTTTTCCTTGACCAAGTTCTCATTGAGTAGAGCTTTGTTCAACTTCCATGTGTATGTGGGCTTTCTGTTGTTTTTGTTGCTATTGAAGACTAACCTTAATCTGTAGTGATAAGATGCATGGGATTATTTCAATCTTCTTATATCTGTTGAGTTCTGATTTGTGACTGATTGTATGGTTCATTTTGGAGAAGGTATCATGAGATGCTGAGAAGAAGGTATATTCTTTTGATTTAGGATGAAATGTTCTATAGATGTCTGTTAAATTCATTTGGTGCATAACTTCTGTTAGTTTCACTGTGTCTTTGATTGTTGCTTCTTGGTATTTTTGATGTTATTTTAATATTTATGTGGCTATCTTCTTTTGGGTTTGTTGAAAGATTACTTTGTTGCATTTTGTATGGTGTAGATTCCCTCCTTGTGTTGGAATTTTCCATGTATTACCTTTGTATGGCTGGATTTGTAGAATGATATTGTGTAAATTTGGTTTTGTCGTGGAATATCTTGGTTTCTCCATCTATGGTAATTGAGAGTTTTGCTGGGTATAGTGGTCTGGGCTGGCATTTCTGTTCTCTTAAGGTCTGTATGGTATCTGCCCAGGATCTTCTAGCTTTCATAGTTTCTGGTGAGAATTCTGGTGTAATTCTGATAGGTCTGCCTTTATATCTTATTTGACCTTTTCCTTGTTTTTAATATTCTCTGTTTTGTGCATTTGGTGTTTTGACTATTATGTGACAGGAGAAATTCTTTTCTGGTCTAGCCTATTTAGAGTTCTGTAGGCTTCTTGGATGTTCATGGGCATCTCTTGCTTTAGGTAAGGGAAGTTTTCTTCTATAATTTTGTTGCAGATATTTACTGGCCCTTTAAGTTTGGAATCTTCACTCTCTTCTATACCTATAATCCTTAGGTTTGGTCTTCTCATTGTGTCCTGGATTTCTGGATGTTCTGGGTTAGGAGCTTTTTGCATTTTGCATTTTCTTTGACTGTTGCATCTGTGTTGTTTTCTATGGTATCTTTTGCACCTGAGATTCTCTCTTCTATCTCTTGTATTCTGTTGTTGACTCCTGATCTCTTTCCTAGGTTTTCTATCTCTAGAGTTGTCTCCTTTTGTGATTTCTTTATTGGTTCTATTTCCATTTTTAGATCCTGGATAGTTTTCTTCAATTCCTTTACCTGTTTGTTTGTGTTTTCCCATAATTCTTTAAGGAATTTTTGTGTTTCCTCTTTACGGGTTTCTATCTGTTTACCTGTGTTCTCCTGTATTTCTTTAAGGGAGGTATTTATGTTCTTCTTTAAGTTCTCTATCATCATCATGAAAAGTGATTTTAAATCAGAGTCTTACTTTTCTGGTGGGTTGGGGTGTCCAGGGCTCTCTGTGTTGGGAGAACTGGGTTCTGATGATGCCAACTAGTCTTGGTTTCTGTTGCCTATGTTCTTGTCCTTGCCTCTCCCCATCTGATTATCTCTGGTGTTATCAGGTCTTGCTGTCTCTAACTGTGGCTTTTCCCTCCTGCAGGCCTCTGTGTCAGTATTCCTGGGAGAGCCGTTGACCAGTTCTCCCTGGGAGGACTTTGGATATGCAGAGCACAGGGTCAGTGGTGGGCCCTGTGGCACAGGATCAGCTCTGGAGCAAAGGGAAACCAGAAGGCTCCTGTCCCAGGCCGCTCCACAGTTCTTGTGTCCTGAGGGTTTGAGGCCAGTCACTCTGAGCAGAAGTAGTGGTCTTACTTGTGTTCACAGGTTTGTCCACACTCCTGGGAGGCTAGCTCTGTCCTGACCATATTGGGGTATGGTACTCTGTGGCACAGGATTAGCTCTGTCTGCTGTGGCACAGGTTCAGCTCTGGGCACAAACCTCACCTTATTTTTTTTTAAGACAGTTTCTCTCTGTGTAGCCATGGCTAACTCAGGGCAGATTAAATAAGGCTAACCTCAAATTCACAGAGAGATAGCTGCCTTCTTTGCCTCGCAGATCCCAGGAGATGTGAAACACCACACTCAGATATTTTTATTTCTCAGTTATGTGTATTCTTATGTGGGTCTCTGTGTGGATATTTGCAAATCAGGCTAGGTATCTGGAGATGCCGTGCAGGGGGTGGTGGAATTCCTTCAGGATGGAGTTATAGGTTGTGGGGGGTCTCTACAAGCATCATAGCCAGAAGAGAAACAATCCAGGTGAGGTAAAAAGGAAATAGATTCAGCTGGTCTTAGTCAACAGGTGCTCGGCCTGACTGTGGTAGTCTGACAGTAGCTGACTTACTTTAGCCATAATTAAAACACAATTTTGAGAAAGAGTGTTTTGACTCAGCTCCTCATTAAAACATGAGTACATTGAAGCTCTTTACAAAGCAGTATGACTTCTTCCTAAAGGATGGGGTCTGTTGGCTTAGAAACAATGCCTGAGATAAGGAAGAATGACTGAGGGAAACAAACATCTTGGAGTGAGGATTGTACTGGCCCTGAGACAGCACAGAAAGCAAGGGACCAATTACCAGGCTGTAAAGGGCATCTTTTCCCAGCGTTCTGGGAGGAAGACAGGCAGACATCTTTGAAGTGACAAGCCTGAGTCACTTCCTGGCTTCTCTGTGTGCACAAGGACCTCTACAAGAGGTGACTGTGAACTATCTGATGTGTGTGCACAGAGAACACTCAGGTTCTCTGCAAGCACTCTTATCCCCCAGTCATGTCTCCAGCTCTGAACTCTAAACATTTCTGTTATTCACACCTCTGTCTTCTTTTTCCTTTCTTCTCTCCCTCTGCCATTTTTAAGGGAGGCAGTGAGAAAGGGTCTCACTGCCCATGCTGGTTGAGGGTGGTCCTGGACTCATAATCTTCCTGCCTTCACCTGCTGAGATTACAGTCAGGCAGCATCATGCCCCATTTTACAATATGTTTTCCCCCTTGTCCTCTTCCCTGGCCTCCCTTCCTTCCTTCTTCCTTCCTTCCTTCCTTCCTGCCTTCCTTCCTTCCTTCCTTCCTTCCTTCCTTCCTTTCTTCTGTCTTATTGTTGTATCAATATATGTTCATACCATATACGTGTGAGTCTAAGCACCTGTTCACCATTGTGTGTGCCCTGTGTTAATGATGTGTGTGTGTGTGTGTGTGTGTGTGTGAGAGAGAGAGAGAGAGAGAGAGAGAGAGAGAGAGAGAGAGAGAGAGAGAGCACGTGTACTGAGGAGTGTATATGGAGGTCACCTTTTGAGTCAGTTCTCTCCTTTCACCATGTAGCTTCCAGGGATGGAACTCAGGTCACTTGACTGGCATAGCAAATGCTTTACCCACTGAGACCTTACCTGGCCTCAAAGTATCTTTTTTACCATAATTACCAAGTGAGGATTCCAATCAGGTCTCTCTCTTGGGATTTTTGTCCAAGAGCTAGCTGTTTCCTGACTCTCATTCTTTACTAAGTGTCCTTTAGAACACTGTCTAATGTTTCTTCATAGCCTGAAATGCAACATGGATAAACTAAACTGATTTTCTCTACACAAATTATTATCTATGTCCTCAATCTCCCCTACCCCAAAATAGGCAAGAATCATCTTGAGAGTGACTGTCAGAGGTTTTTCTTGTCATTGTTTTTGTTTTGAGACAAGGTCTTATGGAACCTGAGTGAGTCTCAAAGTTATTGTGCCAGGAAGACTCTGACCTTTTTTATCCATCAGCTTCCACATTCATTGTGTCCCACAAAGAACAGTTTGTCTTTTTTCTCTTTCCTTTTTTCCTCTTTAGTTTGACCTCCCTCTCCCTCTCCCTCTGCCTCTGCCTCCCCTCCCCTTATCCCTCCACCTCTTTTCCTTTGGTTTTTTTTAGGAGGATCTCACTATGTAGCCCTGCCTGGCACTGTGGAGGCTAGCTCTAACATAACTTGAGACTTAGGCTGAAGAGGTACTCATTTGGTAACCTATTTGTAGTACAAACATAAGTACCTGAGTTTCAACCCAAGAACCTATGTTAAAAGACTGTGTGTGGTCCTGTATATTTGCAATCTTAGTGCTGTACATGGGACTGGATCCTTGGGAGTCCTGTTTTGTTCCTTGCTAACTTGTCACAGAGGAAGTCTCCCTCAAGGCAATCACTGTCATGCTTCTCCTTCAGGAGTCCTCACTGCCCCCTCCCCCTCACAGTCACTCACAGGGCACTGTGTCTCGCAGATACTCCCACCACTGCCGAAGTGTGGAATCCCCCATCATGTAGACAATGCGGCCAGCCAGGCAGTTCCGGATGCTGTCCACCATGGGGAAAGAGCGGCTAGAACAGAATGTTGAGTGCCATCTGTCTTGGTGGTAGAAGCCGGAGGGTTTTGGAGATAGGTGACCAGGGTGGCATGGGGGCCTTGAGGGCAAGGCTACAGGGGAGAGAAAAATGGAGCAGATTGTATTTTGTTTAAAAAGCTCAACATGAATATCTTACAATATGTCAGATATCCTTTACATTTTTTGTAATTTAAGGTTTGCACATTTATTTGTGTGTGTGTGTGTCTGTGTGTGTACACCACAGCACACATGTGGTACGCAGAGGACAGCTTTTGGAAGGGAGATCTTCCCTTTACTGTGTATGTCTCAGGGTTTGAAAGTCATCAGCCTTGGCAGCAAGCACCTTTTCCCAATGAGCCATCTTGACAGTCCAATCAGGCATTCTTCTACATGCTTTATATGTAGCATATCAATGTACTCTTACAGAGCCTGTGAAGTTTGTGTGTGTGTGTGTGTGTGTGTTTGAAAACATCTTATTTACCTCATAACCTTCCCATGGAGGTGAGAATAGTCCTACCTTCCTAATTCTCCTGTCTTCACCTGGAGAGTGCTGGGATCTCCACACTCTGGAGGTAGCACTGTTCATGTCTCCACTTATGATGTAGACACAGGGGACTTAGAATTTACTGTGAACTAGAACAATCATGATGGCCCAGAATCAGTAGGGATGGTCTGTCCAATTAGGCAAGTACTCTGCCATTAAGTCCTATCATGAGCCCATATAGTGGGTTTCCAAAAGAACAGTGAAAAACAGGGATAGCATTTGAACCCAGGAATTATGCTGTTACAGCCCCAGTACTAACTACTGTACCACACTTCCCTGGCAGGAAAGAGGGTAAAGACATGGGAAAAAACATCTGAGGGCTAGGGAGATGGATCAGTGCATTGCACAATGGTAAGGACCTAGTTTTGACCCCTAGAACATGTGCAAAGGCTAGGTGTGGTATGCCTGGAACCCCAGCACTTGGGGAGTTAGAGATGGCAGAACCTAGAGCCTCACTGACCAGCCAGCCTAGCTGAACAGCAAGATACAGGTTCAGGGAGAGACTGTACCAAATCCAGTACCATTATGTGTCCCTGTGTTCACTAACCCAGAACCTGGCACCTGGAGCCCTTCCTCCATCCTGGGGCTGCTGGCTGCTGGCCAGGAGCTTTCCCGGTAGGAGTGGTGGCCAACATGTAGAAACAACTCAAGTACTTCCTCTGTGACAATCCATGTGGGGCATAGAGGATGCAAGGGGTTTGGGGTGGTTGAACTCCAACCTGGGCCATCCAACTGGCTGGACACAGGCATCCCAAGACCACAGGGCTGAACACTCGGATCCTTGTGCCTGAGGCTCTAGACCCAACCTGACTTCCTCTAGGGTATAGTATCATGTCTATTCAGGGACAGCATAAATCAACTGGTACATTCTACCCTGTGACCAGTGTCCTTTAGGTATTGAGCAGAGTTTCTACAAACACTACATTCTCTTTCCATGTGTGCCTGTGTGCATGTGTGTATTTTCATGTGGACTCTCAAGGACAATGCTGGTTCCAGCTCTGTCTGTTGCTGGGAAGGTTTCTATAGACCCTTTCTACCTCCTCCCTCAGTCTCATCTTTTGATAGGGCACATGATCGATTCAAGGGTTACTTACTTCTTGGAGGGAGGCACCAATGCCATCAACTTCTTCTTTAATGACAGAATGCCAAGAGAGAGAATCTGGGACCCTCTTAATATGGATGCTTGATTAATCAAGGTCCCCCGTTGGTCACCTTGCAAACACTGAATTTGGAGGCTCTATGGGCAATAATATGTACAGGGGACCTGGGTCCTACCTGACTGCAGGGCTTTCTGACTGTGGCCTGAAGGAGCAGAATTAGCTCTTCTTCAAGCTTGAGCTCTGCACACCAACTACCCAGCCACCCTTGCGCTGCCAGGTTACCACTTTTTTTTTTTTTTTGGCTCTGATTACTACCAATTTTCAAACCACTGAACCCATTCACTTGAGAGGGAAGCAGAAAACAATATCAACAAAATTAAACCAAAACCAAAATCTACCATAAGAACCAGTGAAATGGCTTAGCAGATAACAGTGCCTGCTCCCAAGACTGATGACCTGAGTTCAACTCCTGGGACTCACACTGTAGGAAGAGAGTACTAACTTCTGCAAGTTGTCCTCTGACTTCCATGTGTCTGACATGGCACATATGTTCTTGTACACATACACACAGAGTGCACAAAACATGTAACTGAAAGTGTAACAACTTAACATAAAAGAAGGTAGAGAACAATTAGGGAGAGCATTTTGAAATTAGTCTGGTGTCCACATACTCCTGCACAAGAGAGTGAACCCACCCATATAACAATGTACATATTAGCACCACATACACACACTCACAAGCCCACAGATCATCTAAGCTGATACCCATGCCAACCCCATCATGTCCCAGTCTCGCTCACCCAAGTTACTCATGTTCCCCTGGGCTGCTGGTAGGACCAGGATTGGAGGTATTCCTGAAGGGAGCTTCTGGTCAGTCACGTTCCTTAGGAAACACTGAGTGTGAGCGTTGACATAGGTTGATCAGGCGAAAAGTAGATTCACAAAGAGCAGACCATGGCTGACTGGTTATTTATCCTCTGCCTGAATATGGGTCACTGTGTCAAAGTGAGCACACTAACATGGGGAGAGTATAGGGGCTAGGAGGAATACACAAGGAAAGGCCTTGTTAGTCCACTAACAGTTAAGGTAACAGAAGAGCCATGTAGTTCCCTTTTATAATAAACAGAGCTTCACAGCACATGAGAAAATGGAACATTCTAGAAAGCACAATAAATGCTGTTACTGTTGCTACACAAACATGCCGTTACACAAACATGCAGGAAAGGTAGCACTCTGCCCTGGTTTTTTTTGACCCAGGGTCTCATTCTCATGCTTCCCAGAATGAACTTGTATTTACTATGTGTGGTAGTTTGAGTATGTCTAGCCAAGGGAGTGGCAGATTTGAATGTGTGGCCTTGTTGGAGTAGGTGCACCACTGTGGGCATGGGCTATAAACCCTTCATTCTAAATGCCTGGAAGCCAGTATAGTCCTAGTCACCTTCAGATGAAGAGGTAGAACTCTCAGCTCTGACTGTACCATGACTGCCTGGATGCTTCTGTGTAGATGACAATGGACTGAACTCTCTGCACATGTAAGCCAGCCCCAATTAGATGTTTTTCTTATGAGAGTTGCCTTGGTGATGGTGTATCTTCACAGCAGTAGGACTCTAAGACACTATGAAACCAAGGAGTACCTCGAAATCTTGGCTTTTATGCCTCAATCACACAAGAAATTCGAGTTCACTCTGACTTACAGGAATCTCTAGGTGATGATGGTGATGACAAGATGACCACGACCATGTTGTTGCTGCGAAACCCAACAAACTAGCTTTGATCCTTGGGCCCCACATGGTGGGAGGAGAGATTTGACTTCCTCCTGTTGTCTTCTCACCTCCACATGCCTATGGTGAAGACTGGGACTCATGGGCTGGAGAGATGGGTCAATGGATATAAGCACTGACTGCTCTTCCAGAGATCCTGAGTTCAAATCCCAGCAACCACACAGTGGCTCACAACTATCTGAAAGGAGATCTGATGCCCTCTTCTGGGGTGTCCAAAGACAGCTAATTAGATAGATTAAATAAAACTTTGGGCCGGAGCAAGCAGAGGTCCTGAGTTTAATATCCAGCAACCATGTCATGGCTCACAAACATCTGAACGGCTATAGTATACTCATATACATTAAATAAATAAATAAATAAATAAATAAATAAATAAATAAATAAGAAAGACTGGAATTATTCAGGATTCTGGATTTCTTACCCAGCCATCAGGTCTTCATCGTATGACGTGGTCACCTTCAGATAACTTCCACTTGAGTGACCCACTAGAGCATTGCAGGGCAAAGTAGGGGGTTGAGCACAGAACCAGATCTCCCCAGAGACCATGTCCTTGTACTGGCAGGTAGACCCTTTGGCTCCAGTTGACTGGGGGTCCACGTTACAGACGACAGTCTCTTGAGAGCCATCTGTTCCTTGGAAATACCCTCTAAAATCAACAGTGGCTCGTTTTTCTCTCCAGACTCTTTGCAGGACCCCGACTGCCTCGCTGGAGTGGATCAGCCGCACTTGCACCTGGGCCTGGCCAGCCCAGAGCAGGGGGAAGGACAAGAGGTTAGTGCCATTCTCCAGATCCTTCACCTCCCCTGGGACTCCTGCTCTCAATTCTGGGCCCAGTAGCTGTGCCCGAAACAGATCTCCACCGTGAGCCTTGGGCCTACCCCAGTGATCCCTAGCCACCAGGATGGCCTCTAGGTTACTTCCCAGAGTATAGTTGGCCTGGGCAGGACCCTTCAAGTGGTAGGAGGAGGTTTTGGGGCTGGTAGAGTCCAAAAAGTGATCACTGTGTCCACCAGTTGAGGGCCAGTATAGGAGGCTGGTCAGGTTGGAGAGTTCTTGAGGGAGAGAGTCCCAGTTGATGGTCTCTGAGATATTTTTAGAGGCAGGACGGGGTTGTGGGAACCACCGGACTACGGGCTCACTCCAAGTCATCATGAGGCAGAACAGCTGTGGGTAAAGAGAGAGGATTATGCCAGAGTGTTGTGTGTGTCCATTTTCTTCCTCAAAGAAGGTGTTCCTGTTGGCTGAGTAGCATCTAGGTGTCCTACCTGCCTTTGTCCTTTTGTCTGTCCTTCGTAAGACTGGCATTTGACCTTTATGTAAAAGAAACATCTCAAGGCCGGGGTGATTATGTTACTAGAATTTCTAGGCAGTCCCAATTGAATCACCACATGTTACAAATAAAATTCATATTCAACTCTGTGTGTATGTTATGTGGATTTAGGACTGTGTGCATATCTGCATGTGACTTAGATGAAACTCTCATTTGAGCATATATACCCGAGGAACACAATAGTTTGTGAATAGCAGTCATGTGAGCATGGGGCCGGCAGCCTCCCATGGGACTTCCCCATCCTAAGATGGCCTCATGGCATGAAGCAGCAATCATAAAACTTCTTAGTTCTAACAGACACACTCTTTATTATCGTATCTCCTTTAGACTAAGAAAAAGTCACAAGTCCCATATTTTAAATTGGATTGAATGTGATAGAAATGATCTATCATGAAGTTATGATCTATCTATCATAGAATGGTGATAGAAATTCACGTATACTCTTTGAAATATCCTCTATATGTGATTCACCACTGGTTTAAGACATTCACTCCAGTCAGAATGACTAAGATAAAAAACTCAGGAGAAAACAGGTGCCGGGAAGGATGTGGAGAAAAAGGAACACTCCTCCACTGCTAGTGGGATTGCAAACTGGTACAACCACTCTGGAAATCAGTCTGGCGGTTCCTCAGAAAACTGGGCATGATACTACTAGAGGACCCCATTATACCACTCCTGGACATATACAGAGGATTCCGCAGCATGTCATAAAGACACACGCTTCACTACATTCATAGCAGCCTTATTTAAAATAGCTAAAAGCTGGAAAGAACCCGGAAGTCCCTCAATGGAGGAATGGATACAGAACTTGTGGTATATTTACACTATGGAATACTACTCAGCTATTAAAAACAATGAATTCATGAAATTCTTAGGCAAGTGGGTGGAACTGGAGAATGTCATCCTGAGAGAGGTGACCCAATCACAAAAGAACACCCATGGTATGCTCTTACTGATAAGCAGATATTAGCCCAGAAGCTTGGAATACCCAAGAAACAATTCACGTATCAAATGATGCCCAAGAAGAAGGAAGGAGAGGCCCCTGGTCCTGAAAAAGCTCAATGCAGCAGTATAGGGGAATACCAGGACAGGGAAGTGAGAAGGAGTTGATTGGGGAACAGGGGGGAGGGAAGAGGGCTTATGGAATTTTTGGGAAGAGGGAGATCCAAGAAAGGGGAAATCTTTTGATATGTAAATAAAGAATATATCTAATAAAAAATAAAATAAAATATTCTTTTCATGATGGTGATATTTCACTATTATAAAGGTCTATTTAGATTAAGAAAAGGTAATTGAAAAGTATGCTTAACTACTTATGTATTTGCTAGATGTGGACACTCTGTGCTTGTTTCTGACTGGTCCTAAATGTGTGAATACATGGGGTTTCTTTCTCCTATCACCACCACCTGGCCCAAGTACCCTCAGGTTTCAGGCCGCTGGATCTCATAGAACACAAATTCAGATGTTATTTAAATATGTATAATTGTCAAGTTGTTTCATACAGTTTTCCTCAATTGCTGGCTCGGGTATCTGGTTATTGCTCACCACTTTAAGATCCAGGCATGTTTTTAAAGTGCAGGGTCAAAAATAGGATTATCGGCCTGTAAGTTATTGTATATAGTTAAATCATATGTCTTGGGGTAAATAATTGAAAGTTTGTACTTTGATAATTTTAAACCATGTGACATGGTTCTATTCCAGGATATAAACAACATGTGGCTGCTTGCCATCTTAACAATAGGATAAAGAAGGAGGAGTTATATTTGGTTAAGGGCAGCCACAAGGCTGGCAGCCATCTCTGTTATTGGAAGTCATGGCTTCACTGACATTTAGATCAATAGGTGACATGAGCAGGTCTCCAAAGATGCTGTTAAATACAGGCAGACAGTTGATCAATGCAATTGCATTGAAAACCCTGAAATCAAGCCACAAGCCTATGGACACTTGATTTTTGGGAGATGAACCAAAACCATACAATGGAAAAGGGAGAGATTCTTCAACATGTGATGCTGGTCTAACATAATGTCTGCATGTTTATAGAACCATATTTATAACCCTGCACAAACCTAAAGTTCAAGTGGATCAAAGACCTCAATCTAAAACCAGATACAATAAATAGAATAGAATAGAAAGTAGGGAATATCTTTCAATTCATTGATATAGGAGACAACTTTCTGAACAGAATATCAGTGGCTTAGGCACTAAGATCAACAATTAATAAATGGGACCTCATGAAACTGAAAAGCTTCTGTAAGTCACAGTACACCATCAATAGGACAAAACAACAGCCCACAGATTGGGAATTGATCTTCACCAACCCTACATCTGACAAAGGGCTGATATCCAAAATATATAAAGAACTTAAGAAGTTAAGACACCAACAACCCAAACAACCCAATATAAAAATGGGTTATGGAACTAATCAGAATTCTCAACAGAGGAATCTCAAATGGCTAAGAAAAATACAAAGAAATGTTCAATAACTGGCCCAAATTAAGACCCATCTCATGGGCAAGCACCAATACCTCACACTATTAATGATACTCTGCTATACTTGCAGACAGGATCCTAGCACAGCTGTCCTTTGAGAGGCTTCACCCAACAGTTGACCAAAAGAAATGCAGAGACCCACAGCTAAACATCAGATGGAGCTCAGGGAGTCTTGTGGTAGCCTCAGGGAAAGGACTGAGGAACCTAAAGAGGACAGGGACTCCACAGAAGACCAACAGAGCCAACTAATCTGGACCCTTGGGGTCTCCCAGAGACTGAACCACAAGCCGAAGAAGAGCACAGGCTGGACCTAGGATCCCCACACACATGGAGCAGATGTGCAATTTGGGCTTCATGTGGGTCCCCCAACAACCGGACTCTGGTGCTTGTCTGTGGATCCCATTCTCCTAACTGGGCCCCTTGTCTGGTCTCTGTGAGGGAGGATGTGCCCAATCCTGCAGTGACTGATGTACATGTGTGTGCATGTGCATGTGAGTGTTTGTGCACATGTGTGTGTGTTTTAGTGTGTGTGTGTTTGTTTGTGTGTAGTACCTGAGGGCCTCCACCTTCTCAGAGGGGAAGAGAAGTGAAAATGTGGGGAGAATCTCTGACTGAGCACTGGGAGGAGACAGGGGAGCTGCTATTGGGTGTAAAGTAAATAAATAATTTAAATATGTATATAATAATTTTCGAGACATTAAGTTGTTTACATGTTGCTCTATGTTTTCACTCTTTAAAAGATGCTTGCTTGCAACCCCACCAGCAGTGGAGGAGTGTTCCTCTTTCTCCACATCCTCGCCACTACTGGTTTTCTCCTGAGTTTTTGATCTTAGCCATTCTGACTGGTGTGAGGTGAAATCTCAGGGTTGTTTTGATTTGCATTTCCCTGATGACTAAGGATGTTGAACATTTCTTTAGGTGCTTCTCAACCATTCATTATTCCTCAGGTGAAATTTCTTTGTTTAGCACTGTACCCCATTTTTAATAGGGTTATTTGGCTCTCTGGAGTCTACCTTCTTGAGTTCTTTGTATATCTTGAATATTAGCCCTCTGTCGGATGTGGGGTTGGTAACGATCTTTTCCCAATTTGTGGTTGCCATTTTGTCCTTTTGACAGTGTCCTTTGCCTTACAGAAACTTTGTAATTTTATGAGGTCCCATTTGTCAATTCTTGTTCTTAGAGCATAAGCTATTGGTGTTCTGTTCAAAAAAATTTACTCTGTGCCCATGTGCTCAAGGCTCTTTGCCAGTTTCTTTTCTATTAGTTTCAGTATGTCTAGTTTTATGTGGAGGTCCTTGATCCACTTGGACTTGAGCTTAGTACAAGGAGATAAACATGGATCAATTTACATTCTTCTACATGCTGACCTCCAGTTGAACCAGCACCATTTGTTGAAAAGGCTATCTTTTTCCCACTGGATGGTTGTATCTCCTTTGTCAAAAATCAAGTGACCATAGGTGTATGGGTTCATTTCTGGGTCTTCAATTCTATTCCATTGATCTACCTGCCTGTCACTGTACCAATACCATGAGGTTTTTTGTTTTTGTTTTTGTTTTTGTTTTTTTTTTTTTTTTTTTGGTTTTTCGAGACAGGGTTTCTCTTTGTAGCCCTGGCTGTCCTGGAACTCACTCTGTAGACCAGGCTGGCCTCAAACTCAGAAATCCACCTGCCTCTGCCTCCCAAGTGCTGGGATTAAAGGCGTGCGCCACCACCGCCCGGCTACCATGAGGTTTTTAACACTATTGCTCTGTAGTACTGCTTGAAGTCAGGAATACTAATTCCCCCAAGAAGTTCTTTTACTGTTGAGGATAGTTTTAGCTATCCTGGGGGTCCCTCAGAAAACTGGGAATAATACATCTAGAGGACCCCGCTATACCACTCCTGGGCATATACCCAGAGGATTCCCCAGCATGTAATAAGGATACGTGCTCCACTATGTTCACAGCAGCCCTATTTAGAGTAGCCAGAAGCTGGAAAGAACCCAGATGTCCCTCAAAGGAGGAATGGATACAGAAAATGTGGTATATATACACAATGGAGTACTATTCAGCCATTAAAAACAATGAATTCAGGATATTCTTAGACAAATGGATGGAACTGGAGCATATCATTCTAAGTGATGTAACCCAGTCTCAAAAGAACACTCATGGTATGCACTCACTGATAAGTGGATATTAGCCTTAGAAACTTGGAATACCCAAGACACAATTCACATATCAAACGATGCCCAAGAAGAAGGAAGGAGTGGCCCCTGGTCCTGGAAAGGCTCAGTGCAGCAGTGTAGGGGAATACCAGGACAGGGAAACGGGAAGGGGTCATTGGGGAACAGGGGAAGGGAAGAGAGTTTATGGGACTTTCAGGGAGGGGGAATCCAGGAAAGGGGAAATCATTTGAAATGTAAATAAAGAATATATCAGAATAAAAAAAGATGCTTTATTTTAAAGTTACAAAAATGCAACTGAGAAATTTTAAACTACTTTTGAAATTTTGCAGACTGCCTTTTGGAACAGGAGCAGCAAAGGGGCAAGATATAGCTGTGAGAGTTTTTTGGTATCATGGCAGATCCTCAAGGATTCACCACTGTGATGATTGGTATATGCTTGTCCCAGAGAGTGACATTATTAGAAGGTGTGGCCTTGTTGGAGGAAGTATGTCACTGTGGATATGGACTTGGAGATCTTCCTTCTAGATGCCTGAGCATGCCTACTCTGTTCCTGGCTTCCTTTGGATAAAGATGTAGAACCCTCAGCTCTTCCTTGTGCCATGCCTGCCTGGATGCTACCATGCCTCTGCCTTAATGACAATGGACTGAACCTCTGAACCTGTAAGCCAGCACCAACTAAAAGTTGTCTTTTATAAAATTTGCATTGGTCATGGTGTCTGTTCACAGCAGTAAAATCCTGACTAAGACAGCCATGGAAGGAATCAAATTTTAATAAGGCTTACCAGATTAGGTTTTAGTTGTGTCCAGAGACTGAGTTACCATTGTTTCTGAACTAAGTTTGTGTCACCTTTTCCTTCATGTGGTGGCTCATCTGGGATCAAAAGAGAAAGGTACATCGGCAAAGCATGAGTTTGCCAGATGTGCCAAAAAGGTCATGGGGCATTTGAAGAACAGGGCTGGCATGGTAGTGACCCACCAGTGGGAACCTAGCGAGCTGGCTGGAGGGATTGTGGACTTCAGAGCCAGAATCTCCACAAGATAAAAACAGGTCGGTCATTGTCTGCCAGTGCATGGCCAGCCAGTCCACCAGAACAGAGACACAAGCACGGAAATGAGAAGGTTCAATTTTTTTTTAATAATTACCACAAAAGATAGTGAACCAAGGTACTGGCTGGGCAGGAATCCACTAGAAATTTAAGATTATTAGCCTGAGAATTACAGTTGTATTTTTTTCTTTTGTTTTTTGTTTTTTGTTTTTTTTTTAAGTGAGTAGCTGGGTAGCACTGAGAGGAGTCATGTGAACACAAACGTGGGGATTGAAACATAGAAAGCAGGCTCTGAGGTCCCCTGCTGTGGGGAATGTAGGCTGCTCTGAGTCAGAGAGCTGTAGAATGGAGTTACCTACTTCTTGGGGCAGAGAATGGTTTAACTGTGAATTTATAAAATTGGGATTATTTGCTTTTAGAATAGATTGCCATACAGATTTTGTCTGAATCACGAGGGGAATTTCGTCTGCAGTTTGGAACTAGGATAGAAAAAATTAATCACTTACTTCAAGTAGAGAGGTCAGTGAGCAGTTATTAATAAAATAAATGTCTGTGGCTCCAGGCAGAGTCAAGCAGATAGATGGTATAACAAGTTGGCGGCTCTAGGCAGAGAGCCAAACCATAAAATGGTATAAGATTATTTTACTTGGTTTTTCGTCGGATGTGGTAGACCTGTGCCACATCTGGAACAGAGAGGACCCTACTTTCTGATACTCTCTAGAGAAGATAAGGAGGGACACTTCATACTGGTCAAAGAAAAAGTCTACCAAGATGAACTCTCATCCCTGAACATCTATGCTCCAAACTCTGAACTTATGAATATGGC
The DNA here is from genome assembly GCA_964023405.1 of Apodemus agrarius. Classification (NCBI taxonomy): domain Eukaryota; kingdom Metazoa; phylum Chordata; class Mammalia; order Rodentia; family Muridae; genus Apodemus; species Apodemus agrarius. The sequence goes on from OZ030028.1 coordinate 29,337,307, forward strand.
ACCCACATTCATAAAAGAAACTTTAATAAAGCTCAAGGCACACATTGCACCCCACACAATAATAATGAGAGGCATCAACACCCCACTCTCAAAAATGGACAAATCATGGAATCAGAAACTAAACAGAGATACAGTGAAACTAACTGAATTTATAGACCAAATGGATCTAACAGATATTTATAGAACATTCCACCCTAAAGCAAAAGAATTTACATTCTTCTCAGCACCCCATGGTACCTTCTCCAAAATTGACCATATAGTTGGTCACAAAACGGGCCTCAACAGATACAAAAATATTGAAATTATTCCACCTATCTTATCAGATCACCACAGCCTAAGGTTGGTCTTAAGCTCAAACAAAAGCAATGGAAAACAAACATACACATGGACTTTGAACAATGCTCTTATCAACGATAGCTTGGTCAAGGAAAAAACAAAGAAATTAAATACTTTTTAGAATTTAATGAAAATGAAGAAACATCATACCAAAATTTGTGAGATGCAATGAAAGCAGTGCTAAGAGGAAACCTCATAGGTCTGAGTGCCTCCAAAAAGAGAATGGAGAGGAGCTTACACTAACAACTTGACAGTGCACTTGAAAGCTCTAGAACAAAACGAAGCAAATATCCCCAAGAGGAGTAGATGGCAGGAAATAACCAAACTCAGGGCCAAAATCAACCAAACAGAAACAAAAAGAACTATACAAAGAATTAACAAAACAAGCAGCTGGTTCTTTGAAAAAATCAACCAGATAGATAAACCCTTAGCCAGACTAACCAGACTGCACAGAGTCAGTATCCAAATTAATAAAATCAGAAATGAAAAGGGAGACATAACAACAGAAACTGTGGAAATTAAAAAAATCATCAGATCCTACTACAAGAGTTTATACTTAACAAAGTTTGAAAATCTGGATGAAATGGACAACTTTCTAGATACATACCAGGTGCCAGCATTAAAACAGGAGCAGATTAACCATCTAAATAGTCCCATAAGTCCTGAGGAAATAGAAGCAGTCATTAATAGTCTCCCATTTAAAAAAAAAAGCCCAGGACCAGATTGGTTTTGCAGGGAATTCTATCAGATCTTCAAAGAAGAGTTAATACCAATACCTTTCAAACTTTTCCATGAAATAGAAACTCAAGGAACACTACCCAACTCGTTCTATGAAGCCACAATAATGCTTATACTTAAACCAAACAAAGACCAAACAAGGAAGGAGAAGTTCAGGTCAATCTCCCTCATGAACATTGATACAAAAATACTGAACAAAATCCTGGCCAACCAAACCTGAGAATGCATCAAAACTATAATGCATCACGATCAGGTAGGCTTCATTCCAGGGATGCAGAGATGGTTCAATATATGGAGATTCGTCAATGTATTCCACTACATAAGCAAACTAAAGAAAAAAAAAAAACACATGGTCATTTCATTAGATGCTGAAAAGGCTTTTGACAATATCCAGCATCCCTTCATGATAAAAGTCTTGGAGAGAACGGGAATCCAAGGCCCATGTCTACACATAGTGAAAGCAATATAGTGCAAACCGGTAGCCAACATCAAACTAAATGGAGAGAAACTTGAAGCAATCCCACTAAAATCAGGGACCAGACAAGGCTGCCCACTCTCTTCCTATCTATTCAATATAGTACTTGAAGTCCTAGTCAGAGCAATCAGGCAGCAAAAGGAGGTCAAAGGTATAAAAATTGGAAAGGAAGAAGTCAAAATGTCACTATTTGCAGATGATATGATAGTATACTTAATCGACCCCAAGACTTCCACCAGAGAACTCCTAAAGCTGATAAACAACTTCAGTCAAGTGGCTGGATATAAAATTAAATCAAGCAAATCAGTAGCCTTCCTCTACTCAAAGGATACACAAAATGAGAAAGAAATTAGGGAAATGACACCCTTCACAATAGTCCCAAATAATATTTCATACCTAGGTGTGACTCTAACGAAGCAAGTGAAAATCTATGTGACAAGAACATCAAGACTCTGAAGAAAGTGGATGTTAGCCCAAAAGTTCAAAATAAACAAGTTACCATTCATGCAGCACAGGAAGCTCAAGAAGGAGGACTTAAGTGAGGGTGCTTTGGTTCCTCTGAGAAAGGGAACAGAATACTCACTGGAGCAATAAGGGAGACAAGTGTGGAGCAGAGACTGAAGTAAAGGCCACCCAGAGACTGCCCTACCTGGGGATTCATCCTATAAACAGTCACCAAACCCTGACACTACTACAAGAAGCATATACCAAAAGGAGCATGCCATGGTTGTCTCCAGAGGGGCCCTGCTCTGGCCTTACAAATACAGAGGCAGAAGCTAGCAACCAACTATTGGACTGAGTGTGGGGTCCCCAATGGAGGAGCTGGATGGTATTCCGGAGGAGCTGAAGGGGTTTACAGCCCCATGGGAAGAACAATGACTTCAGCCACCCAGATGCCCCAAGACTCCCAGGGACTGAACCATCAACCAATGGGTACATGTGGTTCCAGCCAAAAATGTGGCAGAGGAAGGCCTTATTGGGTATCAGTGGGAGGAATGGTCCTTGGTCAGATAAAGGCTCAATAGAGGGCCCAACAAAGGGAAACCGAGGGGGAGAGTGTGTTGGGTGGAGGGGCATATACATGGAGGCAAGGGGTGGGAGGAGGGATTGGAGTCTTTGGGGAGGGGGGAGATCGGCAAAGGTTTTACCATTGGCAATGCAAATGAAGATGATATTCAATTAAAAAAAAGATTGTTTTACTTGCCTTGCAGGATACTCATATTCTGCCTAATGTGACTGCAATGGGAATATTGGGTTTTATATCCTCTTGGCAACATAGGAAAGGCCTAAGAATAGAAACATACAGTATTGTAGTTTACTTCATTTGTTTTGGATCGCTGTAATATGAACTAGTATAGGGAATATTAGTCACTGACTCCAGAGTAGAGAGTGCAGTGATAATCATTACCTGCCTTGAACAGGTATTAATTATCTATGTCTGTGGCTCCAGGTAGAGATTTCAACAGACAGACATTATATAGGTATTAATAAATATGTCTGTGGCACTGGGCAGAGAGCCAAATGGAAAGATGCTATTGATAGTCTAACCAGTCACAGGAAGCTCATAGTCTCACAATGTGGGCTCCACAGGAATCTTGAGTGTCTTTTCCTGCTTGGCAAGATAGGAAAGGCCTAGTATAGGCATATAATAGGCATATACAATATCTTAGTTTACTTCATTTGTTTGAGTTGATTTTCAAAATGGATATGATTTTGAGTTTTGTGGTTATATTATTCCTCTGGGAAAGAGGTCAAAATCAAGACTTTTCTGGTTACTGACTCAAGGATATGCTGATTTGAGAGAAAGGGTTTATCTTTGCATTTTTAGAAAAAGTTATTAGTGTCTATACATCTTCTGGAATAATATGGATCAGATTTGGTACAGGGACACCCCCTGAAGAAATAGATTCCAGAAAATCAAACAAAAAGGCTATCTTGATAATACTAAAATTTTGTTTTGAGATTTTCATTTTCCAGAATATACAGCCATGGTGAGTCTCATCTTCAGACATGCTGAACTGACCTGCTTGAATTCCTGATGTCTTGGGCTTTCAGCTGGATCCAGTCAGAACACAGACATCAGAGACTAAATCAATCATTGGTGTGGCCTTCTTAAGGTTAACCAACTCCCCTATTTTCCCCTTCCCTGGCTTCAATGTATCCCAACTCCCATATTCAGCTTGAAGAAGTTATGAAGAGTCATTGTCCTAGTTCCCTGGGCTATGGGGCTAAAGATGGTTGTCTTTCTATGGAATGTAGAAATGCTCATAATTGGAAGAGGGAGATATCACTAGAATTGATTGCATAGCCATAATCTCATTTGGTAGAAATGTTTTTATTTGTTACTAAGCAGACGTCATAATTTCTTATTTTGGTACATAATTTATTTTGATGCAAAATCAAGGTTTTCATTCGTATAAATTTTTTCTATTGATACTAAAAATTTGAAAGTACAGGGCTTAGACCCAGTCCTTCTATTGCTGTTACTTTAAACAGATCTGAAATGATTAAGCCTGAGAGTTAAGGGCCAAATAGCAAATTCATGGCTCTGAGTTTGTTTGGGTGTTTTCAGAGATTTTAATTAGAAATAGCTGAGAGTAGCTGACAGAGAATAGTCCAGATTACTTTATATAAATAGTTGGTTTTCAGAAATGTCAGAAATCCACAGAATGTGATATTTGATGTTATTTATTTACTTGTTGTTGAGACTAGTCTGCTCCTGACAGCTTTCCCTGTCTCAGATTCAAAGAAGAAATTGAGCATCTGTCAGTTACTCCAGTTGTGGTGAGATAGCCACTAGGCAAGAATTGCCTCTTTTCATCTACAGACATAATACTGTCCAAATAAAGGACACAATTACAGGTTTAGGACAGCTTGATTCTGCCGAGACAGAGTAGGCTAGTCCTTAATATCCTGTTTCTCTATGTCTGTCAGATGATCCTGGGCAGAAGGTTGAAGACATGCACCATCTTCCTGACTTACTGGGGCTGTATAGGTAGGCAGCAGCTGCCTCTACAATTTGTCTCAGTTCTGGAAGCTGTGTTAGGCTTCCTATATATTTTCAGTTAATGTTGGTCATTCTTGGATTTCTGACGGGGTTGAAAATTTACTTACAGTCTCATAGCCAACCCAGGCAATACACATTGAGAGAACATATTTGAGGGGATGGTCTTCAGATGGCACACAATCTAAAGCCAGGACATAAGTCAAGGTAGAATCATAAGTCTTTTAATTTAGGACAGATAACAATGTTCTATCTTAATGACATAAATGATGGATGGTAGGTCTATCTTATACTTTGTAGATTACAGAATAGTAATATTTGTGCTTTATATATATTAGAAAGTAGTTTTTTGTTTTTTATTAGAACAGAACATGGGAAGTGTTGTAGATGGGCCTGGTGCTGTTCTTGAGAACCAATCCCCTAGTGAATAAAGGAGCCAATCACTGAGAAAGTAGGCAGGATGGAGGAAGAGAGGAAGCATAAAGGTTTTAGGTACTTTTGGGACAGAAGCAACAAGGGGATAAAATGTAGCTGACAGTTTCCTGGTATGATGGTGGATCTGCAAGGATTCACCACCAGAGGGATCAGATTTTAATAAGGCCTACAAAATTAGGTTTTAGTTGTTGTGCCCAGAGATTGAGTTACCATTGTTTCTGAAAAAATGAAATGAAATGAGATGAAATTTGCAGACAGAAAACCCAGACACTATTGCTGATGCCAAGAACTTGCTGACAGGAGCCTGGTATGGCTGTCTCCTGAAAGGCTCTGCCAAAGCCTGACCAATATAGGTGGAGATTCTAGAAACCAAACATCAGACTTAGGACCAGAAACTGAAGGGAGGAGTTAGGGGAAGGACTGAAGCAGCCGAAGGGGTTTGCAACACCATAGGAAGATCAACCATAGTAACCAACCAGTACCCCCAGAGCACTCAGGGACTAAACCACCAACCAAACAGTACACATGGAGGGAACCATGGCTCTAGCCACATATGTAGCAGAGGATGGCCTTGTCAGGCATCAATGGGAGGGAGGCCCTTTGTCCCATGGAAGTTTGATGCCCCAGTGTAGAGGAATGTTAGCGCACTGTGGCAGGAGTGTGGCCATGGGTGGGGAGAACCCTCATAGAAATAAAGGGTATGGGAGTGTGATAGGGGGTTTGCAGAGGGGAACCTGGGAAAGCAGATAACATTGGAAATGTAAATATAAAATAACTGTTAAAAATGCAAAATGGGGGAAAAAGAAGGCAACAAAATATTTGGAGGTTTACAATGTTTAAAAGGTGAAAATCAGCTGGGCAGTGGTGGGGCACACCTTTAATCCCAGCACTTGGGAGGCAGAGGCAGGCAGATTTCTGAATTTAAGACCAGCCTGGTCTACAGAGTGAGTTCTAGGACAGCCAGGGCTACACAGAGAAACCCTGTCTTGGGGGGAGGGGGTTGAAAATCACTGCCTTAAGTATGCTCAGCTGTGCTTTTGCTAAGGTTATTAAGCTATAGCATAGATTTAGACTTTTATAAGCTATAGATTATTTATAAATTAAATCATAAGGAAACTGTAATGTTCCATAATGATACACCATACAAAGATCAGAAGAGTTCCCAGTCTCTTCGTGGATTGTGCTTAGAAATTAAAAACTTTTATTTTGATACTAGAAAAGCTTCAACTCAAATTCATGATTTTTAATACTCAACCTGAACAGGGAAGGAATCTTCTCCTAGTTTCATGAAAGCTACTGTAATAAAGAAACGCAAGTTGCTAAGTCAAGAACCTTATAAATGATCAAACCTTTAAATGTGTTTAGGAATGTCGTTGAAGTCACGCTAAGAACTGATGCAGGTATGACTGAGCTTCATTTAGCTGTCTATTTAATGCTTCCAGGGTACTGTTTAGAGCAGAGAACTAAAAACAGATGAAGATTATTTATCTCAGATGTGCTTCCTAGCTGGTAGACCTCAAGCCCATCAGAGAATCTGTTGACTAAGGCATATCATATATTTAAAACTATTGTCCTGGACAGAGACTCCAAAATCCTAACAGTGACCCTTCAAGGTCTCCAGGAAGACATGGGCATGAAGACAAAACGCTCCAGCTGGACTGTGGTGTGCTAACCACTGGGAAACACTGCCCTCAATGCTTCACCTTATCATAAACACCCATATTGCCTATGATAAGGCAATGTCAGTGTTTCCTATGTTCTTCCTCCACAGAAAAAGGTTCTCATCTTCTGGGCCTAATGGCCAAAGATGGCCTCTTCCCTCGGTGCCATGGAGACCACAGGAGACTGGGACAACTGTCTCGGGAGTGGACTATGGACTAGGCTGCCATTTTAATTGATGCCTAGGCTATCGACATTAGAATATATCCTTCTCTGCTCTCTTATGAGATTGATGGCTAAGCTAACTGCAACTCTAAGCCAGAGCACAACAGACCACTAGCTCCTTACCCTGAGGTAATCCACCTCCACCTTAGTTCATTACTCAATTCATCAGCAAGTCAAGACTATCAGGTCTCTGATTAAAAGAGGCAAACAGGCTTCCCTTGCTCACAGGCTTCATGTTAAAGATACACGGGTTTCAGAATTAACTTTCTACTATTCCTTTATCTAAAGGACCTAACTTTACAGTGACTGCTCCCAGGGATCAGCCACCTGTGACTCATGGTGAGTCACTAGACAGGAGAAAGATGTAAAGTTTGTGTAAGGCTGAGGACACAGAAGCTTAAGTTAAAAGGGCCTAAGAAAGTGCTTTAGAGTTTAAGGTGTTTTAAGGTTAGTTAATGCAATTGGAACCTTAAATGGTGATAAAGTGGTTTAATGTATATAAAAGAACTTCTGGGGGAATCAGTATCCCCGACCTCAAGCAGTACTACAGAGCAATAGTGTTAAAAAACTGCATGGTATTGGTACAGTGACAAGCAGGTCGATCAACTGAATAGAACTGAAGACCCAGAAATGAACCCACACACCTATGGTCACTTGATCTTTGACAAAGGAGCTATAACCATCCAGTGGGAAAAAAGATAGCCTTTTAAACAAATGGTGCTGGTTCAACTGGAAGTCAGCATGTAGAAGAATGCAAATCGATCCATTCTTATCTCCTTGTTCTAAGCTCAAGTCCAAGTGAATCAAGAACCTCCATATAAAACCAGACACACTGAAACTAAGAGAAAAGAAACTGGCAAAGAGCCTTGAGCACATGGGCACAGGGGGAAATTTCCTTTACAGAACACCAATAGCTTATGCTCTAAGAACAAGAATTGACAAATGGGACCTCATAAAAGTTTCTGTAAGGCAAAGGACACTGTCAAAAGGACAGAATGGCAACCAACAAATTGGGGAAAGATCTTTACCAACCTACATCTGACAGAGAGCTAATATCCAAGATATACAAAGAACTCAAGAAGGTAGACTCCAGAGAGCCAAATAACCCTATTAAAAATGGGGTACAAAGCTAAACAAAGAATTTTCACCTGAGGAATATCGAATGGTTGAGAAGCACCAAAACCACACAAAGATACAACAAAGAAAGAGAACTGCAGGCCAATTTCCCTTATGAATATCGATGCAAAAATACTAAATAAAATTCTTGCCAACCAAATCCAAGAGCACATCAAAATGATCATTCACCATGATCAAGTAGGCTTCATCCCAGGGATGCAGGGATGGTTCAATATACAGAAATCCATCAATGTAATCCACTACATAAACAAACTAAAAGAAAAAAACCACATGGTCATCTCATTAGATGCAGAAAAAGCATTTGACAAAATTCAGCATCCTTGCATGTTAAAAGTCCTGGAAAGAACAGGAATTCAAGGCCCATACCTAAACATAGTTAAAGCAATATACAGCAAACCAGTAGCCAACATCAAAATAAATGGAGAGAAACTTGAAGTAATCCCACTAAAAGCAGGGACTAGACAAGGCTGCCCTCTCTCTCCATATCTTTTCAATATAGTACTTGAAGTTCTAGCAAGAGCAATTAGACAACATAAGGAAGTCAAAGGGATACAAATTGGAAAGGAAGAAGTCAAACTATCGTTATTTGCAGATGATATGATAGTATACGTAAGTGACCCAAAAAACTTCACCAGAGAACTCCTACAGCTGATAAACAACTTCAGCAAAGTGGCTGGTTATAAAATCAACTCAAGCAAATCAGTAGCCTTCCTATATTCAAAGGACAAGCAGGCTGAGAAAGAAATTAGGGAAATAGCACCCTTCACAATAGCCACAAACAATATAAAGTATCTTGGAGTGACTAACCAAACAAATGAAAGATCTGTATGACAGGAACTTCAAGTCCTTGAAGAAAGAAATCGAAGAAGACCTCAGGAAATGGAAAAATATTTCATGCTCTTGGGTTGGCAGGATCAATATAGTAAAAATGGCCATCTTGTCAAAAGCAATCTACAGATTCAATGCAATCCCCATCAAAATCCCAAAGCAATTCTTCATAGATCTAGAACGAGCAATTCTCAAATTCATTTGGAGTAACAAAAAACCCAGGATGGCTAAAACTATTCTCAACAGTAAAAGGACTTCTGGGGGAATCAATATCCCCGACCTCAAGCAGTACTACAGAGCAATTGTGTTAAAAACTGCATGGTATTGGTACAGCGACAGGCAAGTAGATCAATGGAATAGAATTGAAGATCCAGAAATGAACCCACAGAGTTATGGTCATTTGATCTTTGATAAAGGAGCTACAACCATCCAGTGGAAAAAAGATAGCCTTTTCAACAAATGGTGCTGGTTCAACTGGAGGTCAACATACAGAAGAATGTGAATTGACCCACTCTTATCTCCTTGCACTAAGATCAACTCCAAGTGGATCAAGGACCTCCACATAAAACCAGACACACTGAAACTAATAGAAAAGAAACTGGGGAAGACCCTGGAGGACATGGGCACAGGGGGAAAGTTCCTGAACAGAACACCAATAGCTTATGCTCTAAGATCAAGAATTGACAAATGGAACCTCTTAAAATTACAAAGTTTCTGTAAGGCAAAAGACACTGTCAGAAGGACAAAACAGCAACCAACAAATTGGGAAAAGATCTTCACCAACCCCACATCCAACAGAGGGCTAATATCCAATATATACAAAGAACTCAAGAAGTTATACCCCAAAGAACCAAATAACCCTATTTAAAAATGGGGTATAGAGCTAAACAAGGAATTTTCACCAGAAGAAATTCAGATGGCTGAGAAGCACCTTAAGAAATGTTCAACATTAGTCATGAGGGAAATGCAAATCAAAACAACCCTGAGATTCTACCTCGCACCAGTCAGAATGGCTAAGATTAAAAACTCAAGAGACAACAGATGCTGGCGAGGATGTGGAGAAAGAGGATCACTCCTCCATTGTTGGTGGGATTGCAAGATGGTACAACCGCTCTGGAAATCAGTATGGCGGTTCCTCAGAAAATTGGGCATGACACTTCCAGAGGACCCTGTCATACCATTCCTGGGCATATACCCAGAGGATTCCCCTGCATACAATAAAGACACATGTTCCACTATGTTCATAGCAGCCTTATTTATAATAGCCAGAAGCTGGAAAGAACCCAGTTGTCCCTCAACGAAGGAATGGATACAGAAAATGTGGTATATTTACATAATGGAATACTACTCAGCAATTAAAAATAATGAATTCATGCAATTTGTAGGCAAATAGTTGGATCTGGAAAATATCATGCTAAGTGAGTCAACCCAATCACAAAAGAATACACATGAATTGCAATCACTGATAAGTGGACATTAATGAGCCCAGAAGCTCTGAATACTCAAGACACAATTAGCTAAGCAAAAGATTCCCAAGAAAAAGAATGAAGAGGATCCTGGTCTGGAAAAGACTAAATCCAGTTTTGTAGGAGAGTACCAGAACAGAGAAATGGTGGGGAGGGGGGGTGATTTGGGAATGGGGGGGGAGAAGACTTATGGGACATATGGTGAGGGGGGAACTGGAAAGGGGAAAGCCTTTGGAATGTAAGCAAAGAATATAGAAAATAAAAAAAAAAAGAAATGTTCAACATTCTTAGTCATCAGGGAAATGCATATCAAAACAAGCCTGAGATTTCACTTCACACCAGTCAGAATGGCTAAGATCAAAAACTCAGGAGAAAACAGGCGCTGGCGAGGATGTGGAGAAAGAGGAACACTCCTCCACTGCTGGTGGGGTTGCAAGCTGGTACAATCACTCTGGAAACCAGTCTTTTGGTTCCTCAGAAAACTGGACATAATACTACTTGAGGACCCCATTATACCACTCCTGGGCATATACCCAGAGGATTTCCCAGCATGTAATAAGGACACAGGCTCCACTATGTTCATAGCAGCCCTATTTATAATAGTCAGAAGCTGGAAAGAACCCAGATGTCCCTCAACAGAGGAATGGATACAGAAAATGTGGTATATTTACACTATGGAATACTACTCAGCTATTAAAAACAATGAATTCATGAAATTCTTAGGCAAGTGGGAGGAATTGGAGAATGTCATCCTGAGTGAGGTGACCCAATCACAAAAGAACACCCATGGTATGCACTCACTGAGAAGCAGATATTAGCCCAGAAGCTCGGAATACCCAAGAAACAATTCACATATCAAATGATGCCCAAGAAGAAGGAAGGAGAGGCCCCTGGTCCTGGAAAGGCTCAATGCAGCAGTGTAGGGGAATACCCGAACAGGGAAGCAGGAAGTGGTTGATTGGGGAACAGGGGAGGGAAGAGGGCTTATGGGACTTTCGGGAAGGGTGATCCAGGAAAGGGGAAACCATTTGAAATGTAAATAAAGAATACATCTAATAAGAACAAAAACAAAACAAAACAAAACAAAAAGAACTTTAAAAAAAATTCTTCAGATTTCCTCTTCCTGCTATGGTACCCGTTGTGTTAGGACTTTGAAATCTCAGAGTTTTACCATTGATCAGTGGAGCTCTGATAAGTTAGCAGTCTAATTCATGTAAAGCCTTCCACTCTAGGATCAACTATCACAGACACAAGCTCAAGATTTCAAATTTCCTTTGGTCATCTTTTAAGGATAGACTTAAAAGTGTTTTTTTTGTTGTGGTAAACCTATGTATGCCCAGTCTTCTGGAGAGAGGGAAGAAGCCCCTCTGTCACAGTCCGTAGTCATACTGACAATCAAGAGCAAGGGAGCTTTTGCCCTTCTGTTCCACAGAAGGCTTCTGTCTTTCTGAGCTTGCCTTAAGGAGTGTTTATGCTTTTAACACACACACACACACACACACACACACACACACACAAAACCAAACCAAACCAAACCAAACCAAAAATAAAAACTGTTTTCTAAGCCTCTACTATGATGCAAAGATGTGTGTCCACTGCTTTTATCTCCAATGTGGATTTCAGTCCAGATTACAATTGATAGTAATGCTAACCTGTCTAAAATGAATCTCTTTTTGTAAGTTCAAAATGATTCTTGTAAGTTTCAGAGAATCCTCTTGGATTCACCTCTCATGAGTCAAATGGACTCCATAAAAATACTCTGTCAATCAACAGACTTTTTCCCACCTACAGAGGGTGGGACTCCTGTCTTAGTCAGGGTTTCTATTCCTGCACAAAGATCATGACAAGGAAGCAAGTTGGGGAGGAAAGGGTTTATTCCGCTTACACTTCCACACAGCTGTTCATCACCAAAGGAAGTCAGGACTGGAACTTAAGCAGGTCAGGAAGCAGGAGCTGATGCAGAGGCCATGGAGTGATGTTCCTTACTGGCTTGCTTCCTAGGCCTTGCTCAGCTTGCTTTCTTATAGAACCCAAGAAAGATTACCAGGCCAGGGATGGTAGCACCCAAAATCACTCCCTTGATCACTAATTGAGAAAATGCCTTACAACTGGACCTTATGGAGGCATTTTCTCTGTGATAACTCCAGCTTGTGTCAAGTTGACACACAAAATCAGCCAGTACAACTCCTCCCCCATTAGCTGGTTTTAGGATTCCCTCCCTGCAACTACCCGGACCCTGGGCCTAAAAGTTTCAATTGTACACCGAATAAATAATATTTCTCCCTAACAAACTTAACTGTCTCCTCCCTCTAATATGCATGTGTGTGTTCCAGTATCCTGTCAAGTCCGGGTGTTTCCTGTTGGCTCCTGGCACTTAGCTTCTTCTGATGAGAGGCACACCAGGGCGCAAATCTCATAAAAGAGATTTATTGGAGGGTCCCGGGAGAAGAGCTACAGACTCAGGGATGGCTGCCCTCTGCTTCCACGAGTGGGAATTGAACACATGGTGGGGCTTATATAGGATTGCTTCGTTGGAGGAGCTGTTCATGATAGAGATTTCCAGATTGAGGAGATTTGGGGATTTCAAGTCTTGATCTTGGGGCGCTCAAGAATTGGTGCGTTTTCATGTTCAAGGATTGGTGGGTTTTCCTGCTCAGGGATTGGTGGGCTTTTTCACCCACCCCACCACCCACCCCCACTGACCCCTTTCCCTGTATCAGGCCCATGGCTTAGAGTGGAAAGTCCTGCCTGGTCCCAGGTGGCCTTGGCTGAGGCACCACCTCTATGCAGCTCCTTGGGGAGGCTGGAAAGGAGGGACTGTCACTGTGGAGAGCTCCTGCAGGACAGCTCCTGCTGAGATGGGAAAAGGATGAGCCACTGTGGAGAGCTCCTGTGATGGCTGCAGCTGGGGAGCAGTCCTGTTGCCTCCATTTTGACATCTCCTGTGGGGGCATCTTAAGGCAGACATAGGCTGGGGCAGAAAAGATGGGCTAGCGACTTCCTTGATGGATTTTTCTGCAAGCTGCTTAGGGTCTACAATGAGGGTGGAGAAGAGAGAGTGCACAGGACAAAGAGGGAGAGAGACAAGGGGGCAGTCCTTTTATACACAGCTCACACCTGGTGCACCTGTAGGGGACAGCAACAGCTGTTGACATAAGCCAAAGGCACAAGGTTCCTGGGCCAAGCTTCTATTTGGCCCAGATTGAATTGTTTTTTAGTAATCAGCTGACCCTTTTGTAGTTAGGCAGTTAGCTTGAAAAATAGATGGCTGCCCTGACAATACATCCTGCTTGGTGGAAAACTCTCTTTCACCGTGGGAACTTCCCACCCCTGAACAGTTATGAGTTTCCCTCCTTGCTTACTGCTTAAAAAAAATAAAGTTTCGCCGGGCGGTGGTGGCGCACGCCTTTAATCCCAGCACTTGGGAGGCAGAGGCAGGCGGATTTCTGAGTTCGAGGCCAGCCTGGTCTACAGAGTGAGTTCCAGGACAGCCAGGGCTACACAGAGAAACCCTGTCTCGAAAAAACCAAAATAAATAAATAATAAAGTTTCTTTGGAGCTTGGTCATCAGATCACCTGTCTTGCTCTCATTCTTCATATCTCTTGTCCCCCATTCGTTGGTTCTCTCCTCAGGTTCACGCTGAAGACCCTGCTGGCAGGGGCATCGTAGCGCCCAGACGTGGGACCTGAGGTATGAGATTCCCAGGGAATGTCTCTCAACACATCCGGCCGGACACATCGAGATCGCTGTGAAAATTCGAGTCGCGAGTGAAGATCTGCACTGTGATCACCACAGGACTGCCTGCCTGTGACATCGATCCTGAGGAAAAGGTGAGTGTGGTGCAGTCGTGGGACAGCCATTGACTAGGCATGACTTATTCCTTCTGGGGGCCTTAAGGAGTCCCTCAAGGCGCGAGGAACTAGGGTTAAAAAAGAAAGATTTACATATAATGTTTTGCTTTTATTGGAGACATGTGTCCATGGTTCCCTCAGGAAGGAAGGATTGATGGAAAGAGGTGGGGGAAGAGTAGAAGACTGTCTCCAGGATTTCTATAAAGTTTTTGGGCCCAAGAAGGTGCCTGATCAAGCCCTTTCTTACTGGAATCTGGTCAGAGATGTTCTTAGGGTTCATAATCATTCCCTTGATATTCAGAAAGTAGTTAAAGAGGGCGAAAAAGCTCTTCAAAGATTATCCAGACCGCCCTCCGTACGTGAGTCTGTTTCTATTCCCATACCTGACCCTGAGACCTTTAAAGAAGAGCTCAAAAAGTCCGCCTCTGAGGTGATTACGGAGCCGCCTGCTAAAAAGATTTATTCTTCTCTTAAAGACTCTAACGAACTCAAACAAAGGAGTCCACAGGAGGTCTCCTACCAGAAGAGCCCGGTTTCCCTGGAGGAGGAAAATAAAAAGCCACTGGCTTTTTCTGCCTTTCCCTTTAAATCTCTTCCCGACGCTTCCCCCTCCCCCAAGCTCTTGGCTCAGCCAGTGCCGGGTTTTTGCGCAGGGTCCTAGATTTTGATAATATCTCTGCTTGTGTGGATAAAGCGAAAGCAAAAGAGAGAGAGAGAGAGAGAGAGAGAGAGAGAGAAGGCCTCTTTGAGAAACATTTTGCAACAAAAAAGAGAACATTTACAGTTGATTAAGGAACTCCAGGCACTCAGTTTAGAATTAAGCAACACTGCTCAGGGGGTGAGGGGGGCTCGCCTCCCTGCGGGGGGGGGGGGGGGCAAGGTTGGGGCCAAGGGATGTCCCAGTCTCTGACCTTCCTAGGGGCCAGAGGAGTGAGGAGTGCCTGGCCCTGCGACTGAGCTTCCTAATTCTCTTCCCTGTATTGTCTATTGTATTCCCTGTATCTGTCCTTGGCGCGCCAATCTGTCCATATCTGTCAAAACTGACTGTTTTATGTTAAGTCTGTGTTTTCGTTTTGTGCTTTGATTGTTTGTTGTTCTGTGTTTCGTGTTCAAAAGAAAAAACGGGTAAAACTGTATCTGCTGGTTGTTCACCCTTTGATTTAGTTTTAACTAATTTCATAAAAAGAGAAAAACAGAAAAAAAAATAGATAGCAGTCTCGATTGGCCTTTGGGGTATGGCACCTGTAGTCAGGAGTCTTGCACAGCTGAGAAGCCCTGGCAGGAGCTTCTCTGTACAAACCAATCTTCAAGGGGTCAGAAGCTTCTCCTCTTCTATTGTAAGGGCGCTGATGGCTGCTTTTCCTACAAAACTTGTGATTATTGGGTTCAGCAGGCAACAAGGAGCTCCTCTCTTAAAATTACTGCTAGAAAGGATAAGAAAATTTTTGTTTGGTCTAAATTTATAAGATTCGTGAAGCGGTTTAATTTTGTTTCTGATTGGTCATAAAGGTATAAATATGTCCTACAAAAACACGTTTTGGTTATAGAGTATTAGCTTATAAGTTGTTGGGTATGATTAAAAAACGTGTAATGCGCCAGGCGGTGGTGGCTCATGCCTTTAATCCCAGCTTGATAATCAAAAGTATCCATCACAATGGCCAACCAGTTCACTGTCTTCTTGTATCTTTGTAAGTATTTTTTTGAGATAGTCTCAGACAGCCCGGCCGTGGTGGTGCACACCTTTAATCCCAGCACTCAGGAGGTAGAGGCAGGTGGATTTCTGAGTTCGAGGCCAGCCTGGTCTACAAAGTGAGTTCCAGGACAGCCAGGGCTACACAGAGAAACCCTGTCTCAAAAAAAAAAAAACAAAAACAAAACAAACAAAAAAAACAAAAACAAAACAAAACAACAACAAAAAACAACAAAAAACAAAATGTGTAACGTTGTGTATAAAAAAGTTAGCAGCTTAAAACTGGTAATTCAGGGTTGGAGTCATTTTAAACAACACATGGCATGAACCAGCCCAGGAAATCAGGCCTCTAAAGATACTTCCAAATTGGGATAATATTTTGTGTAGTTATTATCCTAGAAACTAGTCCTATAAGGGATAAGATTTAAAACAATGTCTCTTTAATGAGGTATTGGAAGTTGCACTGTCAAACATTCGTATATGAGAAGTGGCAGTCAAACTGTGAAAGCAATGCCTTTGGTATTGATTTTAAAGAAAATAGATTGTTTTAAAATTGGGCTTTGTTTTCCAAGGTTGTGGCTATGCTTTGATATTACAAAAAAAGCTTAAGAACTATGGCTGAAGTGCCAGTGTTCCTTTGACTGCAGTTTGCAGATCCTAGGCAAGTAGAATTTTTGGAGATCTTCAAGCAGGGGTTTCTTTTGTTACACAATTGGCTTATAAGAATGCTAATTTAGTCTGCCACCCAACCACCAGCCATCCAAAGCAAAGACAGACTTATATTCATCTTTGTGCAGAAATTGGACCCACATACAATCAGTGTCTGGCCATGGCTGCTGCCTTACAGGGGACTACAGTACAAGCAATGCTTTCACAGCGCCGGGGTGATAGGAATGTCTTAAGTTTGGGGGCGTAAATCATCTTAAGAAAGATTGTCCAAAAAATTAAAGATATAGACAGCAGAGTTGCCCCCCTGGAGTCTGTCCTCACCTCAGGAGGGATAATCTTTGGGCCTGACCTCAAGCAATAGTCTCAGATTGGGAAATATTTATTTTACATTTGAAATATTTACATTTGCAAAGCTCAGAGCTGCCTCAGAGGCTTGCATGACCCTCCCTGCCTAGGGAAGTTTTTTTGGGCCCTCACCTCGCCTTCAGGGGATTCCTCTTAGGCCAAAACAGCACTATTGCAGATCTATCGAGGTGTTATTCAAAATGAAGTTCAAATCTAAGATTTATGAAAGGTTCATGAGACTATGAAACTTATGAAGTTATTAAAATCTGGCCTGCCTACTGCATATGGAGTTATTATGGATTTGGAAAATTGTCTTTATATTATTCCTTTGATTCCTGATGATTGTAAAGGGTTTGTGAAGCGATATCATTGGAAAGTTTTGCCTCAAGGAATGGCTAATTGCCTTACCTTATGTGAGAAACAAATTTTCTTGTCTCCGCTTCAATACCAGAAGCTAAGACTTCTAACCTTTCCGTGTATATTATTTACGGAGTTTTACTACAGGCTTTTGCTCTTATACAATGGGCTTTAAAAGTTTTAAAGTAATTGTTGCTCCGGAAAAGATCACCCTCAAGAAATTAAAGGGGGGATCTGTATCCCATTAAAGGAGTCCCCCAAAATCTTTTAAGCCATACAATGTTTATATGGAATTCCCTAACCTTGGATCGACAAGGAAAATCAGCTGCCAATCGAGCCTTTGGCATCCAGAAACCAAACTTAATCATGCTACAGTCATGGGGAAAGATCCACTAAGCCTCCAATGGAAAGGCCCTGACCCCGTGCTTGTATGGGGCCAAGGGTCAGCTTATATTTATGATATAAAAGAGGGGGCAGCCAGATGGCTGCCTGAATGCTTAATAAAACAGAACGATGCCGTATAAACTAACCCCGATTCCAGGGCGTGAAACAACCCCCTAAGAGTCTCCAAAACTTTTCTCTTTTCAGGAACATGGATTGCATCTAATCAAAAAGGTTTCTCTGGATGCTCCTGTAGATCAGACGTGCTGTGACGCCATCAGGATCAGAAAAATTGTAGTCTGCCAGCTCACCTTTTGCATGGAGCTTTTTCATGGCAGAAAACTATACCAACCATGCTAAAACCCGGAGTTATGGCCATCTCCTGGCCACTGCTGACTGACCACCTAAAGGATGTCAGCAGCCCGTTTTGTTAAATCTTACTGATTTTTTTAAGGCTCGACCGGGAAAGACTGCCTCTGCCCTTTGTCTTCTGTTTGATCAGAGCCATCCACCATGTAAAAATAAATGGATTGGGGAGAATGTTGGCTGTCCCTGGCGGACCTGTAAGATCCATGATGTTGTCACACTCAAAGAGGAGCAAGTACTTATTCAAAGTCCTTATAATCAACAAAATGTTTAATGGTCCAGTTCAGGATTTATCTGGGTCATTTGAGATCCATGGGACGCACGTTGGACCTCACCAGTTAAAGGAGACGCATATATGACTAGAGATACAAGGTGGCCCAGTAGCCGGATTTATATCTGGCGATCCCATGTCCAACTCCAATCTACTATTTATTCTGATATTTTGAAACATGAGGAAGAGTTAAATATACAACTTTCTTCAGCTCCCCAACACCCCTTTACTTGGGTCGCCCTTCTTAGAGAGGGGTTAATGCTCGCTAGCTAATATTACAGGTACTGATTATGTCTCTGCATGCTTTCTTTTTTTTATTTTTATTTTCTATATTCTATGTTTACATTCCAAACATAGAATTTCCCCTTTCCCAGTCCCCCCCCCACCCTATGTCCCATAATTTCTCTCCCCCCCAACTATTCCCCAATCATTCCTCCTCCCCCCATGGTTTCTCTACAAAACTGGATCCAATCTTTACAGGCCCAGGGTCCTCTCCTTTCTTCTTCTTGGGAATCATTTGACTTGCTAATTGTGCCTTGAGTATTTAGGGCTTCTGGGTCTGCATGCTTTCTTTGAGCAGCTCTTCTCACCCCCCCACCCCCACCCCACCCCCGCCCCGTGGTGGTCCCTTATCCTGTTACCCTGGGGCCATTTATTCTTGGCAGAATTTTATTTGACAACAAATCAACTCCCTGGCATCAAAATCTATGCAAGCATATTATCATTGACTAGACTTAGCCGACCGTGGCCTTGATGAGCCTTCTGTAAGGACCCCTTACGGGAGCTACATAGAACTCAGATCTATGTATGTCTGCTTACGAGCGGACAAGGACACCAGTGGAAGGTGCAAGGCAAAACACTGAAAGGAGAGGACCATGTTTTCTGCCTCTGAGTCCCCTTTGATACAAATCTGGTGGCATAGAGGTTGGTGTTTAAAGGCATTCCATAAAATAACAACTAACAAGGAAGCCTAAACCCTCTCCTCCCAAAAAGACACCATAACACATCTAGGAGAACCAGGTCAATAGCAGTTGACTGTATACTTGATCAATATCTTCTTACCTTAAATATAATAGAAAAAGAGGAGATGCCGGGAGCCAATGGGTATATCATAGCATATTTGACTTCATGTTTGATTTACTCCCAGGGCCAAGCTTATTGAATTGTAATCAGCTGACCCTTTTGTAGTTAGGCAGTTAGTCTGAAAATAGATGGTGGCCCTGACAGGATATCCTGCTTGACGGAACACTCTGTTTCAAAATGGGAACTTTCCACCTCTGAACAATTATGAGTTTCCTCCTCACTTATAAGCTGGTAAAAAATAAAGTTTCTTTGGAGCTTGACCAGATCACCTGTCTTGCTCTCATTCTTTGTGTCTCTTGTTCCCCATTTGTCAGTTCTCTCCTCAGGTTCACGCTGAAGACCCTGTTGGCTGGGGAAGCCAAGAAGCAATGAAGAGAAGAAGGGAAGAAAGGAAGAAGGAAGGAGGAAGAGAAGGAGCAGGGCTGAGCCTCCTCAGGGAGTCCTCAGCTCAGCTGGGAATGGAGAGTGGACTGGGGGAAACTCTCATAGTTATAAAAGACAGTGGGGCAAGGAAGGTAATGGGAGCCGCAATGCCTCTGCTGAGGCGGCTTCCTTCCAGAGCTGTGTGGTTGTCTCAGGATGCCCTTCCCTTGGCACACTGTCCCACCTCAGAGCTGTGTGGATCCTGAGCTCCTGGGTCTCAGGATACCTTTTCATTGCGATGCCTTCTCTACTCAGAGCTGTATGGTTCCTGGGCTGCTGAGTCCCGGGATACCCTTCCATCTGAGCAGAAACACTCACACTCATGGCTGTTGTACTGTCTGTCTGTCTGTCTGCCTGTCTCCATGTCCACGTGTTTGCCTCTGGCCCTTCTCCAGGCCCTTACTCCTCTCCCCCCCCCCCCAATAAACCTCCTTTACACCGGATCTGTTGCCTGGTGTAATTCCTCAGGAGCACACCTTGGCGTGGGACCACTATGTACCCCACCACCATGCTCTACTGTATTTTATAACTATGAGAGCTTCCCCTAGTCTACTTTCCAAGATTGAAGAAGTTTAGCCATCTACACATACAGAGAAGTCAATGAGAGTCATGGAAAGTACTTACCAAAACCAGAAAGATCAACCCCACAGTCAGAATCTTGTAGTCTTTGAATTGCCCCATGAAAGGATCCACACCGTCTAGTGAACAGAGATTGGAAAAGACGGGACATGAGTAGCTTGAGACAGAAAAGGAAGAGAGGTTCAGTGCACTCCCTCCTTCTGCTACATCAGCTTGCCTTGAAAAGTAAAGGTAAGTAAATTTAAAAAAAAAAAAAATCCAGTTGTTTTGAAACACGACCCCGATACTGAATTGTTGGCACCTCTGTCTCTAGAGAACACAAGCAGGAAGGGCGTGCCTAGGAGGAAAGCCAGAAGCAAGCCATTCCAGTTCTACAGTGAGACGTGTGTTACTGAGACTATAGAAGCTTTTCCTACTGGTGCCTGCTCAGATTGTGCATCGATTCAAAGGTGTTCTCACAGCATTAGCAAACTAAGGAACTGCAACCTGTCCTTTACATCGAAAATGCAAACTTTCTCATTTCATACCTTTGAGGCATGGAGGACCCAAACCACTCATGTTACTTTGAATTTATGACACCTGAAACTTCAGCTTTTTAAAGGTGTCCTTTTGTATTTATTTATAAATAAATACTTGGTAAGAACTGTACAAAGCAAATGTTTAAAAATAAATATGTGAACAACCTTGGGATGGATTTAAAGAGCAAATTAGGAAGAAAGTAGAATCTGAAAGTTTTTTCCCCCTAGAATATTTAATCTATGTGGTAAGGAATGCAAACAAAATGACATGTTTCTCAAATTCACTTGGAGGCTGAAGGGATTAAACCAAAATTGTGGCCAATAGAAGTTAGAGGGTTTTGGAGTTTTCATCTAACAGTATCTTGGTTATAGCCTGAGAATTTACTACCTCAGAGTGCCTACAAGACGTAGTGAAAACTAGAGTCTCAGTAGTAAGTCCTTGTTCAGTGGAACCCTTCTCCTGTGAGGCCAGACACGTTTGGTTTTCAGTCACAGCATCAGGTGGGTCTATACAGTCACGCTTCCATGGGACCTCCATTGCTTCCTATTTCTTTAAAGATTTGCTTATTTATGTGTACTGTGTTCTGCCTACATGTATGCCTGTGGGCCAGAGGAGGGCACCAGAACTCATTAGAGATGGTTTTGAACCACCATGTGGTTGCTCTGGACCTCTGGAAGAGCAAGCATCCAGTGTTCTTAACCCATAAGCTTCTCTCCAGAGCCCCTCCACTGATTTGTCCTTCAATATTTTCTATGATTACTGGCCAGGTACTTCTGAATATCCTGTTACCTAGTAAAAGAGTCTTCTTTAGCTTGAAATTCAAATTGATGTAGATTTTAATAATCCCAGATCTTACAGCCTTAGGTTTAAATTCTAACTGTTAGTGGCCATGGTTAACTAAGTGACTTTGTTGTTTTTCTAATTTTGTGCTTGACCTTGGTCTGATAAATGTTCAGACTCTGACCAGGGAGTTAGAAGAGGCTCTTGAGATGCAGTTCTCAGTTACAGGCATTATCTTACACACTAAGTTAAACTCCTAGTTTGTGATTAGTAGTCAATGGTTCTCAAAGCAGCTTGACATCTGTAAGTACAGCTTTTGTTCCGGGCCTCCTCCTGCTGTGGGGTATGTAGAGGTCTGTGCAGGAGCACATTACAGGAAAGCACTCTGCCTCTCCCTAACTAGTCGGTGCAGGGCACAATTCCAGGCATGGCTCCAGGTAGCTCCAGGAACATATTATTGTGTCCTTCCTGAAATTTAGCTTTGTTAAATAACTCTCTATGCATTTTCTTTCTAGAATTCCTATTGAAAGGACCTGTGTCTGCACAGGTCACAAGACATTCTCAGCACAGGGAAATGTATTTGTCCTGGAGGGACAAAGGGCAGGAAATAAGCATGAGAGACCGGAGATAGAAGACCCAGGGGTCAGAGTTATTTATCCCCAGGACAAAGAGTTGCCTCTAGACAGAGAAGGGACAGGCTTGGCTCATATGCAAAGAGTGGTTTATAAAGAGAAAGGAGGAACCCTGTGTTAGGGTGAGTTGGTTTGTTTTGATTGGGCATGTTCATTAGGGCAGCCAAAGGGGGGGATTTTGATTGTTGGACTTCAATGCATAGATTGCTGGATCTTGGTAATCAGCCTCAAGAGCAGGAAGTGACCAAATAAGATGATAGACCTTCGTGGTTATCTTTAGGGATGAAATCTAATGGTTTTTAGCAAGGGGTAGAAGGGACAGAGGTAAAAACTGTTAGATGCTTGGCTCTTCAAGAGCCCTTCACCCCTTACTACTGAAAAATGGATGAGGGCCCTGCTTATACTAGCAAGAGCTTTAAAGGATTATACAGTTTATGCATATTAATCATGTTACTAAAATCCATTATAATACACCGGGCCAAGCTATGTAGAGACAACACTTTGAAATGCTTAATTGGCACATTTTAAAAATAGAGGTCATGAGGGACCCTAATGGATTTCCCAGTCCCACAGCCTCCTTACAGCTTCCCCCTCCTGCCTGGAGTCAAGGCTTGGCCAACTTCCATTCTCCACCCATAGGAACATTCTCGAGTAAAAAATTCTCAGAATGTACTGACTGATAGTCACCTGACCCTCTGGAAAGTTCCAGGTAGAGTTCAAATGTGTGTCATGCTTGCTAGCCAGTAGATTTAAAGGTCAGTATGCTTAGCCAATAAGTTTGAACTATAACCTTGCTGATATAATCTGTGCCCCTAAAAAGTATAACAATTGCTTGCAATAGCCATTTGGGGTTGCCTTCTAGTAACCCTTCCTTGAAGGACTAAGTGAAGTTTGACCCCTACATGCCAGAAAATGAACCTCTTGCTTTTGCATCAAATCTGCATCTCAGTGTCTCACTCGGGGGCATGCTGAAGTAAGTACCACTGACCAAGGGTCTTGGTCTTATGGTGGTGTCCATATCAACCACAAAGAGTTAATGGATAACTTGGGAGACATCAAAACTTCAAAGCATCTGGCAGAAACTTTGGAGAAGCAGTAAGCTCATGCTATACTACTGACCCCCAAAATGATGTTTTTGGGTTTATAGACTTGACTGCATCTTAGTCCTCAACTTGTCAATGCAGAACACAAATGACGTTTGTTGTGTGTTATAAAAGGAACCCCTCTACCAGGAGACAGCATCATGTTATTGTGCCATGTGAAGGGTGTATTTTATCCTTTAGGACAAGTTTCCTGGATACAAGATAGTATACAAATATTTAGGTACATGGATGAGAGACAATTTGGTTGGATTAATATAATAGATTGAAAGAGTTAACTCAGGAACCTAAAAAGGTCAGAGACTGGGTTGCATTCCTCAGACCACAAGGGGGAGGGGGAGGCCGACCTAAGGGTGGAGATGCATTCCGAAGGACTTACTGTTGGTCACCTACCTCATCACCTAACAACCAATTAGTTTGGATGTGACACTGTTCTGTCAATCACATTGTGCTTAATGGCAGCGGGCCTGAGGAGGGTATAAAAGCCCTCACAGGACAAGACACAGGGTCATTCTCTTTTCGTGTGCAGAGAGGCCCAAGCATGCTTGTTTTAATAAAAAATTCCTTATGCATTTTGCATCGATTCTGTCTCTGCATGGTTCATTCAGGGGGTCTGGTAAGTTAAGAAGATCCGGGTCTTCTATTTGGTGCATTGGCCAGGAACCCTCCTGTGGAAATTGCTGGAGAAGAGGAATTGGAGGTACCACGTTCTATTTGTCTCACTGTTTGTCAAAGTCTGAGTCTGAAAGCCTGTCTGAAATTTCGGTTTTGCTTGCAAGCATCTGGGGGCTTGGAGAGCCTGTTTGGTACAGTGAGTTCGACTGGCAGACGTGCTAGAGTAGACCGTGGGGTGTCTGGAGGGTGCTCCAGGCCCTGGAGAGGGCTGGCTAAGGCTCTTCTCTGTCTGTGAATGACAAGACAGTAACGGTGGGAGCTGAGTTTTGCTAAAATCTGATTTATCTGGTCCTTGGGTATGTGCAGGAGCACCTGGTGTCTAAAACTGGGCCCATCTAGGGACGAATTGTGTGTCGATTGTCCTTGCTCTGTGTTCTTGGACCTAGACACCTGACTGTGGCAGGGTCAGGCTGTCTGTGTGGTGATTGTTTTTTCTTGTGTTGGTTTGTATCTTGTTCTGTGTTTTTGGACTTAGATGGATGACATTGTTTGGACGTTAGACTGACTGAAAAGCAACTCTTTCTCCATAGGGACCTTGGACTTATAGAGCACCAAAATTGGGTCATGTGACTCAAGCGCACCAAGTTAGAGTAAAGGAAAGAAAGAATACTGGAACACTGAGGACCCCTGGTGGGGAAAATAAGTCTTAACAAGACACTCAAGGCAGTGCTGCACCTGAACTCTGGGTTTAAGCTGGTACAGATAGCTTATTTAATTTGTTTTAAATTGTTTAGATTATTATGATGGATGTGATGTTGAACTTTGTGGTTATATTATTCCTCTGAGAGAGAGGTCAAAATAAGGGATTTTCTGGCTCAAGGATGTACTGATTAAAAAAAAAAAAGAGGTTTGTCTTTATGTTCTTAAAAAGGGTGATTAGACTCTGAACATCTTCCAGAGCTATTTGGATCAGAAATGATGGAGGGAGACCTCCAGAGGACGAGATTCTAAAATATCAAACGAAAAATCTGTCTTTGTGATACTAAAATCTTGTTTTGAGATTTATATTACAAAAAAATACCACGCCCCTTCATATCTCAACTGCCATATTCAGCTTGAAGAAGTTATGAAGAGTCATGGACCCAATTCCCTTGGATTCAGGGCTGGAGAGGGTTGTTATTATTTTTAAGTTGTTTTTCTAGAGAATATAGAAATGGTCAGATTTGAAACAGGGTGAAAATAATATTGAGTATATAGACATAATTTCATTTGGTAAAAATCTTTATAATTGTTATTAAGTTCAAGGCATCAGTTCTTATTTGGTACAGAATTTATTTTGATACAATAAATTCTCATTGGTGTAAATACTAAAAATTTGAAAATACAGGATTTAGACCCAGTCCTTCTTTGCTGTTATTATACAGATCTGAGATGTTTAAGCCTGTGAGTTTATGGCTAAATAAAAACATAAGGCTCTGAGTTTATTGTTATGGTGTTTTCTAAGTTTTAATCAGAAATAGCTGAAGATAGTTAACAGACAACAGTCCACATTACTTTACATAGATAGTTGGTTTTCAAAAATGTCAGAAATTCACAGAATGTGACGTTTAATGTTATTTATTTTTATTGTAGAGACTAATCTGCTGCTGACAGCTTCCCTTTCTTGGATTTAAAGAGGAAACTGAGCATCTATAGAGCTGCTTCTGTTGTGGTGAGACAGCCATCAGGCAAAGATCGCCTCTCTTCATCTACAGACAAACTCTGTCCAGAGAAAGGACACTTCTACAGGTTGGGACAGCTTGATTTCTGCCAAGACAGAATGGCTTGTCCTTAATAATTCCCATTTCTTTACGTCTATCAGATGTTCTTGTGCCAGAAGGCTGAAGACCAATGCTCCAATATTTTGACGTATAAACTGTCCAGGTGTTCAGCAGTCTCTATCATTTGGCTAAGTCTTAGAAGCTGTGTTAAGCTTCCTATATATTTTCAGTTAATATTGGTCACTCTTGGATTTCTGATGGGGTTGAAGACTGTTAGTCTCATAGGCAGCCCAAGCTGTTTAATTTTGAGAAAGCTGATATAGATTTAAATAGATGGCTTTCAGATGACATAAAATTTATAGCCAAGACATGAGTCAGTTGTTAATTTGTACAGTCTTTTAAGATAGTACAGATGACAAAGGTTCTGTTTAATTGACAGAGCTGATAGACTGGATGTTACGTCTATCTTATAGTTTATAATTTACAAAATGGTAATAGTTATGCTCAATTTATATTTAGAGAGGACCACACGAGTGGAGCAGGAGGAGACCTGAAACCACCTATCCTGATACCATGGTGGCTCTCTCACTGAGGGCATATTTCCCAAGAGACTGATTAATCTCTTTGAGACTGTTTTATTTGTAATACAGGAAGCCAAAAAGAGCACCCCCTCAGACTCAGGGTGCCATCGATTGACTAGACTGTTGTGAACAGTGGTATTCCCTGACTAGACCTGACCGGGACTTTAATATGACAAAAGGTAAGAGGCCCCTCAAGGTCCACCAACAGACTCCATTGGCAGGTCTTAAGGGCATGGCAGCCCACAAATTTGACCAAGGTACATGAGGTTAATCAGGGACCAGATGAGTCACCAGCAGCCTTTCTAGAGCAGCTCATAGAGGCATTCTGCCAATATACACCCTATGACCCCAGGGGCCAGGAATATTAAGCTACTGTGACAATGGCTTTTATAGACCAGGCTAGTAGAGATATCAGAAAAAAAGCTTTAGAGGCTAGAGGGATTTAGTGTAGTTTGCTGAGAAAGTCTGTAGAGGGATTTAGTACAGGTTGCTGAAAAGGTCTGTAGAAGGATTTAGTGCAGGTTGTTGAGAAAGTCTGAGGAGAGATTTGGTGCAATTTGCTGAGACAGAAAGACAGAGGAGGAGAAGAAATGGAGAAAAAAGAAAGAAAACTATAGAGAGCCTTATTGGGGTTCCAAGCCACCTGGTAGGAACTTGACATGACCAATGTGAAGTTCCTCTCCTAGCCTTTGAGTGAGAACTCCTATGTCAGCCATAATCCCATCCACCTAGGATGGAGTGCTCAGACAAAGGTGAATCCTATTGTTCAAGGACCTGCAGTTTCCTGAGAAACACTAGCCATCTGTGTAGCAACAGAATTGATTCTGCTGAGAAGTTTCCAAACTTTCCCCCCTGCCTATATATATTGGGAGTTCTTCATTAAACTTTGAGACCTTGAATAGCAGGTGTTATCTTGGTCTCCATCTCTTTTTGCTGCCTTCTCATACATCCCCAGCTTCCCTTCCAGGTAACCTGTATGATGTAACTGTAGGCAGTTACAAATTGGTGCCCAAACATGTGACTGGATACGGGAATGTCTCCTGAGGTGACACTGTCTTGGCAAAGCTTCACAGAACATGGAAAAAGATGGGATCCTGCACGGTGACCAACTACAGGAGTTAAATACTGGCGCTAGTCTAAAATTTTTATCTTTTTAAGCTGTTATTGTAGGTGCAGAAGGATACAGGCTAAGTGGGACAGTGTTGACCCAGCACACAACTCACTTAGGGGTTGACAGTGCTTAGGGGTTGACAGTGGAAAATGGGATAGGAACTTATAGGCATTTGTCCGCAGCTTGCAAGAGCTGCTTCAAGCAAAAGGAGAAGGGTTTGAAAAACAATGGTTAGAAGGTCTTTTAAATCAGATAGATTCTTGTTGCCCATGGTTCCAAGAAAAAAGAACTTTAGATAAGAGAACCTGGAAAAAATGGCAAAGTTTTAAGAGCCACCAAGGCAGATAATACTACCCTCTGCGTCTGGATGCTTATAAAAGATATTATTGATGAAGAGAACTCGCAGGCATCAGCACACAGGGAGAACTTGCAGAATCTCAAGAAGGAAGTCTGCCAGAGAGGACTTTCTCAGAAAAGGGTCCTCTCAACCCTAAATTAGAAAGACATAGAGATACTACTGATGAGCTAACATTAGAGGAGAAAGCTCATTCAGACGAAGGAGCTGGCAAATATTATGGTGAGGATTGGCCTCCTAGTATATCTTCTGCTCTGCCTATGGTCTTTGCTGTACAAGATGATACTCATATGGAGCTGCAACTACATAAATTGGAGTTTGAAATTAAGTTGTAGAAATTGACTAATGAACTACAGGAGCTAAAAAAGGTATCAAGTGGAGGAAGGAGCAGTGACCCTGAGATGCACCAATAACCACTAGAAAGAGCTGTAAGTCAGGCTCAAAGGCAAGGACAGCATATATCTGACCTGCTGGCTTTCCCTGTCATTGAGATCATAGAACAGCAGAATAGAGTTAGACAATACAAGACCTTGGAGTTCAAAGTGATAAAAGAATTAAAAACAGCTGTGGCACAGTTTAAAGTTGCTAATTTACAACTGAATTGGATACCTTGGGATATCTGCAGACAAGTTAATTCTGTTTTGCTTTTACCTTTGACCTTATATTTTAAGCAGATTGGTTGTCTCCACTCAGGCTCACCTGGATTGATATTGGCATGTCTGGTAAAGACACTTGCAGAGTGCTCGGCAATAAATCAACTCTCTGACATCAAAACCAATACAAGTGGACCTCTTATGAGAGCCACATAGAACTCAGATCTATGTGTGTTTGCTTACAAGCAGACATGGGCACCAGTGGGTGGTGCAAGGCAAAGCACTGCAAGGGGAGGATCATGTTTTCTGCCTCTGAGTCCTCTGTGAAGCACACCTGGTTGCATAGAGGTTGGTGTCTAAAGGCGTTCCTTAGACTAACAAATGACAAGGAAGCCTAAGCCCTCTCCTCCATAAAAAGACACCATAAAGTACTTAGGAGGACCAGGTCACTACTTTCCCCCCTAGCCCCACCGTGGTTAATGCCCACTGTCCTTTGATAGATGACTGTCCACTTGGTTATCTTCTCATCTTAAAACTAATAAAAAGGGAGGAGATGTAGAGAGCCTTATTGAGGTGCCATGCCACCTGGCAGGAACTTGATATCGACCAATGTGAAGTTCCTCTCCTAGCCTTTGAGCAGGAACTCCTGTGACAGCCATAATCCCCTCCACCTAGGTTATAGTGCTCAGACAAAGGTGAATCCTATTCTTCAAGGACCCGCAGTTTCCAGAGAAGCACTAGCCACCCATGGAGCAACTGAACTGATTCTGCTGAGAAGCTTCCAGACTTTTCCCCCTGCCTATATATATTGGGAGTTCTTCATTAAACTTTGAGACCTTGAATAGCAGGTGTTATCTTGGTCTCCGTCTCTTTTTTGCCTCCTTACCATACATCCCCAGGTTCCCTTCCAGGTAACCCAATCGATGTAAATGTGCGCAGTTACAGAAAACGACAGAGAAGGAAGCTACAGAGAGTCCTGGCTATAATAGAAAAAGCAGAGAAGAGAGACAGAAAGGGACCAGTGCACATACTTCAAGGAGAGAGGCCACTGAGCCAGAGTGCGCCTTAACAAATAGAAGCCGGAAGCAGGAATTCCCAGGCCTTGGGAAAAGTGTCCCCAAATGGCAAAGGTATTAGCCCTGGGTGAAGACAGTGACTAGGAGAGATGGGGTTCTGATCACCTTCCCCAACCCAGGGTAACTGAGTGGAAGAGAAACCCACTCAGTTCTCGGTGAACACAGGGACTCAACACTCAGTCCTCCAAGCCAATGGCCCTGTTTACAAGAAACTATCTTGGGTCTAAGAAGCCACTGGCACCAAAATGTATTCATGGACTACCCGAAGAACAGTAGACCTAGGGATGGGACGGGTAGCCCATTCATTTAGGGTCACTCCAGACTGTCCCTAGCCTCTGTTGGAGCAAGACATACTCTCCAAAATGGGCGACCAGATACACTTCCTGCGCAATGGGCTGCAGCTAACTGGCCCCAAAAGAGAGACTGACCCCTGCTGAAAGTCACTACAGATAGGAGCAGTTTTCTCCATGAAGGTCAGAGACAAGCAGGTACTGTTATGGTGGATGGCACAAATGTCATCTGGGTAGAAGAAACTTTACTCCCTGGCACATCAATGCAGAAAGTGGAGCTAATTTCCCTCACCAAGACCTTGGAACTTGGAGCCAACAAGAAAATTAACATCCACATGGATAGCAGGTATGCCTTTGCCACAGCCCACGTCCACAGGGAAATGTGACTAAATTAAGTGATGGTCTCACTTAAAATATGCTGGAGAAAAAGAAGGACTCAGATTGCTAGCCACACTACTATTACCAAGAGAAGGTGCACACAAGAAAGGAGAACTATACTCCCTAGAAAGTAAGCCAAAGACTCACTAGGCCAAATGTATAGATGAACTCATTTAGGGGATTAAAAACCTTGTGCTGGCAGTTAAGGGATCTAAAGTATATATTTATTACAGGTTTTGGGCCTGAGAGATAGTAAAATAGTGTAAGGTATGCCAGCAAGTGAATGCTTATGCAGCAAATAGTAAACAGGGCAAAAGACCTAGAAGAGAACAGCCTAGAATATATCGAGAGATTTTTATAAAAGCTAAGGCAGGAGAATATGGTTACAAATACCTTCTAGTGTTTGTAGATACTTTCTCTAGATGGGTTGAGACTTTCCCCAGCAAGCAGGAAACAGCTGCCAGGATTAAAAGAAATTTTCCCAAGTTTCAGAGTGTCTAAGGTAATTGGATCAGATGATGGTCCTGATTTTGTTTCTAAGGTAAGTCAGAAATTGACAGAGATATTGGGGACTATTTGGAAATATTATTGGACATACCATCCCCAGAGCTCAAGACAGGTAGAGAAAATAAACAAAACCATATGAAAGACCTTAACTAAATTGACCTTGGAGACTGGCTTAGGCTGGGTGGTTCCTCTCTCTCCTCTTGTTTCTGAACCACCCCAGCCATTTAACCTGACCCCCCCCCCAATCCTTTTTGATACCCCAACTTCTTTGGTGTTCACTGGACCCTCCCAGGAGGTATCTCACAACATGAGATTTGGCTCAAACTGTCTGCCCTAAATGATCCAGGCAGGCCAGAGACTCCTCACTGCTTCCAGACTGGTGACTGGAACTGTGTAAGAAGGCTTCAGGAACAGTCACTGGGACCCTGTTGAAAGAAACTCTTCCTGGCACTGCTAGCCACTCTGACAGGCCTGGCGGTAGACAGTACTGGGGCCTGGGTGTATGCTTCCCATGTGAAACCTGAAGATGCCCTGCTCTTCAGAGACCCCCACTGGACAGTACAGAAGATAGAAAATCTGCTCAAGCTCAAGGTCACTTGAACTTGATCATGACTGCCTGGTGGTACCCTTGGATTCTGGTCCCCACCCCCCATGTGTCCAATTCACCAAACCTGTTATGGCACTCACTGTCTCCCTTCTGTTGGGATTAGAGATGGCTGGGGCAGCCACCAGGACTTCCACTCTGGTCTTATTAGAGATCAGAATACCAGAGATTTCTTCAGGGTTGAAGCATGCATGAAGAAAACGGGGGAATGAAAGAGTTAACTCAGGAACTTTAAAAAGGTCAGAGACTGGGTTGTATTCCTCAGACCACAAGGGGGAGGGGAAGACCTACCTAAGGGTGGGGACACATTCCAAAGGACTGACCATTGGCCACCTACCTCATCACCTAACAACCAATTAGTTTGGATGTAACACTGTTCTGACTATCACATTGTGCTTAATGGCGGTGGCCCTGAGGAGGGTGCCCATGCAGCACAAGACAAAGGATCGTTCTCTCTTTGTGTGAAGAGCGGCCCCTTGCATGGATTCCGTTCTCCAACTGGTTCACTCAGGGGATCTGGTAAGTTAATATGGTTCGGGTCTTACAAGATCAGTAGAAAAGCAATAATCCAGATTTAAGCATCGTAAAATACTTTTTTTTTTTTTTTTTTTTTTTTTTGAGACAGAGTTTCTCTGTATAACCCTGGCTGTCCTGGAACTCACTCTGTAGACCAGGCAGGCCTTGAACTCAGAAATCTGCCTGCCTCTGCCTCCTTAGTGCTGGGATTAAAGGCATGCCCCACCACGCCAGGCTGTGAAATACTCTTTAGAAAGGCTCTGATCATAGAAATTTTACTTGTTCCAGGCAGTTGTGGCGCACACCTTTAATCCCAGCACTCTAGAGGCAGAGACAGGCAGATTTCTGAATTCGAGGCCAGCCTGGTCTACAGAGTGAGTTCCAGGACAGCCAGGGCTACACAGAGAAACCCTGTCTTGAAAAACAAAAACAAAAAAACAAAAAAAAAAAAAAAAAAAGAAAAGAAATTTTACTTGTATGAAGATGGAAAGAGGTTATCTGAAGTATTTCTTACTGAAGTTGACATTATTGTACCTAGAACACTGACATCTGTTGCTGATAGTTTAGATAATAACTTATGGCTTCACTTGGCACATGCCAGTTACAAGAACGGTCTTTTTGTGTCAGAGGAGAGCCATCTCCTTCCTCTTGGGCACTTTGGTTACTCATGTGCATGTGCACTAAGACCCACCCTTGTATCCACGTGGCTTCCCCTGATATTTCTGTCAATAGTGTTTTCTATCACAAGGTTTATGATTTGATGAACTCACAGCCCTTCTTATAGAAATCCCTTCTCTAATCACACCCTTCCCTTTCATAAACAACTGCCTTGGGACGGACCTTTTTGTGGATGTGCTATTCATACTGCCCATCCTGCATGGTATAAAGGCCTATGCAGGATAGATCACATTATACTCATTTTATCAATAAATCCTTTCACTTGGTCAATATAAAGATCTCTCCTCTAAAACTGTGATGAATCCTTGCACATATTAGGCCCTATGATGTTTGCACCCACAACAGTTCTTTTATTGTCTATCCCAGGTATGGATATTGGAATACAAAGGAAGGTCTCTAAGACATATTATGCCTCCTTGTACACATGGGATTTTGTTATACTAGGAAAATCCACCCATTCCCCATGTCCCAAATTATACTGGACTTTTTTGTTTTGTTTTGTTTTTGATTTGTTTTTGGAGACAGGGTTTCTCTGTGTAGTCCTGGCTGTCCTGGAACTCACTCTGTAGACCAGGCTGGCCTCGAACTCAGAAATCCGCCTGCCTCTGCCTCCCAAGTGCTAAGATTACAGGTGTGTGCCACCACACCTGGCTCCAAAAAAACTCTAAAACAACAACAGCAACAACAAAAACTTCTAAAAAAAAAAAAAAAAAGAACTAGTTGGATTCTCCTTTGTATAATAAAGGGAACTCAAATATCTACAGCCCCTACATTTTACACTGATGCTAGTAAATCAGGAAAGGCAGGGTATAAATCAGAAGACATAAGTAAGGTAGTTAAAAGTTCCTATAATTCAGTTAAAAATCTGAATTATATGCAATAATCATGGTGTTGTCATATTTTCAAAAGTCTCCTAACATAGTAACTAACTCTCAATATGCAGAAAGGTGGGTTTTTTCAAATAGAGACTGCTGAACTTATTCTGGATGATCCTGAATTGATTTCACTATTTATTCAGCTACAACAAATAATCAGAAATAGGAGTTATCCACTATATATAACACACATAAGATCCCATACAGGTCTGCCAGGCCCTCTGGCCAAGGCAATAATGAAATTGACCACCTACTGATAAGAAGTGTACTAGAGGCTTCAGAATTCCATAAAAAACACCATGTTAACAGCAAAGGTTTAAAGAAAGAATTCTCCATCACTTGGCAACAAGCCAAGGAAATTGTGAAGCAATGCCCTACTTGTTCGTTATATAACCAGACTCCATTGCCTACAGGAACGAACCCTAAGGGCACCCAAAGAAATGACATTTGGCAAATGGATGTCTTCCATTTTACAGAGTTTGGTAAACTGAAATATGTGCACCATACTGTAGACACATATTCAGGATTTCAATAGGCAATTGCATTAGAATCAGAAAAAGCTGATTCTGTAATTACACATTTGTTAGAAGTTATGACCATTATGGGAATACCCACACAAATTAAAACAGACAATGGAGCCGGGCGGTGGTGTCGCACGCCTATAATCCTAGCACTTGGGAGGCAGAGGCAGGCGGATTTCTGAGTTCGAGGCTAGCCTGGTCTACAGAGTGAGTTCCAGGAGAGCCAGGGCTATACAGAGAAACCCTGTCTCAAAACAAACAAACAAACAAACAAAAAACAACAGACAATGGTCTGGCATATATTTTTAATAAGATGAAGCAGTTTTTTTGAATATTACAATATAAAACATGTTAAAGGCATACCACACAATCCTACAGGACAAACAATTGTGGAGAGATCCAGTCCAACTCTAAAGGAGATACTTAATAGGCAAAAAGGGATCAACAAGAACCCCAAAGATAGCTTACATAGTGCTTTATTAGCCTTAAATTTTTTTAAATGCTAATGAACAAAACTCCACAGCTGCTGAAAGACACTGGATTGTAGAAAGAACTATTGAACTAAACCAGCCTGTTTATATTAAGGATATTCTGGAATGAAAAATGGGAAATGTGTTACGCTCAGGGAGGGGTTATGCCTATGTTTCCACAGGAAAAGAAAAGCTGCAGGTTCCTTCCAAGTTGATAAAAATCAGACATTACAAAGGGAGACCTCCTGAAGACCCTGGCGACAGAGAAGAAAAGGGAGACTAACACAATCAACAAAATAGGTGATGTATATGTGGTGATGTTTATGTCTCTGTATGTGGAGACAGCTCTGGAACTGGCTGAAAATAAAATGTCTATATGCACCTAATAACGCTTCTTGGGTATAAACTTCTCATAACTCGTTATTACATCCTGTCCTTTATGAGGGCAAGTATACAATGTTATATTGCAGGTTGACTGTGTGATCAAACTAACCGGAGGGAAGGCAGTCGTCTTTCTTTATTGATCTTCATTGACCAAACTGTGCACCCTGCACTCTCCATGGGAATGTCTTTACAGAACTACATGTTGCTTTTAAGTTTTATATACTGCAGGATAAAAGAAGAGAAAGACAGCCTTGAAAAGATTCACACTCCGGGATCCTGAGATTCCGGGACCTTCCATTCCAGCTTCTCCCTTGACTCTACTTCAATTACACTGAAGCTGCTTCTTTTAAAGACTTCCTTCCAGAGCTTTCCCAGAACAGCCAGCTAGCTTGCCTGTCCAGCCTTTCAGACTGCCATAGTCGAGGTGTCAGCGAAGCAATAAACTTTCTCAGCACATAGTGACGGGAAGGCAAATGGTGCCAGCTAGCATCCCTTTGACAGAGCCAATTTTCCCATTTCCCTTTGGGCCCCCAGAAGGGGGATTCTTTGCCCCAATTCAGCTGGAAAGCAGACAAAAGAAGATCGTCATCCTGGTCCCTTATGTTGGAGTGGGTGGTTCTGGTTATTTTAGGATTTATAGATATGTTGTCATTTAAGGGATACTTTACAAATGTAGCTTTGGACAGGGAGGGAACTAGAGAGCTTAAACTCAGATTTCTACCTTTCCTTTCCTCTTCTCTATCCTTCCTTCTTAAGTAAAAGGGAAGGGGGCGGAAAAGAAAGGGGGGATATAGTAACATCATAAAAATTATAGAAATAGACAAATAGGGATAGGTTAGCAAATTTACTCTTTAAGCAAAACGTTACATAGCTAGATCTTATATTGGTAGAAATTTTTATAATTGGTACAACATTGAAATTATAATCTCATATTGGTACAGAACTTATTTGATATAAATTTAAGGTATTCATTGGTATGAATTTCTTATTGATATAAAATTGGCATTAATAATGTTACTCTCATATAGTCATTGTGCCTATATAATGCATTTAAGAATATAAGGCTTAGCCAGGCAGTGGTGGCACAGGCCTTTAATCCCAGCACTTGGGAGGCAGAGGCAGGCGGATTTCTGAGTTCCAGGACACCCTGGTCTTCAGAGTGAGTTCCAGGACAGCCAGGGATACATAGAAAAACCCTGTCTTGAAAAAACAAAAGAAAAAAAGAGAGAGAGAGAGAGAATACAAGGCTTAGATCCACTCCTTCCATAACTGCTATTATAAACTGTTTTTAGATTAAGCAGTACGAATTAAGGGCCAGATAGCCCAGATAGCAAACTCATGGTTGTGAGTTAATTAAAAGGGTGTTTCTGAGAAATTTCAATTAGAAATGGCCAAGAGTAGTCAAGGCTTAACAATTCAGAGATGCTTTGGGTAGATAGATAGTCTTCAAAGGCATCAGAAGTCCACAGAACATGATGTTTATGGACATTTCTTTATTAAAGATCTTCTGACTAGAGACCTGTCTGCTCCTGACAGCATCCCTTGCTTAGATTCAAAGAAGAAATTGAGCATCCGTGGAGTTGCTCCAGTTGTGGCAAGGCATCACGAGGCAAGAATTGCCTCATTTCATCTACAGACAAAATACTGTCCAAAAAAAAGGACACACAATATGGAAGACTGATAATCTCTGCCAAAACAGAGTAATCAGTCCTTCAAAATTCTACATTACAAAGGTCTGTCAGATGATCCTGGGCCAGAAGGCTGAAGACCACTGCTCCAACATTTTGAAGTATAGGTCCTGTCCAGGTGGTCAGCGGTCTCTATAAATTGGCTAAGTTTTAGAAACTATATTTTGTGCTTCTCATATTTTCAGGTAATATTAGTTGTTCTTAGATTTCTGATGGGGTTGAAGACTGGTAGTCTCATAGCTAGCCCAAGCTGTTTAGCATTGAAAAAGATGGTATAGATTTGAGAGGATGGTTTTCAGATGGCTTACAATCTAAAGCCAGGACATGAGTCAGGTGTAGAATTATGTCTTTTAAGTTAGGATAGATGACCGAGCTCCTATTTAATTGATAAAAAAAAATGATGAACTGGATGTGAGATCTATCCAGTACTTTATACATTACAAAATGGTAATAGTTGTGCTCAATTTATATCTAAGATAAAAGAATCTTTTAATTGAACAGCAAGGGAGAAGTGTTGTGGATAGCCCTGGTCTTGTATTTTGATGCTAATTCCACTCTTTGGAGGGGCTGCAGACAAGGAGTTAATCTCATATACAGTTGCCTTTTGAACCTTCTCCCCACCTTAACTTTTCAAATAAAGGATAGGACCTGTGATTGGGCAGTAGGAGGGAAGGAGGAGCTGAAAAGTTTTGGGGGGAGAAAGAGGGGAGGGGAGAACATTGACAAAAGAGGAGGTGGGAGGAGATTAGAGAGACGCATGTGGCCTGGAGAAACCGCAAGTTACATGGGATCTCATAGATGGGAACAGAGTAGTCTAATGGTAGATCTGCCCAAGCTAGGTGTGTAACTCGTATTCCAGTTAATTAAGTTGTGATTTCTTAAACCGGGCTGTTTGGGGTTGGATGTTTACCACAACAACTTACAGCTTCATTTGACACATGCCAGTAACAAGAACAGTCTTTTTGTGTCAGAGGAGAGCCATCTCCTTCCTCTTGGGCACTTTGGTTACTCATGTGCATATGGACTAAGACCCACCCTTGTATCCACAGGGCTTCCCCTGGTATTTCTGTCAATGGGGTTTTTCTATCACAAGATTTATGCTTTGATGAACTCACAGCCCTTCTTATAGAAATCCTTTCTTTAATCATACCCTTCCCTTTCATAAACAACTGCCTTTGGGACGGACCTTTTTGTGGATGCGCTATTCATACTGCCCATCCTGCATGGTATAAAGGCTTATGCAGGATAGGCCACATTATACTCATTTTATCAATAAATCTTTGCACTTGGTCAATATAAAGAACTCACCTCTAAGGCCTGGCAGTAGTGGCGCACACCTGTAATCCCAGCACTTGGGAAGCAGAGGCAGGCTGATTTCTGAGTTCGAGGCCAGCCTGGTCTACAGAGTGAGTTCCAGGACAGCCAGGGCTATACAGAGAAACCCTGTCTCCGGAAAAAAAAAAAAAAAAAAGAACTCTCCTCTAAAACAATGATGAATGCTTGCACTTACTGGGTCCTATAATGTTTGCAGGCACAATGGTTCTTTTATTGTCTATCCCAGGAATGGTTATTGGAATACAAAGGAAGGTCTCTAAGACATAGTATGCCTCCTTGTACACTTGGGATTCTGTTATATTAGGAAAATCCACCCCCCCATGTCCCAAATTGTACTGGACCTAAAAATAAACTGCCTAGTGCCAGACTCCACAAGATTGAAGCAAACCCAGCTACTGAGTCATGTTAAATAGGATTTCCGTGATATAACAGAAAAACCTAAGCTGTCCTCTGGCCTCTGTGTGCACACATGGAGAGCATCTGTACATATTTGTGTACATATACTACACACAACCCCTTACATTCAAAAGGAGAAAACTATGCAGAACATGGCCTCCTTTGTATAAAACTAGATTCTCCCTGTGGTACATAGAGAGAAGTATAAAATATGGAACCAAAGTGTCATAGTGGGTGGGCCAGTGGTAGCTTCAGCTTTCTGTCATTGGGAGTCCATTTTAATTTTGGTGGCCACACCCAGGCTCTCCATCTATCCACTCAGCCTCAGATCCCTCAGGATCACTCAGGTGGGACAGATGAAGGACAGAAATAATTCCACTTCGTTGCGGACAATAAGCTTCCTTGGGTGGATGTTGTCTGGCACATCCAGGCTGGAGGTCATTTCCCAGGCATCCACAAAGGCCACTCGGAGACCAACAAAGGCCGCGCGGAGCAAGCGGTTCACCTGCAGTGTGAGCCAGTCACTGCCATACACAGATTTGTAGCCAGTATTGGCCAGTTTGATGACGACCAGAGTACTGGGTTCCCGGTCCAGCAGGGCCTTCACAGCTGCCCGGATCCCTGCCAGTCTCCGGGCAAAGATGGAGGGAGGGAAGGTGGTAAAGTGGGCTCCCATGCCCAGCACCACCACCGTGTAAGGTCCCCCAGCCAGGCCATGTAGCTCTCTGGCCACAGAGTGCAGGGAGGCCACTGGGGTGCGGCGAGAACGCAGGGGCCAGCTGTGGGCCCTCCAGTGCAGCACTGTCCCCCGAGTTGTCTCCACGGCCATCAGGGGACCTACCTGATAAGTGACATGTAGATCAATTGGCTTCAGGGCTGTTGGGAGGAGGAGAAAGAAGGTTTTAACTTAGGGAACCAAGCAAGATGG
Organism: Apodemus agrarius; assembly: GCA_964023405.1. Classification (NCBI taxonomy): domain Eukaryota; kingdom Metazoa; phylum Chordata; class Mammalia; order Rodentia; family Muridae; genus Apodemus; species Apodemus agrarius. Next base: position 29,376,318 of record OZ030028.1, read on the forward strand.
CTCAGGCAGGAAGGGCTCTTCCTGCCAGCACTCATAACTTGAATTTGATCCCCTGCAATTCATATGGTAGAAGAATCAGCTTTTGCACATGGTCCTTTGAACTTCTTGCACACACACACACACACACACACAAATAAATAAATAAATGTAATAAAAACTTTAATAATGAATTAACATAGGACTCTGAAACATTCCCTTTTACAAAGATGTTTGTTTATTTGCTTGTTTCTTGATACAAGGTCTTACTATGTAGCTCTGGCTGGCTTGAAACTCTATACAAACCAGGCTGTCTTCAAAGTCATGCATCTGCTTGCCTCTGTTTCCCTTTTTTTTGGTATTAAAGCAGTGTGACACTACACTGTCTTTCAAAAACAAAGTATTTTTCGAGACAGATTCTCATGTGGTAGCCCAAGCTGGTCTCACAATCATGTATACCAAAGATTACCTTAAGCTTCTGTTCCTTCTCTCTCTGCTTTCCTTGGCTGGAACTGCAGGTATATATACCTACCCAGTTTTCACCTTTTTTTAAATTTATTTATTTATTTATTTATTTATTTATTTATTTTGAGACAGGGTTTCCTCTATGTAGCCCTGGCTGTCCTGGAACTCACTCTGTAGACCAGGCTGGCCTCTAATTCAGAAATCCACCTTCCTCTGCCTCCCAGAGTGCTGGGATTAAAGGCGTGCGCCACCACCGCCCGGCTTCACCTTATTTTTTTAAAAGACAGTTTCTGTCTGTGTAGCTTGCTGACCTGGAACAGATTAGATCAGGCTAGCCTCAACTTCACAGGGAACTACCTACCTTCTTTGCCTCCCACGTTCTGGGAGATGTGAAACACCACACGCCGATATTTTTATTTCTCAATTATGTGTATTCTTATGTGTGTCTCTATGGGGATATTTGCAAGTGAGGGCAGGTGTCTGGAGATGCCACAAGGGAATGGTGGCATTCCCTGGAGCTGGAGTTATAGGTTGTGGGGGTCCCTGCTGTAAGGAGCCATTCTAAGCTACATGGCCACAAACACTCAGCCCTGAGATGGCTGTTGCAGGGTTGTGAGATTGTTAAACAAAAGCCTTTCCCACGTATTGTATTGATGGCACAGAAGACTCCAGGAACTGACCAGCCACAACTGATAAGGGGCATTCCTGGATATTCCTACACCAAGCCCTGAGCCATCTGGTCTGGCGCCATCCTGTCTTCATCTCCTAAGATGAGTCTCACCAGTCACCTCTGCTCTCACCACTTGAATGCCTTAATTAACTACCGGAGTGGAAGCATCTTACAAGTGCTCCTATTTCACCTTCCTTCATCTGCTGTACCAGGAACTGGCTGAAGCAATAAACTGGCTGATTATTTAGATAACAGACCTCCTTACAGGGACCAGTTAATTGACAAACTGGCCTTCAAAGTGTCCTTATCGCTCATCCCAAGACATCTCATTTGGATGTTTCAAGATTTACTGCCTTTGTCTCCCTTCCCCGTCTTACTGCTTATAAGCCATTGCTTTCCAAATCCTAGATGGACTCTGACTAAAGCCTGTTGAACGCAGAGTCTCGTTCTTTCTCTCCCCCCCCCATGACCCTTAGGTAGCACCTCTCCGGGGACCCTGGAATAACTGGACCTGCAGGTCGGGGACAGTGGCGCCCGAGCAAGCATCAAGGCCCGAAGAGCAACATTCCAGGTGAGGTAGGAAGGAAACGAGATTCAGATGGACTTAGTCAACAAGTGCTGGGCCTGACTGCTGGAGTCTGACAGCAGCTGACTCACTTTAGCCATAATTAAACACAACACAATATTGAAAAAGAGTGTCTTGATGACAATCGACTCAGGCCCAGATTAGTGCATGAGCACACTGAAGCTCTTTACAAAGCAGTACGGCTTCTTCCTAAGGATGGGCTCTGTTGACTTAGAAACAAAGCCTGAGACAAGGGTCTAGGGAGAAGGGCTGGGGGAAATACACACCTCGTGGGAGTGAGGATTGGCCTGGCCCTGAGACAGCACAGAAAGCAAGGGACCAATCACCAGGCTGTAAAGGCCATCTTTCCCCCAGCATTCTGGGGGGAGGACAGGCAGACATCTTTGAAATGACAAGGCTGTGTCATTTCCTGGCTTCTCCAGGGTTGTCTATGTGCACAAGGACCTCTTGCACTCTACAAGAGGTGGCAGTGAACCATCTGATGTGTGTGGTGGGATCAATCTCAGGTCCTCTGCAAGCATTCTTATCCCCCAGCCATGTCTCCAGCTCTGAACTCTATACATTTCTGTCTGTTATGCACACCTCTGTCATATTTTTCCTTTCTTCTCTCCCTCTGCTGTTTTTAAGGGAGGGAGGGAGGAAGGATCACTGCCCATGCTGGTTGAGGGTGGTCCTGGACTCATGACCTTCCTGCCTTCACCTGCTGAGATTACAGTCAAGCAACATCATGCCCCATTTTACAATCTGTTTTCTCCCTTGTCCCCTTGGCCCTGACCTCTCCTTCTTTCCCTCCCCTCGTCTTCTTCCTTCCTTCCTTCCTTCCTTCCTTCCTTCCTTCCTTCCTTCCTTCCTTTTTATTGTTGTATCAGTCTGTGTGTTCATAACATATGTGTGTGCCGTGTATTGATGACATCTGTGTACAAATGTGGCCATGTGTTTACTGTGTGTGTGTGTGTGTGTGTGTGTGTGTGAGAGAGAGAGAGAGAGAGAGAGAGAGAGAGAGAGAGAGAGAGAGAGAGAGAGCACATGTGTACCAAGGAGTGTATGTGGAGGTCAATTTTTGAGTCAGTTCTCTCCCTTCACCATGTGGCTTCCAGGGATGGAACTTGGGTCACCTGGCTGGCATAGCAAATGCTTTACCCACTGACAGCTTATCTGGCCTCTAATTATCTTTTTCACCTTATTTACGTGGGAGGAATCCAATATTGTCTCTCTCTTGGGTTTTGGTTTTGGTCTAACAGCTGTTTCCTGAGTCTCATTCCTTACTAAGTGTCCTTTAGAACACTGTCTAATGTTTCTCCATAGCCTGAACTTCAACATGGGAAAACCAAACTGATCTTTTCTATACAAAATATTCTCTGCCTCCTCAACCTCCCCTAACCCACACCAGGCAACGATCATCTTGAGAGTGACTTTCATGTTTTTCTTGTCATTGTTTTTGTTTTGAGACAAGGTCTTATGAAACCCAAGCTAGTCTCAAAGTTACTGCGCCAGGAAGACTCTGACCTTCTTTATCCATCAACTTCCACATCCATTTATACCACCAAGAAGAGTTTGTCTTTTTGTCTTTTTCCCCCTCTTTCCTTTGACCTCTCTCTCTCCCTCCCTTCCTCCCTCCCTTCCTCCTCCCCCTCCTTTTTTTTCCCCCCCGGAGGGTTTTAGTATGTAGCCCCGGCTGGCCTGTAGCTCACTGTGGAGGCTAGCTCTAACATAACTCCAGGCCTCTCCTTCAGGAGTCCTCACTGCCCTCCTCCCCCCTCACGGTCACTCACAGGGCACTGTGTCTAGCAGATACTCCCACCACTGCCGAAGTGTGGAATCCCCCATCATGTAGACAACGCGGCCAGCCAGGCAGTTCAGGATGCTGTCCACCGTGGGGAAAGAGCGGCTAGAACAGAATGTTGAGTGCCATCTGTCTTGGTGGTAGAAGCCGGAGGGTTTTGGAGACAGGTGGCCCGGGCGGCATGGGGGTCTTGAGGGCAAGGCTACAGGGGAGAAAAGAATGGAGCAGATTAAATTTTAAAAAAAAAGTACAGCATGAAATTTTATAAAATGACAGTGCTCTTTACATTTTTTTGTACATGGTTTTTACATTTTTTTATTTGTGTGTTTGTGTGTGTGTGTGCATGCATGAGTGTTTGAAAACATCTTATGTCCCTCATAAACTTCCCATGGAAGTGAGAATGGTCCTGTCTTCCTAATTCTTCTGCCTTTACCTTGAGAGTGCATAGACTCCAGGTGTGGATCTACACACGCTGGAGGTGGAGCTGTTCATATCTCCACTTATATATGGGGCCACTAAGGACCTAGAATAGAAAGTGTAGTGATTGTCAACTTGAGTGTATCAGGAATGAACTCTGACCTGGATCTCGTTATGGAGATCTTGAGGTATAGTGACTATGAATCCCAGAAGTTTAAGACAGGGAGATGTGAGAGTTCAAGGTCATCTGGGACAAAGCAAGTCCCAGATCCACGTGTGTTGTCACATACCTTTAATCTGGACCACACACAACACACACACACACACACACACACACACACACACACACACAAAAGTCCACAGCCCATCTAAGCTGATGCCTATCCCCCACCCCATCATGTCCCAGCCTCACTCACCCAACTTACTCACGTTCCCCTGGGCTGCGGGTAGGACCAGGATTGGAGGTACTCCTGAAGGGAGCTTCTGGTCAGTCACGTTCCTGAGGAAACACTGGGTGTGAGTGTTGACATAGGTTGACCAGGTGAAGAGTAGGCTTGCAAAGAGCAGACCATGGCTGGCTGCTTCTTTATCCTCTGCCTGAATATGGGTCACTGTGTCAAAGTGAGCACACTAACATGGGGCGAGCATAGGGGCTAGGAGGAATACACAAGGAAAGGCCTTGTCAGTCACTAACAGTTAAGGTAACAGAAGAGCTGTGTAGTTCTCTTCTATTATAAACATACCTCCACAGCATATGAAAAAGTGGAATATTCCTGCCACTACACTCTAGAAAGCACAATAAGTGCTGTTACTGTTGTTACACAAACACAGTTACTAGGGAAGGTAGCACATTCCCCTGTTTTTTGTTTTGTTTTGTTTTGTTTTGTTGTTTTTGTTTGTTTGTTTTTTGTTTGGCACAGGGTTTCATGCTCATGCTCACCAAGATGACCTTGTATTCACTGTGTGTGGTGGTTTGAGTATGCCTAGCCAAGGGAGTGGCACTATTTGGAGGTTTCGCCTTCTTGGAGTAGGTGCACCACTGTAGTCTTGGGCTGTAAACCCTCATTCTAGCTGCCTGGAAGCCAATCTACTCCTAGCCTCCTTCAGATAAAGATGTAGAATGCTCAGCTCTTCCTGCACCATGCCTGCCTGGATGCTGCTATGTTCCTGCCTTGATGACAATGGACTGAACCTCTGATCTGAAAGTCAGCCCCAATTAGATGTTCTTATGAGAGTTGCCTTAGTAGTGGTATATTTTCATGGCAGTAAGGTCCTAACTAAGATACCAGGTAACCAAAGAGAACCTTGAAATCTTGATTTTTTTTAATGCCTCAATCTCACAAGAAATTCATGTTCAATCTGAGCTGCAGGAATCTCTAGGTGATGATGAAGATGGCAAGCTTGGCTTGTTGCCAAGCCCAACAGACCGAGATTGATACGTGGGCCCCACGTGATGGAAGGAGAGAACTGACTTCCTCCTGTTGTCTTCTTATCTCCACATGCTTATGATTAAGACTGGGACTCACAGCCTGGAGAGATGGCTCAGTGGTTAAGAGCACTGACTGCTGTTCCAAAGGTCCTAAGTTCAAATCCCAGCAACCACGTGGTGGCTCACAATTATCTGTTATGAGATCTGATGCCCTCTTCTGGTGTGTCTGAAGACAGCTACTTACATATAATAAATAAATCTTTGGGCTAGAGCAAGCAGGCCCAGAGCAAGCAGAGGTCTTGAGTTCAATTCCCAGCAACTACATGATGGCTCACACCATCTATACAGCTACAGTGTACTCATATACATTAAATAAATAAATAAATTGATAACTTAATTAATTAAAAAAAGACTGGGACTACATTTAAGATTCTAGATTTTTTACCCAGCCAGCAGGTCTTTATCATGCGACGTGGTCACCTTCAGATAACTTCCACTTGAGTGACCCACTAGAGCATTGCAGGGCAAAGTAGGGGGTTGAGCACAGAACCAGATCTCCCCAGAGACCACGTCCTTGTACTGGCAGGTAGACCCTATGGCTCCAGTTGACTGGGGGTCCACGTTACAGACGACAGTCTCTTGAGAGCCATCTGTTCCTCGGAAATACCCTCTAAAATCAACAGTGGCTCGGTTTTCTCTCCAGACTCTTTCCAGGACCCCAACTGCCTCGCTGGAGTGGATAAGCCGCACTTGTACCTGGGCCCGGCCAGCCCAGAGCAGGGGGAAGGACAAGAGGTAAGTGCCATTCTCCAGATCCTTCACCTCCCCTGGGACTCCTGCTCTCAATTCCGGACCCAGCAGCTGTGCCCGAAACAGATCTCCACCGTGAGCCTTGGGCCTACCCCAGTGATCCCTAGCCACCAGGATGGCCTCTAGGTTACTTCCCAGAGTATAGTTGGCCTGGGCAGGACCCTTCAAGTGGTAGGAGGAGGTTTGGGGGCTGGTAGAGTCCAAAAAGTGATCACTGTGTCCACCAGTTGGAGGCCAGTATAGGAGGCTGGTCAGGTTGGAGAGTTCTTGAGGGAGAGAGTCCCAGTTGATGGTCTCTGAGATATTTTTAGAGGCAGGACGGGGTTGTGGGAACCACCGGACTACGGGCTCACTCCAAGGCATCATGAGGCAGAACAGCTGTGGGTAAAGAGAGAGGATTATGGCAGTGTGTTGTGTGTGTCCTATGTTCTTCATCAAAGAAGGAGTTCCTGTTGCGGGAGTAGCATCTAGGTGTCTACCTACCTTTGTCTTTCTGTCTGTGTTTCATAAGCCTGGTATTTGACTCACCATGAACTTTATGTGAAAGAACTATCTCAAGGCTGGGGTGATGCTGTTACTAGAATTTCTTGGCAGTCACAATTAAGTCACCACTTGTTACCAAAAAATTGGGGTCCCTGCTCCGGTTCTTCCTCTTTTTAAAAAGTTTAATGTGTATGAGTGGTTTGCATGCATCTATATGTGTACTACATATCTGGTGCCCAAGGAGACAAGAAGTGAACATTGGATTGCCTGGACATAGAGTTACAATTTGTTGTGACCTGCATTATGGGTGCTGAGAACTGAACCCAGGTACTCTGAAGAGCAGCGAATGCCTCTTGGGTTTCTCTCTCTCTCTCTCTCTCTCTCTCTCTCTCTCTCTCTCTCTCTCTCTCTCTCTCTCCAAACAGATGCACACTATGGCCTGCATGTGAAGGTCAGAGGGCAATGTGTAGGGTCATTTCTCTCCTTCATCCATGTCCAGGGGTTCAAATTCAGGCCATCAGGCTTGGTAATGAGCTCCCTCACCTGTTGAGCCATCGTCCTGATCCCATTGTTGACATTGCCTGATATGCTGGAGAAGAGTAGCACAAGATTTGGCTTGAAACTTATATAACAAAGAGCTTATAATTAAAAATATATACACAATATGTGATTCAAGTCTTGCATAGGGCGTAAGTTTGTATGTATGTAATTGAACTCTGTGTGTATGTTATGTGGATTCAGCTCTGTGTGTTTGTGTGCATGTGACTTAGATGGAACACAATAGTTTGTGAATAGCAGTCATGTGAGCACAGGGCCGGCAGCCTCCCATGGGACATCCCCATCCTAAGATGGCCTCATGGCGTGAAGCAGCAATGATAAATCTTAGTTTTAACAGACACACTCTTTGTTATCGTATCTCCTTTAGACTAAGAAAAAGTAACAAGTACCATATTTTAAATTGGTTTGAATTTTTAATATGATGATAAAAATTCAGGTATATTCTTTGCAACATCTTCTATATGTGATTCACCCCTGGTTCAAAATATTCTTTACATGATGGTGAAATTTCACAATTATAAAGGTCTATTCAGATTAAGAAAAGGTAATTGAAAATGTATGCTTAGCTGCTTATGCAGTGGCTGGTATGTGGACACTCCGTGCTTGTTTCTGACTGGCCCTAAATGCGTGAATAGATGGGGTTTCCTTCACCTGCTACCACCACCACTGACTGACTCAAGTCGCCTCTCAGGTTTCTGGCTACTGGGTCTCATAGAACACAAATTCAGATGTTATTTAAATATGTGTAATTGTGAAGTTGTTTTATACAGTTCTCCTTTATTGCTGACTCTGTAATTGGGTTATTTCTCACCCATAGGCATTTTTTAAATTTATTCATTCTAAAGTATTACTCATTTATTTATATGAGTATACCAATTCTCTCTTCATACACCAGAATAGGTCATCAGATATCAATATAGATGGTTGTGAGCCACCATTATGGTTCCTGGGATCAGGACCTTTGGAAGAACAGTCAGTGCTCTTAACCACTGAGCCACCTTACCAGCCTTCAGGAATGTTTTTTAAAGTTCAGGATCAAAAAGAGTTTATTGACCTATAAGTTGTTGGATATGGTTAGTTATCATGACTTCAGGTTAATAATTAAGTTTGTACTTTGATAATTTTAAATCATGTGACATGATTCTTTTCTGGGATATAAACAACATGTGGTTGCTTGCCATCTTAACAATAGGATAAAGGAGGAGGAGCTATAGCTTCACTGCCATCTTGGTTAAGGGCAGCCACATGGCTGACAGCCATCTCTGTTATTGGAAGTCATAGCTTCACTGACATCTAGATTATGAGCAGTATCATGTGACATGAGCAGGTCCCCAAAGATGCTTTTAAATACAGACAGAGAGTTGATCAATGGAATTGAATCGAAGACCCAGAAATCAACCCACAAGCCCATGGACACTTGATTTTTGAGAAAGGAGCCAAAACCATACAATGGAAAAGGGGGAGCATCTTCAACAAGTGGTGCTGGTCTAACTGGATGTCTGCATGTAGAAGAATGCAAACAGATCCATATTTATCCCCCGGCACAGAACTAAAATCCAAGTGGATCGATGACCTCAGTGTAAAACCAGGTACACCTAAGAATAGACTAATAGAATATTAGAATAGAAAGTGGTGAATATCTTTGAATTCATTGACATGGGAGACAAGTTTCTGAACAGAATATCAATGGCTTAGGCACTAAGAGCAACAATTAATAAATGGGACCTCATGTAAACTGAAAAGCTTCTGTGAGTCACAGGACAATAGGACAAAACAACAGACTGAGAACAGATCTTCTCCAACCCTACATCTGACAAAGGGTTAAGTACCCAAAACATAAAGAACTCAAGAAGTTAGACACCAACAACCCAAATAAGTCAATATAAAAATGGGCTACAGAATTAATCAAGGAATTCTCAACAGAGGAATCCCAAATGGATAAACACACACATACACACACACACACACACACACACACACACACACACACAGAGAGAGAGAGAGAGAGAGAGAGAGAGAGAGAGAGAGAGAGAGAGAGAGAAATGTTCAGTGCCCTTAGTCCTCAGGGAAATGCAAATCAAAACAACTGTAAGATTCCATCTCACACATCATAATGACTAAGGTCAAAGTGTCAAGGGACAGCATGTACTAGGGAAGATGTGAAGCAAGAAGAAACACTTCTCCATTGCTGGTGGGTTTGCAAACTCCCACAACTGCTCCTGAAATCATTAAAAAAGAAACAACAACAACAACAACAACAAGGATATCATGAAATTGGCAGGCAAATGGATGGAACTATAAAATATCACCCTGGGTGAGGTGATCCAGACCCCAAAGGACATGCATGGTATGTACTCACTTGTAAGTGGATATTAGCCTTAAAGTACAGGATAACCACTCTACAACCCACAGAGCCAAAGAACTTAAATAACAAGGAGGGCCCAAGGGATGTTGGTTAGATGGTGACCCTTTCTCAGAAGGGGAAATGAATTAGATATCAGAGGTGGAGGGAGGGAGGGAAGTGGATGACTAGGTGAGTAAGTCAGGGAAAGGGGATCAGGTATAGGGACATCAGGGGAGAGAGAACAGAGATCGAAGGTGACTGGGGAGGGGAATCTCTGGGACATGCCAGAGACCTGGGATATAGGGAGGCTCAGGGTGTCTGTGGGGGTGACTCTTGCTGAAACTCCTAGCAGTAGAGGATAGGGAAAGTGGCCACTTCCTGGAGTCAGGCAGGACTCCCAGTAGAGGGATAAGAACTGCAACCCACCCACAAACCTTTGACTTAAACTGTGTCCTGCTTATAAGAAGGGCAGGGACAAAGATAAAATAGAGTCAGAGGGAATAGCCAACCAATGACTGGCCCAAATTGAGACCCATGCCATGGGCAAGCACCAGTCCCTGACGCTATTAATGGTACTCTGTTATACTTGCAGACAGGATCCTAGCACAGCTGTCCATTGAGAGGCTCCAGCCAACAGCTGACCAAAAGAAATGCAGAGACCCACATCTAAACATCAGCTGGAGCTCAGGGAGTCTTGTGGTAGCCTCAGGGGAGGGACCTGAAGAGGGCAGGGACTCCACAGAAGACCAACAGAGCCAATTAAATCTGGACCCTTGGGGTCTCCCAAAGACTGAACCTCAAGTCAAAGAAGAGCACAGGCTGGACCTAGGATCCCCACACATATGGAGCAGATGTGCAGTTTGTCTTCATGTGGGTCCCCCAACACCCACAGTGGGGTCTGTCTCTGACTCTGTTCCCTGCCTATAGATCCCATTCTCCTAACTGGGCCCTTTTCTGGTCTCAGTGAGGGAGGATGTGCCCAGTCCTGCAGTGACTGATGTATATGTGTGTGCATGTGAGTGTGTGAGAGCACATGTGTATATGTGTTTTAGTGCGTGTGCGTGTGTGTGTGTGTGTGTGTGTGTGTGTGTGTGTGTGTGTAATACCTGGAGGTCTCCACCTTCTCAGAGGAGAAAGGGAGTGAAAATGTGGGGAGGAGCTGTGAGTTGAGGACCAGGAGGAGACAGGGGAGCTGATGTTAAGGTGTAAAGTGAATAAATAAATAAGTAAATAAATAAAATAAAAAATACGGGTGTTTTAATTTTAGAGACATTAAGTTGTTTATATGGTTGCTTTATGTTTCCACTCTATAAACCGTGCTTTGTTTTAAAATTACAAAACCACAACTGCGGAATTTTAAACTACTTTTTAAACTTTGCAGACAGCAAACCCAGACTCTATTGCTGATGCCAAGACGGACTTGCCAACAGGAGCCTGGTATGGCTGTCCCCTGAAAGGCTTTGCCAGAGCCTGACCAATACAGATGCAGATGCTGGCAGCCAACCCTAGGACTTAGCACCTGGAACTCAATGGAGGGGTTAGGGGAAGGACTGAAGCAGCTGAAGGGGTTTGCAACACCATAGGAAGATCAACAGTATCAATCAAACAGACCTCCACCCCTCCCCCAGAGCTCCCAGGGACTAAAACACCAACCAAAGAGGACACAGGAAGCTCCTGCCTCTTATGTAGCAGAGGACAGCCATGGTGGGCATTAGTGGGAAGAGAGGCCCTTTGTCTTGTGGAGCTTTGATGCTCCAGTGTAGGGGAATGCAAGGCTACTGAGGTGGGAGTGGGTGGACCGGTGGGTGGGGGAACTCCCTCATAGAAACAGGGGGAATTGGGGATGGGATAGGTTGTTTGAGGAGGGGAAACTGGGAAAGGGGATAACATTTGAAATGTAAATAAATAAAATAACCATTAAAAAATGTAAAGTAGGAAAAAAAAGACATCAAGAAAATTTGGAGGTCTACAATGTTAAAAAAGGTAAAATCACTGTCTTAAATACGCTCAGCTGTGCTTTTGCTAATGTTATTAAGCTATAATATAGATTTAGACTTTTATAAGCTATAGATTACTTATAAATTAAATCATAAGGAAACTGTAATGTTCCATAATGATACACCATACACAGGTCAGAAGAGTTTCCAGTCTCTTCGTGGACTGTGCTTATAAATTAAAAACTTTTATTTTGATACTAGAAAAGCTTCAACTCAAATTCATGATTTTTAATACTCAACCCGAACAGGGGTGGAATCTTCTCCGAGTGTCATGGAAGCTACAGCAATAAAGAAACGCCAGATGCTAAGTCAGGAACCTTATAAATGATGAAACCTGTACATGTGTTCAGGAATGATCAAACCTTTAAATGTGCTCAGAGATGTATTTGAGGTCTCGCTAAGAACTGATGCAGTTAATTATGACTGAGCTTCATTCAGATTCCGATTTAATGGCTGCAGGGTACAGTGTAGAGCAGAGAACTAAACACAGACAAAGATCATTGTTCTCTGATGTGCTTGCTGGCTAGCAGGCTCCAAACCCATCAGAGAATCTGTTGACTGAGGCATTTCATATATTTAAACTTATTGAGAGAGACAGAGACCCCTCAAGGGCTCCAGGAAGACATGGGCATGGAAACAAAAGGCTCCACCTGAGCCGGCCGGTGGTGGCGCACACCTTTAATCCCAGCACTTGGGAGGCAGAGGCAGGCGGATTTCTGAGTTCGAGGTCAGCCTGGTCTTCAGAGTGAGTTCCAGGACAGCCAGGACTACACAGAGAAACCCTGTTTTAAAAAAAAAAAAAAGAAAAATAAATAAACAAACAAACAAACAAAAACCAACCAAACAAACAAAAAGGCTCCACCTGGATTGTGGTGTGCTAACCAGGAAACACCGCCCTCAAGGCCTTGCCCAGTGCTTGGGCTCATCCTGAACCTTGGACTAACAGGACACCCGGAGAATTAATTGTCCCATATTGCCTATGATAAAGTGAGGTCAGACTTTCCTAATGTTCTTCCTCCACAGAAAAAGCTTCTTATCTTCTGGGCCTGATGGCCAAAGACTGCCTCTTCCCTCGGTGCCATGGAGACCACAGGAGACTGGGACAACTGTCTCGGGAGTGGACTATGGACTAGGCTGCCATTTTAATTGACGCCTAGGCTATCGACATTAGAATATATCCTTCTCTGCTCTCTGATGAGATTGGTGGCTAAGCCAACTGTAACTCTAAGCCAGAGCACAACAGACCACTAGCTCCTTGCCCTGAGGTAATCCACCTCCACCTTAGTTCATTACTCAGTTCATCAGCTAGTCAAGACTATCAGGTCTCTGATTAAAAGAGGCAAATAGGCTTCCCTTGCTCACAGGCTTCATGTTAAAGATAAACGGGTTTCAGAATTAACTTTTTACTATCCCTTTATCTAAAGGACCTAACTTTACAGTGACTGCTCCCAGGGATCAACCACCAGTGACTCATGGTGAATCACTAGATAGGAGAAAGATGTAAAGTTTGTGTAAGGCTGAGGACACAGAAGCTTAAGTTATGAAGACCTAAGAAAGTGCTTTAGAGTTTAAGAAGGTGTTTTAAGGTTGGTTAATCTAATTGAAAGCTTAAATGGTGTTAAAGTGGTTTAATACATATAATTATATATTATATATTTAATATATAATATAATATAATATAATGTAATGTAATGTAATATAATGTAATATAATATAATATAATATAATATAATATAATATAATAAGTGGTATATAAAAAATTAAAAATTCTTCAGATTTCCTCCTCTCGCTATGGTACTGTTGTGTGAGGACTTTGAAAGCCCAGAGTTGACCAGTGGAGTTCCGATAAGTTAGTAGTCTAACTCAGGTAAAGCCTTCCACTGTATGATCCACTATTGCAGTCACAAGCTCAAGATTTTAAATTTACTTTGGTTGTCTTTTAAGTTTAGACTTAAAAGTGTTTTTCACTGTGGTAAATCTATGTATGCCCAGTCTTCTGGAGAGAGGGAAGAAGCCCCTCTGTCACAGTCCGCAGTCATACTGACAATCAAGAGCAAGGGAGCTTTTGCCCTTCTGTTCCACAGAAGGCTTCTGTCTTCCCTGAGCGTGCCTTAAGGAGTATTTATGCTTTTAACAATAAACTGTTTTCCAAGACTTGACTATGACACAAAGATGTGTGTCCACTGCTTTATTCTACAATGTAGATTTCATTACAGATTAAAAAAGATGGTAATGCAAATCTGTCTAAAATTAACGCCCTTTTGTAAGCTCGAAATGATTCGTGTAAGCCTCAGAGGATCCACTTGGATCCACCTCTCATGAGTCAAATGGACTCCACATATTTACCCTGTCAATCAACAGCCTGTTTACCACCTACTGCCTATTCCAGAGGGTGGGACTCCTCCCCCATTATCTGGTTTTGGGACTCCCCTCCCTGCAACTACCAGGACCATGGCCTAAAAGTTTCAAATGTACAGCTAAGAACAAATATTTCTCCCTAACATCCTTAACTACATCTTCTCCCCCTAATATATATTTGTGTGTCCCAGTATCCTGTCAAGTCCGTGTGTGTGTGTGTGTGTGTGTGTGTGTGTGTGTGTGTGCTGCATCCAGGATGATTAAGAGCAGCTATCCGCATGTGCGCTAGGCTAACCCACAGGCTGCTTAAACAGAGCCTGCATCATCCTTTTTTTTCTTAAGATTTATTTATTTAAGATAAATTTATTTATTATCATCCTTTTTTTCTTTTTAAGATTTATTTGAGTATGTAGTCACTGTCTTTAGACACACCAGAAGAGGCATCAGATCCCATTACAGATGGTTGTGAGCCACCATGTGGTTGCTGGGAATTGAACTCAGGAACCTCTGGAAGAGCAGACAGTGCTCTTAACCTCCTAGCTATCTTTCCAACCCCAGGCCTGCACTTTCATGGCCACAGAATTCTCCTAGCAGTGAAGAAGCCAGCTCTCCTAGGATTTGGCTAACAACCTAGTTTTCTTCATATCCCCCAAAATGACATTGCCCCCCTAGTCAGCAGAAATTTGTCTAAAGAACACAATGTACTCACTCTTGCTCCCCACCCCTACCTCCTCCTAGTTCCTCATTTTTAATCAAACAAAAAAGTCAGACATGTTAGCTTACAGGACATTCTACAAGGCTCCTCCAGGAACCCAGCAATGGCTTATGTCATTGGCTTATGTCATCAGCTGTTGCTGTCCCCTACAGGTGCACCAGGTGTGAGCTGTGTATAAAAAGGACTGCCCCCTTGTCTCTCTCCCTCTTTCTGTCTTTCTGTGGACCCTCTCTTCTCCACCCTCATTGTAGTCCCTAAGCAGCTTGCAGAAACATCCATCAAGGAAGTCGCTAGCCCATCTTTTCTGCCCCAGCCTATGTCTGCCTTAAGATGCCCCCACAGGAGCTGTCAAAATGGAGGCAACAGGGCTGCTCCCCAGCTGCAGCCATCACAGGAGCTCTCCACAGTGGCTCATCCTTTTCCCATCTCAGCAGGAGCTGTCCTGCAGGAGCTCTCCACAGTGCCAGTCCCTCCTTTCCAGCCTCCCCAAGGAGCTGCATAGAGGTGGTGCCTCAGCCAAGGCCACCTGGGACCAGGCAGGACTTTCCACTCTAAGCCATAGGCCTGATGTAGGGAATAGGGGAGGGGTAAAAAAAGCCACCAATCCCTGAGCAAGAAAACCCACCAATCCCTGAACATGAAACTCCACCAATTCTCGAAACCCCCGCGCCCCCGCCCAAAAAAAAATCGGGCCTTGAAATCCCCAAATCTCTTCAATCTGGAAATCTCTATCATGAAGAGCTCCTCCAACGAAGCAATCCTATATAAGCCCCGCCATGTGTTCAATTCCCACTCCTGGAAGCAGAGGGCAGCCATCCCTGAGTCTGTAGCTCCTCTCCCGGGACCCTCCAATAAATCTCTTTTATGAGGTTTGCTGCCTGGTGTGACTCTCATCAGAAGAAGCCACGAAGCAATAAAGAGAAGAAGGAAAGAAAGGAAGGAGGACAAGAAGGAGCAGGGCTGAGGCTCCTCAGGGAGTCCTCAGCTCAGCTGGGAATACCCTCCCCTGGGAGCTGCAATACCTCAGATGAAGAGGCTTCCTTTCAGAGCTGTGTAGTTGTCTCAGGATACCTTTTCATTGGAATGCCTTCTCTACTCAGAGCTGTATTGGTCCTGGGCTGCAGAGTCCCAGTATACTCTTCCATCTGAGCAGAAACACTCACACTCATGGCTGTTGTACTGTCTGTCTGTCTGTCTGTCTACATGTCCGCGTGTCTGTCTGCCTCTGCCCCTTCTCCAGGCCCTTACTCCTCTCCCTTCCCCGAATAAACCTCCTTTATGCCGGATCGGTTGCCTGGCGTCATTCCTCAGGAGTACACCTTGGCATGGGACCACTAGGCATCCCACCCCTTGCTCCATCGTATTTTATAACGATGGCAGCTTCCCCCAGTCCACTCTCCAAGTTTGAAGAAGTTAATCAATCTACACATAGGGAGAAGCCAACAAGAGTCAGGGAAAGTACTTACCAAAACCAGAAAGATCAACCCCACAGTCAGAATCTTGTAGTCTTTGAATTGCCCCATGAAAGTTTCCACACAGCCTAGACTGTTGGTGAATAATAATATGAATCCAGGTAGTTCATACAACATTAAAAACTTGACAAGCCCTCCCGTAATAAAAGAGCTGATTCGATGTGGTGACTTTCCATTTCTGTGAACACTATCACCTGACATATGTACATATTGTCAAACAGGAATATGGTAACAGATGTAGCCTTGCAAATCGGAGCTAAGGATGGGCTGGATCTGTGACAGAGGTGGTGAGGAGGCAGAGTTCAGGTTAGTAAAACAGGACCTTTATTCACAGTTCTATGTGGGATGATCCAGGGCCTCCAGGGACCCAGCGGGAATGTTTACTGGGAACCCAAACGTCCTCGAGCTCAAGCCACCCTGCTCCCCTTTTCTCTGCCAAGTGGATAGAGCACAGAAAGGCCTGACAGGAGCAATGCTGGAGTTCCAAGGAAGAGAGTCAGTGGGTAGGGTGTGGGGGTGGGGCGCAGGATGGAGTGCGGTGGGTGGGGGAGGGTCTCCTCTACTGCTTGACCTTTGGATCTGCTGCCCCAGAGCTTAGTTATTGTTTGTCTCTTTGGTGTTTGTTTCCCCTCACAGATAGAATAACACAGTACAGACTGATCAGTGGTCCCTTCAAGGGAAAAGAGTGAGCACACCCGACTTCTAGTACAGGAACAACTGCAAGTGCCTAGGCCCGTGCTGGTTGCATTTCCTGAGCCTAGATCGTTTGTTATACAGATGTGCTCTCTGCTCCTGCTAGTCTGATCAATACTGTAACGAGTCCTTAACTTTCATTTTATATAAACTAAGAGAGCAAAAGGTCCACCTAGCTCCAGATGTCAATGCAAAGCAGTCCTATTACTCAACAGCAAATTCCCCATCATCCTCTCGGCCTCAACCTTCCCCACAGTGCACGCTCAGTGACTTACAACAAGTTTAGGGCCATGTCAGTGGGGCTCTCCTTATCTGCCGATAGCTACTGAGGATTTGACTCTACTCCTCAGTGGCCTTCTGGAGACTCTCAGATAAATTCCCAAGACAAAGTAACACCTGATGTAGAGTAGGTTATTAGCTCACTAAACGATGCTCCTGCTAGAGTGGTAGCTCACAGAATCAGTTCCTTCCTTCCTCATCAATGACTTATTCTGCTTCTTTACCTACTGGAATTACAGACCAATAAGGTATAGAAATTTATACATATCATAATTCCCTGTAATGACTTATAACTTCTTACTTTAAAAAAAATTACACATATAATAATGATGAGAGGTACAGGTGTTAAACAACATACTGATAAAGAGCCTGTAGACATAATTGTACACGTTGATTATTTGTTCCACATTAATGATAATTTGCAGTTGGATTCGTAAGTTCCTCAAGATCTATAGACAATCATTATCCCAAAGATTCATTCCCTTTTAAGACTTTTTTTTTTGATGATACGACATGGGTATTGCCCCAAATCACATCTAAATATCATATAGATATTGTTTTATTATGGTTTTACAGATGGCTCTTCAAAAACACAAGGAGCATATGTCTTATATACAAATCCCACATGCTTCACAAAAAGATAGTTCTCACCCCAGGCCCTACAGCTCAAAAGTCTAAACTCAACACAGTCCACCAGCTTTCGTTAGGTGTTTCTCAGTCACTGGATATTTGAACTGACCTCATGTAGGAACTGGCATATGAAGGATAGACACGCACGGAGACAGGGAACTGGCCAAACCTGAGAGAACAGGAACTTTGCAGAAGAACTGGGAATGCAGAGATGGGAACGGAAGGCTGCACACTTCTAGAAGGAGGTCTGCTATGAGGATGGAGTCTAGTGAACAGAGGTGGAAATAGGTGGGACATGAGTAGCTAGAGACAGAAAAGGAAGAGAGGTTCAGTGCACTCCCTCCTTCTGATGAGTCTCCTTGCCTTGAAAAGAAAAGGTAAATAAATTAAAAAAAAAACCATAAATCCAATTGTACTGAAACATGACCTTGATACTGAACTGTTGGCACCTCTATCTCTAGAGAACACAAACAGGAAGACGTTGTGCCTAGGAGGAAAGCCAGAAGCAGCCATTTCAGTTGCCACAGTGAGTTGTGTGTTACTGAGACTAAGAAGCTTTCTGTCTTACTCACGGTATATATTCCTACACAAACATCATGACCAAGAAACGACAGCGCCTGCACTGCCACAGTACCAAGTATCAGGCATAGGCCTGGGGGATTGACAGAAAACACAGACACGGGTCATTCGGTAAGAATGCCAAAGCTTTACTGAGGGACCAGCAATATATACTAGAGGCCAAGGAAAACAACAAGACAAAACATTCATAGCCATAGGTTAGGCACCAGGGAGGTCTCCACCACACTGGGCGGTAAAACAGGAATCAATTTTAGCTGCAGAATGTTCCGAAGGATGTTTCTTGGGCAAATAGCTCAGCTGGGGGAGTTGAGCTAAGTTCACTGATGCCCAACAAAGAAGCAAGCTGGGGAGGAAAGGGTCTATTTAGCTTACACTTCCACACAACTGTTCATCACCAAAGGAAGTCAGGACTGGAACGCAAGCAGGTCAGGAAGCAAGAGCTGATGCAGAGGCCATGGAGAGATGTTACATACTAGCTTGCTTCCCCTGGCTTGTTCAACCTTGCTCTCTTCTAGAGCCCAAGACTACCAGCCCAGGGATGGTGCCACCCACAAGCCGCCCTCTCCCCTTGATCACTAATTGAGAAAATGCCCCACAGCTGGATCTCATGGAGGCACTTCCCCAACTGAAGCTCCTTTCTCTGTGATAACTCCAGCCTGAGTCAAGTTGACACACAGAACCAGCCAGTCCACTTTCCCTGCTGGTGCCTTCTCAGATTATGTAAACATCCATCCAACAGCGTGCTCACAGCACTAGCAAAATAAGGAACTGCACCTAGTCCTTTACATCAAAAAATGCAAACCTTCTCATTTCAGGTCTTTGAGGCATGGAGGATCCAAACCACTCATGTTACTTTGAATTTATGACAACTGAAACTTCAGCTATTAAAAGGTGTCCTTTTGTGTTTATTTGTAAATAAATACTTGGTAAATATTTGTAACAAAGCAAATATTGAAAAAGAAGTATGTGAACAATCTTAAAGAGGATGGATTTAAAGAGGAAATTAGGAAGAAATTAGAATCTGAAAAGTTTTTTCCTCCTAGAATATTTAATCTGTGGGTCAGGGAATACAAACACAATTATATGTTTCTCAAATTCAGTTGGAGACCAAAGGAGTTAAACCAAACTTGCAAACAATAAAAGTTAGAGTCTTTTTGAGCTTTCTTTTTTATTATTTTTTTAAATTAGATATATTCTTTATTTACATTTCAAATGTCCCTTTTCCTGGTTTTCCCCTCCACCCGAAAATCCCATAAGCCATATCTCCTTCCCCAATCAACCCTCCCCTGTTTCCCTGTCCTGGTATTCCTCTACACTATGGCATCAAGTCTTTCCAGGACCAAGGGCCTCTCCTCCCTTTGGTGTCTAACAAGACCGTCTTCTGCTGCCAATGTGTCTGGAGCCATGGGTAATTCCATGTGTACTCTTTGCTTGATGGTTTTGTCCTTGGGAGCTCTGGGAGTACTGGGTGACTCATATTGTTGTTCCTCCTGTGTCGCTGCACACCCCTTCAGCTCCTTGGATCCTTTCTCTAGCTCCTTCTTTGGGGACCCTGTTCAATGGCTGTCTAAGAGTGTCACCCTCTGTATTTCTCATGCACTAGTAGAGCCTCCCAGGTGACAACTATATCCAGCTCCACTCAGCAAGCAATTGTGGGCATCATTAGTTTCTGGGTTTTGTAACTGTATATGGGATGGATCCCTGGGTGGGGCAGTCTCTGGATGGTCTTTCCTTCAGACTCTGCTCGAACCTTTGGCTCTGTATCTCCTTCTGTGGGTATTTTGTTCCCCTTTCTACAAAGGACCCAAGTATCCATACTTTGTTATTCCTCCTTCTTGGGCATCATTTGATATTTGAAATGTTTCTTGGGTATTCCAAGCTTCTGAGTTAATATCCACTTATCAGTGACTACATACCATGTGTGTTCTTTTGGGGACTGGGTTACCTCACTTATGATATTTTCCAGTTCCACCCATTTGCCTAAGAATTTCATGAATTCATTGTTTTTAATGGCTGAATAGTACTCCATTGTATATATATATATATATACCACATTTTCTGTATCCATTCCTCTGTTGAGGGACATTTAGGTTCTTTCCAGCTTCTGGCTATTATAAATAGGGCTGCTGTGAACATAGTGGAGCATGTGTCCTTATTACATGCTGGAGAATCCTCTGGGTATATGCCCAGGAGTGGTATATCAGGGTCCTCTGTTAGTATTATGCCCAGTTTTCTGAGGAACCGCCAAACTGATTTCCACAGTGGTTGTACCAGCTTGTAATCCCACCAGCAGCAGAGTCACCTAACAATATTTTGGTTATAGCTTGAGAATTTATTACAACAGACTGCCTACAAGATGTAGGGAAACCCAGAGACACCTAGTAAGTCCTTCTTCTGTGGAAATCTTCTGCTGTGATACCAGACATGTTTGTATTCTATTCACAGCACCATCTGGGTATGTACACTCACGCTTCCATGGGACCTCCCTTGCTTCCTATTTCTTTGTTTATTTATGTATACTGTGTTCTGCCTACATTTATGCCTGTGGGCCAGAAGAGGGCACCAGAACTCATTAGAGATGGCTTTGAACCACCATGTGGTTGCTCTGGACCTCTGGAAGAGCAAGCATCCAGTGTTCTTAACCCATAAGCTTCTCTCCAGAGCCCCTCCACTGATTTGTCCTTCAGTATTTTCTATGATTACTGGCCAGGTACTTCTGAATATCCTGTTACCTAGTAAAAGAGCCTTCTTTAGCTCAAAATTCAAATTGCTGTGGATTGTAAATATCCCAGATCTTACAGCCTTAGGTTTAAATCATAACAGTTAGTGACCATTGTTAACTAAGTGGACTTTGTTATTTTTTGAATTTGTGCTTGCCCTTGGTCTGACAAATGATCTTCAAGAGCCCTTCACCCCTTACCACTAAAAACTGATGAGGGCCCTGCTTGTACTAGCAAGAGCTTTAAAGGATTATACAGTTTATACATATTAATCATGTTACTAAAATCCATTGCTATACACAGGATCAAGCTACTTCAATTCGACACTTTGAAATGCTTAATTGGCTAATTTTAAAAATTGAGGTCAGGAAGAGTTAGTGGATAACTTGGGGAGACATCAAAACTTTAAGCATCAGGCAGCAACTTGGGAGAAACAATAAGCTTGTGCCCCCCCCCAAAAAAATGATGTTTTTGACTTGACTGCATCGTAATCCTCAACTTGTCAATGCAGAATGCAAATGAAGTTTGCTGTACATTATAAAAGGAATTCCTCTACTAGGAGATAGCATCCTGTTATTGTGCCATGAGAAGGATGTATTTTATCCTTTAGGCCAAGTTTCCTGGATACAAGATGGTATACAAATATTTAGGCACATGGATGAGAGACAATTTGGTTGGATTAATATAACAGATCAATACAAATGCAATAATACAGATTTGAGCATCATGAAGGGTTAGCTTCAGCTTTCTGCCTGTCATTCGCAGTTCTTTTTGTTTGTTTGTTTTTTGGTGGCCACACCCAGGCTCTCCATCCATCCATTCAGCCTCAGACCCCTCAGGAGTACTCAGGTGGGACAGATGAAGGACAGAAATAATTCCACTTCGTTGCGGACAATAAGCTCCTTTGGGTGGATGTTGTCTGGCACATCCAGGCTGGAGGTCATTTCCCAGGCATCCACAAAGGCCACTCGGAGACCAACGAAGGCCGCGCGGAGCAAGCGGTTCACCTGCAGTGTGAGCCAGTCACTGCCATACACAGATTTGTAGCCAGTATTGGCCAGTTTGATGACGACCAGAGTACTGGGTTCCCGGTCCAGCAGAGCCTTCACAGCTGCCCGGATCCCTTCCAGTCTCCGGGCAAAGATGGAGGGAGGGAAGGTGGTAAAGTGGGCTCCCATGCCCAGCACCACCACCGTGTAAGGTCCCCCAGCCAAGCCGTGTAGTTCTCTGGCCACAGAGTGCAGGGAAGCCGCTGGGGTGGGGAGACAACGCAGGGGCCAGCTGTGGGCCCTCCAGTGCAGCACTGTCCCCCGAGATGTCTCCACGGCCATCAGGGGTCCTGCCTGATAAGTGACATGTAGATCAACTGGCTTCAGGGCTGTTGGGAGGAGGAGAAAGAAGGTTTTAACTTAGGGAACCAAGCAAGGTGGCTCAGGCAGGAAGGGCTCTTGCTACCAGCACTCATAACTTGAATTTGATCCCCTGAGATTCATATGGTAGGAGAAAATGAGCTCTCACTCATGGTCCTCTGATCTTCTCACACACTGCAGTATGTGACAGTGCACACACACACACACATACACACACACACACTGAAATAACATTAGATTGTTTATTATCTTGTGCCCATATACATTGCCCTTATTTATTTATTTATTCATTTATTTATTTATTTTTAGGCAACTAATCTCACTACATTGCTTTGGCTAGCCCGAGCTTCACTATGTAGACAAGGCTTGCCTTGATGTCACAGATCTGCTTGCCTCTGTTTCCAAGTGTTGGGATTAAAGGTATGCAATTCTATACCCATTATGCACACACACACACACACACATAGACGAATGTCTATGTGTATATGTGTATATCACATATATGTGTATTTATATAGTGCATGCATAATATGCATCACACATAAGTATTGGAAAGATTCCTATGTGACTCATGCTAGATTTTAACCTTCTTTGTAGCTGAGAATGGTTGGCCTTGAATTCCTAATCTTCCAGCCTTGTGGTGGTTCAAATATGTTTGGCTCAGGAAGTGGCACTATTTATAAGTGTGGCCTTGTCATATAGTAGGTGTGGCCTAGTTGGAGGAAGTGTGTCAGTGTGGGCATGGACTTTAAGATCTTTGTCCTACAATGACAGAACACACCAGATCACCAAGAAATTGATGAGTAGCTGGCTTTATGCCTATGCAAGTAGTATATGAAAAAGGAAGATGCGTGAAAGGATTAACTCATGCTAAATGAAGGAGAAAGTCTGGTCTAAGAAGACACTGTCTTTCAATAGAAATTTGTTGTAAGATTTACAGATTAAGAATTAAAGACTCTGTTGCTGGTGTTTTGTTTGTTTGGGGGGAAATGTCTGACTTCTACTATTTGTAGAAAAAAATTGTGTTAGTTAATTTCTTGTCATTCTTGTATGTAAAATGGGTATTGGGGGTGGAGGGGTAGAGGACAAGATTGAGAATTCGGAGAAAGAATAAGAGAGAGAGAGAGAGAGAGAGAGAGAGAGAGAGAGAGAGACAGAGAGAGAGACAGAGAGACAGAGAGAGACAGAGAGACAGAGAGACAGAGAGACAGAGAGAGACAGAGAGAAGTGCTGGGGATAAACTACCTGGTAAAGGGTTTGAACATAAACAAAGTGTTATAATTTTATTAAAAGAAAAATGTTGGGGTTTGAACAAATGGATCATCATTCCTCATTGGAACATATAACGCATTAAAAGAAAATAAAAAAGAAAAAAAATCTTTGTCCTAGCAGCCTTCAGATGGAGATGGAGAACTCTCAGCTCCTCCAGTACTATACCTTCCCAGATGCTGCCATGCCCCACCTTGATGATAACGAACTAAACCTCTGAACCTGTAAGCCAGCCCCAATTCAATGTTATCCATGTAAGAGTTACCTTGGTCATGGTGTCTGTTCACAGCAGTAAAGCCCTACCTGAGACTTATCTCCAGAGTGCTGGAACCATAAGGAGTACACTACTATATTCAAGTTGAAGTAGGATTCATCTCTCCACATTAGATAGGGATGCTGAGATCCTAGAATGTTAAGTATTTTACCATGATCACAATAATGGTGTCAGGGATGTAACTTAGCATGTGGAATGCTTGCCTAGAGTCATAGGGCTGGTGGGATGAGTCATGAGGAAAAAGCCTTGTGGTGCAGGCCTGACATCCTGAGCTCCATCCCAGGAAGGAGAAAACTGACTTCTGAAAGTTGTCCTCTGAACTCTACACATTTGCCATGACATGTGTACAATTTTGCACATATCACATACATGTGCACACACACATGCATGCACACACAATACATATGTGCACACACACACACACACACACACACACACACTGAAAATAATAAAATAAAACATAGTAGACTGTATCTTAACTGTGACATCAGAAATTGTTTTCTGGCTGGGCAGTGGTGGCGCACACCTTTAATCCCAGCACCTGGGAGGCAGAGGCAGGCAGATTTCTGAGTTCGAGGCCAGTCTGGTCTACAGAGTGAATTCCAGGACAGATTTTCTTGAACCCCAACCACCCTCCCCCCCCAAAAGAAATTATTTTCTCTCCTCTACCACAAACACACATATACACACATGTACACCAATATACATGCACACATGCACACACACATATGGGAGATGATGGCTACAGATTTTATTTAGAAACACAGCAATAATGTATTTGCTATCATCCCACATTGCATTGTTTGAAGGTTTGTTTCACTGTCCTTTACTATTTTCGTGAGCTCTGTTAACTAAACAGGGAAGGCAACCTCCTGAATGCGTTTATTCTTGCAGGCTGGGGATGTGGTTAAGTTAGTAGAGATCTTGCCTACCACACCCCAAGTTATATCCCAAATACCCCAAACATTACACCAACAGGATGTGTAGTAGCATATGCCTGTAATTTAATCACGTGGGAGGTGGACACAGGAAGATCAGAGCTTCGTGATCAACCTTGGCTACATATAGAGCTCCAGGCCAACCTGAGTTACATGAGATTTCCTTCATTCACACACATTCATGTGTGACACACTGTTCTTAAAATTCACTCCCAGCTGGGATTTGTGCTTAAGCCTGGCAATCAGGATACATCGGCTGGTGGACCTTGTGACTTTGAGGCCAGCTTGATCACCATTCTGAGTTCTGGGCCAACAAGCACAACACAGTGAGATCTCATTTCACAAAACAAAGCAAACAGCCCACTCCTTCACTCACTGCCCTCCACAAAGAGCCAGCAGCCTGCACCACCTTTCTGCTAAGCGAGGGAGTCTCCCTCAAGGCAATCACTGTCAGGTCTCTCCTTCAGGAGTCCTCACTGCCCACCCCCCACGGTCACTCACAGGGCACTGTGTCTCGCAGATACTCCCACCACTGCCGAAGTGTAGAATCCCCCATCATGTAGACAATGCGGCCAGCCAGGCAGTTCAGGATGCTGTCCACCGTGGGGAAAGAGCGGCTAGAACAGAATGTTGAGTGCCATCTGTCTTGGTGGTAGAAGCCAGAGGGTTTTGGAGACAGGTGGCCAGGGCGGCATGGGGGCCTTGAGGGCAAGGCTACAGGGGAGAGAAGAATCGAGCTGATGCAGAAAACTAAACTAACCAACCAATCAACCAACCAAACAAACAAACAAAAAGCAAAATAAACTCATACCTTATAAATGTCACCTTCTTTAAATTTTTTTGTAAATGAATTGTTTTTACATTTATTTGTGTGTGTGTGTGTGTGTGTGTGTGTGTGTTTGTGTGTGTGCACATGAGTGTTTGAAACAGTTTTATGTAGCCCATGAGAGCCTTAAATTCCTAAGTTGGTGATATTGGCCTTGATATCTTTGGTGGTTTGAATAAGTTTGGCCCCCATAGACTCTCATGATTGAATGCTTAGCCCACAGGGAATGGCACTGCTAGGAGGTGTGACCTTGTTGGGGTGGGTGTTTCCTTGTTGGAGGGGTGTGTCAATGTGTGGGTGAACTTTGATGTCTCCTAGGTTTAAGCTCTGCCCAATGTAGAATTCCAGTGTCCTCCTGGCTGCCTATAGAAGAAAGCTGCCTTCTGGCTGCCTTCAGATCAAGACAACAGCACTTGGGAGGCAGAGGCAGGCAGATTTCTGAGTTCGAGGCCAGGCTGGTCTACAGAGTGAGTTCCAGGACAGTCAGGGCTATACAGAGAAACCCTGTCTCGAAAGACCAAAAAAAACAAAACAAACAAACAAACAAACAAAACCTCAAAGCTCCTACTCTAGCACTGAACCTCTGAAACTGTAAGCCAGCGCCAATCAAATGTCTAATATATGAGTTGCCTTGGTCGTGGTGTCTCTTCACAGCAATGACATCCTACCTAAGACAACATTCTAATCCTCCTGCCTTCACCTCGAGAGTGATGAGACTCCATATGTACACCTTCAAACTCAGGGGTAGCACTGTCCATGTTTCCATTTATACACGGGGAAACTGAGGACCTAGAGTATTAATTAAGTAATTGACCATGATCAAGAATAATTGATGCAAGATATTTCTTATCCATTCACACAGAGGCAGTGAGAGACCAGTGATTGGGGGGAAGAGAGGAGGCGGAGCAAAGAGAAGGAGGGGCGGTGAGAGAGGGAACCTGGGAGCTGCATTAGGGAGTAGAGAAGGAGCCGCGCAGATCCAGATGGCGTCAGATGTGTTTCTGGTGTGCTGAGGGGTTAGAAATATTGGGGTAAAACCTTATCATTGTAACTTGGCATTATGTAACTGGGACTTTCATATACATAAATATATTTGATTAACTACTCAAGTTTAAGACACATGGTTTGCCGGGTACTTGGAAGGAGTGGGAGCTGGGCAGGAAAGAGAACCCCACCAGGACTTGGAGCAGAGGCCTGGTGGGGCGGTACTCAGTTCTAGTCTATTCCCACTACATTTGGTGAACGAATGTGGGGCATATTTCCATTAGAAACCTGAGATTCTTAGTCTAAAAGTTAAGTGTGTTTTGTGTGTGTGTGTGTGTGTGTGTGTGTGTGTGTGTGTGTGTGTTATTAAATGAGTAGAGTGCCAAAATCTGGTCATGTGACTCAAGCGGGCCCAGTTTTGAAACAAAGAAAAGACTGAGAATACTGAGGACCTCTAGTGGGGATAATAGGTCTTAACAGGATACTCAAATTCTAGTGTGGGTACCATGGGAAATCTAGGTTTAAATCCTGCTTTTACTAGCTGCTTATGAGCGGGTACAGATGGAAGGGTGAATCGGTTGTGTTATGTTGGAATAAAGATAGGTCATTTCACTGGTTTTAGATTGTTTTAAGTTGAACTAGGGTAGGGAAGTAGTCACTGACTCTCTAGTAAGAGTGAAGTGACAACATTGCCTGCTTAGCACAGGTATGAATTATTAAAAGTCTGTGGCTCAGGTAGAGAGCTCAACAGATAGATGGTATAAAGGTATAACAGAATGGCTGCTCTGGGTAGAGGCTTATGAATCCAAGGCCACCCTGGTCTACCTAGCACATTCCAGACCAGCCAAGGCTACATAGACTCAGTCTCAAAACAAACAACAAACAAACAAACAAACAGGTGAAGAAAAAGAACATGAACCT
The DNA here is from genome assembly GCA_964023405.1 of Apodemus agrarius. Classification (NCBI taxonomy): domain Eukaryota; kingdom Metazoa; phylum Chordata; class Mammalia; order Rodentia; family Muridae; genus Apodemus; species Apodemus agrarius. Next base: position 29,403,864 of record OZ030028.1, read on the forward strand.
CTGGAGATGCTCTGAGTTGCAGAATGCTTACCTATTAAATTTGATGATCTGGGTTCAAATCTCAGCACCGAATAAACCAGTTGTTTCAGCTTCTGGCCTGTAACTCAGGAGGTGGAGGCAAAGAGATCACAAGTTTGAGGTTGTGCCCACTAGATGGATCACTAAGTAAAGGCATCTGCTTTGCAAGCCTGGTGGTGGCCTGAGTTTTAATTCTTCAGGACCCACTCACAGGTGAAAGGTGAGACCTGACTCTGCCCAGCTTCCCTCTGATCACACACACACACACACACACACACACACACACACACAGCACGTGTACACCCTCACCCACACATATACACATACATAACCATACACAGGTAAGTAACTTTCAAAGGCCACTAAGATGTCTCCATCGCCAAGCTTGATGGCCTGAGTTTGATCCTGAGACCCACTGGGTGGAGGAGAGAACCTAGTTCTGCAAGTTGCCCTCTGAGAGCCACACTTTTACTATGCTATGCCTGGCTATACAAACACACACACACACACACACACACACACACACACAACCTTAAAATATTTTTCTAATTAAAAAATGTTCAAGTTCATCCTTGGCTACATAGCAGTTTCAAGGCCGCCCTGTGTCAGCCAAGACACTATTTCAAAAGAAAAGGCAAGCACGAGCTGGGGTGGCCCAAGCCTTGAATACCAGAGCTCACAAGGCAGAAGCCAGCAGATCTCTATGAGGCGTCACACACACACACACACACACACACACACACACACACACACACGGAATGTTCCAGGCCAGCTAGCGCTGCATAGCGAGGCCCTATCTGAAGCAAGAAAACAACGAGAAACCCAGTTGAACAACAACAACGAAAGCTCTCCCTGAACCGCAGTTGGAAGCAGTGTGCAGAAGAGTTGCTGCGGACCACACCGCCCAGAGCAAGGCTGTGGAGCGCTGCAGTCCAGCACACAGTGCTGAACCCAGCCGTCGCCACCACACACCAAGAAAAGGACATAGAGCCAGGAAACAGGGTGAGCCACAGAGACAACCCACATGAATGTTGTGCAGCCTCATCCTCTGAAGACAAAGCTGGAACCCCGAAAAGGCCCCTTCAACACAGAGAGGTCAAAGGGCTACGAGGAAAGCTACTGCTGTCAAGGACGGGAAACACGGAGCTGCCAGGGTTCGGCTACGCAGCGGAGCTGCGAGCATGCTTGCCTAGCATTCACGGGGCCCTGGCTTTGATCCTGAGTTTGAATTCAATGTCAGGTGAGGCTAGACTCAAACATAGGAGTAGGTATACACCCCACTGCCCAGGCGAGCTGAATTAATCTCTTGGTGTTCGTTCTTTTCTTTCTATTTTAATATATGTGCGTGTGTGTATGCCACCTGTGTGTGAATACCATGTGGAGCCAGAAAAGAGCGTTTGTTGACCGGCCTTAGGCTTCAGTCGCAGGCTTTGGGAGGCATCAGACATGGAAGCATGGAGCTCAACTCTGGTCTACTCGAAGAGCAGCGAGGGTCCTTAACTCTGAGTCGTCCCTCTAGTCCCTTGCTGGTGTACTCATCATGCCTGACATCCTTACGCTTAAGAGTCTGGCTTCAAGGAGGTGATGCATTATGGGTCAACCACAGATTGTCGAGATGGCTTTAGGGTTTATACTTCTGGCAAATTGAAGACATGGCGTATGTTACCTATGTAAAGCTCTAGCTATGCATTTCTTTTTTTCTTTTAAACGATGTATTTACTTATTTTGTGTACGTATACTGTAGCTGTCTTCAGACACGCCAGAAGAGGGCATCAGATCTCATTACAAATGGTTATGAGCCACCATGTGGTTGCTGGAATTTGAACTCCAGGACTTTTGGAAGAGCAGTCAGGCTCTTAACCACTGAGCCCTCTCTCCAGGCCCAGCGATGCATTTCTTATACTTCGACAAAATATTTTTTTCCTTTTTCTTAGTTCTGGGAATGGCATCCTGGTCCCTGTCCAGCTAGGCAAATATTCTACCATTATGCCATATCGCCAGCCTATAAAGTGGGGTGTTTTTTTTTTTTTAAAAAGAACCATGAAAGACAGGGATCGTATTTGAACACAGGATGTGTGCTGTTACAGCCCCAGTAGTAATTACTGCACTACACTTCCTTGACAGGAAAGAGGTTAGAGTCCTGGAATAAAACCTATCTGACGGCCAGGGAGATGGCTCAGTGGGTTTGTTCCCCTAAAATATGTGTAAAAGCTGCGTGTGGTATGTTTGGAACCCTAGCAGACAGGGAGGTAGAGATGGCAGATTCCAGAGCCTCCCTGAGCAGCCAGCCTCGCTGAAGGGCAAGCTCCAGACTCAGTAAGAGACTTTATCTCAAACAATAAAGAGGATCTTTATGTGTGCTTAAGTATACTGTCCCAGAACAATGACCCTCTCATGACTTCCTCCATAAGCCCTACCTACACAATCCCTTTTTCCATCCTGGGGCCGACCAGGACTACTAGCGGCCATAGATGCTTCTTTCTTGGTAGGAGTGGTCGCAAATGTGTGGAAACAACTCAGGCACTTCCCCGAGTGACCATGCATGTGGGGCTTAGAGGATGCCAGGGGTCAGGGCAGTTGAACTCCAACCTGGGCCTTCCTCATGGCTGGACACAGGCATCCCAAGCCACAGGGCTCAACACTTGGATCATTGTGCCTGAGGCTCTAGGCACAACCTGGCCTCCTCTAGGGGCACTGTATCAGGTATATTCAGGGACAGAGCATAAAGCAACTGGTTCATTCCACCCTGTGCCAGTGTCCTTTGGTTGCTGAGCAGATGTTCTACACAGATTTCTTTCTGATTACGTGTGTGGAGTAGGTTCATGTGGACTCTCAAGGGCCTTTGTTCTAGCTCTGTCTGCTGTTGGGGAGTACGCTATAGATCTCCCTTGTCCCCCACTTCAGGTTTACCTTTGGGTTGGGAATAGGATGGATGAATCCAGGGCTCCCTTACTTCCCTGAGGGAGGCGTCAATGCCTTCAGTTTCTTCCTTTCTGAGGGAGCATCAAGAGAGAGGCTGGGTCCCTTGAATACTGTGAGTGCTTGGCTCGTCAAGGCCACTGGACACTTGCAAGCCACTGTGCAAACACTGTGTTTGGAAGCTCTACAGGCAATAATGTGGGCCCTGGCCCTCCCATGCTTGCTGGAAAGAGCAGAATTAGCAGTTCCTTCCCGCTTGAGTCCTGCACACAATCTAACCAGCTACTCTTGGGCTGGCAGGTCCCCAATTTTTCCTGCTTTGATCACTCTCAGATAGCAAATCACTGCCAGTTGAAACTGCTTTCCCTGCAAAAAAAATATAACACAACTTAAAGGAAAATAAAATAAGATAAAGAGCAAGCGGGGAGAGCATCTTGACATCAGACTTGTGTCTGTATACTTCTGCACAGGAAAGTGAACACCACCCATATATCATAGGTACAGGCACATGCACACACATATACGTACATATATACATATACACACACATATATATAGAAAGAGACAGAGACAAAGAGACAGAGAATCAGAGATAGAGACAGGCATAGACTCACAGTTACACACATATCCATACATCACACACCCAGATGCACATAGACACAGAGACACAAATGTACAGTCACACACATTATACACACATGCCCAAATACACAAAGAGAGAAAGACACTCTGACACCTCTACACATGAAGACACACAGAGAACAGAGACACACAGATTCCCACAGTGAGACACACACAGTCACACATGTACACACATACATGTACAAGTCTCAGATACACACCCAGATACATACACAGGCAAACATACACACACATGCATACAAAAGCCCAGAGCCCATCTAAGCAAATGCCCACCCCGCACCCCAACATGACCCAACCTGGCTCACCCAAGTTACTCATGATCCTCTTGGCTGTTGGTAGGACCAGGATTGGAGGTATGCCTGAAGGGAGTTTCTGGTCAGTCACAGACCTGAAGAAACACTGAGTGTGACCTTTGGGGGAAGTTGGCCAGGTGAAAATTAGATTTATCCTCTGCCTAATGCTAGGTCACTACATTAAAGTGTGCACACTACATGGGGTGAGTATAGTAGTTAGGACGAATATACAAGGAAAGGTCTTATCAGCTCACTAATAGTTAAGATAAGGAAAGTCACGTTTTTTAATAATGTGTTCACTCTTTTATAATAAATGGAGCTCCACAGCAAGTGGAGCCACTACAGTCTAGAAAGAATAATCAATTGTGTTGTTGTTCTTACACAGTCACTAGGGAATATAACACCCTCCTCCAACTCGCCCCCTTCCTACCCCAGTCCTGCTTTTTTGACACAGGGTCTCATGTTCATTCACCTCAGGTAAAGGATGTCCTTGAACTCTTGACTTTTCTGCCCCATTAAAAAGGTTACTCTCAACTCACAAGAAATTCAAGGTCACTTTGGGTTGTACGAATCTTTAAATAATGATTGATGATGGTGATTATGATGGTGAGAGTGATGATGACTATGACTACAAAGATGACCATGACCATGCTCTTGCTGCCAAACACAACATACTGAGTTTAATACCTGGGCCCCACTTGGTGGAAGGAGAGAACTGGCTTCCTCCAGTTGTCTTAAACCTCCACAGGCTAAGACTGTGGACTGGGACTCATTCAGGATTCGGGATTTCTTACCCAGCCAGCAGGTCTTCATCATGCGACGTGGTCACCTTCAGATAACTTCCACTTGAGTGACCCACTAGAGCATTGCATGGCAAAGTAGGGGGTTGAGCACAGAACCAGATCTCCCCAGAGACCACGTCCTTGTACTGACAGGTAGGCCCTTTGGCTCCAGTTGACTCAGGGTCCACGTTACAGACGACAGTCTCTTGAGAGCCATCTGTTCCTTGGAAATACCCTCTAAAATCCACAGTGGCTCGTTTTTCTCTCCAGACTCTTTGCAGGACCCCAACTGCCTCACTGGAGTGGATCAGCCGCACTTGCACCCGGGCCCGGCCAGCCCAGAGCAGGGGGAAGGACAAGAGGTAAGTGCCATTCTCCAGATCCTTCACCTCCCCTGGGACTCCTGCTCTCAATTCCGGACCCAGCAGCTGTGCCCGAAACAGATCTCCACCGTGAGCCTTGGGCCTACCCCAGTGATCCCTAGCCACCAGGATGGCCTCTAGGTTACTTCCCAGAGTATAGTTGGCCTGGGCAGGACCCTTCAAGTGGTAGGAGGAGGTTTTGGGGCTGGTAGAGTCTAAAAAGTGACCCCTGTGTCCACCAGTTGGGGGCCAGTATAGAAGGCTGGTCAGGTTGGAGAGTTCTTGAGGGAGAGATTCCCAATTGATGGTCTCTGAGATATTTTTAGAGGCAGGACGGGGTTGTGGGAACCACCGGACTATGGGCTCACTCCAAGGCAACATGAGGTAGAACATCTGTGGGTAAAGAGAGAGGATTATGCCAGTGTGTTGTATGAGTTCCATTTTCTTCCTCAAAGAAAGTGTTCCTATTGGCTGAGTAGCACCAACCCTTCCGGCCTGTAGAGAGCTTTTTGGGGCCACTTGGCAAGAATTTGACATTGGGCCATGACAGGGGAGTCAGCTCAGGCAAGAATATGACTTTGGGGTAGAACAAAGAAGTAGGTTCCAGGCAAGAATGTGACTTTGGGCTAGGACTGGGAAATAGACTCATCTATCTTGGTCATCCTGATAAGCCCTTAGAAACAGTGATCAGAGAACGTTATCACCCTGCTTCTTCCTTGACTACTTGTATTTGCCTTGCTTGTTCCTTAACTTATAACTGACCTTATTACTTGCATATAATTAAAATGGTATAAAAGCAGATTGGGAAAAAATAATTTCGCCTTCAGCCTCAGAACTGACTGGGATCATGCTACAGTGTTGTCTAATATTCTTTTTCTTTTTGATTGTTGTTCTACACCTGGAGAACTAGTTGAGTGACTGAGCTAGCTATGTCATCTGTGTCTTTATGTCTGTCCTTCATAAGCCTGGCATTTGAGCCACCACAACCTTTACGTAAAAGAAACGTCTCAAGGCTGGGGTGATTGTGTTACTAGAATACCTGGAAATTCCCACTGGAGTCACCCAATATTAACAGAGTAATTGCCCCTCCCCAGTGGTGTTCTACTTTGCCTTTTTATTATTTTTTTTGATGATTGTATATGAGTGTTTTGCTTTCCTCTATCTGTGTACCATATAAAAGTCTGGTGCCCAAGGATACCAGAACCTAACATTGAATTGAGGGATCCTGAGGGGTTTTTCCAGTCCCACACTCTCCTTAAACCTTCCCCCTCCCACCTGGGGTCAAGGCTAGCGCAAGTTCCATTCTCTACCCACAAGATCATTCTTGAGTAAAAAAATTCTCAGAATGTACTGACTGATAGTCACCTGACCCTCTGGAAAGTCATAGAGTTCAAATTCATGTCATGCTTGCTAGCCAAGAGATTTAAAAGTCGATATGCTTAACCAATAAGTTTGAACTGTAACCTTGCTGATGTAGTCTGTGCCCCTAAAAAGTATAAAAACTGCTTGTAATAGTCATTTTGGGTCCCCTTTGTAATGTACCTTGAGGGACTAATTGACGGTCAACCCAACCTTCTTGTTTTTGCATCTATCTGTGTCTCAGTGTCTCACTTGGGGTGGGGGTGGGGCATCTCAAAGTAAGTACCACTGACCAAGGGTCAGGGGTCTTACAGAATCATCTGAAACTCAAGGTACAAATGAGAAGTAATGGCTGTGGCTCCAGCGACCTCTCCCCTTTTTTGTTCCAAGAATTATCTGACCAACATGGGAAAGAGTTCAGAGTCTTCATAATTGCCTTAGTTAAGATACCCTACAAGCCTTTTTAGCCCCACACCCTCTTATAGCTTCCTACTCCTGCCTCGAGTAAAAGACAGGCTGAATTCCATCCTCTACCCATGGGACATTCTTGAGTAGGAATCCTCACAGAATGTGTTAACTGATAACCACATGGCCTCCAGAAAATCCCAGGCAGATATAAAGATCAATAGTCAATAGATGTTAGCCAATGGGTTTAAACTGCAGCTTGACTGATGTACCCCATGCCTCTAAAAACCATAAAAACTGCCTGTAATGTCCCTTCATGGATAGGATAACCTCAACTAGTCAGTTCGTTAAACCTCTTGCCTTTCGCATACAGTGCTGCTTCCAAGTCTCCTTGGGGGGGGGGGCTCTTCTTGAGCAAGGCTCTTCTCTTCGAGTCTTACATTTGGTGCATTGGCCTGGAATCTTCCCCTTCTCAAAGCCAGAGGAATCGCTAGAGCAGCAGGTATTGTGTTTGCTGTCTGCTTGTCTGCTCTCTCTGCTGTCTCTTGTATTTTTGTATTCTCTCCTTGTTCGCTTTATTTGCAAATGTCTGAGTAACCTGTGACTGGTCTAGACCTGGCAAAGTGCAGTGGGCAGATATGCTATAACACCGTGGCCAGAGATAATCACAGGGAACCTGAACCTCCCCTCCGGGGACCTGAACCTCCCTTCCAGGGACCTGAACCTCCTTTGAAAAGCCTGAGATTACCAGTCGTGAGACTGTGGGCTGGAAGTCTTTCTGCATTGTTCCTTCTCTTCTTGTTTTGATTGTTTTTGTTCCTTTGTGTGTAACTTCTGACAGACATACATGGGACACACTGTTTCAACTCTTCTGACTTTAACCCAAAATCACTGGGGCAACATCCGTAAATGGGGCAATGATCTCAGTAGATGTCAGGAAGTCCAAGTGGACCACTCTCTATTCTTCTGTCCGGTGGCCAGCTGAGGGTTCCTTTGTTTTGGCCCTTATCTGTGCTGTCCAGAGACAGGTTTTCAACGTGGGACCTCATGACCACCCAGATCAGATCCCGTACATTCTAGTCTGGGAAAGTCTAGTTATGAACCCCCCCAACTGGATCCAACTCTGATTAAATTCAACACCCCTGAGCCCCCCCCCTTCCACTACAGTTCTTGCCTTATGGGAACCCCCTCCACCTAAGAAAGACATCCTTCAAATTTGTCCACTTCTGACTTATTTCTCATGTCCCCCTTCCCTACCCTCCTTCTTTGAATCCACAGAGCTTACCACCGGCCCCCTCAGCTCCATCTTCTGAGGCTGGTTCTGGACCAGCAACGAGGACCTGGAGTTGATAAGCTGTACCCCTGGGTGCTGTAGTGACCCTTCCCCTCTGAGTGTATGGGCCACCAAGCGCTTCAATAATGGCCATTTGCAATGTCCAATCTTTACAATTGGAAATCTCAACATCCCCCCTTTCTCTGAGAATCCTCAGGGACTCATTGTACTTCTAGATTCTGTCTTGTTTACCCATCTGCCCACCTGGCATGTCTGCCTGCAGCTTTTGCAGATCCTCTTTATTACCGAAGAGAGAGAGAGGATCATTCTAGAGGCCAGAAAAAATGTTCCCCGGGGAAAATGGGACCCCACTCAGAATCCTGCTACCATTGATGATGGATTCCCTCTCCGCTGTCCTGCCTGGAATTATAACTCTCCTGAAGGTAAGGAACACCTGAAGGTCTATTGCCAGGCTCCGTTGGCAGGTCTCAAAGGGGCGACAAGATGCCCCACTAATTTGGCCAAGGTAAGAGGGTCATTCAAAGGCCAGATGAGTCTCCCACTGCCTTCCTAGAAAGGCTGATGGATGCCTTTAGACAATACACCTCCTATGATCCAGAAAGCAAGGAACACAGAGCCACAGTGACGGTAGATTTCATAGACTAGTCTAGCCAGGACATTAAGAGGAAATTTCAGAAATTAGAAGGCCTGGAAGATAAGACTTTAAAGGATCTCATACAGGTGGCAGAAAAGGTGTTCCTGAACAGGGAGATGGAGGAAGAAAAAGAGGCTAGGAAACAAAAAGAATTAGAAGAAAGAGAAAAAGCAAGACAGGAGACGGGAAAAGAATCTTCAGAGGATTTTGACCACAGTAGTTAGGGATAAAGAAGTTTGGATGGGACCAAGCCCCTGGAGGTACCAACTAGAGAGAAACCAGTGTTCCTGTTGCAAGGAGACAGGACACTGGGCTTGAGATTGCCCCAATAAGAAGAAAAAGAAATTCCCATCTCAGCTCCGAGGGCCCGAGATATTGGCCCTTCAGGGAGACAGTGACTAGGGAGGACAGGTCTCAGAACCCCTTCCTGAGCCCAGGGTAGCTCTCAAGGTGGAGGGGAAGCTTATTCAGTTCCTGGTGGATACAGGAGCTTATTCCTCTGTGCTATTTGGGACAGAAGGACCAATGTCAAACAAAAAATCATGGGTTCAAGGGGCAACTGGTGTCAAACAATATTCATGGACTGCCTGAAGATCTGTAGATCTTGGAGTACGCTGGGTATCCCACTCATTTCTTGTGGTACCTAAGTGCCCAAGCCCACTATTAGGAAGAGATTTATTAACCAAAATTGGAGCCCAAATTCATTTCCAACCTGAGGGACCACGAGTCATAGGACTGACTGGAGAACCAATACAGGTCTTAACTATGCTTCTAGAAGATGAGTATCAACTGTTTGAGCCCAAGAAGGAGGAGGCCCCGACCAAGATGAACTACTGGCTACAAACCTATCCGCAAGCTCGGGCAGAGAGTGGCAGACTGGGGCAGGCTAAGAATCAACCCCCAGTCCATGTAGAACTAAAAGCTCTTGCCAGCCCAACAGCAGTACGACAGTACCCTATGTCCAGAGGAGCTAGAGACGGCATAAGACTTCACATTGCTAGATTGCTCTAGCTTGGTGTTTTACATAGGTGCCAATCGGCTTGGAATACAGCTCTCCTGCCGGCGTGGAAACCAGAAATGAATGACTATCGGCCAGTGCAGGATCTCAGGGAAGTAAGTAAAAGGGTAGCAGATCTCCACCCCACTGTGCCAACCCCTTATAACCTGCTGGGTTCCCTGTCCCCATCTGGGACTTGGTATATGATGCTAGATTTAAAGGATGCTTTCTTTTGCCTTTCCTTGACATCCCAGAGCCAGGAGTATTTTGTCTTTGAATGGAAAGACCCAGAACTGGGAGTTACAGGCCAGCTTATGTGGACCCGGCTGCCCCAAGGGCTCAAAAACTCTCCAACTATCTTCGATGAAGCACTGTACCTCACCACATTTCGGGAGTCTAACCCCCCAGGTAACCCTACTTCAATATGTAGATGACCTTCTTATTGCAACTGAAACTGAAGCACAGTGTCTGGATGGAAGGAAAAAGTTGCTCCTTGATCTGGGTACACTCAGCTACTGAGCCTCTGCCAAGAAGGTACAGATTTGTCAGCGGAAGGTAGGCTATCTGGGGTACCTGTTAGAAGATGGCAAGCGAGGGTTCTCTGATGCTAGAAACAAGACTTATTACACACACACCCCTCCCACAACTCTGAAACAAAAAAAAAAAACCCGGGAGTTCCTGGGTATGGCGGGATTTTGCAGACTTTGGATGCCAGACTTTGCCAAACTGGCTGCTCCCTTATACCCCCTTAACGAAATCAAGACATCCCTTCCTTTGGGGAGAAAGGGAACAGCAAGCTTTTGACTCCATCAAGCTAGCCTTGGTGTTGACTCCCACACTAGGACTCCCAGATGTTACTAAGCCCTTCCACCTGAAAACAGGGGAATTGTGAAGGGAGTGCTGACACAGACGTTAGGACCATGGAGTAGACCAATTGCTTACTTGTATTAAAAAAAAAAAAAATTGGATGCGGTGGCAGCAGGGAGGCCAGCTTGTCTGCGTATTGTGGAGGCTGTGGCCATGATAGTCAAAGATGCAGATAAACTAACACTCGGACAGGACCTTGTGGCGACAGCACCGCATGCCTTGGAAAGTGTGGTGTGGCAGCTGCCTGACTGTTGGCTTACTAACGCCCAAATGACTCACTACCAAACTCTGTTGCTTAATTCTGACCAGGTAACTTTCTCCCTGCCTGCAAGCCTAAACCTGGCTACTCTACTCCTAGACCCAGAACCCCAACCTCTTATCCATGACTGCCAACAGGTGCTAGAAGAAGCATGTGGCTGGCGGAAAGATTTGTCAGATCAGCCTTTGACAGATGCAGAAGTGACCTGGTGTATGGATGGGAGTAGTTTCCTTGAAAATGGAGAGAGAGAGAAGAGCAGGGAAAGCTGTGGTGGATGGACAACGTACCATTTGGGTCCAATCACTTCCCGAGGGGACCTCTGCCCAGAAGGCTGAGTTGATAGCTCTCACAAAAGCCTTAGAACTGGCAGAGGGGAAAAGGGCTACCATCTACACAGACAGCAGGCATGTCTGCCACCACCCATGTACATGGGGTGATCTACCAGCAGAGAGGCCTCCTCATGCCCAGAGAAAAAGAAATCAAAAATAAGACTGAAATCCTGATTCTGTTCAAAGCTCTCCTCCTGCTGACAAAGGTAAGCATAATTCATTGCCTGGTCATCAAAAGGGTGACTCCCCTGTGGCTTGAGGGAACAACATGGCAGATGAGGCTGCCCAGCAGGCTTCCTTAATCCTGGCAGTCCAGACAGTACCAAGTAGAGAAAAAGGACATGAATACACGGCAGAAGACGACCTCACCCTGATTCACCAAGAGCCCAGCAATCAGAATGATACTGAGAAAAAGGCATGGCTCAACTCTTCGGGAAAGACTATCCTACCACAGAGGCAAGCCGGGCTCATGATTAAACAGATGCATCAATGGACTCATCTGGGGGCTTATAAGTTAATATAAACTGTTTTAAAATCAAAGAATTTTGTCCCAGGACTGAATCTTCTAGCAAGACAGATAGTCAATAACTGTGAGCCATGCCAGAAAGTCAATGCATGTAGAACTAAGGTGGAGAAGGGTAAGAGATCTAGAGGAGACTGACTGAGAGTTTATTGGGAGGTTGACTTCACAGAAATAAGATCGGTGAGATATGGATATAAATATCTGCTGGCTTTTGTAGATACTTTTTCAGGATGGGTCGCAGCTTTTCAAAAAAAAAAAAAAGAGAGATGGCAACAGTGGTGGCTAAGATCCTGGAAGAAATCTTTCCCAGGTTTGGAACACCTTAGGTTATTGGGTCAGATAATGGGCCACTTTTGTAGCCCAGGTAAGTCATAAATTAGCTAGATTCCTGGGGACCGACTGGAAACTTCATTGTTCCTACCATCCCCAAAGTTCAGGACAAGTAGAAAGGATAAACAGAACTATAAAAGAGACTTTGACTACATTTGCCTTGGAGACTGGCGTGAACTGGGTGGTGCTCCTTCCCCTTGACCTGTTCTGAGCCAGGAACATGCCTTCCTGATTTAAATTAACTCCTTTTGGACTATTGTGCGGGACTCCTACCCCTCTTACTCTGATGGGAGGGGTCCCTGAGATCACCTGCCATAATGGCAATGGTTTATATGTCAGGCTTAAGGCCCTGAAGACCATCCAGAGAGAAGTCTGGGTGCCACTAGCAGTGGCATACATTCCTTCTACCCCCGAGGCTGCGCACACTTTCCAAGTTGGAGACCTGGTGTACGTGAGACGACATCAGACACAGACCTTGGAACCCAGGTGGAAAGGCCCCCTACTTAGTACTATTCACCACCCCAACCACCATAAATGTAGAAGGAATTGCTGCCTGGATTCATGTGTCACATGTGAGGCCTGCCATGACCAGCAACTCTTCAGGTTGGAGAGTAAAAAGACAGGACACCCTCTCAAGATTAAGATCTCCAGAGTGAGAGAAGTCCAGGATGCTGATGGTCGTCGGGATACTCCTGACTATGATGGTGACCCAAATGGGTCTTGACCAGCCCATGGATAGACACGAGCTTCTGATTTTACTATATGGTAACCCCTGTGGCTGCCAAGGAAGTACCTGACCCCCTCCCCCACAGTATATATGGGGTCCATTGGGGGAAGATTGCATACCTGAGCTTTCATAGTTCTTCCACTGGGGGATGCAACAATCCTAGGTGTGTGTTCTCAAGCCAAAGCCCCTGCCTAAGCCTCCAGATGGCAGATGCCCTGCAGAATGCTCATTTGTAGATCAGAGGAATGCGATCTGTTATACATCTTTCACTGAATGTATGTAAGTTTAAAGCCAAATCTTGTGCTACTGTTCTCCAGCATATCAGACAATGTCAACAATGGGATCAGGAAGATGGCTCAGCAGGTGAGGGAGCTCGTTACCAAGTCTGATGGCCTGAATTTGATCCCCTGGACGTGGATAAAGAAGGGAAATGACTCTACAAATTGTCCCCTGAGCTTCACATGTGGGAAATTGGGAATACACACTGTTCTCTCTCTCTTTCTCTCTTTCTCTCTCTCTCTCTCTCTCTCTCTCTCTCTCTCTCTCTCTCTCTGTCTCTCTCTGTCTCTGTCTCTCTCGCTCTCTCTCTCTCTGTGTGTGTGTGTGTATGTGTGTGTGTGTATGTGTGTGTGTGTGTGTGTGTGTTCCTATGTGTGTCTGTCAGTTTTGTTTCCATGTAGTGACCAGTGGCTTTCTCTGGTGTGAGACTCTCTACTCACTAGGCTTAAGACCTTTGCCCTGTCCTGTGAAGGACCTGAATCACTTTCACTCTGTCAGGTTACCCAGAGAAACTTAAAACACCTCTAATGTCCACTCTGGGAGCAGGAGCACTTGCTTGTTGTGTTGATTGACTCCTGCTCACTGTCAGGATTGGTCTTGTGTAGAAGTGGGCCTCTCCTCCAGGTGAGCATTCCCTCTGCTCCATGCCTGCTCTAAGCAGACCCGGGGAAGGAAATTCAACCAATGAGACATACAACCCAGCATTTCCTGAAAAAAGAAAATTCCTTTGGTCTGGGCAGGGGATTTGTGGCAGCCATGTAGCCTGGACATAACATATTTCCCTTCTGGCCAACACTGACCAAGGAGACTTTAAACAGTTTAACTAGTTCCTTAGTAAAGGATTAAAGATAGCTACTAAAGAAGATTTTCTTTGTTACCCCTTGGCCCAAATAGCAGAAAAAAATTATAAAAGTTTAAAAAAATTCCAAGTAAGTCCCAGTTGGTGGAGGTAGGTTTTTTTTTGTTTGTTTGTTTGTTTTTTTGTTTTTTCGAGACAGGGTTTCTCTGTGTAGTCCTGGCTGTCCTGGAACTCACTCTGTAGACCAGGCTGGCCTCGAACTCAGAAATCCGCCTGCCTCTGCCTCCCAAGTGCTGGGATTAAAGGCGTGCGCCACCATCGCCCGGCGGAGGTAGCTTTTAAAAGTGTTTTAACAACAGAGAACTGATTGGGACAAGACCTTTAACATGAACTGAAAGCCATGATCATCATTATTTGTTGATGACACCCAGTTAGACTTACAGATACTCACAGCATGGAAATGCCCTATGACATTCTATCTAAACATTTGTACCTGTAGCCACAGGATGGCCCATCTGTCTAAGAGCTGTGGTGGCTACTGCTAGGGTAATGAACAAAAAAAAAAAAAAGCAAACAAGTTACTCTGGGTTAAGAAGTTATACCCACAGCATGGCACAGTTGAGGCCCTCCTTTGCAGAGCATCAAAACACTGGTGATGTAATGACTGTGTGACCCAGTACCATGCCCTATTCCTGGCCCACTTTCAAGTTCTATTTCAGGAACCCACTGCCATTGATCACATTGACGACACAGTGCTCAGCCATGAGTGTCAAGATATGAAAGATGAAACCAGGAGTTACTTTAACTGAGAGGATTTGGGCCCAAGCCAGGTCCCTCAGAGCAGAGAGCAGAACAGATAGACTTGATACTGGCTCTCAGTCAGAGAAAAGGAAAGTCCCCCACCATATACCCAAACCATCAGTTGATATGCTTTTACTACTCAGATTATGATCTATAGAGAAAGAGAGCTTCTCATTGCTGGGGAAAAGGATATTAGAAAGTCTTGTCCCTCCTAGAGGGTATTTGGCCTCTCCTCCAAATTGCTGTCCTCCACATTATGAATAGAGTGTCACAGTCCACCTGTCACCACACTCACGCCTTGACTGTAAGCCAAGGAAGGCAGACACAGGTGAGTTATTAACTAGAGAGACTACAGACAGCCACATGTATCCATCTTGACCTTTGCCTGCTGATGCCCACTTCCGCGTATCTACTTTATGGAGTGAAGGGAAGGTGTAGCAATTATCTTTCAGATAGAAGGAAAGAGTTTACAATTCTATGTGTACCATGTGGCTGGTTCCCAGGTTGCCAGAAACAAGGGAGTTTCCATTGCAAAAATAATGTTTATAAAGCTGAGGCTTCATGGGAAAAAATGATTAAAAAATTCTGGCTTTGGGAGACAGGAAAAAAACTGTGCTGCAGGAAGGGACCCTGGGGATAGAGTTAATCATCTCCAAAAATTAAGCAAAATCAGTCAAGATGGCTGGTTATGCTTAGACGCCCCTTACCTGTACTGAACAGGGATAGAAACTAACCAGACTGTCAACCCATTGACTGACTATCGAAACTCACTTTGACTGATGACAATCCAACCTAGCATTAGAGGTCATACAAGGTGCTGAAACTCACCTAATATCACAAACTTTTAACCTAGGCATTTCCCCCTCATTCTGATGCCTGCGATTCTGCCTTATGGGCTAGTTCATATGGATAACAAAAATATTCCTGGGCCCTGAGACTGCTAGGTGGACATGTACTGGGTGAATCAATGTGTCTCTTCTGATGCTTTCCAAACTATATACACAGGTCAATTAGGACCCAGAGCTACTAAAAGTTTCCATTTTGAGTTAAAGCAACAGTTAGATTCTCTTGCAGAAATGGTTCTATATAACTGGAGAGTCCTAGACTTCTCATGAGATAAAGAAAACTATGTCTGACTTTAGAAGAAACTGTTGTTTCTATGCTAATTTATCATGAGTTATTAGAATAATTCTTGGCACTGTTTGGGGAATATTGGTACCAGTCTCTGTTCTCTAGTCCCCATGGTTAATTACTCTGCTATCAGCACTGGCTGGGTCTTAAATTTTCATTCTGACTGGATTAGCAGTGAGGCCTTTTTGATCCACTAAGGCCCTACATCTTAAGCTAAAATAGAATGAGTTCATGATTTGACTCATTTACTAAGACAAGTCAGGACTACTGGGCCCCAGATGTTAGTAGGCCACCAGACCTTAGCACAACTCTGATGGAAGTGCTGTTCTAGGTGCAAAACTCAGCACATAGCTTCCAAAAGTACTACAAAGGCCTAATCCATCATGTTTACATAGTTCTGGGAAAGTCATAATATACTAACCTTGCTTTTTAACTTTTGTCGTTCTACTTCTGGCTATTTTTTGTTAACTGAAGAATGTCGACTGAGAATATTGATTTTATGCCTATAAGTTCATCCTGAGTAAGACTGTGCTACACTGGAATTCTGAACACCCAGTGAAGTTGCTGGCCTGCTAATGAAGACTTTCTATTGGCTTAAACCCATGTCTAATCAGTCTTCTCTGATGAGTACCCTATAACAGTACTCAAAATTGCCTATAACTCCAGCTCCAGGGGATCTGACATCCTTTTCTGAACTCTGTGTGTTCCTGCACTCATACACACACACACACACACACACACACACACACACACAGTAGCTGAGTTGATCAACCCGCCAGCTCCCCCATACCCACTCTACCCTCTCTCCAGCGCTGCCCAGGCTAGCTTACCCAATGTCAACGCTCCAGTGGGCAAAGGATGGAGTCAGCTTTTTTAATGTCGTGCCCTCGGGCTGGCTTGCCTGAGCAAATGGTACCAAGGAACAGCTCTAAGGTGCTGCCCACGCAAGGTCCAGTGCCAGCTCTGAGTGCTGCAGCCAGGGAGGGGTGAGGCCAGCCGTCCTACCTGTCTGAGGCAGCAAGAGTCTGCTCTCTCTTTTTCACGTGTATTTATTTGTGTGCATGTATGTATATCCACACGTTTCATGGCACATATGTGAAGCTCTGATGAGAGGTGGTTCTCTCCTTCCACCATGTGAGGCTCAAGAGACTGGACTCAGGTTGTCAAGTCTGGCAGGAATCACCTTCACCCACTGAGCCACCTCAGCCAGCCTGAGGATTTGTTGTTGTTGTTGTTTTGGTTTGTTTATTTGAGAAAAGTCTCACTATGTACCATTACTTGGCATGGAACTAGACCACGCTAGTCTCGAACTTAGAGAGATTATCCTGCTCTGTCTTCCAATTGCTTGGATTAAAGGTTTGTATCCCTATACATAAACCTCTCTACTGTTTTTCAGATTTTGTTTGTTTGGTTGTTTGTTTGGTTGGTTGGTTCAGTTTTTGTTTGTTTATTTCTTTGTTTGGTTTTTGAGACAGGGTTTCTCTGTATAGCCCTAGTTGTCCTGGAATTCACTCTGTAGACCAGGCTGGCCTCAAACTCAGAAATCTGCCTGCCTCTGCCTCCTGAGTGATGGCATGAAAGGCGTGCGCCACCACTGCCTGGCTAAGATTTATTTTTGTTCAGGTGCGTTCGTGTGTGTGTGTGTGTGTGTGTGTGTGTGTGTATGTGTGCCCGCATGTGCGACAGACATTCAGGTGCCTATGAAGGTCAAAATTGGCCATTGGATCTCTCAGAACTGGAGTCACAGGCATTGTGAGCCACTAGGCGTAAGTGCTGAACTCAGGGTCTTCTGGAAGAGCAGTAAGCATCTGAAACCACTGAGCTCCCCAGCCCTCCACTGCCCTCCTTTGTGTTCCTCCCTCTTCCAGGTGATCACCCCTTGTCATCTCAAATAGTCCCCTGTCTACTGTTCCCCCCCCCCGTGTGTGTGTGTGTGTCTGTGTCTGTGTGTGTGTGTGTGTGTATGTGTTTGTGTGTGTGTGTGTGTATGTGTGTGTGTCCTAATTAGCTTAATTAAGGTGGCTCACAAGTGCATTAGGCAACTTACCAGTAACCACAATACTGAAGAAAGCCTTTTCCTCTTTCCACATTGACCATTGACAGCCAGTAGATTTAGGGGGGAAAGGCCTTCTGAGCTGCTCTGTAGTAATTTCTCTTTTGTTTGGTTCCCCCTTTTTTTTTTTTTTGGTGGCTTTTAGGGCAGATCTAACTGCACTATTGGTCTGAAGCTTGGTATGTAGGCAAGCCTATGAATAGAGAGGGTAAAAAAAAAAAAGCCTTTCTTTTTCATTCAACACACAGTTGGTTTGGAAATGAAATCTCTGGAAAGAAGGAAATCATTTTTAAAAATCTTTCACCCGCTTATTGCTCTCAGAATAATGTCCAATTTATCTTCTTATATTTCAAATCATTCATCTCATAAGAAAAGGAGGAAAAAAATCTATATTTTCATGCAAAACAACTTGCTGCTTAAATATCAATAACAATACCCTGTGAGTTAAAATTTCTGTTTTCATAGACACACAGGAAAAGCTTCTTCCTGACGCCTCGCTTTTTCTTGTATATAACTTCATAGAAGTAACAAAGTTTTATCCTCCTCTCATAGCTTGTTTTTGATTGAGGCAAGGACTTAAATTGGTTTCCTTTTTGTGTTTTTTTTTTTTTTTGAGACATATTTTCTCCATGTAACCTTGGCAAGAGAACTGAGGACTTGCTGGTGTGGAACACGGCCATTAATTTAATTACCATTTTCACCACAGCAGCTGTGACAAGGCAGGGCCACCTCAGCAAGGCCAAGTCTGCAGACTTTCCCTTGTAGAAGGAGAGTTTGGGGAGGATCCTTATCTGCAATTCCAGCTGCCCCACTCCCAGCTTTTTCCAGCTGTCTGCAATTCTGCCCCGGCTTCAGCTGGTGACTGGGGGTGCTGGAGCCTGTAAAGGTGAAAGCTAACGACGGCGAGAACTCCATTTATGCAGCTGTAGAGAAGTCGTGTGCAGAGCCTATTTGCTTATGTGGTTGTGTGGGGCAACCTCTTACTCGCATTCCTGTAAGCCAGCCAAATAAACCCACTTAGTCTCCAAGCTGGGCATCGGTAGAATTGCTCTCTGTCTGCCGTTCGTGCCCTATGTCGGGCAAGAAGGCATTTGCTCAGGTCTTCCCAGCAATAGTCCACAAGCTCGCCTATACCTCTCTCCTTGGGACTTCCCCGGACAACTTCTTCCGAGCTTAGATTCCCTGATGGCCCCCAACACATGGTACCTGCGCATACTCCTTGTAGAACGATCACCTCTTGCAGTTTATCTCGCTCAATCTCCCTCAGCAGTGGGAGTAGGAAGCATGAGAGCTTTCCCCAAGTCTGCTCTCCAAGATTAAAGTTAACCATCCTACACATGGGCAGAAGCAGTAAGGAAGCCAACCAGAGGCAGGGAAAGTACTTACCAAAACCAGCACGGCCAACCCCGCAGTCAGAATCTTGTAGCTCTTGAATTGCCCCATGAGTGGATCCACACAGCCTAGACTCTTGTCGAATTATAAATATGAATCCAGGTAGCTCGTACAGCATGGTAAGTTTAACAGGTCCTTCCATTACAGAGGAGCTGATTCATTATGTTCAGCTTCTCATTCCCATTAGCACTGTCCTCTGACATGCGTACATGCTGTCAAATAGAGGAATGTGCTAATAGGAAAAGTTTCAATAGTTGGCGCTGAGATCCATACTCATCCTTGTAGAATGATCAACTCCTGCAGTTGATGCCCTAAATCTACCTCAGCAGTGGAAGTAGGGAGAATGAGAACTTCCCCCAGTCCACTCTCCAAGGTTAAAGCATGTAACCAATCCACATTCACACATGGGAGAGACGGTAAGCAAGCCAAAGAGAGACAGGGAAGTACTTACCAAAACCAGAAAGACCAACCCCACAGTCAGAATCTTGTAGCCCTTGAATTGCATCATGAGCAGATCCATATAACCTTGCTTCTGCTTGAATTATAAATACAAATCTAGGTAGTTCAGACAGCATCATAAGTTTAACAGGCCTTCCAATTATAGAGGAGCTGATTCATGGTGCTGGCTTCTAATTTCCCATAGCACTGTTATCTGGCATACATACATGTTGTTTAATACAGGAATATGGAAAGAGCTGTAGCTTGACTTCCGGTTTGCTCCACCCAGGCAGATGGGCAGACCCAACATCCTCCCACACCCCACATCCTGCCTGTTTCTCAAGCCAGGGACATAGGTGTGACTCCTGCCCAAATACCCACACCTGCGACACCCACAGAGCCCAGCTGAAGCTGAACCTACACCACCCCCTACCCGCAGCTCAATTTTCCTTCTGGTCTGCTCCTCTACCACAGCCAGATGGGAGGGCCCAATACCTTCCTTCACCCCACAGCCTGCCTGTCTCCCAGGAGGTCAGATGTAACACAGGGGACACAGTCATGATCTGCACCTCCATCTGCAACTGAAGCAGATCCTACCCCTAGAACCCAAAGCCTGACGAACTCCCAGGAGTTTTGTCCTAATTAGGGATATAGGAGGCCCCTCCTATCAAAGACAGCACTGCCTGCCTCCAAGGAGGCAAGCTCCATTCAGAGACAACCAGGCCGGTTAACACCAAAGATAACCAGATGGTGAGCGGCAAGCACAGAACATAAGCAACAGAAGCCAATGTAACTTAGTATCATCAGAACCCAATTCTCCTACCACAGCAATCCCTGGATATCCTAACACAACTGCAAAGCAAGATTCTACCTAAAATCCCATCTCACAAAGATGATAGAGGCCTTTAAGAAGGATATGAATAACTCCCTTAAAGAAACACAGGAAAACAGGTAGACAGGTAGACAGGCAAACAGGTAGAAGCCCTTAAAGAGGAACCAAATAAATCCTTTAAAGAAATACAGGAAACACAATCAAACAGGTAAAGGAATTGAACAAAACAGTTCAAGACCTAAAAGCAGAAATAGAAGCAATAAAGAAATTACACATGGAAGCAACCCTGCAGACAGACAACTTGAGAAAGAGATCAGGAGCTACAGATGTAAGCATTACCAAGAGAACACAAGAGATAGAAGAGAGAATCTTTGGTGTAGAAGATATCATAGAAGATACATTAGTCAAAGAAATCCAAAGAAATCCAAACTCAAACCATCCAGGAAATTCAGGACACAATGAAAAGGTCAAAACAAAGAATAATGGGAATAGAAGAGTGTAAAGATTCCCAGGTCAAAGGGCCAGAAAATATATTCAATAAAATCATAGGAAAAAAACTTCCCTAACCTTAAGAAAGAGATAGCCATAAAGGTACAAGAAGCCTAGGGAACACCAAATAGATTGGACCAGAGAAGAAAATCCTCCTATCACACAACAATCAAAATACTAAATTCACGGAAAAAGAAAAGGATGGTAAAAGTTATAAGGGGAAAAGGCCAAGTAACATATGAAGGCAGACTATCAGAATTACACCAGACTTCTCAACAGAGACCCTAAAAGCCAGAAGATCCTGGACAGAGATCATCTAGACCCTAAGAGAACACAAATGCCAGCTCAGGCTACTATATCCAGCATAGTATAGTAGCTCTATACTCTCAATCATCGTAGATGGAGAAACCAAAATATTTCATAACAAAACCAAATCCAAATAATATCTTTCTACTAATCCAGCACTACAAAGAATTCTAGAAAGAAAACTCCAACACAAGGAGGGTAACTACACCCAAGAAAAAAGCAAGATATTGATCATCTCACAACAAAACCAAAAGGAGAGAATCACATACACATAATGCTACCTACAACAACAAAGATAACAGGAACTAGCAATCACCAGTCTTTTATATCTCTCAACATCAATGAACTCAATTCCTCAATAAAACAACATGGGATAACAGACTGGATATGTAAACAGGATTTGGCATTTTGCTGCATACAAGAAACACACCTCAGTGACAAAGACAGATGCTACCTCAGAGTAAAGGGCTGGACAAAAGTTTCCAAGCAAATAGTCCCAAGAAACAAGTTGGAGTAGCCATTCTAATATCCAATAAAATAGACTTTCAACCAAAAGGTGTTGCTACTTTGTTACCAACCCAATTACCCAGTAAAAGAAATCTCAACTCAATCAGTAACAATACAAGCTACAAGCCTAGACTAGGAAGATCTCCCACTACACTACTCTATTTCATCTATATTATCCCATATAAC
Source organism: Apodemus agrarius (assembly GCA_964023405.1). NCBI lineage: Eukaryota > Metazoa > Chordata > Mammalia > Rodentia > Muridae > Apodemus > Apodemus agrarius. The sequence continues at coordinate 29,425,817 of OZ030028.1, forward strand.
TTGCAGTTTCTCCAGGCCATTGTTGCAACTTTGTTTCCAACCCAATTCCCCAGTAAAAGAAAGCTCAACTCAATCAGTTAACAAAACAAGCTACAAGCCTAGATTGGGCAGGTCTCCCACTACACTACTCTATTTCCATCTATATTATCCCATATAGCTTGAAGTTTCTTCAGGCCATGAGCTTCTCTCTCTGCCACCTCTCCGGGTTTTTTTTCCCCATAGCTCCTCCCCTTCCTGTTTATCTCCCATTGCTCCTCCCCTAGACTCTCAGCTCCTCCCCCTTCCTCCTGCCCAATCATTGGCTCAAGCCTTTATTTGAAAAGTTAAGGTGGGGAGAAGGTTTACAAGGCAACTCCTCATCTGCAGCCCCTCTGAAGAGTGGAATTGGCATCAAAATACAAGCCCAGGGCTATCCACAACAGGCCATGAGCTTCTCCTTCTGCAGCTTCTCTGTCCATCCCTTGTAGCTCCTCGCCCCCTTGATCCTCTGTAGCTCCTCCCACTTTCCCCAACGATCCTTGGCTCCTCCCCCAAACTCTCAGCTCCTCCCCCTTCCTCCTGCCCAATCATTGGCTCAAGCCTTTATTAAGGTGGGGAGAAGGTTTACAAGGCAACTCCTCATCTGCAGCCCCTCTGAGGAGTGGAATTAGCATCAAAATACAAGACCAGGGCTATCCACAACAAAAGGTATCAAAAGAGATGGGGAAGGATACTTCATACTCATCAAAGGAAAAATCTACCAGACTGAATTCTCAGTGATGACCATCTATGCCCCAAATGCGAGGGCACCCATGTTCATAAAAGAAACTTTACTAAAGCTCAAAACACATATTTGTAGTGGGAGATTTCAACACCCCACTCTCACCAATGGACAGGGCATTGAAAGAGAAACTAAACAGAGACACAGTGAAACTAACAGAAGTTATGAACCAAATGGACTTAACATATCTACAGAGCATTATACCCCCAAACAAGAGAATATACCTTCTTCTCCCCACCTCATGGAACCTTTTCCAAAATTGACCATATAATCAGACACAAAACAAGCCTCAACAGGTACAAGAAGATTGAAATAGTCCCATGCACTCTATCAGATCACCACCAACTAAGGCTGGACTTCAAAAACAACAGAAAGCCCACATATTCCTAGAAACTGTATAGCTCTCTACTCAATAACTTGGTCAGGGAAGAAAGAAAGAAAGAAAGAAATTAAAGACTTTACAGAATTCAATGAAAATGAAGCCACAGTATATCCAAACATATAGGACACAGTGAACGCAGTGTTAAGAGGAAAATTAATAACACTGAGTGCCTTCATAAAGAAATTGGAGAGTTCACATACTAGCAACTTAACAGCACATCTGAAAGCTCTAGAACAGAAAGAAGAAAACACATCCAAGAGGAGTAGATGGCAGTAAATAGTCAAACTCAGGGCTAAAATCAACCAATTAGAAACAAAGACAATGGTACAAGAAATCAACAAAACCAAAAGCCGGTTCTTTGAGAAAATCAACAAGATAGATAAACTGTTAGCCAAACTAACTAAAGGACACAGTGACAGTACCCAAATGAACAAAATCAGAAAGAGAAAGGGAGACATAACAACAGAAACTCAGGAAATTCAAAAAGAATCATCAGATCTTACTACAAAAGCCTATAATCTACAAAACTGGAAAATCTAGATGAAATGGATGATTTTCTAGACAGATACCACATACCAAAGTTAAATCAAAATCAGGTAGACTATCTAAACAGTCCCCTAATGAAATGGGAGTAGTCATTAAAAACCTCCCAATCAAAAAAAGTCTTCCTTTTTACAAATGATAAACAGGCTGAGAAGGAAACTAGGGGAAAAACACCCTTCACAATAGCCACAAATACTATAAAATATCTTGGTGTAACTTAAATGCAAACTTAAGGGTTCACTGTAAAGTCAGTTGGATGGTGTTTTGCTGGGCTAAACACGTAAAAGAACATTACCCTGAAGCAGACATAGGAGAAAGGATGTTCTGCTAAAGCAAGCATGTGAAAGGAATTGTGATGAAGGATTCTTTGCTAACAACACAAATGTATTGGTCTGCCTTACACTGTGTACTTGAGCTGTATTTGTTGGGACTCCATAGAGAGAAATGTACCGAAAATGTCTGGTAGTGTACTACAGTTTCTTCCCACCTCTGAGGACTCACTTGGGCTGACTGGCTGCAAGTGCTGAGGCAACATCCATCCTGAGGCAAGGCACGAGGAAGATCAGATATTTGGAGGGTATAAATAGGACTCTAGGGAGTGACGGAGACAGAGCTAGCTGTACAGCGCTTATGGGTCACAAGTCTTTGCTGATCTTTGATATCCTGAGAAAGGTATAGCTAAGAACTCCTGGTGTTCCTATTGGTTTCTCCTGCTGACTTGAGCTGAGCTGAGGACTGGCTGTCTCTGCTAGGTCTTGTCACTGCTGTTGCTAACCTGACTTTACCAAACGGTACTGCTGGTGTATCCATTAAGTGTTTGTGAGAGGATTGAACTGTCTATGCCTGCTAACCTATGAACTGAAGCGCTGATTTCCAAATAACAGAGTTGCTCCAAAGAACCTTTCTAAACAGGTCCACTTCCCCTGTATCCTTTCTTTCCCAATACCTGGGTGGGTAGTGGGCTACAAGGAAGGTTAAAGTGTTTAAGAACCATCATTAAAGGGTTGTAGAGATGGCTCAGCAGTTAAGAGCACTGACTGTTCTTCCATAGGTCCTGAGTTCAATTCCTAGCAACCACAAGATGGCTCACAACCATCTGTAACAGGATCTGATGCCCTATTCTAGTGTGTCTAAAGAGAGCTACAGTGTACTCACAGACATGAAATAAATCTTTTTTTTTTAAAAAGAATCATCATTAAAAATAAGATTTGGCAATGGATTATGCTCTAGAACAAGAATCAACAAATGGGACCTCATAAAATTGCAAAGCTTCTGTAAGGCAAAGGACACTGTCAATAGCACAAAACAGCAACCAACAGATTGGGAAAAGATCTTTACCAACCCTACATCTGATAGAGGGCTAATATCCAATGTATACAAAGAACTCAAGAAGTTAGACTCCAGAGAATTAAATAACCCTATTTAAAAACAAAAAAAAATGGAGTAGAGAGCTAAACAAAGAATTCTCAACTGAGGAAACTCAAATGGCTCTGAAGCTCCTAAAGAAATGTTCAACTTCCTTAGTTATCAGAGAAATGCAAATCAAAACAACCCTGAGATTCCACTTCACACCAGTCAGAATGGCTAAAATCAAAAACTCAAGTGACAGCAGATGCTGGTGAGGATGTGGAGAAAGAGAACCATTCCTCCAATGCTAGTGGGATTGCAAGCTGGTAAAGCCACTCTGGAAATCAATCTGGCTGTTTCTCAGAAAACTGGAAATAGTTTTACCTGAAGACCCAGCTATACAACTCTTAGGCATACTCCCAAAAGGTGCTCCACTATGTTCCTAGCAGCCTTATGTGTAGTAGCCAGAAACTGGAAACAACAGATGTGCCTCAACCAAGGAATGGATACAGAAAATGTGGTTCATTTACACAGTTAAAAATGAGGACATGGCTGGGCAGTGGTGGCGCATGCCTTTAATTCCAGCACTTGGGAGGCAAAGGCAGGCGGATTTCTGAGTTCGAGGCCAGCCTGGTCTGCAGAGTGAGTTCCAGGACAGCCAGGGCTACACAGAGAAACCCTGTCTCGAAAAAACCAAAAAAAAAAAAAAAAAAAAAAAAAAAAAAAAGAGGACATCATGAATTTTGCGGGAAGATGGATGGCACTAGAAAATATCCTGACTAAGGTAACCCAGACCTAAAAGGTATGTACTCACTGATAAGTGGATATTCGCCAAAAAAGTACAGGATACCCAGGATACAATTCACAAACCGTAAGAAGTTTAACAAGCAGGAAAGCCCAAGTGAAGATGCTTCAATCGCTCTTAGAGGGGGAAACAAAATAATCACAGGAGACAGAGGGAGAAGGGATCTGGGTGGGGGAGGGGTGGGGGAGGGGAAAGGGGGATCAGGATCAGGTATTGGTGGGGGAAGGGGAGGGGAAACAAGAGAGAATGCCAGAGGACCGGAAGAATGAATGGAAATATGCAGCTTTTGGGGGTGAGAGGTGTGGGGAACCTCTAGAAAGTCCTAGAGACTGGAAGGTTGAGATACTGTCTGGACTCATTGGCAGTGACCTTAGCCAAAAGTGGGGAGAGGGAAGTCAAAGAGTCACCTCCAATAAATAGTCAAGGCCCCAGTGGAGGGACAGGGTTACCCACCCACAGTCAAAATTTCTGGCCCAGAAGAGCTCCTGTCTAAAAGAACTGCAGGGACAAAAATGGAGAAGACACTTAAGGAAAGGCTGTCCGGTGATGGGTCCAACTTGGGATCCATCTCATTGGGGGGCACTATTACTGATGCTATGATATGTTTACAGGCAGGAGCCTAGCATAGCTGTCCTATGAGAAGGCCCTAACAGCAGATGACGGAGACAGATGCAGATACTTACAGCTAACCATTGGACCGAAATCAGGAACCCCTATGGAAGAACTAGGGGAAGAATCGGAAGAGCTGAAGTGGTGGCCAACCCCATAGGAACACCAGCAGTCTCCACCAACCTGACCCCCTTGGGGATCCCAGAGCCACCAACCAGGCAGCATACTCTGGCTGGTCTGAGGCCCCTCGCACATATATTGCAGAGGACTGCCTGGTCTGGACTCAGTGCAAGCAGATGTGCCTAAAGGAGAAGAGGCCCCAGGAAGAGGGGGAGGGAGAGTGCCCTCTCAGAGGCAAGGGGGAGGAGGAATGGGGTGAGGAACTGTGGGGGGGAGGACAAGAAGGGAGGAGCGATGACTAGAATGGAAAGAAAGAAAGAAAGAAAGAAAGAAAGGAAGGAAGGAAGGAAGGAAGGAAGGAAGGAAGGAAGGAAGAAAGAAAGAAAGAAAGAAAGAAAGAAAGACTATTAAAATACCATGACTTTAATAACATCCATTCTTAGAGTAAACATTCCTAAGTACAATATACTTCGGAAGCTAATTAAATATCATTCAGATTTCCTAAAAAACAAACAAACAAACAAACAAAAATAGCTGTAGCTTTGTCCATTGGTGCTGAGGTTGGGCTGGCTCTATGACAGAGGTGGTGAGGAGGCGGAGTTCAGGTTGGCCAAACAGGACCTTTATTCACAGTTCTATGTGGGATGATTCAGGGCCTCCAGGGACCCAGCGGGAATGTTTACTGGGAACCCACAAGTCCTTGAGCTCAAGCCACGCTGTGGCCCTTTCCTCTGCCAAGTGGATAGAGCACAGAAAGGCCTGACAGGAGCAATGCTGGAGTTCCAAGGAAGAGAGTCAGTGGGTAGGGAGTGGGGGTTGGGCGCGCGATGGAGTGCGGTGGGTGGGGGAGGGTCTCCTCTACTGCTTGACCTTTGGATCTGCTGCCCCAGAGCTTAGTTATTGCTTGTCTCTTTGGTGTTTGCTTCCCCTCACAGATAGAATAACACAGTACAGACTGATCAGTGGTCCCTTCAAGGGAAAAGAGTGAGCACACCCGACTTCTAGTACAGGAACAACTGCAAGTGCCTAAGCCCGTGCTGATTGCATTTCCTGAGCCTAGATCATTCGTTGTACAGATGTGCTCTCCTCTCCTGCTTGTCTAACTAGTACTGAGATGAGTGCTTAACTTTCATTTTAAGTAAACTAAAAAACAGGATGTTCACACAGCTCCAGATGTCATGCAAAGCCATCCTATTACTCAACAGCAAATTCCCCCACCATCCTCTCGGCCTCAACCTTCCCAACAGTGCACCCTCAGTGACTTACAAGTTTAGGGCCATGTCAATAGGGTATGTCCCTATCTGCCTATAGCTACTGAAGACTTAGTTCTGCTTTTCTGGGGGTCCCAGGAGGTACCTCACAAACCACATGAACACGGATTTCAGTCAGATAGGGATAGTTTGCTGAGCACATGCCCTAGGACGATGGTCCTGATTTGGGAACTAAACTGTGACCCTGAGTTAAGGTTCTACATGGTTTTTAACACTAAAACACACACACACACACACACACACACACACACACACACACCTGTGCCAAGTTATTCCACCAATCAGGATTTATAGATAGGGAATTTCCTTAGGATCATGTCTTTGTGGTACATTTATCCTTCTCCCATTGGTTGGGGTATTCAACTGTGACAGGGGACTTGCTTTGTCTGATATTCATGACTTAACTTGTCTACCAGGATGGGACTTGTGGAACATTCATGTCTTAACTTGCTGACCAAGATGTCAATTACGCATGTATATGTCTCTTTCTACCAAATAGGAGGTCAGTTCCCAGAGAGTCACTCAACCACTACTTAAAATGGAAGTTTTATTCCAAATAGTTTCTTATATTGGTACAGGTTTCTCTTATGATGGGATCCATCCCAGGGGCAGCTTATAAAAATAAATATCATAAAAGCCTATACAGATGTGCAGGAAGTGCTTCTGGGTGGTTGGTTATTGTGGGTAACTGTACAAAGCAGTTCTACTGACTTCTGTAGTGGGTTGGTTTCCAAGGGCACAGAACATAATAGAATCTGTAACCAACTTGGGCATGAGAAAGTAGTAACCGCAGAAACAACATAGGAGACAGTTTCCTTATCTTAGTAAAAGCAGACAGGCTATCCAGGTAACAGTTACCCAGCCTTAACACTCTTTAAGTTGCTGTCTGAAGACTCTCGGTTAAATTCTTTAAGGAAAGTAACAGCTGATGAAGAGCAGGTTATTAGCTTTCTAAATAACTCTCCTGCTAAAGTAGTAGCTTACAGAGTTAAGTCCTTGCTTCCTTATTAATTACTTATCCTTCCTTCTGCCTCTTCACCTATTGAAATTATATAGAAATTATAAGGTATAGAAATTGATGTATGTCTAATTCTTCACAATGATCTGTAACTTCTTTTTTTTTTTTTTCACCTTCTCGCTCCGGCCCAAATATGTATTTATTATATGTAAGTACACTGTAGCTGTCTTCAGACACACCAGAAGAGGGCATCCGGTCTCATGACACATGGTTGTGAGCCACCATGTGGTTGCTGGGATTTGAACTCAGGACCTCCGGAAGAGCAGTGAGTGCTCTTAACCGCTGAGCCATCTCTCCAGGCTGATCTGTAGCTTCTTATTTGCAAAAAAATTATAGATGTAATAATGATGAGAGGCAGAGGTGTTAAACAGCTCACTGGTAAAGAGCTTATAGACATAATGGCGTGTTGATTATTTATTCCACATTGATAATAATTGGCAGATTATCCCAGAGATTCACTTTAATTTTTTTTTAATGATACCTCATAGGTATTGCCTAAAATTACATCTAAATGTCATATAGAGATTATTTTTTCATGGTTTTCCAGATGGCTCTTCAAAAGGACAAGGAGCATATGTTTTATATACAAATCCCACATGCTCTATGAAAAAGAGAGTAGCCACCCCTGGTTGTGCAGCTCAACAGTCTAAACACAACACAATCAGTCTGCTTTTATTTTTATTTTTATTTTATTTTTATTTATTACTGTCATCGCATATCTGAACTGAGGTCAGTTTATGTGGGAACTGACACATGAAGGATAGACATGCACGGAGAACAGGACCTGCCCAAACCTGAGAGAGCAGGAATGTTGCAGAAGAACTGTGAATGCAGAGAGGGGAACGGAAGGCTGCACACCTTTGGAAGGAGGTCTTCTATCAGGAGGGAGTCCAGTGAACAGAAGTAGAAGTAGATGGGACATGAGTAGCTTGAGACAGAAAAGGAAGAGAGGTTCAGTGCACTCCCTCCTTCTGCTGAGTCACCTTGCCCTGAAATGAAAGGGTAAATAAATTAAAAAAACACCCATAAACCCAGTTGTATTGAAACATGACCTTGATACTGAACTGTTGGCACCTCTGTCTCTAGAGAACACGAACAGGAAGGGCGTGGCTGGGAGGAAAGCCAGAAGCAGCCATTCCAGGTGTCCAGTCAGGTGTGCGCTACTGAGACTATAGAAGCTTTCCCCGCTGGTGCCTGCTCCAATTGTGCATCGATCCAATGGTGTGCTCACAGCATTAGCAAACGAAGGAACTGCATCCTGTCCTTCACGTCGAAAACGGAGACTTTCTCATCTCAGACCTTTGAGGCACCGGGGACCCAAACCACTCATGTTACTTTGAGTTTATGACACCTGAAACTTCAGCTTTTCAAAAGTATACGTTTGTATTTATTTGCAAATCGACAAGACAAACACTTGTACAAAGTAAATATTTAAGAATAACAGTGTGAACAGGCTTGTGGTGTGTTTAAAGAAGAAAAGTAGGAGGAAATTGTAACCAGAAAAGTTTTTTCCCCTTCAATATTTAGTCCAGAGAGTATAGTGGCCAAGGCACCGACACACAAATACATGTTTCTCAAATTCCCTTGGAGGCCAAAAGGGGTTTAAACAGAAAGTACAATCGGTAGGAGTTAGAGTCTCTCAAAGTTTTCACCAAAAATTATTTTTTGTAGAGATTGAGAATTTATTACATCAGACTGCCTACAAAACGTAGTAATAACTAGACCCTGCGGTAAGTCCTCCCTTGGGGCTATTGTGCTTTGGTCCTATTCACATTTTCATTTCATTTAGAACATCAGTTGGATGTTCTTAATAGGTTTCTGTCTTAATAGGTTCTTAATAGGTTTCTGTCTCAGATAACAAGTATCTTTGCCAATGTAATAAACCAGATCAAATGAGATTTTAAAAGTACAAAAGCAGGTTTATTGGGGGCAGTGCTTAGGCTGATTCAACGGTCTCAGAGAACAAGGCCAGAGATGTTACCATGCAGATGGGATTGGGGGAGAGAGAGAGTGGGGAGGAGAGGGAGAAAAGGAGAGAGGGAGAGAGGGAGAGAGGGAGGGAGGGAGGGAGGGAGAGAGGGAGTGAGGGAGAGAGAGAGGGAGAGAGGGAGAGAGGGAGAGAGGGAGAGAGGGAGAGAGGGAGAGAGGGAGAGAGGGAGAGAGGGAGAGAGGGAGAGAGGGAGAGAGGGAGAGGGAGAGAGGGAGAGAGGGAGAGAGGGAGAGAGGGAGAGAGGGAGAGAGGGAGAGAGGGAGAGGGAGAGAGGGAGAGGGAGAGGGAGAGAGAGAGAGAGAGAGAGAGAGAGAGAATAAAGAGAGAGCTCTGGGATGGTGGGATGACCAGAATCACTTTAATCCACAGCACACATCTAGGACCCCTGGCTGTGGCAGGTGATGATGTAAGCAGCTGCTAGGTAGGGACGATGTTGAGGCAGGAGTGAGGGTGTTGTGTTCCTTAGACTGCTTCCTGCTGTCTGGGGCAACAATATCTTTGGTGACCCTAAGAAAACTGGAATGTTGGTCAAGTCCTGGGAGAGCTGGCTGCATCACTTGCTGTCCAGGCTCTGGAGGACTGTCTGGAGCTAAGAAAGTACAGGCCTAGATGAAATAGTCTGTGAGGCTAGACCTCCTAGGGCTAGCTGGTTCAAAGCTCTCCTAGATGCAGATTTTGCAGGAACACCTGTATTGCGGGAAATATTGAAAACTCTCCTGCCCCACCAGGTCACAACACCATGTCCCGGCAGGGTCCCACTCTCAGCACCGAGCTATTCTCTCCCAGCTAGCTCCCACAGCATCTCAGCTGTGCTTCCTCTCTGTCATAAACCCCTTTAATCAGCGGACCCACATTCCAGAGACCAAGTAAGTCAAAACTCCTAAAGCTTAATTAATTAATCAGATTTATGTATAAATAATATCACAATTTACAAGATGCCAATCCAGTAATTTAAGAGCCAGTTGATAATGATAAAAGCTTTATTCCAATATTTCCAACCTTATAAAAACAGCTATTTGTGGCTAGTAAGTGCCACACAGGTCCACGTCCAGAGCCATCTCGGTTCTGTCTCCTCCTGGGACCTCTCTGTCTCCCCAGCTCCTAGCTCCGCCTCCCTTTTCCTGTCCAATCACAGGCCTTCCACTGCCCTAATTTGATTGGACATGGAAAATCCTGCAACACAACTGGACCTGGCAGCATATACATGTATGCGTATGTGTACATGTATGTGTATGTGTATATGTACACCCACACATAAGTATGGGGCAGAAGATAAAGTTTAGAGAGAAAAATATTTTCTTAGTTGTACATTTAAAACTTTTGGTAGTTGGGGGAGACAAGCCCCAAAAACCAGGGAATAGACAGGAAGGAGGAGGAAATCCCATCTTCTGGAATAGACAACAGGTGGGGGACATTAGGCTGTTCATTGACAAGGGTACATGAGAACTCAAGTCAATTCCCTGAAGCTTACAAGAATTCCTCTTTCTCTCTCTCTCTTTCTTTCTTTCTTTCTTTCTTTCTTTCTTTCTCTTTTTATCTTTCTCTCTTTCTTTCTTCTTTCTTTTTACGTTTACAAAAGAAATGAGTGGGACAGGAGAGCTTGCTCAGCGGTTAAGTGTACTGACTGCTCTTCCAGAGGCCCTGAGTTCAATTCCCAGCAACCACATGGTGGCTCACAACCATCTGTAATGGGACCCTATGCCCTCTTCTGGTCTGTCTGAAGAAAGCGACAGTGTACTCACATACATAAAATAAATAAATTTTTAAAAAGCTCCAGGCATACTCGCATTACCATTGGTTGTGATCTGTACTGAGACCCACACTGTAGAAAAGGCAGTAGATGGTACACTCCTCTGTGTCATGGTAGAAGCTCGTGGAATGATTTTGGGCTTAAAAAGCAGGAATGCTCTTTAAGACAAGCTCAGGGAAGAGAAACCTTCCATGAAGGAGAAGGGGCAAAGGTTTGCTTAAATCTTCACTTTGCAGTATGACTACAAACCACCGTGACAGAGGGGCTTCTTCCCTCCATCCAAGAAACTGGGTGAACACAGATTTAGCACAATGAGAAACACTTTTAAGTCTGTACTTAGAAGACAAACAAAGGAAATTTAAAATCTTGAGCTTGTGACTATGATAATATTATCAGAACTTGTAGTATATTTTTAATAGGTCCTGGCACGGGTTCCTTCCTGCCTTAGGCCATTTATGTTCTCGGATAAAAGACACACACACACACACACACACACACACACACACACACACAGCCTTTATATTTTAATATATCTTAAGCAGCACAATGGCTGGGCAACCAACCTCCAAGCTGTTAGAATCTACTCTCTAGGATCCTCAGCCCACAGGCTGCTGCTGAGCCCTGGTCCTGCTCTCCCGCTGCGCCGTGCTCCTCCTGGGGCCAGCTGTACCCGGGCGGGCAGGCGCCCTGTTCAGCGCGCTGGGGGTATGGGGGTGGAGAGATGGCTGCGGGGGACCTGGGCGAACTCACATGTCCACGATCCGCGTGCCCAGATCCGAGGACGTCTACAAGAACGAGTGCGCCTTCTCCTATGACTCCTCGAACTCTGAAGGTGGACTCTATGTATGCATGAATATATTTTTGACCTTTGGAAGGGAATGCATTGAAAGACATTTTTCGAAAAAACTGGACAAAGCGTATACATGCACTTCAGAAGGCACATGCGCGAAAAGGTGAGAGGAGCCTCTGGTGGAGCTTTACCCAAAAAAGAGGAATTCCGAAATAGTTTTAGATCTAGATATGGATGACGAGTTAAATAGTGACGATTACGAATAGGAAGACGAAGCCAAACTTGTTATATTCCCAGACCACTATGAAATAGCCCTTCCTAACACTGAGGAGTTACAGGGACAGCCCTGTAAATACAGGGACATGGTGTGGAGCAGAGATGGAAGGAGAGGGTATCCAGAGACTGACTGCCCCCACTGGGGATCCGACCCACATGCAGACGCCAAACCCAGACACGACTGCGGATTCCAAGAAGTGCTTGCTGACAGGAGCCTGATAAAGCTGTCTCCTCAGAGGCTTTGCCAGCACCTGACCCATAGAGATGCGGAAGTACAAAGCCAGCCATAGGTCTGAGCCGCAGGGACCCCATTGCAGAAGTGAGAGCGAGCACTGTCTTCCATGGCCGCTCTCCTCGCTCCCTCCCCTTACTCTCCAAAGGCAGCTCTCCCCCTCCCCCCTTTCCTTGTGGTCCCAAGCCTGAGAAACCTACGTCTCTTCTCCCCAGCCATTGGCTGCTGGCATTTTTATTTACCAATCAGAATTAACTGGGAGCAGGGTCCCTCAGAGCCTTACAATAGACCCTCTCAAGCAAACAGGTTTTTTTTTTGGGGGGGGGCTAAATTAGCATTAGAATACAAGCAACATCAGGCCAGCCCACCCCAAGAACTCCATTGATCAGTGCTAAAGTTGTGAACCTTGGAAGTCTTGACACAGCAGAAGCGGGAACACAGAGGAAGAGGAACACGAAGTGTTTGTATTTCTTTTATATACCATAAATCACTGTTTGTTTTTTTTTTAATCACCATTTAGCTTTGCGCGGTGGCAGTATCGTAGCCAATGGGGTTTATCCGAAGTGCGATTCTTGCTTAAAAAAAATCACCATTTAATCTTTCAAGTCCAACAACCTTCATAACTCAAATTTATACACCTTACTTAAAACATCTTCTTAGACCCTAAAACACTTAGATCTTTTGCAACTTAAGCTTTCATTTCCTCAGACCTTACAGAAACCTTGTACTTAACATCTTTTTTTTTTTTTTTTTTTTTATGTAATGATTCATCACATTACACAGGTGGTTGATTACTGGAAGTGAAAGACCCCCGAAGGGAGACCCTCACTCAAATCTCGGGAAGAGCGCGCACCCAGTGAGGCACCGAGACCGGACTTGCTGTAATCACAAGAGGAAGTTTATTGAAAACGGGATTGACCGAGATCCCAGGCCAGCATGCTGGGGTCGAGACTCTTACACCACGCAGGGGTAGAGGAGTTCGACCCCGACCTGAACTCTTGACAAGCTCATAAAGGCAAAAACCATAAAAGAAGGGGAGGACTGGGGAGGAAATAGGCGAAGTCTAAAGTCACACATTTACTATTTACTATGTGTTACATTAAGTGGCACACCTGGGGGCGTTGGGACATTCCATAGAGGTTGTTGGGACACCCTGTGGTTATTCCGGGAGCTGTTTTCCTCAAGAAAGTTCCGGGAGCGGGAGCGGGGGCAGTTATTTTTCTCTAGAGAGTCCCAGGAGCAGGGGGAGTTGTTTTTCTCTAGAGAGTTCTGGGAACAGCCACCTGCAGGGGACGGGGCCCAAGTGACACGCCCCATGTCCTTACAGACAGCTATTAATTAATTGTTTATTCTTCAGAAGCAGTCGCTGTAAAGCGAGTTCCTTCAAGTAAAGAAATTGAAGTAAGTTACCTTGAAAGCTGTTTTCTGAGTCTGGTAACACAGTAGACTGTGTCTAGACCTAGTGGTAGCAGCTCTGGGAGAGCGAGGCTTGAAGTCTGATTTTTTTTTTTTTTTTTTTTTTTTTTTTTTTTTTTTTTTTACTGAAGTCCTGAAGAGGACTGAGAAGGCGTCTGAAACCTTGGTTGCTGGGAAACTAACAGAGCTATCATTAATCATCAACCCCATCAGAGACCGGAGAAGAATACAGTTCACCTGACTTAACAGAGAGTGTACAGCAAGCAGCTTCCGTATATATTAAAAATGACCGACTTACCAGCCACCCGGACAATCACCCTAGGTTCCTCCACGGTGGGCGGAAGGCAGAGGTCCCAGGGCAGTGTGAGTCTTTACTAGTCAGGCCTAGAAGATCTGACAGACTTGGAGTGGAGTAGGAAACTTGAAGGGGCGGGGGACTGTCATACCAGTGATCAGCTCCCCAGTGTCCTGCCTGTCCACAGTTTGGACAGTATGCGGTTAGCTGTAGAGGGGAAGGGTAGTTTATAGTCCAATGTCCAGCTTTGCCGCATTTAAAGCAAGCTCTAGCTGGAGGTTTTCCTGTGCTCATTATCTTTAGAGGTTAGGGGTGCTGCCAGGAGCTGATGTGTCTCTCTATCACCAAAAAAGCAGTTTTATTAAAACATCTTAAATTCCATATTCTGCAGATCTCAAACACTCTGAAGTGTTTGAGGGCCACCAATCTATCTAAAGTATATCTACATAGACAAACTTTTCTTGTTTCTAGTTACTTTGAAAATGTATATAGGAGACTAACTAAGGCTTATTCCTGTCATGAATTACATTAGTACTTGACATGACTATAATCATAGATCTGAAATCACTAAAGAATTTGATCATTTATAAGGTAGCTGACAATTAACTTACATATCTTAATATCCTTAATAATTAATAGCTTATATAAGGTTAGGATTTTGCAATTTTATCCCCGTTTGGTTTGAACCTTAAAAATAACAATTTTGGAAGCTGGAGAAATGGCTCCGTGGTTGAGAGCACTAACTGTTCTTCCAGGGGACCCAGGTTCAATTCCCAGCAACGACATGGCAGCTCACATCTGTCCGTAACTCCAGTTCCAAGGGATCTGGGACCCTCACAGATATACTCACAGGCAAAATCTCAATGCACACGAAATAAATAAACTTTTATTTTTTAAAATTCCAATTTTGAATTGGAGCTCTTTTAGTATGAAACTAAAACTTGCAATCATAGATAAGGTCTATAGGGAGACTGACAACCTTGCTGATCCTGAAAATGGACCTGGTAAAGAATCCAAAATAGCTTCTCTGTGGATGGAAAGGGGGAAAAGATTGATTTCAAATTGCCAAAGCTATCTCCTGGGAAAGTAAGGAGAATCGAAAAGGGAAAGGTCTTCGAAGCTGAATGGGACTGGGAAGAGGGGGGGGCTTGTGAGCTGGGGTAGGGCCAGGTAAGGGAATAGACCTTGGTGGCTAGCTTTAGGAAGGTTACCTATGGTTCAGCAGGGGAGAAAGAAAGGGAATGAGAGGAAGGGGGAAAGGGGGAGGGGAGGGGAGAAAGGGGAAGGGAAGGGGAAAGGGGGGAGGGAGGAAGGGAAAGGGGAAGGGGGAAAGGAAGGGGAAAAGGGGGAGGGGGAAAGGGGAAAGGGGGAGGGAAAGGGGAGGGGAAAGGGGAGGGGAGGGGAAAGGGGAAAGGGGGAGGGGAAGGAGGAAAAGGGGAAGGGGGAGGGGAAGGTGGAAAAGGGGAAGGAGAAAAGGGAAAGGGGGAGGGGAAGGGGAAAAGGGGGAGGGAAGAAGGGAAAGGGGAAGGGGGAAGGGAAGGGGAAAGGGGGAGGGGAAAGGGGGAGGGGAAGGGGAAAGGGGAGGGGAAGGAAGAAAGGGGGAAGGGGAAAAGGGAAAGAGGGAGGGGAAGGGGAAAGGGGGGAGGGGAAAGGGAAAAGGGGTAGGGGGAAGGAGGAAAAGCGGGAGGGGAAGGGAAAGGGGGAGGGGAGGGGGAAAGAGGGGAGGGGAGGGGGAAAGGAGGAAGGGGAGGGGGAAAGGGGAGGGGGAAAGGGGGGAAGGGGAAAAGGGGGAGGGGGAAGGCAAGGCCTGCCTGTGCCACGTTTGCCATGTTCCAGCCTGCCAGATCCTCCACATTGTTCCTCTCTATCAGAGTTGGAAGGCCAGCCCATCCCTAGACCTCGGAAAACACTTTAAGACAAATATGCTCATGTCTGACATGGGGGTGGAGGTGGGCATGAGGGTACAGCTTTGAGTTCAGAGCCAGCTTCTCCGTGAGCTCAGTTCATGACAACTTACCAACGAAGTGTAAATGACAATAGCTAGGGAAAGGTGTTCCACAGCACCAAGAACTCGGGAAACGCACACACAAACTAAACCCACAGCTGCTAGAGTGGGTATCTCTTTAGGTTTACTAGTTTATTTTTGTCTGCAAGTTTGTAGCAAAGTGCTTTGTAGCAAAGTGTTTGTGGAAAAGTTTTTATCACTATTGCTCTGTAGTAGAGCTTGAGGTCAGGGATGGTGATTTCCCCCAGAAGATCTTTTGTTGAGGAGAATAGTTTTCGATATCCTGGGTTTTTTGTTATGGGCTCAGGAGAAAATTCTCTGAACAGAACACCGATGGCTTATGTTCTAAGAACAAGAATCGACAAAAGGGACCTCATAAAACTGCAAAGCTTCTCTAAGACAAAGGACACTTTCAATAGCACAAAACAGCAACCAACAGACTGGGAAAAGATCTTTACCAGTCCTACATCCAATAGAGGGCTAATATCCAATGTATACAAAGAACTCAAGAAGTTAGACTCCAGAGGATCAAATAACCCTATTAAAAATGGGGTACAGGGCAAAACAGAGAATTCTCAACTGAGGAAACTCAAATGGCTGTGAAGCACCTAAAGAAATGTTCAGCATCCTTAGTTATCAGGGAAATGCAAATCAAAACAACCCTGAGATTCCATTTCACAACAGTCAGAATGGCTAAGATGAAAAACTCAGGGGACAGCAGATGCTGGCAAGGATGTGGAGAAAGAGGAGCACTCCTCCATTGCTGGTGGGGCTGCAAGCTGGTACAACCACTCTGGAAATCAGTTTGGTGGTTCCGCAGAAAACTGGACATAATACTATTGGAGGACCCTGTTATACCACTCCTGGGCATATACCCAGAAGATGCTCAACATGTAACAAGGACACATGCTCCACTATGTTCATAGCAGCCTTATTTATAATAGCCAGAAGCTGGAAAGAACCCAGATGTCCCTCAACAGAGGAATGGATACAAAAAATGTGGTATATATACACAATGGAGTATTACTCAGCTATTAAAAAGAATGAATTCATGAAAATCTTAGGCAAATGGATAGAACTAGAAAGTGTCATCTTGAATGAGGTAACGCAATCACAAAAGAACACACATGGTGTGCACTCACTGATAAGTGGATATTAGCCCAAAAGCTCAGAATAAACAAGATACAATTCACAGACCACAGGAAGCTCAAGAAGAAGAAAGACCAAAGTGTGGATATTTCCGTTCTTCTTAGAAGGGGGATCAAAATACCCATGGGAGGAGATACAGAGACAAAGTGTGGAGCAGAGCCTGAAGGAAAGGCCACCTAGAGATTTTCCTACCTGGGGACTCATCCTATCTTTATAGAGTCACTAAACCTGACACTATTATGGATGACAAGAAGTGTTTGCAGAAAGGAGCCTGTTATGGTTGTCTCCTGAGGGGCCCTGTCAGAGCCTTACAGATACAGAGGCAGATGCTAGCAGCCAACCATTGGACTGAGTGGGGGGGGGGGGTCCCCAATGGAGGAGTTGGAGGGAGGACTGGAGGATCTGAAGGGGTTTGCAGCCCCATGGGAAGAACGATGATGTCGGCCACCCAGATGCCCCAGGACTCCCAGGGACTAAACCATCAACCAAGGGGTACACACGTTTCCAGCTGCAAGTGTGGTGGAGGTATGCCTTGTCGGGCATCAGTGGGAGAAGAGGTCCTTGGTCCTGTCAAGGTTCAATAGATGCCCCAGGATGGGGAAATGGGGGAGGGGAGGTGGGAGTGGGTTGGGGGAGGGGCATCTTCATGGAGGCAGGGGGAGGGAGGATGGGTTGGGGATTTTCTGTGGGGGAGGGGGGAATGGGAAAAGGTATAACATTTGAAATGTAAATGAAGAATATATTCAATAAAAAATTAAAAAAACAAAAACAAAATAAAAACAACAACAACAAAAAAGTGAGATCAGAAAAGGGCACCAGATCCCGGCGGGTGCTCGGAATCGATCCCAGCTCCTCCCAGAGGAGCAGCCAGTGCTCTTAGCCATGTCACTGTTACTATACAAGACAAGCAATGGGTGCTATGAGACTGTGAGGAAAACGGCATCCTTGCAGCTGCTGCTGACGATGTAAATGTAGTAGAGTTATCATAGAAAGCAGGGTGAGGCTTCCTCACAATATTAAGAACAAAACTACCATATGGAGTCTGAAGAGATGGCGCAACAGTTAAGACCCGCTAGCTGCGCTTACAGAGCACTGGAGTTCAGTTTCCCATGGAGAGGCTCCCAGCTGCCTGTAGCTTCAGCTGGAGGGGGAAACCTGGCGCCCTCTTGTGGTCTCAGTGGGCATTTCACTTACATTCACAAATAGATGTGCACATATATACACAAATAAAAATAATAAGAGTAACATATCATCGTTATTTAAAAAGATACCATGTGAGCCAACCATTCCAGTATTAGATATATAGCAAAAGGAAACAAAATCAATATGTTGAAAAGATAACTGCATGGACATTTTTTCTAAAAACACTACTTAAAATAGCTAAGGCATTGGGTCAACCCTAATGTCCACAACCTATAAAGAAAGAAATAAGCCAGGTGGTGGTGGCACACAGCTTTAATCTCGGCACTCAGGAGGCTGAGAAGCAGGTAGATCTTTGAGTTCCATACCAGCCTGGTCTACAGAGCGAGGTCCAGGACAGCCAGAGAAACCCTGTCTAAACAACAACAAAACAACAACAACAAGATACAACAGATTATTATTATTCAGACCTAAATATGTAAGAGACTCTACCATTTGGCACAGCGTAGGTGACCTGAAATACCATAATGAGCCAGACATATGAGACTTTTTCTTTCTTTCTTTCTTTCTTTCTTTCTTTCTTTCTTTCTTTCTTTGTTGTTGTTGTTGTTGTTTTGGGGTTATTCTGATTTTTTTTTTGGATTTTGTTTTTTGAGAGAGGATTTCTCTGTGTAGCCCTGGCTGTCCTGGAACTCACTCTGTAGACCAGGCTGGCCTCGAACTCAGAACTCCGCCTGCCTCTGCCTCCCAAGTGCTGGGATTAAAGGTGTGCGCCACCACCACCCGGACATATGAGACTTATTGTATGCTCTATTTGCATATAAAACCTTTTGAAGTCAAATGCACAGGCATAGTGAATTTTAAAAACTGAGTCCTAGATGCTGATGTAAGGTGTATTTGGGGGTAATTTTATGTCAACTTGACGCAAGCTAGAGTCATTTTCGAAAAGGGACTCTCCGTTGAGAAAATGTCTCCATAAGATTCGCCTGTAGGCAAGTGTGCAGTGTTCTTTCTTGGTCGATGTGGATGGACCCAGCCTAGAGGAGGGGGGGGGGGCAGTGCCAGCCTCGGCAGGTGTAAGAAAGCAGAACGAGGAAGCCACCACAGTGAGAAGACCAGCAAGCAGTGTTTCTCCACAGCTGCTGCTTCTGTTTCTACCTCCAGGCTCGAGGAAGACTTAAACCGACTTCCCTCAGTGACAAAGAAGCAGAACCCCAAGGGGGGCCCCAATTTCCCTGATAATATGGGGCAATTCCAGTGGAAATTTTCAGAAATTCTGGTAACACTATCACCCTTTCCTCCTCAAGTTGCTCTTTTAATTTTTAAAAAAAAATTTTTAAAAAGATCCATCTATTATTATATGTAAGAGGACTGTAGCTGTCCTCAGACACACCAGAAGAAGGCATCGGATCTTATCACCAATGGTTGCGAGCACACCCTGTGGTTACTGGGATTTGAACTCGGACCTTCGGAAGAGCGATCAGTGCTCTTAACCGCTGAGCCATCTCACCAGCCCCTCAAGTTGCTTTTGAGCGTGGTATTTCATTACCAGGCAATAGAAACCCTAAGACACAGTGGAAACAGGTTGCTTTGAGTGGGGGCATGAGAAGGCATTCTGGGCCACCACGTCCAGCATGACCTTGAACTCTTGATCCTTCTCCTTCTGCCTCTGCTCCTCGGGGCTGGAGTGTCAGTGCCATAAAACCACTTTATGCGGTGCTGGGTGTTAGACCTAAAGCATTTTTGTTGTGCTAGGTAAACATTCTATAAACTGAGCTACACCCCGCACCTTAACAAGTGGGAGGACACTCTACTATTCACAGCCACACGGCTTTAAGCTAGACAAATACTACCCTGTTGTTGTGGCACATATTACGGCCAGGCTAACCTGGAGTTTACAGTCTTCCTGATAAACCATTTTTTTACTTGGTACATGTCTTGGTATATTCTTGATCTGTATCTCTATTTCCTACCTTTGGTTGTTGTTGCTTAGCCTTTTGAGACAAAATTGGATGTATCCCAGGCTTGCCTCTGTCTCTTTATATAGCTTGAGAACCACCCTGGACTCCAGAACTGTCATACCTCAGACTCCTGTGGTGGGCTGGGATTACAGTTCTGTGTGGTTCAAGGTGGCCGGCTAAGCAAGGAGAAGATTCTGTGCAGTGGACCTTGGACATGTAGTGGGCCGAGCACTGACGCAGGGTCAGGCTCGCCCTGTACCAGCCCGGAGGGGTAGAAGGACATTTTGCAAAGGACATTGCCATTTCTAGATGGCTACATACCCAAAATAGAGGTTCTGGTGGATGGATTTTTTACTGATGGGAATTATTCGGCTCACTGAGGGATCTGTGTTGAAGAACTGAGGGTTTGGTATAAAGCTCTGGAGTTCCAGCTCCTTGTAACCCCAACAGTATATAGGGAGGGGGCGGAAACAAACAGATATCTCAAGCTCATTAGTCAGACGGCTTAGTCAAGTGAGAGGCCCCACCTCAAAACATGAAGGTGGGAAAAGACACCCGAAAGTCTACCTCTGGGCTCCACATGCTCAAATGTGCACATACTTACGTTAACAGGTACATACAACACACACACACATACACGCATATACCACATACACAGATACACACACCACACACACATATACACATATACCACATACATACACTCCCACATACACAGATACATACACCACACACACATACACACATATACCACATACATACACTCCCACATACACAGATACATACACCACACACACATATACACATATACCACATACATACACTCCCACATACACACATAGACACACCACACACATACACACATACACACCACCCCCCATACACACACATACACATACGGGGGGGGGGCACAGGAGGAGGGGAGTCAAATAAATAATTTTTTAAAAAGTGTCTGCTGGGTATAGTGATGCCCAACTTTAATCTCAGCACTCAGGAAACAGAGGCAAGTAGATCTTAGTGAGTTCCAGGCTAGCCTGATCTATATATTGAGTTCCGGGGTTAACCAGGGCTACACAATGAAACCTTGTCTCAAAGTAAAATAATAAAACAATAAAAAAATATATAAAATAAAATAGGTGTGCAGAAGGTAAGGGTAGAGGTGGGTGGTGAAGGGAACTGCTTGTACGTATAACCCTAAATAAGCTAATTTCCTCATCAAGCTAAAGTGGCCCTAGTTCTTTTGTTTTTAGCACAGTCCAGGCCAGCCTCGAACTCTCTTTGTAGCTAAGAAGGAGCATCAAACCTCTTCTGATTTTCCCTCCTGCACCTCCCAAGTGCTGTGATTATAGGCATGTGTTACTACATCACACACCCATCTACGGAGTCCCAGGGTCCAGCCAGGCTCTGGGCATGCTGGGCAGCCATTTTGCCCACTGGACCACATCCCCGTCTATTGAATGATACCGTGCTCTGTCCCTGATGCTCCAGTTCCAAGGTAGGCATTTCTGTTACATCCTTTTGATTTTCCTGTTTTGTTTGTTTGTTTGTTAAAAATCCTAGAAAGTTATTTGGTCACATTTTATAAAAGCATTGGTTTCCCGCTGGGCAATGACACACACTTTTAATCCCACCACTAAGGAGGCAGAGGCAGGCGAATCTCAGAGTTTGAGACCAGCCTGATGATCTACAGAATGAATTCCAGGACAGCCAGGACTACACCCAGGGGAGGGGGGGGGGGGAGAACCTGTCTCAAAACAAAACAGCAAACAAACAAACAACAACAAAAAGAGCTTTAGTTTCTTTTTTTTAATTTTTGTTATTGTAATTATGTGTTTGTGTTATATTCCATATGTGCCTGTGAGCACAGGTGCCTATAATAAGCCAGGGGTTCAGTACTGTTAGAGGCTTTCATAGCTGGCGTTACAGGCAAGTGGAGCCACCTGCTGCAGGGGCTGGGAATTGAGCTCAGGTCCTCTGCAAAGGGAGTCTTAACCGCTGAGTCATCTCTCCAGCCCCAGGCTCAGTTGACAGATGGGGGGGGGGGGGATCCAATCTTGCCACACAGCAACACATAGTCAGCAAAAGCACTTTTCCACAGAAACCATTGTATTCATTTTTTAAAAAAAAATTACATTTGTGTATTTCGTTGTGCATCCTTGGGGGTGGGGCACTTGTGTGCACTCAGTTCGTGAGAGTCAGTTCTCTGCTTCCCTCGTGGAGACTGAGCTGAGGTCCTCTGGTTTGGTGGCAAGTACTTTTACCAACTGATCCATTTTGACAGGCCCAAATCATCAGATCCGGATAGATCAGCTAAGAGAAAGTCTTGGGGCTGAAGAGACGGCTCAGTGGTTAAGGACACTTGTTGCTTTTGCAGAGGACCTGGGTTCACTTCCCAGCATCACCATGGAGGTTTATCACCATCTGTAACTCCACTTTCAGAAGATTCACGCAATGCCCTCTTCTGATCACTGCAGACACCAAGCGTGTATGTGGTGCACATATATCCATTCGAGCAAAACACTCATACAGGTAACATAAAGTAAATAAATCTTTTATTTTTTTTAAGACGCAGAATCAGCTGTTTCTACCGTGAAAATTCAGAAACAACTGAAATGTTATGGGCAAAAGAAAGAGAAATAAAATGTTGACACATGAATATAAACGGAAAACAGTTCCCATGTTAAATGACTCGAACCAGAACTACATATGTCAATGAAAATAAATCTTAGAACAAGTTGGAGAAAAGCAAGTCTTGTGGCAGGTAAAAGCGAGACAAGCCTGTCGACCTGAACTGACTAGCCAGAACTGTGTAAAGTAGCTGCGTGCAGCGGCAGCGGCCCACATCTGCAAAGCAGAGGAATGGGGTGCACAGAAGGCGTGGCTTCAGACCCAGGGACTAGGCGCGCCCACAGAAGCATCCCTTAGTCCCTACCTGGCATGCCCCGCCCCCAACCCTGAACTCTCCAGCCCAGGGGCTGGGCTGCCCTTCTCCACCTCCCCCAAGGCTCTTCCCCATATAATCCAGACACTTTGGTTTCCTCGAGTCGCGCCCCTCCCCCATTCTCTCTCTTCTCTCCCTCTTTCTGCGCGCATGATCTTCCCCCTCTCCTCTCTCTCCCTCCCCATGGCGACTTCTTTGGAGCCAGTAAACGCTCCTGCCCAAGAGCAGCTTCCCAATAAACCTGTGCGTGTGTGTGTGTGTGTGTGTGTGTATGTATGTATGTGTGTGTGTATATATATATATATATATATATATGTATATGTATATGTATGTGTATATATATATAATCTGGCTTGAATTGGCTCACTTCACCAGTGTGAGAAATAACTTATCATAGAGAATTGCCCAGAAGTTCGCAGGGTACCTAACCTGTAGAACAGAGAAATGGAGAGATCTGGCTTTGACAAGATCCAAGGAAGAACTGTCTCCCAAAAGTTGTTTTCTGACATTTACATACATGCTATGAGAGATATGCACATTAATAATAATATATTTATATTTATATTTATATTTAATAATAATATTATTATTGTATTTAAAGCTAGTTGCAGAAGGAGAGATACACAGTGTGATGTCACCTATTTATATGTTGAGACCAAGGAAAGACAAAGTGGGTGTGTCTATCGTAATTGTACTTTATGGGTCCATATAAGACTTATAGGAAGATCACAAACATCATAGTCATGGGAGAACAATTAAGGAAGTCATTTCATTTTGGCATCTTTTTCTTTCTTCTCAACTTTCTTCGTGAGTTTCCCATCATGCACCGCAGTCCCAATCATCTCCTTGTTCCTCATATCTGTCCTTCACCTTTGCGACCGCTCCCTGAAATAAAAACCACGCAAACGCACAACGAAGAATCAAAGCATAGAAAACATCTCGTCCTGGAAGCTGTCGGATGTCACAGTGGCCCACAGCATGCTCCTCTGTCCTCACTTCACTTGCAAACGTTCATTACAACGAATCATCCGGTCTGGTTCGAGACCTGTGGCTCCTTCTGTGAAACCATCCATACCGTATCCTCCCTCACCCCCCAACCCCCTCCCCCGGACTCCTCCAGGTTATCCTGTTGCTGCCTGCACCATGGAGATCTTGCAGCGTCGCATTAGGAGGACTGGTCTTGTCACGTGTCCTAACCACTCACAGATGATAGAGATGTGGTCCAACTCTATGCCTGTGCCACACCCCATGGCAGACAGCTGTGTGTTGGGGCCAGCTCTCCAGAGCACTCTAGCCAGTGAAGGACAGGGTCTTCTGCACAGCCTCTGGTCATCCATGTGGTCTCTGGCGGCTGCCCCAATCAGGGACATCCCCAGGTTCTCTAGTGGTAATATGAGCCACAGACAATGTCACCTACCCCTGCCACTGTGTAGCCACGGACCCAGACCCTTGGCAGCAGCTTGGGCTGGGACCTCATCATGGCCCCAGGTGACAGGGCTGGCCACTCACAACAGGCTCCTCCTCTCCACCTTCGAGTCTCCAGTTCTATCGCTCTTCATGATTCTCAAGCTGCTCCACTCTCATCTGACTACCACATACTCAATACACAGTGATCGCTCCCGCTGCAGGCCGGCCTCGTGGCTGGGCTGGCCCCTTGATGACATCCTACATCTGTGTCGCTTGGTGTGGCAGCAAAGTGGGTGTCTTTGGTCGGCTTGTGCCGCACACCAGAGGGCAGGTCTGTGAGTGTCATGGTTGCCCGGTGTCTTGTCCGTTTTCCTGCTCCTGGGCTCCACTGAGTGATGGTAGGCGGGGATCTGTGTGTCTGTGCCCCATCCCACCCCAACCCCCAGACCGTGGGACGACGGAGAGAAGGTTTGTGGGCTGTGGGCGTCTTTCCCTGCCCACATCCTGTGGCACGACAGAACACCGGTCTCTGTCTTCCTCCTCCTGTGCTGCGCTGCGCGGATTTGATTTGATTTTTATGTGTCCCGGGCATAAAACAGCCTTGGCCACCAAGTGAGGCCCCGAGCTAGGATGAACAAAGGGACGGCCGGGCGTCTGCTCTGCCCCTGACTGATACGAGAGCACCACCACCAGGGTGTCTCTTTGTCCATTGCCAAAGGGTGTCGTTCAGTTTTCCACGAGCTTGAGACGTGTGGAGAATATTGCAGCGTCTGAATGCAGCTTGGAGGTCGCGACACTAGAATTTTTTTTTTTTCGAAACAGGGTTTCTCTGTGTAGCCCTGGCTGTCCTGGAACTCACTTTGTAGACCAGGCTGGCCTCGAACTCAGAAATCCGCCTGCCTCTGCCTCCCAAGTGCTGGGATTACAGGCGTGGGCCACCACCACCCGGCCTCGACACTAGAATTTAATTGCTATTTTCTGTTTTGCTATTGCTTTGCTTTGCTTTGCTTTTTGAGGCAGTGAATTCTTTTTAATTTTTTTTGAAATATACTCATTTATTTTCATGCGTGTACATGTGGGGAGTATTTTTATTAATTATTGGTAATTTCACACAACGTCCGTAATGGGTATGCCCCGCCCCCTACTGCTCCCCCTAACTCCTCCCAGGTCTGTCTCCACCTTCTCAGCTCTTTTCAACGTTGTGTCTTTTTTTTTTTCTTCTAATAGCCCATTGAGTAGTTTTTATTGCTAATATATTCTAGGGTGTGTGAGCTACGCCCTTAAAAAACCGGACTCTTCCTCCTTCTGTACCCACAGCTCTCGCTATAGTTCCTTAACCAGGGGTAGGTAAGTCATTCCCAGGTCGGAACGTTGGCCAGCTTATGTAGGACTCATACAGACAACCACGGTGGCAGCCGTCATGAGTACAGCCATTCAGTCCCATAGAGAAGGCCCTGTTTTCATCCAAACTCTGGCTTTTACAATCTTGGGACTGCGGGTCTTTCACAAAGGCAGGCAGGATTACTTGTAGCGCAGCCTGCCGTCGAAGTTACTATGTTGCTGATAACCTGAGTTTCTGATCCTCCTGCCCCCTAGTGCAGGCATGGCAGGTATGAGCAACCAGGCTGTGCGGCTCTGAATAAGAACGGCTCCCACAAGCTCATGTATTCGAAAACTCAGTCACCAGGGAGTGACTGAGAAGGACTAGAACAGTGGTCTCAACCTGTGAGTCAACCTTGGGGGATGAAGGACTCTTTTACAGGGGTCCCCCTAAGACCATCAGAAAAATGCAGATATTTACATTATGATTCATAACAGTAGCAACATTACAGTTAGGAAGTGTCAACGAAAATAATTTTATGGCCGGGGGGGGGGGTCGTCACCACAACATTAGGAACTGTATTCAAGGGTATCAGCATCAGGACGGTTGGAGAAAGTGTGTTATAGGTGTGGGCTTTGAGGTTTCAAAAGACCTCACACTCGCTCGCACGCACGCACGCACGCACACGCGCTCGCTCTCTCTTCTGCCTATGGGTCAGGATGAAGCCGTGGTGAGGCAAAGGTACCTGATAGGATTGATCTGAGTGCTGGAATTGATTCTCTGCGTCAGATGTCTTTGGTGATGGCCTGCCCCTTTAAAATAAATATATTAAGTAAATAAACAAAATTCAAGCAATCTCTTACAGGGCTGAAGAAAACCCTTTATAAACTGCCTTCCAGCGGCACTTCTTAAGTACATGAACTTGGATCCAACGACTGGAGGCTGGGAAATTATATGTACATGCATATTTTATATCCTAATCTCCCTCAGATATTGAGAGGAGGCTCCAAAGATTGCAAAATGGTTCTCCAAATCCTTCAAAAAAGACCTCACTAAAATGGCCTTTGGAGCTGGAGAGATGGCCCCGGAGGTCTGACGCCCTCTTCTGGCCTCTGGAGGCACTGCACTCATGTAGCACAGAGACTTTCAAATACCTAAACTAAGGAAACCTGTCAGAGGATTCGTGCTCTTTCCAATACCCCATTATGTTATTATCTTGACACATACAGAAATTCCTATTCTTATAAAATACGTCAAATGCTAATCCAAATGTGACATCCCAAGCTCTAACCAGAGCCACCTTAGCGGCCTCTCCTCCTCAACACGTTTTTTTGGAGTAGAATGTCTTCTTCCTCTGACTCTTCAGCCTACCTCTGCCTTCCCAGTAACTCCTCTGCAATTTGCATTCTAGTATTGTAAACTCCAAGTGTGGACGCTGCCCCCAACATGGAGAGTTTTCCTAACTTAATTGGCTGAAAATACACACAGAAACAGACTCACCCCCACCCCCACCCGTCTTCTTAGGGCTAGAACAAGTGTTACACTGGAGCCCTCAGGGGAAAAGATAAAAGTTAAGTTTCCATTTACTCCTTGTGGGTGCCTGTAGGGAGAGGACACTCTGTCAGGCACACCTTCCTGCCGGCTCCCTGGGAAGCAGGAGTCTTGGAACATCGAATTACACCGTTTTTTTCCCACCTGAATTCTGCCTCAGCACCCGTGTGACAGAGCCAGCTGGATCTCAGCGCCAACGGCTGAAACTTTTCCTATTAGCACATTCCTCTATTTGACAGCATGTACGCATATCAGAGGACAGTGCTAATGGGAATGAGAAGCCAAAACATAATGAATCAGCTCCTCTGTAATGGAAGGACCTGTTAAACTTACCATGCTGTACGAGCTACCTGGATTCATATTTATAATTCGACAAGAGTCTAGGCTGTGTGGATCCACTCATGGGGCAATTCAAGAGCTACAAGATTCTGACTGCGGGGTTGGCCGTGCTGGTTTTGGTAAGTACTTTCCCTGCCTCTGGTTGGCTTCCTTACTGCTTCTGCCCATGTGTAGGATGGTTAACTTTAATCTTGGAGAGCAGACTTGGGGAAAGCTCTCATTCTTCCTACTCCCACTGCTGAGGGAGATTGAGCGAGATCAACTGCAAGAGTTGATCGTTCTACAAGGAGTATGCGCAGGTACCATGTGTTGGGGGCCATCAGGGAATCTAAGCTCGGAAGAAGTTGTCCGGGGAAGTCCCAAGGAGAGAGGTATAGGCGAGCTTGTGGACTATTGCTGGGAAGGCCTGAGCAAATGCCTTCTTGCCCCACATAGGGCACGAACAGCAGACAGAGAGCAATTCTACCGATGCCCAGCTTGGAGACTAAGTGGGTTTATTTGGCTGGCTTACAGGAATGCGAGTAAGAGGTTGCCCCAAACCACCACATAAGCAAATAGGCTCTGCACACGACTTCTCTACAGCTGCATAAATGGAGTTCTCGCCGTTGTTAGCTTTCACCTTTACAGGCTCCAGCACCCCCAGTCACCAGCTGAAGCCGGGGCAGAATTGCAGACAGCTGGAAAAAGCTGGGAGTGGGGCAGCTGGAATTGCAGATAAGGATCCTCCCCAAACCCTCCTTCTACAAGGGAAAGTCTGCAGACTTGGCCTTGCTGAGGCCGCCCTGCCTTGTCACAGCCGCTGTGGTGAAAATGGTAATTAAATTAATGGCCGTGTTCCACACCAGCAAGTCCTCAGTTCTCTTGCCTTTAGAAGATGTTGTCCTCTGTCTAACATATAGAGAAAGAAGTCTTTTGGTGTCTGGTCTCATTTTTAGCTTGGGGTGGGGGTGGGGGGGAGGTCAGGGAATAGAAAAAGTCTTGTGTACACACACACACACTCTCACAGGTTGGGGCTGGCAGGTGAAGGGGACCAGTGAGAATGGGAGGGAGGTAGACCATAATGGGGTGCGTGTGATGGAAATGCATTGCATACATGGATGAAATGGACACAGTAAATAAGAAAACAAGTTAAGGCTGGCCAGTGATGGCTCCTGCCTTTAATCAAGAACTCAGGAGGCAGAGGTAAGAAGATCTTTGAGTTCAAGGCTAGCCTGATCTACAGAGCAAGTCCAGAACAGCAAGGGTTACACAGAGAAAGCATGTCTAAAAAAACAGAAAGAGAAAACCAATTTAAATCCTTGCCTCCAGCAAAAGCAAGCTAAGAGATTAGGATAAATCTTTGATTCTTCTATGAAGTTATACACAAGAAACAGCCAAGAAGCACTTGGGAGGCAGAGGCAGGTGGATTCCTGAGTTAGAGGCCAGCTTGGTCTACAGAGTGAGTTCCAGGACAGCCAGGGCTATACAGAGAAACTCTGTCTTGAAAAACCAAAAAAGCAAAAAGAAAAAAGAAACAGCCAAGAAGTGACAGGAGGAAGTTTTTCCTGTCTGTCTGTCTGTCTGTCTATGAAAACAGGAATTTTAACTCACAGGATATTGTTATTGATATTTAAGCAGTAAGGTTTTTTTGCATGAAAATGTAGATTTCTCACTTTTCTTAGGAAATGTATGATTTGAAATATAAGAAGACGAATTGGACATTATTCTGAGAGCAGTAAGAGTGAAAAAGATTTTAAAAGGGAATTCCTTCTTCCCAGAGAGATTGATTTTATTTCCGTAGCAACTGTGTGTTGTTTGAGAGACAAGGCTTTGTTACCATCTCGTTTTGTAGGCTAGCCTACAAAACAAGCTCCAGGCCAATAGTCCAGTAAGATCTGCATCTTAAACAAACAAAAAAACAAAAACCGCCTAAAAAAAATGAACAGATTTCCCCCAAATCTGCAGGCTGTTGATGGTCTCTGTAGAAAGAGGAAGAGGTTTCCTTCAGAGTTGTCCTTACTGGTAAGTTGCCTAATGCACTTGTGAGCCACCTTAATTAAGCTAATTAGGACACACACACACACACACACACACACACACACACACACGGGGGGGGGGACAGTAGACAGGGGACTATTTGAGATGACAAGGGTGATCACCTGGAAGAGGGAGGAACACAAAGGAGGGCAGTGGAGGGCTGGGGAGCTCAGTGGTTTGAGATGCTTGCTGCTCCTCCAGAAGACCCTGAGTTCGGTTCCCAGCACTTACGCCTAGTGGCTCACAATGCCTGTGACTCCAGTTCTGAGAGATCCAATGGCCAATTCTGACCTTCATAGGCCCCTGAACGCCTGTGGCACACATACCCTGAATAGAAATGAATCTCATAATGGTAGAGAGGTTGATGGATAGGGATACACACCTTTAATCCAAGCAATTGGAAGACAGAGCAGGATACTCTCTCTAAATTCGAGACTAGCCTGGTTTAGTTCCATGCCAGGAAATGTTACATAGTGAGACTTTTATCGAATAAACAAACCAAAACAACAACAACAACAACAACAACAACAACAACAAAAATCCTCAGGCCTGCTGAGGTGGCTCAGTGGGTGAAGGTGATTCCTGCCAGACTTGACAACCTGAGTCCAGTCTCTTGAGCCTCGCATGGTGGAAGGAGAGAACCACCTCTCATCAGAGCTTCACATATGTGCCATGAAACGTGTGGATATACATACATGCACACAAATAAATACGCGTGAAAAGGAGAGAGCAGACTCTTGCTGCCTCAGACAGGTAGGACGGCTGGCCTCACCCCTCCCTGGCTGCAGCACTCAGAGCTGGCACTGGACCTTGCGTGGGCAGCACCTTAGAGCTGTCCCTTGGTACCATTTGCTCAGGCAAGCCAGCCCGAGGGCATGACATTAAAAAAGCTGACTCCATCCTTTGCCCACTGGAGCGTTGACATTGGGTAAGCTAGCCTGGGCAGCGCTGGAGAGAGGGTAGAGTGGGTATGGGAGAGCTGGTGGGTTGATAGCTACCACTGTGTGTGTGTGTGTGTGTGTGTGTGTGTGTGTGTGTATGAGTGCAGGAACACACAGAGTTCAGAAAAGGATGTCAGATCCCCTGGAGCTGGAGTTATAGGCAATTTTGAGTACTGTTATAGGGTACTCATCAGAGAAGACTGATTAGACATGGGTTTAAGCCAATAGAAAGTCTTCATTAGCAGGCCAGCAACTTCACTGGGTGTTGAGAATCCCAGTGTAGCACAGTCTTACTCAGGATGAACTTATAGGCATAAAACCAATATTCTGAGTTACATACTTCAGTTAATAAAAATAAACAGCCAGAAGCAAGATACAAAAGCTAAAAAAGCAAGGTTAGTATATTATGACCTTTCCAGAACTATATCAGTTTGGATGGATGAGGCCTTTGTTTTAGGGTTGGAAGGTGGTGCTGTGTAGGTGCTGAGTTTTGCAGCCAGAACGGCCCTTCCATCATGGAGTCAGTTGTGCTAAGGTCTGGGGCCCTGTATTTCTCACTTGTCTTAGTAAATGAGTCAAATCTTGTACTCATTCTGTTTAAGCTTAAGATGCAGAGTCTAGCTGGATTCGTAGGGCCTCCCTGCTACTAATCCAGTCAGAATGAAATTTAAGGACACAGCCAGTGCTGATAGCAGAGTAGTTAGCCAGGGGGGCTAGACAACAGAGACTGGTACCAATATTCCTCAAACAGTGGCAAGAATTATTCTAATGACTCGTAAATTAGCATAGAAACAACAGGTTTCTTCCAAAGTCAGACATAGTTTTCTTTATCTCATGAGAAGTATAGAACCATTTCTGCAAGAGAATCGAACTGTCGTTGTAACTCAAAATGGAAACTTTTAGTAGCTCTGGGTTCTAATCGACCTGTGTACGTAGTTTGGAAAGCATCAGAAGAGGCACATTCATTCACCCAGCACATGTCCACCTAGCAGTCTCAGAGCCCAGGAATATTTTTGTTATCCATATGAACTAGCCCATAAGGCAGAATCGCAGGCATCAGAATGAGGGGGAAATGCCTAGGTTAAAAGTTTGTGATATTAGGTGAGTTTCAGCACCTTGTATGACCTCTAATGCTAGGTTGGGTTGTCCCCAGTCAAAGTGAGTTTCGATAGTCAGGCTGATGGTCTGGTTAGTTTCTATCCCTGTGCAGTACAGGTAAGGGGCATCTAAGCGTAACCAGCGACCTTGACTGATTTTGCTTGATTTTTGGAGATGATTAACTCTATCCCCAGGGTCCCTTCCTGCAGCACAGGTTTTTCCTGTCTCCCAAGGCCAGAATTTTTTAAAGGATTTTTTTTTCCCATGAAGCCTCAGTTTTACAAATGCTATTTTTGCAATGGAAATTCCCTTGTTTCTGGCAACCTGGGAACCAGCCCCATGGCACGCAGAGAATTGTAAACTCTTTCCTTCTATCTCAAAGATAATTGCTACACCTTCCCTTTCCTCCATAAATTAGACATGTGAAGTGGGCATCAGCAGTCAAAGGTCAAGATAGATATGGAAGGCTGTCTGTAGTCTCTCTAGCTAGAACCTTGCCTGTTTTTGTCTTCCTATGGGTTGCTGTGTGTGCTCACACTAGCTAGCTAATACCTTCCTGTGTCTGTCTTTCTCAGCTTACAGTCAAGGCCTGAGGGTAATGACTGGTGGACAATGACCCTCACACTGTGGAGGACAGCAATTTCTAGGGGAGGCCAAATACCCTCTAGGAAGGCCAACAATTTCTAATATCCTTTTCCCCAGCAATGAAAAGCCCTCCTTATCTACAGATCAGAATCTGAGTAGTAAAGGCATATCAACGGACAGTCTGGGTATAATGGTGGGAGACATTTCCTCTTCTGAGAGCCAGCATAAGATTAATCAGTTCTGCTCTCTAGGCTGAGGTGCCTGGCTTGGGCACAAATCCTCTCCGTTAAAGTAACTTCAGAAGCTCATGTGTCCCTGGTTTCATCTTTCACATCCTGACACTCATGGCTGAGCACTTTGTCATCAGAAAGAGGTAGCTGAGCTGATTGATGACAGTGGGTTCCTCAAATAGGACTTGGAAGTAGGCCAGGCATAGGGCATGGCTCTGGGTCACACAATCATTACATCACCCGTGTTTTGGTGCTCTGCTGAGGAGGGTCTCAGCTGTGCCATGGGGTGCTGGGGGGCCTAACATCTTGACCCAGAGTTAACTTGATTTTATTTTGTTTTTTTGTTTTGTTTTTGTTTTTTTTGAGACAGGGTTTCTCTGTGTAGCCCTTGCTGTCCTGGAACTCACTTTGTAGACCAGGCTGGCCTTGAACTCAGAAATCTGCCTGTCTCTGCCTCCCAAGTGCTGGGATTAAAGGCATGCGCCACCACAACCAGCTTGATTTTATTGTTGTTGTCCTTTTGTTTTGTTTTTTCATTACCCTAGCAGTAGCCATGACAGCTACAGGGCACAAATGTTTGGATAGAATGTCACAGGGCATTTCCATGGCCATGGGTATCTGTAAGTCTAACTGCGTGTCATCAACAAATAATGATGATCATGGCTTTCAGTTCATGTTAAAGGCCTTGTCCCAATCAGTTCTCTGTTGTTAAAACACTTTTAAAGACTACCTCCACCAACTGGGACTTACTTATACCTTGGAATTTTTTAAACTTTTATAATTTTTTCTGATATTTGGGCCAAGAGGTGACAAAGAAAATCTTCTTTAGTAGCTATCTTTAATCCTTTACTAAGGAACTAGCTGAATTGTTTAAAGTCTCCTTAGTCAGTGTTGGCCATAAGGGAAATATGTTATGTCCAGGCTACATGGCTGCCACAAATCCCATGCCCAGCCCAAAGGATTTTTTTTTTTTTCAGAAAACCGCTGGGTTGTATGTCTCATTGGTTGAATCTCCTTCCCTGGGTCTGCTTAGAGCAGGCATGGAGCAGAGGGAATGCTCACCTGCATTAACTATTTCCTCATCTCTGTGTGCCTTCTGCTTAGATGGCAGGGGGCCCTGGAGGAGAGGCCCACTTCCACACAAGACCAACCCTGACAGTGAGCAGGAGTCAATCAACACAATAAGCAAGTGCTCCTGCTCCTGCTCCCAGAGTGGACATTAGAGGTGTTTTAAGTTTCTCTGGGTAACCTGACAGTGTGAAAGTGATTCAGGTCCTCCACAGGACAGGGCAAAGGCCTAGTGAGTGGAGAGTCTCACACCAGAGAAAGCCACTGATCAATACAGGGAAATAAAACTGACAGTGGCACAGACACACACACACACACACACACAGAGAGAGAGAGAGAGAGAGAGAGAGAGAGAGAGAGAGAGAGAGAGAGAGAGAGAGAGAGAGAGGGAGGGAGGGAGAGAGAGAGAGAGAGAGAGAGAGAGAGAGAGAGAGAGAGAGAGAGAGAACAACCAGGGATGGTCACCACATATCCATACCCTTAAACAGACAGAGGGATTCAGTCCTGTCTCATAGGGAGCCCAGACACTGGATAAGCAGCCGTGTCCAACCTCTCTCTCTCTCTCTCTCTCTCTCTCTCTCTCTCTCTCTCTCTCTCTCTCTCTCTTTTGGTTTTTCGAGACAGGGTTTCTCTGTGTGGACCTGGCTGTCCTGGAACTCACTCTGTAGACCAGGCTGGCCTCGAACTCAGAAATCTGCCTGCCTCTGCCTCCCAAGCGCTGGGATTACAGGCGTGTGCCACCACGCCCGGCCAGTGTCCAACCTCTCTTATGTGTCTAAATAGAAGGCACTGGACTTAACTCCAGAGGTGACAGCCCAGGCCACTTTCTAGTTTATTTACTTTTGGGGAAGAGATGTCAAACCCCTCTGAAGAGTTAGGCAGTGATTGATCAAAGGGAGCCCTGGGGACTTGAACATCTCAGGTTGTACACTAGGAGCTCCCTGACCTCAGCACTCTTCCTTGATCCAAGGAGCTCTGAACTCCACAGTGTCTCAAGGCCTTGTCTCTGGTCTCTCGCTGGGGCTTCCAGAAATGGTGTGCAGTATTCAGCACAGAAGATTGCTTGGACATAGGCTTAAGCCAGTAGAAAGTCTTTATCAGGAGGCCAGTGACTATTCTAGGTGTTTGAGATCCCAGTGTAGCACAGGGTATTTCTCAGGGTGAGCTTTTAAGCACCAAACCATTCCTGGGTTGGTACAGGAACAGGTAACAAGAGCAGAACTACAGAAGCCTAAAAGCAATAGTAGTACATTTAAGAGATGTTCCCATAACTATGAGCTTTTCTGGATTAGGCCTTTGGTTTTGGCAGGTGGGTGCTGTGTACCAAGCTTTTCAACCTGAATGATACTTCTTTCATGGAGTCAGTTGTGCCAAGGTCTGAGTCTCTGTTCCAGGTATGAGGAACTGAACTCTGAGTATTATGTGTTTTTAGCCATTTCTTAGCCCCATGACTACAGATTTTTTATAAGGCTTTATAAATTGTCATCATGTGTGGTAGTCTAAGTGAGTGATGTCCCCAACAGACTCTAGTATTTGAATACTTGGACCCTGGTTGTGGTATTTGAGACGGTTGGAAGTGGTGGCCTTACCGAAGGACATGTGTTCCCGGGACAGGGCTTTGAGAGCTTCAGCCTTATCTTACTTCCAGTTTTCTGTCTCTGCTTCATGCTTGCAAGGGAGGATGTGAGTCCTCAGCTTCCTACTTAATGCTTTTATTCATGATTATCTTGTGTATGTGTGTGGGATGGTGTGTAATTGTATGGGATGGAGTGTGTGGTTGTGTGTGGGGTGTGTGTGTGTGTGTGTGTATGTGTGTGTGTGTGTGTGTGTGTGTGTGTTTGGGTTTTATTGCTGTGAAGAGACACCATGACCAAGGCAACTCTTTTTTTTTTTTTTTTTTTTTTTTTTTTTTGGTTTTGGTTTTTTGAGACAGGGTTTCTCTGTGTAGCCCTGGTTGTCCTGGAACTCACTCTGTAGACCAGGCTGGCCTCGAACTCAGAAATCCGCCTGCCTCTGCCTCCCAAGTGCTGGGATTACAGGCGTGCGCCACCACGCCCGGCCCTACCAAGACAACTATTACGAAGGCAAACATTGAATTGGTGCTGCTTACAGTTTCAGAGGTCCAGTCCATTGTCATCACAGTGGAAGCATAGCATCGTGCAGGCTGACTTGGTACCAGAGAGCTAACAGTTCTAAATCTTGATCTAAAAGTATACAGGAACAGTGACTCCTCTTCCCTGGGCAGAGCTTAAGCATAGGAGAACTCAAAGCCCACATACACAGTGGGACACTTCTTCCAACAAGGCCACATCTCCTGAGAGTGCCATTTCCCATGGGCCAAGCATATTCAACCAGCAAAATCCACTTCCTGGCCCCACAGGCTTGTTCAAGTTCATGAGTCTGTGGGAACCATAATTAACCATAGCATAATACAAACTACACTTAGTCCAACTTCAAAAGTCCCCACAGTCTATAGCAGTCTCAACAATGCTAAAAGTCCAAAGTTCAAAGTCTCTTCTGAGATTCATGCAATCACTTAAGAGTGAGCTCATATAAAATCAAAATAAAAAAAACAACAGATCACATACTTTCAATGTCACAGGATATACATTACCATTTCAAAATGTCAGAGTGAGGAAATGCTGTACCAAAGAAAGACTAAAAACCAGCTGGGCAAACTCTAAACTCTGCATTTCCATGTCCGATGTCAAAGTGTTCTTCGGATCTCCAGCTCCTTTCAGCGTTGTAGACTGCAACAGAATCCTGTCTCGTTGGCTGGTCCACTTCCTCTTAGCAGCTTTCCTTGGCATGTATTACTTGGCTCTGTCATCTCTACATCTTGGGGTCTCCAAGGCAACCTCAATTTTATGGCTTCCTGTTCTAATGTCTGGTGTCCATGCATGATCTTCTGGCATTTTCCAAAGGGCTTGGGTCACTTCTCCAGCTCTACCCTCTGTAGCATCTAGGTTCTGGTGAACCTCACTCCACTGCTGATGCTCTTCTTGGTGGGCAACACTATCAACATTCACTCTCAGACCAGTAGGGAAGGCATTGCCATTTCCTTGAGACTAGCTTGGGGAAGGCTTTTCCAATTTCCCATGGGTCTGAGGCATTTGGGTCTTTGATATTGCAGTATCCATGTCAATAGTATACATTCACTCAGGAATTCATGCATTCAGGCCTTGCTCTACGCCCCCAGGAGCTCTGTCTTCAAATTACCCAAGAGTGACATGAAACTCAATTCTCCCGCACCCACCTCCTGAGGGCCGGGAATATAAACATGCCATGCCTGGCCTTATCCCAGGCTTATTATACATGTTATAATCAGTTTGTAATTTACAAATACACATAGAAATAATTTGAGATGTTGATCCTCACTATACGTGCAGGCTGACTTGGTACCAGAGAGCTAACAGTTCTAAATCTTGATCTAAAAGCATACAGGAACAGTGACTCCTCTTCCCTGGGCAGAGCTTAAGCATAGGAGAACTCAAAGCCCACATACACAGTGGGACACTTCTTCCAACAAGGCCACATCTCCTGAGAGTGCCATTTCCCATGGGCCAAGCATATTCAACCAGCAAAATCCACTTCCTACAGGTTACTTAAGTAGCATTTATATGCATATATTATATACTATCCGTGTCCATGAACATAGTATTCAGGTAAACCTTCACAGAATCTACTTCCTGGTCTCCTTATCCCCATTTTTAAGTTCTACCTACCCTCAAATCTTGGTGATATACCATTTTATGTAGTGAGATTCCTCTTGGTTCTCTCTCTCCACTGCTAGTTTGGATTCTAAGTTCTTGGGTCGGAAGAGTGTGTAAGGATCCAAGCTACTGTTCTCCAGCATCTCAGACAATGTCAACAATGGGATCAGCACGATGGCTCAGCATGTGACGGAGCTCGTTACCAAACATGACGGCCTGAATTTGATCCCTTGGACACAGGGGAAAGAGGAATTACCCTACAAATTGTCCTCTGAGGTTCACTTTCAGACCACAAGATCCATGCATGTGTGTGTGTGTGAGCCCTTTGATTCAGTTCCCAACACCCATAGTGCAGGTTACAACCATTTGTACCTCGAGTTTCAGATGAGTCAATGTTTCCTCTCATCTCCTTGGGCACCAGACGTGGTATGGTAGATAGATAGATGAAAGCAAAACCCTCATGCACTTATATCCACAAAAAAAAAAAAAAAAGAAAATGAACACCTATTGGTCCCCCAATTTCCCTGTTAACATGGGGTGACTATCGTGGGAATTTCCAGAAAATTCTAGTAACATAATTACCTCACCCTTGAGATATTTCTTAAACATACAGGTCATGGTGACTCAAATCCCAGGTTTATGAAGGGCAGACAGAAAGACACAGGCAGGTAAGACACCTAGGTGCTACTCATCCAATAGGAACACCTTCTTTGAAGAAGGAAATGGGACACACACACCACATTGTCATAATCCTCTCTCTTTACCCACAGCTGTTCTACCTCATGATGCCTTGGCCCAAGACCATGATCCATTGGCTTTCACAACCCAATCCTGTCTCTGAGTATGTCTCAGAATCCATCAACTGGGACTCTCTCCCTCATGAACTCCCCAACCTGACCAGCCTTCTATACTGGCCCCCAACTGGTGGACACAGGGATCACTTTTTGGACTCTACCAGCCCCAGAACCTCCACTTACCGCTTGAAGGATCCTGCCCAGGCCAACTATACTCTGGGAAGTAACCTAGAGGCCATCCTGGTGGCTAGGGATCACCGGGGTAGACCCAAAGTTCATGGTGGAGATCTGTTTCTGGCACAGCTGCTGGGTCCAGAATTGAGAGCAGGAGTCCCAGGGGAGGTGAAGGATCTGGAGAATGGCACTTACCTCTTGTCCTTCCCCCTGCTCTGGGCTGGCTGGGCCCGGGTGCAAGTGCGGTTGATCCACTCCAGCGAGGCAGTTGGGGTCCTGCAAAGAGTCTGGAGAGAAAAACGAGCCACTATTGATTTTAGAGGGTATTTCCGAGGAACAGATGGCTCTCAAGAGACTGTCGTCTGTAACGTGGACCCCCAGTCAACTGGAGCCAAAGGGCCTACCTGCCAGTACAAGGACGTGGTCTCTGGGGAGATCTGGTTCTGTGCTCAACCCCCTACTTTGCCCTGTGATGCTCTAGTGGGTCACTCAAGTGGAAGTTATCTGAAGGTGACCACGTCGCATGATGAAGACCTGATGGCTGGGTAAGAAATCCAGAATCTTGAATTCGTCCCAATCTTAACATAGGTATGTGGAGATGAGAAGACAACTTGAGGCAGTTCAATTTTCTCCTTCTGCCATGTGGAGCCCAGGTATCAACTTAGTCTGTCAGGCTTGACAGCAAGAACATGGTCGTCCTCATCTTCGTCATTAACATAATCGTTGTCACCATCAAAACCATCATTTAGAGATTCTTATGCCTGGCGTGAACTTGAGTTTCTGGTGTGGTTGAGGATGACCTTTAAATGAAGGCAGAAAAGTTAACGAGTTCAAGGACTCCATGGCCTGGGGTGACTGAGCATGAAACCCTGTGTCAAAAATGCAGGGGTGAGGTGGGATGGAGGAAGGTGTTATAGTCCCTAGTGACTATTTTCCTGCCGCTACACTCTAGAAAGCACAGTAAATATTGTTACTGTTGTT
Organism: Apodemus agrarius; assembly: GCA_964023405.1. NCBI lineage: Eukaryota > Metazoa > Chordata > Mammalia > Rodentia > Muridae > Apodemus > Apodemus agrarius. The sequence continues at coordinate 29,464,835 of OZ030028.1, forward strand.
CCACAAATTCCATTGTCTCATGTGCTGTGGAGCTCTGTTTATAATAGAAGAGAACTATACAGCTCTTCTGTTACCTTAACTGTTAGTGGACTGACAAGGCCTTTCCTTGTGTATTCCTCCTAGCCCCTATGCTCGCCCCACGTTAGTGTGCTCACTTTGACACAGTGACCCATATTCAGGCAGAGGATAAAGAAGCAGTCAGCCATGGTCTGCTCTTTGCAAGTCTACTCTCACCTGGTCAACCACTGTCAACATTCACACCCAGTGTTTCCTCAGGAACGTGACGGACCAGAAACTCCCTCCAGGAATACCTCCAATCCTGGTCCTACCAGCAGCCCAGGGGAACGTGAGTAACTTGGGTGAGTGAGGCTGGGACATGATGGGGTGGGGGATGGGCATCAGCTTAGATGGGCTGTGGGCTTGTGAGTGTGTGCATGTGTGTGTCTGTGCTTGTGAATGTATTTGGGTGTTTATCTGTATCTGTATGCCTGTGTGTGTGTTTCTGTGTTTATCTGTGTGTGTCTCTGTGTATATAGCTCTGTTAGGGTGTAGATGTGTGTGCCTGTCTCTCAGTGTCTGTGTCTTCTGGCATGTGTACATGTGTGTATGTGAGTGTGTGTGTGTGATGTATGTATGTATGTCTGAGTGTTTGTGCCTGTCTCTGGGCCTATGTCTGTCTGTCTGTCTGTCTGTCTGTCTGTCTCTCTCTCTCTCTCTCTCTCTTTCTCTCTCTCTCTCTCTCTCTCTCTCTCTCTCTCTGTGTGTGTGTGTGTGTGTGTGTGTGTGTGTGTGTGTGCATGGGGCCTGTATCTCTGTATTTGTGTGTGGTATATGGGTGGTGTTCACTTTCCTATGCAGAAGTATACAGACACAAGTCTGATGTCAGGATACTCTCCCCGCTTGCTCTTTATCTTATTTTATTTTCCTTTAAGCTGTGTTACATTTTTTTTTACAGGGAAAGCAGTTTCAACTGGCAGTGATTTGCTATCTGAGAGTGATCAAAGCAGGAAAAATTGGGGACCTGCCAGCTCGAGGGTAGCTGGTTAGATTGTGTGCAGGACTCAAGCGGGAAGGAACTGCTAATTCTGCTCTTTCCAGTCACAGCCAGCAAGCATGGGAGGGCCAGGGCCCACATTATTGCCTGTAGAGCTTCCAAACACAGTGTTTGCACAGTGGCTTGTAAGTGTCCAGTGGCCTTGACAAGTTAAGCACTCACAGTATTCAAGGGACCCAGCCTCTCTCTTGATGCTCCCTCAGAAAGGAAGAAACTGAAGGCATTGACGCCTCCCTCAGGGAAGTAAGGGAGCCCTGGATTCATCCATCCTATTCCCAACCCAAAGGTAAACCTGAAGTGGGGGACCAGGGAGATCTATAGCGTACTCCCCAACAGCAGACAGAGCTGGAACGAGGGTCCTTGAGAATCCACATAAACCCACTTCACACACACGTAATCAGAAAGAAATCTGTGTAGAAAATCTGCTCAGCAACTAAAGGACACTAACTAGGCACAGGGTGGAATGTACCAGGTGCTTTATGATCTGTCCCTGAATATACCTGGTACAGCGCCCCTAGAGGAGGCCAGGTGGGGTCTAGAGCCTCAGGCACAAGGATCCAAGTGTTGAGCCCTGTGGCTTGGGATGCCTGTGTCCAGCCACTCAGAATGCCCAGGCTGGAATTCAACCACCCTGAACCCCCTCGCATCCTCTAAGTCCCACATGGATGGTCACTGAGGGAAGTACCCGAGTTGTCTCCACACGTGGACGACCACTCCTACCAGGAAAGGAGCATCTGTGGCCACCAGCAGTCAGTCCCAGGATGGAGGAAGGGGTCCAGGAGCCACACCAACTCTGGAACAGTAAACATTGGGACACATAAAGGTCCTTTTTGGTATAGTAGACAAAGTCTCTCCCGGAGTCTGATGCTTGCTTTTTAGCTCAGCTGGCTGGTCAGTGAGTTTCTCGGTTCTGCCATCTCTACCTTCCCAAGCGCTGGGGTTCCAGGAATACCACACCCAGCCTTTGTACATGTTCTAGGGGTCAAACCTAGGTCTTCACCATTGCACAGCCCACTGAGCGATGTCTCTAGCCCTCAGATAGGATTTATTCCAGGTCTTTAACCTCTGTCCTACCATGGAAGTGTGGTACAGTGGTTAGTAGTGGGGCTATAACATACCGCTTCCTGAGTTCAAATGCTATCCCTGCCTTTTATTATTCTTTTTAAAAGCACTCCTATATAGGCTGGGAAATAGTATTCACATACAGATGGCCTATACACGTGCATGTAGATTAACAAAAAGAAGGAAAGAAAGAACACCAGGGGTAAATCCAGCAGTGTGGTACATACCTACTTTCTTGGCACTCTGGAAAAGGAGGATCACAAGTTTGAGTCTAGCCTCGCCTGACATTGAATTCAAACTCAGGATCAAAGCCAGGGCCCCGTGAATGCTAGGCAAGCATGCTCGCAGCTCCACTGTGTAGTCGAACCCTGGCAGCTCCCTGTTTCCCATCCTTGACAGCAGTAGCTTTCCTTGTAGCCCTTTGACCTCTCTGTGTTGAAGGGGCCCTCCCGGGGTTCCAGGTTTGTCTTTGGAGGATGAGGCTGCACAACATTCATGTGGATTATCTCCATGGCTCACCCTGTTTCCTGGCTCTATGTCCTTTTCTTGGTGTGTGGTGGCGACGGCTGGGTTCAGCACTGTGTGCCGGACTGCAGCGCTCCACAGCCTTGCTCTGGGCGGTGTGGTCCGCAGCACCTCTTCTGCACACTGCTTCCAACTGCGGTTCAGGGAGAGCTTTTGTTGTTGTTGTTCAACTGGGTTTCTCGTTGTTTTCTTGCTTCAGATAGGGCCTCGCTATGCAGCGCTAGCTGGCCTGGAACATTCCGTGTGTAGCAGGCTGGTCTCAGACGCCTCACAGAGATCTGCTGGCTTCTGCCTTGTGAGCTCTGGTATTCAAGGCTTGGGCCACCCCAGCTCATGCTTACCTTTTCTTTTGAAATAGTGTCTTGGCTGACACAGGGCGACCTTGAAACTGCTATGTAGCCAAGGATGAACTTGAACATTTTTTAATTAGAAAAATATTTTAAGGGTGTGTGTGTGTGTGTGTGTGTGTGTGGCCAGGCATAGCATACAAAAGTGTGGCACTCAGAGGGCAACTTGCAGAACTAGGTTCTCTCCTCCACCCGTGGATCTCAGGATCAAACTCAGGCCATCAAGCTTGGCGATGGAGACATCTTAGTGGCCTTTGAAAGTTACTTACCTGTGTATGGTTATCTATGTGTATATGTGTGGGTGAGGGTGGACACGTGCCGTGTGTGTGTGTGTGTGTGTGTGTGTGTGTGTGGTCAGAGGGAAACTGGGCGGAGTCAGGTCTCACCTTCCACCTGTGAGTGGGTCCTGGAGAATTGAACTCAGGCCGCCACCAGGCTTGCAAAGCAGATGCCTTTACTCAGTGATCCATCTAGTGGGCACAACCTCAAACTTGTGATCTCTTTGCCTCCACCTCCTGAGTTACAGGCCAGAAGCTGACACAACTGGTTTATTCGGTGCTGAGATTTGAACCCAGAGCATCAAATTTAACAGGTAAGCATTCTGCAACTCAGAGCATCTCCAGAGGTTCATGTTCTTTTTCTTCACCTGTTTGTTTGTTTGTTTGTTTGTTTGTTTGTTGTTTTGAGACTGGGTCTATGTAGCCTTGGCTGGTCTGGAATGTGCTAGGTAGACCAGGGTGGCCTTGGATTCATAAGCCTCTACCCAGAGCAGCCATTCTGTTATACCTTTATACCATCTATCTGTTGAGCTCTCTACCTGAGTCACAGACTTTTAATAATTCATACCTGTGCTAAGCAGGCAATCGTCGTCACTTCACTCTTACTAGAGAGTCAGTGACTACTTCCCTACCCTAGTTCAACTTAAAACAATCTAAAACCAATGAAATGACCTATCTTTATTCCAACATAACACAACTGATTCACCCTTCCATCTGTACCCGCTCATAAGCAGCTAGTAAAAGCAGGATTTAAACCTAGATTTCCCATGGTACCCACACTAGAATTTGAGTATCCTGTTAAGCCCTATTTTCCCCACTAGGGGTCCTCAGTAGTCTCAGTCTTTCCTTTGTTTTGACTGGTCCCGCTTGAGTCATGTGACCCAATTTTGGTGCTCTAGTAACCCAATAACACACAAACAAACAAAACTCAACTTTTAGACTAATAATCTCAGGTTTCTAATGGAAATATGTGCCACGTTCGTTCACCAAAAGTAGTGGGAATAAACTAAAATGGAGTACCGCCCTGCCAGGCGTCTGCTCCAAGTCCCACTCCAAGTATCCAGCAAAGCATGTCTCTTACACTTGAGGAGTTAACCAAATATATTTATGTATATGAAAGTCCCACTTACACAACGCCAAATTACAATAATAAAGTTTTATCCCAATATTTCCAACCCCTCAGCACAGCAGAAACACACCTGACGTCATTGGGATCTGCGCGGCCCCTCCTCCTCTCCCTCATGCAGCTCCCAGGCTCCCTCTCCCTTCGCCCCTCCTTCTCTTAGCTCCGCCTCCTCTCTCCCCGCCAATCACTGGCCTCTCACTACCTCAGTGTGAATGGATAGGAAATATCTTGTGCAGGGCTGTGGTAGTGCATGTTTGTAATCCCAGCATTTGGGAGGCAGAGGCAGGCGGATTTCTGAGTTCGAGGCCAGCCTGGTCTACAGAGTGAGTTCCAGGACAGCCAGGGCTACACAAAGAAACCCTGTCTCGAAAAACCAAAAAAGAAAAAAGAAAAGAAAAGAAAAGAAAAGAAAAGAAAAGAAAAGAAAAGAAAAGAAAAGAAAAGATCTTGCATCCATTGCAATTGATCATGGTCAATTAATACTCCAGGTCCTCATTGTCCCCATGTATAGGTAGAAACATGGACAGTACTGCCCCCTGAGTTTGGAGGTGCACATATGGAGTCTCAGCACTCTCGGGGTGAAGGCAGGAGGATTAGAATGTTGTCTTAGGTAGGATGCCATTGCTGTGAAGAGACACCACGACCAAGGCAACTCATATATTAGACATTTGATTGGCGCTGGCTTACAGTTTCAGAGGTTCAGTCCATTATCGTCATGGTGGGAAGCTTGGCAGGATGCAGAGGGTAGACATGGTGCTAGAGTAGGAGCTTTGAGTTCTTTGTCTTGATCTGAAGGCAGCCAGAAGAAGGCTTTCTTCTATAGGCAGCCAGGAGGAGACTGGAATTCTACATTGGGCAGAGTTTAAACCTAGGAGACATCAAAGCCCACCCACACATTGACACACCCCTCCAACAAGGAAACACCCACCCCAACAAGGTCACACCTCCTAGCAGTGCCATTCCCTGTGGGCTAAGCATTCAATGATGAGAGTCTAAGGGGGCCAAACTTATTCAAACCACCAAAGATATCAAGGCCAATATCACCAACATTAAGAATATAAGGCTGTCATGAGCTACATAAACCCGTTTCAAACACTCATGTTCACACACACACACACACACACACACACAAATAAATGTAAAAATACTTCATTTACAAAAAAAAATGTAAAGAAGGTGACATTTATAAGGTATGAGTTTATTTTGCTTTTTGTTTGTTTGTTTGGTTGGTTGGTTGGTTGGTTGGTTGGTTGGTTAGTTTAGTTTAGTTTTCTGCATCAGCTCAATTCTTCTCTCCCCTGTAGCCTTGCCCTCAAGGCCCCCATGCCGCCCTGGTCACCTGTCTCCAAAACCCTCCGGCTTCTACCACCAAGACAGATGGCACTCAACATTCTGTTCTAGCCGCTCTTTCCCCACGGTGGACAGCATCCTGAACTGCCTGGCTGGCCGCATTGTCTACATGATGGGGGATTCCACACTTCGGCAGTGGTGGGAGTATCTGCGAGACACAGTGCCCTGTGAGTGACCGTGAGGGGGAAGGGGGCAGTGAGGACTCCTGAAGGAGAGGCCTGACAGTGATTGCCTTGAGGGAGACTCCCTCACTTAGCAGAAAGATGGTGCCGCTGCTGGCTCTTTGTGGAGGGCAGTGAGTGAAGGAGTGGGCTGTTTGCTTTGTTTTGTGGAATGAGATCTCACTGTGTTGTGCTTGTTGGCCCAGAACTCAGAATGGTGATCAAGCTGGCCTCAAAGTCACAAGGTCCACCAGCCGATGTATCCTGATTGCCAGGCTTAAGCACAAATCCCAGCTGGGAGTGAATTTTAAGAACAGTGTATCACACATGAATGTGTGTGAATGAAGGAAATCTCGTGTAACTCGGGTTGGCCTGGAGCTCTATATATAGCCAAGGTTGATCATGAAGCTCTGATCTTCCTGTGTCCACCTCCCATGTGATTAAATTACAGGCATATGCTACTACACATCCTGTTGGTGTAATGTTTGGGGTATTTGGGATATAACTTGGGGTGTGGTAGGCAAGATCTCTACTAACTTAACCACATCCCCGGCCTGCAAGAATAAACTAATTCAGGAGGTTTAGTTACCGAGCTCACGAAAATAGCTAAAGGACAGTGAAACAAACCTTCAAACAATGCAATGTGGGATGATAGCAAATACATTATTGCTATTTTTCTAAATAAAATCTGTAGCCATCATCTCCCATATGTGTGTGTGCATGTATATTGGTGTACATGTGTGTATATGTGTGTTTGTGGTGGAGGACAGAAAATAATTTCTTTTTGGGGGGGAGGGTGGTTGGGGTTCGAGAAAATCTGTCCTGGAATTCACTCTGTAGACCAGACTGGCCTCAGAAATCTGCCTGCCTCTACCTCCCAAGTGCTGGGATTAAAGGAGTGCTGTGCCACCACTGCCCAGCCAGAAAACAATTTCTGATGTCACAGTTAGATACAGTCTACTATGTTTTATTTTATTATTTTCAGTGTGTGTGTGTGTGTGTGTGTGCATATGTATTGTGTGTGCATGCATGTGTGTGTGCACATGTATGTGATATGTGCAAAATTGTACACATGTCATGGCACATGTGTAGAGTTCAGAGGACAACTTTCAGAAGTCAGTTTTCTCCTTCCTGGGATGGAGCTCAGGACGTCAGGCCTGCACCACAAGGCTTTTTCCTCATGACTCATCCCACCAGCCCTACGACTCTAGGCAAGCATTCCACATGCTAAGTTACATCCCTGACACCATTATTGTGATCATGGTAAAATACTTAACATTCTAGGATCTCAGCATCCCTATCTAATGTGGAGAGGTGAATCCTACTTCAACTTGAATATAGTAGTGTACTCCTTATGGTTCCGGCACTCTGGAGATAAGTCTCAGGTAGGGCTTTACTGCTGTGAACAGACACCATGACCAAGGTAACTCTTACATGGATAACATTGAATTGGGGCTGGCTTACAGGTTCAGAGGTTTAGCTCGTTATCATCAAGGTGGGGCATGGCAGCATCTGGGAAGGTATAGTACTGGAGGAGCTGAGAGTTCTCCATTTCCCTCTGAAGGCTGCTAGGACAAAGATTTTTTTCTTTTCTTTTAATGAGTTATATGTTCCAATGAGGAATGATGATCCATTTGTTCAAACCCCAACATTTTTCTTTTAATAAAATTATAACACTTTGTTTATGTTCAAACCCTTTACCAGGTAGTTTATCCCCAGCACTTTCTCTCTCTCTCTCTCTCTCTCTCTCTCTCTCTCTCTCTCTCTCTCTTTCTCTCTCTCTCTCTCTCATTCTTTCTCCCAATTCTCAATATTGTCCTCTACCCCTCCACCCCCAGTACCCATTTTACATACAAGAATGACAAGAAATTAACTAACACAATTTTTTTCTACAAATAGTAGAAGTCAGACATTTTCCCCCAAACAAACAAAACACCAGCAACAGATTCTTTAATTCTTAATCTGTAAATCTTACAACAAATTTCTATTGAAAGACAGTGTCTTCTTAGACCAGACGTTCTCCTTCATTTAGCATGAGTTAATCCTTTCACGCATCTTCCTTTTTCATATACTACTTGCATAGGCATAAAGCCAGCTACTCATCAATTTCTTGGTGATCTGGTGTGTTCTGTCATTGTAGGACAAAGATCTTAAAGTCCATGCCCACACTGACACACTTCCTCCAACTAGGCCACACCTACTATATGACAAGGCCACACTTATAAATAGTGCCACTTCCTGAGCCAAACATATTTGAACCACCACAAGACTGGAAGATTAGGAATTCAAGGCCAACCATTCTCAGCTACAAAGAAGGTTAAAATCTAGCATGAGTCACATAGGAATCTTTCCAATAGTTATGTGTGATGCATATTATGCATGCACTATATAAATACACATATATGTGACATACACATATACATATAGACATTCGTCTATCTATATCTGTGTGTGTGTGTGTGTGTGTGTGTGTGTGTGTGCATTGTGTGTGCATACTGGGTATAGAATTGCATACCTTTAATCCCAACACTTGGAAACAGAGGCAAGCAGATCTGTGACATCAAGGCAAGCCTTGTCTACATAGTGAAGCTCGGGCTAGCCAAAACAATATAGTGAGATTAGTTGCCTAAAAATAAATAAATAAATGAATGAATGAATGAATAAATAAATAAATAAAGGAAATGTACAAGAAGATAATTAGCAATCCCATGTTAATTCAGTGTGTGTGTGTGTGTACAGTCCTGTACTGTAGTGTGTGAGAAGATCAGAGGACCATGAGTGAGAGCTGATTCTCTCCTTCTACCATATGAATCGCAGGGGATCAAATTCAAGTTATGAGTGCTGGCAGCAAGAGCCCTTCCTGCCTGAGCCATCTTGCTTGTTTCCCTAAGTTAAAACCTTCTTTCTCCTCCTCCCAACAGCCCTGAAGCCAGTTGATCTACATGTCACTTATCAGGTAGGTCCCCTGATGGCCGTGGAGACATCTCGGGGGACCGTGCTGCACTGGAGGGCCCACGGCTGGCCCCTGCGTTCTCGCCGCACCCCAGTGGCCTCCCTGCACTCTGTGGCCAGAGAAATACACGGCCTGGCTGGGGGACCCTACACGGTGGTGGTGCTGGGCATGGGAGCCCACTTTACCACCTTCCCTCCCTCCATCTTTGCCCGGAGACTGGCAGGGATCCGGGCAGCTGTGAAGGCCCTGCTGGACCGGGAACCCAGTACTCTGGTCGTCATCAAACTGGCCAATACTGGCTACAAATCTGTGTATGGCAGTGACTGGCTCACACTGCAGGTGAACCGCTTGCTCCGCGCGGCCTTCGCTGGTCTCCGAGTGGCTTTTGTGGATGCCTGGGAAATGACCTCCAGCCTGGCTGTACCAGACAACATCCACCCAAGGAAGCTTATTGTCCGCAACGAAGTGGAATTATTCCTGTCCTTCATCTGTCCCACCTGAGTACTCCTGAGGGGCCTGAGGCTGAGTGGATGGATGGAGAGCCTGGGTGTGGCCACCAAAATAAAAATGGACTCCCAATGACAGCTGAAGCTACCACTGGCCCACCCACTATGACACTTTGGTTCCGTATTTTATACTTCTCTCTGTGTACCACAGGGAGAATCTAGTTTTATACAAAGGAGGCCATGTTCTGCATAGTTTTCTCCTTTTGAATGTAAGGGGTTGTGTGTAGTATATGTACACATATATGTACAGATGCTCTCCATGTGTTCAGAGGCCAGAGGCCATCTTAAGTTATTCTCTTATATCAAGGAAATCCTGTTTAACATGACTCAGTAGCTGGGGTTGCTTCAATCTTGTGGAGTCTGGCACTAGGCAGTTTATTTTAGGCATTTTTTTGGTGGCTTTTTTTTTGTTTTTTGTTTTGTTTTTTTGTTGTTGTTTTGTTTTGTTTTGTTTTTCAAGACAGAGTTTCTCTGTGTAGTCCTGGCTGTCCTGGAACTCACTCTGTAGACCAGGCTGGCCTTGAACTCAGAAATCTGCCTGCCTCTGCCTTCCAAGTGCAGGGATTACAGGCATGCACCACCACGCCTGGCTTATTTTAGGCATTTTTAAGTCCAGTATAATTTGGGACAGGAGCGGAGTAGGGGGTTGTCTTGGGGTAGGGGGTGTGTGTGGATTTTCCTAGTGTAACAGAATCCCATGTTTACAAGGAGGCATAATTTGTGTTAGAGACCGTCTTTTGTCTTCCAATAACCATTCCTGCTATAGAAAATAAAAGAACCGTTGTGGCTGCAAACATTACAGGGCCCAGTAAGAGCAAGGATTCATCACAATTTTAGAGGAGAGATCTTTTACTTCTATTGACCTAGTGCAAGGATTTACTGTTAAAATGAGTATAATGTGGCCTATCCTGCATAAGCCTTTATACCATGCAGGATGGGCAGTATGAATAGCGCATCCACAAAAAGGTCCGCCCCAAAGGCAGTTGTTTATGAAAGGGAAGGGTGTGATTAGAGAAGGGATTTCTATAAGAAGGACTGTGAGTTCATCAAAGCATAAACCTTGTGATAGAAAACATTATTGACAGAAATATCAGGGTAAGCCCCGTGGATACAAGTGTGGTTCTTCGTGCATATGCACGTGAGTAACCAAAGTGCCCAAGAGGAAGGAGATGGCTCTCCTCTGACACAAAAAGACTGTTCTTGTTACTGGCATGTGCCAAGTGTCCCATAAGTTATTATTTAAACCATCAGCAACAGATAACACTGTTCTAGGTACAATAATGTCAACTTTAGTAAGTAATACTTAGATAATGTCTTCCCATCTTCATACAAGCAAAACATCTGTGATCAGCACTTTCTAAAGAATACTTCATGGTGCTTAAATCTGGATTATAGCATTTGTATTATATCATTATAGCATCCATATGTATTATATTAATCCAACCTAATTGTCTCTCATCCATGTGCCTAAATATTCGTATACCATCTTGTATCCAGGAAACTTGACCTAAAGGATAAAATACATCCTTCGCATGGCACAATAACATAATGCTGTCTCCTGGTAGAGGGGTTCCTTTTATAACACACAACAAAAGTCATTTGCGTTCTGCACTGACAAACTGAAGATAAAGATGCAGTCAAGTCTCTAAACTCAAAAGCACCATTTTGGGGGTCAGTAGTATAGTGCAAGTTTATTGTTTCTACAAAATGTCTGCCTGGTACTTTAAAGTTTTGATGTCTCCCAAGTTATCTTTTAACTGTTCTTCATGGGTATGGATACCACCTCTCTATTCTTTTATTTATTTATTTATTTGTTTGTTTGTTTGTTTGTTTATTTTCCCTTCTTTCTCAGGCTATGCTTGTTCTGGCCCAGAGATTTATTTATTTACTATATGTAAGTATATTGTCGCTGTCGTCAGACACACCAGAAGACATCTGATCTTATTACAGATAATTGTGAGCCACCATATGGTTGCTGGGATTTAAACTCAGGACCTCCGGAAGAACAGTGAGCGTGCTCTTAACCGTTGAGCCATCTCTCCACCCCCACCTCTCTATCTTTAAAATTAGCCAATTAAGTATTTCAAAGTGTTGTCTCCCAGTAGCTTGAGCCTGTGGATAGCAATGGAATTTGAGACATGTTTAATATGGATAAACTATCTAATCCTTTTAAATGCTTGCTAGGATATGTGGGGCCCTTATCAGTGTTTAATGGTCATGGGTGAAGTGTCCTTGCAGAACCGAGCACGGCAAACATGGCACTGACAGGTTTCTCCTCTTACCCTTCTCCCCCTTGCTAAAAACCATTAGATTTCATCCCTAAAGAAAGCCACCAAGGCCTATTCCCTTGTCTGCTCACTTCCTGCACTTGAGTTCTGATTACCAAGATCCAGCAATCTAAGTATGGAAGTCCAACAATCAAAATCCCCCCCCCTTTGGCTGCCCTAAGGAACATGCCCAATCAAAACAAACCGACTCACCCTAACACAGGGTTCCCCCTTTCTCTTTATAATCCACTCTTTGCATATGGGCCAAGTCTGGCCCTTCTCTGTCTAGAGGCAGCTCTTTTTCTTGGGGATAAATAACCCTGACCCCTGTGTCTTCCATCTCATGTCTCAGACACTGATTCTCCGGGGCAAATAAATCTCCCGGTGCTGAGAATGTCTTGTGCTGACACAGGTCCTTTCACTGGGAATCCTAGGAAGAAAATGCATAGAGAGCTGTTTGACATAGCCAAATTCCAGAGGTGGCACAATGGTATGTTCCTGGAGGTACCTGGAGCCATGCCTGGAATTGTGCCCTGCAGCCATCTAGTTAGGGAGAGGCAGAGTGCTTGCCTGTGGTGTGCCCCTGCACAGACCTCTACATACCTCGCAGCATGGGGGAGGCCCAGGACAAAAGCTGTACTTACAGAAGTCAAGCTGCTTTGAGAACCACTGAGTAGTAATTACAAACTAAAAGTTTAACAGAGTGAGCAAGATAATGCCTGTAACCGAGGACAGCACCTCATGAGCTTCTTCTAACCCCCTTGTCAGAGCCTGATCATTCATCAGACCAAGGGCAAGCATAAAATTTGAAAAACAACAAAGTCCACTAAGTTAACCATGGTCAGTGACTGTAGATTTAAACCTAAGGCTGTAAGATCTGGGATTTTTTTTTTTTCAGATAGGGTTTCTCTATGTAGCCCTGGCTGTCCTGGAACTCACTCTGTAGACCAGGCTGGCCTCAAGCTCAGAAATCCGCCTGCCTCTGCCTCCCAAGTGCTGGGATTAAAGGCGTGCGCCACCACCGCCACCCGGCAAGATCTGGGATCTTTAAAATCCACAGGAATTTGTATTTTGAGCTCAAGAAGACTCTCCTACCAGGGAGCAGGGTACTCAGAAGTCCCTGGCCAGTAATCACAGAAAATGTTGAAGGAGAAAGCCATAGAGAGGCTCTGAAGAGATGGTTCAGCGGTTAAGAGCACTAGATGCTCTTCCAGAGGTCCAGACTTCGATTCCCAGCAACCACATGTATTTCAAACCCATATATAATGAGATCTGGTGTCCTCAACCACAAGGTGGCCCACCACTATCTGTAGTGAGATCTGGTGCCACCTTTTGGCCTGCAGGCATACATGCAGCCAGAACACTGTCTACATAATAAATAAACAAATCTTTAAAGAAAAAGAGAGCAGTGGAGGTCCCATGGAAACATGTCTGTATATATCCAGCTGATGCTGTAAATGAAACACAAATGTGTCTGTCCTCACAGCAGAACATTTCCACAGAAAGACTCACCTGGAGACTCTAGTTGTTCTACATCTTGTAGGCACTCTGATGCAGGAAATTCTCAGGCTAAAACCAAAATATTTTAGGTGAAAACTCCAAAAGACTCTAACTCCTATCGTTTGCACTTTTGGTTTTAATCATTTGGTCTCCAAGTGAATTTGAGAAACATGTAATTGTGTTTGCATTTCATCCCCAATAGATTAAATATTCTAGGGAAAATATACTTCTCAGATTCTAATTTCCTTCTAATTTCCTCTTTAAATCCATCCCAAGCTTGTTCACATATTTATTTTTAAATATTTGCTTTATAAATAATATCGTGCACAATTATGTCTAAAGTCTCTTTATCAGCGTTAACACCTGTACCTCTTATCATTATTACATATATAATTTTTAAATATGAAGGTATAAATCATTTACCAGGAATTTATTTACAAATGAATACAAAAGGACAATTTTTAAAAGCTTTAAGTTTCAGGTGTCATAAATTCAAAGTAATATGTAGTTTGGGTCCTCTGTGCCTCAAAGGTCTGAGATGAGAAAGTCTCCATTTTCGATGTGAAGGACAGGATGCAGTTCCTTAGTTTGCTAATGCTGTGAGCACACCATTGGATCGATGCACAATTGGAGCAGGCACCAGCAGGGAAAGCTTCTATAGTCTCAGTAGCGCACACCTAACTGGACACCTGGAATGGCTGCTTCTGGCTTTCCTCCCAGCCATGCCCTTCCTGTTCGTGTTCTCTAGAGACGGAAGTGCCAGCAGTTCAGTATCAGGGTCATATTTCAATAAAACTGGGTTTATGGGTCTTTTAATTTATTTACCTTTTCTTTTCAAGGCAAGGAGACTCATCAGAAGGAGGGAGGGCACTGAACCTCTCTTCCTTTTCTGTCTCTAGCTACTCATGTCCTATCTTTTCCAACCTCTGTTCACTGGACTCCTTTCTCAAAGGCCTTCTTCAAAAGTTTTGCAGCCTTCTGTTACCCTCTCTACAAAGTTCTTCTGCAAAGTTCCTGTTCTCTCAAGGTTGGCCAGTTCCCTGTCTCCGTGCATGTCTATCCTTCATATGCCAGTTCCTACACGGGGTCAGTTCAAACATCCAATGACTGAGAAACACCTAATGAAAACTGGTGGATTGTGTTGAGCTTAGACTCTTGAGCTATCGGGCCTGGGGTGAGAACAATCTCTTTTGTGAAGCATGTGGGATTTGTATATAAAACATATGCTCCTTGTGTTTTTGAAGAGCTATCCGTAAAACCATAATAAAAACAATCTATATGATATTTAGATATGATTTTAGGCAATGCCCATGTCGTATCATCAAAAAAAAAAAAGTCTTAAAAGGGAATGAATCTTTGGGATAATGATTGTCTATAGATCTTGAGGAACTTACGAATGCATCTGCAAATTATCATCAATGTCGAATCATCAACATGCATAATTATGTCTACAGGTTCTTTACCAGTACACTAACACCTGTACCTCTCATCATGATTATTTGTATAATTTTTTTTAAATAAGAAGTTATAAATCCTTTCAGGGAAACATGATATATATACATTTCTATACCTTATTGGTCTGTAATTCCAGTAGGTAAAGGAGCAGAATAAGTCATTGATGAGGAAGGAAGGAATCGATTCTGTGAGCTGCCACTCTAGCAGGAGCATCGTTTAGTGAGCTAATAACCTACTCTACATCAGGTGTTACTTTGTCTTGGGAATTTATCTGAGAGTCTCCAGAAGGCCACTGAGGAGTAGAGTCAAATCCTCAGTAGCTATAGGCAGATAAGGAGAGCCCCACTGACATGGCCCTAAACTTGTTGTAAATCACTGAGCGTGCACTGTGGGGAAGGTTGAGGCCGAGAGGATGATGGGGAATTTGCTGTTGAGTAATAGGATGGCTTTGCATGACATCTGGAGCTGGGTGGACCTTTTGCTCTTTTAGTTTATATAAAATGAAAGTTAAGGACTCGTTACAGTATTGATCAGACAAGCAGGAGAGGAGAGCACATATGTACAATGAACGATCTAGGGTCAGGAAATGCAACCAGCACGGGCTTAGGCACTTGCAGTTGTTCCTGTACTAGAAGTCGGGTGTGCTCACTCTTTTCCCTTGAAGGGACCACTGATCAGTCTGTACTGTGTTATTCTATCTGTGAGGGGAAGCAAACACCAAAGAGACAAGCAATAACTAAGCTCTGGGGCAGCAGATCCAAAGGTCAAGCAGTAGAGGGGGGACCCTCCCCCACCCACCGCACTCCATCCCGCGCCCCACCCCCCACCCCCTACCCACTGACTCTCTTCCTTGGAACTCCAGCATTGCTCCTGTCAGGCCTTTCTGTGCTCTATCCACTTGGCAGAGGAAAGGGGCGCAGGGTGGCTTGAGCTCGAGGACGTTTGGGTTCCCAGTAAACATTCCCGCTGAGTCCCCTGGAGGCCCCGGATCATCCCACATAGAACTGTGAATAAAGGTCCTGTTTTACTAACCTGAACTCTGCCTCCTCACCACCTCTGTCACAGATCCAGCCCATCCTCAGCTCCAATTTGCAAGGCTACATCTGTTACCATATTCCTGTTTGACAATATGTACATATGTCAGGTGATAGTGTTCACGGAAATGGAAAGTCACCACATCGAATCAGCTCTTTTATTACGGGAGGGCTTGTTAAGTTTTTAATGTTGTATGAACTACCTGGATTCATATTATTATTCACCAACAGTCTAGGCTGTGTGGAAACTTTCATGGGGCAATTCAAAGACTACAAGATTCTGACTGTGGGGTTGGTCTTTCTGGTTTTGGTAAGTACTTTCCCTGCCTCTCGTTGGCTTCTCCCTGTGTGTAGATTGGTTAACTTCTTCAAACTTGGAGAGTGGACTGGGGGAAGCTGCCATCGTTATAAAATACGATGGAGCAAGGGGTGGGTACCTAGTGGTCCCATGTCAAGGTGTACTCCTGAGGAATGATGCCAGGCAACCGATCCGGCATAAAGGAGGTTTATTCGGGGAAGGGAGCGGAGTAAGGGCCTGGAGAAGGGGCAGAGGCAGACAGACACGTGGACATGTAGACAGACAGACAGAACAACAGCCATGAGTGTGAGTGTTTCTGCTCAGATGGAAGAGTATCCTGGGACTCGGCAGCCCAGGACCAATACAGCTCTGAGTAGAGAAGGCATTCCAATGAAAAGGTATCCTGAGACAACCACACAGCTCTGAAAGGAAGGCTCCTCATCTGAGGCATTGCAGCTCCCAGGGGAGGGTATTCCCAGCTGAGCCGAGGACTCCCTGAGGAGCCTCAGCCCTGCTCCTTCTCTTCCTTCTTCCTTTCTTCCCTCCTTCTCTTCATTGCTTCTTGGCTTCTTCTGAGGAGAGTCATACCAGGCAGCAAATCTCATAAAAGAGATTTATTGGAGGGTCCCAGGAGAGGAGCTACAGACTCAGGGATGGCTGCTCTCTGCTTCCAGGAGTGGGAATTGAACACATGGCGGGGCTTATATAGGATTGCTTCGTTGGAGGAGCTGTTCATGATCGAGATTTCCAGATTGAAGAGATTTAGGGATTGCAAGTCCTGATTTTTTTTGGGGGGGGGGATGTCGAGAATTGGTGGAGTTTCATGTTCAGGGATTGGTGGGTTTTCCTGCTCAGGGATTGGTGGGCTTTTTCAACCACCCCACCCCCCACCCCCACTGACCCCTTTCCCTGTATCAGGCCCATGGATTAGAGTGGAAAGTCCTGCCTGGTCCCAAGTGGCCTTGGCTGAGGCACCACCTCTATGCAGCTCCTTGGGGAGGCTGGAAGGGAGGGACTGACACTGTGGAGAGCTCCTGCAGGACAGCTCCTGCTGAGATGGGAAAAGGATGAGCCACTGTGGAGAGCTCCTGTGATGGCTGCAGCTGGGGAGCAGTCCTGTTGCCTCCATTTTGACAGCTCCTGTGGGGGCATCTTCAGACAGACATGGGCTGGGGCAGAAAAGATGGGCTAGCGACTTCCTTGATGGATTTTTCTGCAAGCTGCTTAGGGACTACAATGAGGGTGGAGAAGAGAGGGTCCACAGAAGGACAGAAAGAGGGAGAGAGACAAGGGGGCAGTCCTTTTATACACAGCTCACACCTGGTGCACCTGTAGGGGACAGCAACAGCTGAGGACATAAGCCAATGACATAAGCCATTGACATAAGCCATTGCTGGGTTCCTGGAGGAGCCTTGTAGAATGTCCTGTAAGCTAACATGTCTGACTTTTTTTGTTTGATTAAAAATGAGGAACTAGGAAGAGGTAGGGGTGGGGAGCAGGAGTGAGCACATTGTGTTCTTTAGACAATTTTCTGCTGACTAGGGGGGCAATGTCATTTTGGGGGATATGAAGAAAACTAGGTTGTTAGCCAAATCCTAGGAGAGCTGGCTGCTTCACTGCTGGGAGAATTCTGTGACCATGAAAGTGCAGGCCTGGGGTTGGAAAGATAGCTAGGAGGTTAAGAGCACTGTCTGCTCTTCCAGAGGTTCCTGAGTTCAATTCCCAGCAACCACATGGTGGCTCACAACCATCTGTAATGGGATCTGATGCCTCTTCTGGTGTGTCTAAAGACAGTGACTACGTACTCAAATAAATCTTAAAAAGAAAAAAAGGATGATAATAAATAAATTTATCTTAAATAAATAAATCTTAAAAGAAAAAAAAGGATGATGCAGGCTCTGTTTAAGCAGCCTGTGGGGTTAGCCTAGAGCACATGCGGATAGCTGCTCTTAATCCATCCTGGATGCAGCACGCACACACACACACACACACACACACACACACACACAAACACACACACACACGGACTTGACAGGATACTGGAACACACAAATATATATTAGGGGGAGAAGATGTAGTTAAGGATGTTAGAGAGAAATATTTGTTCTTAGCTGTACATTTGAAACTTTTAGGCCATGGTCCTGGTAGTTGCAGGGAGGGGAGTCCCAAAACCAGATAATGGGGGAGGAGTCCCACCCTCTGGAATAGGCAGTAGGTGGCAAACAGGCTGTTGATTGACAGGGTACGTGTGTGGAGTCCATTTGACTCATGAGAGGTGGATCCAAGGGGATCCTCTGAGGCTTGCACAAATTATTTTGAGCTTACAAAAGGGCGTTAATTTTAGACAGATTTGCATTACCATCTTTTTTAATCTGTAATGAAATCCACATTGGAGATTAAAGCAGTAGACACACATCTGTGTGTCATAGTCAAGTCTTTTAACAGTTTATTGTTAAAAGCATAAATACTCCTTAAGGCACGCTCAGGGAAGACAGAAGCCTTCTGTGGAACAGAAGGGCAAAAGCTCCCTTGCTCTTGATTGTCAGTATGACTACGGACTGTGACAGAGGGGCTTCTTCCCTCTCTCCAGAAGACTGGGCATACATAGGTTTACCACAGTGAAAAACACTTTTAAGTCTAAACTTAAAAGACAACCGAAGTAAATTTAAAATCTTGAGCTTGTGACTGTGATAGTGGATCATACAGTGGAAGGCTTTACCTGAGTTAGACTACTAACTTATCGGAACTCCACTGGTCAACTCTGGGCTTTCAAAGTCCTCACACAACAGTACCATAGCGAGAGGAGGAAATCTGAAGAATTTTTAATTTTTTATATACCACTTTATATTATATTATATATTAAACCACTTTAACACCATTTAAGCTTTCAATTGCATTAACTAACCTTAAAACATCTTAAACCCTAAAGCACTTTCTTAGGCCCTTTTAACTTAAGCTTCTGTATCCTCAGCCTTACACAAACTTTACATCTTTCTCCTATCTAGTGATTCACCATGAGTCACAGGTGGTTGATTCCTGGGAGCAGTCACTGTAAAGTTAGGTCCTTTAGATAAAGGGATAGTAAAAAGTTAATTCTGAAACCCGTTTATCTTTAACATGAAGCCTGTGAGCAAGGGAAGCCTATTTGCCTCTTTTAATCAGAGACCTGATAGTCTTGACTAGCTGATGAACTGAGTAATGAACTAAGGTGGTGGTGGATTACCTCAGGGTAAGGAGCTAGTGGTCTGTTGTGCTCTGGCTTAGAGTTGCAGTTGGCTTAGCCACCAATCTCATCAGAGAGCAGAGAAGGATATATTCTAATGTCGATAGCCTAGGCGTCAATTAAAATGGCAGCCTAGTCCATAGTCCACTCCCGAGACAGTTGTCCCAGTCTCCTGTGGTCTCCATGGCACCGAGGGAAGAGGCCGTCTTTGGCCATCAGGCCCAGAAGATGAGAAGCTTTTTCTGTGGAGGAAGAACATTAGGAAAGGCTGACCTCACTTTATCATAGGCAGTATGGGACAATTAATTCTCCGGGTGTCCTGTTTGTCCATGGTTCAGGGTGAGCCCAAGCACTGGGCAAGGCCTTGAGGGCGGTGTTTCCCAGTGGTTAGCACACCACAATCCAGGTGGAGCCTTTTTGTTTGTTTGGGTTTTTTGGGGGGGTTATTTTTTCGAGACAGGGTTTCTCTGTGTAGTCCTGGCTGTCCTGGAACTCACTCTGAAGACCAGGCTGGCCTCGAACTCAGAAATCCGCCTGCCTCTGCCTCCCAAGTGCTGGGATTAAAGGCGTGCGCCACCACCGGCCGGCTCAGGTGGAGCTTTTTGTTTCCATGCCCATGTCTTCCTGGAGCCCTTGAGGGGTCACTGTTAACATTTTGGGGAGTCTCTGTCCAGGACAATAGGTTTAAATATATGAAATGCCTCAGTCAACAGATTTGCTGACGGGCTTGAGGCCTGCTAGCTAGCAAGCAAGCACATCTGAGATCAATAATCTTTGTCTGTTTTTAGTTCTCTGCTCTACACTGTACCCTGCAGCCATTAAATCGGAATCTGAATGAAGCTCAGTCATAATTAACTGCATCAGTTCTTAGCGAGACCTCAAATACATTTCTGAGCACATTTAAAGGTTTGATCATTCCTGAACACATGTAAAGGTTTCATCATTTATAAGGTTCCTGACTTAACATCTGGCGTTTCTTTATTGCTGTAGCTTCCATGACACTCGGGAGAAGATTCCACCCCTGTTCGGGTTAAGTATTAAAAATCATGAATTTGAGTTGAAGCTTTTCTAGTATCAAAATAAAAGTTTTTAATTTATAAGCACAGTCCACGAAGAGACTGGGAACTCTTCTGACCTGTGTATGGTGTATCATTATGGGACATTACAGTTTCCTTATAATTTATAAATCTATAGCTTATAAAAGTCTAAATCTATATTAGCTTAATAACATTAGCAAAAGCACAGCTGAGTGTATTTAAGACAGTGATTTTACCCTTTTTAACATTGTAGACCTCCAATTTTTTTGTTGTCTTTTTTTCCCTACTTTTTTTTTTTTTTGGTTTTTGGTTTTTTTTTTTGAGACAGGGTTTCTCTGTGTAGCCCTGGCTGTCCTGGAACTCACTCTGTAGACCAGGCTGGCCTCGAACTCAGAAATCTGCCTGCCTCTGCCTCCCAAGTGCTGGGTGGGATTAAAGGCGTGCTTGTTCCAACACCACCCGGCTCCTACTTTACATTTTTAAAGGCTATTTATTTACATTTCAAATGTTATCCCCTTTCCAAGTTTCCCCTCCTCAAACAACCTATCCCATCCCCAATTCCCCCTGTTTCTAGGAGAGAGCTCCCCCACCCACCCATCTACCCACTCCCACCTCAGCAGCCTTGCATTCCCCTACACTGGGGCATCAAAGCGCCACAGGACAAAGGGCCTCTCTTCCCACTGATGCCCACCATAGCCGTCCTCTGCTACATAAGAGGCAGGAGCTTCCTGTGTCCTCTTTGGTTGGTGGTTTAGTCCCTGGGAGCTCTGGGGGAGGGGTGGAGGTCTGATTGATACTGTTGATCTTCCTATGGTGTTGCAAACCCCTTCAGCTGCTTCAGTCCTTCCCCTAACCCCTCCATTGAGTTCCAGGTGCTAAGTCCTAGGGTTGGCTGCCAGCATCTGCATCTGTATTGGTCAGGCTCTGGCAAAGCCTTTCAGGGGACAGCCATACCAGGCTCCTGTCGGCGAGTGCTTCTTGGCATCAGCAATAGAGTCTGGGTTTGCTGTCTGCAAAGTTTAAAAAGTAGTTTAAAATTCCGCAGTTGCGGTTTTGAAATTTTAAAATAAAGCACCTTTTATAGAGTGGAAACAGAGCAACTGTGTAAACAACTTAATGTCTCTAAAGTTAAAACACCCGTATTTTTTATTTAATTTAATTAATTAATTTATTTATTTATTTATTTATTTATTTATTTATTCACTTTACACCTTAACGTCAGCTCCACTGTCTCCTCCTGGTCCTCAACTCACAGCTCCTCCCCACATTTTCACCCCCCCTTCTCCTCTGAGAAGGTGGAGGTCTATATGTATTACACACACACACACTAAAACACATATAGACATGTGCTCACACACACACACAAGCACATGCACACACATGTACATCAGTCACTGTAGGACTGGGCACATGCTCCCTCACTGAGACCAGACAAGGGCCAGTTAGGAGAATGGGATCTATAGGCAGGGAACAGAGTCAGAGACAGACCCCACTGTGGGGGACCCACATGAAGCCCAAACTGCACATCTGCTCCATATGTGGGGATCCTAGGTCCAGCCCGTGCTCTTCTTTGGCTTGAAGTTCAGTCTCTGGGAGACCCCAAAGGTCCAGATTTAATTGGCTCTGTTGGTCTTCTGTGGAGTCCCTGCCCTCTTCAGGTCCCTCCCCTGAGGCTACCACAAGACTCCCTGAGCTCCACCTGATGTTTAGATGTGGGTCTCTTCATTTCTTTTGGTCAGCTATTGGGTGGAGCCTCTCAAAGGACAGCTGTGCTAGGATCCTGTCTGCAAGTAAAACAGAGTATCATTAATAGTGTCAGGGACTGGTGCTTGCCCATGGCACGGGTCTCAATTTGGACCAGTCATTGGTTGGCTATTCCCTCTGACTCTAGTTTATCCTTGTCCCTGCCCTTCTTATAAGCAGGACACAGTTTAAGTCAAAGGTTTGTGGGTGGGTTGCAGTTCTTATCCCTCTACTGGGAGTCCTGCCTGACTCCAGGAAGTGGCCACTTTCCCTATCCTCTACTGCTAGGAGTTTCAGCAAGAGTCACCCACACAGACACCCTGAGCCTCCCTATATCCCAGGTCTCTGGCATGTCCCAGAGATTCCCCTCCCCAGTCACCTTCGATCTCTGTTCTCTCTCCCCTGATGTCCCCTATACCTGATCCCCTTTCCCTGACTTACTCCCCTAGTCATCCAGTTCCCTCCCTCCCTCCACCTCTGATATCTAATTCATTTCCCCTTCTGAGAAAGGGTCACCATCTAACCAACATCCCTTGGGCCCTCCTTGTTATTTAAGTTCTTTGGCTCTGTGGGTTGTAGAGTGGTTACCTGTACTTTAAGACTAATATCCACTTACAAGTGAGTACATACCATGCATGTCCTTTGGGGTCTGGATCACCTCACCCAGGGTGATTTTTTTTTTTTTTTTTTTTTTTTTGGTTTTTCGAGACAGGGTTTCTCCGTGTAGCCCTGGCTGTCCTGGAACTCACTCTGTAGACCAGGCTGGCCTCGAACTCATGAGATCCACCTACCTCTGCCTCCCAAGTGCTGGGATTACAGGCGTGCGCCACCACGCCCGGCTCACCCAGGGTGATATTTTATAGTTCCATCCATTTGCCTGCCAATTTCATGATATCCTTGTTGTTGTTGTTGCTGTTGTTTCTTTTTTAACGATTTCAGGAGCAGTTGTGGGAGTTTGCAAACCCACCAGCAATGGAGAAGTGTATCTTCTTGCTTCACATCTTCTCTAGTACATGCTGTCCCTTGACACTTTGACCTTAGTCATTATGATGTGTGAGATGGAATCTTACAGTTGTTTTGATTTGCATTTCCCTGAGGACTAAGGGCACTGAACATTTCTCTGTGTGTGTGTGTGTGTGTGTGTTTATCCATTTGAGATTCCTCTGTTGAGAATTCTTTGATTAGTTCTGTAACCCATTCTTTTTTAAATTTATTATTATATGTAAGTACACTGTAGCTGTCTTCAGTCACTCCAGAAGAGGGCATCTGATCTCATTATGGATGGTTGTGAGCCACCATGTGGTTGCTGGGATTTGAACTCAGGACCTTTGGAAGAGAAGTCGGTGCTCTTAACCGCTGAGCCATCTCTCCAGCCCTCTGTAACCCATTTTTATATTGGCTTATTTAGATTGTTGGTGTCTTACTTCTTGAGTTCTTTATGTTTTGGGTACTTAGCCCTTTGTCAGATGTAGGGTTGGAGAAGATCTGTTCTCAGTCTGTTGTTTTGTCCTATTGTCCTGTGACTCACAGAAGCTTTTCAGTGTACATGAGGTCCCATTTATTAATTGTTGCTCTTAGTGCCTAAGCCATTGATATTCTGTTCAGAAACTTGTCTCCCATGTCAATGAATTCAAAGATATTCACCACTTTCTACTCTAATATTCTATTAGTCTATTCTTAGGTGTACCTGGTTTTACACTGAGGTCATCGATCCACTTGGATTTTAGTTCTGTGCCGGATGATATATATGGATCTGTTTGCATTCTTCTACATGCAGACATCCAGTTAGACCAGCACCACTTGTTGAAGATGCTCCCCCTTTTCCATTGTTTGGTTTTGGCTCCTTTCTCAAAAATCAAGTGTCCATGGGCTTGTGGGTTGATTTCTGGGTCTTCAATTCAATTCCATTGATCAACTCTCTGTCTGCATTTAAAAGCATCTTTGAGGACCTGCTCATGTCACATGATACTGCTCATAATCTAGATGTCAGTGAAGCTATGACTTCCAATAACAGAGATGGCTGCCAGCCATGTGGCTGCCCTTAACCAAGATGGCAGTGAAGCTATAGCTCCTCCTCCTTTATCCTATTGTTAAGATGGCAAGCAACCACATGTTGTTTATATCCCAGAAAAGAATCATGTCACATGATTTAAAATTATCAAAGTACAAACTTAACTATTAACCTGAAGTCATGATAACTAACCATATCCAACAACTTATAGGTCAATAATACTGTTTTTTACCCTGAACTTTAAAACACATTCCTGAAGGCTGGAAAGGTGGCTCAGTAGTTAAGAGCACTGACTGTTCTTCCAAAGGTCCTGATCCCAGGAACCATAATGGTGGCTCATAACCATCTATATTGATATCTGATGACCTATTCTGGTGTATGAAGAGAGAATTGGTATACTCATAAATAAATGAGTAACACTTTAGAATGAATAAATTTTAAAAATGCCTATGGGTGAGAAATAACCCAATTACAGAGTCAGCAATAAAGGAGAACTGTATAAAACAACTTCACAATTACACATATTTAAATAACATCTGAATTTGTGTTCTGTGAGACCCAGTAGCCAGAAACTTGAAAGGCAACTTGAGTCAGTCAGTGGTGGTGGTGGCAGGAGAAGGAAACCCCATCTATTCACGCATTTAGGGCCAGTCAGAAACAAGCACGGAGTGTCCACATACCAGCCACTGCATAAGCAGCTAAGCATACATTTTCAATTACCTTTTCTTAATCTGAATAGATGTTTATAATCGTGACATTTCACCATCATGTAAAGAATATTTTGAACCAGGGGTGAATCACATATAGAAGATGTTGCAAAAAAATATACCTGAATTTCTATCATCATATTAAAAATTCAAACCAATTTAAAATATGGGACTTGTTACTTTTTCTTAGTCTAAAGGAGATACGATAACAAAGAGTGTGTCTGTTAGAACTAAGAAGATTTATCATTGCTGCTTCACGCCATGAGGCCATCTTAGGATGGGGATGTCCCATGGGAGGCTGCCGGCCCTGTGCTCACATGACTGCTATTCACAAACTATTGTGTTCCATCTAAGTCACATGCACACAAACACACAGAGCTGAATCCACAGAACATACACACAGAGTTCAATTACATACATACAAACTTACACCCTATGCAAGACTTGAATCACATATATACTTGTGTATAGGTTCTTAGTTATAAGCTCTTTGTTATATAAGTTTCAAGCCAAATCTTGCGCTACTCTTCTCCAGCATATCAGACAATGTCAACAATGGGGTCAGGATGATGGCTCAGCAGGTGAGGGAGCTCGTTACCAAGCCTGATGGCCTGAATTTGAGCCCCTGGACATGGATGAAGGAGAGAAATGACCCTACACATTGCCCTCTGACCTTCACATGCAGGCCATAGTGTGCATCTGTTTGGAGAGAGAGAAAGAGGAGAGAGAGAGAGAGAGAGAGAGAGAGAGAGAGAGAGAGAAAATCAAGAGGCATTCGCTGCTCTTCAGAGTACCTGGGTTCAGTTCTCAGAACCCATAATGCAGGTCACAACAAATTGTAACTATGTCCAGGCAATCCAAAGTTCACTCCTTGTCTCCTTGGGCACCAGATATGTAGTACACATATAGATGCATGCAAACCACTCATACACATTAAACTTTTTAAAAAGGGGAAGAACCGGAGCAGGGACCCCAATTTTTTGGGAACATGTGGTGACTCAATTGTGACTGCTGAGAAATTCTAGTAACAGCATCGCCCCAGCTTTGAGATAGTTATTTCACATAAAGGTCATGGTGAGTCAAATGCCAGGCTTATGAAACACAGACAGAAAGACAAAGGTAGGTAGACACCTAGATGCTACTCCCGCAACAGGAACTCTTTGATGAAGAACATAGGACACACACAACACACTGGCATAATCCTCTCTCTTTACCCACAGCTGTTCTGCCTCATGATGCCTTGGAGTGAGCCCGTAGTCCGCTGGTTCCCACAACCCCGTCCTGCCTCTAAAAATATCTCAGAGACCATCAACTTGGACTCTCTCCCTCAAGAACTCTCCAACCTGACCAGCCTCCTATACTGGCCCTCAACTGGTGGACACAGTGATCACTTTTTGGACTCTACCAGCCCCAAAACCTCCTCCTACCACTTGAAGGATCCTGCCCAGGCCAACTATACTCTGGGAAGTAACCTAGAGGCCATCCTGGTGGCTAGGGATCACTGGGGTAGGCCCAAGACTCATGGTGGAGATCTGTTTCGGGCACAGCTGCTGGGTCCAGAATTGAGAGCAGGAGTCCCAGGGGAGGTGAAGGATCTGGAGAATGGCACTTACCTCTTGTCCTTCCCCCTGCTCTGGGCTGGCCGGGCCCAGGTGCAAGTGCGGCTGATCCACTCCAGCGAGGCAGTCGGGGTCCTGCAAAGAGTCTGGAGAGAAAAACGAGCCACTGTGGATTTTATAGGGTATTTCCAAGGAACAGATGGCTCTCAAGAGACTGTCGTGTGTAACGTGGACCCCCAGTCAACTGGAGCCAAAGGGTCTACCTGCCAGTACAAGGATATAGTTTCTGGGGAGATCTGGTTCTGTGCTCAACCCCCTACTTTGCCCTGCAATGCTCTAGTGGGTCACTCAAGTGGAAGTTATCTGAAGGTGACCACGTCACATGATGAAGACCTGTTGGCTGGGTAAGAAATCTAGAATCTTAAATAAGTAGTCCCAGTCTTTTTTTTTTAATTAATTATCAATTTATTTATTTATTTATTTATTTATTTATTTAATGTATATGAGTAAACTGTAGCTATATAGATGGTGTGAGCCATCATGTATTTTCTGGGAATTGAAAGCAGGACCTCTGCTTGCTCTGGGCCTGCTTGCTGTAGCCCAAAGATTTATTTATTATATGTAAGTAGCTGTCTTCAGACACACCAGAAGAGGGCATCAGATCTCATAACAGATAATTGTGAGCCACCATGTGGTGGCTGGCATTTGAACTCGGGACCTTTGGAACAGCAGTCAGTGCTCTTAACCACTGAGCCATCTCTCCAGCCTGTGAGTCCCAGTCTTAATCATAAGCATGTGGAGATAAGAAGACAACAGGAGGAAGTCAGTTCTCTCCTTCCATCACGTGGGGCCCACGTATCAATCTCAGTCTGTTGGGCTTGACAACAAGCCAAGCTTGTCATCTTCATCATCACCTAGAGATTCCTGCAGCTCAGACTGAACATGAATTTCTTGTGTGATTGAAGCATAAAAATATCAAGATTTCAAGGTTCTCCTTGGTTACCTGGTGTCTTAGATAGGGTCTTACTGCCATGAAAATACACCATTACTAAGGCAACTCTCATAAGGACAACATCTAATTGGGGCTGGCTTTCAGGGTCAGAGGTTCAGTCCATTGTCATCAAGGCAGGAACATAGCAGCATCCAGGCAGGCATGGTGCAGGAAGAGCTGAGCATTCTACATCTTCATCTGAAGGAGGCTAGGAGTAGACTGGCTTCCAGGCAGCTAGAATGAGGGTTTAAAGCCCAAGACCACAGTGGTGCACCTACTCCAACAAGGCGAAACCTCCAAATAGTGCCACTCCCTCGGCTAGGCATAATCAAACCACCACACATAGTGAATACAAGGTCATCCTGGTGAGCATGAGCACGAAACCCTGTGCCAAAAAAGCAGGGGAGTGTGCTACCTTCCCTAGTAACTGTGTGTTTGTGTAACAACAGTAACAGCATTTCTTGTGCTTTCTAGAGTGTAGTGGTAGGAAAATTCCATTGTCTCACTTGCTGTGGAGCTCCATTTATTATAAAAGGGAACTACATGGCTCTTCTGTTACCTTAACTGTTAGTGACTGACCAGGCCTTTCCTTGTGTATTCCTCCTAGCCCCTATGCTCGCCCCATGTTAGTGTGCTCACTTTGACACAGTGACCCATATTCAGGCAGAGGATAAAAAAGCAGCCAGCCATGGTCTGCTCTTTGTAAACCTACTCTTCACCTGGTCAACCTATGTCAACGCTCACACCCAGTGTTTCCTCAGGAACGTGACTGACCAGAAACTCCCTTCAGGAATACCTCCAATCCTGGTCCTACCCGCAGCCCAGGGGAACGTGAGTAACTTGGGTGAGCGAGGCTGGGACATGATGGGGTGGGGGATGGGGTGGGGGATGGGGTGGGGGATGGGGTGGGGGATGGGCATCAGCTTAGATGGGCTGTGTGTGTTTGTGTGAGTATATGTGTGTGTGTGTGTATGTGTGTGTGTGTGTGTATGTGTGTGTGTGTGTGTATGTGTGTATGTGTGTATGTGTGTGTGTATGTGTGTGTGTATGTGTGTATGTGTGTGTATATGTGTGTATGTGTGTGTATGTGTGTGTGTATGTGTGTGTGTATGTGTGTGTGTATGTGTGTGTGTGTGTGTGTGTGTGTATGTGTGTGTGTGTGTGTGTATGTGTGTGTACGTGTGTGTGTGTACGTGTGTGTGTGTACGTGTGTGTGTGTACGTGTGTGTGTGTACGTGTGTGTGTGTACGTGTGTGTGTGTACGTGTGTGTGTGTACGTGTGTGTGTACGTGTGTGTGTACGTGTGTGTATGTGTGTGTGTGTATGTGTGTGTGTGTATGTGTGTGTGTGTATGTGTGTGTGTGTGTGTGTGTGTGTGTATGTGTGTGTGTATGTGTGTGTGTATGTGTGTGTGTATGTGTGTGTGTATGTGTGTGTGTATGTGTGTGTGTGTGTGTGTGTATGTGTGTGTATGTGTGTGTGTATGTGTGTGTATGTGTGTGTATGTGTGTGTGTGTATGTGTGTGTGTATGTGTGTGTGTGTATGTGTGTGTGTGTGTGTGTGTGTGTGTATGTGTGTGTGTGTATGTGTGTGTATGTGTGTGTGTGTATGTGTGTGTGTGTATGTGTGTGTGTGTGTATGTGTGTGTGTTTTCACATGCAGTTATATATGTGCGTGTGTTGTATGGGTGGGTTCACTGTCCTGTGCAGAAGCATATAGAGACCAGGCTAACATCGAACTGTTCTCCCAATTGTTCTCTATCCTCTTTTACTTTGTGTTACACTTCCAAATGCATGTTTTGTGCACTCTGTGTTTATGTGTGAGAACATATGTGCCATATCAGACACATGGAGATCATAGGACAACTTACAGGACTTCCTACTCTCTTCCTACTACGTGAGTCCCAGGAGTTGAACTCAGGTCGTCAGGCTCGGGAGCAGGCACCTTTACCTGCTGAGCCATCTCGGTGACTCCTATGGTAGATTTTGGTTTTGTTGTTGGCTTCTGCTCCCCCCTCTGACAAGACAATGGGTTTCAGTGGTTTGAAGATCAGTAGTAATCAGAGCCAAAAAGGTGGGATCCTGCAAGCGCAAGGGTGGCCGGGTAGTTGGTGTGCAGAGCTCAAGCTTGAAGAAGAGCTAATTCTGCTCCTTCAGGCCACAGTCAGAAAGCCTGGCAGTCAGGTAGGACCCAGGTCCCCTGCACATATTATTGCCCACAGAGGCTCCAAATGCAGTGTTTGCAACGTGACCAACTGGGGACCTTGATGAATCGAGCATCCATATTCAGAGGGTCCCAGCCTCCCTCCCACTTGGTTCTCCCTCAATAAAGAAGAAATTGATGTTATTGGTGCCTCCCTCTGAGAAGTAAGAAACCACTGAATTGATCATGTGCCCAACCCAAAGGTGAGACTGAAGGAGGAGGCAGAAAGAGCTATAGGAACCTTCCCAGCAACAGACAGAGCTGGAATCAGGGTCGTCCTTCAGAGTCCACATGAAAATACACCCACGCACACATGGAAACAGAATGAAGTCTTTGTAGAAACTCTGCTCAGCACCTAAAGGACACTGGACACAGGGTAGAATGTACCAGTTACTTTATGCTCTGTCCCTGAATATACCCAATACAGTGCCCCTAGAGGAGGCCAGGTGGGGTCTAGAGCCTCAGGCACAAGAATCTAAATGCTCAGCCCTGTAACTTGTGTTCACCCTCTTGAAAGCTCTGGAATGAAGTTCAACCACCCCCAACCCCTATGATCCTCTAAGCCCCACATGCATGGTCACTGAGGGAAGTACCCGAGTTGTCTCCACATGTGGACAATCACTCCTACCAGGAAAGGAGCATCTGTGGCCACCAGCAGTCAGCCCCAGGATGGAGGAAGGGCTCCAGGATCCACATCAATTCTGGAACAGTAAACATTGGGACACATAATGGTCCATTTCAGTTTAGGAGTCAAAGTCTCTCCCTGAGCCTGTATCTTGCTGCTCAGCTAGGCTGGCTGGTCAGTGAGGCTCTCGGTTCTGCCATCTCTAACTCCTGAAGAGCTGGGGTTCTAGGCATATCACACATCCTGCTTTTGCACATGTTCTAGGGGACAAGCTTAAGTCCTCACAACTACACAACCCACTGAGCCATCTCCCCAGTCCTCAAATGGGCTTTATTCCAGAACTTTAGTCTCTGTCCTGCCAGGAAGTGCGGTACAGTGGTTAGTACTGAGGCTGTACCATCACACTTCCTGACTTCAAATGTTATCCCTATCTTTGACTGTTCTTTTGAAAACCCACTTTATAGGCTGGTGATAGGATGTAATGGCAGAGTTCTTGCCTAACTAAAAAGGCACAGAATGCCATCCCTACCGCTTCTGAGCCAACATGATTGTTCTTGGTTGTGGTAAATTACTCAGTTTCCTAGTGTAGCCGTCCAGCAGCCATAGGGTGAACTGGGTTTACCTGAAAGGGAGACTGGAATTGTTTTTTTATTGAATATATTCTTTATTTACATTTCAAATGTCATTCCTTTCCCTGGTCCCCCCCCCCAAGAACACCCCTAAGCCATCCTCCCTCCACCTGCCTCCATGAAGATGCCCCTCTATCCAATAGACTGCCACCTACCCCCCCTTGATTTCCTCACACTGGGGCATCTATGGAACCTTCATAGGACCAAGGACCTCTCCTCACACCAATGCCCAACAAGGCACACAAATGTGGCTGGAACCCTGTGTACCCTTGGTTGATGGCTTAGTCTCTGGGAGCCCTTGGCCGGGGTTGGGGAGGGTTATGGTTGGGGGGGGGGAGGTCTGGTTGGCCGACATTGTCATTCTTCCCACGAGGCTGCAAACCCCTTCAACTCCTCCAGTCTTCCCTCCAACTCCTCCCTTGGCAATACTATGTCCCTGAAAATGGAAAACCTAGGAAAAGGGTCAGGAATTACAGATGTAAGTATCACCAACAGAACACAAGAGATGGAATAGAGAATCTCAGGTATAGAAGATACCATAGAAAAGATGGACACGATAGTCAAAGAAAATGCAAAATGCAAAAAACTTCTGTTCCAAAACATATAGAAAGTCCAGGACACAATGAGAAGGCCAAAACTAAGGATTATAGGTGTAGAAGAAAGCAAAGATTTCCAAATTAAAGGCCCAGTAAATATCTTCAACAAAATTATAGAAGAAAACTTCCCTAATCTAAAGAAGGAGATACCCATGAAAATACAAGAAGTCTACAGAACTCCAAACAGACTGGACCAGAACAGAAATTTCTCCCATCACATAATAATCAAAACACCAAATGCACTAAATAAAGAAAGAATATTAAAAGCAATAAGGGGAAAAGGTCAACACATAAAGGCAGACCTATCAGAATTACACCAGACTTCTCACCAGACATTATGAAAGCTAGAGATCCTGGGCAGATGTCATATAAACCCTAAGAGAACATAAATGCCAGCCCAGGCTACTATACCCAGCAAAACTCTCAATTACCACAGACGGAGAAAACAAGATATTCCATGACAAAACCAAATTCACACAATATCTTTCCACAAACCCAGCTCTACAAAGGATAATGGGTGGAAAATACTAACACAAGGAGGGAAACTACACCCTAGAAAAAGCATGAAGGTAATGTTTCAACAAACCCAAAAGAAGATAGCCACACAAATATAATTCCACCTCTAACAACAAAAATAACAGGAAGTAACAATCACTTTTCCTTAACATCAATAGACTCAATTCCCCAATAGACTCACAGACTGGATACGTAAACAGAACCCAACATTTTGCTGCATACAAGAAACCCAGCTCAGTGACAAAGACAGTCACTACCTCAAAGGTTGGAAAACAATTTTCCAAGCAAATGGTCCCAAAAAGTAAACTGGAGTGTAAAGAGCCATTCTTATATTGGATAAAAGCGACTTTCAACCAAAAGTTGTCAAAGAAGATAAGGAATAACACTTCATACTGGTCAAAGGAAAAAAATCTACCAAGATAAACTCTCAATTCTGAACATCTCTTCTCCAAGTGCACATTCATAAAATAAACTTTAATAAAGCTCAAAGCACACATTGCAGCCCACACAATAATAGTGGGAGACTTCAACACCCAACTCTCACCATTGGACAGGTCATGGAAACACAAACTGAACAGAGACACAGTGAAACTGACAGAAGTTGTGAACCAAATGGATCTAACAGATATTTATAGAACATTTCTTCCTAAAGCAAAAGAATATACCTTCTTCTCAGCACCTCATGGTAGCTTCTCTAAGATAAACCATATAATTGGTTACAAAACAAGCCTCAACAGATACAGGAATATTGAAATAATTCCATGCACCCTATCAGATCACCATGGTCTAAGGCTGGTCTTAAGTTCAAACAAAAACAATGGAAAACACACATACACATGGAAGCTGAACAGTGCTCTACTCAATGATACCTCAGTAAAGGATGAAATAAAGACTTTTTAGAATTTAATTAAAATGAAGACACATCATACCAAAACTTCTGGGACACAATGACAGCAGTGCTAAGAGGAAAACTCATAGCTCTGAGTGCCTTCAAAGAGAAAATGGAGAAAGCATACACTAGTAGCTTGACAGCACACCTGAAAGCAAATACACCCAAGAGGAGTAGATGGCAGGAAATAATCAAACTCAGGCCTGAAATCAACCAAATAGAAACAAAAAATAACTATACAAAGAATCAAAACCAGTAGCTGGTTCTTTGAGAAAATCAGCAAGATAGATAAACCCTTAGCCAGACTAACCAGAGGGCACAGAGGCAGTACCCAAATTAATAAAATTAGAAATGAAAAGGGAGACATAATAACAGAAACTGTGGAAATTCAAAAAAATCATCAGATCCTACTACAAAAGCTTATTATACTCCACAAAATTGGAAAATCTGGAAGAAATGGGAGGCTGGAATTAAGGTGGGGGGCGGAGAGAGAAGAATGAAGCCCAGACAAAAGTTCTGATCAAGGCTCAAAGTTTAACTTTCAGTTCTGTGTTTAAATAGGTAAAGACCCATCCTTAGTTTCAGCTGACTTCTTGTTTCAAAACAAGCTCAGCAGGCAGTCTTGGTTCTGAGGAATACTGTGGATATGGTAAACAGGAGTTTTTCCACCTGATCTGAAGACTCCACCCCAGGTGGGCTAGGCTACTGTGGTAAACAAGGTCTGATTAGCCCACTCAAGGCTGGGGGTGTGGGGGAAGGATACACCCTAGTGTCACAGAACTTATGGGTAGTCTCTATATAGTAAGGGAATTGGTTGGTGACTTACAGTCTGTAGTCCAACTCCCAACAATGGTCAGCAGCAGCTGTGAATATGAGTCCAAGGATCTAGCAGTTAGTTGCACAGTCCCACAAGACAAGCAGGTGAATCTTCCTTCTTCCAATAGCCATACGTAGGTCTCCAGGAAAGATGTGGTCCAGATTAAAGGTGTGTGCCAACACGCCAGGATCTGGGACTTGCTTTGTCCCAGATGACCTTGAACTCAGATTTTTCTGTCTTAAACTTCTGGGATTCATAGTCACTATACCTCAAGATCTCCATGCCAAGATCCAGGTCAGAGTTCATTCCTGATTGACAGCGCCTGCGCTGCCACAGTACCAAGTATCAGGCGTAGGCCTGGGGGATTGACATAAAAACACAGACACAGGCCAAAGCTTTACTGAGAGACCAGCAATATATATACTAGAGGTCAGGGAAAACAACAGGAGAAAAACAATTATAGCCATAGGTCAGGCACCTGGGAAGTCACGGGCGGGAAGGCAGAAATCAAGCTAAGCCACGAGATCTCGGGATGTTTTGCTCTCAAGAAACCTGTGCAAACAGCTCAGCTGGAGGCATTGAGCCAAGCTCACTGGTTCCCAACAGCTCCCCCTTTTTTATTTTATAAGAATGAATAGTGTCTGTCTTAGGACACCTTCAGTCCAACTCCCATTACCTGTCTCTGGGAACCTCTGACAGTCCCAGAGCCCCTGTCTTAGGTTGGTGTAGACTGCAAAGGAGTTGCCCGTCATAGACTATTTTTGATACAGGCTGAACCAAATTTGAGCAGATTATACTGTGCCAAAGACAAACACTTGTTCAGTTACTGCTCTGGACTGGTTTAGTGGTTTGCACATATGGTTTAGCAGGAACAATCCCAATGTGGCAGCTCCACAAGCCAAAAGCCCCAGTGCCATAGACCCAGACCTTTTTTAATCAGGGGTGGCAATAATGCCAAAGTCTCTCTGATGATACAAGGTAACAGAGAATCTCCCTTCATTATTTAGAGGGATAGGCACAATTTCAGGAATTCTTCAATCACAGCAGCATCTTCATACTCTCAGCAGTTTGTCAATACACACAATTTTTCTTGTCTTCTTCCTGTTCATTAGAGAGTTTTCAAACTACAGAGAAGAATGGGACTAAAACACATGATTTAGTATTCAAGGAAACATTGCAAAGCGCAAGACAGGAGTCAAGAAATGAAGTTCTATCTAGCATAAACTATCTCTAATATAAGATGTAAGGTAATAGTACTCTGTTCTACTTCTAAATTAGCTGCAACCTTCTCTGTAGTCCTATTAGTAGAGAGCACAACTGGCCACACAGTACTACTTATCCCCACTGGCATCAGGACTGGTGGATTTTCCACGAAGCTTCAATAAGTTTTTGTCTGTACCAGTGTCCATAATGACAGGACACACAGCGCTCAGGAACCCAGATAGGACTTTCTGCCTCTTTAGGGAAGATACAAACAGAACCTCTCATCCTGACCAACACTGGATCAGGACCTCTCCAAATTCCTGAATATAACTCTTTCCATTTTACTAAACCCTCTGACGTCTTCGTACCTTTCCAATGTCTGTCTGCAGCAGAAAGATTATCTATTAATAAAAAATTTAAAGTATACAGATCAAAGGACAATCTAGCATGTGGAGAGGTAAACTCCCCTTTTTGTTTTTTTCAGGGTAAGTTTTTATAGTAAGATTAGCTTTCTCCACTATAGCTTGCCCTTGAGGATTATATGGAATCCCTGTTTTATGAATAATATGGAAATCTACACAAAATTTTTCAAAGGATCTGCTGGTATATGCTGGATACATTATTGGTTTTAATGTATTTGGAACTCCCATGCAAGCAAAAGCTTGTAAACAGTGATTTTTTTTACATTTTTTACCTTTTCACCACTATGTGCAGATGCAAAAATCATACCAGAAAAGGTATCTATAGATACATGAACAAACTGTAGCTTCCCAAATGATGAGACATGAGTCACATCCATTTGCCAAAATCATTTGCTTTAAGACTTCAGGGATTCACTCCCAAATTGGGGGATGAAATGAATTGAGCACATTGAGGGCATTGAGTAACAATTTGCACATCACAGTGAAACCTCAAAGAATTTGAATCTGCTAATTGTGCAGAACAATTAGAAATTTTTATAACTTTCACTTCATTCCTGAAAATAACAGCAGCTCTCCCATTGGATGATCCATCAGTGAAATCCACTTAGCACAATCCAAAGGGCAAGAGGAAACAATCTTTGGAAAGACTACTAGATGAGTTTTAAAAATTGACACAACTTATTATCTGGATAATGATTATCAAAATTACAATTGGTAATGCATCTAAATTAAGGCCCAATCAGCAAAATCTTGGGATAAAATTTGAAGCTGTTCCTTATCATAGGGTAGAATCATAGCATCAGGTTCCTTGCCAAATGTTTGGAAGCTTGTTTTATATGCCTTAAACAGTGGATACCATTGCCTGTGGATAAGACAATACAATTCACGGAAGCAAATTTTCAATTATCAATTTTGCCTAAAAGGCTTGCCATGTAATAGTCCAAGTATCAATACTCTGTCATGACCAATTTGATAGCTGATTGAAACAAGGAACAAATGTTTCATCAGGTTAAGACATTCTTTCAAAATACTTTCATGATTCTATCCAATAATACTTTATCAACACACCAACAGCTTTAGAGTAGGATGTTAAAACTTTACTTGGAATTGAAAAACGTGACTCTACATTAATGCTCTCTTTGCCAAGGAATGGCTGTGAGCACATAACATAAACAACTGATTGCAGTAGCCTTCTCTACTATCTGTAAAGTTATTTGTCTTTTTGCCAGTTAATTTGCATGACACCTTGAGAACAGAGGTTTATAAATCTTCCTGTGGTAAGCTTAGGGCAATGTCCTAGCCAATAAACGTTTTACAATTATCAGGATACAAAGCAATAAAAACCTCTGAATCCATAATAATTTTTGTATGGAGTAGGCAGGCCAGATTTTAATGCCTTTATAAGTTCTCCATAGCCTTGTTAACTTTTCATAGATCTTAAAGTTTGAACTGTATTCTGAACCACACCTGGATAGATCTGTCAATGCTGTTTTTGGCCTGAAACTTCCTAGGTGAGAATTGCAAGACAAAAGTAGTGCCTCACAAGCCTTCACTGAGGCAGCTCTGAGCTTTTCATTTACTCAAAATGTAAACTATTTTCTAATCTGAGCCTATTGCCTGAGACTAAGCCCAATCAGTCCTACAGTGCAGTAGCCTGCAACTGGACCCCACTGTATAAAGGTTGAATAAAAGGAACCTGAAATTTGAAGGTTCCCAGAAAAATTCTACTAGCTGTTTTTAGTAGTCATAGCTACAAATTTTTGAAGCAGTTTAAAAGTAGCCTGTTTGATACCAAATCAATTCCCACTGAGATCTCCTTTTCAATCTTTAGGAGTTAAATTTTGCTTCTACCACTGTATACAACAAAGCTTGTGAAAAAGTGGCAACAGGCCTGTACCGGCCATAGTGGTTTAACTTTTATCATTCTTGAAATCATCTTAATTACAAAATATGAGTGAGTTAAGAATTATAAGCCTTCAATCAGACTGCAAACTGCAGTCAACGGTACACTGGCATTTGTTAAGCATAATTCCTAACTTTCTCTTGCAATATTAGAGCATAACTACAACTTTAGAAAGCAAAACCCAATTTTAAACAATCTATTCTCTTTTAAAAAGAATCAATGGCAAACACGTTACTTTCACATTACAAAGTTTGTCTGCAAGTTCTTATGTCTGAATGCATGACAGTACAACTTATAATACCTCATTAAAGAGACATTGTTTTAAATCTTATCCCTTATAGGTGTAATTTCTAGGATAAGAATCACAAAACATTATGCCAATTTAGAATTATCTTTAGAGACCTGTTTTTCCTGGGTTGAGTCAAGCCACATGTTAAGGTAACTCCAACCCTGAGTTACCAGTTTGTTTTTTGTTGTTGTTGGTTTGTTTTTGTTGTTATTTTGGGTTTTTTTGTTTTTTGTTTTTTGTTTTTCGAGACAGGGTTTCTCTGTGTAGCCCTGGCTGTCCTGGAACTCACTCTGTAGACCAGGCTGGCCTTGAACTCAGAAATCCGCCTGCCTCTGCCTCCCAAGTGCTGGAATTAAAGGCGTGTGCCACCACCACCCAGCAAGTTACCAGTTTTAAACTAACTTTTTGTTACCAATTTAATAATTTTTAATCATGCCCAATTACTTATAAGCCAATACACTATAGTCAAGACATGCAAAACATTTATACCTTTAAGACCAATCAGAAACAAAAATGAAGCAACTACATGAATCTTATAAATTTGAATGAAATAATTTTTTTCTAGCTGTAATTTCAGGAGAAAAAGGACTTTGTACCCAATAGGAGAAATAACCATCAGCCTACTTGCCCTAGAACTTTAGTAGCTGCTGGCCCTTTTAAAAGCTTTTCTCTAGCTGTGCTTGACTCCTAGCTAAATGCAGGGCAGCTTAAATCAGCCTCTGCTGTGTAAACTGAGACTGGATCAAGAGATGGACCTCCAGCAAATAAAGTTTTTACCATTTTTTTAACATGAAACATAGGACAATAGCACACAAACAACAAAACAAGGACAGACACATGTGAATAAAGTGGTGCACCAAAGACAATACATAGAGAGGAAAGAACATTTGTAACCAGTACTAAGAATATCTCCATTAGGGTCCATAAAGGAAACAGGACGTCTCCATGTTTCCCCTTGTCCCTAGGAGAGTTTTGAAATCCATTTTCCTTCTCTCTTTCTCTTTCATGTTTCTAAAATCCGTTTTCTGTAGTTTTTTTGTTTTTTATTCTTTATTTTATTCCCTATTCCTCTTGCCTAATGCAGTTCTAGACTGCGGACAATTTGCCTAATAAAATCACCATCCCAATTTGCTGTCAAACCCTAGCTATTTTAACCTTAATCCTGGTACCCTGTTGCTTAAGCAAATCTACCCGTTTATCCACCAATTGTAATGTGGAACTTGTCGTTCCTATGGTGCCATCATATACTTACCTTGCTTGATGCAATTCCTACTTTCACTTTGTTTCTTGCACCATATATTCCCCAATACGTTCCTCTCCTTTTGCCGGCCGTCTTTCCTTGGAACGATCCCGTCAGGTGCTCCTCTCTTTCCCGATCTCAGTGGGACCTCCATTTGACAGTGCCCGCACTGCCACGGTACCAAGTATCGGGCATAGGCCTAGGGGTGGCTGACATAAAACACAGCCATGGGTCCTTCTGTAAGAAGAATGCCAAAGCTTTACTGAGAGACCAGCAATATATATACTAGAGGTCAGGGAAAACAACAGGAGAAAAACAATTATAGCCATAGGACAGGCACCTGGGAAGTCACGGGCAGGAAGGCAGGAATCAAGCTAAGCCACGAGATCACGGGATGTTTTGCTCTGAAGAAACTTGTGCAAACAGCTCAGCTGGGGGCATTGAGCCAAGCTCACTGGTTCCCAACACCTGATATACTCAAGTTGACAACCACTACACTTTCTATTCTAGGTCCTCAGTGGCCCCATATATAAGTGGAGATATGAACAGCTCTACCTCCAGAGTGTGTAGATCCACACCTGGAGTCTCTGCACTCTCAAGGTAAAGGCAGAAGAATTAGGAAGACAGGACCATTCTCACTTCTATGGGAAGTTTATGAGGTACATAAGATGTTTTCAAACACTCATGCACACACACAAACACACACACACACACACACACACACACACAAAATAAAAAATGTAAAAACCATGTACAAAAAATGTAAAGAGCACTGTCATTTTATAAAATTTCATGCTGTACTTTTCTTAAAAATTTAATCTACTCCATTCTTCTCTCCCCTGTAGCCTTGCCCTCAAGGCCCCCATGCCGCCCTGGCCACCTGTCTCCAAAACCCTCTGGCTTCTACCACCAAGACAGATGGCACTCAACATTCTGTTCTAGCCGCTCTTTCCCCACGGTGGACAGCATCCTGAACTGCCTGGCTGGCCGCATTGTCTACATGATGGGGGATTCCACACTTCGGCAGTGGTGGGAGTATCTGCGAGACACAGTGCCCTGTGAGTGACCGTGAGGGGGAGGAGGGGCAGTGAGGACTCCTGAAGGAGAGGCCTGGAGTTACGTTAGAGCTAGCCTCCACAGTGAGCTACAGGCCAGCCGGGGCTACATACTAAAACCCTCCGGAAAAAAAAATCAAAGTGGGGGGAGGGAGGAAGGGAAGAAGGGAAGGAGAGAGGGAGAGAGAGAGGTCAAAGTAAAGAGGGGGAAAAAAGACAAAAAGACAAACTGTTCTCGGTGGTACAAATGGATGTGGAAGCTGATGGATAAAGAAGGTCAGAGTCTTCCTGGCGCAGTAACTTTGAGACTAGCTTGGGTTTCATAAGACCTTGTCTCAAAACAAAAACAATGACAAGAAAAACATGAAAGTCACTCTCAAGATGATCCTTGCCTGGTGTGGGGTAGGGGAGGTTGAGGAGGTAGAGAATATTTTGTGTAGAAAAGATCAGTTTGGTTTTCCCATGTTGAAGTTCAGGCTATGGAGAAACATTAGACAGTGTTCTAAAGGACACTTAGTAAGGAATGAGACTCAGGAAACAGCTAGCTGTTAGACCAAAACCCAAGAGAGAGACAATATTGGATTCCTCACATATAAATATGGTGAAAAATATCATTAGCGGCCAGATAAAGGTCTCAGTGGGTAAAGCATTTGCAATGCCAGCCAGGTGACCCAAGTTCCATCCCTGGAAGCCACATGGTGAAGGGAGAGAACTGACTCAAAAATTGACCTCCACATACACTCCTTGGTACACATGTACTCTCTCTCTCTCTCTCTCTCTCTCTCTCTCTCTCTCACACACACACAGTAAACACATGCCCACATTTGTACACAGATGTCATCAATACACGTCACATACATATGTTATGAACACACAGACTGACATAACAATAAAACGGAAGGAAGGAAGGAAGGAAGGAAGGAAGGAAGGAAGGAAGGAAGAAGAGGAGGGGAGGGAAAGGAAGGAGAGGTCAGGGAAGGGGACAAGGGGGAAGACAGATTGTAAAATGGGGCATGATGTTGCTTGACTGTAAACTCAGCAGGTGAAGGCAGGAAGATCATGAGTCCAGGACCACCCTTGACCAGCATGGGCAGTGAGACCCTTTCTCCCTCCCTCCCTTAGAAACAGCAGAGGGAAAGAAGAAAGGAAAAGGAAGACAGAGGTGTGAATAACAGACAGAAATGTATAGAGTTCAGAGCTGGAGACATGGCTGGGGGATGAGTGCTTGCAGAGGACCTGAGATTGATCCCACCACACACATCAGATGGTTCACAGCCACCTCTTGTAGAGGGCAAGAGGTCCTTGTGCACACAGACAACCCTGGAGAAGCCAGGAAGTGACACAGGCTTGTCACTTCAAAGATGTCTGCCTGTCTTCCTCCCCCCCCCCCAAGAATGCTGGGGAAGGATGCCCTTTACAGCCTGGTGAT
This sequence comes from Apodemus agrarius, assembly GCA_964023405.1. Classification (NCBI taxonomy): domain Eukaryota; kingdom Metazoa; phylum Chordata; class Mammalia; order Rodentia; family Muridae; genus Apodemus; species Apodemus agrarius. The sequence goes on from OZ030028.1 coordinate 29,505,838, forward strand.
TGGTCCCTTGCTTTCTGTGCTGTCTCAGGGCCAGGCCAATCCTCACTCCATCAAGATGTGTGTTTCCCTAAGTCATTCTCCCTTATCTCAGGCATTGTTTCTAAGTCAACAGAGCCCATCTTTAAGGAAGAAGCCATACTGCTTTGTAAAGAGCTTCAGTGTGCTCATGCACTAATCTGGGCCTGAGTTGATTGTCATCAAGACACTCTTTTTCAATATTGTGTTGTGTTTAATTATGGCTAAAGTAAGTCAGCTGCTGTCAGACTCCAGCAGTCAGGCCCAGCACTTGTTGACTAAGTCCAGCTGAATCTTGTTTCCTTCCTAGCTCACCTGGAATGTTTCTCTTCTGGCCTTGATGCTTGCAGGGACCCCCATAACCTATAACTCCCACTCCAGGGAATGCCACCATCCCCTTGTGGCATCTCCAGACACCTGCCCTCACTTGCAATTATCCACACAGAGACACACATAAGCACACACATAATAGAGAAATAAAAATATCTGAGTGTGTTGTTTCACATCTCCCGGGACGTGGGAGGCAAAGAAGGTAGGTAGTTCCCTGTGAAGTTGAGGCTAGCCTGATCTAATTGTTCCAGGTCAGCAAGCTACACAGACAGAAACTGTCTTTTAAAAAATAAGGTGAAGCCGGGCAGTGGTGGCACACGCCTGTAATCCCAGCACTCTGGGAGGCAGAGGCAGGTGGATTTCTGAGTTCGAGGCCAACCTGGTCTACAGAATGAGTTCCAGGACAGCCAGGGCTGCATAGAGAAACCCTGTCTCAAAAAATAAAATAAAATAAAATAAATAAAATAAAATAAAAGATATAAAATAAAAGATATAAAATAAAAAATATAAAATAAAAAATATAAAATAAAAAATAAATATAAAATATAAATATAAAATATGAATATGAAATATAAATATAAAATATAAAATAAAATATAAAATAAAAAATAAGATAAAAAGTAATAAAATAAAATAAAAAAATAATAAAATAAAATAAAAAAATAATAAAATAAAATAAAAAAATGAAAACTGGGTAGGTGTACATACCTGCAGTTCCAGCCAAGGAAAGCAGAGAGAGAAGGAACAGAAGCTTAAGGTAATCTTTGGTATGAGACCAGCTTGGGCTACCACATGAGAACCTGTCTCGAAAAATACTTTGTTTTTGAAAGACAGTGTAGTGCCGCACTGCTTTAATACCAAAAAAAAAAAAAAAATAGGGAAACAGAGGCAAGCAGATGCATGACTTTGAAGACAGCCTGGTTTGTATAGTGAGTTTCAAGCCAGCCAGGGCTGCATAGTAAGACCTTGTGTCAAGAAACAAGCAAATAAACATCTTTGTAAAAGGGAATGTTTCACGGTCCTATGTTAATTCATTATTAAAGTTTTTATTACATTTATTTATTTATCTGTGTGTGTGTGTGTGTGTGTGTGTGTGTGTGAGTGAGTGCGCTCAGAATCACATACTATCATGTGCAAGAAGCTCAAAGGACCATGTGCAAAAGCTGATTCTTCTACCATATGAATTGCAGGGGATCAAATTCAAATTAAGAGTACTGGCAGCAAGAGCCCTTCCTGCCTGAGCCATCTTGCTTGGTTCCCTAAATTAAAAACCTTCTTTCTCCTCCTCCCAACAGCCCTGAAGCCAGTTGATCTACATGTCACTTATCAGGTAGGTCCCCTGATGGCTGTGGAGACATCTCGGGGGACAGTGCTGCACTGGAGGGCCCACGGCTGGCCCCTGCGTGCTCTCCGCACCCCAGTGGCCTCCCTGCACTCTGTGGCCAGAGAACTACACGGCCTGGCTGGGGGACCCTACACGGTGGTGGTGCTGGGCATGGGAGCCCACTTTACCACCTTCCCTCCCTCCATCTTTGCCCGGAGACTGGCAGGGATCCGGGCAGCTGTGAAGGCCCTGCTGGACCGGGAACCCAGTACTCTGGTCATCATCAAACTGGCCAATACTGGCTACAAATCTGTGTATGGCAGTGACTGGATCACACTGCAGGTGAACCGCTTGCTCCGCGCGGCCTTCGCTGGTCTCCGAGTGGCCTTTGTGGATGCCTGGGAAATGACCTCCAGCCTGGCTGTGCCAGACAGTATCCACCCAAGGAAGCTTATTGTCCGCAACGAAGTGGAATTATTCCTGTCCTTCATCTGTCCCACCTGAGTACTCCTGAGGGGCCTGAGGCTGAGTGGATGGATGGAGAGCCTGGGTGTGGCCACCAAAATAAAAATGGACTCCCAATGACAGAAAGCTGAAGCTACCACTGGCCCACCCACTATGACACTTTGGTTCCATATTTTATACTTCTCTATGTACCACGGGGAGAATCTAGTTTTATACAAAGTAGGCCATGTTTTGCATAGTTTTCTTCTTTTGAATGTAAGGGGTTGTGTGTAGTATATGTACACAAATATGCACAGATGCTCTCCATGTATGCACACAGAGGCCAGAGGACAGCTTAGGTTTTTCTGTTATATCAAGGAAATCCTATTTAACATGACTCAGTAGCTGGTGTTGCTTCAATATTGTGGAGTCTGGCACTAGGCAGTTTATTTTTAGGTCCAGTATAATTTGGGACATGGGGGGTGGATTTTCCTAGTATAACAGAATCCCAAGTGTACAAGGAGGCACCTGACTCATGTCCTGACTTTAGATTGTAAGCCATCTGAAAACCATCCTCTCAAATCTATACCATCTTCTTCAATGCTAAACAGCTTGGACTAGCTATGAGACTACCAGTCTTCAACCCCATCAGAAATCTAAGAACAACTAATATTACCTGAAAATATGAGAAGCACAAAATATAGTTTCTAAAACTTAGCCAATTTATAGAGACCACTCATCACCTGGACAGGACCTATACTTCAAATTTTGGAGCAGTGGTCTTCAGCCTTCTGGCCCAGGATCATCTGACAGACCTTTGTAATGTAGAATTTTGAAGAACTGATTACGCTGTTTTGGCAGAGATTATCAGTCTTCCATATTGTGTGTCCTTTTTTTTGGACAGTATTTTGTCTGTAGATGAAATGAGGCAATTCTTGCCTCGTGGCTGCCTTGCCACAACTGGAGCAACTCCACTGATGCTCAATTTCTTCTTTGAATCTAAGCAAGGGATGCTGTCAGGAGCAGACAGGTCTCTAGTCAGAAGATCTTTAATAAAGAAACGTCCATAAACATGTTCTGTGGACTTCTGATGCCTTTGAAGACTATCTATCTACTCAAAGCATCTCTGAATTGTTAAGCCTTAACTACTCTTGGCCATTTCTAATCAAATTTTCTCAGAAACACCCTTTTAATTAACTCACAACCATGACTTTGCTATCTGGGCTATCTGGCCCTTAATTCGTACTGCTTAATCTAAAAACAGTTTACAATAGCAGTTATAGAAGGAGTGGATCTAAGCCTTGTATTCTCTCTCTCTTTTTTTTTCTTTTTTTTTTCTTTTTTTGGTTTTTCAAGACAGGGTTTCTCTATGTAGCCCTGACTGTCCTGGAACTCACTCTGAAGACCAGGGTGTCCTGGAACTCAGAAATCCGCCTGCCTCTGCCTCCCAAGTGCTGGGATTAAAGGCGTGCGCCACCACTGCCTGGCTAAGCCTTGTATTCTTAAATGCATTATATAGGCACAAGGACTATGTGAGAGTAACATTATTAATGCCAATTTTATATCAATAAGAAATTCATACCAATGAATACCTTAAATTTATATCAAATAAATTCTGTACCAATATAAGAGATTATAGTTTCAATGTTGTACCAATTATAAAAATTTCTACCAATATAAGATCTAGCTATGTAACGTTTTGCTTAAAGAGTAAATTTGCTAACCTATCTCTATTTGTCTATTTCTATAATTTTTATGTTACTATATCCCCCCTTTCTTTTCCACACCCTTCCCTTTTACTTAAGAAGGAAGGATAGAGAAGAGGAAAGGAAAGGTAGAAATCTGAGTTTAAGCTCTCTAGTTCCCTCCCTGTCCAAAGCTACATTTGTAAAGTATTCCTTAAATGACAACATATCTATAAATCCTAAAATAACTAGAACCACCCACTCCAACATAAGGGACCAGGATGACGATCTTTTGTCTGCTTCCAGCTGAATTGGGGCAAAGAATCCCCCTTCTGGGGGCCCAAAGGGAAATGGGAAAATTGGCTCTGTCAAAGGGATGCTAGCTGGCACCATTTGCCTTCCCGTCACTATGTGCTGAGAAAGTTTATTGCTTCGCTGACACCTCGACCATGGCAGTCTGAAAGGCTGGACAGGCAAGCTAGCTGGCTGTTCTGGGAAAGCTCTGGAAGGAAGTCTTTAAAAGAAGCAGCTTCGATGTAGCTGAAGTAGAGTCAAGGGAGAAGCTGGAATGGAAGGTCCCGGAATCTCAGGATCCCAGAGTGTGAATCTTTTCAAGGCTGCCTTTCTCTTCTTTTATCCTGCAGTATATAAAACTTAAAAGCAACATGTAGTTCTGTAAAGACATTCACATGGAGAGTGCAGGGTGCACAGTTTGGTCAATGAAGATCAATAAAGAAAGACGACTGCCTTCCCTCCGGTTAGTTTGATCACACAGTCAACCTGCAATATAACATTGTATACTTGCCCTCATAAAGGACAGGATGTAATAACGAGTTACGAGAAATTTATACCCAAGAAGTGTTATTAGGTGCATATAGACATTTTATTTTCAGCCAGTTCCAGAGCTGTCTCCACATACAGAGACATAAACATCACCACATATACATCACCTATTTTGTTGATTGTGTTAGTCTCCCTTTTCTTCTCTGTCGCCAGGGTCTTCAGGAGGTCTCCCTTTGTCATGTCTGATTTTTATCAACTTGGAAGGAACCCTAGTTTTTCTTTTCTTGTGGAAACATAGACATAGCCCCTCCCCCATCGTAACACATTTCCCATTTTCCATTCCAGAATATCCTTAATATAAACAGGCTGGTTTAGTTCAATAGTTCTTTCCACAATCCAGTGTCTTTCAGCAGCTGTGGTGCTTTGTTCATTAGCATTTAAAATATTTAAGGCTAATAAAGCACTATGTAAGCTATCTTCGGGGTTCTTGTTGATCCCTTTTGCCTATTAAGCATCTCCTTTAGAGTTGGACTGGATCTCTCCACAATTGCTTGTCCTGGAGGATTGTGTGGTATGCCTTTAACATATTTTATATTGTAATATTAAAAAAACTGCTTCATCTTATTAAAAATATATGCCAGACCATTGTCTGGTTTTGTTGTTGTTGTTTGTGGGGTTTTTTTATTTGTTTGTTTTTCCAAGACAGGGTTTCTCTGTATAGCCCTGGCTGTCCTGGAACTCACTCTGTAGACCAGGTTGGCCTCGAACTCAGAAATCCACCTGCCTCTGCCTCCCAAGTGCTAGGATTATAGGCATGCGCCACCACCGCCCAGCTCCATTGTCTGTTTTAATTTGTGTGGGTATTCCCATAATGGTCATAACTTCTAACAAATGTGTAATTACAGAATCAGCTTTTTCTGATTCTAACGCAATTGCCTATTGAAATCCTGAATATGTGTCTATAGTATGGTGCACATATTTCAGTTTACCAAACTCTGTAAAATGGAAGACATCCATTTGCCAAATGTCATTTCTTTGGGTGGCCTTAGGGTTCGTTCCTGTAGGCAATGGAGTCTGGTTATATAACGAACAAGTAGGGCATTGCTTCACAATTTCCTTGGCTTGTTGCCAAGTGATGGAGAATTTTTTCTTTAAACCTTTGCTGTTAACATGGTGTTTTTTATGGAATTCTGAAGCCTCTAGTACACTTCTTATCAGTAGGTGGTCAATTTCATTATTGCCTTGGCCAGAGGGCCTGGCAGACCTGTATGGGATCTTATGTGTGTTATATATAGTGGATAACTCCTATTTCTGATTATTTGTTGTAGCTGAATAAATAGTGAAATCAATTCAGGATCATCCAGAATAAGTTCAGCAGTCTCTATTTGAAAACAAACAAAAAAACAAAAAAACAAAAAACAAACAAACAAACAAAAACCAAAAAAAAACCTTTCTGCATATTAGAGTTAGTTACTATGTTAGGAGACTTTTGAAAATATGACAACACCATGATTATTGCATATAATTCATATTTTTAACTGAATTATAGGAACTCTTAACTACCTTACTTATGTCTTCTGATTTATATCCTGCCTTTTCTGATTTACTAGCATCTCTCTCCTTTTGTCACTCACTCTTCCTGTTCCATGAGTTCCTGTATTCTCTGTTCAAGGTTCTGCCTCTACATTTTTTATTTTTTTCTTTATATTGCCATTCTGATAGTCTGCTGTCCATTTTATTTTGGTTGATTAATTTTAAAAGGTTATTCTCGCAGGGCGTGGTGGCACATGCCTTTAATCCCAGCACTTGGGAGGCAGAGGCAGGCGGATTTCTGAGTTCGAGGCCAGCCTGGTCTACAAAGTGAGTTCCAGGACAGCCAGGGCTACACAGAGAAACCCTGTCTCGAAAACAAACAAACAAAACAAAACAAAAAAGGTTATTCTCCAAATCTAGCTTCCAATCCTCATTATTTTCTTTCTGCTGCTCTTCTGATCTGTGAGCTGCTGTATCCTTTGTTCTAGCATCTTCTCTAGTTCCTGTCTCCCACCTTCATCTTCATCTTTCTGTCTCTTATTCTGATCTATGATGTCCTGGGTCTTCAATTTTAGTGTTTCCTCTAAGTCACATTGCCAAGTCTTAAATTTCTCTTTCTGATATTCATGCTGCTCTATAATTTCCTGTGTCTTCTGTTCTAAGCCCTGCTTTCATAATCTTAGCCTCTCTTTATATTGTAATTCTAATATTGCAAGCTTCTGCCTTATTTTGATTTGCTAGCTTTAGTAAATTATCCTCTAGACTTTGCTTCCAAATTTTATCTCTATCTCCTTGCTGTTCAGTCTGATAGCACTATTCTAGGTATAATAATAACAACTTTAATAAGCAATACTTCAGATAATTTCTTTCCATCTTCATACAAGTAAAATTTCCACTATCAGAGCTTTCTAAAGAGTACTTCATGATGCTTAAATCTGTATTATTGCATTTGTACTGATCTATTACATTAATCCAACCAAATTGTCTGTCATCCATGTGCCTAAATATTTTTTGAGAAACATATTCTTTTATTGAAAAGGGAAGTAAAAATCATTTTATGATTAAATTAAAGATTTACATTGGAAATATTTCTGATAAAATAGAACAGATATATAGAAAAACATGTTAAATTTGAATTTTTTCATGGAAAATTAGAGTAAAGTGGTAGACATAAAAAGCATTGCTAAATTAATTGAACAAGGAAGTAGATACATTTTATGATAGAATTGAAGATTTGTGTGGAAAATATTTCTGATAAAATTGTAGAAAAATGTAGAAAAACATGTTCAAATTGAAGATTATCATGAAAAATTTTATATAGATATAATAATGGTAGGCATAAAAATAATTCTAAGTTGATTGAAAGTGGAATTATAAACATTTTCAGGTAAAATTGAAGATTTACATGGAAAATATTTCTGATAAAATTCAAGAAATATAAGAAAAACATGTTAAAATTGACTATTTAGTGGAAAATTATACAGATGAAGTGGTAGACATCAAAAAACTTTCTAAATTAATTGAAAGTGGAATTAAAAATATTTTGTGATAAAATCAGAGATTTACATGGAAACATTTCTGATAAAATAGAATATATAGAAAAACATGTTAAAATCAAAGATTATCATGAAAAATAATGCAGATAAATTGGTAGACATAAAAAACATTACTGCTAGCCGGGCGTGGTGGCGCACGCCTGTAATCCCAGCACTTGGAAGGCAGAGGCAGGTGGACTTCTGAGTTCGAGGCCAGACTGGTCTACAGAGTAAGTTCCAGGACAGCCAGGACTACACAGTGAAACCCTGTCTCGAAAAACCAAAAAAAAAAAAAAAAAAAAAACATTACTGCTGGGCAGTGGTGGCACATGCCTTTAATCCCAGCACTTGGGAAGCAGAAGCAGGCAGATTTCTGAGTTTGAAGCCAGCCTGGTCTACAGAGTGAGTTCCAGGACAGCCAGGACTACACAGAGAAACCCTGTCTCAAAAAATCAAAAAAAAAAAATTACTAAATTAATTGAAAGAGGAATTACATTTTCTGATAAAATTGAAGATTTACATGAAAAATATTTCTGTTAGTCTATGTATTTTTATTGGGGAATTGAGTCCATTGATGTTAAGAAATATTAAAGAATAGTGATTGTTGCTTCTGGTTATTTTTTGTTATTTTTATGTTTGTGTGGGTATCTTCTTATGGGTTTGTTGGAAGGAGATTACTTTCTTGCTTTTTCTAGGGTGTAGTTTTCCTCCTTGTGTTGGCATTTTCCATCTATGATCCTTTGTAGAGCTGGATTTGTGGGAAGATATTGTGTAAATTTGGTTTTATCATGGAATATTTTGGTTTCTCCATCTAGGGTGATTGAGAGATTTGCTGGGTATAGTAGTCTGGGCTGGCATTTGTTCTCTTAGGGTCAGTCACTACACTTTGGGATCTTCTAGCCTTCATCATCTCTGGTGAGAAGTCTGGTGTAATTCTGATAGGTCTGCCTTTATAAGTTACTTGACCTTTTCCCCCTTACTGCTTTTAATATTCTTTCCTTGTTTAGTGCATTTGATAATCAAAATTATTATGTGCCAGGAGGACTTTCTGGTCTGGTCCAGTCTGTTTAGAGTTCTGTAGGCTTCTTGTATGTTCATGAGCATCTTTTTCTTTAGGTTAGGGAAGTTTTCTTCTATAATTTTGTTGAAGATATTTACTGTCCCTTTAAGTTGGAAATCTTCGCTCTCTTCTATACCTATAATCCTTAGGTTTGGTCTTCTCTTGTGTCCTGGATGTCCTGAATGTTTTGGGTTACAAGCTTTACGCATTTTGCATTTTCTTTGACTGTTAAGTCAATGTTTTCTATGGTATCTTCAGCACCTGAGGTTCTTTCTTCTATCTCTTGTATTCTGTTGTTGATGCTTGCATCTATGACTCCTAAATTCTTTCCAAGGCTTTCTATCTCCAGAGATATCTCACTTTGTGATTGTTTTATTGTTTCTACTTCCACTTTTAGATCCTGGATGATTTTGTTCAGTTCCTTCACTTGATTGTTTGTGTTTTCCTGTAATTCTTTAAGGGATTTTTGTGTTTCCTCTTTAAGGGCCTTTACCTGTTGACCCATGTTCTCCTGTATTTCTTTAAAGGAGTTATTTAAGTCCTTCTTGAAGCCCTCTATCAGCATCATGAGATACAATTTTAAATCCAACTCTTCCTTTTCCAGTGTGTTGGAGTATCCAGGACTTGCTGCGGTGGGAGAACTGGGTTCTGATGTTGCCAAGTAGCCTTGGTTTCTGTTGGTAGGGTTCTTGTGCTTGCCTTTTGCCATCTGGTTATCTCTGGTGCTCATTGGTCTTGCTGTCTCTGGCTGGAGCTTGTCCCTCCTGTGGGCCTATAAGCCTGTGTCTGTACTCCTGGGAGACCAACTCTCTTCTGGCAGGGTCTGTGCACAGAAGGCTGTGGAGCTGCCCCGGCTCCACAGTGCAGATGGTGGCATGAAGACTTCCATCCCAGCTGCTCCACTGATCATATGCCTGTGTGCTCCTAGCTGTTCCTTTCCAGAGAGAAGGTGGAGATCTCACCTCTGCTCAGAAGTGAAAGTTCTGCTGGAAGATCACTCCCTCCTGGTGGGCTGTGCACAGAAGGCTGTGGAGTTACCCGGCTCCCTGGTACAAATGGCGGTGTGAAGACTTCTGTCCCAGCTGCTCCACTTACTGTATGCCCTGTGCCTAAATATTTGTATACCATCTTTTAGTCAGAAAACTTGTCCTAAAGGATAAAATACATCCTTAGCATGGCACAATAACATGATGCTGTCTCCCGGTAGAGGGATTCCTTTTATAACCCACAGCAAAAGTCATTTGGGTTTTGCATTGACAAGCTGAGGATTAAGATGCAGTCCAGTCTGTAAACCCAAAAGCATTATTTTGGGGGGGGGGTCAATAGTATAGCATGCCTAATTGTTTCTGCCTGGTGCTTTAAAGGTTGATGTCTCCCCAACTTATCCATTAACTAACTCATAGGTATGGATACCAAGTCTCTATTTTAAAAATGAGCCAATTAAGTATTTCAAAGTGTTGTCTCCCAGTAGCTTGATCCTGTGGATAGCAATGGAATTTGAGACATGTTTAATATGGATAAACTATCTAATCCTTTTAAATGCTTGCTAGTATAAGCAGGGCCCTTATCAGTTCTTAGTGGTCATGGGTGAAGTGTCCTTGCAGAACCGAGCATGGCAAACATGGCAATGACAGGTTTCTCCTCTTACCCTTCTCTCCCTTGCTAAAAACCATTAGATTTCATCCCTAAAGAAAGCCACCAAGATCTATTCTCTTATTTGGTCACTTCCTGCTCTTGAGGCTGATTACCAAGATCCAGCAATCTATGCATTGAAGTCCAACAATCAAAATCCCCGCTTTGGCTGCCCTAATGAACATGACCAATCAAAGCAAACCGACTCACCCTAACACAGGGTTTCCCCTTTCTCTTTATAAACCACCCTTTGCTTATGGGCCAAGCCTGTCCCTTCTCTGTCTAGAGGCAGCTCTTTATCCTGGGGATAAATAACCCTGACCCCTGTGTCTTCTATCTCCTGTCTTTGTCTCTTATTCCCTGCCCTTTGTCCCTCCTGGGCAAATAAATCTACCTGTACTGAGAACTTGGACTTGTTGTGACCTGTGCGGACACAGGCCCTTTCAATGGGAATCCTAGAAGGAAAATGCATAGAGAGCTATTTGACAAAGCTAAATTTCAGGAAGGAAACAATGGTATGTTCCTGGAGCTACCAGGAGCCATGCCTGGAATTGTGCCCTGCGGCCGACTTGTTAGGGAGAGGCAGAGTGCTTTCCTGTAATGTGCTCCTGAACAGACCTCTACATACCTCACAGCAGGAGGAGGCCCGGGACAAAAGCTGTACGTACAGAAGTCAAGCTGCTTTGAGAACCATTGACTACTAATCACAAACTACAAGTTTAACATAGTGTGTAAGATAATGCCTGTAGCCGGGCGGTGGTGGTGCACACCTTTAATCCCAGCACTTGGGAGGCAGAGGCAGGTGGATTTCTGAGTTCGAGGCCAGCCTGGTCTACAGAGTGAGTTCCAGGACAGCCAGGGCTACACAGAGAAACCCTGTCTCGAAAAACACCAAAAAAATAAAAATAGAAATAAAAAAAGATAATGCCTGTAACTGGGGACAGCATCTCACGAGCCTCTTCTAACTCCCGTGTCATGGTCTGATCATTTGTCAGATCAAGGGCAAGCACAAAATTAGAAAAACAACAAAGTCCACCTAGTTAACCATGGTCACCAACTGTTAAAGATTTAAACCTAAGGCTGTAAGGATCTTTAATGTGGGATCTTTAAAATTCACAGCAATTTGTATTTTGAGCTCAAGAAGTCTTTCCTACCAGGTAACAGGATACTCAAAAGTCCCTGGCCAGTAATCACAGAAAATGCTGAAGGAAAAAGCAATGGAGAGGCTCTGAAGAGGTGACTCAGAGGTTAAGAGCACTGAATGCTCTTCCAGAGGTCCATGGTTCAATTCCCAACAACTGCATGGTGGTTCAAATCCCTACATAATGAGATCTGGTGCCCTCAACCACATAGTGGTTCAAAACCATCTCTAATGAGTTCTGGTGCCCTCTTCTGGCACACAGGCACACATGCAGGCATAAACGCAACCAGAACACTGTATACATAAGAAATAAACAAATCTTTAAAGAAAAAGAAAGCAATGGAGGTCCCATGGAAGCATGACTGTACATACCCAGATGGTGCTGGGAATGAAATACAAACGTGTCTGGCCTCACAGCAGAACAGTTCAACAAAAGAAGGACTTACGGCAAGACTCTAGTTTTTCCCACATCTTGTAAGCACTCTGATGTAGTAAATTCCCAGGCTATAACCAAAATACTATTAGGTGAAAACTCCAAAATACTCTATCTTCTATTGGTTGCACTTTGGCTTAACCCCTTCGACCTCCAAGTGAACTTGAGAAACATGTCATTGTGTTTGCATTCCTTAGCCCCTGTATTATTTAGATTAAATATTCTAGGGGAAAAAAATACTTCCCCGATTCTAATTCCCTCTTTAAATCTATCCCAAGTCTGTTCACATTTTTGTTTTTAAATGTTTGCTTTGTATAAACATTTACCAAGAATTTATTTACAAATGAATACGAAAGTACAAATTTTAAACGCTTTAAGTTTCAGTAGTCATACATTCAAAGTAATGTGTGGGTGGGTTCGGGTCCTCAGTGCCTCAAAAGTCTGAAATGAGAAAGTCTCCATTTTCGATGTGAAGGACCGGATGCAGTTCCTTAGTTTGCTAATGCTGTGAGCACACCATTGGATTAATGCATAATTAAAGCAGGCACCAGCAGGGAAAGCTTCTATAGTCTCAGTAGCACACACCTGGCTGGACACCTGGAATGGCTGCTTCTGGCTTTCCTCCCAGCCACGCCCTTCCTGCTCGTGTTCTCTAGAGACAGAGGTGCCAGCAGTTTAGTATCAGGGTCATGTTGAAACAACTGGATTTATGTTTGTTTGTTTTTTTTAATTCATTTACCTTTTCTTTTCAAGGCAAGGAGACTCATCAGAAGGAGGGAGTGCACTGAACCCGTCTCTCTTTTCTGTCTCTAGCTACTCATGTCCCATATTTTCCAACCCCCGTTCACCAGACTCCATCCTCAAAGACCTCCTTCCAAAGGTTTGCTTGGGAGGCAGAAGAAGGTTGTTTCTGTGGATTTGAGGCCAGCCTGGACTACAGAGCAAGTTCCAAGACAGCGAGGGCTACACGGAGAAATCCCGTCTCAAAAACAAACAAGCAAACAAGCAAACAAACCCACCCCAGAAAACTTCCTCCTGCTAATTCTAGGAAGGTGGTGGAAGATCCGGGAGGGGGTGTCTTGTGGATTTGGAAGACTGCAGGAGAGATTTAGAAATGGGAAACCCGGACAGGCCGGGAGCAAAGTTAAGAAAGTCTGCCCTCTAGTGGCAGTCTCTGTTCTGACACGTGATAGGGCAAAAGTCCCACAAGGCGCACAAGGGGTTTAGAGCGCTGGCCTGTGAGGTTTATTTGTTCACCCTTTTGCAGCCCTGGGGATTGAAGCTAGGATTGCGCACCTACGAAGCGAGCGCCCTACCTACTGAGCTTCATCCCCAGCGCAACTTTCACTTTCCGTTTTGAGATTGGGGCTCAGTAAGTGGCCGAGGCTGTCCTTGAACTCACTTTGTAAGGTGTCTGGCACAGAGACGCCCTCAGATTCTTATCTGAGGATCGCTCATTTCCAAGGGGAAGAAAATTGGCAGGTTCCTAGAGGGTTGTTGTTTTTTATTTGCCTAGCGTGTACAAATCCCTGGTTTGACCCCCAGAACCCCATTACTAGCAAAGCGAGGTGGTATACAACTGTAATTCCAGCACTCAAGCATAGAAGGTATCTTATGGTTTCATTGCTTTGAAGCGGACACCATGACCAAGGCAACTCTTATTAAAGAAAACATTTAGGGGCTGGTAAGATGACTCTATTGGGCCCATACTCATTCAGACCACTACAGAAGGCAAGAGGATCAGAAGTTTGCCATTTTCCTCTGGAGACCAATCTAGTCTCAAAGGAGAGAAGGAAGGGGAGAGAAACCTGTGTACCCCAGGTTGGCCCACAACTCAAGATCTTCCTACCTCGGTGCTGGGATTACAGATATATGTCATATTGCCTAGTTTAGTCAGGATTGATTTTTTTATATATATTTAAGTCGTGGTGTGTGTGTGTGTGTGTGTGTGTGTGTAAAAAACACCTGTGTGGGTGGCCAAAAAGGGGGGTGAAGTGTCAGATCCTCTGGAGATGTAGTTAGAGGCTATGGTGAGATCCTGACGTGGGTGTGTTGGGTATCAAACTCCAGGCTCTCCAGAAGAGCATTATAGACTCTTAACCACTGGGTCATCTCTCCAGCTGTAGCCCAAGATTTTACAAATATGCAACATTCTGTAATCTCCTTACTCATAAGACTGAGGCAGGAGGATTGCCACAAATTTGAATGCAGCCTGGGCTACAGTGTAACACACACATAACTTCTCTAAAAACAGACAAAAAATAGATAAACATCAAGTGTGGGGGGGGCGGGGGTGTTGGGAACCGGTGAGCTTGGTTCAACGCCCCCAGCTGAGCTGTTTTGCACAGGTTTCCTGAAAACAAAACATCCCGTGGCTTAGCTTGGTTCCTGCCTTCCCGCCAGTGTGGTAGGGACTTCCCAGGTGCCTGTTCTATGGCTATAATTGTTTTCTCCTGTTCCCTTCCCTGGCCTGTAATATATATTGCTGGTCTCTCAGTAAAGCTTTGGCATTCTCCTTACTGAATGACCCGTGTCTGTGTCATCTGTCAATCCCCCAGGCCTACACCTGATACTTGGTACAGTGGCAGCGTGGATGCTGTCATCTGGGCAGCAGAGGTGCACACCTTTACCCCAGCGCTCAGGAGGCAAACGCAGGCAGATCTCTGCGATCAAGGCCAACCTGGTGGAGACAGAGACAGAGAGAAACAGAGGGAATGAGAGAGAATGAGTGTTAGTTCTAGGACAGCCAAGTCTATACATAGAAACACTGTCATGGGTGGGGGGGTAAAACCACCAACACCAACCACAAAAACTTGGGGTGATCTTTTGGTGCACTGTGTAAAGATCATTGTTGCATTATTCAAAGGCTGGTTTCTGTGCTGCCAGAGTTGTGTGCAGCAGCAGACTGGGCTTCGGATATTGTTATTCCATTGGACGTTGTAATTTGTAAACATTCCCTCTCTCAGGACATTAGCAAAGGAGAGGAGACTAGGAGGGACTTCCGGGAGAGATAAGAACTCTGGGAGTCGGGTATGGCAGAACTTGCCAGTCTGGGACTGGAGGAGAGGAAACTGATGAGCCACACGGTAGAAAGAACATAGATTGGTAAAAATGGGTTAACAAGTTATAACGGCAAGTCAGGAACAAGAGTAAGCAAAGGCGTAAAGCTGTAATTAATAAATATAAGTCTTGCCTATTTATTCAGAGCTGGGCGGCCACAGAAAAGTCCCTATGTTCATAAAAGTCAAACAATAAACAAAATAAAACAAAAAGTAAATTCAATGAAAATAAACAATAAAAAAATAAAAGACAACAACAACAAAAACCAGCAAGCGCTGTGATCAGAGCTTCTCCACTGTGCCCCCCAAGTGGCTTGAGTGCAGAGAGAACATTCTATCTGCCTGTGGCGGTCAGGATGATTGACGGGTTAGCTGAAGCTCCAAGGAGAACTGTGGACCTAGGGGGGTGAGGAGGACGGATTGCCAGTCTTCCCTGCCTAGAGGAGGGGCGTTTGCATCTTGTGCTGGTCTGGAGGGACCTCCAGTTGCCTGTCACCAAAGATGGTCTGAGTGGGGTCCCTGTAACTCACATGGCCAGTGGAGACCACAGACTTCTCCAGGTTGTCCCTTGATCTCTACCTTGTCGTGCACAGCACACACAAATTAGTGAAAATGTAACAAGTGTTAAAGAAAGAGTTCTAGGCCAGCCTGTGCTGCATAGTGAGACCTACAAAGCAAACAAACAGAAAATAAAGGAGGGAGGGAGGGAGGGAGGTTAGAAAGGAAAGAAGGAAGTGGGCATTTCAGATGGCCAGAGAGAGAGATTGTGACCTTACCAAACAAAAGCATGGAGCCTAAGAAAAATAAAGGCTGAGAAGTGTTGGGACAGCCAGCTTCCTCCGGGGAACAGGACAAATAGTTAAAAAGTAAGAGAACTCTTCCGTCCCTGAAGTCTGAGACATCTGGGTTAAATATATGTATGTATGTATGTATGTATATGTGTGTATGTATGTATATGTGTGTATGTATGTATATGTGTGTGTGTGTGTGTGTGTGTGTGTATGAATGAATGAATGTATTCCAAGGTCTCATGTTGCTTAGTCAGACCTCAAACTCCAAAATTTGCCAAGAGAACCTTAACCTTCTTCTGACGCCTCTGCCTGCCACCGTGTCATTTTACGCAACGCTGAGTGCCAACTCACTCCAGGGTTTGTGCATTCCAGGCAGGGACTCCACCAGAGAAGCCAGGTCCTTAGCGCCCCTGCTGCCTTTTAGGGAGAGACAGTAATCTCACCGTGGAGCTCAGGCTGGGTTTGAACACATGATTCTCATTCGGCCTCCTGAGAGCCGGGATTACAAGCATGAGATACTAACTAGGTGGTCCTTGTTCCGGAAAAGAGAATAAGTCCTTTTTCCTCTGGTTGATAGGAAATAAATGTGCGATCTAATCCAGAAGCCGCCCCAGCATGTCCTGTGCTGGGCAACCCTCGGGAGCCCGTTCCTTGGGTTTGACCGAGTCCCTGTTTCAGTGATTGCTGTTACTCAATTACTATTTAGTTCATTTCTGGGTTGCTTAACCTGTTGGGTCTTTTTGTTTTGTTTACTCACCATAAAAACAAACAAAGCCGGGCGTGGTGGCGCACGCCTGTAATCCCAGCACTTGGGAGGCAGAGGCAGGTGGATTTCTGAGTTCAAGGCCAGCCTGGTCTACAGAGTGAGTTCCAGGACAGCCAGGACTACACAGAGAAACCCTGTCTGGAAAAACAAACAAACAAACAAACAAAAAGAGCCCATGCTACAGATCCCTCTCACTCCAAAGCAGTGCTTCTCAACCTTCCCAGTGCTGTGACCTTTTACCACAGTTCCTCACGGTGTGGTGACCCCCTAATCAAATATTTTTTTGCTACTGTCACTTTGCTACTGTTATGAATTATAATGTAAATATCTGAGATTTCTAATGGTCTTAGGTGGCCCAGGGGGTGGCGAGGACCCCGTGTGGAGAATCTCAGCTCTAACACTTCCTTCTCATCCACCCAATCCTGTTCTTGCCCCCACGCTAAGGCCTTCTCCGCCCAGATCAAGTGGTTATTTTACTTATTTGAAACATGGTCACACATAGTCCAGGCTGGCCTCAAACTCACTATGCAGCTTGGGGATGATACTGAACTCTTGATCCTCCTGCCTCTACTTCCTGAGTGTTGGGATTACAGGACTGTACCACAGAGCCCCGAGAGAGGGATTACAAACGAGATCAGGTTTGTCGTAGCCTGTTTTTGAGCCAGCGGCTTCCGTGTTTCTAACAGCGATTCCCAGGTTTGTCCGATATGAACCCCCTCATTGTCATGTCTCCCTCTGCAACCCAATCCTTATTTACTTATTTTCGTCCTTATTTATTTTTGAGACTAGGTCTCACGTAGTAGCCCAGGCTGGCTTCAAACCTGCTCTGAAGACGACTTTAAACTTCTGATCCTCCTGCCTCCACTTCCCACGTACTGGAGTTTTGGGTGAAGGCCTCTTGTTGATTTTTTAGGCCATGCTGGAAACTGAAACTAGTACTTTGTACATGCTGGACAAGCACTGTACTGAGTTACTTCGCAAGGCCCTGTGGGTCTTCTTGCTGCTCAAACGGGTCACGCTGTTGTGGCTCAGAGAATGACACCTACTGTTCTGCTACCTCGGGCACCCTTCTGTCAGATCCCCTGGGAGGCAGCCTTCTCCTCGTTCTAGTCCTTTGATCGCACCCCTCCTCAGAAGCTGCACGTGGTAGCTCGCTCACTCCTGTAATCAGAGCAACCGGGAGGACGAGACGGGAGGACCTCGAGAATTTTGAGGCCAACTGGGGTTACACAAGTGAGTTCTGGGCCAGCCTGGACTCAGAACAAGATGGTCTCCAAAGACGATGAAAGAAAGAAAGAGGGGTCGGAGAGATGGCTCAGAGGTTAAGAGCACTGACTGCTCTTCCGAGGGTTCCGAGTTCAAATCCCAGAAAACACACGGTGGCTAACAACCATCCGTAATGAAAATCTGATGCCCTCTTCTGGTGTCTGAAGACAATTACAGTGTGCTTACATATAATAAATAAATAAATCTTTAGAAAGAAAGAGAAAGGAAGGGAGGAAGGAAAGGGAAAAAGAAAGAAAGAAAGAAAGAAAGAAAGAAAGAAAGAAAGAAAGAAAGAAAGAAAGTTGTGCTTGGTAGTACTCATTTCAGCACTTGGGGGCAGTCGAGGCAGGAAGATCAATCAGGTTATCCTAAGCCATATGGTAAGTTGAGGCCAGCCTACTACAAAACACCCCAATCTAAAACGAAAACAAAAGGGGCTGGTGAGATGGCTCAGCGGTTAAGAGCACTGACTGCTCTTCCGAAGGTCCTGAGTTCAAATCCCAGCAACCACATGGTGGCTCAAAACCATCCGTAATGAGATCTAATGCCCTCTTCTGGTGTGTCCAAAGACAGCTACAGTGTACTTACATATAAAATAATAAATAAATTTTAAAAAAAAGAAAAAGAAAACAAAAAACCAAGGTAGAGAGGGTTCGGCAGATAAAGGTACTTACTGCCAAGCCTGATGACCTGAATGTGCCCTCAGAACCCAAATGGTTGAAGGGAGAACCAACTTGTTCTGACACCCATGGACAAGCCAGAGCTCGCATGTGCACACACACATACACACTGCAAAACAAATGGATGTAAGAAATAAAGAAGCAGCATCTTTCAGAGGCTTTCCGTAACCTCTCAACACCAAGCAACCTCTCTGCGCCCTGCTCTCTCTCCTCGTCCCACACGTGCGTATTACATGTCACAACCTATAATCATTTGGTTGCTACCACCTTTATGGTTGTCTTGTCTGTCTCCGGAATGAAATGCGACTAGGGTGTGGGGTGGGGAACTTGTCATTTGCTCGCGGCCGTGGTATCACAAGACCTACATCAGTGCTTGAGACATTACAGATGCCGCCCCCCCCCGAGTGAATCAATGAACGAATTAAAGTCAGGTGAAAGCCAGGTGGGGCAGCACGTGCCTGTTATTCTGTAATCCAGTATTTGGAAGGTGGAAGCATAACAATCAGGAGTTCAAGGCCGGCCTCAGCTTTGAAGCCAGGCTGGTGTATATGAGACTGTTGAAACAAAATAAACAAAGATGTTACAGAGGGGTTATCTCTCTCTGGGGCCTTCTCACCAGCATGCATCCTAGGAGAAACAAGCTACTGGCCACACTATTCCTCTTCTGCAGCATCTGGTTACAATCCCAAAGATTATTGCAATCAGCATTTTGCATTTACGTCGGAACAGGGTGACTTCCGGTCTGTTTTTTTTATTTTTGAAGGTCCTAACAAGAATAAACATCAAGATGGCTCAGCAGGTAAAGGTATTTGCCGCCAAGTCTGACAACTTGAACTTGATCCTGGGGACCCACAGGATGGAGAGAACTGACTCTTCCAAGTAGCCACCTAACAAACATTGCTTGTCCTGACTGCGTCCTCTGGGTCTCCCGGATCGACTGACATCAGTCCCTTCCTGGAAGGGCTTTCCTGATCGGAGTCCAGTCAAGCAACCTCCTTGCCTTCACATATCAAATCCTCCGAACTTTTCACTGCTTCCCTGACCACTCGAAAGGGGGCTCCGTGACCAGGCACCACCACATCAGCCACGCTCAGAATCCTCTCCCGGCTCCGCTGCTGAGCTACTGGGTCTTCGCTCAGGGCCTGCCAGGAGTCCTCGTCACCAAGGCGCTCGAACACATCGCCAGCCACCACCACGGTGCCCAGACTGGTGCCCTCCACTACAACGCTCACGTCCCGCTGTCCTCCGTGGCCCGGCGTGGCCCACACCTGCAGTCCGGAGCCCAGTCTCAAGGGCTGCGATTCACACAGCCCGTGGGGCAGATAGAGACCCCCGGGAAGGCAGAAGTCATGGGAGACTAACAGAGCTGCCTCGGGAAACAGCCCTAGGTTCCCGATATGATCCGAGTGCCCGTGGGTGCCCACGACCAGAGTCACGTCTCCGGGAGCCACGCCCTGAGTAGCTAGGGCTTCCAGCAGCGCATCCCGAGCCCAGGGTCCCCCGGTGTCCACGAGGATGGGGCCCCGCACCGCCTCCTCCAGGGCAGTCTTCGCGCCGCCGTGTGCGGATGGGGCCGATCGGCGGCTGGAGTCCGAGGCCCAGCCCCGAGGCAGGACGAGCGTCACCGTGCCATCAGCACGCACCGCGTCGCCCGCTCCCTGCGGCTCCGCGTAGCCGCGCAGCAGAACCGCCACCGAGTAGGAGCCGCTGGGCGCCAGCAAAGGGGTCTCTCCGTGCAGCGGCTCAGTGCGCACTGGACCGCTCATGGCAAGGGAGATGTACCCCGCCACGGACCTCCGCCCAGCCCCTCCGAAATCCTACCGCAAGCCTCGCCGCTCTCTCCGAGTCGCAACTCGTTGCTACCCACCAGCTCTTAAAGTGGTATCGCCCTCCACCACCACCCCTGCTGAAGATGGTATCGCCCAACTTGGCCTCTCCGTGCGACCTCAAGACTTCCTAGAGTCTTTTGGTCAGGGTCCCCTTAGGCTTATAATTGGTGGGTCTTCAGACATCCACATTTTAAAGATATCTTTTCCTTCTTCATTCCAGCTGTTGTCTACTTTGAAACTACACTATCCGTGTCCTTAATTTTTTTTTTTTTTTTTTTTGGTAAACGCTGGGAAAACGCGAGAAATTTTGTCCTTTATTGGCTTCCGTAGAAACTACGGTTAGCCACGTTGCGCAACTGTAATCCTAATAATGTACAGTTCACATGTGTTACACTAACTTTTGAGTCTTTGTCTTTTTTTAAATATATATTGCTGATACAAGGGCTCCTTGAGCCCAGGATGGTCTTGAATTTGCTACATAGCTGAGGAAGACTTTGAGCTCTTGATCCCCCTGCCCCCACCTCCAAAGTGCCGGGATTATAAACGTGCACCCCAACTCTGGATTTATAAAGTCCTACTAGTACAGTCGTTTTCCCAACCTCAGCCAGTATCCTTGGAGTGCATAATTATAAGGACACCATTAGCAACTAATAGAAAGCAGACCAATGGTCCCACTGTCTGGGTGACCCCTCATCGATATTGTGTGCATGTTTGAAACGGGACACAGCTAAATGTACATATAAAAGGTTTAATAGGAATATAGAAAATATGGCACCTGTGAAATAGGAAATAGGCCACATGTCTACCCCACCTAACCCCAGTATTGCTGCACCCTCTCCCAGAGTGAGACAGATTGATGGTACACAGCCTCGTGTTCGCAGTTTGTATTGGTTCTTGAGGGTCCCTTTTTGGCTTCTTACTTTGAGACAGGGTCTCACGTAGCTCCGGGTTGGTCCTGAACTGCCACGTAGCTGGATGGCATTCTGATATTCCTGCCTCCGCTTCTCAAGCGCTGCGATTACACGGGTGTGCCACCACATCCGGTCCAACTCCCATCACTGCCCATCCGAGGCAGGCACTCTACCCACTGAGCTCTAGCTCTTCTCTGGCCTCTTGAAAGAGTTTAAAATAGACCCTTTAAAAAGCAAAGTGGCTTTCCCACAGCTCATACCACCACTGACCAATTGGTGCAGGCGAGGGCCAGGAAACCGTAGAGGAAAGTTCCAATGCTGTCACCACACACTCGGTCCACTGAGTGGCCGCGCATGGCTCATCTCCAAAGGCAAAACTTGCTTCCGTTTCTCCCCCCTTCTCCTCCTTTCCCGTGGCCATTCTGGGTCCCCAGGATCATGGCTGAGATCATACGAAAAGGACAGTTACAAGCCTACGGATGGGGAGGGGAGAGCTCAAGGGTTTGGAAAACTCTCCATGACCCATCCTCGGGGTTCAAAAGCAAGGGTCAAAGATCCTCTGGGTCATGCTTAGGGTTGCCTGAAGTCTTGGTTATCTCTTCCTCCTCCTCCTCTTCATCTGTTTCCTCCCGCCCATCACTGATCTTCTCCTTCCCAGTCCAAGTTTCCTGTAGACAAGCTAGGCAGGATGAGAAGAAACAGTCTCAGCGTCACTGCCGGCAAGAGCCGGGAAACGGCGAGAGGAGCCCAACCTTTGCACTTACCAGTTTGAGAGGCCGGAAGCACATGGCGTTCGCAGAGAAAATGCTGGAGGGGCTGCTCCTGATGGTGGAAGTACCAGTCTCCTACGACATCTTCAAACTCCTCCAGCATAGTCTCACACTGGTAAGGAAGAGCAGGAGGAGGGGCACTGGAAGGCCTCTGCCTTTCACTGTCACCCCACTCCATTAAGGGCCTTTCGAGGGGCGGGGCAGCCTACAGGCTCCACTTGGCTTTCTAGATGTGTGATTGTCTTTCTTTCCTTCTTTCTTTCTTTCTTTCTTTCTTTCTTTTTTTTTTTTTTTTTTTTTTTTTTTTTTTGGTTTTTCGAGACAGGGTTTCTCAGTATAGCCCTGGCTGTCCTGGAACTCACTTTGTAGACCAGGCTGGCCTCGAACTCAGAAATCCGCCTGCCTCTGCCTCCCGAGTGCTAGGATTACAGGCATGCGCCACCACCGCCCAGCTGTGATTGTCTTTATTCAACATTAACCAGGATGGTTACTATCTAATACTCAGCGTCTCTACTCTGCTTGGTGGCGGATGCCTATAATCCCCGTTAGGAGGCAGAGGTAAGAAAGGTCCTATAGGCAAGCTCATTCCCAACCACATAGTGAGTTACAGACCCAGCCTGGGCTACACGTAGTAAAAACCCTCAACACCTCTCAAGAGTCTAACCTGTGAAGTGGGAACTGGCGTTCGAGCCTGTGACATGAGAGTAAACCGAGGCAGTAGCTGGAAAGTGTGTGGCCCAGAAACCAGGAGACAGTAGGTGCCTGAGTATGCCCTGGTAGATATTTACGAGCCGCCCACTATTACTTCTTGATGTGCTTTGGGGCCTACTTTCATAAATGGCACAGTCCTTAACTCTCTGTGTTCTCCCTGCCCAGAGGTAGTCGTCCCCTACATCGAGTCCTGGGATTTAGTTTTCTCACCTTCCCCGGGGCAAAGTGGGATCTCATCCTACCTGCTTCTTGAGGAATGTGACCTCCACACTGGGCTCGTCCCACAGCTCCAAAGGGATTCCCAGATCCACTTTCACCCCCTTCTGTACCAGGCCTTTCAGGGTTGCCATTGTCTGACTTTGACCCTGAGGGACAGAAAATTTGGCGTACGATCAGTTCTCCACCTCAACTGTCCCTGCATCGCCACATCAGCTTTAGCAACCACTGGAGACTCTGAGGTGTGTCCTATGAAAGTCTAGGGGACACTCCAGATTTGGCAAGGTCACTGAGGATCTTGGATGACATAGGTCTCTGTTTCTGAGAAACAGCATCCTGGGATGGGGAGACAGCTTAGTTGGTAAAATGCTTGAGGACCTTAGTTGAATCCCCAGATCCACGTTAAAGCATAAAACAAACAATAGAACAGGTGCTAGAGAGATGGCTCAGCGGTTGAGAGCACTGGCTGCTCTTCCAGAGGACCTGGGTTCAATTCCCAGCAACCACATGGCAACTCACACCTGCCTGTAACTCCAGTCCCAGGGAACCAAATGCCCTCACACAGATATATATACTGGCAACACATCAATGCACATAAAATGAAAACAAATAATTAAGAAACTCAAAAAAGCAAAACCCGGGCACGGTGGCATGAATTTACAATCTTGATGCTGGGGAACAAGGATCAAAACAGATCCTGGGGTTCTCTGACTAGTCAGTCTCACCTGCTTGCTAAGTCAGTAAGCCAGTGAGACCCTGTCTAGAAAAATCCAAGGTGGGAGTAGCAAGATATCTCAGTGGGGAAAGGTAATTGCCACCAAGCCTAATGACCTGAATTCAATCCCCAAGACTGAGGAAAAAGAGAATCAGCTTCCACAAGCTAAACTTTGACTTCAGTGGTGTATTTGACACACCCACACATGAAGTAATTATTGGGGGGAGAAAAGTAAAGGAGCTGTCTGTTGTGGTGGTGCACGCCTTTAATCCCAGCAATTGATAGGGGAGACAGAGGTAGGCAGGATCTCTGAGTTTAAGGCCAGTCTGGTCTACAGAGGGGGGCTCCAGGAGAGCCAGGGCTACACAGAGAAACCCTGTCTTAAAAAAATGAAAACCAGCCGGGCGTGGTGGAAAGGCAGAGGCAGGCGGATTTCTGAGTTCAAGGCCAGCCTGGTCTACAGAGTGAGTTCCAGGACAGCCAGGACTAAACAGAGAAACCCTGTCTTGAAAAACGAGAAAGAAAGAAAGAAAGGAAGGAAGGAAGGAAGGAAGGAAGGAAGGAAGAAAGAAAGAGAAAGAAAGAAAGAAAACCAAACCGAACCAAAAAACCAAGGTGGATGGCTCTGGGAAACAACACCCGATGTTGTTCCCTATCCTCTCTACATGCGCACATACACATAAAATAATATATAAGGCTTTTGGAGAAAAAGAAAAAAAAGGAAAACCAAGCAAGGCCCTTCCTAGGAACCGTCTGACCTTGGCGTATCTCAGTGAACCCTTGCGTTCAGCATGAACATTGTAATCCAGGATCCGCTCACACAAATTCTCCAACGCCTCCTCCAGCCTCGTCTCACTGTGGGAAGGAGAGAAATAAGACCCCTTGATGTTTCAGGAACCCTGCAGCTCCTCTGGAGGTCGCTTAGGAGGTGGATAGGCACGAAGACTCACGAGAGGCTGTAAGGCACGTGTCTTTTCCTCTTGCCGGTGTCTAGCACCTGACCCAGCTCCAGCACCTCCCGGGATCGGCCAGTTCGACTCAGCTCTTCCTGTAGCTCCATGCTCAGCAGCTTACACACTGGGAGTAAAGAGATCCCCGAGAGGAATGAAGAAGACAAGCGACCGCACCAGAGTCCTTCTGCTCTGTACCCGAGGCGGCCAAGCGCATAAACATACACTCTGGAGCCAGAATGACTGGAAAAGAATACCGCCTCAGTGTCAGGAGCTGCGTGACACTTGCTGTGTCTTAGCTTCTTCACCTCTGATATGGGGACAAGACTGTGTCCCATATTGAGGGGTGATGAAGATTGTAGTGTATCAATATATGTGAAACCCCTAGAGTGATGTCTAGTCTATAGTGATTACTGTATAAGAACTTGGTTTTATTTATTGAACTCTGGTTGTATTTATTGAGCTACTCTCTTATGGACTTAAAGAGTGTAGAGAGCACAAAACCCGTCACGATTTGTCCAGGACACACTGCCAGTATAGTTTGGGACCGACAGTGACCACATGGTAGCATGTTTCAGCGTTACAATCCCAAAACCTGTTCTCATGCTGGGCGGTGGTGGTGCACACCTTTCATTCCAGCACTTGGGAGGCAGAGGCAGGGTGATCTCTGAGTCCTAGGACAGCCTGGTCTAGAGTAAGTTCCAGGACAGCCAGGGCTACACAGAGAGACTCTGTCTCCACAAAAACCAAAGTATCCCCTTGGTTCTAGGGCTGGTGAGATTACTCAGCAGGTAAAGGAGCCTGCTACTGGACCTGAAGGTCCACATGGTGACAGGAGAGAACCGACCCCTCCAAAGTCCCCTCTGACTTCCACGAACTGTACTATGACACCGTTTACCTACACACACATTTACCTACATACGTACATAACCACATACTACACTATGACACGTTTACCCACCAAATACACAACATAAACGTAATTTAAAAATGAAAGAGACAGCCGGGCGCACGCCTTTAATCCCAGCACTTGGGAGGCAGAGGCAGGTGGATTTCTGAGTTCGAGGCCAGCCTGGTCTTCAGAGTGAGCGCCAGGACAGCCAGGACTACACAGAGAAACCCTGTCTCGAAAAAAAAAAAAAAAAAAAAAAAAAAAAAAAAAAAGAAAGAAAGAAAGAAAGAAAGAGACTCAATCCTCCGGAAATCCAAAATTAATCTAAAGGTCACTTACTCTACGGTAATTTCAATAAGGGTGGACATATCTTTCCTATAACTGCCTTTCCCAGTATCTGATCTGGCACACGGTGGGGTGGGTTTGTCAAGAGAAAAGTCTCCTACAGAAATGACAACCTAGGCAGGGATAAATAACAGAAGTGCTTACTCTGTGCTGTGGTCTGAGACATGGGCAGTCCCTTTTCCTGCAGGGACTTACAACACAGCGGGCGACAGGCAAGGAGGGGGAGTCCAAAGGAGACATTTAAACTGGGTCCAGTGGAGTGGGTGGGAGCTTATCAAATAGAGAAAGGAGAGGGGAAAAACAGCCCAGAAAAAGACAAGGGACGCTCACTGACTGAGAAGTTGGGTGTGTCTGAAGCATGGTCACTTTTAGGAATGGGGTATGTAAGCATAAGAGTGTATGTACAACAGCCGGGCGTGGTGATGCACGCCTGTAATCCCAGCACTTGGGAGGCAGAGGCAGGCGGATTTCTGAGTTCGAGGCCAGCCTGGTCTACAGAGTGAGTTCCAGGACAGCCAGGACTACACAGAGAAACCCTGTCTCGAAAAACCAAAAAAAAAAAAAAAAAGACACGACACGTTCCCCTGCACTTAGACTTAAGTTTAGCAGGACATGACAAGGGATAGCTGTGGTCTCGGCTCACGGGAGGCTGAGCAAGATGTCCAGCAAGATTATAGAGCGGTGCCATCTCAGACAGTAACGTTGTCTGGGGCCTGAGTTGGATCCCCAAATCTGAGTTTAAAAGCCGTGTGTAGGGACTGGAGAGATGGCTCAGTGATTAAGAGCATTGGTTGTTCCCCTAGAGGGCCCGGGTTCAGTTCCCAGCACCTACATGGCATCTCAACAACTGTGTAGCTCCAGTACCAGGGGATTCATGGCACCAGGCATGCATGTGGCGCACAGATCTGTGCACGTAGCACAACACACAAGAAACAGGTAAACCTTGCCCAGTCGGTGGCAGCACATGCCTTTAATCCCAGCATCTGGGAGGCAGAGGCAAGGGGAGCTCTGTGAGTTCGAAGCCAAACAAGTCTACAGAGTGACTCCCGGGACAGCCAGGGCTACACAGAGAAACCCTGTCTCGAGAAAAAAAAAAAAAAAAGTGTATATACAAGACATTTACAGTTTTCCCCTTCCCCCAAAGTTGGCTTAGGTCTGGGAAAACAGTTCTGTAAGTAAAGTACTTGTAAGCTTGCCGGGTGGTGGTGGGGTACGCCTTGAATCCCTGCACTGAGAGGCAGAGGCAGGCAGATTTCTGAGCTCAAGGCCAGCTTGGTCTACAGAGTGAGTTCCAGGACAGCCAGGGCTATACAGAGAAACCCTGTCTTGAAAAAACCAAATCCAAAAAAAAAAAAAAAAAAACCCGAAAAAACAAAACAAAACAAAACAAAAACAAAAAGAACCTATACAATGTTAGGTGATGGGGCACACGTTATCCTAGTATTTTGAGATCAGAACTAGAGACAGGTGGTTTATATGGTTAACTTCCAGGGGAATGGGAGAACCTGTCTCAAACAAAAGGTAGATGTTTCCCCTGAAGGAATGACACCTGACGTTGTCCTCTGACCCCCAAATGTATGTCATCCGGGTGAAACACACAAGGTCTTTGTCTGAACACAGGTGTGAAAGCAACAGTGCCAATGTTAGGTCTGTGTCTAAAAAGGTTAAGAAGTCCTAGGAAAGCCGGGCGTGGTGGCGCACGCCTGTAATCCCAGCACTTGAGAGGCAGAGGCAGGTGGATTTCTGAATTCAAGGCCAGCCTGGTCTACAGAGTGAGTTCCAGAACAGCCAAGACTACACAGAGAAACCCTGTCTCGAAAAACAAACAAACAAACAAACAAAAAGTCCTAGGAGATGCCAGGCGGTAGTGGCGAATGCCTCTAATTCCAGCACTGGGGGTGGGGGTGGGGGGACGGGGGGACGGGACGGGGACAGAGACAAGTGGATCTCTGAGTTAGAGACCAATCTGGTCAAGTTCCAGGACAGCCAGAGCTACAGAGAAACCCTGTCTCCAGACCCCACCCTCCCAAAAGACTCAGAAGAGTGGGGACACAGACTCTGCAAAAGGAAGTAAGAGATTAGAATCAAGTCATGGGTAACAATAATAATATGTCGGGTGTCAAGTGAAGTGATAATGAATCCAAAGAAAAAGAGTCAGGGAGTCACAGGATTCAGTGACCTGGCATCCTCCCCGTTGGGGGTGGGGGAGACATTTACTAATGCAGCCAGAGGCCGTTCTGCTTGTTGTAAAATCCCTACAGTACACCCCATCTGCAAAGCCTCACACCGATGGGTAACTTCTAAGCGTTGTGGTGTCTCCATCTTTTGTTTATGAGCTTCAGCTGGGGACTTACTCACCTTTAAACCCCTGAAGGGGGTCATCAGGCCTGTAATTTGCGAGCGTCTCTGCCAGGGCGGGGCACAGTATGTCTATAAGGTATGAACCCTACACGCCACCCATGCAGATTGTCCAGATTTTTAACAAGAAGGGAAACTCACTGAAGAAGATGCTCCGTAGAGCCAGCGTTATAGGTTTTTGAACTACAATTCCCACAATACCTTGGGGCCCAAACCCGCAAGAAAAACCTAGGTCTTTCTGGATGCCGCCTGGGAAATGTAGTGGCGCCTTAACTCTGATTCTCTCCCTCGTTCCCATTCAAGTGTTACTAAGCTCTAACAGAACCTCTTTCAAGACAGTAGAATGACCCATCTATCCTAGCCCATTTAAATCAGCCTAGAGCTAGAGAGGAAGGAGGTAGATAGGGTAAATAGATAAATAGCAACTACTCCATTTCTGTACCTTCGCATTTGCTGGGCAAACGTTCTGTGTCATCTTCCTCCTCTTTGGTCGCCCCAGTCCAAGCACCGTACGCTGCCAGGATGAAAAGCAGTATTTCCAGCCGCACAGGTCCCATGACAAAACGCAGTCCCACACATACAACCACCGTTTGCCTTCAGACCAACTTCTGGAAGGCAGCGGGCCCTTTAAATTTAGGCGAAGCGGGCAGCAAGCTTTTTAAAAAAAAAAAAAAAAAAAAAATCGTGGAACAGTCAGCGCATGCTCAGAGCCAGCCCGAAAGTGGGTGGAGCGTGATGGCTCAAGACTTCCCCGCCTCAGTTTTGTGGCGCCTCCTGAAGGTCCTGACAGCTGGGTAGTGAAGATATAAATTGAAGTAATTAGAATAGAGTAATATGATCTCTACACATACACGTAGAATGTAATTTTTATATAATTCCAGACTGTGAAACTATATGGTCTATTTTGACATAAGGAAGAACAGTGATAAGTTCTTGGCTTCTGCCAGGACCTACTCCTGCCAGGGGGCGGGGCCAAGATGGCGCCGAGCGCCGGGTGAGCGGCGCCTTGGCAGCGGTGAGAGGCTTTTACTGCTCCCGGTGCTTGGCTGGCGTGGGAAGGTCTGAGGTGTATCCGGGAGGAGACCCTTTGAAAGGGCCCATGTGAGGACTGGGAAGAGGACGGTTGGTTGTGTGTCCGTGCTCGTGGGGACCCTGTGCGTGATTGCACTGGAAGGATGTCGGGGAGATGTAGTGGATTGTGAACCTCCTGTAGTGCTGCCCGGGGAATCTTCGAATCACTTCCCTGCTGAGAAAAAATGATGCACGGATATAGCTCACGTTATCTGTCCTCTGAGAAGTCTTCCTGTCGCTTCCACTGATCTGAGAAACTCCCGAGGCTGTTAAAGAGTGTTTTATGAAACCTTAGTGGCAAGGGTACCGCAGGGGACTGGGACCCGACTACTTCTTGTATACCTGGCACCAGGTACAGAGTATGTTCTGAATACTTGTATTTCCTGTAGACATGATTTAACAAAAGTGTGAGAAGTCTTGGGACGAAAAGAACCAGTCCTTAGCACTCAATTCTGAACACTCTTGAGGTTGATCCTCTCATGTCCAGTGTCAGGCAAGCTCCTTTCCTTTTGACCACAGAGTAAACTCCAGCTTGAGTCTGTGTCTTTTTCATTTTGGTAACTGTGATACCAAGTATTTAGTGAACACTTAAACACCTTTAAGACTTAAAATTCATTTATTTAGCGATGTCCTAGGAACCAGTCTAGGCACCAGGTAGGTTAGTGAACATAACAGACATATTCTTGTTTTCTGGTGGGATAGGGATGATAAACAAGAAGAAATGATAGCCAGGCTTGGTGGTAAACAGCTGTAAAAGGCAGGAGGATCTCCAAATCAAGGCCACAGAATGAGTTCCAGACAAGCCTGAGACCCAGTTGTAGAAGTTTAACATGGGGAAGACTTTAGATTTAATTTAGAGTGATTTTATATATATATATATATATATATATACATATATTATTATTATTATTATTATTATTATTAGAAAAGTTGGCAAACAAGCAAAGCCAGGCATGGTGGTATGTGCTTGTAATCCCAGCACTTGGGAGGTAGAGGCTAAAGGACCAGGAGTTAAGACTAGTGTTGTCTATATAGTGAATTTGAAGCCTGTCGGAGCTATAGGAGACCTGCCCCTAAAGAGAAGTGGGTGGGGTCAGGTCGTCAGCCAAACACAGTTAGGAAGAACTCAACAAAGCTATAAAGCCAAGTACGGCTGTCCAACTTATTTAAAGGATAGCAAGGAGAATGATGTGAGAGGGTAAAATGGGAGGAGGGACAGGTGATCAGAGATATGAGAGAAAAGAAAGAAGAAGGAAAAAGACCACTTTAGACGGGAACTTATTGCATCGCTCAGGCTGGCCTCAAATTTGCTGTCTTCCCATTTTAGCCTCCAGGGTGCTGGGATTACAAGTGTACAGCATGAGGGCCTCACTCGGAAGCATAGCCTGGTATGAAACCCAGGGCAGTCCACCGAAATTAGAAGCCTTGATCCACACACCTGCACAAGAGAGAGATTTTTTTTTTCTCTTTCTTTTTTTTTGGGGGGGGGGGTGGTGGTGTTTCAGGACAGGGTTTTTCTGTGCTGTCCTGGAGACCAGGCCGGCCTTGAACTCAGAAATCCACCTGCCTCTGCTTCCCAAGTGTACCACCAACGCCCAGCATGAGATAGATCTTGAAGGGGAGGGGTTTATGTCCAAGTGGAATCATTATAGGAAAGAAATAGTTATCTAGTTTATATTTTGACAGATCACTTTGGTTTTAAAGAACAAATGCCAAAAGGCTAAGATGGAAACAGGAACACCTTGTCCAGGGATTGAATTCAGCAGGTGATAGGTGATGGTCATCTATCCTGGGCCAAAAAGGGTCTGGTTGAATTGCCTCGTAGGTTTTTTTTTTTTTTTTTTTTTTTTCCTGAGACAGGGTTTCTCTGTATAGCTCCGGCTGTCCTGGAACTCACTCTGTAGACCAGGCTGGCCTTGACCTCAGAAATCCACCTGCCTCTGCCTCCCAAGTGCTCGGATTACAGGCATGCGCCACCACACCCAGCGCCGCGTAGGTTTTAAAACACTGCTGGGAATCAAACCCAGGCCCATGTGCATGTTAAGTATCTTACTACTGAGCCACATCTTCCAGCCTGGTGGATTTGATTCAAGCATCCAGATACGAATGAATTGTGCTGGATGTGATGACCCGTGCCTGTAGTCCCGGCACTTGGACTAGCAGTACCAGGAGGTCAGAGTCATTCTCAGCTATATTTGGAGTAAGAGTCTAGCCTAGGCTACAAGAGTTCCTATTTTAAAAACAACAAAAAAAAACAAAAAACAAAAAAAACAAAAACAAATCCAGGCAGTGGCAGTGCATGCCTTTAATCCTACAACCCAGGAGGCACGGAGGCAGTCGGATCTCTGTCTGAATTTGAGGCCAACCTGGTCTACAGAGCAAGTTCCAGGTCAGCTGAGGTGACAGCCTCGGGGTGGAAGGGTGGGGGACTAGAAGCTCAGTTGTTAGAGGATTTCCCAGCACCACAGAATTGTGGAGGCACATGTCTGTAATCCTAGAATTAGAATCCAGAAGCAAAGGAATCCAGGGCAAAGGCTATCTTTCATTACAGAGTTTAAGGTGTGGCTAAAGAAATCCTGTCCACCAAAGTAAGGGCAAACAAAAAAAATTGTCACGGGGCGTGTTAATACACGCCTATAATCCTGGTGCTTGAAAGGCAGGGGCAGGAGGCTGGAATCAGAAGTGACAGGGCTCCATGGTGAGCCCCTGTGTCTGAAAGAAAAAGGGGAGACCAAGCTGTTGTTTGGTAGCTTTGCTTTGAGGGAGAGCTGCAAGGAAGGAGGGAACTCAGATGTAGGCCTCGAATGATTTTCCTCCTTTTCTTGCCCCGTCCCACCCTCAGGATCTCCGTCTCTCCACCCTGGGGAGGCATTTTTCCGGGGACAGGAGCTGGCATTCCAGCATGGCCGAGGAGAAGAAACTGAAACTCAGCAATACCGTGTTGCCCTCCGAGTCCATGAAGGTGGTGGCAGAATCCATGGGCATAGCTCAGATTCAGGAGGAGACTTGCCAGCTGCTGACAGATGAGGTCAGCTACCGCATCAAGGAGATTGCCCAGGTAACCTTTCATCCAGCGTGGCTTTGTGCCAACAACCCAACCTACCGTGTAGGCTAACCTTGATCTCCTGACCCTCCTGCCTCCACCTCCCGTTGCCGGGACCGAGGTTCTAATACCACGTCTCGTTTATGCGATGCTGGGGATTTGAACTCGGGACCCTGTGCCTGCTGGCTATATGCTTTATTCACAATATCTCTTCTCAGTGGGGCACTGGTGGGGCTGTGCCTTTAATCCCAGCACTTGGAGTCGGAGGCAGGGGGATCTCTTGAGTTTGAGGCCAGCCTCGTGTACATAGTGCGTTTCAGGAGAGCTAGGGCTACACAGAGAAAACCCTGCTCAGAAAACAAAAAAGTCTCTTTCCTCCCCGCCCCTAGGATGCTTTGAAGTTCATGCACATGGGGAAGCGACAGAAGCTCACTACCAGTGACATCGACTACGCATTGAAGTTAAAGAATGTGGAGGTGACTTGGAGGAGCTTAGAGGAGACAGGCGGCTTTAGAGTGGGGAGACACTGCACGCGTCGCCATGCCTTCCTCGGGCTGTTCCTCATGCCTTTCCCCGTCTCTCTCCCGGTGTAGCCGCTGTACGGCTTCCATGCTCAGGAGTTCATCCCTTTCCGGTTTGCCTCCGGTGGGGGCCGGGAGCTGTACTTCTACGAAGAGAAGGAAGTGGACCTGAGTGACATCATCAACACCCCTCTGCCTCGGGTGCCTCTGGATGTCTGCCTCAAAGGTGAAGGGAGGGTAGAGCTGGGAGCCCTGGGAGGGGGGGGAGGAGGCATGTGACGGGGAGGAGCTTCACCAGAGAAGGGAGGAGCATCCAGTGTGTGAATGGCAAGACGGGGACCAGGAAGGGCATCCACCTGCCTCTGTCCGTCCGGGATGGCTTCCCAGGGTGCATACCCAGGACTCAGCTTGACATCTCCTTTACAGCTCATTGGCTGAGCATCGAAGGCTGCCAGCCAGCCATACCAGAGAATCCACCCCCAGGTAAGGTTTCCCTTGCCCAGACGTCCTGTAGTTCTCTTACTGCCCTTACTCTCCCGTCCCCATCCCTGATCCTCTAGGGTGTCTCCTCCCTTCTCATCACTCCTGCTGCGACCACTTTCCCCCCAGCTCCCAAAGAGCAGCAGAAGGCGGAGGCCACCGAACCCCTGAAATCAGCAAAGCCAGGGCAAGAAGAAGACGGACCCCTGAAAGGCAAAGGCCAAGGGGCAGCTGCAGCTGATGGCAAAGGTCAGGACCTGGCCAGGCCCCTTCCTGGTCCTTAGTGAAGTGGGTGAGGTCAGGGACAAAAAACCCCAGCAAAGGCCACAGAAGAGTTTCATGTTATGGTGAGGGTTTGTCCTGTACAGAAGCCTCTTCTGAAGCTTACTTTTTTTTTTTTTTTAGACATGTGTATGTGTGTTCATATGTGTAGGCACAGATGTGTGCAGGGTGTGTGTGTGTGTGTGTGTGTGTGTGTGTGTATGTTTAGAGGATCATCTTAGCTATCAGTCCTCATGTGCTGTCTACCTTGGTTTTGTTTTTTTTGTTTTTGTTTTTGTTTTTAAGGGAAGCACTATACTGCCTGAGCTATCTCCCAGGCTGAGTTTTCTTTTTCAAGCCTGTCTCTCAATCCCTACAGGAAAAGAGAAGAAGGCACCTCCCTTGCTGGAGGGAGCCCCTTTCCGCCTGAAGCCCCGCAGCATCCATGAGCTATCTGTGGAGCAGCAGCTGTATTACAAGGAGATCACGGAAGCCTGTGTGGGCTCCTGTGAGGCCAAGAGAGCGGTAAGCCTGCCCTCTGGCCGCTCTCCACACAGAGGGAGACTCTTCTTGGAACGGTGGTTGTTTTTCTACAGTAAATGGTCGCACCTAACTCCCTGCCCCTCCCACAGGAAGCTCTGCAGAGCATCGCCACGGACCCAGGGCTCTATCAGATGCTCCCGCGCTTCAGTACCTTCATCTCAGAGGGGGTGAGAACTGGGAAAGGCCAGACCCGTGATGAGGCTCCAAGGGAGGGGGGCGGCAAGGGACGTTCATCTGAAGGGTCTCTCTGTACCCACCATCAATCTTCCCTCTCCTAGGTCCGTGTGAATGTGGTTCAGAATAACCTGGCCTTGCTCATCTACCTGATGCGTATGGTGAAGGCCCTGATGGACAACCCCACACTGTACCTAGAGAAATATGTGAGTGTCTTTTGCAGGGTCGGGGGGGGGGGCGGGGGCCCTTCTGCCATCCTCACCACAGGAGGTCTGCTATCGGCTGACAATGCCTGGTCTCTCTCAGGTGCATGAGCTGATCCCAGCAGTAATGACCTGCATTGTGAGTAGACAGCTGTGCCTGCGGCCAGATGTGGACAATCACTGGGCACTCCGGGATTTTGCTGCCCGTCTAGTGGCCCAGATCTGTAAGCATTTCAGCACAACCACCAACAACATCCAATCCCGAATCACTAAGACCTTTACCAAGGTAAGCGCCAACATTGTATCAGATGATGCAAATCACCCCTTTAGGGCTATCCCCATGAAAGAAAAAGCTTCGCCCATCTGGCAGTGGAAGTGATACCTGGAACATGGAGCCACGGAGACTGGGCCCAAGGGACTCAACCTCTACGTCTTAATGTTTTGTGTTATAGGCGATGTCAATCCTTTGCATCACAAAGTTAGCCTTTCTCTTTTCCTTTTTCCAGTTCTGTTTTGTTTTTTGTTTTGTTTTGGGGTTGGGGGACAGAGTTTCTCTGTGTAGCCCTGGCTGTCCTGGAACTTGCTCTGTAGGCCAGGCTAGGCCTTGAACTCAGAGATCTGCCTGCCTGTCTTCTGTCTTCTGTGAGTCCTGGGATTAAAGGCATGTGCCACCACGATCTAGCAGCCATCTCTTTTGAAAAACAGTGTATCATGTACCCCAGGCAGGCCTTAAACTTGCTGTGTAACCAAGGATGGCTTTTGAGACAGGTTTCTCTGTGTGTACCCCTGCCTGTCCTGGACTTACTTTGTAGACCAGGCTGGCCTCAAACTCAAAAATATCCACCTGCCTCTCTGGGATCAAAGGCATGTTTGTGTTTTGAGGATGGTTTTAAACTTGGAACCTTCCTGTCTCTGCCTCCTGTGTGCCAGGGTCAGTCCCGCCCCACCAGGCCCGGTGTAGCTGTTAGCCTGTCTAACCTTTCCTGTGGGCTTTCCTCTCTCTGCAGAGCTGGGTGGATGAGAAGACTCCGTGGACGACTCGCTATGGCTCCATCGCAGGCCTGGCAGAGCTGGGACATGATGTCAGTGTCCAGGAGGAGCTGGGAGCGGGGCAGCTGCCTGTGGTGTGGGAGAGGCCTGGTGACCTTTCAGCCTGGGATTCTCCCCTTCCGCCCACCAGGTGATTAAGACGCTCATTCTGCCGCGGCTGCAGCAGGAAGGGGAGCGGATCCGCAGCGTCTTAGACGGGCCGGTGCTGAGCAACATCGACCGCATCGGAGCAGACCACGTGCAGAGCCTCCTCCTGGTGATGACCCCACCCACCATGCCTCCCCTTCTCCCGCCAGCCCCACCCGCAGCCGCCACAAACGGCTACAATGTTTAGCAAGCATGAGGCACATCTTACTCTCTTGAGAGGCCGGAAAGCCAGGCACAAACACAAAGCCTTGACAGTCGCTAACCTCTAGACTACACTGCCTTCATCCTGTGTGTCTCAGCCTACGACCCACTCTGCCCAAGGCGCATGAACACCAAATATGTCATCAGCAGATACAGCAAATCCTGTTTGCCACAGTTGATCCTTGTGGAAAGAAACAGTCTTTTATTTTGGAATTTGTTGAGCCCTATAGATGCCATCTTACTGTATAGCCTTGGCTAGCCTGGAACTTGTAAGATAGACCACACTGGCCTTGTGGCAGTCCTGTTACCCTGTCTTCTGCATGCTGAGATTACAGGAATGCACACCACCACACCCACTGAAATCATTCCTTTTTATTTTAAAAAATTTTTTTGTATCTTTATGAATGTACACCATAAGTACAGGTATCCACAAAAGCCAGAGGAAGGTAACAAATCTGGAACTAGAGTCCCGGATGCTCTAAACCTCTGAGCTACCCCTCCAGGCCCCCCATTCTTTCTGTTGTTGTGCTACTGGGAGTTGAACCTAGGGCCATATATATGTTTGCAAAGCACCCTACCAATGAAGCTATATTCTCCTTGGCCCTCTTTTTTTTTTTTTTTTTTTTTTTTTTGAGACAGGGTTTCAGAAATCCACTTGCCTCTGCCTCCCAAGTGCTGGGATTACAGGCGTGCGCCACCACGCCCGGCCGGCCCTCTTTTTTTTACTTTGAGCTATGCCACCTGTTCAGGCTAGCCTGGAATTATCTACGTAGCTCTGGCTAGCCTGGAACTCAATGACCTTCCTGCTTTAGCCCAGGTGCCGGATTGCAGGCATGAGCCACTACACCCAGCTCCGATGCCCTCCTTATAGAGCCGTAGCTTTTCACTGTGGCTTCAACAGCAGCAGTGGACAGGCTTCCTCTCTCCTTGCGGAAGGATACCAGCCTGCACTTTGCCTTCTCTACAGAAACACTGTGCCCCAGTCCTGGCCAAGCTGCGCCCTCCACCTGACAATCAGGATGCCTACCGGGGAGAATTTGGGTCCCTTGGGCCCCTTCTCTGCTCCCACGTGGTGAAGGCCAGGGCCCAGGCTGCTCTACAAGCCCAGCAGGTCAACAGGACCACACTCACCATCACACAGGTCAGCTGCTGAGGGGAGGCTGACAGGAATGTGCAAGGACCCAGGCTTGGGACGGTCCTTGCCACAGCCAGCAGTCTCAGGAAGCTGGACCCCACCCCCACGCCCACTGAAGAGCTACCAGGAGTGACTCAGGTCGGCCCTCAGTGTTAACAATTTCTTCCTGTCTCTCTTCATAGCCTCGGCCCACACTGACCCTCTCACAGGCCCCTCAGCCAGGCCCTCGTACCCCTGGCTTATTGAAGGTGCCTGGCTCCATTGCCTTGCCTGTTCAGACACTGGTGTCTGCAAGAGCTGCTGCCCCTCCTCAGCCTTCTCCTCCTCCAACCAAGTTTATCGTAATGTCCTCATCTTCCAGTGCCTCATCGACCCAGCAGGTATGTGGAGCCAGGGTGTGGGGTGTGAGGAGCACCCTGGGGACACCTCCAGGCTGTGCCCTTAAACTCAGACAGCACAAGAGCCACTTATCAGTGTCCCAGAGGCCTCAAGGTAGCAGCAGCTTGACCATCCATTTACGGGGGACTCCAAGGGAAGGTGGGAGCAGAGGGCAGGGGTCAACAGCAGGTCCCGGACAAGTATTCTGGGGTAAGCGGGGACAACATGACCCCAGGCCCCCCTTCCTCCCTCAGGTCCTGTCCCTCAGCACCTCCGCTCCTGGCTCAGGCTCTACCACTACCTCTCCTGTCACCACCACGGTCCCCAGCGTGCAGCCCATCGTCAAGCTGGTGTCCACCGCTACCACTGCACCCCCAAGCACAGCCCCTGCTGGGCCTGGCAGTGTGCAGAAATACATTGTGGTCTCTCTTCCCCCGACAGGGGAAGGCAAAGGAGGCCCTCCTTCTCACCCTTCTCCAGTCCCCCCTTCATCTTCTTCACCATCCCCACTTGGGGGCAGTGCCCTCTGTGGAGGGAAGCAGGAAGCTGGGGACAGCCCCCCTCCAGCTCCAGGGACTCCAAAGGCTAATGGCTCCCAGCCTACTGGACCGGGCTCTCCCCAGCCTGCTCTGTGACATGTGGCATTTGCTGACCTCCTCTCCTGTGCAGACGGCCACACACACAGACACCGTGTGAGGGAGCAAGGAGGAAGGTGTTTCCCCAGTGACTTTCTTTTAGATACTGTACAGTAAGTTCCTCAGAATAAAAGTTGGATTTGTAAGTTTGTGAGCCTCCCCCTGCGTCTCGGAACAGAAAGGGCGAGTCTGGAACCTTCCTGTCCAGATCCAAAGTCACAAGACAATGTCCTCTTCCCATCCGACTGCCTGCTGGTGTTGCTGTTCATGTCCTTGTCTAGGGAGCTTCAAATCCGAATTACGTAGGCGTTGCTGTGGCTTAGATGTCGAACCCACTTGTGAGGGTTGGCATTACCACAGGCGCTAAAGGACAGTCTGAGGAATCGAACCTGGAGACCAGAGCATGTGTGCCGAGGGAGTTCAAAGGAGAGGCTGGCAGGGCCCAGCCCCAAGGGGGCTGAGGGGGAAGGCCCATGACTGGGAGGCCCCTGCAAGCCAGGGACATCCATCTGAAAGTGAGTCAGAGAAGATGTGAGGTTAGACAGGAGGACCGGGCTGCAGAGAAGGTGTGTGAGGATCAACAACACATACCTGGAAAAGGCCAGAGAGCTGAGAGCCTCCTTGTACCCGGGGCAGGTCCCAGTGAAGGGCTCCTTCTCCCAGCTCTGCCTTCTGATCCGGGCTGCTCAGTTCCTGAGACAGGCTGGATGGTGGATAAGGGAGAGGCCGAGTAAGTGGCTACTTCCTTGGTGGAGCAGAGGCTCTACCCAGAGAGTCTGCCCAGCAAGCATGCTTACCTGACGACCCCTCGGGGCAGGGGAAGGTGCAGATGAATGTTGAGAGCCTGGCTGCAAAGGGAGAAAGAAGAGTCAGTCCAGGGCGGCAGTGTCTTACCCTGGAGCTTATGCTTTGCACTTCTCTTGAGACAGTAGACAGTTGAGGATGACTTTGAACTTCTGACTCTGTGGCCTCTGCTTCCTCCAGTGCTAGGATCACAGGTGTGCACCCCCACACTGTGTGTGTGGTGCCGAGGACCAAAGGCCGGGCTTTGTGCATGCTAGACAAACGCTCCGCACACTGCTCGGTTCCTCCAGCGCATTCGCTATTCCTCCGTATGAGAGTTCAGCGCAGACGCCTTCCCACCTCTAACCCTTTCCCCAAACACCACAACCTCTGACTCAACTGGAATTAGAAGCTGGTGGAAGCAAATGACAGGTTGTTTCGAGATGGGGTCTCACTTCACCGTGCACCCCAGACTGGTGAGCCTTCTGCTTCAGTCTCCCGTCTGCTGGGATAACAGGCACATACCACACACCACAAAGCTTTAGTGGACCCACCTGGAGGAAGAATTTGCAGGTCCTTGGGCCTATTTTCTGTTCCATATAGCTGAACTGGGCTTGACTAACCTCCATTCTCTTTTGTGTTTTGTTCTCTGAGACAGGGCTTTATGGAGCCCAACCTGGCCTCCAAACTCCCTACGATTGGGAGGTTGGCCCTGATCTCCCAACCTTCTATCTCCCAAGGGCTGGGATTATAGGTGTATGCCACCATGCCCAATTTGACCAGCCGCAACCCTTACCTCTTTGGGGGCAGGTCACACCGTAACTTCAAGTAAACCTGGAGGCTGGAAAGGGTGGCATACAATTACATCATATGCTGTTGGCATCATCACTGCTAATCCATGCCCTCCATGGGAGGAGACTGGGTAACTTGTACCCCAAGAAGGAAAAGGGCTGAGATTCATCCCAACAACACTAGCCACGCCTTTCCCCACCTACACCCTATTGTCTCTACCACCACCCTTCCATATTGAGCCCTGGAACATGTAAGCCTCCGAATGGCTTAGAGTAGTTGTAAAATACAGGAAATAGTCTCACCGGCCTGAGCCTTGGTCCCACTGTACAGAGGGAAAGAGCCGGAAGGGGAGTGGTGAGGGGAGGTCATCGGAGAGCTGGTACCTCATCACAGTCAGCTGAGGCCAGAGAGGGACAGGTCAGCGTGGCCTTGCACTGGTCCCGCCTCCCTCCCTTTGGTGGATGGAACACACCAGGAATAAACCCTGAACCTGACCTCGCCCTGAGGTGGCTGCAGGCGGAGGATCCGATGAGACTCAAACTCATCCAGGTTGACAGAGCTATGGAATGACACCTCATCAGCTCGAATCCCTGGCCCATAACCTGCCAAGAAAAGGAAGCGGTTCTCCTGACACGTTTCAGAAAAAGAGACGAGACACTTCCAACTTCTCTCCATATTATTCTGGAAGGGAAAATTCATGCTCTCCTTACCCCTCAGTTCTGACTTTCCAACACAAAGTTCTTCTGTCAAGCCAATGCATATCTCTGTGGGAGGAAAGGACATGAGAAAGGGGATAGCAAATACCACCACAGACATCACCAGGACGCCTGTACCACACCCAAGCGTCAGTCCTCACCAGAACCACTGGGAAGGAAGCTCTTGAGCCGAATCTCTCCTTGAACATCCACCTTCAACAATGAGCCCTGGAGGCGAAAACAAAGTTGAGCTCAGCCTTCCCCACCTATCACTGCCCTTCAAGTCCAGGAGTGGGAGCCCAGACTTACGTTAGACGCAATCAGCACAGACAGTCTCTCCACCACATCCAAAAATACCTCGTTCTTCTGGCTCTAAGAAAGAGAGGGTCTGAGTTACGGAGCTGAAAACAGGCTTTTGGTTTTTTGGTGTTTCTTTCTTTCCTTTCTTTCTTTCTTTCTTTCTTTCTTTTTTTTTTTTTTTCTGAGACAGAGTTGAGATGGGGTTTCTCTGTGTAAAAGAGCCCTAGCTGTCCTGGACTTGCTTTGTAGACCAGACTGGCTTCAAACTCACAGAGATCTACCTGCCTCTGGCTCCCAACTCCTAGGATAAAAAGTAGGAACCACTCCACCCAGCCTGAAAACCTGTCTTTAAATGGACGGGCAATGTCAGGCATGGGGAGACACATGCCTTTAATCTCAGCACTT
This sequence comes from Apodemus agrarius, assembly GCA_964023405.1. Taxonomy (NCBI): domain Eukaryota; kingdom Metazoa; phylum Chordata; class Mammalia; order Rodentia; family Muridae; genus Apodemus; species Apodemus agrarius. Next base: position 29,546,829 of record OZ030028.1, read on the forward strand.
GGGAAGCTGAGGCAGGAGGATTGCCATGAGTTGAAGGATTACAAGGTGAGAGCCTGGGTTGGAGGACCAAAGGAGAGCCTGTCTCAAAAAAACCAAAGGAACAGGAACTGCAGAGACGGCTCAGTCAAAAAAGGGCTTGTCATGTAAATATGGCAATCTGAGTCTGGTCCTCAAAATCCGGGTGAATGCCACGGTCATGTAGGTTGCTATAGGTAACCTATAACCTACACTAGGGAGGTGAAGATATGCAGATCCCTGAGGCTCACTGGTAGGCCAGCCGGCCCCGCCTGTCAGTGAGCTCCAAGCTAGTTTCAAAGGCGGTGGATGGCATTTCTGAGGAGGACATCAAAGGCCTGGTCCTTTGGCCAGCATACTAACGCATGCTCTGCACATACACACATACACTCATGCATAAAATAAGAGAGGCAGCAGAGGGACAGGAGAGTTGAAGTAGAATCCTGGGATGGGAGCCCAGGGGCAAGGGAAGGAATACCACTACCACGTCTAAGGGAGTAGAAAGATAAGTGGGTCCTAGGACAACCATCAAGTCTGGCCCCACCGATCTTCCCTTACCTGGTCAGAACGACTGGACAAGACGGGGCGGCTGGCTGCACTGCTTGGGGCCACTCTGTTCTGCTGCGTCTCTGCCCCAAACTGTAAAGCAGCCAAGGCAACCAACCTTCAGCTCTGATGCTCGCAGCCAACCCTCCTGCCCCTCTTCTGTCCCAGCTACTGACCAATCCAACGCTGCTGAGGTCAAAAAGGCTGAAGGGCTTGCTGACCACGGCTTCAGTCTGGATGAAGTTCCTTAGCATCTCTGTGGATGTAGTCTGCACATAGCCGTAATCCTGAGAGACAGGAAGAGTTGAAATGGTGTGGATGGAGCCTCCCAACCACAAACGCCGTGAGAGGACATTTCCTTCATGGTAGCTTGGTATCAGAGAACAAAGTCCTTGGGGCTGAGGAGATGGTTCAGTGGGGCTTTGCTGACCAAGGGTGTGGACCCGAACTCCATCCCCAGAATGTAAGAATATAAGAAGGGCAGGTTACTGAGCATCGCCGGGCTGTGGTGGTACCTGACTTTAATCCCAGTGCTTGGGAGGCAGAGACAGGCGGATTTTTGAGTTCGAGGTCAGCCTGGTCTACAGAGTGAGTTCCAGGACAGCCAGGGCTACACAGAGAAACCCTGTCTTGAAAACAAACAAACAAACAAATTACATCTATAATCCCAGTGTTCCCATTCAGAGAAGAGAAACAGAGACAGGAGAATCCCAGGAAGCTGGTAGGCTAATTACTTTACTGTATATGCATTGTAGAACAAAGAGACCTTGCCTTTTTCTTTTCTTTCTTTTTCTCTTTGTTGTTTTTGTTTTGTTTTGTTTTTTCCCCAAGACAGGATTTCTCTGTGTAACCCTGGCTGTCCTGGAACTCACCCTGTAGATCAAGCTGACCTTGAACTCAAGAGATTCATTCACCTGCCTCTGCATCCTCAGTGTGCCACTATGGCTGGCTTCTGTTTAAAACTTTTTGAGACAAGGTCTCATTATGTAACCCTAGCTGGCCTTCAACTCATTATGCCGACTGGGAATGCCTCAAACATCGAAGCGCTCCGTGTGCCCCTGGATGCATGGTATATTAAAGGCGTGTACCACCATGGCCAGCGAAGGACTCTGGCTTGAACAAGGTGGAAGGTCAGGACCAATACTTGATATTGTCCAACCGGAAAGAGAAGGACACACACATGGAGACAGACAGACATCCTGTGAGATGGCTCTGCTGGTGCTTGCTATCAAGCGAGTCAACTTTAGTTCCATCCCAGAGACCTAGACAGTATGTTAGTTGGGAACAAGCAAAAGAAACTTATTCTGGTTTTTTTGGTTTTTTGGTTTTTCGAGACAGGATTTCTCTGTGTAGCCCTGGCTGTCCTGGATCTCTGTAGACCAGGCTGGCCTCGAACTCAGAAATCCGCCTGCCTCTGCCTCCCAAGCGCTGGGATTAAAGGCGTGCGCTGCCGCCCGTCTTAAGAAACTTATTCTAGAGGGGGGGGGGAATGATTGGGGAATAGTTGGGGGGGAGAGGAATTATGGGACATATGGTGTGTGGGGGGGACTGGGAAAGGGGAAAGCCTTTGGAATGTAAACATAGAATATAGAAAATAAGAATTACATAAAAAAAGAAACTTATTCTAAATACTATCATTTCATTCTCAGACTTCCTAACAGCTGAACAGCATCTGTTGTAAATAGCTGTCTGATTTCAGACATCTTAGAAACAACTTGTAGAGTTGTCTGAGTCCAGCCATGTCAGGGACAGTTTGTAAGGGAACCGGTCGTTTGAGTTCAGACTCCTCAAGGGCAATTTCTCCATCTTGCTGGCAAGATCAACTAAGCTCATGTTCCCAATCCCAGAAAACTACTCCTAATCTGATTGGTGAAAGCTCCCTTGCTCAACCCCTGTCTGTCAAAACACGACTGGACAGTGATACAGCTCAGCCCGCTCTCCTCACGTTGTGGTGTCATCCTCTGACTACGCTAGGCAAGTTCCTGAGTCTGTTCTACAGCCCTGATCGATCAGTACTGGCCTGACTACAATACATTTTTGTCATCTGCATTGACCTAGTGCTTGAGTTGTGGTGGTTTTATATTGGATTTAAGCAGGCCCCCACAACAAGTAGAAGAGACCTGACTCCAGCAAGTTGTTCTCAGAACACACATGTGCAGTGGTGAGGACACGCAAAATTGAATAAATAAACTTTTAGGAAGAGGGAAGTTTTTGGGCCTTACCAGCACTTCATCCAGGAGTTCGTAGACAAGCGCCACATTCCGTGAGATGGTTCCCTCGTTGAGTGAGCCACAGTAGTCACCCAAGAGAGTGGCTAGCCTGAGGAAACACAGCAGATCGTGTGTGAATAAACCTCACACGCCCTCCTTCTTAGGTGCCTGTCCCAGCCCTACTCACCGGGAAAGCAGTTCCAGGAGGCTGAAAGGAGAGACGTTTTCTGAGGTTGTGGCCACCAAATAGAGACCACTGTGTCTGATGTGAATGAAATGACGATCGTCGTGATACTGAGGCAGAGTTGAGGACAGAGACATTAACAAATGACCAGAAATGGAGTCATGTAGACTGCAAGATGGCACCCTGAGGTCTACTAGTGATGGTGGGAAGTGTGACTCTGGGTGATCCCCTGAGACCTAAGACCTGGCTGCCTAACGTGTAAAGTACCTACCTCTCAGAGTTGTTGATAGTCAAGAGATGGGGGGTGCATGGCTCTGTATCTGGCTTCTTGTTAGTACAATACATTTATCTTACTTGGAGAAACCAATTCTCCCTCCCTAAAAGCTTCCTACCAAGCCGCCCTTGACAGGGAGAGAAGAGGCACCCCACCCACATCCACAGTTCTAAAGCCCTGCTCGCCTGCCACAGTAGTTACCATGACAACCGGGGACTCGCCTCCAGGCAGTCCCGTCAGCTTCCGGTAGAAGAGATCCGCCACATCACGACCACCACTGTCCCCGCGGACTATTCAGGTGGAAAGATTGTTAAGGAACAGGCGACACGGACTGATCTGGGCTTGATTTCTCCCCAGCTACCCTATCCGGTCTCCCGGGTCAAAGGATACAGTCTTTATAGATGAGCGGATCCCCCTTGGAAGACAGAATGAAGAACTGGGAAATCATGGCCGTTCTGGAGGATAGACGAGAAGACGGTGAAAGTTGAGCCCACCCCGCCTTGAGGACGCGGAACAAAAGGCCGCAAGGAGGCTGGCACTTTAAGAAATACTCCTCCCCCCAAAAAAAGAAAAGAAAAAGAAATACTCCTCCCACACACACACTCGCGAGCATTAATTTCGAACCGCGGGAAACCGGGTGCCCAACCCGCCAGGACCTGGCAATCTTCCACTGGCCCGCCTCCTAGGCCCCTGTCAGTCAATCTAGATTCGTCCAATGATTGGCTAAAGTTGGGGGCCGGCAGCGGTTGGGAACCCCCTATCTGATTGGCCGGTTCTCAGCCGCATGGGTCACATGGGTGACGACGTTTCGCGCCAATTTCGGTTGGACGGCTACATCCCGCCGCGCGCTCGTTTTCTGCTTCCCTAGAGTGAGACTTCTGAGCCCTTCAGGTCCTGCCGCACGGTCCCCGGCAGCGATGGCGCTTAAGGACTACGCGATCGAGAAAGGTGAGGCTCTGTAGGGCTGAGGGATGGCGTCCTCGGAGGGAAACTTCTCTACCTGCACCTGTTGAGGGGAGCTGGAGTCCTGGGGGAAGCTGGGATCTGTAGCTCTGGGGACAGGCGAACTGCGCCTGGAATAAGCAGTGGGCCTCAAGGGTGGCGGAAGCAATCCTGCCTGGGAGAGCTGATGTGGTTGTGTTATGGAGAGAACCCAGTGGAGGCCACAAAGAGGAGGGGGAGCGCTCGGGAGAGACGGGATGACGTGGAACCTTCGATACACGGCCGGAGGGGGACTTGGTCACTCGGCCAGCCTCTGCGCCTTGGGGCGCTAGCGAATTCCCGCGTCCACTCGAGGCGAGCCGGAGTTCAGAGGCGGGGCTTGCCAGACCGCTGCGTGCCGCGATTGGTTGTTTTCGGCCGCCCTCCAAGCGGAAGTAGAGGCGGGCGGAAGTGGCGCTATCCGATTTAGGGACTGTCGTGTGTAAACAGTGTCCTTCCGCGCGGTGGCATCGGAGATCTTTGCCGTAGGCAGGGGCGTGCCTGGAATTGGGAGACTGAGCGCCCCGGCGGCGAAAGGTGGCAGTGTGGTGGACCCGAGTGGCCCTTTGGCGTTCTGGCCAATCCCCGCACGGCCACCCGTCTCGGGCGGAGGAATCCTGGGCTGTGAGGCGGCTAGAATCTGGGCCCATGTGCTTCTTTGTTTACTAAGAGCGGAAGCAGTGGCGGGAGCGGGGCGTGGGGTGCAGAGGAGGCCTAGCGGCGGACGTCCTGGCGGGAGCCGAAGAAAAAGAACTGTACTGGTAGAGGGAGAGTCGAGCGTCTTAAGTCGATTGTGAGCGAGCTGAGGAGATTGAAGAAACAGAGACTCCTAACTAAGGCAGAGAGTGGAATTCTCTTGGGGGAAGGTTGGGTAAGACTCTTGTAGCTGCCCGGGGACCTATATTCTTCCCCGAGTAAAAACAGACTTGTGAAAAGGAGCACTGCCTACTTTGGGGGGAACTTGGTAGATTTGTTTTGAATGTTCATTTAACTTACTAGTTCACAGGTTCCGTCTTAAATGAAAGTGGGTTTCTTAGATTTCCGTTAAGAATTTGAAATAAAGAATCCAAAAGGAAGAGTGATTGTTTTCTACTCTATTTTTTCTTTTTTGCTACATTATTGTGTGTGTGAGCACTCGCACGTTTGCACGGGCATATCACAGCTTACAGGTGGGTGCTAGACACCCGTGGAACTCTTCTTCCAATCTGTGGGTGGGCCCCCGCGATAGACCTCCGATCGTTAGGCTTGGCAGCAGTGATCTTTTCTACCTCACTGCAAAGATTTGTTTCTTATTTTATATTTGTAGAAAAAGTTAAGAAGTTCCTCCAAGAGTTTTATTATGATGATGAGCTTGGGAAGAAGCAGTTCAAGTATGGGACCCAGTTGGTAAGTCTCAGGCTTGGTTATGGGCAGTGGAGTGGCATGTAAGAACTTGTATAAGGAGACCTACTTTGTCCCCTATCGCAAGGATGGCTATCTAGCAGTGAATGACTTGATTTTGACTGTTTTTATACAAAGTTGGGTTTGTTTTGTTTTTCCATTTATTTTAGCTTCCTTCTGGGTTTTCTTAGCTCTTCTAGTTGTGTTTATACCGGTGTGTTTGTGCTCACATCGGCATGCCAAAGCATGTGTGATCAAAAGGACAATTTGTGGAAGTCCATTCTCTCACCATGTGTGCTCTGGAGAGCAGCCCCGATCACCTGACCCTATGGCAACTGTCTGATCTGCTGAGCCACCTCATCCATTCCTAGCTTTAGGGAGAGACTGTGTGTGGCTCAGACCAGCATCAAGAACACTGTATGTAGTTACTTACAGCTGAGGTTGGCTTTGAGCTCCGCGTTCTAAGTGCTGGGATTATAAACACCACTGTGCTGGACTGTGTTCTGTTCTTTCCCCTCTGGGGGTACACCAGTGGCTTTTCTTTTGTGTGTGAGGTGAACTTGACCCTAAAGTGTTCCTGTCTCTTCCTTACCTCAGGTTCATCTGGCTCATCGGGAACAAGTGGCCCTGTATGTGGACCTGGATGACATAGCTGAAGATGACCCTGAGTTGGTCGACTCAATTTGCGAGAATGCCAAGCGCTACTCAAGGCTGTTTGCCGATGTTGTGCAGGAGCTTCTGCCGGAGTACAAGGAGAAGGAGGTAGGCGCTGCTTTCCAGGCTCCTCTACCCCTTCTTTGCCCTCGGCCCTCTTTTCTGTCCTCCTCCTTTTCCTTCTTTTTAGGTGGTGAATAAGGATGTCCTGGATGTTTACATTGAGCACCGGCTGATGATGGAGCAGCGGAGCAGAGACCCCGCAGCAGTCCGCAACCCCCAGAACCAGTATCCTTCTGAGCTCATGCGGAGATTGTGAGTATCTCTGTGGGAAAGGGCAGGGGCTTGCTCTCCAGGGACTTGCTGACAAACATTTCTTTCTCGTAGTGAGTTGTATTTCCAAGGCCCAAGTAGCAGCAAGCCTCGAGTGATCCGGGAAGTCCGAGCTGATTCTGTGGGGAAATTGTTAACTGTGCGTGGCATTGTCACTCGTGTGTCTGAAGTCAAGCCCAGGATGGTGGTGGCCACATACACTTGCGATCAGTGTGGGGCAGAGACCTACCAGCCGGTATGTATACAGTAGGGAAAAGGGAAATATGCCCGTATTCTTTGTCCTTGAAATAAATGATTTGTTCCACTGATTACAAACTGTCGTTTTCTCCCAGGCTATTGCAAAAGTTGTTTCGATATTCGTTTTTTAATTCTTTGATGTCGATTTGATCTCTGATCATTTTGACTGGGACTATTTCAAGGGGTCCTTAATACTTTCAAAATGTTTTGACAAAGAGCAGAAATGATCCCTGTGGTGATTGTAAGACTTGATTTCCTATTTCCTTTCTTGTTTCTAGATCCAGTCTCCTACCTTCATGCCTCTGATCATGTGCCCCAGCCAGGAGTGCCAAACCAATCGCTCAGGGGGGCGGCTATACCTACAGACTCGTGGCTCCAAATTTATTAAATTCCAGGAAATGAAGATTCAAGAACATGTAAGTTTAGGGGGTATGAGTCCTGCAGCTGGTTACGAAATTGCAGGAAGATTGGGAAAGAAGTTTACCCAGAATATTTTTTATATTTGCTCTTAATCAGAAAGTGATTTAATTGAAGCTTTTCGGGTTGTATTGGGAGGAGGATAAAAGAGCTTCCTTCCTGAAGTCTTCTGGGTTGGGCTGGCTGAATCTTACCATCAATCGGGCATCTCCTGGGATGGTGGCTGGTTGGGTCAGGTCTGCCTCACTTTTCTCCTTCCTTGTCTCATGTGTTCTGTGTCATGCCCTCCCCTATACCCCCCAATCTCCTAGAGTGACCAAGTTCCTGTGGGAAACATCCCTCGTAGCATCACAGTGGTTCTAGAAGGTGAGAACACAAGGATTGCCCAGCCTGGTGACCACGTCAGCGTCACTGGCATCTTCTTGCCAGTCCTGCGCACAGGGTTCCAACAGGTGGCACAGGTGAGGGTGTTTTGAAATGAGGAAATAGCTGCCTTTCCGCCTCATCCCACTCACTCTTCAGGCCCTTGTGGGTAAGAAGTTGTCGGGGAATCTGGTGATGGGGATTTAAAGGGACTGCGTCTGCATCCTGACATTCTTCTGCCCAGGGTCTGCTCTCAGAAACTTACCTGGAAGCCCACCGGATTGTGAAGATGACAAAGAGTGAGGATGATGTCTCTGGGGCCGGAGAGCTGAGCGCAGAGGAGCTGAAGCAGATTGCAGGTGAGGGCCAGCAGCCCGAGGTGGTGGTGGGTTCCATCCGAGCTTCTGTCCTGAAGACAGTGCTGTGGCTTACTGCTCGCAGAGGAGGACTTCTATGAAAAGCTGGCTGCCTCCATTGCTCCGGAGATCTATGGGCATGAAGATGTGAAGAAGGCACTGTTGCTGCTCCTGGTGGGTGGTGTGGACCAGTCTCCTCAAGGCATGAAGATAAGAGGTAAGAAAGACGAGACTTAGGAAGGCAGAATTTGGGGGGTAAAAAAGAATCCCACAAGTCTGTAAATGACAATTTAAGAGTTGGTGACTTAGCTTAGTGGTTGTTGGTGTGGACTTTGGGGAAGGGACCCAAGTCTCGAGTGCTCCTCCCTGTTGGCATGACGACTTGGTGGACAATGTCATTCAGGCTTCCTGCTCATTTGCCAGGAAACATCCACATCTGCCTCATGGGAGATCCTGGTGTGGCCAAATCTCAGCTCCTGTCTTACATTGACCGTCTGGCGCCCCGAAGTGAGTATGGACAGGGACAGGGCTTGGTGTTTAGTAAACACGAAGGCCTGTGGAAGGTCTGGGGAGGGTGGTTCCTTTCTTTAGCAGTTTGTGGTTTCTCTTTGCAGGTCAGTACACAACTGGCCGGGGCTCCTCTGGTGTGGGGCTCACAGCAGCTGTGCTGAGAGACCCTGTGAGCGGGGAACTGACATTGGAGGGTGGTGCCCTGGTGCTGGCTGACCAGGGGGTGTGCTGCATTGATGAGTTTGACAAGATGGCCGAGGCTGACCGAACAGCCATCCATGAGGTTATGGAGCAGCAGACCATCTCCATCGCCAAGGCAGGAATTCTCACCACCCTCAATGCCCGATGCTCTATCCTGGCTGCGGCCAACCCTGCCTATGGACGCTATAACCCCCGCCGCAGTTTGGAGCAGAACATCCAGCTTCCGGCTGCTCTGCTCTCTCGATTCGACCTCCTCTGGCTGATTCAGGACCGGCCCGACAGAGACAATGACCTCCGGTGAATGAAGTATACAACACCCATAGAGACAGCCCATTTTAGTGACTTTGGGACGGGAGGTGACATCAGAAAGCCACTCAACTTGTCTGTGTATAGACAACCTTCCTTGTCTGCAGTTCGTAGGGAGCTAGAAGGTTGGAGCCGAGATGTTGAGGGATTTCTGGGAGGCCTGTCTGCCATGCTTTTGAGCAGAGGTGGGGTTAAAAGGGGATACTGAGTCAATCTCAGGGTGTTACAGCCCTAAAGAATGTTGCCTGTCTTCTCTCCAGGTTGGCCCAGCACATCACCTATGTCCACCAGCACAGCCGGCAGCCACCAGCACAGTTTGAACCTTTGGACATGAAACTTATGAGGTAGGAGGGTTGGGGAGGTGGGCATGTCTTGGGAGTACTCGGCTATGGCACTGTCTTATGCCAGGTGTGACTGAAAGAAAAGCTTTCAGCCTTGAGGACATATTTACTCCTCGCTCTGTAGCCGAGCCGCACAAAGCAAAGGGTTAGCAGAAACTTCTGGTTTTGGGTTGACGAGCAACAGGCCTTACATATTCCTAGCTGCTGTGAAACCTGGGACAGGAGGATCTCTTAGAGATCTTTCGGGGATGTCTCCAAAAGCGACTCCCCTCCTGTATATAGAATAGCCTTCCTCACCGTCTCATCCTGTCCTAGGCAGGCATGGCGCAGATGCCTCAGTGCACCTCACTGACCTTCAGGTTGCCAAGTTGGTTTTTACTTGCTCTCTCGTTTGTCAGGGGCTAATTTAAATCCTCCCAGGGCAGGTGCATTTGTCTTGCTTTGGTAAATGTCTTTTTCCTGGAAAGTTGGAAGTTACTTTAAGCACTGGCACCCTGCTTGGAGAAATCATTCTGTTATGCCTAAGCAAATAGCTGTCCACTTCAGCAAGGAACATTAAGTGGGGAGTCTCCTATAAAGCGTGCCTGTCTTCTGCCTTCCCATGAACCCTGTTTCCCACAGACGGTACATAGCCATGTGCCGCGAGAGACAGCCCACAGTGCCTGAATCCCTGGCTGACTACATCACTGCAGCATATGTGGAGATGAGGCGAGAGGCCCGGGCCAGTAAGGATGCCACCTATACTTCTGCCCGGACCCTGCTGGCCATTCTCCGACTTTCCACTGCTCTGGTGAGTGGTGGGTCCCTGTCAGCTGGAAGGCTGACCCTTGCCTGCCACCTCACCTCATGACCCTCGAGCTGCCTTCTTCCCTCCTACCAGCCCTGCTGGGACTAAAGTGCTGACAGTGCAGATAGTGGTCCTCTGTGCTACCGCACTGTGGGTACTTGCTGCTCCAGCAGGGCACGTGCAACGCCCACGGAGGGAAAGGCTGCTTGCTGCTTGAATCCATGAGGGGTGGAAGGACTTGAATTCCTGATATCCTAGATTTGATCTTAGAAATCTCCATTCTGTCCTCCCCCCTTGAACCTTAGTCATGGGGGCTCCAAAGTGCTGTTCGTGCAGGTAGTGTAATTACCCGACCTACTGCTGAGCCAGCACTTCCCGAGCCCCCACGACAGGCACCGCCGCTGACAGTGGCCCTAGCTGAGCGCCCCAGGCTCCATTTGTCTTGATGAGGAGCCTAGTGGAGTTCAGAAGGGTCTGGTCTCCCTCACAGGACCGCTGAACAGCCACCGGGACTGGCCAGTGTTGAGAGGCGGAGACTTGGGCAATTGCTGGACGCTGCCCTGGGCATTGCACTTGTCTCGGTCTGACAGTGCCGGCCCAACACTGCAGATGTGGGGGGCAGGGAGGAGCCCCTAGTTTTTTGTTTCACGAGTAGGCAAATGTGGTTTGCCCAGGCTTGGAGCAAGAGCACAGATCCTTGACGTCTCCCCCTCCTCCCCCCCTCTCCCCATCTTTTCCTTGCCTTCCTCTTAGGCTCGCCTTCGGATGGTGGACATTGTGGAGAAGGAAGATGTAAATGAAGCCATAAGGTTGATGGAGATGTCAAAGGACTCGCTGCTAGGTGAAAAGGGACAGACAGCCAGGTGAGTGTGGGACAGAGGACTGAGCAGGCCACTCCTCCCTCGTGGCTTCACACATACACGTCTGCCCTCAGGGTTTTGATGCTGATTGCTACTGTTTGTAGCCCCTGTACCTTAACCTTTCCATCCTTGTCTTTCAGGACCCAGAGACCAGCAGATGTAATATTTGCCACCATCCGTGAATTGGTGTCAGGGGGGCGGAGTGTCCGCTTTTCTGAAGCTGAACAGCGCTGCATATCGCGTGGCTTCACGCCAGCCCAGTTCCAGGCAGCTCTGGATGAATACGAGGAGCTAAATGTCTGGCAGGTCAACACTTCTCGGACACGAATCACCTTTGTCTGATCGCCAGTTCTTTGAGTCCTGCTGCCTACGCCAGAGGGTGTGCTGTGTGTCTGTGTGTCCCTCGGAGAAAAGCTTCTTCCCATGCTGCACTTTCTTATTCTGCCAATAAAGTGTTCTGACTGCCTCTTGCTTGGGCCTGGCTTATTACTTAGTACTTGTTACAAGTACTTGTTACTTATCTGCAGTACTGAGCCTTAATGTGCTAGTCAAGCTGGGAGGTCCAGCCTTGGGACCACTGTCTGAGGTGTTCCCACTATGGACACTTGGCTTGTTAGACCCCCACATCTACAAGTGATGACACGGGATGGGAGGGACGCAGAAAGCTACACCTGGCACAAGGCGTGACTTAGGTGGAAGGTCTAATGAGGTGCACTTCACACATACACACACACATACCCTCAGAATACAGCAAAACAAGGACTTGAGTTACATGGGCCTCCCTCCCCTTCCTATGAGAAGCACTTGCAGTGAAATTAGCTTGGGAAAGCAGTCGTTGGCCTGTGTGAATTGACCACAACACAATGAGCTGGAAGCAAGGGGAGCGTCTATCACGTTCTGTCTACCTCAAGTCATTAAGGTGGATAGGTGGTCAAAAAGTGTGGATAAATGAAATGGGTCCTGCCAGAGTGAGGCTGCCCTGAATGAAGTCAGTCCATGTTGAGAAACCAGTGTGGTGCCTGAGAGGACAAAGCCACCGGAAGGGCTGCTAAGGGGCTGCTCTTTTATTAATGAGTTTCTCTAAGGGGAATGTGGTGCTCAGTCCCGTGGAACAGGTGTCTGAGCCCCGTACATCATCCCTTCCAGAACCCTCATCAGAAAAACAGTCCCCGCATTCGCCTGCCGATGCCTTGTCGGTCGTAGAGGACGTTGAACTTGTTCACAAACTGGTTCATTGTGTTGCACGTTTTGGTGATGGTGCCGAGGTAGGCCATGAGCCCCACGTCATTGCATTGCTGGGAGGGAACAGAAAGAACCAGTTCCCCAGGGGTCCCTCGTGTTAGCCAATGTCACTGAGTTTCACCTCCTAACTGTGAGGTGGTGTGAGCCCCACCTCCCCATCCAGGGCGTTAACACTCACGTCATAAAAGTCTGTCTTGAACTTGTCAGTGCTGAGAACCGGAAGGCAGTGACATAGGGCATAGGCCTCCCGGAGGATCTCATGGTTGAAGGGGACTTCTCCTAAGGGCACAATGAAGCTGCACTGATGTGGATGCTGTCACTTCTCCAGGAGGGAGAAAAAAGTTAGGACTGAGAGCGGCAGCTCTCCCTACCTGCTTCCGAGGCTTTGACGTACTCTAAGATGAGCTTCACACGGCTGTGCAGCATCTTGATAGCGCTGTGCTGAGCTATCAGGTGTTCCGCCACTGCAGGGGGGTGGGGAAAATGAAAGGCGGCATGTGGCCACACCCCACCCATCCCCCCAAAGGATGTGTTCACCTCCCTTACCAGTGGAGTTCTCCCCACTGCCCGTTGCTGTCATCCGGGCCACATGGTCTACACCGATCCGTTCAGCCTCCTCTGTGGCCAGAGTGTAAGTGAGTTCAGCAAACAGCATTGTGGCCTGCAGAGTAAAGGGTTCCCATAGAGGGAGAGTCAGCAAACAGGGCTGGGCAGATGGCTGAGGAGGCAGCGCACCTGCTGCCCAAGTCTGAACATCCGAATGTAGAGCCGAGCCGCAGAACCCACATTGTGTGCTATGTGGTAGCATGTGTCTGTGATCCCGGAACTCCTACGGTAAATGGGAAGTGGGGACAATTCCCAGAAGCTCACAGGCCAACCTGCCTGGCAACTAAGGAAGTCTGTCTCGAAGTAGACTGCTAGGACGGACACCCAGCGCTATCCCATTCCTGCGCACATGTGCACTGCACGTGGCGAACAGGCTAAAAGCAGGGTTTGAAGGTTGCAGGTAAAGTATTACCTCTCCATTGATTATATCGATGACAGACTCAAAAACGCTGACAGGAAGCTGTAAAAACAGAGACAAGAGAACAGCTCTTACTAAAGCAAATGCACTTGAACTTACACACGCGCCAGGCTGGCCTTGAACTCACAATCCTGCCTCAGTCTCCTGAGTACTAAGCACAAGTTCTGTCAGCACACTTGACTCACGCTTTCTCTAATTTCCCCCAAAGCCTACTGGAGTAGGTTTTACCCACATTACATATGCAAACACCACTAAAGAGGTGATGTCACACAACTGACTGACGGGCATAAACAGCAGCGCGGAGGGTCAACTGAAGCGTTCTCTAGTACACATGATGTCACTGAGTCAATCAGAGCAGAGGCATAGTGGCAGATGATCAAAACAAAGGGGACACTGGGTCAACAGTACTCACATCTGTGTGCTTGGTCATAGGGTTCAACTTCAGAAAGAGAGGACTCTCAATTATCTCGCAAACCTAGAAGATAAGGCAAAAAGCCCAGAAAAAGTATCTCTTCTTCCCCTAAAGCTTCCGTTCTCTTCCCCAAAAGGCACACATTTGAGCTTTTATACCTGTTTATGAACGTGGATGTCTGAGGGGTCAGGTGGCCCCCCTGTGGTATACCAACCTAGAAACTCCAGCTCCTTGAAAACCTGTTTAACTGGAGAAGAGGGGCCAGAGTAAATATTTCTCTAAACAGCTCATCCTTAGTTTGACAGACCTGGTGCGTTTCCTTACCCGCTCTTCCCTCCCTCTTCAAGTTTCCAGTCAGTTTGAAATAACTATACCTTTCTATTCTTTCATCTCTCTCATCCTTTATGTGCAGAAGATAACCTTGAACTTCTGACCACTTGCCTCTATCTCCTGGGTTATGTGTACTGAACTCTGGGCTTCCCGAATGTTAGGGCAAGCACTTTACCCCACTGCCCTACATTCCCAGGCCTTTTATTCTTTAAGACACACACACACACACACACACACACACACACACACACACAGACACACACACATCTTCCCACTTTTCCTTCCCCACCCACTTCTATTCCCCTCTCACACTGCTCCTCCTTGGTGTAATAATATTCTTTGTCAATGATAATCTTCTCTTCCACGGTGTGGGACAGCAGCTCAAAGGAGTTCATCACTTCGATATTTCGCCCCTCCTGCTTCCCGATCAGAGCCCCAATCACTAAAGGGAGAGAAGCAGAAGCGCAAAGAAAACAGGTGAGGAACAGGCATCTCGAAAACCTTTCCCGAGACTCTGAAGTCTGAGTGAATCAATGGCTGGGGCAACAGCAATTTAGAAGAAAGGGAGTAAAGAGAAAAGTGACTGGAGGAAATTTCCAAGAAGAGATTTTTGGGATTTACACACACACCCCACTCACCCTGCATAGGCCGCCCCTCCTGGGAGCGCATGCGGATCCAATGGTCTGAGATGTTGAGGATGACAAGGGGATGAAGAGCGACGGAAACACTCCCGGTCACTCCGGAGGCCATCACGCTGGGAACTGTTAAAGGTGTGAGGAAAACATAGCGGGTGAGAGCTCGGGCCCACACATTCTCCCCTGGACACGGGAGCAGGGGACCGGCAGAGCCGGGCCGTCCATCCCCGCCCTCAAGTTATCCTGGGAGAGATATCGCTTCTCCCAGGTTTAAGAAGTACTCAAGACACTCCGCAAGGGCGACTCCAGAAGTCGCTCCGCGCACCCCGTTACCTGCTGCATCCACCTCCATACCGCTACTGCCTCCGCTCCCGTTCGCCCCCGCCGCAGCCGCCGCAGCCGCCATTTTCCCCGCGCCCACCAGCCACGGCCCGCCCCTTTCCTTCCCGGCTTCCGTCGGCGAGCGGCGCATGCTCAGTGTGTACTTGGTGCTGCTAATGGGCGGGGCATCTGCCAGTACTTGGTAGCCCGGGTTGCTCAGTGTGCTGTTGTTTTGCTGCTACCGGCTCTCATGTAAACCAGCCTGGCCATAAGATCGGTATTGTGTAACTGAGGATGGCTTTGAACTTTTATCCTCTTGCCTTTACCTCCCAAGGAGGGCTGTTAGTTTCCAGGGCTCAAGTGGATACCCCGTCAATACTAGACGCAGAGAAAATTGCGATCAAAAGGAGGAAAGGCTGTAAAGGGAACAGGGAAGGCAGGTTTTATTTTGGTTTTTTTTTTTGTTTGTTTTTGTTTTGTTTTGTTTTGTTTTGTTTTGTTCGTTTTTCGAGACAGGGTTTCTCTGTGTAGCCCTGGCTGTCCTGGAACTCACTTTGTAAACCAAGCTGGCCTCGAACTCAGAGATCCACCTGCCTCTGCCTCCCAAGTGCTGGGATTAAAGGCGTGTGCCACCACCGCCCGGCCGATATAAAATTGTTTATGTTGAATATAATCTATAGGGACTTGGTCACTTGTTCGTTGAGATAGGGACTTACAGGGTTGGCCAGCTGGCTGGGAACTTGCTATTCGTCTAGGCTGACTTCTCAGAGGTCCACCTGCTTCTGCTTCCCGAATGCTGAGATTAAAGGTGAGTGCCGCGCCCCAGCACGCCTAGCTTTTAAAATGGTGTACGGAGGATCTAAACTCCTAACACTTTATCCCCTGAGCCATCTCCCCAGCAGCAGTTACTTTGAACTGTTCAGGTGCTTCTTCAGTTTCAAGGCATCCTGACTCTACACAACTTAGTAACTGCTATTGGGAAGGCTTACGGCCCACGCCTTTATTCCCAGCACTCGGGAGGCAGAGGCAGGCAGAACTCTTGAGTTCAAGACCGCCCTGGTCTACAAAGTAAGTTCCGTTACAGCCAAAGCTACACAACGAAACCCTGTCTTAAAAAGTGGGGTGAGGGGAAGAGTTGCCTTGGTCATGGTGTCTCTTTACAGCAATAGAAAAGTGACTAAGACAATTATGTTTCTTCCTTGGATCAATAACTAAGGCTAAGCGACCTGCTTAAATAGCTAAGAAAGAATATTTGGTCTACAGTCATTCATTTGGGGCCAATAACAACCCCCCCCACCCCCAATCACAGTCACTGAAGGTGTGTGCTTTGGACCAATCATGGCCTTGCACTGATTCACACACAGTAGTTAGTCCTTCCACTAGGGGGCGGGCTCCCTGTCACAGTGGAAATGCTTTCAGGCTCATCTACATTTCACAGCGGCCCATGACAGCGAAGTATCTGGTAACGGCTGTGTCAAACACACAAGGGAAGCTACCTCTTGAGAAGCTTGGGAAATCAACTTCAAGCTTTACACAGCTGTCTCAAGGCTTCTTTCTGTTGCGTGTCTCAGACTTCGGGTGCTGGTCTACGGGTAGTCGGGCTTACTATGAGACTGATAGTCCATTTCCTCGGGGCAGCCTGGGCAGTGAGAGGGATGGGTACAATAGATGATAATTAGGGAGTTAAGTTGCCCTATTCCCAACATCTTTGGTTACTTACAGGAAAATAAACTTTGGGAGTTTTTATACTATAAACCGAAAGAAATTTCCATTACAGGAAAAACAAAAGAAAGAAAACATCATTTCATCTTTTTTTTTTTTTTTTGGTTTTAGTTTTTTTAATTTTTTTAATTTTTAATTTTTTTGTTTTTTGAGAGGGTTTTTCTGTGTAGCCCCGGCTGTCCTGGAACTCACTCTGTAGACCAGGCGGGTTTCGAACTCAGAAATACGGTTGTCTCTGCCTCTGCCTCCCAAGTGCTGGGATTAAAGGCATGCACTACCACTGCCTGGCAGAAAACATCATCATTAATGCTAGCAGCAATTTAACAATATGCTTAAAACTCTCAACCTCTGCCTAGAGAGCTCAAGGAGAACTGGGTCGCCTTCATCTGTCTTGAGTGATTTTTTTTCTTTTTGGATTCTAATAATGTATAGAAAAAGTCAGGCAATGGTGGTATACACCTGTAATCCTAACACTCAGGAGGCAGAGACAGGCGGATTTCTGAGTTCGAGGCCAGCCTGGTCTACAGAGTGAGTTCCAGGACAGCCAGGGCTATACAGAGAAACCCTGTCTCAAAAAACAAGCAAGCAAACAAACAAAAAACAAACAAACAAACAAACAAAACCTATAACAATACATGAGACTGCTTCCATGTGAGAACATGGTATTAGAAGTAACTTAAATCTGCATTCCTCAAATAGGACTTAGAATAAACTACCTCTTATTCCAATTATGTGAGAGATGTGGTTGTACATGTCATGAATAACAAAGGCTTCCATCCCCTGAGCCATTTCTCCAGCCACACAAGGAGAGTATTTTATGTCATACAAAATGTTTGTCAGAGAGCCAGGCATGGTAGCACATACCTTTAATTCCAGCACTGGGGAGACAGAGGCAGGTGGATTTCTGAGTTCAAGGCTAGCCTGGTCTACAGAGTGAGTTCCAGGACAGCCAGGGCTACACAGAGAAACCCTGTCTCAAAAAAGAAAAAAGAAAAAGAAAAAAGGATCTTTGTGAGTTCCAGGCCAGTCTGGTACACATAACAAATTCTAGGCCATCCAGACTTTCAGAGTGATACCCTGTTCAATTAATTAATTGACTAAAAGATTCTATTTGAACATGTTAGGCTTGGGCTTAGTACTAGGCAGGCCATAATGACTTGCAGAGCCCCTTTCTTCATCCTCACAGCTGCTGTAAAAAAAAAAAAGACACACACTATCCTGGGAACGGCAATCCTCACTTCCCCTACAGCACTTCACCAAACCCCCCAGCAATCAGTGGTTACAGGTGGCACATCTCGTACGATAGACACACCTTAGCTGAAGAGCCAAACCTTTCCTCCTTCCCATGGTGCTAGAGTCATAGGTGGTTATGAGCCTACGGACATGGCTACTGGGAGATGAACTCCAGTCCTAGAGTAAGAGTATGTGTTTTTTACGTTCTGTATCACCAGGCCATCCCTCTACTGTGTACTATTGACTATTCATTAACGGCATGGGATGGATGGGGTCAGCCACCTCTCTAAAACCTGTAAGATTCAGTACCTCTCCTTACTCCTGTTTCCTGGCCTGGAATCTCTTCACAACTTCCAGCACAATCTCTGTAGCATGAATAACACTTAGAATAAATCCGTTTACCCACAAACCACAGTATGCCTCAGGGTTCCTCTTGAACCCCCAAATGTGAGACTTTATAGGAAGCTCATGTTAAATTTTTTTTTTTTTTTTTTTTTTTTTTTTTTTTTGGTTTTTAGAGACAGGGTTTCTCTGCATAGCCCTGGCTGTCCTGGAACTCACTCTGTAGTTCAGGCTGGTCTCGAACTCAGAAATCCGCCTGCCTCTGCCTCCCAGTATTTGTTAATAAGGTAGTTAATTATTATCATTTGTTTTGAGACTGAATTTTAGTCTGGCCTAAAGCTTTTTTTTTTTTTTTAAGGTTTTTTTTTTTTTTTTTTTTTTTTTTTTTTGAGACAGTGTTTCTCTGTGTAGCCCTGGCTGTCCTGGAACTCACTCTGTAGACCAGGCTGGCCTCGAACTCAAAAATCCACCTGCCTCTGCCTCTGCCTCCCAAGTGCTGGGATTAAAGGCGTGTGCCACCCAACGCCCGGCCGGCCTCAAGCTTTTGACTCTCTTTCTGTTTCAGGCTCTAAAGTACTGCAATTATAGGTGTGTGCCCCCATGTCAGGCTCATGAATGCAGAATCATTTATGTGAGAAGTCTCATGTAGCCCAGGCTGGCTTTGAACTCAGTATGTACTGAAGAATGAACTTGAATCTCCAATCTCCCTGCCACCACCTCCAAAATGCTAGGAATACAGTACTGTATTCCTCATATTGTCTGGTTTATGCGGCACTGGGGATGGGGACCCAGGGCTTCAGCAAGGCTAGTCAAGCCATCTAAAAGCAAACCTGAGGACTGGAGAGATGGCTCAGCAGATAAGACTACTGGCTGCTCTTCCAGAGGACCCGAGCTCAATTTCTAACACTCATATAGCCACCCATTACCATAACTCCACTTTCAGATGTGATGGCTTCATCTGACTTACATCTGAATCAGGGGTACATATATATACAAGCAGGAAAAACACTCATTAAAATCTTTAATATTAAAACATTAAGCTGGGCGGTGGTGGCGCACACCTGTAATCCCAGCACTCTGGGAGGCAGAGGCAGGCGGATTTCTGAGTTCGAGGCCAGCCTGGTCTACAGAGTGAGTTCCAGGACAGCCAGGGCTACACAGAGAAACCCTGTCTCGAAAAAAACCAAATCCAAACAAAAACAAAAACAAAAACATTAAATCTTTAAATAAATATTAAATCTATTAAAAATTTTTTTTTGTTTTTTTTGTTTTTTTTGTTTTTTGTTTTTTTTTTTGGTTTTTCGAGACAGGGTTTCTCTGTGTGCTCCGGCTGTCCTGGAACTCACTTGGTAGACCAGGCTGGCCTCGAACTCAGAAATCCGCCTGCCTCCGCCTCCCAAGTGCTAGGATTAAAGGCGTGCGCCACCACCGCCCGGCGCTAAAATATTTTTTTAAAGATTTATTTATTTATTATATGTAAGTACACTGTAGCTGTCTTCAGACACCAGAAGAGGGTGTCAGATCACCTTATGGATGGTTGCGAGCCACCATGTGGGTGCTGGGATTTTAACTCATGACCTTGGAAGAGCAGTCAGTGCTCTTACCCGCTGAGCCATCTCTCCAGCCCTAAAATAAATATTTTTAAAAACCGAGTGTTACCGGGCAGTGGTGGCACACGCCTTTAATCCCAGCACTTGGGAGGCAGAGGCAGGTGGATCTCTGAGTTCGAGGCCAGCCTGGTCTACGAAGTGAGTTCCAGGAGGGCTACAGAGAAACCCTGTCTCGAAAAACCAAAAAAAAAAAAAAAAAAAAAAAAAAAAAAACTGAGTGTTGAATGCTTTTAAAAGTTCACAGTGCACTTTTGTTTTTTGTTGTGTATTGTAGAACAGGCTGGCCTCAAACTCACAGAGATCTGCCTGACTCTGCCTCCCAGTGCTGGGATTAAAGGTGTGAAACCACCACGCCTGGCCCATAGCAGACATTTATATTAACGGATTCTTCAAGTTTCTTATATTTACTACGGATGTTTGGGTGATGGTGTTCTTTCTCTCTCTCTCTCTCTTCCTCTCTCCCTCCCTCCCTCCCTCCCTCCCTCCCTCCCTCCCTCCCTCCCTCCCTCTCTGTCTCTCTGACACTAGAACTTGTGCCTTGAATTTCCTGGACCTCCAGCCTCTTCAACCTAAGCATCGCCCCTTCTCAACCTGGCCAGCAGGTGGCGCAGTCTGGCGCTCTTCTCCCAGCACACCAATCCTCGTCCAGTCCGCGTACCATCGAGAGATGAAGACCTCCCATTTTCCTAGAGAGAGCAAGTGGGCAGTAGCCTTTCGGGCGTTGCAGTGGGTGGTGAGAAAGGACGACCCGGAAACGCTATGGGGAGGGGCAGTTTCCGTTCTTTGTTCTGTTCTCGGTTGTGTGGGTCTGTGACAGGGTCCAACAGGACCTGTTCCGTGTCCGGCCCCCTAAGTCTTACGTCCCTGTCCCCAGGGTGAGTGGGGCCATCTCCCGGACTCGCGGTGAGGTGGAAGTTGTGGCCGCCGGGGTAGGGGGTTGGTGTTCACCCGTCCGCGGCCCGCTGGGGTGCAGGGCCCCCCTTCCTCCTGCAGTCGCTGTCCAGCTCCGCAACCCGAGCTGTACCCGCGCAGCGTGATCCCGCGTGTCTGTCGCGTAGTGGGACTCCGGGTCTGCTTCTGTGTCTCCTCCCGCCCCAGCCCTAGTGTTTAAAACTCCCAGCGTCGCTACAGAGGCGTCCCTCTCTTTAAAACAGCTGATGACAGATTGCCACCCTAACTTGGCACTCTCAAGTTTGGCACACCGATTTCTGTGCTAAGGGGCAGGAGAAGGAAGTTTTTCCTTAATTGGATCGGAGAGCCGGAGAGTGACAGTAGTTCTGGGTCGCAGTGAGAACTAGGGCTTAGGAGGAGGTGCGAACTTGGGTCCTCCGGGGACTTGATCAAGATCTCAGGTCCCATGGATATGAATAAGTTACTGCCTGATACCTTTTCGTGGACAAGATGGAGCAGGTTCCCTGCCGAAGTGGCTGTGTATGTCCAGTGCATTAGCTGGCTAAGACCTTGAGAACCTAGATGAACACAAAGAACCTTCAGTACATTTCGGCTCCCTAGAGTGCAGTGGAAAAAGAGTATGTATGGTCTTCGCTGGTAGTTACTAGCATATTCCTTTCCCCTCCATACCTCTTAAGTATCTATATTAGACATAAACTCAACCTGACTTTTCCATTTTGACCCCCTATTCATACAGCACCGGTAGCACCTAAAGTGTTAGTTCTCAACCTTCCCCATGTCGTGACTCTTTAATGCAGTTTCTCATGTGGTGACCCCCAACCATAAAGCTATTTTTGTGGCTACTTCATAACTATTTTT
Organism: Apodemus agrarius; assembly: GCA_964023405.1. Classification (NCBI taxonomy): domain Eukaryota; kingdom Metazoa; phylum Chordata; class Mammalia; order Rodentia; family Muridae; genus Apodemus; species Apodemus agrarius. Next base: position 29,568,425 of record OZ030028.1, read on the forward strand.
TCCACTACCAATATGAACCAGAATATAAATAATCTGTGTTTCCCAATGGTCTTAGGTAACCCCTGTGAAAGGGTCATTCAACTTCCAAAGGGGTCACGACCTACAAGTTTGAGAACCAATGACCTAATGTGAATTTCCAGGAATTAGCCAAATTGGCTCGCTCACATCTGCAGTCCCAGCACAGAGGCAAATGAAGCAGGGGCATGAATATAAATTCGAGGCCAACTTGGACTATACAGTGAATTCCAGGCTAGTCTGGGCTATACCTTGATTCCTACAAAGATACAAACAAACAAAAAACCTCAGAACTGAACAGAAGGTGCTATAGCCTTTTTTTTTTTTTTTTTTTTTTTTTTTTTTTTTTTTTTTGGTTTTTGGTTTTTGGTTTTTTTTCGAGACAGGGTTTCTCTGTGTAGTCCTGGCTGTCCTGGAACTCACTCTGTAGACCAGGCTGGCCTCGAACTCAGAAATCCACCTGCCTCTGCCTCCCAAGTGCTGGGATTACAGGCGTGCGCCACCACGCCCCGCACTGCTACTTCAATCTTATAGGGAGTTACTCCAGAGAAAGAGGAAAGAATCTGGGAGGCGAGGCCTCTCTTGACCTGTGCTTGCAGTCGGTGGTCTGTCTTGGTGCCTGCAAGCAGCTTGGGAGAATAGGGTTAACAACGGAGCAGGGGAAAGGCCCCGCCCACACCTGGATGGCAGGCACCCCGGTTTTACTCTGTTGTTTGTTGTTTTTGAGTCCTGGCTATCCTTGAACTCTATGCAGACTAGGCTGGCTTCGAACTCAGATCTGTCTACTTCTCTGCCTAAGTGCAGTGATCAAAGGCATGCATCATCATGCCCAGCTTTTAAAGTGTGTGTGTGTGTGTGTGTGTGTGCCTGTTTCTTTGAGATGGAGAGAAGGTTGGCACTCACAATCCTCTCTCAGCCTCTCAGGTGATAGAATTCCAGGCCTGTGCCACCTATGCCAAGAGGTCAGCTCGCCTTTTTATTGTTGTTTCAGGGCAGTTTTTCTCTGTAGCCCTGGCTGTCCTGGAACTCTCTGTAGACCAGGCTGGCCTCCAGCTTACTGCCTGCCTCCATCTCCCGGGTGCTGAGATTAAAGGTGTGCGCCACCACCACCCAGCAAAATATTTTAACGGTACACTTTTTTGAATTGTTATTTATTTTTTAATTTTAAACGTATAGGTGAATTGCTTGCATGTATGTCGGTCCACCACTTGCATGCTGTGCCTGGTGCTTGAGAGGCCAGAAGAGGAGATATATCATGTGGTTGCTGGGATTTGAACTTTGTTCCTCTGGAAGTACAGCCAGTACTCTAAACCACTGAGCCATGTCTCCAGTGCCTTTGATTAACCATTTTGTTGTTGTTGTTGTTTGTTTTGTTTTTGTTTTTGAGACAAGAGTCTCTGTAACAGTCTGGCTGGTTGACCTTTAAAAGGAGGTAATTTTGCTGTTTTTGTTCTTTTTGAGATGGGGTCTCATACTCATCTCGGATTGTCCAGTTTTTATTTTTATTGTATGTGTATGGGTGTTCTGCCTGTGTGTATATCTGTGTACCATGTGCATGCAGTGTCTCCATAGGACAACAAAGGTCATCAGATCCTCTGGGACTGGAGTTGCAGAAAGTTGTGAGCTACCAATGTGAATGATGAGGGTCAAACCCTGGGTCCTCTGGAAGGGCAGCCAGCGATCTGAACCACTGACCATGACTCCTGCCCCTGTGTTTGTGAGGCAGGAGGATCCCATGGAGAGCGAGAGGAAGCACAACTGGAGTCAGTGGTTTTAAATTGTCTTTTAAGATGAGGTTTCTTTTTGGAATTTGAAGTTTTAGATGTTATAAGTTGCAATGTAGGTGCTAGGAATTGAACCTGGGTCTTCAGGAAGGACACCAAGTATTCTTAACCACTGAGACATCCCTCTAGTCCCAAGGTAAAGTTTCTTAGTGCACAGGCTGGCCTTGAACTCCTGATCCTCCTGCCCCCGCCTCCCTAGTACAGGGAATATAGGCATGAGACACCACACCAAGCTTGGGGTCAGTCATCTTAGTCTTTGGAATGATAGCGGCCTCATTGTTAACATGTTACTCAAAATGTTGGGTGGGTGGGGCAAAATCTGGAAGTCTGGATTTCTTGTCTGCCCTCCTTACAGGGAGGAAGTGCCATCATTCTCGGGGATCTAAGAGCAGCCCCGTGTGTTTCTCCTCACTGTTCCTGGGTACGGAAGTGCAGGTCCCTCTTTCTGAAATCAGGAGGCATTTTTAAAAATCAGTTTTGATCTCTTGCTTCTGCAGTCCTTCTTCAAAACCTGCCTCCTGCTGAGTCTCCAGCTAGCAGACCAGTGTCCGGAGCATTCCCCATCCATGGAAACTCAGTCAGAGCCTGCGTCTCAGGAGCCGCTGCCCCTGTTAGAGAGCGGTAGGCATGGGGTTGGGGGGGGGCACTCTCATCTTCTCTGTGGTTTACTTGTTTGTGTTTTGTTTTTCCTTTGAGACAGGCTCTCACTTTGTGGCCATGGCTGGCCAGAGACTTGTTATGTACACTACGATGATCTGAATGTCAAAGGGACCTGCTGTGTGTCCCGAGTGCTAGGGTTAAAGGTGTGGGCCAGCACACTTGGTTTGCTTGTTTGATTTTTGAGACAGAGTCTCACTATATAGCCCAGGCTGGCCTTGAAGTCTTCAGGTTCTTGACTTGTGTCTGGACTGTTGGGCTTAAACCAATGTGTTCTATTATATTTTCATACTTCCCTAGAACCTACATTAAAGTCAGATGTATAGTGAGAATGTGATCCCAGCTTATTCCGATGGGGAGGTGGGAGCAGCAGATAGGAAGATTCTCAGAAGTTCACAGGCCAGCTAGCATGGCACACATAGCAGGAAACCCACAAAGATGCCCTGTGTCAGGTAAGGTAGAAGGCAGGGACTGACTGCTGAGGTTGTCCTCTGACCTCCACGGGGCATGCACACATCCACACTCACTCACACAGACAGTGACACCTCCATCCATACAGAGAAAGAAACACCAGAGAGTTCTGCAGGAGCTACAACTTACTAGGTGTGGAAGCCAGGGCCACACATGTGCTAGGTAAACACTTAATACTGAGCGACAGCCCCAGGTCTCAGCCGTAATGTCTGTTGATCCCATGTTTCCTAGGAAAAAGCTCTCCGGGTCTTTTTCATTAGATATGGTTATATGCAGTGGGCTAGGCCCTAAGAGACAAACACCAAGCTTACGGCAGATGAAGAAAGGTATGTGGTCAAGTTCAAAGCTAGGAAGCACTTCTTTTCCTTTTTTTTTTTTTTTTTTTTTTTTTTTGGTTTTTCGAGACAGGGTTTCTCTGTGCAGCCCTGACTGTCCTGGAGCTCACACTGTAGACCAGGCTGGCCTCAAACTCGGAAATCCACCTGCCTCTGCCTCCTCCCAAGTTCTGGGATTAAAGGCATGCGCCACCACTGCCTGGTGAAGCATTTCTGTTGTATACATAAAGACTTGATCTGTGATGGAAAAGAGAGGTGTGGGCGTTGTTTTCTGTCAGAGCCTGAGGGAGGCTGCTCAGCTTCGTCAGCTTGAGAATCCCTTAGAAGACTTTGCAGTAATGGAAGGGAACTGAGAGTGACTGGTTCCTGGCCCAGCTGGAAGGAAGGGCCGAAAAGAAAAGAATATGGCGCTCATGAAAGGAGAGGCTGGGTGGTTTGGTGGTGTTTTTGAGACATGTGACCATGGGTCAGAAAGCAGGTAGATTGATCCTGGCCCTGGTATCGTCCTTCAGCTCTTTCTTCTTCGGAAGTCTCTCCCTTTCCTGACAAGGACAGTCTGGGGGATGAGATGCTGGCTGCTGCCCTTCTAAAGGCCAAGTCCCAGGTAAGCCACGGTCCCCTCACTCTTTTCCTTTCCCTTTGGATGGCTCATTCAGGGCCCTAAATTCTAATTCTGTCCATCCCGACCACAGACCTGGGTCAGTGAGATGATGTAGTGGATAAGGTGTCTGCTGCCGTCCTGCGAGTCCGAGTTCAGTCCCTAGTAGCCACATGATAGAGAGAACTGACTCTCAGATTGACCTCTGACTTACATATGTGTGCAATAGTACCCCTTCCCCAAAGAAATACGTGTTAATAAAAACGCTGTAGACCCTTGGAAGGCAGTTGTGTCCATCACTGCACCTTCAGCGCTGGCTGCACCTGTTGTGGACGTTGATGCCGCCATTGCTGCGGCCTCTGCCACATCCCAAAGAGGGGTTCTCAGCCCCACCCTGGCTGCTGTTTAGCCAGTCCAGACCCTTGCCTGAGATTGCACGTCCGGCCATGTGACTGTTTCAGGAGTTGGTGACATTTGAGGATGTAGCTGTGTACTTCATCTGGAAAGAGTGGAAGCGTTTGGAACCTGCGCAGAGGGACCTCTACAGGGACGTGATGCTGGAGAATTACGGGAATGTGTTCTCCCTGGGTAAGGACATGGGCTTCTCAACAGAGCAAGCTATCTCTTGGCTTCAGGGCTGGCCACTGGCAGTGCAGTCTTAGAAAACTCTAATGCGCCGGGCATGGTGGCGCATGCCTTTAATCCTAGCACTTGGGAGGCAGAGGCAGGCGGATTTCTGAGTTCGAGGCCAGCCTGGTCTACAGAGTGAGTTCCAGGACAGCCAGGACTACACAGAGAAACCCTGTCTCGAAAAATCATAAAATAAATAAATAAATTAATTAATTAATTAATTAATTAATTTAAAAAAACTAGTAATGGTAAGAGTAACTCACATTTATAGGGTAATTTGTAGTGTATTAGGAGGTTTCACAGATAACTTGCATTTAATCCTCACAGTAACTCCATAGTTGAGATTGGTATTATCTTCATTTTATAGGTGTGCAAAGCAGGCCTGGAGAGATGGCTCAGTAGTTAAGAGCACTAGCCGATCATCTGGAGAGCCTGTGTTCAATTCCCTGCAACCTCATGACAGCTCACAAGCTCCTGTAGCCCTAGTTCCTGGGAATCTGATGCGCTCTTCTAGCCTCCACAGACACTAAGCGTGCATGTGATACACACACATACATGCAGGCAAAACACTCATATATGGAAAAAATAAAAAGACCGTTAGAAGCCAGCTGGGTGCGGTAGCATAAACTTGTAATCTCAGCACTTGTGAAGTAGAGGCAGGTGGACCAGCTGTTATATGTTCACCACATACTGGCTTTGAGACCACCCTGGGCTACAGGAGACCCTGCCTCAAACAAACGAGCAAACCATGAACTAGGTACTTTTTGCACGATGACAAAACTAAACTGGTGAATGACACAGCTTGAGCTGTAAGTCTCTGTATGCATGCATGTATTTATTTATTTGAGACAGGGATTTACACTGCATCCTAGGCCAGCCTGGAACTTATTAAGTAGCCCAGGATGACCTTAAATTGTGTCATCCTTCCACATCAGCCACCCTAGAGCTGGGTGTAGGTGTGAGCCACTGCACCTGGCTGAGCCCCGGTTTGTTAACACCAAACCTGGTACTTCTTAGCCCTGTCACAAATAGACTTCTAAAGGATTAGTATGTTGGGATTTTTGACCATGTAAGGTTGTGCTCCATGTCTAAGTGAACACTGTAGAGCTCTCTATTCCTCTTTTTCCTGTCAGATTCTCCAAGGACCTACTCTTTTGTTTAGGAGCTTATGGACACCTTGTAGAAATGTATTGTTTTGGTGCTGGGAATCAAACCAGGGTCCTCTGCAAGGGCAACAAGTGCTCTCAACCTCTGAGCCAACTCTTTGGCTCCTCTTACCTAATTTTTGTTTCTTTTTGTTTTTCTGGATTTTTTTTTTTCGAGACAGGGTTTCTCTGTATAGCCCTGGCTGTCCTGGAACTCACGCTCTCACTCTGTAGACCAGGCTGGCCTCGAACTCAGAAATCGGCCTGCCTCTGCCTCCCAGAGTGCTGGGATTACAGGTGTGCACCACCACCTCCCGACTCTCTTACCTAATTTTTGTTCCCAACCAAGCAGGCCGTCTCCTCCCACCTCAGCACGTCCTTGACTTTCTCTGGGTTCCCATCTTTACTCCACGACTTTGCCTGCTCCCTTATTCCCTCTGTTTCTTTAGCCTATTTGTCTTAGCTTTGCTTAGTTATAGAAACAACCTAAAAGGCCTCTCTTCAGACCAGCAAAGGGGCATGTACTTTGGGCACTATGAATGTCAGTCACATGATTATCTGTCCTCTGACTTGTATTTATTTTCTCACAAATAACATGACATATATATTTTTTAATTGTGCTAGATGGCGATTCCAAAACTGGAGATGATGAAGTGATCTCTGAAGGGGTGGGGTCCTGTGAGATGATGCAGGGGCGAGCCCAGAAGGATGTCTCTCAGGGTCTTAAGTTTGAAGAAGCCTACGAGCAAGAAGTCAGTCTGCAAAGGCAGCTAGGGACTTCTTCTGTTGAAAGACTGAACAGGAAAATACACGAGTTTCACCAAGTGAGCGTGGAAAAGCTTACCCACATGGGAGGAAGGAGTGAGAAGTACAGTGAGTTTGGGAACAGCTTCACTGTGAATCCCACACTTAGTTCCCATCAAAGACTTCCTGCGGGAGACAAACCCCACAAGTGTGATGAATGTAGCAAGAGTTTTAATCGAACTTCAGATCTTATTCAACATCAGAGAATTCACACTGGAGAAAAACCATATGAATGTAGTGAGTGTGGAAAGGCCTTCAGCCAGAGCGCACACCTTATCCAGCACCAGAGAATCCACACTGGAGAGAAGCCGTATGAATGTAAGGATTGTGGGAAGACCTTCAGTTGTAGCTCTGCTCTCATTCTACACCAGAGAATTCACACTGGGGAGAAACCTTACGAATGTAACGAATGTGGAAAAACGTTCAGCTGGAGCTCCACTCTTACCCACCATCAGAGAATACACACTGGCGAGAAGCCCTATGCTTGCAATGAATGTGGGAAGGCCTTCAGCAGGAGTTCCACCCTCATTCATCATCAGAGAATCCACACTGGGGAAAAACCTTATGAATGTAATGAGTGTGGGAAAGCCTTCAGCCAGAGCTCACACCTCTATCAGCACCAGAGAATCCACACTGGAGAGAAGCCCTATGAATGTATGGAATGTGGAGGGAAGTTTACCTATAGTTCTGGCCTTATTCAGCATCAGAGAATCCACACAGGGGAGAATCCCTATGAATGTAGCGAGTGTGGGAAAGCCTTCAGGTATAGCTCAGCTCTGGTTCGCCATCAGAGGATTCACACTGGAGAGAAGCCTTGAATGTAATGGGTGTAAAGCAAAAATTCTCAGGCCGGGCGGTGGTGGCGCACGCCTGTAATCCCAGTACTTGGGAGGCAGAGGCAGGCGGATCTCTGAATTCGAGGCCAGTTTGGTCTACAGAGTGAGTTCCAGGACAGCCAGGGCTATACAGAGAAACCCTGTCTCTAAAAACCACACACACACACACACACACACACACAAAAAAAAAAAAAAAAAAAAAAAAAAGCAAAAATTCTCTCAGAGTCTCTGCTGAATTAAACATCAGAGAATCCACATGAGAGAGCCACAAACTATTTCCCTCACATCCCGAGTGAACAGAGCTCTTGCCTTACGTGTTTTAATAGGACCAATTTAGGGTCTGTCCCACCTCAAGTGGGGCTGATGGGGAAAGCATCCTGGCACAGTGATCAGGATTTCCCAGGAATGGATACCAGTCTTTAAAGAAGAAATTGTGAGGCAAGTAGTAAATTAAGCACTGGGAACAGAAGGAAGCTTGGGGACCAGTCACCCCCTTTTGGGAAGAGGTTTGCACTAAACCAATTTTCTCATACCAGAAGAGCCTTTCTTTCCAAGGTGGGGAGGGACGCTTATTTGCAACAAAATTCCAGTGATTTCACTAGCTGGAGTCAGTCTGGTGAGCACAGAAGGCAGAGGGAAGAATCTTCTGAGTCATCAGGTGCTCTGAGAAGAGAAACGGAGGCTGTATTTCCTCTCCCTTTCCTTTGTGTTTGTGAGACAGGATCTCACTATGTACCCCTGGTTGTTCTTGAACTCACTTGTAGACTAGACTGGCTTTGAACTCAGAGAGACCTGCTTGCCTCTGCCTTCTGAGTGCTGGGATTTAAAGCGAGTACAGCTACTCCAAGCCCTGAGGGGCTGCATTTCAAAAGCATTCTTCCTAATCCAGCTTTAATGGTGGACTAGGAATGCTGCTTTGTACATGATTCCAGGAATTCAGGAAACTTGGTGCTGATGGGCTTATTTATTAGGGGGAAACAAAAACTGACCCCATCAAGGGTTTCTGCAATGACTGTCCTTTAGGCTCTTGGAACAGTGTTCCATGTTTTCAAGAGCAGTCAGGCAGGACTGTAGGCAGACCACATATCTTCTCTGTGACATCACTGACAGGGAATCTCATAGGGCAGTGAATAACTGGGGGCGGATCAGAAGCATGTAGCATTGGCCTGCCTCCTGTCCTTCTTTAAACTTCCTCTTCCTGTGGGAGAAGTAATTTAATGCTAACTTCTAGTTACTCTATGCTCTCAGGGAACTCATCCCCCCACCGCTTTTCCTGTCCTCTCACACAGAACATTTGGCCTCAGCATCTGGACTTCTCTGGATTCCACCTCTAACTTGAGCTCCTTCAGAATACACACACAGTAAAGCCAGAGAGGAATTGAGTTGGAGTTTTGCAGCAGGGGCTCCTTCTGGGTTTGGGTGGTGCTCCCTGACTTTTCCCAACCCAATGGATGGCTTTCCATATTTCCCCAGCCCTGTCCATCCTGTAGCATAAATGAAATGCACTACTAAATAGAATAGTTTTTCAGAAGGGAGTGTTTTTTTGTATGGGAATCACAGTTGTGTCAGTTAAAACAGCACAGTGACCGTAAATAGAATCTTAAAGTGAACTCTAAAACTTCTCTTTGATAAACTTATTTTTGGTCACAAACTTGTCACACACAACTCTCTGAATCTCTTGTAGACATTGTCCCAGACTATATAAATGTATGTAGCCCCCATCTTCATACCAAATTCAGGATCTTATAAGCTATAGATCATTTTGTGTGGTATAATGTCTAGAATTGATGCCAAAAACTAAAAAGGTATGCTTGGCTCTTGTGTAGCAGTGGGTACATTTCTGTCTTGGCTTAATGTTTTCAGAAGGATGTTACAGCCATGGAAAATGGTAGGCTAGGGATCTTATGAAGAGATTAACATCAAGATGGCCATGGACTCACTTTTTTTTTCTTTTTCTTTTTTTTTTTTTTCTCTTTTTGTAGGATACTGTGATGGGTCATCTAATATTTGTCTTTAATTTCACAAAATTACGGAACCGGATTGTCCAGGTTCCGTTAGCACTTGTTGCTAGGCCTGACAGTTCGGGCTCTAATCTCAGTTTGGGAGATTGATAGAGGAAGATCCCAAGTTCAAGGCTTGTCTGGACTACCCGAGTTCAAGGCCAGCTCCTAGGCAGTCTGTCTCTCTGTTGGCCATTCTAATTACTAGAGATTAAGCTGCTGAGTCAAGTGCTGCCTCCTCGTCAGTTTTATGATTAGCTTCTAGTCCTGTCTTTCCAAACAACACAATGTAATTGTTTATCCAATAAAAATAGAGAACATTTTTCATTCATAGCAAAATATGGTGTGTTATTTCCCCTCCGCTGGAGATTAAACCATGTCTCATGCGGGGAAAGAGTTATGTACCTCAGCCTAGATGTTTTTTGTTTGTTTTTGTTTTTGTTTTTGTTTTGTTTTTTTCGAGACAGGGTTTCTCTGTACAGTCCTGGCTGTCCTGGAACTCACTCTGTAGACCAGGCTGGCCTCGAACTCAGAAATCCACCTGCCTCTGCCTCCCAAGTGCTGGGATTACAGGCGTGCGCCACCACTGCCAGGCTAGCCTAGATGTTTTTTACATTTATTTTTGGTGTGTGTATTCATCCGTGCACACACAGTTGGTTCTCTTGCCATGAGGGCTCCAGGGATGGAGCTGAGGTCACCAGCCCTGGCAGGGCAAGAGTCTTTGAGCCATGTCTCTGATCCAGGAAGGGTTTTGGTTTTTTATTTTGAGGTGTTGTTTTTTGTTTTTGTTTTTTTGTTTGTTTTGGAGACAGAGTTTCTCTGTGTAGCCTTGGCTGTCCTAGATTTCACTTTGTAGACCAGGCTGGCTTTGAACTCAGAGGTCTGCCTGCTTCTGCCTCCTGAGTGCTGGGATTAAAAGGGTGCACCACCACCACCTGGCTAGATTATTTCTCTTTCTTTCTTTCTTTCTTTCTTTCTTTCTTTCTTCCTTCCTTCCTTCCTTCCTTCCTTCCTTCCTTCCTTCCTTCCTTTCTTCCTTCCTTTCTTTCTTTCTTTTTCTTTTTCTTTCTTTTTTTTTTTTTTTTTGGTTTTTTGAGACAGGGTTTCCCTGTGTAGCCCTGGCTGTCCTGGAACTCACTCGGTAGACCAGGCTGGCCTTGAACTCAGAAATCCGTCTGCCGCTGCCTCCCAAGTAATGGGATAACAGGCGTGCACCACCACCACCCGGCTCTGATTGTTTCATTTTAACAAACAATACAAATCAAAAATAAGAAAAAATTATTTTGCTTTGATTTGTATTTGAGGTGGGACTTTGCTATGTAGCCTAGGCTAGCCTTGAAATCAATCCTACTGAAACCAGTTCAAATTCTGGAATTACAGGTTAAGCCATCATGACCAGTTAAAAGATAGTTTTAAAAAGCTCTCCAAGGAAGCCGGGCGTGGTGGCGCACGCCTGTAATCCCAGAATTTGGGAGGCAGAGGCAGGCAGATTTCTGAGTTCGAGGCCAGCCTGGTCTACAGAGTGAGTTCCAGGACTACACAGAGAAACCCTGTCTCGAAAAAACAAAAACAAAAAACAAAAAACAAAACCTCTCCAAGGACCTATGTATGTAAATTACTTAGATAGTTGGGTTTTTTCCCCCCACTTAAAAAAAAAAAAAAAAAAAAGGCCCAAAGGCCAGAGGTGTAGCTCAGTTTGTAGAGTACTTGCTGCACTTGATAAAGCCCTAGGTTTGAGCTCCTGCACTGTAAATTGGGCATGGCTCACTTCTAACACTTAGGAAGGTCAGGAGTTCAAGGTTATCCTCAGTAACAAGTGCTTGTAGCTAATCGGAGCTACATTACCCCCTCCCCAATAAACCATAGATTTCTGCTAGGTACATTATTTAAAATGTCAGTGATGAATCAGAAACTGTATAGACTATCCACACAAAAAAACCACCAGAATAGTTTGTCATAAAATAACAATTCTTTTGCTTTTTCTTAAGATTTTATTTTTATTTATTTTCTGAATCATAGGCTCGATGAAGCTGTACAGGGGCACTTAATCCCGTGGAGCTGGAGTGACAGGCAGCTGTAAGCTGTCTCATGGGTTCCCAAATGCCAAACTTGAATCTTGCAGAACAGCATTTTAGTAATTGTTCTATTGCTGTAAGGAGACACCATGGCCAATGCAACTGCTAAAAAAGGCACTTAAGCCGGGCGTGGTGGCGCACGCCTGTAATCCCAGCACTTGGGAGGCAGAGGCAGGTGGATTTCTGAGTTTGAGGCCAACCTGGTCTACAGAGTGAGTTCCAGGACAGCCAGGACTACACAGAGAAACCCTGTCTCCAAAAACAAACAAACAAAAAAACAAAATAAGGCACTTAATTGGGGCCTGCCTTACAGTTTTAGAGAGTTGGACCATGACCATCATGGCAGGAGACAGACAGGCATAGCAGTGGGGCAGTAGCTGGGAGCTTTGTATCTCGATCTACAGGCAGCAGCCAAAGAAGGGGGTGGGAGTGGGGTAGGGGGAGGTTTGAACAGAGACAGAGGACAGACAGAAAGGAGAGACTGGTCCTGGCATGGGTTTTTGAAACTCCAAAGCCCATTTCCAGTGACACACCCCCTCCAACAAGGCCACACCTAATCCTTCCCAAACAATTCCCCGGGGACTAAGTATGCAAGTGTACTAGCCTTTGGGAGCCCTTCTCACACTCAACTGGCGAACCACCCAGCCAGCCTGAGAATGAGGGTTAGGACCAACGGCCTGTCGAGACAGGTTGCAAACATGGGAGTTATTCCAAATGCACTGTGTGACCCCTCCTCATCCCTACAGCTTCTCAGTCAACATCTGACCCATGCCTTCTTCCATATCCGCATGCCTCCTAAGTTGGCCTTGGCCTTTGGTTCCAGCATCAGTCAATCTCTGCAGTCTCCTTTCTCCATACACTCTTCCTACCTACAAGTATTAGTTACTGTATTATTGCCATGACCAAATAACTGACATTGATAAGACATTATCTATGGGTAAGCATTAATCTTGGGTCACAGTTTCACAGATTATAGTACACACTTTCCCCCTTTTCCAGGTTATTCATTTATTGTACAAATTGAATATTACACAATGAATTGACATTACCTCTCCAGATGTGGATCATTTTTGTGTTTTTGTTTGTTTGTTTGTTTGTTTGTTTCCGAGACAGGGTTTCTCTGTGTAGCCCTGGCTGTCCTGGAACTCACTCTGTAGACCAGACTGGCCTCGAACTCAGAAATCTGTCTGCCTCTGCCTCCCAAGTGCTGGGATTAAAGGCGTGTGTCACCACCGCCCGGCCAGGCCAGATGTGGATCTTAACAGTTGAGGTACAGTTGAGGTCAGACATTTTAGAATCCTCCTGTTGCTTTTATAGCTGGGGATGTTTTAGACTTTAACTTGAAGTATAAGACATTCAAAGTATTTCCTCTTGTCTATGGTCAGTACACAGTTCATTCTACCTGTGACACTCTAGGAACAGAAATACAGGGGGAGTTGGCTGAGATATGACTCGGTGATTAAGAGTACTTGCTGTTCTTCCACAGGACTTGAGTTTGGTTCCCAGTACCCATTGCTGGGCAGTTCACAATCACCTCTAACCCTAGCTGCAGGGGATCTGATGTCCTCTTCTGGCCTCTGCTGGTACCTGCACACATGTGGTGCACACATACACAAATAAATTTTAAAAGTTGAGATACCTTTTAAGAATTGGACCTGGGAGCCGGGCGTGGTGGTGCACGCCTGTAATCCCAGCACTTGGGAGGCAGAGGCAGGCGGATTTCTGAGTTCGAGGCCAGCCTGGTCTACAGAGTGAGTTCCAGGACAGCCAGGACTACACAGAGAAACCCTGTCTCGAAAAAAACAAAAACCAAAAAAAAAAAAAAAAAAAAGAAAGAAAAAAAGAATTGGACCTGGGTATCTGTTTCTGGCTCTCTATGACATCAGTGACTTAAGGCTTCCACAGGAGGCGGTAGAAGATATCATTTACCGAGTGGAGTTAATGTTAGTCCCTGGTGGTCTTTGTGACGTTGGAATCTACTCCTTCCATCTGAACAGATAAGATTTGAATAAACAGTCAAACAAAAGAAGCCCTTTGCCTAAGCAAACCACAGACCCACAGCTGATGTCCTCAACAAACCCAGTTACCTTCTCAACGTGACCAGAAACCGATCGGGCTTAACATCACGGTGGTGGGAATGTGTGGAGAAGGCTGTTTGCTCCGTGGCAACCAGGAAAAGGACCAAAAAGGGGTCGGGGACTAGGTATCTTCTCGGGATGGACCCCACCACCCAGTTCCTCCAGCTAGGGTTTATCTCCTCCACGTAGTCCCACCAAGAGGAGACCAGACACTGCAACACAGGAGCCCATGGGGAGCTTTCACACTCATATTGTCATTGCGTGTGAACTGCATGGCAGTATGTTAGAATATTTCTGTGTCTCTTTCCCTGGAAGAAAAGCACAAATTACTTTAAATTTCTTATGTGTGTGTATCATGGGAGGTCCCATTTAGAAACTAGAGGACAACGCCGGGCGGTGGTGGTACACGCCTGTAATTCCAGCACTTGGGAGGCAGAGGCAGGCGGATTTCTGAGTTCGAGGCCAGCCTGGTCTACAGAGTGAGTTCCAGGACGGCCAGGGCTACGCAGAGAAACCCTGTCTCGAAAAACAAACAAACAAACAAACAAACAAAAAAAGAAACTAGAGGACAAGTCTCAGAAGTCTTGGTCTGAGGGATCAAACTGAGGTTGCTATAATTTGGAAATAAGTGCCTTCACCTGCTGACTCTCTCGCTGCTCAGACGTGTAAATTCTTTATCACACCACAGCATTGTTTACTTTTCTTCACTTCTCAGTCCTGCCTACTTCCCTGCTCTTTTTTTTTTCTCTCCTCGGTGTAGCCCTGGCTATCCTTTGTAGAGCAGACTGGCCTCGAACTCAAGAGATCGGACTACCTCTGCCTCCATCTCCCACATCCTGGGACTAAAGGCATGTGCCACCGCCCGCTGCCCGGCTCTGCTTCCCTCTTCTTACTCCTTTAGCCCCCTTCTCACTTCCTCACAGCCTTTCTCCCTCCCAGCCCTCCCCTCCACATTGCTTTGATGATGCCAAAGCACTGTACTTACAAGAACACCATGTAATGCTCTTCTGGGCGTCCTCCCATCTTACCTACCCATTCCAGTGAGAGCCTCACCGTATGTTTATTTTGTCTATGGGGACTGAACCAGCCTCATGAATGGTAGGCAAGGAGGCTTCTAGCAAAATGTAGAGCTCTCACCGGCCCCTTAGTGTTGAAGCAGAGCTTCTGGAATGGACTGGCCTTGAATTGTGTGGAAGATGACCTTGAACCTATTGGGGGGGGACCTGCCTGGGCAGGCATTGCTAGGTCCTGTGATTGCTAGGGTGGCTCTTGTCACCTGTGCCATGACTCTGTCACTCCCACCTCACATTTTCTGTGGAACTTTTTCCAACTTACTGCACACACCAGCCTCCATTCCCACCAAGTTAATAATGGCCCCCAAGATGGCTCTGCAGTTACTGCATGACAGTGTGCATCCTCGTACTTCCCCCAAGAATGCCAACCTGCAACCATGAAACCAGGGTTCTGTATATCTGACTCAGTCATTGTGCTGGGGTAATGTCCCCCTTGATCTTTAATACTGTCCTACGACGACGACTACGTATTACTTTCACAGTTGGAAAGAAATAGTGCATGACTCTGGGTTTGACTCCCAGCACCAAAACTGTGTATTAATAGGGGCCACGGAGTGGGTAAAGGCACTTGCCGTGGGGTTCTGACTTTACATTTAGTTCCACGAACCTGTGTAAAAGGTGCATGAAGCAGTGTACCTTTGGGACCCCAATCACAGTGTACCTTTGGGACCCCAATCGTCTTATGGCAAGGAGGGCGGTGATGACAGGGAGAACCACCTGGAAGCTCAGTCTGGAATGGAGAGAGCCTGCCTTAACGTAAGCCGGATGGCTGGAAGTGACTCACGGAAGTCCTGACTGCCTGACCAGTGCGACCCCTTACTCAGACACACATACACACTTAAAGGAAGAGCTGGAGCTCTAGTCCAGTTCACAAATGCTTGCCTCGCAACCATGAAACCAGGCTTCTGTCTGTCTCTAACATAAACTCGGTGTGGTGGTTCATGTCTGTAATCCCAGCACTTGGGAGCCGAAGGCAAGAACTTTAGTCACCTTTGAACATAGTAAGATCGAGACTAGCTTGAGCTATATAAAGTACTGCCAAGGAAAATGGGCTAATTTTAATAACCCAGGCAGACATTAGTTTGTGAATTTTATATATCTGTATTATATAATGTTTATTAATCAGTTTCTGCAAAGTACAATACATCCTACCACAATTATGGATTTGTTAGTTATCCTTTAATTTTTTATTATATTTGTATAATGTATGTGTCTATATGTGTGCACTACAACTCATGCTTGCAGGTGTCCATTTAGACCACAAGAGGGCATCAGATCCCCTAGACCTGGACTTACATGAGGTATGAGTGTTAGGAACCTAACTCAGGTCCTCTGAAAAAGCAAGGAGTGGTCTTAACCCTTTAGCCATCCAGGATCTTTAATTTTATTTTTTAAGTTATTTTATGTTGGGGACGCATATATCCTATGTGGAGGTCACAGTATAGCTTTTGGGAGTCACTTTTCTCCTTCCGTCATGTGAGTCCCAGGGATTGAATTCACGTTGTCAGACTCAGTGGGTAAGAGCTACCTCACTGGCCTTCTGCCCATGTCTCTAACTTCTAAATATATACTATTCTATATGTGTGCACATGAGTGAAGGGGTATGTGTGGAGGTCAGAGGACACGCTTTGGAAGCCAGTTCTTGCCTCCTTGTTGAGACCCCAGTGCCCATCCCCCACCCCAAGGTGAGCTTCTCTTCTGTTTCTGCTCTAAGCTAGCTTCATGAGCTTCTGGACACGTTCTCTCTTTCTCTGGTCTTGCTGTAGTGTGGGTGGATGCTGAGATTACAGATGGGTGCTACTCCACTGGACTCATTACACAGGGCTCTGGCTGTCAGAGCTGTACAGTGATTGTTTTTACCCAGAGTCCACTCCTTTACCATGTATTGCTTATCTTTTGAGGCCAGCCTGCTAGGTATGTGCTGCTCTAAAACTAGCATTTCCCTGGTGTACTGACTTTGTCTTTGACATTGTCTTCTGATCATTTTGTGAGGTATTATTAGACCTGCAACAGCTTCCTTTGGCTAGTATTTATTGTACACACACACACAGCTTGAAGTCCAATTCCTCTGTGGGCCTCTTTTATCAGGAAGTTCAAGCAAGAAAGGTCATCACTCACTGTACGGAGTTTACGGTTGGGGAGGACACCCAATGCACGGCTCCCAAGTGACTGAAACAGGGAGGGAAAGCTAGTTTGTATCTTCAGTGTCCACTCCCTTATTTGGCTGGTCCATGACTTAGTGTGCGTGGCTTAACCTGCTCTTTGATTCGGAAGTCAAAGATGCCAAGTTCAGGGAATGGAAGCTGGGAGCTCTCCTTCAGAAGAGCCTTATCAGGAGAGGTGGTCATGGTACTGGGGTAGAGGAGGGGTATTGTGGGAAAGAGTAAAACGAACAGCAAGTTCCCGTGCGACACCAGGCACTGGCAGGCCTCATGGCCCCAGCCAGGTGTTCTCATCTCAGCACTCCCTGACTCGCTAAGTTCCCTTGGTGGGTGGCTGCCATGACCTTGCGGTTGGCTATCACAATTCCCAGTAACCTGGTAAACTCAAAACTCTAGAAACTTATAATTAGATTTATATATCAATAAATTCTCAGGAACCAAGATGCCCAGACAATAAATTCAGGGCCAACTGATAATAGTACAAGCTGCCCACCTAGATTAGACAAGTTACCCCAATTATTCTATCCCTATAAGATATTATCTCTGCCTGTGGCTTTTTAAAACCCTGCGGAATGTGAATCATCCAGTCTTCCATCTTGCTTCCTTCTCCTTTCTCTGGTATCACTCCTTGCCTCTGCAGCTCTGAGCCCGGCCTCCCTTCTCCCTGTGCAATCACAGGCCTCCTGCTGCACTAATACCTAAATTAATTGGACAGGGAAAATCCTGCCACAGAAGGGTGGGAGTGAATAGAGAGCCTTCAATTCTGCAGGACAAAGGGAATACTACAGACTTCCGGGAAGGAGGGCTAAATCCCACAGCCTGGAGGCATGACCTAGCCCACATACCAGGAGTCACCAGGTGAAAGGCTATTAGAGAAAAGGGAAGGCCGGGAGTGACTCAGTGGTCAAGAACCCGTGCTGCTCTTGACAGAAGACCCAAGTTTGTTTCCCAGAATCTACATCAGGCAGGGCAGCTAATAACTGCCTGTTAACTCCATTTCCAGGGGATCCCACACCTTTGGCTTCCATAAGCACCTGCTCTCGAGTGCACAAGGACACACACACAATTAAAACTGCAATCCTAAGAACAAAGTAATGTTTGGACAGGGTGTGGTGGTACACACCTCTTTTTTGTTTGTTTGTTTATTTGTTTGTTTTTTGGTTTTTCGAGACAGGGTTTCTCTGTGTAGCCCTGGCTGTCCTGGAACTCACTCTGAAGACCAGGCTGGCCTCGAACTCAGAAATCCACCTGCCTCTGCCTTCCAAATGCTGGAATTAAAGGCGTGCGCCACCACCGCCCCAGCTAACATATACTGTTCTTACAGAGGATCTGAGTTCAGTTCCCAGCATTCTTGTCAGGGGGCTAACAGCTGTCTGTAACTTTAAAAAAAGGATTTATGTATGTATGTATGTATGTATGTATGTATACGAGTACTCTATCTGAATGTACACCTACATGTCAGAAGAGGGCATCAGATCCCATTACAGGGAGTTGTGAGTCACAATGTGGTTGCTGGGAATTGAACTTAGAACCTCTGGGAGAGTAGTCAGTGTTCTTAACCACTGATCAATCCATTTCTCTAGCCCCTATTTGTAACTTTAATTCCATGAGGAATCTGACACCTCTAGGCTGCATAAACATCTGCACACAAGTATGCATACCTGTGTTTATATACACAGTAAAAATTCAACTGTCTTGGGGCTGGGTATGGAAGTTTGGAGAGGGCTGCTGCCAAGGCCACAGCAAGCTTACCAACTCTCTTGTCAACAGACAGGTGATGGGAGGAGGTGTGGCTTGATTCCTGGGATATAAATGGAGGTATGTAATAATCCTCAGCTCTGGCACTCCACATAAAACTCTCTTCCTACCCAGTTCTTAGCATATCAAGGTCATCAACAGGTATAAGCACTCAGTTAAAGAAAAAAACTCACAATATGAAGATCAGCAAGTGGCAGAAGGAAGGAGAGCAGTTGGGTTTCTAGGTAGCAGTGGACACAGAAGCCAGGAGCCAGGAGCTGTTTTACCATTGCAGAGGCCACATTCAGATTTTGCCAAGAAAGATTTAAGGTAATCCTGTTGAGTTTCAATTTCTGTAGTTTTCAGAAGAAAGTTGATTGTACAGAACTGATTTTCATAGGCATCGGCATAGACAGGATTAACAAAACTCACAGGCTGACAAATGATCACAATAATGAAAATGTGTGCTCCTTATGTCCAGACACAGCACAGTGCAACCACTAGGCACTGCTACCCACACTCTCCCGTGACCTTCTCAGACGTGCTCAGGTGCCAGGCTGGACACAGTCGCGCCTTCCGTCTTTCCTCTGCCCCTCCCCTCCCTTTTCTTTCTTTGACACACAGAGCCAGCCTAGAACTTATGATTCCCTCTCAAGTGTTGGGAGTATTGAGGGTGTATCCCCAAGCCTGGTGTGGTGGTTTGTATATGCTTTTCCCAGGGAGTGGCACTATTAGGAGGTGTGGCCTTGTTGGAGTAGGTGTGTCACTGTGGGTGTGGGCTTAAGATCTTCACCCTAGTTGCCTGGAAGTCAGTCTTCTACTAGCAGCCTTCAGATGAAGATGTAGAACTCTCAGCTCCTCCTGTACCATGCCTGCCTGGATGCTGCCATGTTTCTGCCTTGATGACAATGGACTGAACCTCTGAGCCTGTAAGCCAACCCCAATTAAATGTTTTTTTTAAAACTTGCATTGGTCATGGTGTCTGTTCACAGCAGTAAAACCCTAACTAAGACAGAAGTTGGTACCAGGAGTGGGGTATTGCTGTGATAGGCCTGACCGTGCTTTTGTTCAGAAGAATGTGGATTTGGGGACTTTGGGTTTGGAAAGCCATGGAATTCTTTAAGTGGGGCTTAATGGGTCAGCCTAGTAGGAATATGGAAGACAGTGGTGCTGAGGGACATTTGAACTGTGTAGGCCTGATGGCCCAAGAGGTTTCAGTGAAGAAGAACTTTAATATGTGGCTGAGAAGCTGTTTTTGTGATGTTTTTGTGAAGAACATGGCTGCTTTTTGCCATTGTCTGAAGAGACTGCCTAGGGCTAAGGTAAAGAGACTTAAATTAATTGCAGCTGCAAAGGAAGTCTCAAAAAAGCCCAACAAAGACTTTGTTCTCTGGTTAAGTCTGATAAAGAGAATTTTGAACCAACATAGCTGAGAAAGGAAAAGCATATACAAACCACCACACCTGGCTAGTGCTTTAACCCAAAAGAATGTCCAATAACTATGGCCAGTAATAGCTTTAGTGGGTAAGAAGCCTGCTGCTGGGCCTGAAAACCTGAGTTTGATCCTTGGGATCCACATGCTGCATGGAAGGAGAGAATCTCAATCTTTAAAACTTTACATTTTGGGGGTGGAAGAAAGCTGTCCTCTGGCCTTCACACATGTGCGAGGACAGATACACATCATCTACTCACCCAATAAAATATAAAAAAGTCTGTAACATTATTTATCACAATAATAGTCCTGAGGCGTTACATGATGCTATACGTTTATTCTGAATCAGACTGTTCAAGGTGGCTCAATTCTTTACAAACTACAACTGTGGAATACATGTTAAAACAGTTAAACAATCTCAATGTTTCTTCCTTAACTATACTGGACACACAGTACACTGGGGCCTGGAGTGTGAGGAGGGGCCCTGCTGGTCGAGGTGACCAGTGGAGCTCCCTGCTGCTCTGTAGACCCCCTGTCTGCTCTATCACTGTGGAGCTCTCCCTCCAAGGCACCCCTTGATGACTAGAGCAAAACCTACTATCAAACATCAAATGCATTAGAGCTTCTTCCTAGCATTCACATTCTAACGTTTACAACAACGATAACAACAGATGAGAATAGACAGTTACTGCACTTCTCCCTCTCCAGTGTGGACTCTCTGATGCTTGGAAAGATTTGACTTGCTACAGAAGGTTTTCCCACAGTGGTTACACCAATAGGGTTTCTCGCCAGTATGGATTCTGTGATGCTTATTAAAATTTGAACTATGGTTGAAGGCTTTGCCACACTCCTTACACTTATAGGGTTTCTCCCCTGTGTGCAGGCGTTGATGGGAACTGAGACCTGCATGCTGACTGAAACTCTTTCCACACTCATTGCACTGATAGGGCTTCTCCCCAGTGTGGATGCGATAGTGTCGAATGAGGCTGCCCTTCCCACTGAAGGCTTTCCCACAGTCTTTACACTGATAGGGCGCCTCTTCCGTGTGCATCCTCTGATGTTTAAGGAGGTCTGAGCTCTGCCCAAAGGCTTTCCCACACTTACAGTCATAGGGCCGGTCCACCAGGTGTGTTCGGTAATGAAGGGTAAGGTTGGAGCTGTGGCTGAAAGCCTTCCCACACTTTGTACACACATAAGGCTTCTCCCCAGTGTGTGTTCTCCGGTGTTTAGTGAGGTTTGAGCTATTACTAAAGGCCTTCCCACACTCTGCACAAATGTAACGTTTCTCTCCTGGGGCAGGCCTAGTAGACGCTGGTTCTGCCCCTTTCCTGGAACCTGTGTCTTGAAGAGAGGCTTTTGTCCCTCTCTCCCTTTCCAGGTGGTTGGCCCACTGCCTTTCTGACCTCGATCCATACTTATTGGCAGTAATCATGGGGATGATGTTTCTTTTGAGTCCGTCTGCATGAGAGTCTTCTTCAGAACTTCTCTGCTCATCGGCTGAGTCCTCCTTCCGGGGATTCGATTTAAGACCTGAAAAGAGGTGGGATAAGGGTGTGTTAGTTGTTCCTGTTCTGGGGAAGCAGGATCAGCAGCTGAGGTGGGAGATGGTTTGAGAGGATGATGACCCATGTGAATGAGTCTAACAGCAATAGAATAAAACCACTGTCTAGTTTATGGTCTCATTTACATGAGACCCCAGCCTCCAGTGTCAATCACGTGATTATATTTCAATTTGTAGTTTCTACAAAGGCTGTTCCTACTCTGTCCTCCTGTATGCTTGGAAAGAGTCTAAATTACACTGGAGTATTCTGTCTGGGCTTCACATTTGCTTCTGCAACACACACAGAGCCAACAGTTATATGGAGAACTTCTGCTTTGAAGGGTTTCTCAGTCATGCAGATAAAACCAGTCAGAGCTCGAGTTCCAGCAGGGTGACCCAGAGCTTCAATGCGTGAGGGATGCCCGAGCTCCACCCAGAGCTTCCATGCCTGAGGGATGACTGAGCTCCACCCAGAGCTCAGGCACACAGGTCCACTTCCCCCTGTACCCTGGGCTACAGGCTCATTCTTCCTGTCCAGCGTACCTTGTCGGGGTGTGTAAGTTTCTCTGAGACTTTAAGTAAGGCTATCATTGCCAACTCCTCTCTCTTAAGAGAACTTAAAGGCCTTTTTTCCAAACTGGACACTAAAACTTCTTTTATCCCAGCACTTGGGAGACAAAGGCAGACAGATCTGGTCTTTTAAGGCAGCCTGGTTTACACGGTTCCAGCCTGGTTTACATAGTTCCAGCCTGGTTTACATAGTTCCAGGTCAAGTAAAGGAGAGCCCAAAACAAAAAACAAAAGCCAAAACCAAACAAAATCAAGTCAAAACCAACTCACAAACACAAAACAGAATAACCAAAACAACCCCACACCAACACAACAGCAAACAGCCTATTTCCAGCTCGGGCACTGCTCTTGGCTCTCCACTGTGTAGAACTGACAAGTTACTATGGAGAGGGCAATCAACGCCAGAGGAGACGATCGACCCTACTTTCATTTTTCCTTCCAACTGTCATAATTTCACAAGTCTTTACAGTTGAATACAATTCCATTGTGTGTGTATACATTCTCTTTAACCGTTGACGCGTAAGCTGGTTCCATATTTTGTTTATATATTTGGGAACAGACCTGCAATAAGATTAGCCCAAGTCTCTGTGATATGCTGATTTACAATCCTCCATATAGGAAGCAGGGTATGGAGGTACACATCTCAAATCCCAGCACCTGGGAGGAAGTGGAAGCACTTTGGAGGCCAGTATCCTCTAATTAAGAAAACAAAGTTTTTGCGTGTGTTTTGGCTACACATATGTAAGTATGCTGTGCGCGCACAAGCCTGGTGCTTGTGGCAGCCAGAAAAGGGTGCTAGATCACCTGAACTGCAGTTCTGGACTGTTTTAAACTGCCATGTGGGTGCTGGGAACTGAATATGGTCCCTCTGTGAAAGGACCAAGTGATTGTAACTGCAAAGCCACCTTTCCAGTCACAATTATCCTAGTCTTGTATTTATGTGTGTCTCATTTATTATGCCCATGTATCTGCCACATATATGTGGGTGCCTGCAGAGGCCAAGACCAGTAGGTGTCTTGAAGTAGGAGTCACAGGCAGTTGTGAGCAGCCTAATGTAGGTACTGGATTGAAGCTTTGTCCTCTGTAAGAGCAGCAATTGTTTATCTACTGCGCCATCTCTCCATGGAGGAGGAAGGAGAAGCCACCATGGGCTAGGAGTCAAGGAGGGCTGGCCAACTGGAGTTAAGAGCAGCCCAAATGAAACATGGTAAGAAAGAACTCAGGGTTATCCACAGGAAAGCAGATTTTAATAGCACAGAGGGTAGATATCTGCCCAGCTCTTGTGCTGTTAAAAACTTATTATAAGCCGGGCGGTGGTGGCGCACGCCTGTAATCCCAGCACTTGGGAGGCAGAGGCAGGCGGATTTCTGAGTTCGAGGCCAGCCTGGTCTACAGAGTGAGTTCCAAGACAGTCAGGGCTACATAGAGAAACCCTGTCTCCAAAAACAAAAACAAAAACAAAAACAAAAAAAATTATAAATAATAAAAGTTGTGTCTTTTACCTGGAAACTAAATGGTCAAAAGTGGGGTAGAAACCCCCGGATTGGGATTAAAAGTTTCTACAACACTCCAACCCCTAATTCCTATCTACAAATGTGAAAAAGTACCTTGGGTCCAAAATCTATTGACAATGGTTCAAGTGTGTGGTCAGTCAGGAGTATATGCCTATCCGTGATCCTATTCTGTACTCATTTGTGTGCTGGGGGCTAGAGCAGGGGTTTGAGCTGGGAGGTTGGCTATTCCAGGCGGAATCCTGTTTCAAAGGGTCAGAAGCTCAGAAGGAAGAGGGGACAGAAGCAAATGGCACAGAATAGAAAGGAAGGAAGAGAGCAGAGAGAGCAGACTGAGGTAGAAGACAATGACCATATTCTAAATAAACTGGGCACTGTGGAGGAATGTCTTAACCTACAAGAGGGAGATACGTATCTTAGGGTTTCATTGCTCTGAAGGCAATGACCATGACCAATACAAATCTTAAAAACAAAATCATTTAATGGGGCTGGCTTACAACTTCAGATGTTTAATCTGTTATCATTATGGCGGGAAGCATGCAGTGTGCAGGCAGACATGGCACTGGAAGAGCCATGAGTTCTGCGTCTGAATCAGCAGGCAGTAGAAGGGGACTGTCTTCTGGAGGAGGCTTTGATTCCACAGAGCTTAGGAATAGGAGACCTCAGAGCCCACTGAGACAATGATACACTCCCTCAAACAAGGCCACACCTCCTCCTAATAGTGCCACTCCCTGTAGGCCAAGCCTATCAAACTACCACATTCCACTGCCCGGCCCCCATAGGCTGATAGCTATAGCATCATGCAAAATACATGTAGTCCAACTTTAAAAGTCCCCATAGTCTGGCTTAACAATGTTCAAAAGTCCAAAGTTCAAAATCTCTTCTAAGACTCATGCAATTCTTTAACCGTAATCCCTTATAAAATCAAAATCACACAGTAGATCACATACTTCCAACATCACAGGATATACATTACTATTCTAAATGTCATAGTGAGAAAATACTGGACCAAAGCAAGACCAAAAACCAGCTGGGCAAACTCCAAACTCTGCATCTCCATGACTGATGTCCAACTCCGTTCCAGCTTTGTTGACTACAACACAATTCTTTCTCTTGGGCTGGTTCCACGCCCTCCGTGTTAGCAGCTTTCCTTGGCAGGTATCCCAAGGCTCTGGGATCTCTCAGCATCATGGAGTCTCCAGCTCTGCCTTCTGTAGCTCTCTAGGCTCTGGCTGACTCCACTCCACTGCTGCTGCTGTTCTTGGTGGTCATGCCATGGTACTTGCATTTCAGATACACTGGGGTCTGCCGCTGCAACTAGGCTTCCACTTTGACCAAAAGCCTCCCACAGGCTTTCTTCCTGGTGCCAAGCCTCAACTTATGCATGTTTCCCTTATCTACTGCAACTGATGCTGCACTTTCACCAATGGCTTTTCCTTCCTCAGTTTGCTATGCTTGGTCAAAATACTCTTCATAAGAGCAAATGACAGACAGAGTCGATGGAAGGCTTTTCTGAGATACCCTTTGTCATCGCAATTAATCTGGACCTCTACACCTTAGCCTCAGGCAGACTCTTCAGACATGGCAAAAAGTAGCTACGTTCTTTACCAAGGCAACATATGAAATTGTTTTTCCCTGAAACCTCTTGAGCTAGGCCCCCACAGTTCAAATCACCCTCAACACCACTGTGTTTTATGCTCCTACTAGTATGACCCATTAAGCTCTACTTGAAGCATTCCACTGCTTTGCTAATCTAAAGTTCCAAAATCCACATTCCTCCAAACAAAAGCATGGTCAGGCCTATCACAGCAATACCCCAATTCCCTGGTACCAACTTCTGTCTTAGTTAGAGGTTCATTGCTGTGAAGGGACACAGTGTTTGTCTTATAAAGGCAAACATTCCATTGGAGCTGGCTTAGTTCCAGAGGTTCAGGCCATTATCATCATGGAAGGAAGCATGGCGGTGTGAAGGCAGACATGGAGCGGGAAGAGCCACAAGTTCTACGTCTGGATCAGCTGGCAGCAGAAGGGGACTGTCTTCTAGAAGAGGCTCTGATTCCACACTGGGCAAGACTTAGGCATAGGAGGCCTCAAAGTCACCAGACAGTGACACACTTCCTCCAACAAGTCCACACCTACTCCAACAAGGCCACACCTCCTAATAGTGCCATCCCCTGGGCCAAGCATTCAAACACATGAGCCCATGGAGGTCTAGCCTACTCAAACCACCAAAGGGAATCTTCTTTCTTTTTGAGGGGAGACAGGGTCTCACTCTGAAGACTCTCCTGGAACACACTAGAAATACAACAGTCCCCAGGCCTTAGCATAATGGAAGCCATGATGGAAATACCATTCAGGCAGCACACCTGCCGAAACAAGAACAAAACTGTAGTCCATTGAGCCTATACTTCAGTCCCTAAGTGCACTGACCTTGCTTTATGGCTGGCTAATGTTCTCTTCTCGATAGCTGAGGGGTCAGCCCAGGATGAGGTTTTTATGCTTAAAAGCACACCCTGAGAAAGGCTAGGGACTGCACTTGGGTCTGTACCTGAACATAAAGACTTTGTCTTAGCTTGAACCCATTTCATGGTGGTCTTCTCTGGTAGATATCTCACAAAGGTAGGCCTAGGGTGGCTTTAAACTCATGGCAATCCTCCTGCATCAGACTTCTAAGAATTATCAGCAGTTCTGTTTTTAGTTTTCTTCATGTATAATCACAGCCCATGTAAGCCCCAGGTAACTGGAAGATGGTATTAATGGTATTAGCAGTTCTTTATATGTGAGTGCACTGTCGCTGTCTGCAGACACTCCAGAAGAGGGCGTCAGATCTCATTACGGATGGTTGTGAGCCACCATGTGGGTGCTGGGAATTGAACTCAGGACCTTCAGAAGAGCAGTCAGTGCTCTTAACCACTCCCCCCCACCCCAGACAGGGTTTCTCTGTGTAGCCCTGGCTGTCCTGGAACTCACTCTGTAGACCAGGCTGGCCTCGAACTGAGAAATCCACCTGTCTCTGCCTCCTAGAGTGCTGGGATTACAGGTATGCGCCACCACGCCTGGCCTAGATGTACATTTTTTAAATAAGGTTTATTTATTTTATGTATATGAGTACGTTGCAGCTGTCAGACACACCAGAAGAGGGCATTGGGTCCCATTACGAATGGTTGTGAGCTACCATGTGGTTGCTGGGAATTGAACACAGGACCTCTGGAAGAGTAGTCAGTGCTCTTAACCTCTGAGCCATCTCTCTAGCCCAAGATGTACTTTTTTTTTTGGTTTTTTCCAGGTACATTTTTTAAACAATCATTTTGATTTATGTGCCTGCCTGTCTGAATGTGCATCACACACATGCAGGTGTCCTTGGAAACCAGAAGGGTGCTAGAAGCGTAGGATCTCGAGTTAAAGACAGCTGTTAGCCACTCAAGGCAGGTGCTAGACAGTAAACCAGTGAACCAGGGTCTTCTCTGAGGGAGGCTACTGCTCCTAACTACTCAGCCCCATCTCCAGCCCTAAGAATAGCTTTTTGTTGTTGTTGTTCTTTTTGAGACAGGACTCTCTACATACCACTGGCTGATTTGAAACACACTCTATAGATCAGGCTGGCCAGATCATACCTGCCTTTGACTCCTGAGCACTGGAACTAAAGGTATGTGCCATCATGCCTGGCACAAGAATATATTTCCAACAGGTCTCAAAACTTTGTTTCTAAGAGGGAATTTCAAGTGTCTTGGACATTGCAAGAAACTTAGGCAATTTCTCAGGGCTATGGCTCTGCTCATGAACACACTGCATCCATGAAAAACGGTAATAACAAGATTTGGAAGCTGGGTGTGGTGGCACACGCCTGTAATCCCAGCACTTGGGAGGTAGAGGCAGGCGGATTTCTGAGTTCGAGGCCAGCCTGGTCTACAGAGTGAGTTCCAGGACAGCCCGGACTACATAGAAAAACCCTGTCTCGAAAAACCAAAAAAAAAAAAAAAAAAAAAAAAAAAAAGATTTGGAACAATGTGCTTTGTTTTTGCCAACAGGCAAATTTGATTATTCTTTGCAGGTATTTCTATTTCACATACATGAAGGTATATAAGAGCAGAAACTATCAATATAAAATCAGGCTGTTGTGCAAATCATAATTTGTGGAGATCTGAGCTAGGGAACAGCTAGTTGCCCTAATGTACTTTTTTTTGAGAGAAAGTTTCCAGAAACCTAGACTTGTCTTGAATGCTCCAAGTAGCCAAGGCTAACGGTGAATCTGAGCTGGGGTTGCAGGTGTGCACCCCCACATGCGGTTTAACTGGCACAGGGATGGAATCCAGGGCCTCCTGCACGCTACTCCAGCACTCTACAAAGTGAGCTGCACTTCCAGGCCCTACCCTAGCTTTTGACTTGAAGTCTGCAGAGGGTTGAAAAGGTCAGTCTGTCCTGCTCTGTATCCCAGGAAACTACCCTTAGGCCTACACAATTCATGTTGTCCAGCTGTGCTTGAGTCAGCCAGTGGGTATGCAAAAGACTGAAGGGCACGGACAGTGTGACAGCGAGGCTATTCCATTTTCTCCTCACCCACTGGCAAGAGCTGGAGCAGGGCTCCTGGCATGGGTCTCCTTCCTTCCCTCCCAGGGCTCAGCTCTTACCTGGTTCTGGTCATAACGGGTCTTCCTTCTTGGCCCTTCAGGCTCACAGGCCTGAATTCCTTGTCACTGTCATCCAGCTTAGAGCTACATTGGCCCATCCAACTGTCCATCTCTCAGTCAGTCTTCCTTTTTAAAGCTGAGTTCTCTCCACTCTGCCTGGCCTAGTGCTGGGAAGCTGTCCGAGGCACCGGGGTGGGCGAGGAAAACGCGTGCCTCTCTAGTCTACTAGTCAGGTCAATCTAGAGGGGACCTCTCACCTGGACTTACACATTTCTCTGAACACGGAGAGGGGTCCTTACCTTGGCGCTTTCTTGGATCCTGAGTGAAAACCTCCTCCTCACCAGTCTCTTGGATGTACAGGGGCCCCCAAAACTCATATTTTGGGCTGGCATCCCCGGGCTGGGTTTCAGTACTGCTTAAGGACTCCATTGCAGTTCCTGAAGTTGATATTTTCTCCCAAGACTGCTTCTGTTCATTTGGAGGAGATGAGACCTAGACACAGTAAGAAATGGCTAGGTGTGTGCACAGCTGACTCAAGAATGAGAAAAATCTCAGGCGAGCTATGCAGAACTTTTAGGAGAAGGAAAACACCCATCCCACTTGGTTCCCAAGGTTACTTCAGGAAAAGAGCAGACAATGGGGAGAAATGGGACCCAGCTCCCCAGAAACTGCTGTCTGGTTAATCTTGTTGGACAGTGTTGAGTAACAGTTTCTGCCTTCCACCCTATAGGAAGGCAAACAAAACTAGCTTCAGGAAATCCCTGAAACTGACCAGATTTACTAGGCTCCTTCCAGCCAGAATAAGCAATAACAGCTAGAATTCCTGAGACTAGGAACAGAGCTGCAAAGGAGATGCAGATCAGCTGAGCCA
The DNA here is from genome assembly GCA_964023405.1 of Apodemus agrarius. Lineage (NCBI taxonomy): Eukaryota > Metazoa > Chordata > Mammalia > Rodentia > Muridae > Apodemus > Apodemus agrarius. Next base: position 29,597,377 of record OZ030028.1, read on the forward strand.
CCGGAAACAGGAAACTCCCCAACCTGCGGGCAGAGCTGTGAGTATGCTCCGGGTGTCCAGCTGATCTGTGATCTGTCACACATGCTGGGGTGGGCTTTGGTGATGAAGCTATCTTTGAGTCACTTCTGCTCCTGTAAAGTAGCCCAAGTAAAACCCCAATAAAAGGCCAAGTTTACCAAGTTGGACTTTGGTAGATCTGTACGGTCTACCACGGATTCCCTATCTGGGGTGAGTTACACGTGTACGTGTGTGTGTGTGTGTGTGTGTGTGTGTGTGTGTGTGTGTGAGATCTCCCCAGGGACAGTTCTGCATACAACAGAAGGACAAGCCTCGATTCCTGCCTAGGATGTTATGTTCCGGGTCTCCTAGCTTCTGATGGCCTCCCACCCACCTGCAGTCCTGGCTCATCCAGTTCTTGTTCCAGGTCTTCCAGTAGAGTGACAGCCTCCTCTGCGCTCTCGGGGCAGTGCTGCTGTACCCAGGCCTGGAGCTCTCGGGGCAGGATGGTCAGGAACTGCTCCAGAACCAGTAGCTCTAGAATCTGCTCCTTGGTGTGGATCTCGGGCTGTAGCCACTCACAGCAGAGCACCCGAAGCTGGCTCAGTGCCTCTCGGGGCCCAGGAGTGTCATGGTACCCAAACTGCCTGAAGCGCTGGCGGGAGATCTCTAGGCTAGGGCGGCCCTTGTCCTTCTCTTCGTCCTCTTCAGCTTTAATGGTTGAAGGTCCCAGCTGCTCAAGAGTATCAGGGTTCCCAGACTGTCTGAAGCGCTTGCGGGATAGCTCTAGGCTAGGGCGGCACTTGGCTTTCTCTTCGTCCTCTTCAACTTTAATGGGCGAAGGTCCCATGGACTCTTGAGGCGGCCTGGGGCCCAGGACTGTGGCCATGCCCACCACCTTGGTCATCACACGGATTCCAGAACCAGCAGGACTCTTAGGAGTAGACCTGGTGCCTTTGGGTTTCTGGTTCTTAAAGCGCCACACTTCAAACCTACAAAAACATAGTTGCCATAAAATTATCAAAAAATGAAAATATGTTTTTCTGGTCTTTACCACAGGGGCCACCAGACAACTACCATATAGAGGTGGCAGGATGGCTCAGCGGATCAATGTGCTTGCTGCTAGGCCTGGCTTGGCCCTTGTGACCCACACAGTGGCATATGGAAAGAACCAACTTGTGCAAATTGTCCTCTGACCACATGTGCACCTCACACACACAAACATATTTAAAAAAAAAAGTTGTTCAGAAATGTCTTTTGTAGGAAAATGGATGGAAATGGAGATAATCACATTAAGCAAGATAATCCAAACTCACCAAAATGAGCACATTCTCTCTCCTATGCAGAATGTGAAGAGTGGGGCTAGACATCAAAATAAAGGGGTGTGGCAGGGGTCAAAGGAGTATGAGGGGGACAGGAAAAGGAGCTAAGGACTGAGTATGATTAACGCAGCTCTATGTGCTGTGATTTTGCGAATAAGAATGGTCCCTAGAGGATCAGAGACCTCAGAGACCATACTATTTGGAAGGATTAGAAGGATTAGGAGGTGTGGCCTCGTTGGTAGAAATGTGTCATACACGGGTGGACTTTGAGGTTTCCCACACTAGGCCCAGTGTTGCCTACAGATCCGAATGCAGCTCTCAACTACTGCTCCAGTGCCTGCTGCACGCCACCATGCTTCCTGCCGTGATGATAATGGACCGAACCTCTGAAACAGTAAGCCAGCTTTCAACTAAGTACCTTCTCTTATAAGAGTTGGCTTAGTCATGGTGTCTATTACAGCAATACAAGGGAGTAAGAACTTATGCATAGAATTATCATAATGAAGCCTACTACTTTATACAATACACACAAAATTAGTAAAGTATATATTGAGTCAGCTACTTTCACTTGACTAAGATATGTCTATTTTCCCTAAAAGTGGCATAATTTTAAAATTAGATCTTTGCTACAAACACTGTTTCACATCTTACGACTATAGCTATCGTAGTTTCTATGATTTCAGCAAACTATCTAATACTGTCTGAACATAAAAAAAAGTAGACTAGTCAAGTGACTGTGTTTGTCAGCATGAGCATGTATGTTCCAGTCTGGAATTATCTATCTTATTAAAAATAATGGAGCCACACGCCTTTAATCCCAGCACTTGGGAGGCAGAGGCAGGTGGATTTCTGAGTTCGAGGCTAGTCTGGTCTACAGAGTATGTTCCAGGACAGCCAGGTCTACACAGAGAAACCCTGTCTCAAAAAAAAAAAGGGGGGGGGGAGGGGGACTGGATCTCTCACTGAACCTGGAGCACAAAGACTAGCTAGGCTGGCAGATTGGCCAGTGAACTCAGGTATCTGCCAGTCTCTGCCCTCCCAGTACTGAGATTTCAGGCAAGAGCAGACACATCTGGGCTTTCTACCTGTGGGCTCAGGTACTCACGCTTGTACAGAAAACACTTTACCAACTAAGTCACTTCCCAAATCCCATATTCAGGTTTCTTTTATGTGTCTTTAGCTAAAATTTAAAAAAAAAATAAAAAATAAAAAATCTTCTGTATGTATGTATATGTGTGTGTGTATATGCCTGTGCGCACGCTACAGGCATTTGTGAACTGCCTAACATGGGTGCTGGGAACCAAATTTGAGTTTTCTACCAAGAGCAATACATATTCTTAACCACTGAATCATCTCTCCAGTTTTTTTTCCCTTTGTAATTAATCAGTTGTGTGTGAGGAGGGGCCTGCAAGGGGGAGGGATGAATGCTATAGTATGTACAGAGGTTAGAGGTCAAAGCTCTCAGTTCTCTCCCTCCACCATGTGGTTGTTGGAACTAAACTCAGGACCTCAGGAAGGGCAGTCAGTGCTCTTAACTGCTGAGCCCTCTCTACAGCTCCCCTCCCCCCCCCAGATTTTTTTTTTTTTTAACAGAAGAGTGGGTGGGAAGACAAAAAGACAGGGTCTCCCTGCATAGCCTTGGCTGGCCTGGAAGGCATAAAAGATTGGCCTACCTCTCCTCCTGAGTGGTAGGATGAAAGCTGTGCCGCCACGCCCAATACTGTATATGCTTACAGTTATTTAATCTGACAAAGATAGATATTGCTGGGAAAAAAAAAGAGAGAGAAAATTCAATCAAAATAAGTGATGCAAACCAAAAAATGCTTAAAAATATTTTTCTTGTAAGTTTTGAACATATGTTATCTCCCAGCTATCTTCTGACTAACTCAACACCTGCCGCTCGACCATTGGGTGTGTCCCGCCTTCCTGGAGCTTTCTACTTAGTGGGAGAGGAGAAGCAAAGAAACCTGAGTTTCAGCCTCCCACTCTCGGAAGTCTAAATGCATTTAGTAAGAGAATGCATAAATGACATTTTCATGCTTGCAATGGGACAGTGTGGCTGCAATCCCAGTATTCCGAGACAGGTCAAAGCCAGAACCTTAGCTGCTGGTCAGATGCATAGCAGTACCCTCTCTCTAAAACAAACAAACAAAAGAAAATACAAAAATAAACAGGAGGTGAGAAGAACAGGGTGGGAGATGGGCTCTGGGGTAGGGAAAGAGAAAAGCTTCAGGACTGACCCGCTGTGGGGTCTTTTTGGTTGTTTTGTTTTTGTTTTGGCAAGATTTACAAAACAAAATCTGGTAATAAAGTATCTTAGCATTCTGCTCCCTCCACGCAAGGAAAGCCAATAATTTCACATTTGGTAATGCTGAGTTTGAAGACGCCCTCCAGGTCTTGGTTTCTGAAAATTCCTTAAATAGTCATAACATCAAAAGTATGTGGGTAGAAAAACAGGTCTATTGTTAACTCTTTCATAGAAAAAGATAACTTTAAAAAGGCTACCTAAAGCAGGGTGTGGTATGCACACTTTAATCCCAGCACCTGGGAGGTAGAGGCAGAGGGATCTCTGAGTTAGACGCCAGCACAGTCTATGACAGAGTTCCAGGACGGCCAGGGCTACACAGAGAAAACCTGTTTTGAAAAATAACAAAACAAAAACAAAAACAAGGCCATCGAAAGGTTTAACTCAGCTGGCAAGATGACTCAGTGGGTAACAAGAGCCGTCCGTGCCTATATAATGGAGGGGAAACACTCAACTGTGCCAATTGTCCTTTAACAGACAGACAGACAGACAGACACACACACACACAGAGAGTAAAAAATAAATAAAAACCTAACTCTCAAAGTTAGAAGCATACAGTCTATTCATGTTTTTGGTCACTTCCCATTTTTTCCCTCCTTTATGCAAATTCTGCAAAGTTTATAAGCCCCTCCCCCACTCCCTTAATCAGCCTCAAATTCATTCAGTGCAAGACGAGGTATAAATAAATCAAACTATCACAGATTGTAGCACATGAACAGCAATTACTACCTAGTGGCAGTCTGCACTTGTCAACTCCGAGGTGAGGTTTTGGTGGCACATACCTACACATAATTGACTGAAGAGAACAGAGGCAGGAGGATCACCAATTACACACCAGCCTAGGCTACGCAGTAAGACCCCGTCTCAAACCGAGCAAACTAATTTTCAAAAAGCTTCTAGGCAGACCAATAATTCTGAGGGGCATAACTGCTGGGCAGATCTAATAGCTAAGAAATTCTCAGAGAGAGCCAAATTCTGCATCATTTCAACAGCCCTGAACCGATACTCAAGTTTCTCTTCAGAAGCTTTCCAGCACTTGAAAAACAACTTTCGTGTGTTGATTTTTTTCCCTTTTTGTTCGCAGTTCTTTTAAGTGTCCCTTTCAACACCTATTTCCAACTATGTCACTCACCAAATCAATCAATCCCCTTTCTATCCTATACTCGTTTTACAAACGATCGTCTTAGAATCTTTCCAGACTTGAGCACATCCTTGTCCTGCGTGCACAAAGCCCAACGGGGCTAATTCCCCGCCTGGATTGGACATTACCCAAGATTAATGAGATTCGGGTTTTCACAGGAGGTTTCTACCCTCGGTCTTATTCTTAACAATTAATTAGTCCTGAGTTTAGATCTCGGGGCTCTAGCTCGGGAAGAAAGGAGGCAGTTTCCGTCGGGTAACAGACAATAACTGAGCGACCAGAAAAGCGATTCCGGAAGCAAAAGGAAGAGGGTTTTGTTCCAGGGAGCCCTCGGGGGTGGAAAAGCCTTTCCAGGGAGCGGCGCCTACAACGGCTGGGCGGGGCGCTCCTCCACAGACAAATCTCCCAGAACCACCGTGGAGGAATTCCCCGAACCAGAACCACAGCCGCCAAACCCGTCCCACACTCTCGAAACCTTACGGCCAACGCTCCCCGACCGCTAGGCTAACCTGGGACTCGCAGGCTCACCGTGACTCAGAACCGCTTTGGAGTCTGGAATCCTCACGGCGGCTGAACGATAGCACAACCGGAAGTACGTCAGAGCCCAGCCCCGCCCCGCGGGAGGGGGCGCAGCCGCCCCTCTAGGAATCCGAGAGTTCTCGGTATCCCGATTCACTGGAGACTGCGACTGTCCTAGTTGTGATCTGTTCCCCCCTCCCCCCACACGCTTCTTTTTTTTTTATTCTCATTCTCTCTTTCTCTCTCCCCTTTCTTTCTTTAGTTCTTTCCTTTTTGGGGGTGGGTGGGTGGGCGGGTGGTTTTTGGAGGGTTATGTGGCCCTGGCTGCCCTGAAACTCACTCAATAGACCAGACTGGCCTCAGGGATTCATCTGTCTCTGCCTCTCAAGTGCTGGGATAAAAAGCACGAGCCACTACTGCCTGGCTCCCTTTTTGTGTTTGAGACAAACATGTCATTATGTAGCGCTGGCTGGCCTCGAACTCTATAAACGATCGGCTTGCCTCTAGATCAATGAGTAAAGAGCTTGCTATACAAGCATAAGGATCTAAACGTGGATTTCCAGCACCACATAAAAAGACTATGGTATGTCACATGCCTGTAATCTGAATGCCGGGAGGATCCATCCTGCGGCCTGTTGTCTGGGCAGCCTAGCTCCAGATCAGTGAGATCGAAAACAGGGTAGAGAAGCAACTGAAGAAGACACCTGCGATTAATCTCTGGCCTTCACATGTTTGCAAACACACTTGTGTACATGAGCACTGTTTTAGTCAGGGTTCTCTAGAGTCACAGAAATTAGGGAATGTCTCTCTATACTGAGAGAATTTATTGTGATGACTTTTTTTTTTTTCTTTCGAGACAGGGTTTCTCTGTGTAGCCCTGGCTGTCCTGGAACTCAACTCTGTAGACTAGGCTGGCCTCGAACTCAGAAATCTGCCTGCCTCTGCCTCCCAAGTGCTGGGATTAAAGGCGTGCGCCTGTCTCGAAAAAACCAAAATCAAAAAAACAAAAACAAAAACAAAACAAAACAAAACAAAAGCCCTTAAAACCAGGGTTGGAAAGATCGCTCAGAGGTTACCAGCACTGGCTTCTCTTCCAGAGGTCCTGAGTTCAATTCTCAGCACCCACGTGGTAGCTCACAACCATCTGTAATGAAATCTGATTCCCTCTTCTGGTGTGTCTGAAGACAGAGCACTTACATACATAAAATAAGTAAAACTAAAAACTAATGCAGACAAAACAAAAATATGAGGTATGACAATAAGTTGTTCACTCATATCATGTTAAATCAAGTAATTGTATGACGATCCATTCATTTTTTCCATTAGTATTACCATGACCATATAGCAAGAAAGGAAACAAGGAGAAATTAGTTATTATGATATATGAGTCACTGTGATTTGGCCCATGCATTTCCTTTTCAGAAATACTCTGACTTCCAATGAGTCCACCCAACAAATGCTTCTCAAGAACATGCACTACATCAGGTATGTATTGTGACACAAAAGTTTACAAATGGCCAGTATTAGAATTTGGGAGCTGGGCAGATGGCTCAGTGGTCAAAGTGCTTGGCAAATATATGAGTTATTTCTCTTTTGATATGATAAAACACCACAACCAAGGCAACTTACAGAAGGAAGGGTTTATTTGGTTTTATAGTTCCAGAAGGGTAAGGGCCCGGTATGCCAGCGAGAGAAGCAAACTGAGAGCTCACATCTTGAACCCCCAAGTGGGAAGCAACAGACAACACTGCAAATGGCAAGTGTTTGAACTCTCAAAATCCATCTCTTCCAGCACAGCTATACCTCTTAAGCCTTCCCAAGTTTTGCCACCAAACAAGGATCAAGTATTTAAATGTCCAAGATTATGGGATACATCTCTTTCAAACCACCACTAGGCAAGCCTTACCCTGAGCTCATCTATCCAGAACCCACATGAGAGCCAGATGCAGTCACAGACATCTCTGTAATCCCAGCACTCCTACAGAGACTAGAGGGACGGGGTAAAGACGAGAGACTCAGTATTCTCTTGCGGGGTAGCCTGATGTGTGCAGTGGGAAATTTAAAAAGATATCCTGTGTCTATGGAAGGCAAGGACCAATATCTGTTCTTGAACCTCCACACATGCAGTATGGCATATGTCAGTATTTATGCACACACACACACACACACACACACACACACACACACACGGGAGAGATAAAGAGATCTTAGCAGGCTTGTAACTGAATCATTACAGACGCAGACACAGCCAGTGATGAGAAAGAAGAGCCAAACGTGGCTGACTGAATGTGTTGTCTTGGGTATCCACAGGCTCACCTCTTACCACATGCCCTTATTCTTGCTACAGTGATCTTTGACTTCAGTTTTCTTGGCCAAGAGCTTCCTGGTTGTATTAGCTGCTTATCTTGTTGCTGTGTCAGACTACCCGACAAAAACAACTTAATGAAGTTTTGTTGTAGTATTTGTTGCTTGTTCAAGGGTTTCTCTCTGTTGTTTTTTTTTTTTTCCAAGACAGGGTTTTCTCCATGTAGCCCTGGTTGTCCTGGAACTCACTCTGTAGATGAGGCTGGCCTGCCTCTGCCTCCCCAGTGCTGAGATCAAAGGCATGTACCCAAACCACCCAGATGGAAGGGTTCTAATGTCATAGTTTGAGGTTGTGGTCACGCTAAATTTACAGTTGAGAGACAGAGAGAGATGAATGCCAGCGCTCGGCTCATTTTCCCCTCCTTTTCCAGCCCGTGAACCCAGCCCGTAGAAGGACGGCCCACATTTAGAGAGGGTAGTCCGTTTCCATTAATCTATCTAGACAATCCCTCAGGAGAGGTTTGTTTCCATAGTAATTTAAAACCCCATGAAATTGACAGTCATGATTTACTATCACACTAATCTAGAAGAGAGTTCCTTAGCTGTAAAAAGGTTCTTCAAATTAGGCAAAAAAAAAAAAAAAAAAAGCTTTTCTATATTTTTAATTAACTACTCCTAGTCTGTTTGTGCCATGAACGGCACAGTTTTTGTTGTTTTTGAGATGGGATCTTGGCATGTAGTATGTGCTGATCGCCAAGAGCCTGTCAGCCTCCTGCCTTAGTTTTGGGAGTCCTGGGATTTCCGGCTTGCACCATCATTCCGAACTAGTCACCCTTCTTGGTAAGTTTTACATTCCTTAGAGATTTTAAATGCTTTAAAATGCCTGAGAAGGGGTCGTGGCTACGGCTTAGTGGGTATGAGCACTTGCTCCGGGTATGTGAGGATCACAGTGTGAATGCCCAGCAGCCTTATAAAAGCCACAGCGGCCATACAGGAACCTGTAACCAGGTGGAGCGAGAGGCTGTCTCAAGGGAAGAAGTTGGGGATCAGCAGAGCAGTATGCCTAATGTCCCCATCTGGCCTCTGGACGCACACACCGGCAAAAGCATTTGCACACGCCACACTCACATTCACATTTGGAAAATTAGAATTGCCCTAAAAAAATCCCCTAAAGCACTCCATGATCATGTCAGGAAAATGCTTCTCAAACCTTGGATTATAAAATGTAAAATGAGGACTGGAGAGATGTGTTTGGAAGGCAAAGACACAATCAAACCTGATGGCCTGAGTTCGAGCCCTTGGACCCACTTACTAGAAGAGAACCAATGTTTGCAAATTGTCCTCTCCTCTGATCGCCACATGTTCTGTGCCGCGCGTGCGTGCACACACATGCACACACACACACACACACACACACACATACACACACACACATCACACACACATTGGGGATTTGATTTGGGCTTACATGGGAATTTGCATGTCCACCACAGGTCCCTGCTTACAGCTGTCTTGTAATGGCTGAGCAGGGGGACAGAGGTGGGATTATGAGGCTTCCCAGAGAATCACCGGGACAGAAGGAAAAAAGGGGGATACAAACATGAGAGCTATGGAAGACAGGACCAACCATGTAAGAATCAGGGAAAGGGGGCCCCAGGGTCCACTCCCCCACCAGGTCTTGGGTAGCAGAGATAAAGTATAGATTTTAGAAAGTCTAAAACTCAAGATATCGGAGGGGAGAGTGTGTTATCCACTTGGAGGTTCAAGGGTGGCCCAGCCATTGAGCTAGCTTAGAGCATATTAAAAATAACTCTAAGAGTTTATGTCTTCATTCAGCGACTCCAGAGCGTTGGGACGGGTGGTATCGCAGCTTTCTGTTCCAGAAGTAAAGAGCAGATTAACAGTTCACACACAAACACACACACACACACACACACACACACACACACACACACACCATGTAATAAAGCTTTAAGATGTGGTAAGCTGGGAGACTTGGACTCATTTCTATGACTTTTGGACTCTCCCACTATTTTCTATATGACGCTGCTCTTTATTGTCTTCAGAGATTATTTGATTCAACAAAGAAGATGCATTCCCTCCCCCGTGTCACAGAAATCCAGAGAGGGGAAACCCAGCAGTTTACTGTTGTTCCTGACTCCCTTCTTTTCTACTGAGGTGCGTTCTCCTCTCTTCCTTTCCTCCTCCCTCCTCCAAAACTATCCTTCTCTTTCACCCTCCTCTCCTGCTTTCTTTCCCTCCCAATCATCCATCCCACACTCGCACAATGTAGTTCTCACAATGTAGTCCAGACTGCCTTCACCCCCACAGTTCTGCTCGGCTTCTGAGGGCATCGAGTGCAGGTGTGCATCACACCCAATAGTGTTTTCTTCCTTCCTTCCTTCCTTCCTTCCTTCCTTCCTTCCTTTCCTTCCTTCCTTCCTTCCTCTTCCTTCTTCCTTCCTTCCTTCTTCCTTCTTCCTTCTTCCTTCCCTCCTCCTTCTCCTCCTCCTCCTCCTCCTCCTCCTCCTCCTCCTCCTCCTCCTCCTCCTCCTCCTTCTTCTTCTTCTTGGTTTTTCGAGCCAGGGTTTCTCTGTATAGCCTTGGCTGTCCTGGAACTTACTTTGAAGAACAGGCTCACCTGGAACTCAGAGATAGATCTATCTGCCTGACTCTGCCTCCCAGAGCTGGGATTAAAGCATGTGTTACCATGCCTGGCAGATAGTTATGGTTATTTATTTATTTATTTATTTATTTACCTTTTTATTTAATGTATAGGAGAAAATGGCTTTGGATTCCATAACAGATGGTTGTGAGCCATGGCGTGGTTTCCGGGGACCTCAGGACCTACTGGAAAAGCATTCAGTACTCTTAACCATTGAGCCATCTCTTCAGTCCCGCTCCAGCCCGGAGGTGTTTTTGTTTTTTTTTTGTTTTTTTTTGTTTTTTGCTTTTGGCAGCCATATGAATTTTTGGTCAGTAGGGGGTGATCAAGATTCAGCTTCTCTTAGACAACAGCAGGCTTTCCATTCATGACCACGCTGGTCATGTCCCTCCTGGAGTTTCCAGTTGGCTGAACACTGGTGCTAGGAAGCTTGCTCAGAAAAGCATGACAGCCCAGCGTGTCCCTTGCCCCAAGCGTGTCTTCCCCTGGCTTCCTCATTTCTCTCCTATGCTGCTAAGTAGTTTCATATCAACTGACTGACAGACTAGAGTCAGCTGAGAGGTGAGAACCTCAATGAGAAAATGCCTCCGTAAGGCAAGCTTGTGCCTAATTCCTGTGCGACAAGTAGAGGCTCACACCATTGTTAAGTGGGCCATCCTGGGCTGGTGGTCCTGGGTTCTACCAGAAAGCCGGCTGAGCAAGCCAGCATGCAGCACTCTTCCAAGGCCTCTGCACCAGCTCCTGTCTCCAGGTTCCCGTTTTGGCGTCCCCTTAAAGGGACTGTGATTTGGGACATGTAAGCCAGATAAACTTTTTCCTTCCCAAATTTCTTGTGATCATTGTGTTTCTTCACAGAAATAGAAAAGTAATTATTTATCCTTTTATTTTTTAAACGATTTTTGTGTGGCTGTTGTGTCTAAATGTATGTTTGTGTGCCTGATGACTTTGGAGGCCAGAAGAGGGTGTCGGAACCCTCCAAACTGGAGTTATGGATAGTTGTGAGCCACTGTGTGGGTGCTGAGAATCGGACCTGTGTTGGTTTTGTTTGTTGTTGTTGTTAGCTATTTTATTGGATTTTTATCTCTACCTCCCTTCCAACCTTTATTCCACCATAAAAGACTAGGGATTAGAAGGGAAAGGGGGCATAGGTCTTTCAGTCAATAAAGTAACCGCTTCCTGCTGATTAGGGATGTTGGGTTTCTTGGGGCAAGTCCTATCTTTGTCATCAGGGTATCACCAACTTCTCTCTGCTCAGGAACACTTGAAAAACCACAATAACAGCAAGGAGCGGCAGTCTCCACAGGCCTTCGTGGTGCACTTTCATTTATACCCTTGCTGAAGCTGACAAATATCACACCCCAGCTAGCGCACAGGGCAAATCATAATCACCTGCTGTGAAGAAGCCTTTTATCCCACACCTGGGATCAAAACAAAAACATATTCACATAACATAACTGGGTTTTTAAAGAATCCAAAATTCTCACTATTGACCTGTGTCCTCTGGAAGAGCGCCCAACACCAATTGAGCCATCTCTCTGACCATTGTCTTTTTCTTTTAATAAGCCAGTGTGTAAAGCGTTCTGAGTGCTGTGAGTCATTCTGAGAAAGAGATGATGGCTGTGGAAATCACTAACAGCTAAACAGCTAGCCAGAAATGCAGGTGTGAACTGAGGACTCCTGCCTGGCATTTGACGTGAGGACAGTTTTGTGCGACTTGAGTCCCTCAGCCTGTGGGGTCTATGCTATCTTCAGGCAGAGTCAGAGTTGACTTGTCTTGCAGGACATTGCCATCTTGAACTTGAAATGAATCTTGGCCTCCTAAGTGCTGGGATTACAAGTGTAATGCTCAACTTTTTTTTTTAAAGATGTTATTTTTGTTTTGCCTCTATGTATGTAGGTGTATGTGCACCTCATGTGTACCTGGTGCTCTTAGAGGCCAGAGGGGGGGCTCTGGACCTATTGAAGCTGGAATTACAGGCAGTTGTGAACCTTCATGTTGGTGCTGGGAACTGAAATCAAGTTCTAAAATCAAGCGCACTTCATTTCTGAGCCACTCTCCAATCTCTCTCTCTCTCTCTCTCTCTCTCTCTCTCTCTCTCTCTCTCTCTCTGTGTGTGTGTGTGTGTGTGTGTGTGTGTGTGGTTTGTTACCTTTTTGTTTACTCCATTACAGCCCTGAAAAGAAAGCAAAGCAGGCACAGGTATACTGACTCAAGGAGTATGACACCCAAGCAAACCAAGATTGGAGCATGTTCAACCTCGTTCAGAGTTTCTGAATAGGATGAACAAATCAATTATTTAAATGAGACAAAAAAAAAAAACCAACTGTCAATTTTGTGTGAGAATTTAGTGGATTGTAGTTCTATTTTAAAAAGCATTTTCATTTGTGTGTGTGCGTATACCCTGAGAGGCCAGGAGAGAGAGCAGGCACCCTCCAGAGCTGAAGTTACAGGGGACCTTGAGTTGCCCGCATTGGTCCTCTGAAAGGGCAAGCACTTTTAAATCAAGGAGTCATTTCTCCATTTAAATGAGACAGTAAAAAAAAAAAAAAATCCTGATTGAATTTTACCCAATGTTAGAGAGTAGATGTTGCACTTTTTAACCTTTGGGCCTATACCCAACACCTGCATTTGGGTATGTGTTCAGATCCATTTGTGCTAGCTGATGCTAGACCACCTTGGGCATCATTTCTCAAAAACTAGCCACTTTTTTTTTTTTAAATTTCTGACACTGGGTCCCTACCTTGGCTGGAACTAATCAAGTAAGGCGCCAGCTGGCTAGCCAATAAGTCCTAGGCATCTCCTGTGTCTACCTTCCTACCCCACCCTTCTTTGCTTCAGTTCTGGTATTCAAATCAGGTCTTCATGTGTGCACAGCAAGCACCTGACTGAGCTATCTCCCCAGCCCTGAAAACCTACTTCATACAAAATCAATCACCATCATTGCCTGCTGGGAATGGCAAGTTAGTCTACCACCAAGATTCACATCCAGAAGGCAACAGAATATTTACTATATATCTCTGGGTTTTTTTTTTTCCCTCTAACTTGACTACTTTAACATCTCATTGGATCTTAGATGCATACTCTTTCCTCTTTTCCCTCCAGGATCTCATATAGCCCAGGCTGGCCTAGAACTCACCACACAGCCAAAGATGACCTTGAATTCCTGATGCTCTTGCCTCTGCTGCTGCAGTGCTCAGATTGCAGGTGTGCGCCACCACACCTGGTTTAGGTGGTAGTGAGGATGAAACTCTGGACTAAGGCAAGCACTCTACCAACTTCACTACCTGCTCAGCCTGGCATTTCTCTTTTGAAACTTTAGATCTCAACAATGCCTAGATTTCTCTAGCTTTAAGGAAAACAAAGAAAAAAACAAAAACCCCCAAAACCTACTTTTTCTCCTAAACCCATTTACTAAAAGGAAACGTTGTAGAAAAATGAATGAGGATTTAAAACAAATTCCATTTAAAAATTATTTATTGAACATCTACTAAGCATCTGGACTCTTCAGAGGCTGGTCAAAGTTCCACTTTTTAACAGCAATGATTTTAATCCTGCTGGCATAACAAGTTTCTTTGGGTCTAATTTATTCTAATATGTGCCGCGAATGTACGAAACTGGATGGTTTATCTAGCCTATGAACAAAAGGACAGTGCCTGAGTTATTTCTCTATATAAATTTAGGCTTATCATATTGACCTGGCTGTAATAATCCTTAACGGAAAGTTTATAAAAATACACTCAACTTAAAATTCGCTTGTACAACCACCCTAGCCCTTAACACTCATATTCTTAGGACAAGATTTTTCTGTTTAATCATACTCTTCCTCCCATGAGAAAGTAAGAACTTTTGGGGCAAGGGCAGTGCTGGAGATTGCACCCAAGGGACTTGGCAATCGCTCCACTCCTGAACCACATCATAGCCCACCCACCAGTAGGGTATTCTAGCAAATGCTCTATTGCTTAGGTACACTCTCCCTCACCAGGGAGTTCTAGGCAAGAGCTGCACTATGTCCTGGGGTCACTCACATTCATGGGGTACTCTATACAAATGCTCTTAATTGAGCCACGCCCCTCACTGAGGGATTCCTGGAAAGTCTCACACTTCCAGTCCAGCTAGGGCAGGCTGGAAACTTCAGGCTGTTACGGATTGAGATGGAGAGGAAGGTGAGCATGCTTCTCTGGCCTCAGTACTTCCTAGCAGAGCAGGAGGCTGCCAGACCTTACTTGGCCACTCTCTTGAAACATGCTGGAGACTACACACAAATGACTCAGTGTGACTGGTTGTCCTTTGGTGGACCAACAGGACTTAGCCCCAGTGTCAAACTGGAATGAAATCCAAGTTTTGGTCCAGCCTCTTCCAGTCCTTCACAAACCTCATGAGTGCTTGTGACCAGAGACCACTTCAAGAATCAATTAATTTGGCTAATGATCAAGTAATTTGAGTTAGTTAAGTAAGTTGAGTCAGTTTTTATAAGGGGGTATATCACAACCTCTCAGATTAAACACACATACAAAGAAAACCAAACAATTCTTAATTTCACAGCAGACTGTGACTTTTTCCATTTGGAACAACAGCTTAGAGCTGAGTAACCTTCTCTCTCTCTTCATTTTGCTGTTTAGAATATTATAGGAAAACATGGGATTGGGGGTATCAACTAAGAAACAGGACCAGATAATAGGGAACTACTGGGACATTAGTATTATGGGATATCAAAACAATGTCCCAAACTTATGTTTGACCTGCAGTATTGGTGATGGCTTACCTTACCTATAACTTCAAGTTTGTTTTACAAAGTTTTAAGACAGGTATTTTCAGACATAAAAAAAATATGAATAGCAAAATAACTTCTTTAAAACTTACAGTAGTGTTTCCATACTAAGAGCAAAGCCTAGATCTATGTTAGGAAAACTTTTCCAACAATGCTCATTGCCTCCAGTAGTAGTTGAGATAAAAATCTACTCTGACCTCTATGAAGTGATCTATCTATAACATTAAGTTTGCCTCTCTGGTACTATATTTCATACAATTCACAGGCCTTTGTTTCCCTAATAGGAAATACCTGCACATTTCTATTTCTTTGGAGACAGGCTGGCTGTGAACTTGTGATCTCTGTTCCAGCCTCCTAAGTGCTGGGATTAAAGGAATGTACCACCATGCCTGGCTCCCTTACAGATATACACATACATCGTTTTGTGGGGGTTTTGTTTGATAGGATCTCTTGCGTTCAGGCTGGTCTCAAACTTGGTATGTCATGGAGGATGATCCCAAATTCCCGATCCTCTTGCCTCTACTTCCCAAGTGCTGGGATCACAGGCATGTGCCACCACATCCGTTTCATGCAGTGCTGGGGTTGGGACCACACCCCTAGTCCTTCTTCATACAGACTTCTGTGACAGTTGCTCATAGTGGGACACAGTAAATGGTTCTGTGGCAAGCTTGCTGTCTTGAGTGTCTCAGCACTGTCACTCCAGTGACAAAATTAGTCTTCCAGGAGGATGGCAAGATGAGCCTGATTTAGTTCCCTTTTGATAAACAGATCAGCATTGCCTACTGGAAATGAAGTTGGCATTTCTAAGATAAGATGTTAAATCAACAAATATTCACAGCTCTGAATCTTCAAACACTGTCTCTTAAGCACAAATATAGCAGAGATTGGGAGCAAAGACAGGACCTTGTAGTAAAGCAAAACCAAATCTTGCAATGCTTTGCAAACTCTGAGATAGCTCCCCTTCCCTGCAAGACCTACTTGTGTTTCCTGGAAAGTAGCCCTTCCTGTGGACAGAGTCCCCATTTGTCTAAGCATAGAGATGTCTAAGTATGAGTGGGAAAACAGATCTATGGTACCATGGTTCACAGAATCTGGGCAGACTAGCCTTTTCGGTATACTTCCTAGTCTCTGTTGATTATCTACTTCCCCCTAATATATTAACAATGGAGAAGAGTCTAAGTCCACCTCTCCAAGCCAGAGCCTGCCCATTCCCTTTGAGTGACAGAGACCAGGCAGCTTGGAAGGGGCATGTACAGTTGTTCCACTTTAGTGTTCTATTGAGTTCTTTTCAAACATTTCTCCGTTCAATAAGCACCAACCTAAGAAGTTTCCTCCCCACTCCTAGTTCTGAGATCTAATCACATTTATAAGCAGAGTTTCTTAATTACGCCAAAGCTTCACTTTTCCCCCCTCTCCCTGGAGGGCTCTGTTCAATGGACTGGACACATTTACGAGGAATTATAAAGAATGACAGGAGGGATGAGGTACAAAGACACACTGACATTACCGCCTTAAAAATACATCGAGGTACTCAATGTTTACAGTGTGTAAGAAGTTGTACATTTTTACTGTTTCTTTAGCATTCCCCACACTTGGGTTGTCTTGTGGATCCTCTGGAGTTAAGACTGCACTCTTCTGGCAGTTTCTGGAACTTACTGCATGACTCGGACAGACCAAGGGAATTTCCTGTCCAAAGCAATGAGTACTATGAAGCTGGCCTCACATAAAGTTTATTTACAGTGTAACCTTTACCAGGCGTCACACTTAGATTAGGTCCCATTCTGGAATCCTCTGATGTATGTAAGGCATGGCCTGCCTCACATAGTCAACATGTCAGTCTCTCTACACACATTTAGCAGTCTCACGTTTATGCCTTTAATATCAAGTGCTTTACATATAAAATCTCACACATCTAGGCTTAGCCTTGCCTGCCAGGCTAAGGTAGAAAGTTCACAACTTGAAGAATCTGACTTTTGTCCTAAAGTACATTTAAAAAATTTTAAAGTTCCATCATGTCAACTGGCATACTGATCGTTAACTAGTAAGCACTCAGGCTGTTAACTAGCCTGAGCACTAACGGCAGATGTCACGTCTGACCGTGATGCAGTGACACTGCTGAGCGTCTAAGAAATGTGGATAACCGCCTATAGTCTGCTAAGTAAAGTGTATCTTCAGATGGCTACCTCCGGGACTGCATCCATGGAGGAGCTGAAGCCATCCCAGTGACTACCGAATAGTAAGATGTCCCAGTAAAATGGGAATCAACTGAGGGATGGGAGCACAGGTCTGTCTTAATTTAGGAATAGAGTAATGGCTGAAGGGCGTCAGCATGTGGTTAATTGTCTGTCTGAGCAGCCGACAGGGAATGACCCAAGTCCTTTCTTGAATCAAAGCCAGTGTCTGGATGCGCTCCTGGAGTCCTATACCGTATTTCAGTTGCTTTTTCTTTTCTTTCTTTTTTCTTTTTTTAAACAGGCCAGAGCTCTCACACAAAAGTCCACCATTACTATGACTCAGTCCTTTAGGAAGAACTTTAAAGCATCTCTCTACCTCCACCTCACTCCAGAACTCGAGTCAGGCGCAATCTTCAGAGTAGCTTTGCTGATTTTCAGCTGGGTGGATAGAATACTCACAGGCAGCACTGAGAAAACAGCTCAGATGCACCAGAGACGTATGGTTGGTCTAAGAAATAAAGTCAAACAGGGACCAGTGACTGCTTGTAGGATTCTAGTTTGACCTGGAGCAGAAGCCGCAGGCGCCAGCCTGATGAGGCTGCTATTGCGTCTCACCGACTTTCGCTGCTGGTCAGCGAACAACTGATGCAAGATGATTTTAGTTGTTTCTTGAGAGGAAATCTCAAACCATATGTGGGGTGTCCATGTCAACAGTCTTCAAGTTTGTCTTTAGCTTATGTTTCTAGGGCTCTGTAGGGCTGTCCACACTATCCCAATGCTTTCTTGAATAAAGCTGTCTGTTCAAACCCCCAACACCTGCATAGTTTGATACTTGGGGTCTCCTGTATCATCAAGAGCTTCTGAGAAGCTACCTGCAGAGATGACAAGAAAGGCTCAAAGTCCCCAAACCTCACTTCTTCACTTTAGTCTTTCCGGAAAAATAGAAAAGACACTGTGCTATTAACTACAATGACACAACCAACCACACCAGTGTGGTGGAGAACTTCTCAGAGCAACAGGCCATCTTCAGTTGATGAATCCGGCTAATGATGACAGGTGCTTCTAAAAGTTTCTGGTTAAATGTGCGGATAAAAAAATGCTTTAACTTTCCCTTTCTCCGAGAAATAAACAAAATAAAACAAATTTTAAAAACCCACTCAAAAAAAGTCAAGCAAAAGAACAACAAAAACCTATCACATGTTTTGAACAGCATTAGCTAAGTGTTCAACAACTCAGTAGGAGCTCAAACACCACCATTCAGCAGCTACCTGAAAAGAACCAAAGCTTTGCTGTGGAACGATGTCACACAAACGAAAACTTATAGTTAGTGTTCAGTTTTCTTCTGTAAGTGGATGACATTCTGTGGTATTTACTTACTGATCCACATTTGCAGTCTCTGCAGGTAGCTAACCAAGCTTTTGTTTATACTTAGAACAAAATTAACATTGACCCCGGAATACGTTATAGCATGACCTATAGGTCCAAAGGTACCATAGTTCAGGTACTCACATGATTCCCAGACTCTATTACAAACATGATAGTTCTGTTAGAGGTCCGTCATAAGGAGTGCCTTGTGTGTTTAGTACTACACCCAGTGCTGTGCTGTCAGGAACATAACTGTATTTCTAAACAACTGAAGCATCTTTTTTGGGGAGTGGTGATTGATAAAAGCTTCCAACACTGAACGATGAAGGATTAAAAGATGGTATACAATCAAGTGCTACTTTGTGGAGAGTGCATTTAGGAGTGCTAGAGTGCTTTAGGGATGTTGAAGAGGAAGAGAAGCATCTTGAGTTGTTGCTATTTCAGTAGGACTGATCTCACTGATGAGGGCAGGCCCATCCATATTTGTTACAGTCCTTGGAACTACAAACTGGTGCATATGACCTCTTTCAGAAAGAGATAGAATCTTTGGTTTGAGTCTGACCAGCACAGTCCTAGGTTTCTATAGCTTTGGCAGGCTACCAGTGATCAGATACACAACCTTCTGGATATATAACTTGTTCAAGCAGCATGTCCCAATGTAGTTTTTGTATTAACTATCTCTCTTCACTGAGAAATACAGGTTGTCTAATTAGGGTTTGTTTGCACCAAGTGGCTTCTTAACTTCAGTATAATATTCACAGAGCTAATCTTGACTCATCAACTACATGGTGTGGTTGCTGGGAAGCAAACCTTAAAGGTATACACATTACTAGATAGCTTGACGTTTTACTGTGTGTGCTTTTATCTTGAGTGGAAGAATATCCACATGACCAGCTTTCCCTTGCAAGGACTTTAAGAATTACATGCCTACAGACCACCTGAAGGCAGGACACAATAACTCTTAGGGATCCTGAAGTGTGACTTCTCAAACAAGTTGATGGTGCTATTACATTTCCCTCGATGGGCACAGAGGTCTGACATAATTCCAGAAACAAAAGGGGGGAAATGGCTTGAAGATACACTCCTGCTTTACACACAACTTTTCAGGAATGCTCCAAAGGCATCCAGAGAGGCTGGGCTGTATTCTGAAGCTCTCTCTCTGGCATGGATTCTATGGTGCAGTGTGAGGGTCGAGCTCCGGGTGAAGGCCTTGCCACACTTAGTGCACTTGTAGGGCTTTTCTCGGGTGTGAATTCTCCGATGCAAAATAAGGTATGAGTTTCTGTTGAAAGCTTTCCCACACTCGCTACATTCGTAGGGCTTCTCCCCTGTGTGGATTCTCTGGTGCTTCGTGAGGTCTGAGCTCTGGCTGAAGGCCTTGCCGCACTCGTTACATTCGTAGGGCTTCTCCCCAGAGTGGATGCGCTGGTGCAGGATGAGATTGGAGCTGTGACTGAAGGCCTTGCCACACTCGTTACATTCATGAGGTTTCTCTCCCGTGTGGATTCGCTGATGAAGGACAAGGTTCGAATTGAGACTGAAGGCTTTGCCACACTCGCTACATTCATAGGGCTTCTCTCCAGTGTGGATGATTTTGTGGCGGATAAGGCTTGAGCTTCTTGTGAAACATTTCCCACACTCATCACATCTATGAGTCTTTGCTCCCGATGGAACCTCCTCCGGGGCATTATTAAAGTTTGCACTCAGGCTGAAGCTCCTTCCCAAGCCTTTACCCTTCTCCCTTGGGCCCCGCTCCCCTGTGGTGGGCTTCTTTTCCTTGGCTGTAGGTGGCCCAGGCTCTTTCTTCTCTTTGCCAGTTTTCTCTTCGGGATTTTTCTGCTGCCTTTCCACTACTCTGCCCTGCTGTTCCCGTCTCTCTCCAAATTCCTTCTGGAATCTTCCTGCTGCCTCCCTAGGAGAGGTGGAATCTTCTTTGACTTCAGCCTTTGAGGTTGACTCATTCCCATTCCTGTTCTCAGAACCTGACATGATAAACAGAAAATACAAATAGCATCGTTTTCTTTGAATGCAGGTGTTCATACAGTGACATTTTCTATGAAGCTTCTGTATACCTGGGAGAATGTCTTCACAGTATTAAAGATAAAAGTAGAAAAGGGGAAAAATTTAACAATACCAGGAAGAGCTGGAATGGAAATGGGAAAAAAATCATAGTATTGGTAAAGAGCACAACCAAGGCCAGGTAGAGTGGTGCATTCATAGTGGTGCACACCCAGCATTCAATAGTGGTGCACACCCAGCATTCAATAGTGGTGCACACCCAGCATTCAATAGTAGAGGCAGGAGAATCACCAGTGACTACTTTGGGCTACATAGTGAGATCTATCTCAAAAGACAACAAGAGTCAAAAGAATTCGAATACACAAGCACAGTGGGACTTGAACAGAGAAAGTTTTGGAAGAAGAGGATAAGGACTGAGAGGCTTCAGGGGTTGTTCTATTATATGGTCCCCTGATAACTAATTTGAAAGAAAACATATTTAACAAGTTACAGTTCGGCATGGTGGTACATGCCTTTAATCATGGCACTCTGGAGGCAGAAGCAGGCAGATCTGCGTTCAAGGCCAGTCTGTTCTATATGGACTTCCAGGACAAGCCAGGGCTACATAGAGACTCTGTGTCAAGGAAAAAAAAAAAAAAAGCAGTCCCAGTAACAGTTTAATTCCAGCATGAGAAGAACAGGCAGGCAGATCGCCTCAAGTTCAAGACCAGCCAGAACTACACAATGAGACCTTGTTACAAAAATGCAATAAGAAATAAGTCATGCTGCTTTTCCAGCAAATACTTGTATGTCTCACAAAAATAGAACAGGCAAGCCATTCTGAGGAATTGGTTAGTGCTGTTAGCAGAAGGAAGGAAAAGCAGGGCCTCCCAGTTCTGCCAAAGTGTATCAACAAGGGCATAGCTAGCAGGTAACACGGAGCCCCACACTTGGTACTATAGGGCCCCTTGACACAGAAAGCAGTTTTCATTTACCAGGACAGCACAGAAGGACCTGAGCTCATGTAATAGGGAAGGGATGAAGGAACTATCTGGGGATTCATTACCAAAACAGATAAAATCTTCACCAACCGATGGTTGAGGTTTACAGGAAAGAAACAATTCTGAAGACTGTAATCAGAAGTACCAGCAAACAAATTTTACAATGCAGAGTTAATCTCTGCATTTTAGCAACTAGTATATTAAAATACTGAAGTTTAAATTTTACTATACACTGCTATACCCCATTAAAGAAAAAAAACAAAAACCTTCTGGGCATGGTGGTGCATGCTTTTGATCTCAGCGCCTTGAAGCCAGAGGCAGTTGGATCTCTGCGATAGCCTCATCTAAAAAAAAGTTGAGCCGGGTGGTGGTGGCGGCGGCGGCGGCGGCGGCGGCGGCAGCGCGCACGCCTTTAATCCCAGCACTTGGGAGGCAGATTTCTTTTTCTTTCTTTCTTTTTTTTTTTTTTTGAGACAGGGTTTCTCTGTGTTGCCCTGGCTGTCCTGGAACTCACTCTGTAGACTAGGTTGGCCTCGAACTCAGAAATCCGCCTGCCTCTGCCTCCCAAGTGCTGGGATTACAGGCGTGTGCCACCACTGCCCAACGGGAGGCAGATTTCTGAGTTCGAGGCCAACCTGGTCTACAGAGTGAGTTCCAGGACAGGCAGGACTACACAGAGAAACCCTGTTGGGGGGGGGGGTGGAGAAGAAGAAGAAGAAGTTGAATCCCTGGCTCAAAAACAAACAAACAAACAAAAAAAAACAATTAAAAAAATTGTGTGTGTATGGGTGTTTTGCTTGCAAATAAATGTATATGTACCACGCCTGGTGCCTGTAGAGGTCAGAAGAGGGCACTGGGTCTCCTGGATCTGGAGGTACAGATGGTTGTAAGATACCAAGTTGGTGTTGGGAATTGGACATGGGACCATTGGAAGAGCAGTCAGTTCTCCTCACTACTGAGCCATCTCTTACACCCCTAAACAAAATCTTAAAACATTTATTTATTCATTTAGTATTTAGTTGTGTACGTGTGTGTGAACCATGATGCATGTGTGGAGGCTAGAATACAACCTGTGAGACTCATTCCCTACTTTCAGTACATGAATCCTGGGGACGAACTGATTGCTAGGCTTGGCAGTAAGTGTCTGTACCTACCGAACCATCTCACTGACCCTGCATTTTGCTTTTAAGTGAAGACTCCAAGATGGTCTGCTTCATCCCATTTAGTAGGCTCCTGAATGCTGTGACTAGAGGAACTGGTTATATCCAATTTTTGACTTATGGATGGGATCATCATAACCACTGAGCCAACTGCAGAGAAGAGAAAGCTGCTTGACTTCTTTTGAATTCCAAACGAAGGTCCTTGACCAGCTGCTAGACAGTTTTTTTCTAAGATTTATTATTATATGTAAATACACTGTAGCTGTCTTCAGACACACCAGAAGAGGGCGTCAGATTTCATTATGGATGGTTGTGAGCCACCACATGGTTGCTGGGATTTGAACTTAGGACCTTCGGGAGAACAGTCAGTGTTCTTAATCGCTGAGCCATCTCACCAGCCCCTGCTAGACAGTTCTTAAGAGTGTTTATTCCTTAAGGGTGGCTTTTTTCCTTCACAGATTATAGCAGTGATAGCTTAGAAGTGAAGACCAGTTCTTAATTTCTATTCAGTATAAAATACAAGTACCTAAAAACCATTCCCCCTTTTATGTCTGTTTCTAAACCAAACCCTAGCTTCTCCACGCCCATGTTGTTCATCCTCCCTCTGCCCACCCAAAGTGGAGTAGTTCTTTGCTATGAAATTTTCTAGTACTGCACACATCTTTGGGTTTCTTGGTGGCATTGTGTCCTAGGACTTAAGATCTAGGAGAGACCCATGCAACAGTTTCATTTGCTGGGTCAGACATTTATCTAGCTGACGCCCCTTGAATTACGTCATTCTTCGTACACTCTCAGCACTAAGAAGATCACCATTGGGTTTAGACCTGGGAACCAAGCCCAAGGCTATGGAATCACAAAGTGCACATGGAGCAATCTCTACCAGGATAAAGACAGACATCTAAGGAGGATGGACATCTTGGCAGGTTTAGGAACATTGTCTTAAAAAAAAAGAGTGGTGGTGGGGCGGGGACTAGAATTGGACTGGTGGGCAGTCTGCCCGGCTATCTACTAGGAAAAGGAGATTTCCCCTGACAGAAGCAAGCTGAAGTATAATGTACCAGAGCAGAAAGAATCCTCCCAGGTAACCAAATGGTTGGGGAGCTGAGAGAGACTCAGAGCAGAAGATCTGATTTCAAAGAGCAGAAATTACTTAGGCACACCAAACCTGCCAGGAATCAGGGAGTTGGAGGACTATGCCTTTGAAACTCAACAAACACAACTGTTTTCCCTTACTAACCAGCACAGAAGTAAAAAACAAAACAAAACTTAGTAGACAGGAATTCTGCATTAGTCTTACCCTGGGAAGACACATTCCCCAAATCCATCTGCCTGTTGTCCCTACTGAGACTCCTCCGAGCCAGGCTCTGACGTCCCCATTCCTCCAGGATGAGGGACACGGCCATGTCCTCGATCTTCACCATTGCCTGAAATAACAGGAGATCCCCATACTCAGCACCCTGTAGCATCAGGGTCAGTCCTACTGACCAAACCTGAGGTCAAAGACAGAGCTGAGGGCGGGACTGTGGGACACTAGGAGAGAACACGTGACCAACGCTGATGGACTGAAGGGGTTGTGATGGAAGAGCCCTGACACTGAGGGCAGTGGACTTGTCTGTGGGCTGGGCACCACGAGCAAGCGACCTGCTTGAGGTTCATGAAAGATGCTCCAGAATGGGGCCAATCCAGGGTCTCCAGAGGGAAGAGGGGCCCATGGCTCACCTGGGAATCTGCGGTCAATAGGGCAGATGCCATCGCCTGGTCTCTGGGATTCCCCTCATGATGAGGGGCAGGAACATGGGTGGCAGGGAGAGCTGAGAAGGAGAAAGGGGCTGTGAGTAAAACTGGCTCTTCTCTGAGCCTCCCTCAGTGCAGAGCCCCGGCATTCTCCTACAGCAGCATATTCACTGTTTGATATTTAGCTACTTAAAAAGATAGCTCCATAGCATACAGTTGACAGGAAGCAAGACTTAAGCTTCCTCAAGACCTCACTCTTAAACTGGAACCTCATGGAGCTCATAAAAAGGTCCTCAAAATCACCAGGTCCAAACTTTAAAAGGAGAAAATGAGGCATGCAGAGGCTGATGGCTGTGTACTGTCAGTTTAGAAGGCGAGGTTACTATTCTCAGCGATAGGATCAGCAGCCCCGCATCTGGCTTGTACTTTATTCCAGCGCAGGAACAGCACCAGGGTACTAGGACTCCCTTTTCTGCACTGTGAACAACACAGCTTCAAGCTCACAGAATACTGAGAATAACAGAAAGAAGGGGACCTTTGTACTTCTAAGTACAGTTTTGCCATCTGAGTCTAGTTTCCCTGTTTGGTCACACACACCGTTCAAATGTTGATGAGACACGCACAGGTGGGGAGGTATGGGCCAGCACACAAAGGCGGCCACAGCATTGCAAAAGACTACCAACCAAATGCAATGAGTAACGAGAATACAGAAACTCAACTGAAAATGAAAATTTCTCCTTTTCCTTCCTTTGCCAAGCATCTTAGATTTGGAAATGTTACTGATAGATAGAGGATGGGTCCAAGCCACTATAAACCACAGAAACAGACCACTTAATCACTGCATCTTTTACCTGTGAGGCAAAATACAGACAGGAAGACCACCGCACTTAGGCCTTCTCAGAGTTAGGAAACAAGAGAGAAAAGGATAGAGGAAATTGAGAACAAATCCATCCAATAACAATTCTAAGCCGGGCGTGGTGGCACATGCCTGTAATCCCAGCACTTGGGAGGCAGAGGCAGGCGGATTTCTGAGTTCGAGGCCAGCCTGGTCTACAAAGTGAGTTCCAGGACAGCCAGGGATACACAGAGAAACCCTGTCTCAAAAACAAACAAACAAAAAAACCAATTCTAAAAATAACAGCTATGTTTGCAGTCTCTAAAACCATTTCCCTAGCTATCTGAAGCCACAATCTGGCTTGGATCCTGAGTGTCCTCTCCAGCTGACACCCAATGATACCACTGTCACTTCTGCTTGTGGAGAAGGAAATCAACATAGATGGAGTTAAACCTATATAGTAGCTGTTCGTGTCTGCTGGCTGTCTTCCAGGACGCCTGGGAGAGAGAATGCTACTTTAAGCACTACCCTCTAATATTCCTCTTCTAATGACCTCACAAATAAAAGAAGGAACATACTTTAACTTTTCTGTAACTCTTTAACAAACTTAAAAAGAAAATAGACTCTGTGTGTGTGTGTGTGTGTGTGTGTGTGTGTGTGTGTCTATCTATCTGTGTATTAGAGTCCAGAAAAAGGAGTTACAGGCAGATGTGAGTAGCCTGATGTAGGTGAACTCTGGTCCTGTGTAAGAACAAAGATCTCAATTGTTGAGCCCTTTGGCAATTCTTCCGACATGCTATATAGTTGCTTTATTTTAAATTCTGATAAAATTATTGTCTATTTCTGTAAAGTGGTTGGAGAACTGACCTAATGCAAAAGAATTTTATAGAAATAAGACCTGAACTATTACTTTTCTCATTTCCTCAGTCTAAAAAGTGAATCATTCTCATTGTCTTCCCTTTGGAAGACTAAAAAAAGAAATGGTATAAAACATTTTATGCCAGGAGGTGGTAGTGAACACCTTTATTCTCAGCCCGACCAGAGGCGGGTCGAGGTCAGCCTGGTCTACAGAGTGAGTTCCAGGTCAGCCAGGGCTACACAGAGAGACTTTGTCTTGAAAAAAGCCAAAACCCAAATATACATATGAAATCTTTAGAAAGACTTATGACTCCTACAAAACTTATTTAAGAAATGCTAACTAAAGTGTTTCAAAACCCAGGCTGGAGGCTAGGCCTGGAGGTCTACACCTGTAACCCTGGCCCTCAGGACGCTGAGGCAGGAAGACCATGAGTTTGAAGCCAGCCTTGGGCTACATAGCAAGATCTTGTCTCAAAACAAACCATTCAAGCTGGACATAAGATACCACTTGTTCTAATCTCTCCACTCAGAACTCTGCTGGATATCTGGACTGCACATAGTTTAACACGTGAAGTAATGGCCAGTGAGTCCGTGGTGTGCAGTTCACTCACCTCCATAGGATACTCAGCCTAGGGCTGCTCTGAGCTACAACCAAACGAGTGGCTGCTGTGGAGTCAGCTGGTGGCACGGGACGACACACCTGTATCCTGCCTCTTTTTGGAGGTACGGGGCAAGGTCTCATCCCTCAACTGACCTGGGCTGCCCGGAATGACCTCAGACTTGCTGTGTAGAGGATGACCTTGAAATTCTGAACCTCTTTCACCATGTCCTGAGTGTTACAAGTTTGCCTTTTGGTTTTGCTTCTGAGTCAGGGTCTCACTAAGTGGCCATGGCTATCCTGGAACTCATTATGCATACTAGGGTGTCCTGAAACTCAAGAGACCCACCTGCTTCTGCCTCCAGAACGCTGGGCTGAAAGGACTGTATCACCATGCCTCATTTTATGCAGTGTTGGGATGGAGCCTAGTGCCCCAGGTACAACAGCAAGCACCCTGTCGACTAAGCCCCCTCTAACCTGAACATTTACTTCTTTCCCACAAGTGAACCCAGCTTCTTACCTCGGGATGATAAGAGACGAGGCTTCCTAGATGAATGCTTGAAATGAGACTGGGCGGCTTCATGACGGTCAAAGCCTGGGGACTCCTGAACTGGATCCAGAGGCATCAGACCCCTGGCAAGCATCTCAGGCCCATGGACTTGACCTGGGACCTTAGGGGAGAAAATGTTTTCTAGGTAAAACTTCTGATTGGTCTTGAACTCATAATCCTCTTGCTCTAGCACGGCAAGTGCTAATATTAGAGGCATGAAGCACTATGTCTGGTCCATCAAATCACTTTTAAAATAGGAATTAGAAATATTAAAGAAAAGCCTTGGGTTGGAGAGATGGCGCAGTGGTTAAGAGCACTGACTGCTCTTCCAAAGGTCCTGAGTTCAATTCCCAGCAACCACATGCTGGTTGACAACCATCTGTCATGGGATCTGATGCCCTCTTATGGGGTGTCAGACAGCTACAGTGTACTCATATAAATAAAATAAATAAATCTTAAAAAAAAAAAAGGAAAAGCCTCTAAGTGTTCTAGTGGATGCTGAAAGGAGAAACCCCCCACCCACTCATCCCTTCTTGTCAACCACTGAACCCTGAGCCTCACAAACGCTATGCACAGGCTCTAGAACAGAGTGAGCCATATTGCCAAGCCCCCAGAACTCTTAGAAAGAGGCCAGGAGAGCAATAGGCAAGGACAGCTGTCCCAAACACTCTCCACATTCCCCTCTGAGCCTACTCCCAAGTCTGTCCTTCTTACACACCAGGTGACATCTCTTTTTACCTGCTGTCCCGACAGATCAAGTTCTAAGTCTTCTAGAAGAGTTACGGCCTCTTCTCCGCTGTCAGGCCGGTACTCCTGCAGCCAGACCTGCAGCTCTTTGGGCAGGATGGACAGGAATTGCTCCAGTACCAACAGCTCCAAGATCTGTTCCTTGCTGTTGACTTCTGGTCGAAGCCATTGATGACAAAGTTCCTTTAGTCGATTCAGAGCTTCTCGAGGCCCAAAAGTGTTCTGGTAACAGAAGCACCTGAACCGCTGGCGGAATACCTCTGGGTCGGCTGGTGGCGTGTCCCGCAGGCTGGAGTCCTGCCCCCACATGTGGTCTTCCTCATCTTCCTCTTCCACCTTCACGATGACTATGCCGTCTTTCTCCTGTGCAGCCTGTGGGGACAGACCTGTGGCTTCCCTTGACTCGGCAGTCATCGTTCGGGCTCAGTGAGCTGGTGTGGTCCAGCAGGGTCAGGCTGCAGTTTCTGTCCTAGCAACTGTCTTCTATTGGTTCTTGCGCTATTCCTGAAGTTAAAAAACAAGGGGGCGGGGTGGAGTGAGAATTAATAAAAATGACCAGGAAGCAGAGAAAAGTGGGCCCTGGGCTCAAAGGCCTGCTAGTCTAGCATTCTCCGTAAGCTCTAGGCTACTGGAAGACCAAGGTAGACAGCACCTGAGGAACAGCAGACATCCACGGCTGTCTTCTGGTCACTGTATGCACACACACATACATGAGAATGTACACACGTGGGCCACATGCAAAGCGAGCCATGCTTCCTATAAGGGTACACATTAAAACACGAAGAGTGCCTCTAAGAATAAAGGAGAAAACCACTACAGAGCTGCACTAGCCTTGATGCAACTTCTAATATTAACTTGGAACTACGGCGCTGGAGAGATGTCTCTGTAGTTAAATGCACCGGCTGTGCCATCATGAGGACCGGGTTTAAATTTTGGCACCCACATCACAAGATGTGAGTTGTGTGTATCTGGCATACACGTGAATAACAGCAGGCACAAATAAGCCGTTAAGAAACAAACTTGCAACTATTTTCGAGCTCATTTAAAAATTCTTCCAGCCGGCCGGGCGGTGGTGGCGCACGCCTGTAATCCCAGCACTTGGGAGGCAGAGGCAGGTGGATTTCTGAGTTCGAGGCCAGCCTGGT
Source organism: Apodemus agrarius (assembly GCA_964023405.1). Lineage (NCBI taxonomy): Eukaryota > Metazoa > Chordata > Mammalia > Rodentia > Muridae > Apodemus > Apodemus agrarius. Next base: position 29,626,564 of record OZ030028.1, read on the forward strand.
CTACAGAGTGAGTTCCAGGACAGCCAGGGCTACACAGAGAAACCCTGTCTTGAAAAACCAAAAAATTAAAATAAAATAAAATAAAAAATAAAATAAAATATTCTTCCAAATGAAGAATGTCAATGGAACTCTGTCTTTTATTTATGTTTATCACACACACACACACACACACACACACACACACACACGCATGCCACAGTACATGTGTGGAGGTCATAGGACTCCTCTACGGTAACAGTGTCCTGGGGACTGCTCAGGCTGTCAGGCTTGGTGGCAGGTGTGTTTACCTGCTGAGCTACCTCCCTGGCTTTGAACTGAAGTCTTTAGTAATAGCAAATGTCAACTTTTTGGTTATTCTGCAAAAACTAGTTAGGATTTTTGGAAACCTTAAATGTTCCATGACACTTTAAATCTTACACTGGAGGAGCTGGTGAGACGGCTCTGTGGTTAAAGCTCTAATTGCCAAGCCTGAGGATACAAGGAATCCTATACTTGTTAGGGGCAACTGTGATTGGATTTGTTCCCTGTACTATTAAAAGTAGGGACAATTATGTGATTTGCAATGCCTACCACCATGTTTGTTGTAACACTATCAGAAGTACTCAAAACATATTAATTGAATTAAGTTTTAGAAAATCATGGAAAATGAAAATAGACTTGTGGAGATTTGAATTTTTGATAACAAATACTTAGCATGGAGCGTGACTCATATGTTGCTGAGCGTAACTGCAATCCTCCCACCTGGACCCACTGGTCTTTGCAAGTGTTGTCTTTACTTCTACAGCTACCAAAACCAAGCATCTTGGGGCCAGCAAGATGGCTCTGTGGTTAAAGGCAGCTGCCTTTAAGCCCGACGATCTAAGGAGATCCCTGGGACCTGCACGATCTAAGGAGATCCCTGAGAACCGCACGATCTAAGGAGATCCCTGGGACCCGCATGGTGGGAAGAACAGTTTCCTGAAAGCTGTTCACTGACCTCGTACTCTACACACTCACCTGCCTGCACACAAATAAATAAACTAACAGGGCTTAAAAAAACTGAAAAGCCCAACAAAGCAAAAACAAAATGTTTAATAAATTGATCATCTGTTTCACAATGAGTTAAATCAAGAGATTTTTTTAGGTTAATTTTTATGTTATGCAGGGTACATGCTAATGCTCTACTACTGAGCTCTATCCTCAGAGCAAACCAATACCTTTAAACTAGGAAAACATCTTTAATTTTATGGTTCTCACTTTAAAATACTGATTATATTTGGTAGAAATGGGATCATGGTCTGTAGTGTAGTGACAATTTTGGAGTTTTGTTTCTCTAAAAAACCAGAAATTTGGGGCTGGAGAGATGGCTCAGAGGTTAAGAGTACTGGTTGCAGCCGGGAGTGGTGGCGCACGCCTGTAATCCCAGCACTTGGGAGGCAGAGGCAGGCAGATTTCTGAGTTCGAGGCCAGCATGGTCTACAGAGTGAGTTCCAGGACAGCCAGGGCTACACAGAGAAACCCTGTCTCGGAAAAAACAAACAAACAAACAAAAAAAAAAAACAAGAGTACTGGCTGCACTTCCAGAGCTCCTGAGTTCAATTTCCAGCAACCACACAATGACTCACAACTATCTACAGTGAGATCTGGTGCCCTCTTCTGGCCTGCAGGCATGCATGCATGCAGAATGTTGTATATATAGTAAATCTTTAAAACAAACAAACAAACAAACAATAAATATTATGAGAATGTTTTTGTTTTAATCCCAGGTATGGAATATGGGGCTGCTTTGGATTGTCCACAGCAGCTATGATTTGACTTGTATTCAGCAGAAGTGTGATACTCTCCGCAGATTGTGTGATGTTTGGAATTCTGGGGACCTTTCAGAGACCTTATAAATGCTAGGGCATAAAGAGGTGGTATGGGTTGTTGGTTGTTTGCTGTTGGTGTTATTTAGTAATTTGCAACCGAGAAACAAGAACAAATTAGATACCCTGGCAGTGAAGATTGCCCCAATATTGTCTGCTTTTCCTCTTCTATTGTTTTTTTCTCTCCTATCCAGGGTTGAAGGGTAGAAAAGGAGTGGAAGGAAAAAAGAACCCACAAAGTAGCCAAAGTCTAGCTTTCAGCAGTAATATATAAAATGTCGAGGACATAACAGGTATGCAAGTTTTTGTGACTAGGTTTAAACCATTTTATTTTAAGTGATATTTATGTGCACTCCATGCACATACCACAGTGAGCTATTGGAGGTTAGAGGTCAACTTTTGGGCTTTTCCTACCACGTGGATCCTGAGGACTGACCAGGCTAAGGCAGCAAGCACCTTGACTTGCTGAGCCAAGGCACTAGCCCTCAGTGGCAGTTCAGACAATCTCCCCCATACGCTGTCGTGCTCAGTTGCTTCAGTTCAGTGGTGATTTCTTTCCATCCCAATACACACAAAGGTCAGTGTAGCACTGTTTGGAGGAGACTCTGGTTTCCCTCAATTACTGTCAATGAATCTCTGATCCATACTATTTCAGCGTTCAAGGGTTTCCACCTTCAGGACACACTCCTCTGCATTCTTCCTGTTAGAGGTGAATTCCCCTTCATTCCAGTTATCTAAACCTAAGTGTGGGCCATGACCAACCGCCTTCACTCTTGCTGTGAACAACTCCCACTCCATTTATTAACCCTGTCGGTCAATGTTTTACCCACACTTCAAGATGTGCATTGCCTTGTGACTAGTCTAGGAGTTGGACTACACACGTGGGGAGAACCACCCTGCTACTTCAGTTCTCCCTCTCTTCTTGAACAGTGAGTAGCTCAGGGAGACATTCCCTGAGTATCTCACCTGCACAGCCTTAAACTAATACCTTTGCCTTCTTTGACTCTCCTTCTTCATATGCACAGAGGAGTGGATTATTTAAGACAGGGCTACATCATATGTAGGGTTCAGAGGATGATCTTAAACTTCTGATTCTCCTGCCTCCACCTCCTGAGTGCTGAGATTACAGGAGTGAGCCATCACACCTGTTGTATGCAGGGCTGGGGATGGAACCCAGGGCCTCACAGATGCTAGACAAGCGAGCTCTACCCACTGCTGCGCCCACCACATCCTGAGCAAAGGAACTTTGTTCATGTTTACTGTCCAGTCCGAGCTCCAGTCTGGCTTCTTGGTTCTCTATCTCTATTCCCTCCCCATCCACACACACTCTACTTGCTACCTTACTCTGATTATTTCTCCTAAAACTTTACAGCCCCAGTCAGTGGGTTCCAGTTCATTTCCACTTTCCCTTCAAGCTTCATTTCCCATCAACCTTTGCACTCCACAAACCCTTCCCCACTCAGCAAAATGACTGCAAACCCAGCACCTCAGTCATGCTCTACCTTGGCAAACCTAAGCTAAAGTGTCATGTGTCCATCAATGCTCAAGAACATTACAAAAGGAGAGTAAGTGCCAACTTTTCCAGGTGTCAAATAATACACTCATCACCTCACTGGACCACATACCAACAGTCTTTCAAGGTGCCTAGGAGTACCATCTTGCTCTGTCATGTTAAAACTGTAGTTAACAGACAGTAAATCGCCGGGCGGTGGTGGCGCACGCCTTTAATCCCAGCACTTGGGAGGCAGAGGCAGGCGGATTTCTGAGTTCGAGGCCAGCCTGGTCTACAGAGTGAGTTCCAGGACAGCCAGGGCTACACAGAGAAACCCTGTCTCGAAAAACCAAAAAAAAAAAAAAAAAAAAAAAAAAAAAAAAACAGACAGTAAATCATTTACCTAAGCAAGTGCATGCTAGACCAGGGTCCGAAACTATGCTGCCATATCTCAGGGCAAGTCCTTTTTTAAATCTGTTTTTCTTTTCCCAACATGAGTGTGATGTGTTTGTGTGTGGAGGCCCGAGGTTGACACTGGGTGTCTTTCTTGATTGCTTTCTATGTTGGCGAGGCAGAGCCTCCTCCGAGCGTGCTGACTGAGCTAGTTTGCTCTGGGCATCCTGTCTCCATCTTCTTAAGGCTGGGGTTATAGGTGCATGCCCGTCACCTGGCTTTACACGGGTGCTGGGATCCCAACCCAGATCCTCACGCTTATCTGGCAAACACTTTACCAACTGTGCCATGGTATTATTACCCTAATTACTTTAAGGGGCCCAAGGCATGCCATACAAGCGCTCTAGCTTTGAGCTAACCCCCTGCCTAAACATTCTTTTACGAAAAATTTATGACAGAAAAATTAAAAGTTTAAGGTGTGTTTAGACTACAGAGTGGGTTCAAGGCCAACCTGGACAACTTAGTGAGACCCTGTCTAAAATGAAAATAGGAGCCAGGTGTAATAGCGCAAACTTGTAATCCAGCACTTGGAAGGTAGAAGCAGAAAGACGAGGAGCTTACTGCAATCCTGGGCTAGAAAAGACATCTTAAAAGCCAAAACCAAATCAAAACAACCAACAACAAAACTCCCAAACATCAGCAAAAAATACAAAATGCAAAAAAGTCCGGGGATGCTGTTCAGTGGTAGACTGCATGAAGTCTAAGAGCCTGGATTGAGGCAAACAACACTTGATTGAATTACCAGGTTACTACCTGTGTGTGTGTGTGTGTGTGTGTGTGTGTGTGTGTGTGTGTGTGTTCAATGTTTCTTAAATTAATCAAATTAGCTTATGAAACTCTGAAAAAAGTTTCTGGCACTTAGTACGCACTGGGGAAGTCTTAAAACTTTTTAAAGATGAACTTAAGGGTTTGGTGACATAGCTCAGTTGCAGTGCACTGGCCTAGCATACAAAAGGCCCTAGGTTCAACCCCAGTACAGCAAAATAGAAAACACAAACAAGCCAGGTGTGGTGGAGCATGTCTGTTCTCTGGACACCTTAGAGGTGGAGGTAGGGGTCTCTAGACTGTAGCACCAGTCTTGGTTACACAGTGAATTCGAGGCTCAATAGGGCTATTTGAGGTCAGAAAATAGGACAAAAAAATGTAAAAAATAAATTCAGGAGATATAATTGTACACTACAATTTTCAGCCTGCTTAAAAGATTAGCAGTGGAAGAAACGCATGCAAAGACAGCATGGGCTGGAACAAATGAATTATGTCCCCTGCAAACAAGTCACACATCCCTGAGTGGTTTCCAGTATTCTAATTAGCAATGGAGTAGGGACAGAGGAAGAGGGGCAGAAAGCCACCATTGGGGTCTCTCTAAAACGAAACACATCTGACATATCATCTCCTTTAGAAAAGATCACTGCCCAGCAACCAGTCCTCACCAAAGAAAAAACAAATGACTTCTGACGAGAAAAGACTCCAGACTCCGAGCTCCAAGCATGGTTTATTTCAAGGGATGTTTTCTCAAAATCCAGGCTTCCTTCTATGGCGCAGTCTTGCAAGTTTAAATAAATGATCCTTTACTCCCCTCTTCAACAGAGAAGTAAAATGCTTTACAATATGAACAAGCTAGTCTTAAAAGATAGCTAGTGGCCTAGTATTGAGGCAAGTGCCTCTAATCCCAGCACTCTGGAGGCTGTGGCTAGAATTCCAAGGTCAGCCAGGACCAGAGAGACCCCTCCCCCACTTTTTAAAAACTATCTAAAGAATAGCAATACCACCTCAGAATGAAGAGCTAAGACTTAAGACTTAGTACACTGGCCTGGTTGTATCTAAATACATTATAAACCACTTGAAAAATCTCCAAATGGAGACATTAAGTAGAGAATCAACAAAAGAAAATAGTATTCAGTAGCAGGCATTTCTGTAAGTTAGTAAAGATGAACCTGAATTAAAAAACAGGTAAGAATCTTGGGTAGTAATTGAAAGAGGACACAAACCTGGGGGGGGGGGAAACATCTGGTGGATAGTTCTTCACTATAGTTCCCTTGTAATAAAGCTATTTTTCCACATTTCGCCAGCTTTTCTAGCAACTTCACTTGCTGATGTGGTTACAATGAATTCTTCATAATTCCAACAAGTATTTATTGACTGCCTTCAATCTGCCTAGCACTGCCCTGTACAATAAATGCTTTCTTTGGTCCCAGGCCATGAAACAGCCACTCTCTATAATGTGTGTGTGTGTGTGTGTGTGTGTGTGTGCGCGCGCGCGCGCGCTCGAGCCGCTCAAGTGTGTAGGGAAGGGAGGGGAAGCAAGGGGGAATTTCAAACTAAATGACCTGCTCCCCCGCGCCCCGTTTTAAATTACATTTTCCAACTCTACTCTTTCAAGTTTGAAGAACCTTTTTGAGCAAAGGTAGTCAACTTTCCGGATAATAAAACTGACAGTTGGCAAACGCCTTGTCTCATCTAAGGTCATTAAGCTGATCAATCTACTGGCCCGGTGAGATTTCTTCCAGATACCCTTCACGTCTCACCCATTGCCACCAAGCAAGGTTAACTAAAACTCCACCTCATATCTCCCAGACAGCACATCTAAACAGGCTTAAACCAGCAAGAGCTTTTGAAGCATTCCATAAAGCTGACAGCCCGCGCTGTTGATTTCTATTCGATCTTTTAACCTCTGTCAAGCGTCCAGCGCTTTCGCTCAGGGTCGGGAGATGGAGAGACAGAAAAGCAGGTGATCTGGAAACGTTTTTGGGAACCTCAAAACGTGTACAGAGCTCAAGGTCTTCCGCGTCGAGATCCTCATCTCGAGATCCTCAAGGACCCAGGACGCGGACAGGACCCGGGGAAGGGAAGGGCGGCAATAAAACGAAAACCACACAAAACACTCTCCCCTGCAACCACGGCAAATGGCGACAGGAGGAGTGGGAGAAGAATCCACACACCGGGATCACGTCCATTTGTGATCTTGTCCTCAGAAATGTTATACAAGGGTGATGACATGAAAGGGTTCCCCACTGACCCCAGAGATCCGAGCACCGCCGGGATCCCGCAGGGCTCCTGTCCAAGCCCCCCGGGTGGTCACACGGCCCACCCTCGCGGCCCGCCCGTCCTCCGAGAGTCCGCCATGAGACTCACCGTGAGTCTCCGGAGCGGCCTGGGGACGCCGGGCGACCAAGCACCGCTGACTCCGGGTTCAACCCGGCCGAAGGGCACTGCACACCGACCTAGGCCCTCCCAACACCTCGCCACAGACACAATGAGTCACAAAGACCGGAAGTAGGTCAGCACCTCATCTTCCGGGACCGAGCTGAACTTCCGGGTCCCCCGTAGGAACGCGGGAGGACTTTGCATCTCGGTTTCCAAATCTCTTGCTCTGAGTCTCCCTTCCCAGCACACCCCCAACCCAAGACCCTGATCGCCTGTCCTCAGTTCCAGAGATAGAGATAAAGTGATCCTGTTTAGGGTTTCAGTTTTTTTTCCCCCCTGACGTAGTGTTCTTCAGCTCTATAGTACTTTCTCTCCGTCTTTTCCATCTGGGGCAGTAATTACAGTTATTATCAAGCAATAATAATAGTAATTGTATGTCTGCGGCAGGGGAGCTGAAGCAAGGGTGTAAATAGAGGTAGATCAAAGCCAAGCCAGGGGTGGCTGGCTTCACACATCAGCCCTGGTGAGGTGTGCCAGTTGAGACTATCTTTCGGGTAAACAAGCTACTTGGTTTCTGAGCTCTGCTCGTGTGGAGAATGCGATTACAGCACTTTACAAGAATTTTTCTGAGGAATCACAGACACTCAATAATTACTGCCTTTATCTCTTTGCCTTGTGGGCAATACAGAAACGAGGCTCCATCTTATAGAAGGCTCTCTATCTAAGGCAAGTCCACAAGAGAGAGAGCATACAGCACAGGGGGGCGGGGGGCGGGCGGGGAAGTAAACTTTATTTATTTATTTATTTATTTATCTATCTATCATTTATTTATTTATTTATTTATTTATTTATTTTTCCGAGACAGGGTTTCTCTGTATGGCCCTGGCTGTCCTGGAACTCACTCTGGCCTCGAATTTAGAAATCCGCCTGCCTCTGCCTCCCAAGTGCTGGGATTATAGGCGTGCGCCACCACGCCCGGCATGGAAGTAAACTTTATAAAACAAGAACAACAACAACAAAATACTTCAAAACTAAAAAGCAAATTGCAGTATTGTTTCTTTTTTATTAACGAATTCACTTTACATCCTAATATCATCTCCCCCCTCCCCCCAGGTTATTTCTCCGCTGGTGAAATGAGCCAATTCAGGCCAGATTATATTCAGATTATATTCTATTAAAGGTAGGTGTATTGGGAAGCTGCTCTTGGTTGAGGTCACTGACCCCAAGGATTAAGGCCAGGGGAGTCGCCATGGGAGGGGAGGCAGGAAGAGAAAGGGTTTGCACTCGGAGAAAAGAGAAGGAGGAGGAGGAGGAGCGGGAGAGGAAAATGTCTCGGTTATATAGGGAAAGTTTCTGGGGAAGGGCAGCCCAGCCCCTGGGCTGTAAAGTTCAAGGTTGGGGGGAGGGTATGCCAGGTAGGAACTGAGCGATGCTGGGAGAACCAGAAGGCCAGGTCTGTTTTGATACGTAAAATATTCACCTCAGTCCCTTGTCCTAGGATCCAAAGCCAAACACCCAGAGCCCCTTCATGCACCACGTTGTGCCCCACTTTACTGTTAAAGGAAAGTTTCACCCCACAAGAAGGCAGCCATTCACCTGGAGAAGTAGGAGAAACCTTTATTGATACATGGACTAGAAACCACGCTTGTGCTTTGAAGGGGCTAGTCTCTTTGGAAGTTTCTTATAGCTTTTTGTAGGTCAGGTAGTGGGGTTGTCATCCTGTCTTTGTGACAATCTTAGAGTGGACTCTGAGCCCCTTAATCATTAAAGGGAATTTAGTGAGGCAAGTTTACAGCAACAGATAGCTTGGTAGGTAGATAATAACACACAAACACTTGGCAGGTAGCAATAAAATATGCAGGCATTTGCAAATACGTTTTTTGGCTGGTGAAGGATTTTTCTCTTAGCAAACAAGTGTTTGCTAAGAGAGAAACCTGCAACATGACCTTTGTCTGCTGTGACAAATTCCTTTCAGGTGGCTTCTGGCAAGTGTTTGTTTTTCCCAGATAAGAAATAAGGGCTTTTTATAAGCAAGCAAAACTCGTCTAAGTAAAAGCTTAGCTCGCGCACAGTTTTTAGGCTATGGTTTTTTGGTTGGTTGGTTTTTAGGACAAGGGTTTCCCTGTGCAGGCCTGACTGTCCTGGAACTCTGTAGACCAGGCTGGCATGGAACCCACAGAGATCCTCCTCCTGCCTCTGCCTTCAAAAGACTGGGATTAAAGGCATAAGATTTTTATTAAGGCAGCATAGCATGTTCTTGGGTGCACATCAGTATCATTAAAGGAAATAGCAAAACAGAGAATGAGAAATCATTTTAGAATTATTTGATGTGGATGAGAGTTTTGCTAGTATGCACACATGTGTGTGAATTATGTGCATCCCTGGTATCCATGGAGATCGGAAGAAGGAATCAGAATCCCATGGAACTAGAGATAAGATAATTGTGAGCCACCATATAGGTGCTGGGAATCAAACCTAGGTCTTTGGTGAGAGTTCTGTTTTAAGCTCGGAATCATCTCTTTAGCCTAATACATTGAATTTGGGGGGGGGGAGGAAGGTTTTGCTATGTAACTCGGGCTTGCCTGAAACTCAACTTTATCTCTCAATGTTGTTGCAGTTACGTTAGAATCTTTCACATTTTTTTTGTTTTTTTTTTGTTTGTTTTTGTTTTGTTTTTTGTTTCTCTGTGTAGCCCTGGCTGTCCTGGAACTCACAGTGTAGACCAGGCTGGTCTTGAAACTCAGAAATCTGCCTGTCTCTGCCTCCCAAGGGCTGGGATAAAAGGCGTGTGCCACCACTGCCCGGCAAGCAAACACATTTATCCAGAAAGCAAGAATAAACTAAGTGCTGATCTTTTCTTGAAAACTTAGGAGTACTCCTTGCCCTGTTGATATTCCTTGACCATATAACCCTTACCCCAGCATGCATCTCTCTCCGTTGCAACCACTGGAAACAAGACATTGCAGTCTCCTTTCCTCTATGGTATTGTCTTAGTTAAGGTTTCTGTTGCTGTGATAAAACACCATGACCAAAAGCAAACTGGGGGTGAGGGGGGAAGGGTTTATTCAGCTTACACTTCCACAGCACTGTACATCATTGGAGGAAGTCAAGACAGGAGCTCAAACAGGGCAGGGTCCTGGAGGCTGGAGCTGATGCAGAGGTCATGGAAGGGTGCTGCTTACTAGCTTGCCTTCCTTGGCTTGTTCAACCTGCTTTCTTTCTTTCTTTTTTTTTCTTTTTTTTTTCTTTTTGGTTTATCGAGACAGGGTTTTTCTGTGTAGTCCTGGCTGTCCTGGAGCTCACTCTGTAGACCAGGCTGGCCTGAACTCAGAAATCCGCCTGCCTCTGCCTCCCAAGTGCTGGGATTACAGGCGTGTGCCACCACGTTCGGCTCAACCTGCTTTCTTATAAAGTCCAGGACCACCAGCCCAGGGATGGAGACACTCAAAATGGGCTGGGCCCTCCACCATCAATCACCTATTAAAGAAAATGCCTTGCGTCTACATCTTATGGAGGCATTTTTCTCAACTGAGGCTCCCTCCTTCCAGATAACTCTAGTTTGTATGTCAAGTTGACATAAAACTAGCCAGCACAGGTATCATGAGTGACTCCCTGTGAAAGCTAACATCTCTAAGTGCTACTCAAATATTGGTTCATAGAGCACCTAGCAGGTGTGTGTGTGTGTGTGTGTGTGTGTGTGTGTGTGTATGAGTGTGTTTAAATGTGCCTCCCAGGCTTCGAATGTATATGCACATGGGCACAGGTGTCTGTGGAGGTCAGAAGAGGGCCTCAGTTCCCCAAGAACTGGAGTTATAGTGGCATGTGTGCTGGGATCCAAACTCTAGTACTTTGTACAAGCGACAATGGCTCTTTAAAAAAAAAAAAGATTTATTTATTATATGTAAGTACACTGTCTTCAGACACACCAGAAGAGGGCGTCGGATCTCTTTACAGATGGTTGTGAGCCACCATGTGGTTGCTGGGGTTTGAACTCAAGACCTTCAGAAGAGCAGTCAACGCTCTTAAACGCTGAGCCATCTCTCCAGCCCCTGAAACAATGGCTCTTAACTGTTGAACTACTTCTCCAGTCTTCTCCGTCTGTCTCTTTCTCTTTCTGTTTCTCTCTGTATATGATTTCCCCCTCAACCCTATCCCTGACAATGTAGCTCTGATTGATCCTTTTGCTTCAACCTTTTGTATCTGGGCTTATAGGTTTCAGGTTATAGGTTATAGGTTCCCAGCATGCGTGTTCATGGCTTGCAATTGCCTATAACTCCAGCTCCAGGGATCTAATAACCTCTTCTGGTCCCTGAGGAAATATGTTTGCATGTAGTGTACTCAAACACAGATATACAGACACAGACACAGACACAGACACAGACACAGACACACACACACACACACACACACACACACTCACACATACATACACACATACAGAAAGAGAAATATCCAGAAAATGGGTAACACTGTGTATCTGTGTTTCTAGAGATGATTGGCATATGGGCCAACAAACTGAGAAGACCTGCCCGGAACACTTGTGGTGCTGCTGTCCAGTGTGTTGAAGGTCCAGATGGAACGAAGATGGAGGGAGGAGGAAACTGATAATCATATGTAAGCTCAATAATAATAATAATTAGTAGTAGTAGTAATAATAACTCTCCTCTTCCTCCTCCTATTTGTCTTCCCCCTCTTCCTTCTCCCTCTCCTTCCCTGTGTGTGCATGCATGCATATACACGTATATGTGCTTGTGCTTCTATATGTGTGGGTGCAGGTGTGTTCATTGATAGTGTCTATATAAAGGTCAGAGGACACCTCAGGTGTCCATCAAGTGCTTTCTTCCCTATTTAAGGTGTGGTCTCCTGTTTTCCACCTTTTGTTATTTTTCTGTGCAGCTCTGGCTGTCCTGGAACTCGTTCTGTAGACCAGGTCTGGCCTTGAACTTACAGAGATCCCCCTGCCTCTGCCTCTCATGTGTCATCCCCACCCAGCTAATGTAGGTAGGATTTCTCTCTCTCTCTCTCTCTCTCTCTCTCTCTCTCTCTCTCTTTCTTTCTTTCTTTCTTTCTTTTGGTATTTTCGAGACAGGGTTTCTCTGTGTAGCCCTGGCTGTCCTGGAACTCACTCTGTAGACCAGGCTGGCCTCGAACTCAGAAATCTGCCTGCCTCTGCCTCCCAAGTGCTGGGATTAAAGGCATGCACCACCACCGCCCGGCTAGGATTTCTTTTTTATTTATTGTTGTTATTGTAGATAGTGATGGTGGTGGTGTGTGTAGGTGATACGTACATGCAGGGGCATGTGAGTGGTGTCCAGAGGATTATCCTCCTACTATAAGCTTCAGGGCTGAACTCAAGTCACGGTCAGGCTTATGTAGCAAATACTTTCATCTCCTGAGTCATCTTGCCGGCCCCAGGCAGGTGGATTTTAAAATTCAAATCCCTCTCTACTTGTGCCATCGATATGTGGTTGGGGAAGGAGGTGCTATTTCTTCATTTATTTCTACCCTTTGGGTCATGGGAGCTGCTCTGGAAGTAAGTTCTTCATTCAAACTGGACCACTGGCCGTGACGCTGAGTCACCTTGAGGTTTGTGGAATGGCTATTAATTCATGAAATGGAAGGAGTGCCCTTCCCCGACATCTGGAGGCGGATGTAGCCGCAGTGAGAAAACAAAGCTTACCAAGAGAGAAAGAGAGGGCGGGCGGTTGACACCCGACTGCTCCTTTCTCTGTGTTACAGGACACCTTCGCCCTTCCTGCTTATGTGAGCTAATGAGTTCTCATTTTCTCTGAAGATTAATTTGACTCCTTTGCCTGTCATTTGCCTGTTGGTTAATCTTTTTTTGTTGTTGTTTTTGTTTTTGATTTTTCGAGACAGAGTTTCTCTTGTGTAGCCCTGGCTGTCCTGGAACTCTGTAGACCAGGCGGGCCTCGAACTCAGAATCCGCCTGCCTCTGCCTCCCAAGTGCTGGGATTACAGGCATGTGCCACCACCTGCTCTGTTGGTTAATCTTCATTGTCAACTTTGCTGTCTTGACCAATGGTTTGGGGGACTACCAAAGTTTACCTGCTGGGGCTGGTCTCAAAGTGCTGAGGCAGGAGGATTGTTAAGTTCAAAATGAGTTCAAGGGCAGCTTGGGAAACCTAAAAAGGAGGTGGGGCTGAAGAGACGGTGGCTCAGCAGTTAAGCCATTAAGTCCTCTTGTAGAGAACTGGAGTTCAGTTCCTAGAATCCACATTGAGTAGGTCACAAACACCTGTAAATCCAGGTCCTGAGGAAACAGAAATGCCATCAAGAATCATGTACAACGCCGGTCGGTGGTGGCGCACGCCTTTAATCCCAGCACTTGGGAGGCAGAGGCAGGCAGATTTCTGAGTTGGAGGCCAGCCTGGTCTACAGAGTGAGTTCCAGGACAGCCAAGGCTACACAGAGAAACCCTGTCTCGAAAAAACAAAAACAAAAACAAAAACAAAAACAAACAAACAAACAAAAAAAAGAATCATGTACAACAAACCTGAACATCCGGAGTTAATGAGTTCTCATTTTCTCTGGGCTATCCCAAAAGCTGTTGCCTGTCCGTGGGATATGTTCTTCTGGCTGGGCTGCCTTGTCTGGCCTCAGTGGCAGAGGATGTGCCAAGCCTTACAGAGACTCCATGTGTCAGGATTGGGGGGGAGATGTGGGAGAGGGGAAGAGCCCACACACTCAGGGGAGAAGGGGAGGGGAGATGGGGGGAAGGATTGTGGGAAGGGGTGACTGGGAGGGGGCAGTGAGTAGAATCTAAAGTGAGTAAATAATAATAATAATAATAATAATAATAATAATAAAATAATATAATAATAATAATAATAATAACAAAAAGAATCGTGTGTGAACATGATTTTACATGCTTTTCTCAAGACAGCAGTATGAAATTATCTCACTTGGTTATCTACAGGATGATTGTCTCTTTTAAAAATTCTGTTTATCTTACTTATGTACAGGAAGAGTGCAGGCATGCCATGGCGTGACTGTGGAAGCCAGTGGACACACTGCAGGAAGCGTGCAGGAGTTGCTTCTTTCCTTTTACCATTGGTTTCTGGCATCAAACTCAGCTCATCAGACTTAGCATCAAGTGCCCTCACCATGGAAACATCTTTAAAAAAAAAAAGATTTATTTTTATTTATATGAGTACACTGTTGCTGTCTTCAGACACACCAGAAGAGGGCATTCCATCCTATTATGGATGGTTGTGAGCCACCATGTGGTTGCTGGGAATTGAACTCAGGACCTCTGGAAAAGCAGTCAGTGTTCTTTTTGTTTGTTTGTTTGGTTTGGTTTGGTTTGGTTTGGTTTTTTCGAGACAGGGTTTCTCTGTGTAGCCCTGGCTGTCCTGGCACTCACTCTGTAGACCAGGCTGGCCTTGAACTCAGAAATCCGCCTGCCTCTGCCTCCCAGAGTGCTGGGATTAAAAGTGTGAGCCACCACCGCCTGGTGCAGCCAGTGTTCCTAACCACTGAGCCATCTCTCCAGTCCACCATGGAGACATCTTAATGTCTCAGGAATGTTTTTTTTTCTCCCACGCAGAAATAAGCTCTATTGTTTTCCTTTTTTAAAGATTTATTAGTTATTATATGTAAGTACACTATAGCTATCTCCAGACATCCCAGAAGAGGGCTTCAGATCTCATTACAGATGGTTGTGAGCCACCATGTGGTTGCTGGGAATTGAACTCAGGACCTTCAGAAGAACAGTCAGTGCTCTTAACTGCTAAACCCGCTCTCCAGCCCCTCTATTGTTTTCTTGAGCGGCTGAGTAAGTGAAAATAATTATTGGGATAAGGGATAAATATTGATATATGAATAAATTGTTACAGTTAATTAACAATAAAATTCTTGGTTGATAATTATCAGTATACTACCCATCAATCAAAAGTCAGAGCCCTCTTGCTCTCTGGAAATGTCCTCAGAGATATCCAGAAGTGGATTGGTGGTGATGGTGGTGGCGGCGGCGGCGGTGGATGGCAGTGGTGGCAGTGGTGGCGGCTGCGGGTGGCGGTGGTGGCAGTGGTGATAGTATTGGTAGTATTTGTTAGTGGAAATTGAATCTCAGCAACTGAACTACATCTCTAGCTATTCGAATGTCCTTTTCTCTTGTGATAAAACAGTAACCAAAAGAAACTTGTAAGGGAACGGCTCAAGGTAGGAGCTTGAAGCATAAACTGACAGAGGAACTGTGGGACCGTGAAAGGCAGCTTGGTGTCTGGCTGAGCTAAGGCTCAAAACCCCGGAAACCTTGAAGGGACAGTAGGTGTTTCGCCTGTTCCCGGGCACCAGGTCCCTGTCTCTAGCTGCAGCCCTCCACAGATTTGTAGCCCTCAGTCACGGTAAGGGCAACGCCTCAAGCCCCTGTCCTGTGGTCACACAGGCTCAAGACGGATCTTCATTTTAAAGAGGTACCTAAGGCTTGGCGACTTAGCCAATAAGTTTTCCTTCCCAGACACAACTCCCTACAAAAGGTATTTAACTTCAGGCCCTCTCTGAGAAGTGGGGTACGGTTTTACTCCTCCATGACAGTAAATGCCTTAAAACCCTGGACTGCCTCTTTTCACCGGGATCTGCTGTGGGGCGTCATGGAGAAGGACTTCTAAGGCTAGAGCCTCTGTCTAATCTAAAGGCACCTCTCTGTGCCATGGCCACCACCATGCCAAGCTCAAGCCAAACACCACTGATGAGCCAAGGAGCTCCCCTCTTTTCCCCCTGGGCTCTGGGCTAGATCCAGCCCGCAGTCCCCCAGTGCATTCTCAGCTCTTCCGCAGAATCCAGCAGTGCCTGGGTATCTAAGAGCCTGAGACACAGACAGCCCCAACCTCCTTGCAGGCCCAGGGACCCCTAGCCAGCTCCAGCTGTCTCCAGTAAGCACGGTCAACCTACTCCTTCCCTCAGAAGCTGACCCCTGTGGTGGAGCAGACGCAGGACACATAACCCTACAATACTATTGACTGGCTTGCTCAGCTACCTTTCTTTTTATTTGTGAGTCTAGCCTTTAAGCCGTCTCTCCAGTCCTCAGCTACCTTTCTTACATAGCTCAGGCCCACCACACCAGCCCAAAGACAGTAGCATCCACAGTGGGCTGGATCTTCCCACATCAATAACAATAATCTTCCACAGACATTATTACCACAGGCCAATGTGACGGACACAATGCCACAGGTGAGAGTCCCTCTCCCCAGGTGACTCAATGACAACAGCTGTCATTATTTTCTTTTCCTAAGATTCATTTTAATTTTCAGTTACATATATGCGTGTATGTCTGTCTATGTGTGGTATATGCACAGGAGGATATGAGGTGCTCAAAGTGGTGAGAAAAGGGCTTCCCTACCAAGCTTCCTTCCTTATTTCTGGGATTTCGGCTGGTGATAGATGGATGCTTCCTGTTCTACTTGGTTCTTGGGTATCAAGGCTCATCTGTCCTTCAGAGAATGCTCCATGGATGGTACCCATGGATGGTCTTCATTCTCCTCCTAGATCAACCCCGAGGCTTTTGCTATGTCCCTGAATTATACGAATGTCCCCGGGGAGCCATCGGCATGTTGGTTATGCGGTAGAACAGGCTTTCTGCTTGCTTTGCTTTGCCGCCCAGTGGAGAGGAAGGATGGAAAGGACTTGAAACTCTGAGTCATCTCTTGTTGAGTGTGTGGTTTTATGCAAGTGGAGGGACCTAACCAAGTTCTAGCTGCTTGCCTGTAGAAAGGCGTGATTTGGATGATAGTGTCCCAGTCATGAGAATCACATGAAATTGCAGATGTTGCAATTTCTTTCTTTCTTTCTCTCTCTCTCTCTTTCTCTCTCTCTTTCTTTCCTCCCTCCTCTTCCTCCTCCCTCCCTCTCTCTCTCTCCCTCTCTCTTTCTCTTTCTTTCTTTCTTTCTTTCTTTCTTTCTTTCTTTCTTTCTTTCTTTCTTTCTTTCTTTTGGTTTTTTCGAGACAGGGTTTCTCTGTATAGCCCTGGCTGGCTTTCCTGGAACTCACTCTGTAGACCAGGCTGGCCTCGAACTCAGAAATCTGCCTGCCTCTGCTTCCCAGAGTGCTGGGATTACAGGCGTGCGCCACTACTGCCCGGCTGCAATTTTTCATAACTGCATAGTGCTCCTTAACAGGTGTTAACCATCCCTCTTTGTCGTCCTTTTCTCCCTTCTTCTCCTCTTCCTTTTCTTCTTCTTCCACACCTTTTTCTCTTCCTCTTCTCTCTGTTCCTCCTCCTCCTTCTCTTCCTCTCCCTTTTCTTCTTCCACACCTTTCTTTTCACCTCCCTTTCCTCCCCTTTACTCTTTTAAATGTTTTTTTAAAAGACAGTCTCACTGTATATTCTGACTGGCCTAGAACTCTCTACGTAGACCAGGCTGCCCTCAAATCCACAGAGATCCACTTACCTTTCCTTTTACACTTCTTGGATAGCTGTAGCTGTAGCTGTAGATACCCCACACCAGTGTCTTGTGCATGTTAGGTGAGTGTAGTATCACTGACCTTCACCTCCAGTCCAGCCCACACCACCTTTTTCATTTTATATTGTATTTTACTTGTATTTTGTTTTTGTTTTTGTTTTTTCGAGACAGGGTTTCTCTGTGTAGTCCTGGCTGTCCTGGAACTCACTCTGTAGACCAGGCTGGTCTCAAACTCAGAAATCTGCCTGCCTCTGCTTTCTAAGTGCTGGGATTAAAGCCGGGCATCACCACCGCCCGGCTTTACTTGTATTTTGGAGGCAGAGTCTAGCTAGCTGTGTAGTTCAGCTCAGTGTTGCTCTGAGTTCTCTGTGCAGCCGAGGATGCCCTTGAACTTCTGATCTTCCGCTCACTAGTTTTCAAGGGCAGGGATTACATATATATGTTATCATCCTCAGCCAACATTCATCCTCTTCCTCTTTCATCACTTCTTTCTCCTTCTCTTCTTTGAGACAGGGTCTCAAGAAGTCCAGGCTGGCATTGAGTTTGCTGTTCAGCCAAGGATGCCTCTCAACTTCTGATCTCTCTGCCTCCTCCTCTCAAGTGCTAGGAGTATAGGACCGTACTACCATGCCTGGCATCACACACACACACACACACACACACACACACACACTGTGGTATGTGGAGGGTGGGTTTGTGTGCCAAAGTTAGAGGACAAGATTGGGTGTCAATCCTCCCCCCTCGTTTGAGATAGGATCTCATCGACGCTACACATGCAGGCATAGCTGACTTTGGAACTTCTGGGGCGTCTAGACGTCTTACATGGGTTCTGAGGATTCCAGCTCAAGGCTTCACACTTGCGAGGCAAGTGACTGGCCTGCTGAGCCATCTCCCTAGCCCCCATTCTGTAGGCACAAAAGTGGGCAAGAAATCCCGTGCATCTTAAATACCCATACCTCTTAGTATGAATTAGAGAGGAAAAACATAAAAGCAGCCTTGTTCTATAACACTGTTCTTGGAGTCCAACGACTGGGTCTCCCTAAGACCAGCGTTGTCTCCTTGCAAAAGATACTATGTGAACTTGCTCACTGTGGTTGCTGTTCCCTCAGAGAAGGTGTGTGTGTGTGTGTGTGTGTGTGTGTGTGTGTGTGTGTGTGGTGTGTGTGGTGTGTGTGTGTGTGTGTGTGTGTGTGTGATTGAATCCTCAGTTGACGATCTAGCCATCCCTTCCTGCCATTGCTATGGAAATTTGCCCTAATTGTACATGGATTGGATGGTGGTGGTGGTGGTGGTGGCATGGGATGTCTCTGGGAAGGCTAGCGTATATAAACTGGGCAGTCTAGAGGAACAGGGCTCCATCTATACTGCCAAAGAAAAAGTCATTATTCATTCAGGGAAACGACTATGGCTGTTTTGGGGTTACCCATGCCCCTGCCGGTAGCCCCTTCACCCACGCTCTGTCAGTAAATCATCCTGGGGTGAGCTTCAGCAGAATGACACTTGAGTTTGACACTGGGACCTTGGAGGAGGCGGTAGATGATGCTCCTCCCACCATCCCCCGGGGAAGGGATTTTAGCAACGGTCATGTTATAACATTTTCTTCAAGACTGCCAAGGAACAGAGGAACACTTGAGGGTGTGCTGCCTCTCCAGGGTCTTAGGAGGACAGAGGGTGCCTGGCCTGCCTTGCAAATGCTTCATGTCCAGGCAGAGAGCAGCCAGATGGTCGCTGCTCGCTCCCTCCTTGTGCAAACATCCCTCACCCTGCAGAGTAAACAGGCCTCCCTCCACCGGAGGCTCTTCTGGCCCACTTCTGTGTAGTGTAGACTGCACCAAAGAGGGCGAGGCCCTGGGATCTTGGCTTCGGTGACTTATTTAATCTTGGGCCCCTGGCAACAAGGTCATCGGTCCTGGTTTCCTTTCTCCTTGTGTAAACAGAGCCAGTGGGCCCACAGGGTTCAGTAACAGCCCGGCCCAGGCTCTCCTTCTTTCTCTTTCAAGCCCTTTACAAAAAAATCTTTTTAACAGTCCAAGGAGAGCCTTCCTGCCTAGGCAGAGAGCAGCACTGGGAGACGGTGAGATGGGCCTGGGTGATGGGAGAGAAGTGTGAAGGGCGGAGTCTGCCAATCCTGTCAGGTTCCTAAGAGAGGTCAGCTGGACCTACCGACTACAGATTTTCATCTTCTGTGGGAATGGGTGCGAGAGAGCTTTTTCAGACCTAAGCATGAGCATATCAGCCCTCCCTTCTCCCTCTCCTTCCCGCCACCTTTCTCAAGCCCAGGCTGGCCTTGACCTCAAAATTCTCTTGCCTGGGCGTCCTGAGTGCAGGGATCATAGGTATACATTCTTCAGGCCTGGCTTTTGTGTATGTGAGTGCAGTGATCATGCGTGTGCATGTGATCAGAACAGTCCCTGGTGTCGTTTTTTCAGATGGTGTCTGTCTTTTTTTGTTTGTTTGTTTTTGAAACAGTCTATCATTGGCTTGGAAGTTACCCAGTAGGCTAAACTGCCTCTCCAGAAGCCTCAACTCCCACCTGTCTCTTCCTCTCCAACATTGGAATTACAAGCATGTACCACCATGTTAAGCTGTTTCTTTTCTTTCTCTTTTCTTTTTTGTTTTTGTTTTTGTTTTGTTTTGTTTTTGTTTTGAGACAGGGCCTCTCTCTAAAGTAGCCCTGGCTGTCCTGGAACTGACGCTGTAGATCACGATGCTTCCGAACTCACAGCGCACCGCTGCCTCCTGAGTGCTGAGAGTAAAGGCCCGTGCCACCACCATCCAGCTTTTTTTCTTTTCTTGATGTGGGTTTTGGGGACTGAATTCCTGCTTGCAAAGCTCACACTTCAATAGCTGAGTTCTCACTAGTTCATGTTTTGTGTTATAGTAGTAATTTACACAATTGCTTAATTAAAAGCAGAATTTTCCCCCCTGTATGTATGTATGTATGCATGCATGTATACATATGTATGCACATATGTATGCATGTATGTATGCATATATGTATGCATGCATGTATGCATATATGTATGCATGTATGTATGTATGCATGGATACATGGATGTATATATGTATGCATGCATGCATGTATGTATATATGTATGTGTGTGTGTCCTGGGCTGTGTAAGGAAGGTAGCTAAGTAACCTAGAGGAAACCAGACAGTAAGTGGCTATTTATTCTCCATGGTTTCTGCTCCTACTTCTGCTTGGATTCCTACCCCGACTCCCTCAGTGGCGGGGCTGTGATTGGGTTGTGCGAACCAACAAAGGTTCCCTTTCTCCTCAAGTTGCTTTGGTCAGTGTTTTATTACAGCATCAGAGAAGCAATTTAGGACACCAAGTGGAGTGTCCAACGACTGATAGATGGTTTAAGAAATAAAAAGGTGGCACACACTCAGCCTTTATAAAGGAAGGACATGGGGCCGGGGCATAGCTCAATGGTTAAGAGCTCAGTTGTAAAGGATCTGAGTTCCTTTTCTGGCACCCACTCTGGGTGGCTCACAACCACGTCTAATGCCACCTCTTGGGCATCTGACACTGCTTTCTGGACTTTCTGAGCACCTGCACTCATCTGCGTGTGCATGTGTGTGCGCGCGCGCGTATACACACACACACATACACACACATACACACACATACACACACACACACACACACACACACACACACGTAAGACCTGAAAGAAAAATGGGGGCATCCCAGGGCCCTACGCTTCAGAATGTGATACCCAAAACACTCGTGAAAAACAGTCTTGATGCAACAGCAAGAGGATTTTTATTCCAGAGGCTCTGGGGATCACAGCCATACACCACACAGGGTGGAGGCTTGTGAACCCTGAGTGCAGAATCTGGATGGCTTTTATAGGCTTACAACAGAACCCGCCTAACACAAACCAATCATCCATTAGCATCGAGAACCCACGCAGTGCGAGCCAATGGATTTGTACCACTCCATAGCTTCTAAGCCAATCCGTTTAAATTATCCAAGCTCGCGTTCTGAGAACCAATCAGTTTCCTATAGAAGCCAGATAGAAACTAGTTAGCTCATTTCCACTTACATGGCCACCATGTACACATTTCCTGTTATGGGGCCAGGGACACATATATATTCAAAGGTCCCCCAACTAGTAGTAGGTGCTTGGGGACCTGAGCGCCTGCCAGGCACGACAGCCCGCGTGGTGATCCTGCCAGCCCAGCTGTGCTCACCCTTGCCCCAGCTGCTCCACGGAGGCGAGACGAGAAAGGATGCCGGAGACCTTTCCAGGCCTGCGGCTCGCGGCCAGACACTGCAGGCGGTGTGACGTGTGCACTCCTGGGCTAACAAAGAGCGGGCTAAACTTCTGCTTTTTGGGGTCATTTAAGACTTAGGAACGGGGGATTCTTAGCCTGTAATTCTCATCCTTTCACACACACACACAGAATTTAAAAATGCAAAACGAACGGCATTCTGATACATCACACAACGTGGCTGAGAGGAGCCCTTCAGAAAAGGACAAAGTGTATGATTCTATGATCTATATGGACCTAGAAGAGACTCGCTCCTAGAGAGAAGCTACAAGAGTGAAGAATGAGATTCTAGCAAAATAATCAAGACCGTGACCCTTTCTCGGAGGGAATTTATGCCTGGTACACTCCGTGTGAATCGGTTAGCCCTGATAGCAGCGGTAAGGTTAGACAATACTGCTCACGGAGTGGAGCTGTCAAAAGGCAGGCATCGTTCTAAAGGTTGCTGTGCCCAAATAACCCACTCAGATCGTCCGGGGTGGCCGGGTTTCTCGCTACCGGCCCCAATGTTCCCGGTTCTCGAATGAAAGTCAGATACACTCACGCATGCACGCTCGCACGCATGAGCGCAGCCTTATATTTTAATGTGCCTTAAACAGCTTAACGGCTGGGCCACTTCCAAACCTCCACTTGGTTAACAACTCCCCTCAGATACTCCTGACTTATTCCTAAAACCTATATTCCATCTTGGCTGGCCCAGCCGCAGCCCTGCAGCCCTCTCGGGCTGAGTTCCCCAACACCTACGTGGCACCTGTGTTCTGTTCTGTGTCCGGCACACCTCGGGGCACGGCTTCTTCTCCTTTCCTGGCATGGCGGCGATGACTATCCTCTTCCTGCTCCCTCCTCAGTCCCTGGGATCTGAAAGTCCCGCCTCTGTCTCTCTGCTCTACCACTAAGCCATGCTCTCTTGGTCCTAGACCTGGTTCCTGTTAAAGAATATTACAAGAGCTTTTAAATCTTATTATTTTGGCAAGTGGAAGCAGATTCTTGTCTGCTCTAGTAATGGGGCAAGAACCAGTGAAAATCTCTCGTGAACTCTGGCAACAACTTATATCAGTGCTACACAGGCTTGATTATTTTTCCTGTTGCTTTTAAGAACCCGCTCTCGCGCCGGGCGTGGTGGCACACGCCTGTAATCCCAGCACTTGGGAGGCAGAGGCAGGCGGATTTCTGAGTTCGAGGCTAGCCTGGTCTACAGAGTGAGTTCCAGGACAGTCAGGGCTACACAGAGAAACCCTGTCTCGAAAAACCAAAAAAATAAATAGATAAAAAATAAAAAATAAAAAATAAAAACATGGTCTCAGTGCTAGAGAACTCTGGTTAAGAGAACTTGCTGTTCTTCCTAAGGACTTGAGTTCAATTTCTAAGAACCATATCAGGTAGTTTACAAAGGCCTGTGATTCCAGGTCTAGGGGATCTGATGCCCACCTCTGGCATCTAGAGGCACCTGTATACATGTGACTTACACACACACACACACACACACACACACCTAAGTAAAAAATTATTTTGCATATATATGCAGATTTTTACTGTGCAAGCCAGGGTACCCTGGGATTTACTATATAGTTTAGGCTGGTCTTTAGTTCTCCTTTTGCCTCCAGAGAGCTTGGATTACAGTACATACACCTACATTAGTATTGTGTCAAGAACAGAGAGGCTTGGACTGGAGAGATGGCTCAGCAGTTAAGAGCACTGGCTGATCTTCCAGAGGTCCTGAGTTCAATTCCCAGCAACCACATGGTGACTCACAAACATCTGTAATGGGATCCGATGCTCTCTTCTGGTGTGTCTGAAGACAGCTACAGTGTACTTATATAAATAAACAAATCTTAAAAAAAAAAGAAGAAGAATAGAGAGGTGGTGGTAGCACATGCCTTTAATCCCAACATTCAGGAGGCAGAAGGAGGTGGATTTATGTGAGTTCAAGGCCAGCCTGGTCTATAAATTGAGTTTGAGGGCTACACAGAAAAACTCTATCTCGAAAAACAACAGAACAAAACAAACAAAAAAGAATAGAGAGACTTCTTTGAGTAGAACAGACCAAGAGCAAGCCCATATTTGAATTCTCCACTTTGGTCTCTGTGCCCGCCATCTGTTTGTAGCTTGTGTCTGATGTCTGTCTCTAACAAGGGGCTTTGCTACACAGTATCAGAAAGGAGTGAGGAATTTCTTTTGCGTTCTTTTTGCATGGTAAGAAATTACTGTACGATTCCAAGCTGTTGCAGAATAGCATTAAGACCACAGACAATAGTTATCAATTTTTACATCCACGTGTTGCTTTAAACATTTATGGAGTATTTATTTTGTTTGAAGTTGCTTTTAGCAAATGATTATAACCCCTGCCTGCATCGTTCTGGGTCAGGGACATGGGAGAGCACATAATTTAAGATCAAAGCTATGCATTTAGCTTAGGTCATAAAAGCTGATTGCATGGGAAATGTAAGTTACTTTGCTCTCTTGAAGGCATGTTAAACAGGCTGAATACGCAGTCGATGGCAGGCTAACTAAGCACATCGTTTTGAATGATCCAAAGGCATATTATTAACTTGGTTGCAAGATCCAGCAAAAGTTCAGTATCTAAAGGCAAGAAGGATTTTCAGAAGAAGATATTTCCACATATATCATGTCTGCCTAATAAATTGGAAATTTAATCTCATTCTAACAGGCAAGCAATGCGCCCTGCAAACCTCTCTTGAATGTCATTCTCTCAGTATTAGCTGTTGAGCACGTGCCGATGTTGGTCAAAAGTGTGAAGTGTTAGATTTGACACAGTAAACTCCGAAGCACTGTGACTCTAGCTTGCAATCATGTACTGAGTACTTGGAAACTGACGACTGACCACCAGAATCCCAGGGACTGGGAGGTGAAGGTGGTAAGAGGACCTCAAATTCAAGGTCACTGACGTGTTTATACAAAGATAAAGAGAGGGGAGATATGTCCTATGGAGGTGTGGTGAGGTGTGAGGGAAGGGGAGGCCTGGGTGGGCCCGTGCCAAGGCACCCCTTCCCCCTGAGGGACCAGACACAGGAAGGCATACTCTAGAACAGAGTTAGTTAGTTAGTTAGTTTGTTTATTTTTGTTTTTGTTTTTGTTTTTTTGTTTTTTTGTTTTTTTGAGTTAGGGTTTCTCTGTGTAGTCCTGGCTATCCTGGAACTCACTCTGTAGACCAGGCTGGCCTCGAACTCAGAAATCCGCCTGCCTCTGCCTCCCAAGTGCTGGGATTACAGGTGTGCGCCACCACGCCTGGCTAGAACAGAGTTTATTAAGGGCATGGGGGGGGGAGTTAAGAGGGTAGAGGGAGAGAGAGAGAGAGAGAGAGAGAGAAAGAGAGAGAGAGAGAGAGAGAGAGAGAGAGAGAGAGAGAAGAGTAGTAGAGGCTGGCCATGAGCACGTGCAGAGAGGGGGGGATGGGGATGGAGAGAGACGGGGGAAGGGGCTGGGGGAGGGGCGAGAGGACAGAGTGGGAACAAGAAGGCAAGTGACCAAGAGAAAAAGAAAGCAAGGAGGGGGCAAGCAGCCCCTTTTATAGTGGGTCAGCCCCACGTAACTGTGGAACTGTGGATGGAGCTTAGAATGCTAACAATCATCCTTGGCTACATTGTGAGTTAGAGGCCAGCCTAGATTTTATAGAGCCTGTTTCAAAGATACATCCCTCCCAAACAACAACAACAACAACAACAATGACAACCCCTCAAAAAACAAGACCAGCCGGGCGTGGTGGTGCATACCTGTAATCCCAGCACTCTGGGAGGCAGAGGCAGGCGGATTTCTGAGTTCGAGGCCAGCCTGGTCTAGAGTGAGTTTCAGGACAGCCAGGACTACACAGAGAAACCCTGTCTCAAAAAAACCAAAAAAAAAAAAAAAAAAAAAAAAAAAAAACAACAACAACAAAAAAAAAAACCAAAAACCAAAAAAACAAAAAAACAAGACCAAACAGTCACCTTCAATAAAAATCTGAAAACAAACAAACAAACAAACAAAAAAACAAAAAAACCCCAAAGCAACCACCCCTCAAAACACACACCCTAACGGAAACCATTACCGCCCCCGCCGCCCCCGCCCCCGCCCCACTGGTTCATGGAAGGTAACTGCCCCTTGCTCCAGTAAGCAAGCTCTGTTGTGTACGGTTTCTTTCGAAATGGAAACATTCCATTCTACAGGGAAGCTCTTAGCGCAGGGAACCAACCAACTCAAGCTAGCTTCTGGAAGTCCCTGAACTGACCAGATTCTCTACTGTCCTCCCCCAACCCCCTTTGCCAGAGCAAGCAATCAAAGCTGAGAGTCCCTTCCAGAGAAGAGAAGCCAAGCTCCAAAGAAGATTCTCAGGCAGGCAAAGCTGCAAAGGAGACTCTGAGACGAGCTGTCTGGAAGAGGTTTATGTCAAGGGGGCAGGCTGGGCAGTATGCTTCAGGGCCCCAGCTGTTGGGAGCTGTCACCCGTGCATGGGTGAGCTTTGGTGATGCATCGGTCTTTGAGTCATTTCTGCTCCAGTAAGTAATCCCCCACCCATATTCCTGTAAGTAACCCTAGTGAAACTCATTGGTTCACCAAGTTGGACTTTGATGGTATTTGAACTTTGATCTGTTGCGGGTTACCAATCTGGGGTAAATAGACAAGTATATTTGGTCTTCCCAGGAATAGTTTCATCACACAAGTCCATACTCATGCTCAATAAACTCTAGTTAAACTCGGCGAGTCATTAAGTTAAAAGAAGCACTTGCTGAAAGAAAGAACGACAGAGAAAAGAAATGGCCTATAGACATTTTAAATGTTTGCAGCCTATTAGAAACCCATATTGCCACCTAGTGGTAATAATGTGAAACTGCAATTGAACTTCTAAGTCAGAAACTTGTTGAAGAGGTGTCTCATGAGGATGCCTGAGGTATCTGTTATTTGCATTTGGGAACATCCTGGGGTACAAGGACTTGTCTTTCAACGGGGATGTATCAGTTACTTTTCTAGTTGTTGTGAAGAATTCCCGGCAAAAATCAACTGACGGAAAGAAGGGTTTATTTGGGTTCAGTTTTGAAGGTACAGAGCTTATGGTGGTGGGAAGATGGTGGTGGCAGGAGCTTGAAGCAGCAGGTCCTCTTGCATCTACGATCAAGAAGCAAATGTGAGGCCGGGTGGTGGTGGCGCACGACTTTAATCCCAGCGCTTGGGAAGCAGAGGCAGGCAGATTTCTGAGTTCGAGGCCAGCCTGGTCTTCAGAGTAAGTTCCAGGACAGCCAGGACTACACAGAGAAACTCTGTCTCAAACAAACAAACAAACAAACAAACAAAAAAAGAAGCAGATGTGGAGGGGGAGGGGCAGGGGCAGGAGGAAAGGAGAAGGTGGGTTGGGGAGAGGGGAGGGGGAGGAGGAAGGGGAAGGGGAGGGGGAGGGGGAGGGGGAGGGGGGGAGGGAGGAATGCCGGTGCTCGGTTTGCTTTGTCTTTTGGTTCAGACAGGATCATAAAAGAGCGCTGCCCATATTTAGGGCGGGTCTTTCTGTCACAATTTACACAGAAACTGGGTAATCTTTCACAGAAAAGTTCAAAGTCTCTTAAATTATTTCTGGATCCTGTCAGTCAAATCTACAATCAATATTAACCATCACAGGAAATATGGGAGAAAGCACAGTTACAGGTCTTTAGTTTGGACTGCTGTGTCCTTTTCTCTTTCTGCCAGCTCCCCCCCCGCCCCCCTTTTAAACATTGAAAATAGATTCTTCTCTAGTACACTACATCTTGACCACTGTTCTAGACTCTAGAGAGAGTCAAGGCCATACCAAGGGTCTCGAAAAAAAAGCAAGCAAGCAAGCAAGCAAGCAAGCAAGCAAACAAACAAACATAAATTACCAAAGGCAATAGGGTTGGCCCAGTGGTTCTCAACTTTCCTAATGCTTTGGCCCTTTAAAAATACAGTCCCTCGTGCCTGAGAAGCACCTTAAGAGATGTTCAACATCCTTAGTCATTAGGGAAATGCAAATCAAAACAACCCTGAGATTTCACCTCACAGCAGTCAGAATGGCTAAGATTAAAAACTCAGGAGACAGCAGGTGTTGGTGAGGATGTGGAGAAAGAGGAACACTCCTCCACTGCTGGTGGGATTGCAAGCTGATGCAACCACTCTGGAAATCAGTCTGGTGGTTCCTCAGAAAACTGGCCATGACACTTCTGGAGGACCCCGCTGCATATACCTGGAGGATTCCCTGGCATGCAATAAGGACACATGCTCCACTATATTCATAGCAGCCTTATTTATATTAGCCAGAAGCTGGAAAGAGCCCAGATGTCCCTCAATGGAAGAATGGATACGGAAAATGTGGTGTATTTACACAATGGAATACTACTCAGCAATTAAAAACAATGAATTCATGAAATTCTTAGGCAAATGGGTGGAACTGGAAAATATCATCCTAAGTGAGCTAACCCAATCACAAAAGAATACACATGAAATGCAATCACTGATAAGTGGATAGTAATGAGCCCAGAAGCTCTGAATACCCAAGACACAATTAGCATATCAAATGATTCCCAAGAAGAAGAAAGGAGAGGGCCCTGGTCCTGGAAAGGCTTGATGTAGCATTGTACGGGATTACCAAAACAGAGAAATGGGAAGGGGTTGGTTGGGGAATGGGTGGAGGGAAGAGGGCTTATGGGACTTATGGGGAGGGGGAAACTGGGAAAGGGGAAATCATTTGGAATGTAAACAAAGAATGTAGGAAAAAAAATACAGATCCTTATGTTGTGGGGATCCCCAACCTCAGAATTATTTTGTCGCTATTGCATAACTCTAATTCTGCTACTGCTATGAGGTGTAATGTAAACATTTGGAAAGCAGGCTATCTGGTATATGACCCCTGTGAAAGGGCTGTTGGACCTCAAAGGGGTCTTGACCCACAGGTTGAGAACCACTGGGATGGAGAGATGGTTCAGCCCCTGAGAGCAGGGGCTTCCTCTTTCAGGGGACCTAGGTTTGATTCCTAGCATCCACACAGCAGCTAACAGTTTCAGGGGATCTTTGCACTGCTTGTATGTTTTGCACAGATATATATACAAGCAAAACCCCTATGCGCGCGCACACACACACACACACACAATCACTGAAGAAAGGCCCTCCCAAGAACTAGGGCACTCTTGAAGTTGGCTTTGTCCAGAGAAGAATTTGTGGGTGTTACTTTTTTCCTTTGACTGCCCTTAATCTCTCCAGTCTTTTTGCCTCTGTCCCCCAGTGCAGGAGGTGACACATCTGGTTCTTGGGACACTTTTGTCTTCCAAGTGTTCCCAGTCCGTGCCTACCGCCCCTCCCCCACCTGGCATCATCTTCCTTGCTAGACTTGTGTGATTGTCACTTCTCAACTCTCTCATGCCCGGCTGGTCAGGAACAACGTTTTGATTCTTAACCAGCATAAATGCTTCATACCTCCTGTGAAACCTGACTACTCCAGGAAGTTTGATCTGGGCTACTGAGTGGCTCTGTGCCCCTCTCTTCCTCTAAGGTATCTGTCAAGAACGTCGTCTCCTGAGGTCCTGCCCCTGCTCACCTGCCAGGACCCCTCACACCTCACATCTCACCTGTCAAAATGGCTGGATGTCATATTTCAATCTTCCTCAGTTCCAGCTTGCTTATGCTGACTGACTCTGTCTCTGTCTCTGTTTCTGTCTTTCTCCTTCACCTGCCTCTCATGTCTCATGTAGCCCACGTGGTTCTCGAACTTGATATTTACCTCTGAACCTTCATCTTATTATTACAGGCATGCACTAGCATACCCAGTTTTACATGGTCCTCGGATGAAATCCAAGGCTTTGGCATATGAGACAAGTACTCTAGCAGCCCAGGAAGACAATGACAATCCAGGTCCTTAAGCTTCCTTCCTTCATTTCTTTTTCCCTTTCTTTCTTTCTTTCTTTCTTTCTTTCCTTCCTTCCTTCCTTCCTTCCTTCCTTCCTTCCTTCCTTCCTTCTTTCTTTCTTTCTTTCTTTCTTTCTTTCTTTCTTTCTTTCTTTCTTTTGGTTTTTCGAGACAGGGTTTCTCTGTGTAGCCCTGGCTGTTCTGGAACTCACTCTGTAGACCAGGCTGGCCTCGAACTCAGAAATCCGCCTGCCTCTGCCTCCCAAGTGCTGGGATTACAGGCGTGAGCCACCACTGCCAGGCTTCCTTCCTTCCTTCCTTCCTTCCTTCCTTCCTTTCTTTTTTTCTTTCTTTCTTTCTTTCTTTCTTTCTTTCTTTCTTTCTTTCTTTCTTTCTTTGGTTTTTCGAGACAGGGTTTCTCTGTGTAGCCCTGGCTGTCCTGGAACTCACTCTGTAGACCAGGCTGGCCTTGAACTCAGAAATCTGCCTGCCTCTGCCTCCCAAGTGCTGGGTTTAAAGGTGTGTGCCACCAATGCCCAGCTTTCTTTCTTTCTTTCTTTCTTTCTTTCTTTCTTTTCTTCCTTCCTTCCTTCCTTCCTTCCTTTCTTTCTTTCTTTCTTTCTTTCTTTCTTTCTTTCTGACAGGTTTTCTCTGTATAGCCTTGGCTATCCTGGAACCCACTCTAGACACCAAGCTGATCTTGAACTCTGAGATCTATCTGCCTCTGCCTCCTAAGTGCTGGGATTAAAGATGTGTACCACCACCACTTGGCTTTTATTTTTTTCTTTTCTTTTCTTTGTGGTCTTACTACCCACAATCCAGTCTGACCTCAGACTTGCAGCAATCCTACAACAGCCTTCCATGTGCCGAGAGTGTAGGTAAGTGCTGCGGCGTCTGACTACGAAGGAGATCCTTGTTGCACGTGGAAGACACAACGCAGGCAGGTTAGACTTAATCGAGACATCCGTGAGGGTTCAGCTCTGCCTCTGAGCTCTGTTTATTCAAGGATGGCAGTCGATGACACAGTTGAGAAAATAGGCTAATGGGCTTGGGAGGTAGTCCAGGGAAATCAAAACCCGTTTCCTGATGCTGGAAAAGCGTGGGTATACTCTGGAGAGAACAGGCCTCCTCGGCGTGTGTCCTAAGACTATAACGGTGTGTGGAAGACTGAAAGTGGAGATTGGTGTCTCACTGGGATCAAAGATTGCTAAGGACACTGAAGTACAAATGTTTGTTCATGCAGACTTCTTTCCTTTTTTTCCTCACTTATTTATTTGTTTTGAGACAGGGTCTTACTATGTAGCCTTGGCTCACTGTATAGACCAGTCTGGCCTTGAACTGATAGAGCATTGCCTGCCACGAGTGTACAGATTTCTTCAATGCCACAGTCTTCAGGGCTATGGCCGTATCTGTGGCTACCAGCTGTAGCAACTTGATTCATTTTCAAGGGACTGAGTGACCCAAGCCATGTAATACCCCAAGGTAAAGATGATCAAGGTTTATAAAATATTGTTGTTGTGGTGGTGGTTTTAGGTTTTATTTGGAGTAGACTGGAGAGATGGCTCAGTGGTTAAGGACACTTGTTGCTCTTGCAGAGGACCTGGGTTCAGTTCCCAGAATCCCCATAGTGATTTGCAACCATCCATAACTCCAATTCCATGAGATCTGATCCCTTCTTTTGACCTCTGTGGGCATCAGGGATGTACGATGGTGCACAGACAAAGGTGCAGGAAAAATAATTGTACACACAAAATAAAAATAAAAGTGAAGAAATGCAAAAAGTTTCGTTTAAATTTTTTTTTTTCCGAGACAGGCTTTCTCTGTGTCGTCCTGGCTGTCCCGGAACTCACTCTGTAGACCAGGCTGGCCTCAAACTCAGAAATCCGCCTGCCTCCGCCTCTGCCTCCCAAGTGCTGGGATTAAAGGCGTGCGCCGCCACCGCCTGGCTCTTTTAAAAACTTAACGAGATAAAAGTGAGAGAAGCACAGAGAGACGGAGGGAGGGAAGAAGGGAGGGAGAAAGAGAGAGAATACATGTGCTACATGTGCAGGTTATAGGAGTTCGTTCTCTCCTTCGGCCATATGGGTCCTGGGGATTGAGCATAGGTCATAGGGCTTGGCGGCAAGCACCTTTACATCTAAGCCACCTCGACAGCCTTGATGATTAGTTGTTGTTGTTGTTTTTTTTTTAAAGATTTATTTCTTTTATTTATATGAGTACACTATAGCTGTCTTCAGACACACCAGAAGAGGGCATCAGATCCCATTACAGATGGTTGTAAGTTACCATGTGGTTCCTGGGAATTGAACTCGAGACCTCTGGAAGAGCAGCAGCCTGTGCTCTTAACCGCTGAGCCATCTCTCCAGCCCTCTGATGATTCGTTTTAATTGCCAATGTGACATAACCTAGAGTCACGTAGGAAGAGTCTCAGTGATTAGTTTGGCCTATGAGCATATCTGTGGCAGATTTTCTCAGCTATGTTAACCGAGGTGAGAAGACCTGCCCACTGTGGGTGGCACTATCCCCTAGGCAGGAGATCCTGAACGGTATACATATAGAGAGGGGACTGGACAGTTGCAGGCATGCATGCATGCATTCATTTTCCTCTTTGTTCTTGATGAGGATATGATGAGTTGCCTCAAGTTCCTGAACTGGCTTCTCCACAGTGATGGTCTGCAGCTGTGATTTCTTTCGAGATCACGGACTGCCATGTTGGAGGGAAGCTTGTTAAGACATAGAATGTTTAAAGGGAGGTGAAGCAACAAGATGGTCTAAGGCAGGAGTTCTCGACCACTTAACACCGTGACCACCTTAGCAGAGTTTCTCATGCTGAAGTGATCCCATCATAAAATTATTTTTGTTGCTACTTCATAACTAATTTTTAGTACTGTTATGAATCATTGTAAATATCTGATATGCAGGACATCTGATATGCAACCATGTGAAAGGGCCATCTGACCCCTAAAGGAGTTGCTACCCATAGGTTTGGAACCTCTGGTCTATGGGTATGTGAAATATTCCATTCTGCTGGGGATCTCAGGAAGTAAACAACTCAATAGCTTCAGGAAGTCACTGAAACGGATCAGAGTCACTAGGCCCCACCCTTTCCAAGCACATATGAGCAATAAAGACTGCCTAGAGACAGTCTTAGGCTAGCTGAACGTCCTGGAAGAAGCATAGACCAGCCTTGCTGCCAGGACAGGCTCAGACTAGCTGAGATGACTGAAATAGACACTGTCCAGACTACTGAGCTGCCTAAAGGTTATGTAATGGCTCCAGGATTCCAGCTTTCATGGGCTGTCACCCATGCTGCTGTGGTAGACTTCAGTAATAAAACTGTCTTTGAGTCATTTCTGCTCCTGTATGTAACCTCTTTATCCATATTTATGTAAATAAAACCAGTAAAACTGTTGGAGGATGCTTTTGTGCACTGTGTATTCAGATCTTGATTTCTGTGTCCAGATGTCTGGTTGCAGTCCTGAGAATGGCATGGTCAAGCATCTTGGGTCTCAGTGTTATGTTTTTGGGGTTTTTTTTCTTCTTCAACAGGGTTTCTCTGTGTAGCCCTGGCTGTCCTGGAACTCACTCTGTAGACCAGGCTGGTCTTGAACTCAGAATTCCACCTGCTTCTGCCTCCCAAGTGCTGGAATTAAAGGCGTGCACCACCACCGCCCAGCCTCAGTGTTATGTAAAAATTGTTTTCCATCATCTGTGATTGGTTAGTAAAAGTGACAGTTAGTCAATAGGCTGGGTGGAAAAGATAGGGCGGGACTTCCTCAGTGGGTCCCTGGGGAGACGAGAGTAGAGAAGGACCACGAGTGGAAGAAGGTATGGAGAGACCATGAGGAGGAGGTGCCGTGAGCAGGTCGCTGTGGGAGTCTCCATGAGGACACATGTGGACCAGATGGAGCCCGGGCAAAACTCAGATTGAAGGTAAAGGACCACATGGTTGGGAAATAAGGCAGTCTTAGGGGGTTCAAATAGCTCAGAACCTTCCCATCTTAGTGCTTGTTAATAAAAAATACCAGGTCTCTGTGTCATCCATTTGGGAGACAGAATGGGTTAGAGGAGGCAAAGAAATGCCCTGCAGTTATTTGGGTACAAAAGGAACATAAGAGAATCCCACAAGAATTACAGTTCACGGAGCTGGGCTGGTGATATCCGTCCTTTGATCTGCAGTAGGTTCCCTAGCTGAGGTGAGTAGCTGTTTGTTCTCATCTTCCCAGGACTAGAGTTGAAAGGATGAGAATTACAGGCTACGAATTCCCCACACCAAACTCTTAAATGACCCCCAAAAAGCAGATGTTTAGCCCACTTTTTTTTAGCCCAGGAACACCCGCCTCCAGGGTCCAGCTGCGAGCTGCAGGCTGGGAAGGTCCCTAGTGTCCTTTCCCGCCTCGCCTTCCGCGGAGCAGCTGCGGCAAGGGTGGATGCCGCAGGGTCAGCAGGGTCACTGCAGCGGATGCGCTGGCCCTGTACATACGTACGTATGTGACCCTAGCCCCATAAAAGGAAATGCCTGGTGTGACCCTGTGCGTGGCAGCCACATAAGCAGAAATGACCAAACTAGTTCATCTGGCTTCTATAGGAAACTGATTGGTTCTCAGAGAGCGTGGGCTTGGATGATTTAAACTGATTGGCTTGGAAGCTATGGAGTGGCTTGTGATAGGCGGGCTTTGATGTAAATCTATAAAAGCACTCAGGGCTCACACTCTTTTACCCTGCGTGGTAAGACTGTGGACCCTAGAGACTCTGGAATACAAATCCTCTTGCAGTTGCATCAAGACTGTTTCTCGTGAGTGATTGGGGTGATGCCTTCCAAGGCGTGGAGCGCTGGGGTGCCCCCGTTTTTCTTTCGGGTCTTACAGAGTCATACAACGGAGACCTAGAAAGATAGTTTGCTTTTGTTTGGGGGTATTTTCTCACAGTGCCAGAAATGAAACTAGAACAACATCTTTGAGTGAGTATGAAGATGTTCACATGAATCAAGTATGTGGGAGCAGGCTACAAGTCAAAAATCAATCCACACTTCAGTAGCATTTCAGAGTTTAAAATGCCTTTTTATGCTGTGCTAGGCATGAGGACAGTTGCGAGGGTTTACAGATTAATCGAGGAGGTGTTTTACAAGCCAAGGTGACTGACGACTTTGAGAGTGAACTCGGTGCATGGTGTTCAAGTCTCCCATGCCCACGCCTGTCCCTTGGATTCTTGCTGGCTGTTGTGCAGCGGCCCATGGAAGACCTTGTTGGTGACATGGTCATCTGAAGTTCAACTCTCTCATGTCAGGCAGAGAGGGTAACTTACTGTGGCTGAGCTGCAGCGTTATTTTCAGCCTTTACTTTTCTTGTCTCATCCCACTGCACTGAGAGAGATTGGGACAGCCCCTTGTGTTCTACGAGGCATAAGAGGGGGCCACTGTTCTGTGGGGGGACTTCCACGTCCACCCAGGAGAGGTAAGTGCCATTTCCACTGGGAAAAACACCTCTTTCTGGTCCAGATGCCGGCTTCTTGCTGGCCCGGTTCCAGTGCAGACTAATTCTTTGTGGATAGAAGTCATAGGCCAGACATCTGAATATTCTGTTTCTTCCTGGGCCCATGCGGCTGGTGATTATCATAGTGG
Source organism: Apodemus agrarius (assembly GCA_964023405.1). NCBI lineage: Eukaryota > Metazoa > Chordata > Mammalia > Rodentia > Muridae > Apodemus > Apodemus agrarius. Next base: position 29,661,655 of record OZ030028.1, read on the forward strand.
GAGGATCTGTGGAGGGAGAAAGTGTGCACATAGCTCAAGGTGGGCTTTTTCCTGCTATGCCCTTTTCATTCCCAACCCCTTAGATGACCATCCAAGAGACCTTTGTGAAGTTCAGGAAGGGCTTTCCCTGTTGGGTTATATGGCATGTCCGGAGCCGCTCTCTGACTCCCTGCCTTTGTCCTGGTGTATTAACTTCTGATGGCTCAACTGGTTGAGACCGGGGATTGGGGAAATAGCTCAGTGGGTAAAGGGCTTGCCGCATGAACACGATGATCTGAGTGTGAATCCCTAGAACATGTGTAAAAGTTTGATGCAGTCATGTATGACTCCATTCTCAGAGCTCAGAGACAGGGAAATACCTGGAAGCTGACTGGTGGGCTAGCCTGGTGTCTCAAACAAGGTGGAAAGTCAGTACCAATAGCTGAGGTTGTCTTCTGATCTCCACACATGCACCATCATACATATATACCCTCATGCATACAAACAAACATACATACACACGTCATACATACACATGCACACACACATAAAAACATCACAAATACACACAGATAACAAAACATAGAGACAGAATACATACATGCATACATACACACATCATAAATACACATAGATAACAACACATAGAGATAGGATATATACATACATCATACAAACACACAGATGACAAAACATAGAGACAGGATACAGATAAAATGTATGCATACATACAAATATACAAACATCATACATACACACAGAGAACAAAACAGAGGCTACATAGCCCAGGATGGCCTTGAACTCGTGATATCCCTGCCCAGAGTTTTGGGATTACTGGCATGTGCTACCATGCCCAGATTTTGAGTGTCTTGAGTATGCTTTATAGCTCACCCCACTGCTCCCTTGTGGATAGCCCTGTGCTTGTATTTTCATGCTAATTCCACTCCTCAGAGGGGCTGCAAATGAGGAGTTGCCCTGTGAACCTTCTCCCCACCTTAGCTTTTCAAATAAAGGCTTGAGTCAATGATTGGGCAGGAGGAAGTGGGAGGAGCTGAGAATCTAGGGGAGGAGCTATGGGGGATAAACAGGATGGAAGGAACTACTGGAGAGGAAAAGAGAGGCAAGAGAGGGAAAAGCCCGTGGCCTGGAGAAACCGCAAGTTATATGGGATAATATAGATGGAAATAGAGTAGTGTAGTGGGAGATCTGCCCAATCTAGGCTTGTAGCTTGTTTTGTTAACTGATTGAGTTGAGCTTTCTTTTACTGGGGAATTGGGTTGGAAACAAAGTAGCAACATTCCCTACTACCAGAACATCAGCCCAGCTTCTTGGTTCTGTCTGCAAGAGGCCTCACTGTATTGAGGAGCTACCGTGGAATTTGGAATCTGAACTATGGAGTTTGAGGGCCTGCTGAAGCTGAGTCCCAGTTTATTCTTTTTTTGTCCCTCCCACCTGATTTCAGAAACAGGGTCTAGCTGGCCTGGTACTTGTCATGTAGGCTGGCCTTAAGCTCATCACAACCTCTAGCCTCAGCTTTCTGAGTGCTTGGATTACAGCATGTGCTGTAAAGTGGAGGTTACTTAGGGAACTTTGCCACGGAGTCAGTTTTGTTCCTGCTTTTCTTTTAAGTGCCGAGGATTGAATCCAGACTCCTGTACATGCCAGACAATGCCCTACCACTGAGCCACGCCCCCAGTGTCTCTCTGGGGGATTCTAGGCAGGAGCTCTCCCACTGAACCACACCCCAGCCCCTCCCTGGGGGATTCTAGGCAGGGGCTCTCCCACTGAACCACACCCCAGCCCCTCACTGGGGGATTCTAGGCAGGGGCTCTACCACTGAACTATCCCCCTGGCTTTTCCAACTTAAATTTTGGATGAGTGTTCCTTCTGGCTCTCACGTCATGTTTTTAAAAGTAAAGACTCCGAGTTTATGAAATCTGGAGGATGAAGGGACTACTAGGGGTTGTTGGGGCAACCTGCCATTGTTCCCTGCACTGAGATGAACTTAGTTTTCAGTTTAGTACTTGGAGTAGATCATAAAGCAGTGTATACCTGTTCGGTCCAGGTAAGATCTACTGTAGTTCAGGTACCTCTTCAGCATCTCAGGACACTCCTCCTCTAGGTATGCCTTGGCTCGCTGCACGTAGACCTTTTCCGCCTCCCACTTGAGCTTGGTGTTTGCAGCTGCTGGCTGCAAGGGGATCCAGGCTGGGATTTCTTTGTTGAATTCGATGAAATCCTCTCCGTCGTAGGCATACCTCCAGACTGCTCCACTACTTCGGTTATTTGTGATCTCACAACCAAACATTCCCTGAAAGGTGTGAGACCCTGAAGCCTCCCCGATCCCACAGGGAGTCAGTCAGATGGATGCCAACTCCAGCTGAGTGACTTTCAAGTCCTGTATGCTTGGGACATGTAAACACTCAGTTCTTTATCTTAGCAAGCAGGTTGCTAGCCAGGCACACAGCAGAAGAGGAGGCTACTTGGCTGCGCATTTCAGGTTATTCTGAGAGGGAACTCATTCATTATAGTTGGGGAATTTCATACCTTGTGGATGGATTCCAAGTCTATTTCTGTTTAACAGGGTCTCATGGAATAACCTAAGATACTCTAGGTCCTAAGGATGACTTTGAACTTCTGACCCTCGTGTCTTCATCTCCCTAGTGCTAGGATTATGGGTGTGTGACACCATGCTCAGTTTTACACAGTGCTGGGAACTGAACCCAGGACCTCTTCTTGCATGCTAGGTAAGCTCTCGGATTTGAAGCAGTTTTACATCATCTTATCTAATGAACTTATGTGTCTTAGTGGATGCTGAATTCTTCAGAATTAAACACACCCTGGATTCTATTTCTAAGTTAAATAGGAGTTACTTGTGGTTTCCTATTGATTATCACATTTCCTACTTCCCAGGTCTATACTGCGTTCCAATCATTGCTCTATACGTAATCGGGTCATTTCCCTCCTTTAAGTGGTTAGTATCTTATTTATTTATGTCTTTGTTTATTTCTGAGGCAGGGTCACACTTTTTAGCCCAGGCTGGCCTGGATCTCATCATGTTGCCCAGCCACCACAAACTCACAGCAATCTCTTGTCTCAAGGTTTCTGGATGCTGGAATTACTGAAGAGCCACCATCCTCCAAACCTGCTTGGTGTTTATTCCAAATCACCAAAGATCTTCACCCCTTGCCCAAGCACAATGACACTTACACAAAGTAACCACAGTCTATCACCGGTCAGTCTGACTACAGCACCGGATGCTTACTCTGTCCTGAGTGATGTTGGTGGCACGGGCTGTAAAAGCTCTTAAGCTGTGCGGACTTAAAGTCCAGATCTCTCCCTGCTTCACTCACCTGCTTTGCTGAATGAACCATGAAATATAGTTAAGTTTACTTGAAGTACTTAAAAAAAATAATCCCTGAAATGAGAAGAGTAATAATCTTTGAAGATATTGTTTTGACTATTAGATGTGCTCACACCTGAGCCTGGCCCAGAGTAATTGCTCAGTAATTGCAAGTTACTATTAATTTTATTAAGTAATTATGGTGTGTGAGTGTGTGTGTGTGTGTGTGTGTGTGTGTGTATAGTGTAAGCACATGGTTGTGTATGCACATATGTGTACCCATGTGTGCACACTCGGAGTCCAGAGGAAGATGCGGGAGTGCTTGTCTATTGCTCTTCACCTGGGTAGTGTTGAATCTGATTCTTTCTAGAGTGGGTTGGGGCATGGAGATGAAAAGACCAGTGGTGCCTGGGTAGGAAGGGACTCTGATACCACTCCCTTGCAATGGCTCTCAACCTTCCTAATAAGTGCGGGCCTTTAATACAGTCCCTCATGGTGTCGTAACCCCCAACCACAAAATTATTTTATTGCTACTTCATAACTGTTAATTTGTTTCTGTAATGACCTGTAATGTAAATATCTGATATTCAGGATGTCTGATAAGAAACCCCTAGAGGGGTCACTACCCATAGGTTGAGAAGTGCTGCTGTAGGGATTAATGTCATATCTGGGGTGAGGGTGGAGGAAGCCATGGGAAAGGAGGAGGTAGATGTGATTGTGTATATGTGTGTGTGTGTATGTGTGTGTGTGTGTGTGTGTGTGTGTGTTGTGGATGAACCTGTGCATGTCTACCTGTGCTTTCTGCCCTCCTGTGTCTGTTTGTATGTGTGTATGTATGTGTGTTTGTGTGTGTCTGTTGTTGTGTGTGTGTGTGTCTTGTTCCATCCTATGGAATCCTTTCCATTCATACTCGTGGGCTGCATCAGGTAAGACCCCCAGACTCATTGGGCTATAGTAGCTCACTGACCTGTACTGTCATTGTAATAGTCCATGATGTCTTTCAGGGTCGTGAGGAAGATCTCCTCCCTGGCCCTCTGAAGCTGGCTTTCCTTCTTCCAGTCCTCCATTCCTTGCAAAGGGCCAAAGGGTTCCACGGGCACCGCATTCCCGTCATTGCTGTTGTAGTGGAAGAAGGGCTGATCATTGAGAAACGCGGTGGCTTGAAACCTCGGAAAGCCTTTGCTGGGCCTGGACAACCCAGTGTAGAGGAAATTCAGAGAATAGGACCCTGCAGAAGGAGAGACGATTCCGAGGGGTGGGGTTTATGCACAGGAGGCCCACTGTGGATGCAGAGCTCTAGGAGGAAGGACCTGGCCTCCGAGCCTCTTCCTCCCCTGCACTCGAATACCATGGGAGGTTCACTCACGGGAAGGGACGCTGCCCCCCTCAGGATGACATGTCAGAGACTGTTGTGTTGTCTCTACATTGCATCCCCTAGTTTGCATAAAAAATTGTGTGTGTGTGTGTGTGTGTGTGTGCCCGTGTGTGTGGTGTATGTATTGTATGGTTCTTTTGGGTGTGTGCACTTGTGCGTGGTGTAGAGGTCAGAGGTCAAATTGGGATGTCATCCTTCATCCTTTGCCATCTTATTTTTTTTAAATTATACGTGTGTGTGTATGTGTGTGTGTGTGTGTGTGTGTGTGTGTGACTTGTGCATATGTTACTGTGTGTATAGCCATCAGAGGACAACTTGTAGGAGTTGGTTCTCTCTATCATGTGGGTCCCAGGAATCAAACTTAGTATCAGGCATGGCGGTAAGTACTATTTCTGCTGAGCCATCTCTCTGGTCTGCCACCTTAAAATTTTCAAGATAGGGTCTCTCGCTGGACTTTGAGTCCATTAGTACAGCTAGGCTGGTCCATAAATAATTTCTAGGAATCTGCCTGTATCTATCTGTCTATATATTCTCTCTCTCTCTCTCTCTCTCTCTCTCTCTCTCTCTCTCTCTCTCTCCTATGTATGTATGTATGTATGTATGTATGTATCTATGTATGTATGTATGTATGTATCTATCTATCTATCTATCTATCTATCTATCTATCTATCTCCCTCCCTTCCTACCACCTATACAGGCTGATTTTGTACGTCAACTTGAGACAAGCTAGAGCCTAGTAGAGGAAATGTTTCCACTTGATGCATTTTCCCAATTAGTGATCAGTGGGGGAGGGCCCAGCCCATTGTGGATGGGGCCATCCTCGGGACGATGGCCCTGAGTTCTATGAGAAATCAGGCTGAGCAAGTCTGTAAGCAGTACCCCTCCATAGCCACTGCATCAGCTCCTGCCTCCAGGATCCTGCCCTGTTGGGTTCCTGTCCTGACTTCCTTCCTCCAATGATAGTCTATGATCTGGAAGTAGAAGCCAAATTCCCTCCCCGACTTGTTTTTGGTCATCTTGTTTTGTTGCAGTAGTAGAAACTCTAACTAAAACACTATCTATTGCTCTTTCTATTTGTCATATATCTACCCATTGACCCATTACCTGTCCATATCTTTCCATTTACCATCCATCCATCCATCTATCCATCCGTCTGTCCATCTGTCCGTCCATCCATCCATCCGTCCATCTGTGCATCTACCCTACTAGTTCTGTTTCTTTAGAGGCCCCTTAACTAATGCAGATTTTTCTATAGAATATACTTAACAGTCTAAATATATATTTTTAAAATTTCATATACACATGTACATATATCTGTGTCTCATATGTACAGTGACAAAAGAGGCCAGAAGAGGGTGACAGATCCCCTGGCACTAGAGTTATAGGTAATTATAAGCTGCCACATGGGTGTGGGAACTAAACACAGGCTCTCTTCAAGAGCAGTAACTATTCTTAACCACTAAGCCATCTCTCCAGCCCCTTTAGAAAATACCTAACATTCAAAACACGATGCTTTATTACAAACAGATATAAATAAATAATTATGCAGCATTCTGAGAATGTACCAATGTTTTTAAACGGGCCTGGTTTAGGAATCGTCATCCAAAAATGTATGTGCAGTGAGCAGCCTCATTCCTCATCCTGGCACTGATGTGGCCCCCGGATTCCCTGCTGTCTTCTCTCCTAGGGGGCTCTTGCCTTACCTCACCACAGAAGAAAGTCCTGGTTTCCTCATAGAGTCTTCTAGCCTGCCTCTGCATTTCCCCCTGGGATCTCTTCCGTTTCCCTCCAGAGTCAGACAAGTGTGTCCAGCCCATGGAAGAAAGGGACGGGAGAGAGTAGAGGAAACTGTATGGTGCACATTCAAGTCCACCATCTGACTCCACTGTAGGAATAACACCATGCACCTACCATTTGCTGTACAGACCTCCAGCCCACTGATGGTAGTCATGGATTTGCAAAGTTGCCAGTTACTGTAGTTCACCCTTCTAGAAGCATTCGGGAAGTCCCTGGACTTGAGTTAAATAAGACCTTAATGAACGTGGTGCTGAGGACTAGCAGTGTAGTTCAGTTGATACATGCTTGCTACACATGCACAAAGTCTACAATAAAGGAAGATTTCAGTGTACAGCATATGCTTGCCTTGAACTTCTGAGCCTCCTGCCTTCAGCTCCTTTGTGCTGGGATTACAGGCGTTTATGTGGTGCTGAGGGATTGAATCTCAGGCTTCCTGCATACACAACATATATCCTATTGACTGAACCACACCAGTAGCTCTCATATTCATGAACTAAGTTAATTGGCAACATTACAAATCCATTAGTAATATGGGAATCCCATTAGTACATGGGAATCCCAGGTACACGGAGGGTCCTTCTCGTGGCCCAACATTTTGTTTTTTGCCTCCCCTATGTTCCTCGCCCAATCTTCCTTTGTTTTGCCCACTTACCAGTCTCCTGAAAGACTGCAGGGCCCAGAAGGAGAGGCAGGGACAGCAGGACAGGCACCATTGCTACCGGAGTGCCCGGGAGAACAGTCTACACAGGGAATGAGGCTCTTGCCTTGAGGCCTGGCATCCTGCCCAGGGGAGGTGATTCCACAGCCAATGAGAGAGGCTAAAGAAACTCCTCCCCAGAGTGATGAAAAGAGCCATACAAACTGGCTGGGCACAGATTTGCTCACAGGGTTCCTACACAGGGGCTGCTAACTGAGAGCAGAGAAAACCAGTCTAAGGCTCATATGTGTCCCTCAAATGAAGGTACATCAGTGGGGTGGAAGGTCTGTTTGGTAAGTGGTAGATGTCTGAAAGGTGTGTTTAATGTGACATTCTTATCCTGGGTGTCAGCAGGGGGACTTGGGTGTTGTAAGTCCATGTTATAAGAAATGAATTCTTGGGTCTGGAGAAATGGCTCACTGACTGCTCTTCTGAAGATCCTGAGTTCAAATCCCAGCAACCACATGGTGGCTCACAACCATCCGTAAAGAGATCTGACACCCTCTTCTGGTGTGTCTGGAGACAGCTACAGTGTACTTAGATATAATAATTAATAAATCTTAAAAAGAAAAAAGAAATGAATTCTTCCTTCTAGAAAAGTTTTGACCATGTCAAAATCATGGTAGACGACATCTTGTGAAATCAAGGGGGAACCTAAACGCACCCCCCCCCAGCTTCCCTTGCTTTTAGTAGACCTCATTGATAGACCAACCGAGGCAGGATGTGACATGTCCTAGGCTGCCCTTCAACTTCCCATGTAGCTGATAATGATCCTTCTCCTTCCCAGGACCCGGGATTACAGGCATGTGCCACCATACTCGTGTTCTTCTGTCCCGGGGATGGAACCTGGGGCTTCACGCATGCTAGGCAAGCCATTTGTCAACTGAGCTGCTCCCCAACCTCTTGGTTGACATTAAAAATCACTAATTTTGGAACTCGTGTGTATTCTTCCACTAGCTTTGCTATGAAGGCCAGAAAGCCATCGAAGGTGGAGGCTCCAGTTGGCAAAGACCACCAAGACTAAGAACTGCGGTGAGGAATGCAGTTATCCACTTCACCATAGATAACAGGAAGACTGTGGGACATAGAGAAGAACCACTTCTCCCTGGAGGACAAGAAGGAGACATCCTCCAGTGGGGGATCATCTAGAGCAAAACTATCAGGAAACTAGTAATGTATTGCCACTGTGAGAGGAGTCGAACCAGGGAGTCTATTCAGGTTTTCTCTTGGTAGCAGGTTTATTGCATTGAGCACCAGGATTCATTGAATCCTTTGGGTGATGTTAAGGTTAATATGATCGTCAGTTGGGCAGTGTCTAGAGTCATCATGGAGACAGGCCTCTGTTATCTCTATAAAGGATTTTCTAGACCTGGTTAATTGAGATGCGAAGCCCCACCCTGGATGGGAATGGTACCATCTTATGGGCTCTGGTCTCTGACGAGATGAGAATGGAGAAAGAGAGCTGAATGCCAGCGTGTCTTTCTCTGCTTCCTGACAGGGTGCGATGTGGTTGACTGCTTCACGCTCTTGCCACCGTTTCTTCCTCACGGCAATGGAGTGTGTCCTTGAACTGTGAGCCCAAAGAAACCTTTCCTCGAGGTGCATTGAGTTGCATCAAGTATTTTGTCATAGCAATAAGTAATTAATACCTTATTTAATCTATGTATGTATGTATGTATGTATGTATGTATGTATGTACTATCACCTATCTATAATATCTGCCTGCCTGTCTATTTATAGCTATTATCTCTCTATGTATGTATGTATATATGTATGCACAAATCTATCTATCTATCTATCTATCTATCTATCTATCTATCTATCCATCACCTATCATATCTATTTATGTTTATCTATCCACCTATCTACTATCTATCTACTATTTACTTTCTATCTATCTATCTATCTATCTATCTATCTATCTATCTATCTATCTATCTACTCTATCTATCTATCTATCTATCTATCTATCTATCTATCTATCTCTATGTACAATCTGTCATCTTTCTCTCTCCTCTCTTCTCTTCTCTTCTCTTCTCTTCTCTTCTCTCTTCTCTCTTCTCTCTTCTCTCTTCTCTCTTCTCTCTTCTCTCTTCTCTCTTCTCTCTTCTCTCTTCTCTCTTCTCTCTTCTCTCTTCTCTCTCCTCTCCTCTCCTCTCCTCTCCTCTCCTCTCCTCTCTCTCTCTCTCTCTCTCTCTCTCTCTCTCTCTCTCTCTCCATCCCCCTGCATCAGAAGACAGTTTGCAGGAGTGAGTTCTTTCCTTCTACTACGTGTGTCCCGAATATCAAACTCAGGTTCTTAGGTTTGCAGTCTATCTGCTGAGCCATCTGGCTGGTCTTTTAGAGATAAGGTCTAACTTTGTAGTCCTGGTCAGACGAACTCTCTGTGTAGACCAGACTGGCCTCAAATTCTCTGCCTCCCTACTGTTGGGATGAAAGGCATATCCTACCACACTCTGCTGAATTGTTAACCAGGATGGGGCTCACTGACTCATGTCCACAGCCCCACACTTTATAGTGTGAGGTTGTTGCTAATCCTCTTTGGAGTCTGGATCACACTAAATCACTAAGTGTTTTTGATCTTGCATGACAGTAAAGAGAAATGTCCTTTCAGTAATATGTTTCATTAGGGCTGTGTGTGTGTGCATCCGTGTGTGCATCTGTGTGTGCACATGTGTATATGTGTGCACGTGTGTGTGCACGTGTGTGTGTGTGTGTGTGTGTGTGTGTGTGTGTATGAGAGAGAGAGAGAGAGAGAGAGAGAGAGAGAGAGAGAGAGAGAGATGCAGAAGACAGCTTGCAGGTGTTGGTTCTTTCCTTCTTCCAGGTGGATCCTTAGGTGTGGCAGCCCAGGTACCTTTACCCACTGAGTTATCTCCTGATCTCCCTGATCTTTCACAGGTTATTTTTAGAAGGCAAGTATGGTACAGCACTACACTCCCAGAGTGCAGAGTTCACCTCCAGAATGAAGGGTCCCCAGCCAAGATGCAGTAGCTGTGGCTACCCTCCGTGTATGGAACCAAAAGTCTCACTGGGCTACTTCCCCCTTCCTTGGAGGCGGTCTCCTCTTGGAATGGGAGGGAGACTCTTTCTTTCTATAGTTATTTCTGTGTCTATGTGTGTGGGTGTCAGAAGCCGTCTAGGAGAGGCAAAAACTAACAAGTGATTTTTCTGGAGGTGGCCCACCATTTTGCATGGCTGTGATGGGCAAGCTCTGAATCATAGGATCTTCAGAGATCTCATATCAGGATTTATTCTTGTTATTGTTATGTCTTCCTTGTTTGTTATGTCATTACACATAGTCCAGTAATTCCTGAGCATCAGCACACCCTGTTGGGCAGATCTTCTGCAGATCAACAAAGATGTATTATCTTGTAGAAATGCTATATAGACAAATTGATGATTTCATAATTCCTAATAATGATTCTATAGAATTCCTAAATGAATACAAGTAATTTTGAGCCCTCTATAGTTTGAAAGCTGCAATTAGAGCTCTGTAAACCTTCATGTGCCACCTAATTGCTCCAGGATAAGGAATCTGGCTTGGAACAAATCAGGAAAAACATTCCTTCTAGGTCACCTGTGAAACCATTATCTGATAAGGGAAGGCAATAAACTGGAAGTGAACTATTTATTGTAGGTGTAAGGACAAAATAAAATATTGGCTGGATTTATCTATACAAAACTTCAAAATGAGACAACACAGATTTACCTTCTGACAAAACCATGCTGAATTGTAACATAATTGTTGCTTTAAACTTTTACTGAACTTATAGAGTTAGAAGGTAGATAATGAGTGTTCAATTGGGTACCAATCTAAATGGAAACACATGTAGACTTTTTTTTTTTTGTTGTAACTCCTTATTCAATTTATGATTTGAATTTATGTTTTAAACCTGCTATGAACACTTGGAAAAAAAGATGCTTGGAATACCGTGTGATCAGTTACCCTGAGAAAGTATAAAAACACAAAGACCATCAATAGGAAAGAGTCCCCCTTTTTCTTTCTCTTAGCAATAAAGATTCGAGCCTCTTTTCAAAGTGAGTGGTTTTTTTCATGATTTTTTTTTCTGGCTCACAAGGAGTTAATGAACCCCCTCAGTGAGGGACCTTAAAGAAAAGAACAGAGAGTCAGAGCAGTCCCCCCTCCCCCAACAGCAGGCTTTAATCTCCAGAACCCAATGGTTTCTGGCCCCAGAATAGCAAAGAGTTAAGAAAGTTAAATACTACAAAAGGTAAGCACATTCATAGAGGGTGGAGGACACCTTGTCGGAGTCAGTTCTCTCCTGCCACTGTTTGGAAGGATTGAATTCCCGGGTCATCATGCTTGACAGCCTTTCTGACTGAACCCTCTCACCTGCCCACAGTTGGAGGATTCTTAGAGATTGTCCCTACCTACAATTTAGGTGCTATACCGAGTTATATTAGACACAAGAATATTTAAAATGACTGGGTGGTGGTGGCTCACACCTTTAATCCCAGCACACAGGAGCCAGAGGCAGGCTGGTCTCTGAGGTCAAGGCTACCTTGGTCTACAGAGCAAGTTCCAGGGAAGCCAGGGCTACACAGAGGAAAAAGAAAAACCCCAAACAAATGAGAATATGTATAAGGTATGACCACACACACACACACACACACACACACACACACACTACACACACAAGCTTCTCATGGGTTACTCAGGAGGGGTTTTAGGGGAGCCTTCAGGAGCCTGCAACATGGGCTGTGATTTTTTTTCTAGAGCCCCGTCCCTCCCCTTTTTTAGTTGGTATGGCTAGCCCACACTCCGTGTTCCCAAACAAGTTCTTTTAATCCAAACTTTTTTTTTTTTTTTGGATTTTTCAAGACAGGGTTTCTCTGTGTAGCCCTGGCTCTTCTGGAACTCACTCTGTAGACCAGGCTGGCCTCGAACTCAGAAATCTGCCTGCCTCTGCCTCCCTCCTGGCCCTAATCCAAACTTTTTTTTTTGTTTTTTCAAGACAGGGTTTCTCTGTGTAGCTCTGGCTGTCCTGGAACTCACTTTGTAGACCAGGCTGGCCTCAAACTCAGAAATCCGCCTGCCTCTGCCTCCCAGGTGCTGGGATTACAGGCGTGCGCCACCACGCCCGGCTCCTAATCCAAATTTTTAATCTGCTCTCTCTCTCTCTCTCTCTCTCTCTCTCTCTCTCTCTCTCTCTCTCCCCCCCTCCCTCTCGTGTGTGTGTGTGTGTGTGTGTGTGTGTGTATGTATGTTTGTGTGGTGTGCACATTCTCATGTGTGTGCCCATGTCATCACTTGTGTGTAGAGAGGTCACTCTTGAGTATTGGTTGTTGGTTTCTACCTTGTTTGAAATAGTCTCTCTGTTGTTGCTGGCCTGTGTGGGAGCTTCTGAGGCATCTCCTGTCTGACCCCCCAATCTCTCTGTAAGTATCTCGGTATAACACCTGGATTGTCAGTAAAGACAACCTCTAAGAATCCTCCAACTGTGGGCAGGTGAGAGGGTTCAGTCTGAAAGGCTGTAATCCCGGGCCCTGGGAAGGAGAAGGATCATTATCACCTACATGGGAAGTTGAAAGGCAGCCTAGGACACGTCACATCCTGCCTCGGTTGGTGTATCAATGAGGTCTACTAAAAGCAAGGGAAGCTGGGGGGTGTGTTTAGGTTCCCCCTTGATTTCACAAGATGTCGTCTACCATGATTTTGACATGGTCAAAACTTTTCTAGAAGGAAGAATTCATTTCTTATAACATGAACTTACAACACCCAAGTCCCCCTGCTGACACCAGAGTAGGGATGTCACATTAAACACACGTTTCAGACATCTACCACTTACTAAACAGACCTTCCACCCCCACTGATGTACCTTCATTTGAGGGACACGTATGAGCCTTAGACTGGTTTTCTCTGCTCCCAGTTAGCAGCCCCTGTGTACGAACCCTGTGAGCAAATCTCTGCCCAGCCAGTTTGTATGGCTCTTTTCATCACTCTGGGGAGGAGTTTCTTTAGCCTCTCTCATTGGCTGTGGAATCACCTCCCCTGGGCAGGATGCCAGGCTTCAAGGCAAGAGCCTCATTCCCTGTGTAGACTGTTCTCCCGGGCACTCCGGTAGCAATGGTGCCTGTCCTGCTGTCCCTGCCTCTCCTTCTGGGCCCTGCAGTCTGTCAGAAGACTGGTAAGTGGGCAAAACAAAGGAAGATTGGGCGAGGAACATAGGGGAGGCAAAAAACAAAATGTTGGGCCACGAGAAGGACCCTCTGTGTACCTGGGACTCCCATATACTAATGGGATTCCCATATTACTAATGGGTTTGTAATGTTGCCAATTAACTTGGTTCATGAATCTGAGAGCTACTGGTGTGGCTCAGTCGATAGGATATATGTTGTGTATGCAGGAAGCCTGAGATCAATCCCTCAGCACCACATAAACGCCTGTCATCCCAGCACAAAGGAGCAGAAGGCAGGAGGTTCAGAAGTTCAAGGCAAGCATATGCTGTACACTGAAATCTTCCTTCATTGTAGACTTCGTGCATGTGTAGCAAGCATGTATCAACTGAACTACACTGCTAGTCCTCAGCACCACGTTCATTAAGGTCTTATTTAACTCAAGTCCAGGGACTTCCCGAATTCTTCCAGAAGGGTGAACTACAGTAACTGGCAACTTTGCAGACCCATGACTACCATCAGTGGGCTGGAGGTCTGTACAGCAAATGGTAGGCACATGGAAGGTGTGTTATTCTTACAGTGGAGTCAGATGGTGGACTTGAATGTGGACCATACACTTTCCTCTACTCTCTCCCATCCCTTTCTTCCATGGGCTGGACACACTTGTCTGACTCTGGAGGGAAACGGAAGAGATCCCAGGGGGAAATGCAGAGGCAGGCTAGAAGACTCTATGAGGAAACCAGGACTTTCCTCTGCTGTGAGGTAAGGCAAGAGTCCCTAGGAGAGAAGACAGCAGGGAATCCGGGGGCCACATCAGTGCCAGGATGAGGAATGAGGCTACTCACTGCACATACATTTTTGGATGACGATTCCTAAACCAGGCCTGTTTAAAAACATTGGTACATTCTCAGAATGATGCATAATTATTTATTTATATCTGTTTGTAATAAAGCATTGTGTTTTGAATGTTAGGTATTTTCTAAAGGGGCTGGAGAGATGGCTTAGTGGTTAATAATAGTTACTGTTCTTGAAGAGGACCTGTTTTTAGTTCCCACACCCATATGGCAGCTTATAATTACCTGTAACTCTAGTGCCAGGGGACCTGTCACCCTCTTCTGGCCTCTTTTGTCACTGTACCTATGATACACAGACATATGTACGTGTGTATATAAAATTTTAAAAATATATATTTAAACTGTTAAGTATACTCTATACCGAAATTCTGCATTAGTAAGGGGCCTCTAAAGAAACAGAACTAGTAGGGTAGATGCACAGATGGAAGCACGGATGGACGGACGGACAGACGGGTGGATTGACGGACGGACAGACGGATGGATAGATGGATGGATGGATGGATGGTAAATGGAAAGATATGGACAGGTAATGGGTCAATGGGTAGTATATGACAAATCAAATAGCAATAGACAGTGTCTTAGAGTTTCTACTGCTGCAACAAAACAAGATGACCAAAAACATGTCGGGGAGGGAATTTGGCTTCTACTTCCAGATCATAGACTATCCTTGGAGGAAGGAAGTCAGGACAGGAACCCAACAGGGCATGATCCTGGAGGCAGGAGCTGATGCAGTGGCTATGGAAGGGTGCTGCTTACAGAGTTGCTCAGCCTGATTTCTCATAGAACTCAGGGCCATCGTCCAGAGGATGGCCCCATCCACAATGGGCTGGGCCCTTCCCCACTGATCACTAATTGAGAAAATGCCTCAAGTGGAAACATTTCCTCAAGTAGGCTCCTTCCTCTCGGGTGACTCTAGCTTGTGTCAAGTTGACATACAAAATCAGCCTGTATAGGTGGTAGGGAGGGAGGTAGGGATACACACACACACACACACACACACACACATAGATAGATAGATAGATAGATAGAAGAGAGAGAGAGAGAGAGAGAGAGAGAGAGAGAGAGAGAGAATATATAGACAGATAAATACAAGCAGATTCCTAGAAATAATTTATGGACCAGCCTAGCTGTACTAATGGACTCAAAGTCCAGCGAGAGACCCTATCTTGAAAATTTTAAGGTGGCAGACCAGAGAGATGGCTCAGCAGAAATAGTACTTACCACCACGCCTGATACTAAGTTTGATTCCTGGGACCCACATGATAGAGAGAACCAACTCCTACAAGTTGTCCTCTGATGGCTGTACACACAGTAACATATGCACAAGTCACACACACACACACACACACACACACACACACACACACACATGTATAACTTAAAAAAAAAAAGATGGCAAAGGATGAAGGATGACATCCCAACTTGACCTCTGACCTCTACACCATGCACATGTGCACACACCCAAAGAACCATACAATAACATACACCACACACACACACACACACACACATTTTTTATGCAAATTAGGGGATGCAATGTAGAGACAACACAACAGTCTCTGACATGTCATCCTGAGGGGGGCAGGGTCCCTTCCCGTGAGTGAACCTCCCATGGTATTCGAGTGCAGGGGAGGAAGAGGCTCGGAGGCCAGGTCCTTCCTCCTGGAGCTCTGCATCCACAGTGGGCCTCCTGTGCATAAACCCCACCCTTCGGAATCTTCCTTCCTTCTGCAGGGTCCTATTCTCTGAACTTCCTCTACACCGGGTTGTCCAGGCCCAGCAAAGGCTTTCCAAGATTTCAAGCCACCGCGTTTCTCAATGATCAGCCCTTCTTCCACTACGACAGCAACGACGGGAAGGTGCTGCCCGTGGGACCAGTGGGCCCTTTGCAAAGAATGGAGGACTGGAAGAAGGAAAGCCAGCTTCAGAGGGCCAGGGAGGAGATCTTCCTCACAACCCTGAAAGACATCATGGACTATTACAATGACAGTACAGGTCAGTGAGCTACTATAGCCCAATGAGTCTGGGGGTCTTACCTGATGCAGCCCACGAGTATGAATGGAAAGGATTCCCTAGGATGGAACAAGACACACACACACACACACACACACATACACACACACACACACACACACATACACACACAAACAGACACAGGAGGGCAGAAAGCACAGGTAGACATGCACAGGTTCATCCACAATACACAACATCACGCGCACACATACACACACACACACACATACACACACACATACACACAATCACATCTACCTCCTCCTTTCCCATGGCTTCCTCCACCCTCACCACAGATATGACATTAATCCCTACAGCAGCACTTCTCGACCTATGGGCAGTGACCCCTCTGGGGGTTTCTTATCAGACATCCCGAATATCAGATATTTACATTACAGGTCATTACAGAAACAAATTTACAGTTATGAAGTAGCAATAAAATAATTTTGTGGTTGGGGGTTACGACACCATGAGGGACTGTATTAAAGGCCCACACTTATTAGGAAGGTTGAGAGCCATTGCAAGGGAGTGGTATCAGAGTCCCTTCCTACCCAGGCACCACTGGTCTTTTCATCTCCATGCCCCAACCCACTCTAGAAAGAATCAGATTCAACACTACCCAGGTGAAGAGCAATAGACAAGCACTCCCGCATCCTCCTCTGGACTCCGAGTGTGCACACATGGGTACACATATGTGCATACACAACCATGTGCTTACACTATACACACACACACACACACACACTCACACACGACAATTACTTAATAAAAAATTAACAGTAACTTGCAATTACTGAGCAATTACTCTGTGCCAGGCTCAGGTGTGAGCACATCTAATAGTCAAAATAATATCTCCAAAGATTATTACTCTTCTCATTTCAGGGATTTTTTTTTTTTGGTTTTTTGAGACAGGGTTTCTCTGTGTAGTCCTGGCTGTCCTGGAACTCACTCTGTAGACCAGGCTGGCCTCGAACTCAGAAATCCGCCTGCCTCTGCCTCCCAAGTGCAGGGATTACAGGCGTGCGCCACCACACCCGGCTTGGGATTATTTTTTTTAAGTACTTCACGTAAACTTAGCTATATTTCATGGTTCATTCAGCAAAGCAGATGAGTGAGGCAGGGAGAGATCTGGACTTTAAGTCCACACAGCTTAAGAGCTTTTACAGCCCGTGCCACCACCATCACTCAGGACAGAGTAAGCATCCGGTGCTGTAGTCAGACTGACCGGTGATAGATTGTGGTTACTTTGTGTAAGTGTCATTGTTCTTGTGCAAGGGGTGAAGATCTTTGGTGATTTGGAATAAACACCAAGCAGGTTTGGAGGATGGTGGCTCTTCAGTAATTCCAGCATCCAGAAACCTTGAGACAAGAGATTGCTGTGAGTTTGTGGTGGCTGGGCAACATGATGAGATCCAGGCCAGCCTGGGCTAAAAAGTGCGACCCTGCCTCAAAAATAAACAAAGACATAAATAAATAAGATACTAACCACTTAAAGGAGGGAAATGACCCGATTACGTATAGAGCAATGATTGGAATGCAGTATAGACCTGGGAATTAGGAAATCTGATAATCAATAGGAAACCACAAGTAACTCCTATTTAACTTAGAAATAGAATCCAGGGTGTGTTTAATTCTGAAGAATTCAGCATCCACTAAGACACATAAGTTCATTAGATAAGATGATGTAAGCCAGGCGTGGTGGCGCACACCTGTAATCCCAGCACTTGGGAGGCAGAGGTAGGTGGATTTCTGAGTTCGAGGCCAGCCTGGTCTACAGAGTGAGTTCCAGGACAGCCATGACCACACAGAGAAACCCTGTCTCAAAAAACAAAAGAAAACAAAAACAAAAACAAACAAACAAACAAAAAGATGATGTAAAACTGCTTCAAATCCAAGAACTTACCTAGCATGCAAGAGGTCCTGGGTTCAGTTCCCAGCACTGTGTAAAACTGAGCAGGGTGTCACACACCCATAATCCTAGCACTAGGGAGATGAAGACATGAGGGTCAAAAGTTCAAAGTCATCCTTAGGACCTAGAGTATCTGAGGCTATTCCATGAGACCCTGTTAAACAGAAATAGACTTGGAATCCATCCACAAGGTATGAAATTCCCCAACTATAGTGAATGAGTTCCCTCTCAGAGTAACCTGAAATGCGCAGCCAAGTAGCCTCCTCTTCTGCTGTGTGCCTGGCTAGCAACCTGCTTGCCAAGATAAAGAACTGAGTGTTTACATGTCCCAAGCATATAGGACTTGAAAGTCACTCAGCTGGAGTTGGCATCCATCTGACTGACTCCCTGTGGGATTCAGGGTCTCACACCTTTCAGGGAATGTTTGGTTGTGAGATCACAAATAACCGAAGTAGTGGAGCAGTCTGGAGGTATGCCTACGATGGAGAGGATTTCATCGAATTCAACAAAGAAATCCCAGCCTGGATCCCCTTGCAGCCAGCAGCTGCAAACACCAAGCTCAAGTGGGAGGCGGAAAAGGTCTACGTGCAGCGAGCCAAGGCATACCTAGAGGAGGAGTGTCCTGAGATGCTGAAGAGGTACCTGAACTACAGTAGATCTTACCTGGACCGAACAGGTATACACTGCTTTTAGTACTCCAAGTACTAAACTGAAAAGTAAGTTCATCTCAGTGCAGGGAACAATAGCAGGTTGCCCCAACAACCCTTAGTGGTCCCTTCATCCTCCAGATTTCATAAACTCGGAATCTTTCCTTTTGAAAACATGACCTGAGAGCCAGAAGGATCGCTCATCCAAATTTTAAGTTGGAAAAGCCAGGGGGTAGCTCAGTGGTAGAGCCCCTGCCTAGAATCCCCAGGGAGGGTCTGGGGGGCATGGCTCAGTGGGAGAGCCCCTGCCTAGGATCCCGCAGGAAGGGCCTGGGGGCGTGGCTCAGTGGTAGAGCATTGTCTGGCCATGTACAGGAGTCTAAATTCAATCCTCAGCACTTAAAAGAAAATCAGGAACAAAACTGACTCCATGGCAAAGTTCCCTATGTAACCTCCACTTTGCAGCACATGCTGTAATCCAAGCACTCAGAAAGCTGAGGCTTGAGGTTGTGATGAGCGTAAGGCTCGCCTACATGACAAATACCAGGCCAGCTAGACCCTGTTTCATAAATCAGGTGGGAGGGACAAAAAAACAATAAACTGGGACCCTCAAATTCCATAGTTCAGATTCCAAATTCCACGGTAGTTCCTCAATACAGTGAGGCCTCTTGCAGACAGAACCAAGGAGCTGGGCTGATGTTCTGGTAGTAGGGAATGTTGCTACTTTGCTTCCAACCTAATTCCCGGGTAATAGAAAGCTCAACTCAATGAGTTAACAAAACAAACTACACACCTAGATTGGGCAGATCTTCCACCACACTACTCTATTTCCATCTATATTATCCCATATAACTTGCGGTTTCTCTATGTCACAAGCTTCTCTCTCCTGCCTCTCCATTGATCTCCCATAGCTCCTCCCCTTCCTGTTTATTCCCTATAACTCCTCCCCTAGACTCTCAGCTCCTCCCACTTCCTCCTGCCCAATCATTGGCTCAGGTCTTTATTTGAAAAGGTGGGGAGAAGGTTCACAAAGCAACTCCTCATCTGCAGGCCCTCTGAGGAGTGGAATTAGCATGAAAATACAAGTCCAGGGCTATCCACAACAAGGGAGCAGTGGGGTGAGCTATAAAGCATACTCAAGACACTCAAAATCTGGGCATGGTAGCACATGTCAGTAATCCCAACACTCTGGGCAGGGATACCACAAGTTCAAGGCCATCCTGGGCTATGTAATCTCTGTTTTGTTCTCTGTGTCTATGTATGATGTTTGTGTATGTATGCATACATTTTGTCTGTATCCTGTCTCTATGTTTTGTCATCTGTGTGTTTGTATGATGTATGTATGTATCCTATCTCTATGTTTTGTTATCTATGTGTATTTATGATGTGTGTATGTATGCATGTATGTATTCTGTCTCTATGTTTTGTAATCTGTGTGTATTTATGATGTTTTTATGTGTGTGTATATGTGTATGTATGATGTGTGTATGTATGTTTGTTTGTATGCATGAGGGTATATATGTATGATGGTGCATGTGTGGAGATCAGAAGACAACCTCAGCTATTGGTACTGACTTTCCACCTTGTTTGAGACACCAGGCTAGCCCACCAGTCAGCTTCCAGGTATTTCCCTGTCTCTGAGCTCTGAGAATGGAGTCATACATGACTGCATCAAACTTTTACACATGTTCTAGGGATTCACACTCAGATCATCATGTTCATGTGGCAAGCCCTTTACCCACTGAGCTATTTCCCCAATCCCCGGTCTCAACCAGTTGAGCCATCAGAAGTCAATACACCAGGACAAAGGCAGGGAGTCAGAGAGTGGCTCCGGACATGCCATATAACCCAACAGGGAAAGCCCTTCCTGAACTTCACAAAGTTCTCTTGGATGGTCATCTAAGGGGTTAGGAATGAAAAGGGCATAGCAGGAAAAAGCTCACTTTGAGCTATGTGCACACTTTCTCCCTCCACAGATCCTCCCACTCTGATAATCACCAGCCGCATGGCCCCTGGAGGAAACAGAATATTCAGATGTCTGGCCTATGACTTCTATCCACAAAATATTAGTCTGCACTGGAACCGGGCCAGCAAGAAGCCGGCATCTGGTGTTTTTCCCAGTGGAAATGGCACTTACCTCTCCTGGGTGGACGTGGAAGTCCCCCCACAGAACAGTGGCCCCCTCTTATGCCTCGTAGAACACAAGGGGCTATCCCAATCTCTCTCAGTGCAGTGGGATGAGACAAGAAAAGTAAAGGCTGAAAATAACGCTGCAGCTCAGCCACAGTAAGTTACCCTCTCTGCCTGACATGAGAGAGTTGAACTTCAGATGACCATGTCACCAACAAGATCTTCCATGGGCCGCTGCACAACAGCCAGCAAGAATCCAAGGGACAGGCGTGGGCACGGGAGACTTGAACACCATGCACCGAGTTCACTCTCAAAGTCATCAGTCACCTTGGCTTGTAAAACACCTCCTCGATTATTCTGTAAACCCTCGCAACTGTCCTCATGCCTAGCACAGCATAAAAAGGCATTTTAAACTCTGAGATGCTCCTCAAGTGTGGGTTGATTTTGACTTGTAGCCTGCTCCCACATACTTGATTCATGTGAACATCTTCATACTCACTCAAAGATGTTGTTCTAGTTTCATTTCTGTCACTGTGAGAAAATACCCCCAAACAAAAGCAAACTATCTTTCTAGGTCTCCGTTGTATGACTCTAGTCCTGGGAAGATGAGAACAAACATCTACTCACCTTAGCTAGGGAACCTACTGCAGATCAAAGGATGGATATCACCAGCCCAGCTCAGTGAACTGTAATTCTTGTGGGATTCTCTTATGTTCCTTTTGTGCCCAAATAACTGGAGGGCATTTCTTTGCCTACTCTAACCCATTCTGTCTCCCAAATGGATGACACAGAGACCTGGTATTTTTTTTTTTTATTAAGAAGCACTAAGCTGGGAAGGTTCTGAGCTATTTGAACCCCCTAAGACTGCCTATTTCCCAACCATGTGGTCCTTTACCTTCAATCTGAGTTTTGCCCGGGCTCCATCTGGTCCACATGTGTCCTCATGGAGACTCCCACAGCGACCTGCTCACGGCACCTCCTCCTCATGGTCTCTCCATACCTTCTTCCACTCGTGGTCCTTCTCTACTCTCGTCTCCTCTGGGACCCACTGAGGAAGTCCCGCCCTATCTTTTCCACCCAGCCTATTGACTAACTGTCACTTTTACTAACCAATCACAGGTGATGGAAAACAATTTTTACATAACACTGAGGCTGGGCGGTGCATGCCTTTAATCCCAGCACTTGGGAGGCAGAAGCAGGTGGAATTCTGAGTTCAAGACCAGCCTGGTCTACAGAGTGAGTTCCAGGACAGCCAGGGCTACACAGAGAAACCCTGTCTCGAAGGAAAAAAAAACAACCCCAAAACATAACACTGGTACCCAAGGTGCTTGACTATGCCATTCTCAGGACTGCAACCAGACATCTGGACACAGAAATCAAGATCTGAATACCCAGTGCACAAAAGCATCCTCCAATGGTTTTACTGGTATTACTTACATAAATATGGGTAAAGAGGTTACATACAGGAGCAGAAATGCCTCACACAAAAGCATCCTCCAATGGTTTTACTGGTATTACTTACATAAATATGGGTAAAGAGGTTACATACAGGAGCAGAAATGCCTCAAAGACAGTTTTATTACTGAAGTCTACCACAGCAGCATGGGTGACAGCCCATGAAAGCTGGAATCCTGGGGCCACTACATAACCTATAGGCAGCTCAGTAGTCTGGACAGTGTCTACTTCAGTCCTCTCAGCTAGTCTGAGCCTGTCCTGGCAGCAAGGCTGGTCTATGCTTCTTCCAGGACGTTTAGCTAGCCTAAGACTGTCTCTAGGCAGTCTTTTTTGCTCATATGTGCTTGGAAAGGGTAAGGCCTAGTGACTCTGATCAGTTTCAGTGACTTCCTGAAGCTATTGAGTTGTTTACTTCCTGAGATCCCCAGCAGAATGGAATAGTTCACATACCCATAGACCAGAGGTTCCAAACCTATGGGTAGCAACTCCTTTAGGGGTCAGATGGCCCTTTCACGTGGTTGCATATCAGATGTCCTGCATATCAGATATTTACAATGATTCATAACAGTACCGAAATTAGTTATAAACTGGAAACAAAAATAATTTTATGATGGGATCACTACAGCATGAGAAACTCCGCTAAGGTGGTCACAGCGTTAAGTGGTCGAGAACTCCTGCCTTAGACCATCCTGTGGCTTCACCTCCCTTTACACATTCTATGTCTTAACAAGCTTCCCTCCAAGATGGCAGCCTGTGATCTCGAAAGAAATCACAGCTGCCGACCATCACTGTGGAGAAGCCAGTTCAGGAACTTGAGGCAACTCATCATATCCTCATCAAGAACAAAGAGGAAAATGCATGCATGCATGCCTGCAACTGTCCAGTCCCCTCTCTATATGTATACAGTTCAGGATCTCCTGCCTAGGGGATAGTGCCACCCATGGTGGGCAGGTCTTCTCACCTCGGTTAACATAGCTGAGATAATCTGGCACAGATATGCTCATAGGCCAAAGTAATCACTGAGACTCTTCCTACGTGACTCTAGGTTATGTCACATTGGCAATTAAAACTAATCATCAGAGGGCTGGAGAGATGGCTCAGCGGTTAAGAGCACTGGCTGCTCTTCCAGAGGTCCCAAGTTCAATTCCCAGCAACCACATGGTAACTTACAACCATCTGTAATGGGATCTGATGCCCTCTTCTGGTGTGTCTGAAGACAGCTATACTGTACTCATATAAATAAAAGAAATAAATCTTTTAAAAAAATTGACAACTAATCATCAAGGCTGTCGAGGTGGCTTAGACATAAAGGTGCTTGCCGCCAAGCCTTATGACCTATGCTCAATCCCCAGGACCCATATGGCCGAAGGAGAGAATGAACTCCTATAACCTGCACATGTAGCACATGTATTCTCTCTCTTTCTCCCTCCCTCCCTTCTTCCCTTCCTCTGTCTCTCTGTGCTTCTCTCAATTTTATCTCGTTAAATTTTTAAAAGAACCTTTTTGGATTTCTTCACTTTTATTTTTATTTTGTGTGTACAATTATTTTGCCTGCACCTTTGTCTGTGCACCATCGTACATCCCTGATACCCACAGAGGTCAAAAGAAGGGAACAGATCTCGTGGAATTGGAGTTATGGATGGTTGCAAATCACTATGTGGATTCTGGGAACTGAACCCAGGTCCTCTGCAAGAGTAACAAGTGTCCTTAACCACTGAGCCATCTCTCCAGTCCACTCAAAAAAAAAAAAAAAAAAAAAAAAAAAAAAAACAAAAAAAAAAACAAAAAACCCACCACTACCACAACAATATTTTATAAACCTTGATCATCTTTACCTTGGTGTATTACATGGCTTGGATCACTCAGTCCCTTGAAAATGAATCAAGCTGCTACAGCTGGTAGCCACAGATACGGCCATAGCCCTGAAGACTGTGGCATTGAAGAAATCTGTACACTCGTGGCAGGCAGTGCTCTATGAGTTCAATGACAGACTGGTCTATACAGTGAGCCAAGGCTACATAGTAAGACTCTGTCCCAAAACAAATAAATGAGGGGAAAAAAAGGAAAGAAGTCTGCATGAACAAACATTTGTACTTCAGTGTCCTTAGCAATCTTTGATCCCCGTGAGACACCAATCTCCACTTTCAGTCTTCCACACACCATTATAGTCTTAGGACACCCACCGAGGAGGCTTGTTCTCTCCAGAGTATACGCAAGCTTTTCCAGCATCAGGAAACAGGTTTTGATTTCCCTGGACTCCCTCCCAAGCCCATTAGCCTATTTTCTCAACTGTGTCATCGACTGCCAACCTTGAATAAACAAAGCTCAGAGGCAGAGCCGAACCCTCATGGATGTCTCCATTAAGTCTAACCTGCCTGTGCTGTGTCTTCCACGTGCAACAAGGATCTCCTTCGTAGTCAGACGCTACAGCACTTACCTACACTCTCGGCACATGGAAGGCTGTTGTAGGATTGCTGCAAGTCTGAGGTCAGACTGGATTGTGGGTAGTAAGGCCTTGTCTCAAGACAAAAAAAAAAAAAAAAAAAAAAGCCAAGTGGTAGTGGTACACATCTTTAATCCCAGCACTTAGGAGGCAGAGGCAGATAGATCTCAGAGCTCAAGACCAGCTTGGTGTCTAGAGTGGGTTCCAGGATAGCCAAGGCTATACAGAGAAAACCTGTCAGAAAGAAAGAAAGAAAGGAAGGAAGGAAGGAAGTAAAACGAGAGAGAAAGAGAAAGAAGGAAGGAAGGAAGGAAAGAAAGAAAGAAAGGAAGGAAGAAAGAGAAAGAAAGAAAGAAGGAAGGAAAGAAAGAAAGAAAGAAAGAAAGAAAGAAAGGAAGAAAAGAAGCTTAAGGACCTGGATTGTCATTGTCTTCCTGGGCTGCTAGAGTACTTGTCTCATATGCCAAAGCCTTGGATTTCATCCGAGGACCATGTAAAACTGGGTATGCTAGTGCATGCCTGTAATAATAAGATGAAGGCTCAGAGGTACATATCAAGTTCGAGAACCACGTGGGCTACATGAGACATGAGAGGCAGGTGAAGGAGAAAGACAGAAACAGAGACAGAGGCAGAGACAGAGTCAGTCAGCATAAGCAAGCTGGAACTGAGGAAGATTGAAATATGACATCCAGCCATTTTGACAGGTGAGATGTGAGGTGTGAGGGGTCCTGGCAGGTGAGCAGGGGCAGGACCTCAGGAGATGATGTTCTTGACAGATACCTTAGAGGAAGAGAGAGACACAGAGCCACTCAGAAGCCCAGATCAAACTTCCTGGATTAGTCAGGTTTCACAGGAGGTATGAAGCATTTATGCTGGTTAAGAATCAAAACGTTGTTCCTGACCAGCCGGGCATGAGAGACTTGAGAAGTGACAATCACACAAGTCTAGCAAGGAAGATGATGCCATGTGGGGGAGGGGCGGTAGGCACGGACTGGGAACACTTGGAAGACAAAAGTGTCCCAAGAACCAGATGTGTCACCTCCTGCACTACTGTGCTGAGTACTATGAGTAAGACAGGCATGCTGGTGCAAAACTGCAGTCCCAAGACTTGGGGGACAGAGGCGAAAAGACTGGAGAGATTAAGGGCAGTCAAAGGAAAAAAGTAACACCCACACATTCTTCTCTGGACAAAGCCAACTTCAAGAGTGCCCTAGTTCTTGGGAGGGCCTTTCTTCAGTGATTGTGTGTGTGTGTGTGTGTGTGTGTGTGTGTGTGCATGCACGCACGCACACATAGGGGTTTTGCTTGCATATATATCTGTGCACAACATACAAGCAGGGCAGAGATCCCCTGAAACTAGAGTTGCAGATGGCTGTTAGCTACTGTGTGGATGCTAGGAATCAAACCTGGGTCCCCTGAAAGAGGAAGCCCCTGCTCTCAGGGGCTGAGCCATCACTCCAGCCCAGTGGTTCTCAACCTGTGGGTCAAGACCCCCTTGAGGTCCAACAGTCCTTTCACAGGGGTCATATACCAGATATCCTGCTTTCCAAATGTTTACATTAGACCTCACAGCAGTAGCCGAATTAGAGTTATGCAATAGCGACAAAATAATTCTGAGGTTGGGGATCCCCACAACATAAGGGGCTGTATTTTTTCCTACATTCTTTGTTTACATTTCAAATGATTTCCCCTTTCCCGGTTTCCCCCTCCCCATAAGTCCCATAAGCCCTCTTCCCTCCACCCATTCCCCAACCAACCCCCTCCCTTTTCTCTGTCTTGGTAATCCCCTACATTGCTGTATCAAGCCTTTCCAGGACCAGGGCCCTCTCCTTCCTTCTTCTTGGGAATCATTTGATATGTTAATTGTGTCTTGAGTATTCAGAGCTTCTGGGCTCATTACTATCCACTTATCAGTGATTGCATTTCATGTGTATTCTTTTGTGATTGGGTTAGCTCACTTAGGATGATATTTTCCAGTTTCACCCATTTGCCTAAGAATTTCATGAATTCATTGTTTTTAATTACTGAGTAGTATTCCATTGTGTAAATATACCACATTTTCTATATCCATTCCTCCGTTGAGGGACATCTGGGTTCTTTCCATCTTCTGACTATTATAAATAAGGCTGCATGTGGTGCATGTGTCCTTATTGCATGACGGGGAATCCTCCGGGTATATGCAGCAGGATCCTCCAGAAGTGTCATGGCCAGTTTTCTGAGGAATCACCAGACTGATTTCCAGAGTGGTTGTAGCAGCTTGCAATCCCACCAGCAGTGGAGGAGTGTTCCTCTTTCTCCACATCCTTGCCAGCACCTGCTGTCTCCTGAGTTTTTAATCTTAGCCATTCTGACTGGTGTGAGGTGAAATCTCAGGGTTGTTTTGATTTGCATTTCCCTAATGACTAATGATGTTGAACATCTCTTAAGGTGCTTCTCAGGCACGAGGGACTGTATTTTTAAAGGGCCAAAGCATTAGGAAAGTTGAGAACCACTGGGCCAACTTTATCGCCTTTGTTAATTTATGTTTGTTTGCTTGCTTGTTTTTTGAGACAGGATCTCTCTGTGTAGCCCTGGGTGTCCTTGAACTAGTTCTACAAACCAGGCTGACCTTGAACTCACAGAAATCCACCTGCCTCTGCCTCCAGGGTGCTGGAATTAAAATTGGGTGCCACCACCACATAGCTCCCCGACTTCAGTAATCCTTAACACCCTTGGTATGGCCTCGACTCTCTCTAGAGTCTAGAACAGTGGTCAAGATGAGGGGAATAGAGAAGAATCTATTTTCAATGTTTAAAAAGGGGGTGGGGGGAGCTGGCAGAAAGAGAAACGGACCCAGCGGTCCAAACTAAAGACCTGTAACTGTGCTTTCTCCCATATTTCCTGTGATGGTTAATATTGATTGTCGATTTGACTGACAGGATCCAAAAATAATTTAAGAGACTTTGGACTTTTCTGTGAAAGATTACCCAGTTTCTGTGTAAATTGTGACGGAAAGACCCGCCCTAAATATGGGCAGTGCTCTTTTATGATCCTGTCTGAACCAAAAGACAAAGCAAACAGAGCACTGGCATTCCCCCCTCCCCCTCCCCCTCCCCTCTCCCCAACCCAACCCACCTTCTCCTTTCCTCCTACCCTTGGCCCTCCCCATCTGCTTTTTTTTTTTTTTTGGTTTTTTGGATTTGTTTTTTTTTGAGACAGGGTTTCTCTGTATAGCCCTGGCTGTCCTGGAACTCACTCTGTAGATCATGCTGGCCTCGAACTCAGAAATCTGCCTGCCTCTGCCTCCCAGAGTGCTGGGATTACAGGAGTGCGCCACCACAGCCCGGCTCCCCCTCTGCTTCTGGATCGTGGATGCTGCTTCAAGCTCCTGCCACCACCATCTTCCCACCACGATAAGCTCTGTACCTTCCAAACTGAACCCAAAAAAACTCTTCTTTCCATCAGTTGGGTTTTGCCTGGAATTTTCACAACAACTAGAAAAGTAACTGATACATCCCCATTGGGAGACAAGTCCTTGTACCCCAGGATGTTCCCAAATGCAAATAACAGATACCTCAGGCATCCTTATGAGACTTCAACAAGTTTCTTAGAAGTTCAATTGCAGTTTCACATTATTACCACTAGGTGGCAATATGGGTTTCTAATAGGCTGCAAACATTTAAATTGTCTATTGGCGATTTCTTTTCTCTGTCGTTCTTTCTTTCAGCAAGTGCTTTTTTTTTTTTTTAACTCAATGACTCGCTGAGTTTAACTAGAGTTGATTGAGCATGAGTATGGACTTGTGTGACGAAACTGTTCCTGGGAAGACCAAATATACATGTCTATTTACCCCAGATTGGTAACCCACAACAGATCAAAGTTCAAATACCATCAAAGTCCAACTTGGTGAACCAATGAGTTTCACTAGGGTTACTTACAGGAATATGGGTGGGGGATTACTTACTGGAGCAGAAATGACCCAAAGACCGATGCATTACCAAAGCTCACCCATGCACGGGTGACAGCTCCCAAAAGCTGGGGCCCTGAAGCATACTGCCCAGCCTGCCCCCTTGACATAAACCTCTTCCAGACAGCTCGTCTCAGAGTCTCCTTTGCAGCTTTGCCTGCCTGAGAATCTTCTTTGGAGCTTGGCTTCTCTTTTCTGGAAGGTACTCTCAGCTTTGATTGCTTGCTCTGGCAAAGGGGGCTGGGGGGTGGGGGGCGGTAGAGAATCTGGTCAGTTCAGGGTCTTCCAGAAGCTAGCTTGAGTTGGTTGGTTCCCTGCGCTAAGAGCTTCCCTGTAGAATGGAATGTTTCCATTTCGAAAGAAATCGTACACAACAGAGCTTGCTTACTGGAGCAAGGGGCAGTTACCGTCAATGAACCAGTGGGGCGGGGGCGGGGGCGGCGGGGCAGTAATGGTTTCCATTAGGGTGTGTGTTTTTAGGGGTGGTTGCTTTGGTTTTTTTTTTTTTTTTCAGATTTTTATTGAAGGTGACTGGTCTTGTTTTTTGAGGGGTTGTTGTTGTTGTTTGGGAGGGATGTATCTTTGAAACAGGCTCTAAAAAATCTAGGCTGGCCTCTAACTCACAAGGTAGCCAAGGATGATTGTTAGCATTCTAAGCTCCACCCCACAGTTCCACAGTTACGTGGGCCTGACCCAGTATAAAAGGGGCTGCTTGCCCCCCTCCTTGCTCTCCTTTTCTCTTGGTCACTTGCCTTCTTGTTCCCACTCTGTCCTCTCGCCCCTCCCCCCACCCTCCCCCATCTCTCCCTCTCCCCATCCCCCCTCGCTCTCCATGTGCTCATGACCAGCCTTTATTCCTCTACTCTCTCCCTCTCTCTTTCTCTGTCTCTACTACCCTCTTAACTCCCTTCCCCATGCTCTTAAACTCTGTTCTAGAGTATACCGTCCTGTGTCTGGTCCCTCAGGGGGAAGGGGTGCCTTGGCACGGGGCCCGCCGAGGCCTCCCCTTCCCTCATACCTCACCACACCTCCATAGGATATATCTCTGCTCTTTCAAAAACACTTCACTGCAAAGCTATCAATAGTCTTGATCGGGCCTTGAGAGTTGTGCTGGTTCCATTCATGATCTGTCGCCACCTAGCGGCCACTGGTAGCAGCGGAATTTCAACACTTCTCTGAGAAATGACCTGGATGAAGTCTGGGTCTTGCGTTCATGTGTGAGTCTGTGCATGCAGTGTGTGTGTGTGTGTGTGTGTGTGTGTGTGTGATGTATACACGTGTGTGTGTGTACTTGCCCCATACAGGCATTTATAGAAGCCAGAGGTCAACTTCAGAACATTGTCCTCAATCACTTCTCCACCTTACTGGTTTTGGTTTTGGCAACGGGGGTCTCAATATGTAGCCCTGGCTGGTCTGTCACTTGGTTCCAGGTACAGAGTTGGGGGTTGGTGTTGGAACCATAGAAAGGAGCCTCAAAGTTCAAGGTTAGTAACATTCTGATGCAACCCTGCTTCAATCCATGGGAACAATTGATTTACCACTCCCTCCTCCCCTCATAGCAAATGATCCAGGTTCTTTCTCTCTCACAGTTCGCTTGCCTTTCACGGGTATCCTGTTAACAGCTTCAGGTTAACTTATTGGTTTGTAATCCCAGACCCTGAGGAGCACCCACACCGGGGAAAGTCCTATGCTCTCCCCTGCTCACGTTCTGCAGGCTTTAGAGTTTCTTACTTGTGGAAGAAGCGTTGACTTGAATCAACCACCTGGGACAGAGCAGCAAGAGTTAGGGTTGGCTTGTAAGGCGACAGCTTTACACTGAATATAAGTGAGGGTGAAATTTCAGGGATAGTCAAAGGCTATCCAATTCCTCTGTAACAGCTACAAATGGCCACTAGGCGGCGACAGATTCCCGCATGGTACCGGTACAGCTCTCCAGGCTCGATCAAGAAGAATATTGTGGTGCAGTTTGCCCTGGCTGATGTTATCAGAGTGCACCTGGGCTGCCTAGGGGCAAGGGCCTTCTTCTTGGGGGAAGTAGGGGGGTAGTTCGGGGACTTACTTTTGCCAGGATTTCTGCTTCCTGATTTTACATCTCAGAAAATAACCTTAGACCGGTGCAGAACCTTTCCATGTCTGGCCATTCTGATGGAACCTAGCGCCCCACGCGAGCGAGGCAAGCACCCACTACCACTGAGTTACAACCCTAACCTCTTTTCTTCTTCTTCCTCCTCCTCCTCTTCCAACGTTTCCTCCCTCCCCCCCTCAGTCTGCTCACACCCCCTTCTTCTTGCTGGGACTGTGGACTTGATTAGCTCTTTACGTAGGTGTGGGGGGATCTGAACTCAGGGCCTCATGCTCCGTGGCAAACACTTTACCAATGGAGGAGGCCTTACTGTCCTTACCGCCTTATCGCCTGAAACTGGCGTATAAGGCAACATGGTTGGCTGTGGTACTTTTGCTTTCTCCCCTCTCTTCCCCTCCACTCCTTGGCCCCTCCCATGCTCGGGAGCTCCCTTTGCACCTTCCTGTCAACAGATTCTCTCACCTCCTTCTTCTCTTCCCAAACCCTTTCCCTACTCTTGTGGTCTCTTTTCTCGTTTCACGACGTATACCAACACTCTCATCCGCATAGACATACACACGTCCAAACGAGCAGCTGGGAGGGCGTGTGAGAGAGAACACAGCGTGTTTGTGTGTGACTCTGGGCTATTTTGCTTCATCTAAGACTTTCCAGATCTCTGTGTGAGGATAGGACGGGGGGTGGGGTGGGTGGGGGTGGGTGGGGGTTGGGGTGGGGGGGCGGGGCTCACAGGAGTCTTTTCTAGGGCCAGGCCTGGGACCATTGTATCTGGTTCCCAAAGTAGATGTTTCTGTTTGTTCTGACACTTGACTATTGCTGACTGGTGCGCTGTCTTTTCCCTCCATTGGTCAATCACTCTCACGCAAGGGAAGGAGAGATGATCCCTTCTCCCATTTTCCCCATTAATTTCTTTACTCACTTTATGCCTCGGCTGCAGCTCCTCTCTCCTCCCGGTTCCCTCTCACAAACCCTTCTCCCTCCCTTCCCCTTCTCCCCTGGGTACTAACCCACCTCGGCATATCAAATCACTGCAGGACTTGGCACATTCTCTCCCACTGAAGCCAGACAAGGCAGGGGGGGGGTGGGATCCACAGGCAGTCAACAGAGTCGGGGACAGCGCCTGCTCTAGTACTTGGGGAACCCACATGAAGTCCAAACTGCACATCTGTTACATATGTGTGTGTGTGGGGGGGGGGGCTAAGTCCAACCCATGCATGCTCTTTGGTTGGTGGTTCAGTCTCTGGGAGCCCCCCAAGAGTCCAGGTTAGTTGACTCTGTTGGTCTTCCCGTGGAGTTCCTATCTCCTCTGTGTTCCTTGATCCTTTCTCTACATCTTCCACTAGACTCCCCAAGTCCCTTCTAATGTTTGGCTGTGTGTGTGTGTGTGTTTTTTTTTGGAGTGGGGTGGGGCCATGTTGTATAGATTCTAGTAGGCCAGCGGTTCTCAACCATCCTAATTCTGTGACTTTTTGATACAGTTTGTCATGTCGTGATGAAATCCCAAGCATAAAATCATTTTCATTGTCTACTTCATAACTGCATTTCTGCTATTGTTACGGATTGTAACGTGAATATATGTGTTTCCCGATGGTCTAAGATGCCCCCTCTGCCCCATGCAAAGGTCAGTACCCACAGGTCGAGAACCTCTGTTCTAGGCAGTTGCATTGCTTTCTGCCCCCAACCCTTGGGCGATGCTATTCCCTGAGTACCCGGCTACCCAGATCCTGGCATACATCACTAACATCTGGCTGTGGGAGGAGGCTGGTCTGATGTGGTGGGACAAGGAGGGACAGGGAGGACATTGTTGGTGGCACAAAGCAGGGCAGTGAGTGCTTCCTGGCACCAAGCCTAAGACGGTTGCTATGAAAGAGAAGTTTGTCTTGGTGTTTTAATATCTCGACAAATAGGCAGAACATCCCTCCCTCCAGCCCTCAGTGCCAACCGTAGCCTCCTCGTCTGATACCCATGCTGACCTGGGCTGTGGACATTTATAAATAGAGCTATTGAAGAATCAGGGGAACTTCATGCATCACTGAAAAGCATCCTTAGTGGGCATCTTAGTGGGCATCTCCCCACTACCCCCCCATCCCGTGCAGACACTTAGACTCTGTCTGGACCATCTGTGTAACCCCAAGTAGTGGGGTCACAGCTCTTGGTTTCCAAGTACTGACTTACCACGACCAGAGGTGGGGATGTGCTTGATCCGGTGGACCCTTCCAAAGAAGTGGTTCACCAAATGGGGGAAACATGATTCCCGAACCTTTCTTTGTTTCCATTTCACCTCTTCCATTCACTCTTTCAATGACGTCTTTGGGTAGTTTTAAAACTTTTTCATGTTTTAGTTTTCTATAACCCGAGGGCGTTGGCATTTAGGATCACTTTCTAGGCTTGGAATGAGGGTCAAATGAGGTCATATTTACGACTGCTTAGAATGGTATTAGTAAATACATCTTACAGTCCGCTCCCTCCCTTCCTTGTGATTTCTTTCCCCTTCCCTCCTCATATTTCCTCTCCCCTTCCTTCCTTTCTCCACTCCCCTCCCCTCCCCTCTTCTCCTATCCTTCCTTCTCCTCCCCCTCCTTCCTCCTCCTCCTCTTTCCTGGCTCTACTATCCAAATTCTGGGATTATATGCAAGGATACACTTGACTTAAGCTTCCTTCTTACTCACTCACTCACTCACTCACTCACTCACTAATTCGTGTGTGTGTGTGTGTGTGTGTGTGCTCTCACATAGGTGCACTGGCATGCATGTGGAACTCAGAGAACAACCTTCAACAGTCAGTTTTCTCCTTCCACCATGTGCAATTTACAGTCATCAAGACTAGACTCACTAACATTATTTATTATATAAAAAAAAACCCCAACCCTATAGGAGATGGAGAAATACATAGGGATACAGCAACAAAATCCAACTACAATTTATCCTTCTCAGTCTGTGGGCATACAAAGCGAAGGGTGAGCTATGGAAGATATAACTGTCACGATGTCAGCGTCAGCTAACGCACCCAGTGCTCAGTCACACACATGTGCACGTAAACTGTCATGATGTCAGTGTCAGCAAACACACCCAGTGCTCAGTCACACATGTGCTCATAACTGTCATGATGTCAGCGTCAGCTAACACACCTGGCACTCAGTCACACACATGTGCACCTAAACTGTCATGATGTCAGTGTCAGCAAACACACCCAGTGCTCAGTCACACACATGTGCACATAACTGTCATGATGTCAGCATCAGCTCACACACCCAGTGCTCAGTCACACACATGTGCACGTGTACGCCTGCACCGTTGAGAGAATGCAGCGCAATCACATTACTTCTTAGGGTATTTTCCTCAGAATGCTGTCCTAATGATGATGAGCATAATTCAAGGGTATGATCAATATTTCTCAAGTGTCCATCAAAGGCTCTGACTAATTTGCAATAAAAATTGAATATTTATTTATTTATTTATTTATTTATTTATTTATTTATTTTTCACGTATGGGACCGTATAGCCTCACCAGATTTAGGAAAATGTTTGTGATTCAAACACATTTCTTGAGCCAGGCATGGTGGCTCACGCCTGTAATCCCCGAGCTTGGGAGGCAGAGGCAGAGGATCAGTTCTGGGAATGTGAAGCCCAAACCAGGAGGACAAACAAACAAACAAACAAAAAAAAACAAAAAGGGGACTGGGGAGTGGCTTCATCAGGAGAACAATCGCCTTGCAAGCATGTGTGTTAAGGGCTTGATCTCCAGAACTCACATAAGAAACAAAAGGAACAAACAAAAACAAACAAACAAAAATCAATCAATCAATCAAACAGACACAACAAAAGCAAAAAAACTGGGCATGGATCCTGCACAAGTTGAAGCCAGATGGGGTCCAAGATGGGAAAGTGGGCATGGGCTTCCACCCCTGACTAAGAATCTGTCAGCAACAGATACCGGCAAAGGAAAATTAGTTTCCTTTAATGG
The DNA here is from genome assembly GCA_964023405.1 of Apodemus agrarius. Classification (NCBI taxonomy): domain Eukaryota; kingdom Metazoa; phylum Chordata; class Mammalia; order Rodentia; family Muridae; genus Apodemus; species Apodemus agrarius. The sequence continues at coordinate 29,696,427 of OZ030028.1, forward strand.
AGTCTCACTGGATATATTAACCATACTTCAGGATAGACGTCATATGCAGAAGTCATTGGCCAACACAAAATTTCCATGTTTTTGTTCTTTGTGTGTGTGTGTGTGTGTGTGTGTGTGTGTGTGTGTATGAGAGAGAGAGAGAGAGAGAGAGAGAGAGAGAGAGAGAGAGAACATAAAGTTGGGTGGGTGGAGAGGTGTAGAAGTTGGGGGAATGAAGATGTGTGATCAGGATATGCTTGAGAAAATCGTTTTCAATGAAAAAGCAAAATAAATAAATCTTTAAAATTAAATTTATTTATTTATTTTGAGAAACGATTTCTCTTGCGTAGTCCTGGTTCTTCTGGAACTGCCTCTGTAGACTAGGTTGGCCTTGAACTCAGAGATCCACCTGCCGCTATCTCCTGAGTGCTGGGATCAAAGGCATGCGTCACCAAAAAGCTAAAATAAATAAATGTTAAAAAAAAAAAAAAAGCAACCCTGAGCGTGGCAGGCATGTATTGGGGACGCAGAAATTTCTAGATCTTTTGGGCTTTTGGTTAGCCAGCCTAGGCTACTGGGTGAGTTACAGCCAGGAGGAGGCCCTGTCTCAAAGACCACACCTCCTTCTGAGGAGTGACTGCTGATGTTGACCTTTGACCTCTACACTCAAACACACACGCACACACACATGCATCTATGTACACATGAACGTGTACATACCCACCCTCCCCCAATATTTCTAGTTTATATTGGTATGTTGGATGGGAACTGCCTTAGAGTACTAATAACCAGTTTTATGCATTTCAATGGCATAACATCAAATATGTTCATTTTCTTTCCGACAAAAGAAGTCCAGGAATAAGCCTCCCTGCATGTCCAGCTTTGCCCTTCCCCTTTCTTGGCTGTGTTTCTGGAAGGGATCCTGGCTGGAGTGGAGGAGGAAGGACCGGAGTGGAGTGGAGTGTCTCAGCTCTCACTGGGACTGGTGGAGGGGGGTTCGGCTGCCAGGGTGGGGGTGGGGAGGGGATGGGGCATGGAGTATATTCTCACGACGCTTTAAGAGCTGCTCTATTCTTCCAACCAAGAGGCTATTGTGAAGTCACCATGAATTCTGGGATTAGGTCTACCTGAGGGCTTGAAGCAAATCAGACACACATACACATGTGCACGCCCGCGCACACGGACGCACGCACGCACAGACGCACGCACGCACGCACGCACGCACGCACGCACGCTACATCCTGATCATAGTTTCCCTTCTCTCTATTTCCCAGATTACCCCTGCCTTCCCCTCCCCTCTCTTTCCTTCCCCTCTGGATCCACTCTCCTTCTGCCTCTTTTTTTTTTCCCTAATGAAAAGAATCAACCAAACATGACAAAATAAAATATAATAAGAGCGAAAACATCATATTGACACTGGACAAGGCAACCCAACAGAGGGAGAGGAGCCCTAGGGCAGGGAGGCACTAGGATCAGACACCCACGTGCTTATACTCATGAATATTCCCTCCAACACACCCGCACACACTTATGCAAATATGAATAAGGGAGTTTATTAAGCACAAGGCAAAATAAAGGAATAAATATAAAGTGATTGGTTGACAGAGATGAACATCGTCATATTGGGGCTTACAGACATGCAGCAGGAAATGACTAGGGAAAGATAGTCAGATGGAGTTTCCCAGAGAGAAATACCTGGGCAGAGTAGGGTGTCCCCCCAGCGAACCTTTTAAGTAAAAGAGCTACAGGTAAAGCCATGAGTGGGAGAGGTGGTCCTTCCCAGGGAAGGGCACAACAATTGGGTATTTGATACCAAGTGGTCAACCCTGAAAACATACATACAAATAGCTTTATGTAGACTCAACAGTTACATTTAACAATACTCTTTTTTTTTTTTTCTTTTGAGACAGGGTTTCTCTGTATAGCCCTAGCTATCCTGGAACTCACTTTATAGACCAGTTCTGGCCTCGAACTCAGAAATCCGCCTGCCTCTGCCTCCCAAGTGCTGGGATTACAGGCGTGCGCCACCGCCGCCCGGCTTACATTTACCAATACATATGTATACACAAGCATGCAATGACAATGGATTTAAAATAAGGCCATGAATATGAAGGAGATCAGGGAGGGCTACACGAGACGGTGGGGCGGGGGGAAGGAAAAAAAAAAGGGCAAAATGTAATTAAAATGCTGTCACCAAAGGAAACACTAAAAGAGGAAAAATGGATAACATAATAGACAGAGGAGGCCTCATTGAATTGGATGCTCCCAAGAGCCAACAGAAAGTGACTGGGGAAGTTCTCCACTGAGCTTTCTGCTCCCGACACGGCTGTACTTTCAGCCCTTCTCCCACTCCAGGTGGTTTTGTATTCTGGGACGCACAGCCTAGGACACTAGGACACACACGGTGGCAGCTTCTGCTCTATTTTCTCACAGTTGGTTTTCCTTCTAGCTGTTTTCACGGATACAATGTTTTTATTCTTTGGCTGTTCTCTTTCCCCGGTGTCAACAGTCTGCGAGGCAGCTCATCCGTAGACAAAGGGCTTTAGAGGATCCTCTGAGGCAAACATACTTGGGTCCGAAATGGGAGAGGACAGCCCGACTTCCAGAGCCAGCTTCCCAGTGAGCTCAATCATCCCAAGACAATTAACCAATAGTTTGTACGGAATAAACCTTCATTTCCTTTCAGACGATCTCAAAGCCTCCATTCACTTAGAGAATATATCCCGTGACCCGGACGCCAGAGTCACTCTCCAGAGATCGTGCCCTGAGGGCAGGGTTCTCTAGCCCTTCAGTTGGAATTCTTTCATGCTGCTGTGAGCCTGCCAGGAATGAAAAGGGTGGGTGGCTGCAGGAGGCAGGGCCGTCGCCAAGATCCTAGACCCTGCAGGCGCCAGTGTGAGGAGTCCTTTTGGCTTCTTTCCTCCGTGGTTGGTGCTTCTGTTTGGCGCTGCCAGGCAAGTGCAGGTAAATTCATGGGCAGAGGGTGGCGGCTCTGGCCGAGATTATCCCGAGATTTGAAGAGGTGTCTGTGGGTGGACACATTCATGATTACGTAGAGATAGCTTTGGAGTTAGTTGATGTAATATCTACAAGTCAGGGATATGGCCCAGGATGCTGTGTCTCAATTCGCTGCTTCATGGCCAGGTTTTGAAGAGAAGCGTCTAGAATGCTTTCCGGGCTAGGCAGAGGAGGGTGGGAGCAATGAGTTTAGGTTTGCACTGCCGAGTTCCTCCTTCCTCGGGGGGTCCTTTCCTCCGCCTCTCCTTAACTTTCTGCGGTGGATTCAGTCACTGATGAAATCCTGATGTACTCCGGGGCGCCCTCCAAAGTATGTGAGATGCTTTGAAAAATTCTCATTAAAATTATGATGGGATTTCAAATAATTTGTTTCGGTGCTTGAAAATCTGTTCAGTTCTGGGATTTCCTTTCCTAATTTTGAATGTGTGCTTGTTGCTATATTTATATTCTATCTATCTATCTATCTATCTCTATGTATGTATGTATGTATGTATGTATGTATGTATCTATCTATCTATCTATCATCTTCCTATCAATTATCTGTCTGTCTATCATCTATCTATTTTTCTTTCTATCTATCTATCTATCTATCTATCTATCTATCTTCTCTCTCTTCTATCATCTATCTTCAATCAATCAATCAATCCTCTCTATCTCTCTATCTCTCTTCTATCATCTATCTATCTTCTATCTATGTATCTATGTATCTATCATCTATCTATCTATCTATCTATCTATCTATCTATCTTCTCTCTCTTCTATCATCTATCTTCAATCAATCAATCAATCCTCTCTATCTCTCTCTCTATTTCTCTTCTATCATCTATCTATCTTCTATCTATGTATCTATCATCTATCTATCTATCTGTCTGTCTATCTATCTATCTATCTATCTATCTATCAATCATCTAATCTATCTATCTATCTATCTATCTATCTATCTATCTATCTATGTATCTATGTATCTATCTATCTATCATCCATTTATCAATCTGTGTAGTGAGGCACAGTCTCATGTAGCTCTAAACCTACTGTCTGAGGATGACCTTGAACTTCTGATCCTCCTGCCTCCAGCCCCCTGGTGCTAGACTTACAGGTGTGTCTTACCACACCGTGCTTATGCAGTGCTGTGGATAAAACCCAGGGACTTGAGCCTGTGAGGCAAGCATTCTACCAGCTGAGCTACAGCCTCTGTTTGTGTTTTGAGAATCAGCTCACCGAGCAATGCAGCTCCTTACAGCATGTGCATGCATGCTTTGGCTCATCTCTCCTCATGCCCTCTCATGCCCTTTCCTCCAGGTTAGTCCCTTCCTTCCCGCTTCAGCCTCCATTCTTCTTATCCATCACATGTATTCTGTCCCCCTTTCTTCCTTATCTCTTAAGACCTCTCTCCCCTGTGCTGTATGGCTTCTAGATATAGTCCCATTTCTACTTTAATGACCTATATTCACACATAGGTACACACATGTAAAAATTAAAATCTGGGACCTGCCTTTGAGAGACAACAGGTAGTATATGTTTTTTTTTTTTTTTTTTTTTTTTTTTTTTGGGCCCCGGTTACTTTGTTTAGTACGATAATTTCCTGTTCCGTCCATTTCCCGGTTGTTTCAGTGAGCTAGTGGTTGGATTGCAGCCTGTCTCAAGAGGTCAGGAGAGAACTTTCTACTTGCTCTATTTTGTTAGCACTCAGAAAGTTTCAGATTCTTGGGCTGGGAAGATGGCTCAGTGAGTTAAGTGCTTGGTGTGAGAGAATGAGGCCTGAATTAGAATCCCCCCAACTCACATCAAAGCTGGGTTGTGGTGGTGCATGTCTGTAATCCCAGCAGTATTGTGGTGAGAGGGTAGGTGGAGACTGGAGAATCCCTGGAAGCTCATAGGCTAGTTAGCCTGGCATTCACAGTGGCAAGCAAGAAACTCTGCCTTAGGATTTATATACAGGATTTTCCACCTCTGCATTTATGCCATGGCAGGAGCATCTGCCTTCCACATATCTCACACACACACACACACACACACACACACACACACACAATCATATACACAGGAACCCACACAATGGAGACAGTTGTAGTTAGTACTGACACTGGCTTAGGGAAGGAGTAACAGTTGGTTCTCCTCAGTCTAACTTCATTCTAAATACTTATCCTGATATCCACAACCAAGTACAGCTCTCACCCCTCTTCAAAGAGATGGAGACATTATAGAAAGCTTCAGCTGGCCAAAATGTAGAGAACCACTGATGGTAGCATGCCCAGCCCCAGTTGATACATCTGCAATACGAGCCCTACACCTAAGGCTCAGAGAACACCGTACGAGACCAGAGCAGAAAGATTACAAGAGTCAGAGGACTAGGACGTCTATGAAAGCTCAGCAGTAGGGTTGCCTAAACAAAGTCTAAAAAGTGACACCAGGTTACAAGCTACAGTAATCTCACAAGGCCCCATTCCTAGACAGTTACAGGCAATTAAAGGCTTCTAAAAGACAGAATTAATCTTCTCCAGGGACAGACACCCTACAGGTTATTCAATCCCAAGTGGCCATCTCTAAACATACAGACATAAACATAATAACACAGGGACTTAAGAGGTTGTGTGTGTATATGTATGTATGTAACAATAACGAAGACTAGGAGGCCATGACTTTGAGAGGGTGTTGAGGGACACGGGTAAAGTAGGGAGGAGTGGGGAAAGAGATACACATACAGTGTTCATCTATACAACTCTCAAACAAGGGAAAACAGACATAAAGAACTGTTTGAAGAACTTTCCAGAATGAAAGGTTTGCATAGTATCCCAGTATGACAAAACTGCTATAAAATATTTTTGAATGGGTGATTTGTAATCCACAGAATGTTCTTTCATTTTCCAGTTCTGGAGGCTGTGAAGTCCAAGATACAGGCACTAGCAGACAAAGTGTCTGGATTAGGCCTTTTCTTCGTGGATGCTGATGTCTCTGTTTCTTCATCTGATGGAAGGGGCTGAAGTGCTTCCTCAAATCTCTTTTATAACCCATTCATGCCTTAAAGACTGTCCTTCTCTCCTTCCTTCCCTCCCTCCTTCCTTCCCTCCCTCCTTCCTTCCCTCCCTCCCTCCCTCCCTCCTTCCTTCCTTCCTTCCTTCCTTCCTTCCTTCCTCCTTTCCTTCCTTCCTTCCTTCCTTCCTTCCTTCCTTCCTTCCTTCCTCCTTCCCTTCCCTCCTTCCTTCCTTCCTTCCTCCTTTCCTTCCCTCCTTCCTTCCTTCCTCCCTCCCTCCCCTCTCAATTCATACATATTGTGATAGTTTTTGTTTTATTTTTCAAAGATTTATTTTATACACGAGTATAAACTTGCATGAGTGTATGTATGTGCACCTCAAGCATGCCACCAAAGAGGCCAGAAGAGATCATTGGATCTGCTGGAAGTGTAGTTACAGATGGTTGAGAGCCACCATTGTGGGTGCTGGGAATTTGACCCAGGTCCTCTAGGAGAGCAACAAGTACTCTTAACCATTGAGTCATCTTTCCAGTCTCCTATGGTGATGACTTTGTTAACTTGACCCAAACTAGAGTCACTTGGGAAGGGAGTCTCAGTGAGGGGTTGTCTAGATCAGGTTGGCCTGTGAGCATGTCTCTGTGTGCTCATTGCTTTAATTGATTTGGGAAGACTTGGCTTGAAAGTGGGTGGCACCATTCTCTGGGCTTCTGGACTGTACAAGCATAAAGAAGGCAAGCTGATCACTAAGCACACATGTTTTCCATTTTGCTGAGAGTTTCCTTTGTTGTGAAGAGTCAACCGGGACCCAGGCAACTCTTATAAGGGACAACATTTAGTCTGAGCTGGCTTACAGGTTCAGAGGTTCAGTCCATTGACATCATGGCAGGAAGCATAGCAGTGTCCAGGCAGACAAGATACTGGAGAAGGGGCTGAGAGTTCTGGCAACTAGATCAGAAGGCAGCCAGGAGAAGACTGACTCTTCTGCACTGGATGGAGCATCAAAGCCCACCCCCACAGTGACACACTTCCTCCAACAAGGTCACACCTTCTAACAGTACCACTCCCTATGGAACAAGCATATTTAAACTACCACACCTTCCTTTCTCTCTTCTCTTGAGTGTGGATGTAATGTGGCCAGATGTTTTAAGTCCCTGCCACCTTTACTTCCCTGCTGTGATGGACTGTTTCCTGGAATTGTAAGCTGGAATAAATCCTTTCTTTCTTAAGTTTTTTTTTTTCAGCACCAAAAATTAAACTAGGATACCTACATTAATTCATATATTCACTTACATTTCTTTAACTGGTAAATAAGGAGAGCCAGAGACTTGGTATTAATTATGGTTTGGCTCAGTGTCCTCACAGAAGTCCATATATAAAGTCTTGATCTTTAGGGTAGTGTTATTAGAATGTGTTGTGGACCTGAAAGAGCTTTTGTCTGGGTCTAAGAGAGATGGTGTGGTTGAGTCTTTGCTGCTCTTCTAGAGGATCTGAGTTTGGTTCCCACTGTCCATGTCTGGTGATTCACCACCACTTGTAACTCCAGCTCATGCCCTCATGCCCTCATCTGGTCTCTATGAACAGGTACACACACACACACACACACACACACACACACACACACGCAGCATATACACAGAAAGATATGCCCATATATGAATTAAAAATAAACATAAGAGGTGGAACCTAATGGGAGGTCTTTAGTTCTCTCACTGTCTCTCTGTCTTTCTCTGTCTGTTTGTCTCTCTGTCTCTCTCTGTCTCTGTCTCTGTCTGTCTCTCTGTCTGTCCCTCTCTCTCTCTCTCTCTTCCTCTCTCCCTCCCTTTCTCCATAAGTAATATAGACTGGAGCTCAATGTCATGTGCCATTCTCTGGGAGTCCTCTACCTTGTATTTGAGACAGGATCTTACGTTGGTTGGAGGCTCTCAATTGGCTAGGATCCTCCTGTCCCTGCCTCCCCTGCAGTGGGGTTTCAAGCGTGCACTACCATATTGCATTTTTACACGAGTTTTGAGAATTAAGCTTAGGTTTTTATGCTCGTGTGGTACTTTGCTGATTGGGCCAACCCACCATTTGCAAAAATGTATTCTTGAAGGGGCTTGTGGGATTCTGTCCATCTTCCTGTCTCCTTGGGTTGAGGCTTTTTGCTCCAATCTTCTCATTGCCATCCAAGATATGATATGTTCATTCAGTGAGTGACCTGCACCAAATCTGTGCTGTGCTATTTGGAGTTCAAGCCTACACAACTGTCTGACAACTAAACCTTTTGTGTCTATAAAGGTAATTAGCTCAGGTATTGCATTGTAGGCCAGTAAATATGGCTAAATGGTGTTTGATCAATTGTGGAGAGGAGCACAAAGGCTTGCTTTGCAGATTTGTGGGTTAGCAGTGAACTGGACAGACTGAAGCCTCCTTTCAAAGGGAGTGAGACATCTGCACTGATAATTGTTTTCTGCTTGGTGGTAGGATGTGCGGCAGGTTCATGAGACAGCTGTTGGCTCAGGAGAGCCAGTACTCCACCCCTGTGGGTCGCTTCCTTCTTCCAGTGCTCATGGGATTCCGTCTCCTGATCCTGGTTTCCAGTGGACCTGGGGTTTTCGGGAATGATGAGAACGAATTCATATGTCATTCAGGGCTGCCGGGCTGCAAGACCACTTGCTTTGATGTCTTCCGCCCTCTCTCTCCGTTGCGTTTCTGGGCCTTCCAAGTCATCCTGATGGCCGTCCCTAGTGCCATTTATGTGGCTTTCTCTCTGTATCATGTGATTGAATACTGGGAGGTACCAGGAAAGGAGAACAAGGAGCAAGAGACCCGGATTTGCAAAAGAGATCGTAGCAGGGATGTCTCAGGGGCTAAAAGCCTCAAGCTTCTCTGGGCCTATGTGGCACACCTTGGGGTGCGGCTGGTCTTTGAGGGAGCAGCTCTAGGAGTTCAGTACCATCTGTATGGCTTCAAAATGCCCAGCACTTTTCTATGTCGTGAAGATCCTTGCATTGGCAGCACAACCTGTTACCATTCTCACTCCTCTGAGAAGACCGTCTTACTCAACACCATGTTTGGGATCAGCAGCGGCAGTCTCTTATTTATTTTCCTGGAGCTTGTGCTCTTGGGTTTAGGGAGGCTTTGGAGGATGTACAAGCACAAACTTCCCTTCTTAAAGAAATTGCCAGCCTCAGAGAGCTCCGTAAGACGCAAGGACACAACCGACGACTTGTCAGTGGTGGAGACAAAAGAGCCATTTTGAGAAGCAGGTGAGAACCCTCCTGACAGTCATCTGTCCCTGCCTATGATGTCTCTGTGTTGGCAGTCCTCAGCCAGGGTAGGCCCCTGTATCCTCGGGGGTGTACAGCTCTCCATGCTACAAAGTGTAGATAACCAGTTTCCAAGCAGACACACTCTAAAAATAATTTACCTTTGACTTTAAATTGTGTGTGTGTGTGTGTGTGTGTGTGTGTGTGTGTGTGTGTGTGTGAGAGAGAGAGAGAGAGAGAGAGAGAGAGAGAGAGAGAGAGAGAGAGAATTCAGGTGCTTGTGGAGGCCAGAGAGGGTGGTAGATCTCTTGGAGTTGGAATTACAGGTAGCTGTCCAATGTGGGAACTGGGAAGCAAACTTTGGTTTCTTTGCAAGAGTAGTATGCTCTCTTAATCACTGGGACATCTCTCCAGACCCCAGATGTATTTTATTAAGGGATGAAATGTTTACTTTGGTTCACAGTTTGAAGGTACAGCCTCTCATGGTGGAGAAGGCATTCATATATGTATGTGAAACAGGTAGCCCTGGCTGGCCTGGAACTTGCTATGTAGATCAGGCTGGCTTTGAACTCATGGAGAATCACTTGCCTTTGGTTCCCAAGTTCTAAGATTAAAAGCACAAGCTGCCATGCATGGCTGAAGCAGATGTATTTTGATTAACTACCCTCAAACTGTTTCCCAACACCTATCCCTATCAGTTGCATGACTCCTTGTAGTAGACCATGATGAGCACACTGGTCTGTGTACTGCCTGCCCTCTCATTTGGTAAAGTCCTCAGCTTCTGCTTCATTTCTGCTTTCCAGAGTTGTAAAGTTGCCTGGCTTCCCTTCAGAAAACTCTGGGACTTGATCTTCAATACATCCAGTGAGGTGGCCGGGGAGATGGTACAGTGGGTAAAGGTGCTTACTGTCAAGCCTCATGATCTGAGATTGATCTCCAGAACCCACCCAGAGAAAGGAGGAAACAAACTCCTACAAGTTGCCCACGTGCCACAGAGTGCACACACACAAACACATACACACACACACACACACACACACACACACACACGATGATAATAAATAAAATGATAAAATCTCAGAAAACAAAACAAAACCTCCTGCATCAATAAGCAGTCACTTCTAACTTATCTCTTCTGTCTCTCCACTAAACATGAGCAAACACTAGTCTACCTTCTGTTCTAATGGACTATCTATCCTACTCTGGGATTTCATAGAGGTGGAACCATATGATATGCATATTAGTTACTTACATATCTTTGTAGAAAAGATCAAGGTTTTTTTTTGCCAATTAAAATTAGGCTATTTATTTTCACATTGTAAGAACTCTTTATATATTATGATTGCTAGATACATATCAAGTGACTCATTTCAAAACATTCCTTACTATCCCGTGGGTCATCTTCATTTTCTTCCTGAGTAGCATTTCTTTTAAATTATTTATTCTTTGATAATTTCCTACAGTGTATTTTGATCATGTCTACCCCCACATCCCTGTATAACTGCTCTCGGATCTCCTATCATGCCTCTATCCTAATTTCTTGTCCTCTTCTTTTCTTTATAACCCACGGAGAGCAAAAATCAGTGTTATTCAAATGTGTATTGGTGTGAAGCCATCTACTGCAACATGGTCAACCTACTTGATGCCACACCTCTGAAGAAGATGGAGTCCTCCTCTTCCAGCATTGATTAACTGCCAGCAGTTCCCCAACTGTGGGTAGTCCCTCATTCATTCATTCTGTAATGCTGAGTGTCTTGAGCTTGTGCAGGCAACCACTGCTTCTGTGAGTTTATGAGTACAACTTCCTACTGTGTTCAGAAGATTTTGTTTCATAGCAGATCTCCCAGAGTGCTGGCTCTTTAAATTTTTCTTTCCCATTTCCCCCATCTTCTCTGATGTTCCCTTGAGCTTTGGGGGCAAGGGTGTGGTATAGATGTCTCATTTGGGACTGAATACTCCATAGACACCCATTTCTGCACTTACAAATTCTAAGTCTGTATATTGGCCACTGTCCATTGTAAAAAATTCCTGTGGTCAGTGTTGGAAACTGACCTAATCTATGAGTATCAAGAATCATTTAGAAGACAGTTTGATACTATGCCAATTTAGCAAACTAAATAACTTTTCTTTAGGGCATTTGAGCTCCACAGGATGGGTTATTGGCCAGATTTGTAGTACCAAACATGGGTTTCCTCCTGTGGAGTGTATCCTGAATCTAATCAGAAAGCAGTTGGTTACTCCTGTAATATCTACACCACTGTTGCACGCATGGGTGTGTCTGTGAGGCTGGTTGTTGGAACTCACTAGATTCATACCTAAGATAAAGTTTTGATGACTAGGAAGGCTAGCCAGCAGGACGTTGGCAATATTTTTTGATGCACAAAATCTTTACATTTTGATGAAGTCTAATTACTTTTTTTTCTTTTGGCTTTTGTGAATTTGGTGCTACATTTAAGTGACCATTGTTTGACACAAAACTATGAATTTACACTTGTGCTTCCATCTAAGAATTTTATACTTTTAACTTACGTTTATGTCTCTGATCTTTTATTGGAGTGGGAAAAAAAAGACAAAAATGTCATTATCTTTCTTATTGGAAACAATGTAAATGAGCAAAATATTTGAAGTGTAAGAAGGAAAAAATCCTGTTAATCTTGAGTCCCATGATTGGCAGAACTAACTCTCAAAAGTAAGTCCAAAGAAAGGCATTTGTCTTGATGTGATAGTATGTACCTGGTCTTACTGTAGCTTGTTATACAGTGTTTGGTTGATGTCTCTGGGAGGACTGCTCTTTTCTGAGGGGATGTGGAGGGGGTAAGTCTGGGGAGAGTGGGGAGGTATTGGGGAGAGATTAGTGGGAAGAGAGAAAGGTGAAACTGCACTTGGAATGTAAAATATGAGAGAAGAATAAAAATAATTTTGAAATTTAAAAATAACAAACACTCAACCTCCAAATGTAAATAAACTTAGCATCATTAGATGATTACACTAAAAACAAAATTAAGAATGTAAATGACCACCAAACAAATCAGGGAAAATGTGTCCATGATGGAATATTGTTCAGTCTCAAGAGAAGAAGAGGAGGAGGAGGAGGAGGAGGAGGAGGAGGAGGAGGAGGAGGAGAAGGAGGAGGAGGAAGAGAAGAAGAAGAAGAAGAAGAAGAAGAAGAAGAAGAAGAAGAAGAAGAAGAAGAAAAGAAAAAATAGGAAATTCTGTAATATCGTGGATGACCCTGGAAGGCATATGTTATATGAAATAATCCAGACACAAGAGCAGATATGAAGGCAGACACACATGTAGACCACTGAAAATTCAAACTCATAGAAAGAAAGAAGAGTATGTACTCACTGATAAATGGATATTTGCCTAGAAGCTCGGAATACCCAATCCATTCACATATCAAATGATGGCCAAGAAGGAAGGAGAGGCCTCTGGTCCTGGAAAGGCTCAGTGAAGCAGTGTAGGGGAATACCAGGACAGGCAAGCAGGAAGGGGTTGATTGGGGAACAGGGGGGGGAAGAGGGCTTATGGGACTTTTGGGGAGGGGGCATCCAGGAAAGGGGACATCATTTGAAATGTAAATAAAGAATATATCGAATAAAAAATTAAAAAAAGAAAGAAAGAATAGAATATTTATTATCTGAGGCTGGACCATGGAAGGATTGGGGAAATGTTAGTCAAATGATACAAGATTTCAGTGAAACATAAAGAAAACATTCAGGACCACAGAGACCAAAGTTACCATGTTGAGGATTGTTAGGTGTTCTGTCCACAAAAGGAAGTGTAAGTCAATTAGGTTAATGAGTTAAGTATGCTTGTTCCACATCCTACAACTGTACCCACATCAAAACCTCTTGTTTTATATACTAAATATTTACTTGTCAGTTTAAAAAATTTAGAACAATTTTGTTACTTTTTTTTTTTACCACAATGAAATGATACATTTTTAAAATAAACAAATGCATTTGACCAGTATTTCAGTGTTGGTGACCTACCATTTCAGTTACTTTTTCTATCGCTATGATAAGGCACGTGGGAGACTTGATGTATCAGTGTTGGGGGATACCATGGGTGGGACTCCTTCTCAGAGGAGAAGGGGATGGGGGATGGGGGAGGGATCCTGTGAGGGGGGAGAGATGGGGGGGCAGCATTTGGGAAGTAAATAAATAAACCACCATGACCAAGCAATTTGTAAAACAAAGTGTTTTATCTACGATTCACAGCTCTAGAGGGATGGAGTCTATAGCCATCACCAAACTGTGCTTCGATTAACTATGCCTTAAATAAACCACTCACGATCAGACTCTCAAAGTTTGACCCATTACTAGCTACAGAGACATGTCAAACTGAACTGCTTTCTAGCCTTCTACGAATATCCTCTCCGCAGGCCTGTGAAGGTGTCAGTTTGGTTCAGTATTTTCCTGGTGATAATCAATCCTGTGTGTACAATAAAGCAAAAGGTAAGCTAAATAAAGATGGCGTGTGACAACGTCCAAGCTTTCTGTAAGGTGTATGTGATCCTTTCCATAAAAATAGGTTCTATGGATTGACTGAGAAAAACAAGCTTAAGATAAGGGTCTGGGGGAGGGTCCCATGTCTTCTCTGGCCACACAGATCACCAAAGCTATCAAAGGTCACCAGACTAGACAGCATGTCGTCTGCTCCCAGCCTTGGGACAGAATAACAGGCATAACATTCTTTCCCTTGAAAGAACAGCCCCGTGTTCTTAACATTCCAGTCCCCTTCAAACCCCTTGCTTATCTGTGAGCATAGAGATCTCTGTGCCCCCACACATCCTACACATACCAAAGGACGCAATTCCCTATATAAACCTCATGTAGGTGTAAGCATGCGAGTATATACAGAGACATTGTATTGGTTCTGCTTTTTTTTTTTTTTTTGAGAACCATAGACTACTAAATTCATGGACAATATAAATAACCAGAAACAAGGGTCAAGGAATCTGCAATGTCTTTACAAGTAAAGTCCTTGACAATACCTTTCTTTTTCTTTTTTTATTAGGAAATGACTTTATTTTCCTATTGCTTGCTATTAAATCTGCTTTGAGACTTCTTAGTAAGATGGCAGTGTAGAAGAGGTGGTTCCGGGGGGGCCCAGTAAAGGAAGAGTCAGAAGAAGAATAAAAAAAAGCTTTAATACAGAAAGAAGGTGAGAAAGAGCTTTGGAAATTTACAAAAACAGTATTAGGATATGTGAAAAACTACAGAAAAATACATAGGGTGATATATTGATAAGAAGTAACCCAAGGACTGGTGATACAAGGGCTGATGTGTCAGTAATTAATAATGTTTGCTATTCTTGTAGAGTACCAGAGTTGGGAGGCTCACAACTGCCTGCAACTCCAGTTCTAGAGATCTGACATCCTCTTCTGGCTTGTGTGGTCACTAGGCTTGTATGAACAACATAGCCTTCCACAGGTACCTCCTTCCCTCAGGGTGATTAGTACACAGATCCTCTGTTCAGACTTCAGTGCAGTGGCTGCTTCTCACAACTTCGATACATCAGGAGGCACCCCCCACTTCCAAATCCCAGCTAGAATAACAGTGAACTCGGTGGTTAGGATCTGATGAGTTGGAGAACTTGCCCAGCCTTGGAAAGCTAAGTGTGGCCAGCAGAGGTCACTGATATGCAAAGTAGAAAAGCTACTAACGTGAACAGAGCTCTCGTGGGACACACAGCATTCTGTCAGACTCAGTAGCATCATAAACTGGAGGAAAGACAAGATTCCACATCTCACCAGACCCTTTCCTTCATTCCATGCATGTAAGTAAGCCAGGGATACACAGAGAAACCCTGTCTTGAAAAAACAGCCAGGGAACCAAAGAAACAAAAGGAAATTCTTTTGGGTGTGTGCTTGAAGAGATCCTTGCTCACCCTTGTCGACTGCTGCACTATTACTAGGAAATGGTACCATTCTATATATCTATCAACAGATGAGTTCATACATGTGATCCTTATGTAGAATGGAATTTTATTCAGCTGTGCAGAAGAAAAATTCATAGTATTTGTAGAAAAACGTATGCACCCAGCAGCCAGTGTATCAAGCAAAACAACTTGGATGCAGAAATACAAATTCCACACCTTCTTGGGATGTTTCTTTTTATTTTCAGGAATGGGGGTCAAATCTAGGCTTCTAGAACACGAGGCAGGTGCTTTATTGCTGAACTATTCCTCAGCTTATTCTTTTTTATTAGATATATTTTTATTTACATTTCAGATGTCCCCTTTCCTGGTCCCCCATCCCCGAAAATCCCTCCTCCCCCTCATCACCAATCTACCCACTCCCGCTTCCCTGTCCTGGCATTCCCCTATAACGGGGTATCTAGCCTTCTCAGGACCAAGGGCCTCTCCTCCTTTTGATATCCAACAAGGCCATCCTCTGCTGCATATGCATCTGGAGCCATGGGTCCCTCCATGTGTATGTTTTGTTTGGTGGTTTAGTACCTGGGAGCTCTGGGGGTACTGGGTGGTTCAAATTGTTGTTCCTCCTATGGCACTGCAAACTCCTTCAGCTCCTTAGGTCTTTTCTCTAGCTCCTCCATTGGGGACCTGGTGTTCAGTTCAATGGTTGGCTGAGGGTGTCCCCCTCTGTATTTGTCACACACTGGCAGAGCCTCCCAGGTGACAGCTATATCAGGCTCTGGATCAGGCTCCGGTCAGCCAGCACTTGTTGGCATCCACAATAGTGTCTGAGTTTTTTAACTGTATATGGGATGGGTCCCTAGGTGGAGTAGTCTCTGGATGGTCTTTCCCTCATTTTCTGCTCAACACTTTGTCTCTGTATCTCCTCCTGTGGGTATTCTCCCCCCCCATTCTAAGAAGGACCAGAGTATCCTTTGTTCTTCCTTATTCTTGAGCTTCATTTGGTCTGTGAATTGTGTCTTGGGTATTTCAAGCTTCTGGGCTAATACCCACTTATCAGTGAGTGCATACCATGTGTGTTATTTTATGATTGGGTTACCTCACTCAGGCTGATATTTTCCAGTGCCACCCATTTGCCTAAGAATTTCATGAATTCATGGTTGTTAATAGCTGAGTAGTATTCCATAGTGTAAATGTACCACATTTTTCTGTATCCATTCCTCTGTTGAGGGATATCTGGCTTCTTTCCAGCTTCTGGCTATTACAAATAAGGCTGCTATAAACATAGTGGAGCATGTGTCCTTATTACATGTTGGAGCATCTTCTGGGTATCCCAGGAGTGGTATAGCTGGGTCCTCAGGTAGTTTTGAATATCAGGGTTGTTTTGATTTTCATTTCTCTGATAATTAAGGATATTGAACATTTATTTAGGTGTTTCTCAGTCATCCAGTATTCCTCAGTTGAGATTTTTTTGTTTAGCTCTGTAGCCTATTTTTTGTTTCTCTGGAGTCTAAATTCTTGAGTTCTTTATATATATTGGATAATAGCCCTTTATCGGATGTAGGATTGGTAAGATCTTTTTCCAATCTGTTGGTTGCCATTTTGTCCTATTGACAGTGTCCTTTGCCTTACAGAAGCTTTGCAATTTTATGAGGTCCCATTTGTCAATTCTTGATCTTAGAGCATAAGCTATTGGTGTTCTATTCAGGAAAATTTCCCCTATGCCCATGTGCTCCAGGTTCTTCCCCACTTTCTCTTCTATTAGATTCAGTGTATCTGGTTTTATGTGGAGGTCATTGATCCACTTGGACTTGAGCTTAGTACAAGGAGATAAGAATGTATCAATTTGCATCCTTCTATATGTTGACTGCCAGTTGACCCAGCACCATTTGTTAAAAATGCTGTTTTTTTCCCC
Source organism: Apodemus agrarius (assembly GCA_964023405.1). Lineage (NCBI taxonomy): Eukaryota > Metazoa > Chordata > Mammalia > Rodentia > Muridae > Apodemus > Apodemus agrarius. Next base: position 29,713,441 of record OZ030028.1, read on the forward strand.
ACTTGATGGTTTTTAGCTCCTTTGTCAAATATCAAGTGACCATAGGTATATGGGTTCATTTCCAGGTCTTCAATTCTATTTCATTGATCTACCTGCCTGTCACTGTACCAATACCATGCAGTTTTTATCACTATTGCTCTATAGTATAGCTTGAAGTCAGGGATGGTGATTCTACCAGCAGTTCTTTTATTGTTGGGAATAGTTTTTGCTGTCCTGTGTTTTTTGTTATTCTAGATAAATTTGGAAATTGCTCTTTCTAACTCTATGAAGAATTGAGTTGGAATTTTAATGGAGATTGCATTGAATCTCCATTAAAATTGCTTTAGGCAAGATGGCTATTTCTACTATATTAACCCTGCCAATCCATGAGCATGGGAGATCTTTCCATTTTCTGAGATCTTCAATTTCTTTCTTCAGAGACTTGTCATACAGATTTTTCACTTGCTAGGTTACAGTCACACCAAGGTATTTTATATTATTTGTGACTATTGTCAAGGGTGTCATTTCCCTATTTTTTCTCAGCCTCTTTATCCTTTGAGTATAGGAAGGCTACTGATTTGCTTAGGTTAATTTTATATCCAGCCACTTTGCTGAAGTTTTTTTTTTTTTTAAATCATGTTTAGGAGTTCTCTGGTGGGATTTTTTGGGGGTCACTTAAGTATACTATCATATCATCTGCAAGTTGTGATACTTTGACTTCTTCCCTTTCAATTTGGATCCCTTTGGCCTCCTTTTGTTGTCTCATTACTCTGGGTAGGACTTTGAGAACTATATTACAGGTAGGGAGAGTGTGGACAGCCTTGCCTAGTCCCTGATTTCAGTGGGATTGTTTCAAGTTTCTCTTTCTTTAGTTTGATGTTGGCTACTGGTTTGTTGTATATTGCTTTTACTATGTTTAGGTATGGGCCTTGAATTCCTGATCTTTCCAAGTTTTTTCCAGACAGGGTTTCTCTGTGTAGCCCTTGCTGTTCTGGAACTCACTCTGTAGACCAGGCTGGCCTCGAACTCAGAAATCCACCTGCCTCTACCTCCCAAGTGCTGGGATTACAGGCGTGCGCCACCACTGCTCGGCCTTTCCAAGACTTTTATCATGAAGAGGTGTTGGATTTTGTCAAATGCTTTCTCAGCATCTAATGAAATGATCATGTGTTTTTTCTTTGATTTCACTTATATAGTGGATTACATGGATGGATTTCTGTATTTTGAACCACCCCTATGTCCCTGGGATGAAGCCTACTTGATCAAGGTGGATGATTGTATTGGAGAGAAAGTGGAGATCTCACCTCCACACTCAGAAGTGGAGGCACTGCTGGGAGATCACTCTCTCCTTGCGGGCTGTGAACAGGGACTGCCTGGCTCCCTGGTGCAAATGGGGACTTGAAGGCTCGCCTCAGCTTATTCTAGAGTGATTAATATAATCTCCCAAAGCCTTGGCACCTTATTTCTCTATTAAGGAAAGGACTGTACACTTGTTAAACACTCCACAAATGCTGAACAGTAATACAGAGCTGGTAACAGAACAGATACACATCAAATGTTCATTCATAAACAAATGAATGATACAGATGTTGTAGCTGCTTTAGCTAGAGAGACACTATATTCTGGTATAAAGAAGGGCAACAGATCAAAGAACTAAAAATTATTTGATTACGTTGGGTGGTGGTGTCACATGTCTTTAATCCCAGCACTTGGGAGGCAAAGGCAGGTAGATCTCTGAGCTTGATGCCAGTCTGGTCTACAGAGTTAGTTTCAGGACAGCCAGAGCTACACAGAAATATCATCTTGAAAAAAAAAAAAGAAATTACTAAATAAAGTGATGGTGCATTTAATCTATTTGGAGAATAAGTAACAATTCACACATTTGATAACCCCCTCCCACAATTCTTCCCCCATTCTCTGTTCTCCTTTGAGCAGGTAGGGTACCCCCGGGGTATCACTTCACCCTGGCACTTCAAGTCTCTGTGGGGCTAGGCTCTTCTTCTCCCACTGAGGCCAGACAAGGAAGCCCAGCCAGAACATATCCCATGTACAGGCAATAGCTTTTGGGATCATCCCACTCCAGTTGTTCATGACCCACATGAAGACTCACAAGCTGCACATCTGCTACAATGTGCGGGGAGGCCTAGGTCCTTAGGTTGGTGGTTTAGATTCTGAGAGCCCCAAGGGTCCAGGTTAGTTGACTCTGTTGGTCTTCCTGTGGAGTTTCTATTCCCTTTGAGGCCCACAATCCTTCCTCTTAACTGTTTCACAAGAGTCCCCAAGCTTCATCCTCTGTTTGGCTGTGGGTGTCTGCATCTGTCTGAGTCAGCTTCTGGGTAGAGCATCGCAGAAGACAACTTGTTCTTAACTGAAAACATAACAGAGTATCATTAATAGTGTCAGGGATTGGTGTTTACCCACTGGATGGGTCTCAAGTTGGGCCAGTTATTGGTTGACGATTTCCTCAGTCTCTGCTCCATCCCCTTTGCCTGCATTTTTTTTTGTAGGCAGGATACATTTTGGGTTGAAAATTTTGTGTGTGTGTTGGTATCTCTATTGCTCCACTGAGGTTCCTGCCTGGCTACAGGTGGTGGCCTCTTCAGGTTCTATATCCCCAATGTACTAAGTTACAGCTAGGGTCAACTCCCCATTCATTCTGAGTGCTAGGAGTGAGGCAATGAAAAGCCGACAATAAACTTGCCTGTCTCCAGCCACCAAATAAATAAAAAATAGACTTACAAATCTGATTTAACTGTTTTTAAGGATAAAAGGAAAATGGATTTTGCTCAAGTCACCTGGGGGATTTCTTCCCATGGTTGGAAGCTGATACAAAGAGCCTAAGATGAGAAGCAGAGGACCAGACGGTAGAATCAGCAGGGATTAAGCTCCACAGAAGAGAGAAGTTAGGGAAAACGAATGAACAAATGATTTAAAGACATATAAAAGTCTTGCCAGGATGATTTCTCTGGATCTTTGAACATGATTGACACAGGATTTCTGGGATTGTCAGCTTAGTATGATAAAAGTTAGAGCCTATAAATAGGCTTATAAGTATAAGGGAATTTAATTAAAGTTAAATACAGAGATATATAAATAGTGTGGCTTTTGATCTTAATAGGTTGAAAGCAGGAGGTAGGGAGCCTATCCTATATCAGACAGTAGAAACTTAGGCCTTCAGAATTATATATAGAGAAAGGAACATACTACAATATGTACCCACAGAGATATTAATCTCCATAGTAGGGAGGATTCAATTTTGTACAGATGTATAAATAATTTAGGTCTTGATATCATGAAGGTCAGGGCAGGGGACAGTAAAAGCACTGCCTCAATGATTAATATTTGTTTAGATTGATTTAATTGCTTTAAATTGTTTTAATTATCAAAATAAGTGTGATTATGAGTTTGATGGTTGTATTAAATTTCCTCTGGGTGAGAGGTCAAGTTATGAATTCTGGTTACTGGGATAAAGGCTCTGTATTTGTATTGACAGGAAAAAAGGCTCTGGATACCTTTCAGAGTAATATGGATTAGATATGACAGGGGAAAACCACCTAAAGATCTTGAGAAATTTGAGAAAAATCAAACAAGACAGGTAAATTGATCTGCTGATTCCTGGACATAGGAATAGCCCAGCAACTGGTTTAGACATAAAGATATCTCTAGCCAGAACTTCAGCTAAAATGAGACAATAAATCTTATTGGTTATGGAATCCCTAATTCATATGGCAAGAATGAAGATTTATTACATTGGGTTATTGATAAAATTAACTTATAAGAAAGACAGTACCCTATTTGAATATCTTTTTTATAATTATTTTTATTATATATTTGCTTTATTTACATTTCAAATGGTATCCCCTTTTCTCCTTACCCCTCTAACCCCCCCATCCTGTACCTCTCCCCCTGCTCACCCCCTTTCCTGACTGGCCTTCCCCTACTCTGGGCATCTAGCCTTCACCAATGGCCTCTCCTCTCATTGATGTCTGAAATGATCATCTTTTGCTACATATATAGCTGGAGCCATGGGTCCCTCCATGTGTACTCTTTGATTGGTAGTTTAGTCCCTGGGAGTTCTGGGGGTACTGGTTGCTACATATTATTGTTCCTCCTATGGGGGCTACAAACTTCTTCAGCTCCTTGGATCCTTTCTCTAGCTGTTCCACTGGGGATCCTATGCTCAGTCTATTGGTTGGCTGTGAGCCATGGGTATTTTGAGAATTTTGATCCACTTTCCAATAAGGATCAAAGTATCTACACTTTGGTCTTCCTTCATCTTGAACTTCCTGTAGTCTGTGAGTTGTATCTTGGATATTCTGAGATTTTGGACTAATACCCACTTATCAGCGAGTGCATACCATGTGTGTTCTTTTGTGATTGGGTTACCTCTTGAATATCTTATTGGTACTAAAATTTTGGCTGTGAGATTTATATATTACAGAATGTAGAGCTCTGACAAATTCATCTTCTGGGACACTGAACTGACCTGCTGTTCCTGTCCCCTGCTTCCTGATGCTGTCCAGGAATTTGCTTCCAGGACAGCTTTAGGATTGCTGCTGATTCCAGATGACCTTACTTCATCCAACCTTTCAGATAGATCCAGTCAGAACTTCAGTCAAGCCCTGAGCCTTCTTAGCATACAGAGACTGAATAACAGATGCTAAGGTAGCTTTCTTAAGTCTAGCCAAAATTTCTGACTTTTCTACCTCTCCCCACCCCTTTAAAGAATTTTTGTTACCCCCATTCAGCAGGAAGAAGTTGTGGAGAGTTGTCATTCTCATCTCTTGGGTTGAGGTGTCTGGTTATGGTTATTTGTAAATTATAGACAGTTTGTCATTTAAGGGATAATTTGGAAATGGTCATAATTTTGAACAAGAAGGAAATAGATGGGATGGATTACTAATTTTATTATTGAACAAAGTATTGTGAAACCATAATCTTACATTGATACAAATCCTTATTGACACAAATTGAAGTTATAATTTCTTACATTGGTACAGAATTTATATTGATACAGATTTAAGGTTTTCATTGGTATACATTTCTATATTGATATAAAATTTGAGATTAATATTGCTACTCTTAGATAGGCATTGTGCCTACTCAACTCATTTAACATTATAAGGCTTAGTTCCAGTCCTTTTAATAACTATTTAGGATGATTAAGTAACACAAGTTAAGGGCCAGATAGTAAAGTTATGGTTATATTAGATTCTAATTTAATTATAATAAAATGTTTTCAATATTACTCAAATAAAAATGGTGAACAATAATTAAGGCTTAACAGTCCAAATATCCTTTACATAGATAGATAGTCTTCAAAAACATCAGAAATCCTCAAAATCTGGCATTTAGTGTTATTTAATTATTTGACAATGATACATGTCTGCTCCTGACAGTTTCCCCATTCTCCTTCAAAGGAGAATTCAGCAACTTTACCTCCAGGTGAAGTTTTTTATTGTGGCAAGGTATCCATGGGGGAGAAATTGCCTATTTAATCTAGAGACAAAATATTGTTCAGGAAAAAGACCCACTACATGAAAGAGTCAACTGATAGCTCTGCTAAGACATGGTAAACAGTCCTTCATAATCCTGCTTTACAAAGGTCTGTCAGATGATCCTGGACCAGAGGGCTGAAGATAGATGCACCAACATTACAAGAAATTAGGGGGCTGTCCAGGAAATCAGCTGTCTCTACAATTTGTTTAATTTTTAGAAGCTTTGTTTTGTGCTTCCTATATACTCAGGTAATATTTAATCCATTCTTGGATTTCTGATGTAGTTGAAGACAATTATAATCCCATAAACAAACTTAAGTTGTTTAACAATAAAGATATATATATAGAAGTAAAACATTGTTTTCAGATGCTGTTACAGGCTAACATCTAAACGTAATTCAGGTATAGAATTATAACTCCTTAAGTTAGGAATGATGGACTGGATGTTAATTGTATATCATGCTTTGTAATTTACATGACTGTTATGGATCTGCTCAATTTATGTCTGAGAGAAGATTTTTTTTAATTGGACAGAAAAGGTGAGATGTATGGGGATGGTTTGGATGCCTTGATTAGAAATCTGTGTTTACTGACACTGAAGGTCCCTACCCCCATTTGGGTTTTGGTCTATTAATAAAAATGCCAGTGGCCAATGGTTGGGCAGAAAGAAAGAAGCAGACACAGAGCCAATAAGCCAGTTTAAAAGTGAACTAATGTGTTTGTGTCTTTTATCCATGGATCTGAGATAGCTCCTGGGCGGGTGCATGTGTGCAACCATCTTGGAACACAAGGCTGTGAAGATAAAACTACACTATACACATATATATTATATAGATATAAAATCTAGATTCTTCCTATAAAAGAAGACATTTTGCTTTCTGAGTCAAGTTTATTTTACTTACCACAATCTGCAGTCTATCCATTTGTCTGCAAGTTACATTCATTTGTACTTCTTTTTGTGGCTGGATAAAATTCCATTGTGTTTATATACCATAGTTTCTTTATATACAGACAGTTCCATGTCTGATCCCACATGGCTTCTTCAGCATTTCCTTATAATGAGAAAGAGGTCAATGTATGGGAAATAGGTTAAAGCAAATAAAGAGATGAAAAGATATGATATTTTCTTGTTTTACCTCTAGACAATGCATCATGACATACTTCACTCATGTATCCTATGCAATTGGAATATAATTAATAGTGAGTGTGGAAATGAAGTGTATTTACTCTATGACTCCTTTTCAATAATAGGAACACTGGGGAAACCCTCAAGATGGTTTGTAAGGTAAGAGAGACTAGATCCCTCAGATTGTTCTTAAATCGTCGAATGTAACGTTACAAGAAAGTCCTGTAATTAAAAAGGAAAAACAAGTCAAAGACTCTAGAATTGTTTGTACGTGCAGTTAATTGCCCCTCAGAGAGAATATTCCCATATTATCATCAAAGTCTACATCCCCCAAAATGTATCATTCCCCTGACTCCAACATACAAACTTTGAGCAAAACCTTTAGGGGTGTTTAGCTCCTTGTGTGGGACATAAATTAATTGGTATAGAGATCCAAGATATGTCATTTGGGTGAAAATCCCATTGCCATTTACCTAATGTCTGTTTGTCTCAGGTGAAATCATAGGTCCTTCAGGAAAGGGAAAATTTCCTTTCTCATAGATGGTGTTCCATCTTCCCTTGTTCTTGGCTCATGTCAGGCCAACTCCATTTTGATGACTGTTGAGGAAATAGTTGTCAGTCAGGAAGGAGAGCCTTAACAGTAAAATAAACATTAAGATTTTTGTTCCACGAGAATGGATACAAAACACTGAAGAAGGTTAACCATGACCCATGAGACAACAGAAAATATAAATCAGATTTCCTTTTGACTTTGGAAACCTTGATGATCAAGCTGATATTACATTAAGCATCTGTCGTAGTTAGAGTTTTACTGCTGTGAACAGACGCCATGACCAAGGCAACTCTTACAAAGGTCAACATTTAGTTGGGGCTGGCTTACAGGTTCAGAGGTTCAGTCCATTATCATCAAGGCAGGATCATGGCAGCGTACAGGTAGACATGAGGCTGGAGGAGCTGAGAGTTCTATATCTTCAACCAAAGGCAGACGGGAGAAGATTAGCTTTCAGGCAGCTAGGAGGAAGGTCTCTAAAGCCCACTCCCATAGTGACACACTTTCTCCAACAAGGCCACACCTACTCCAACAAGGCCAGACCTCCTAATAGTGCCATTCCCTGGGCCAAGCATACTTAAACCACCACAGCATCGTAATAAAGAAATATTAATGAGAAGACCTGTTGAATAGGCTCAGAAATTGGGGTGGAAAGGTGTATGCATGTGTAAAATGAGAGGTAACATCTGGATGCTTCCAAGGCTAACTTAGAGGCAAAAGCAGTTCAGTTGTAGAATCTGCATTGCTGTGGGCTGAGGGGGCTCAGAATCTGAGCAGGGGTTGTGAAAAATCTCATGGAGGCACATGCCTTGTTGGTTCTGGAAGGATTCACACACGATGTAATTGATGCGATGATGACTGTGTTGCATTAGCATCTCCTATTTTAATAGCAAATGGAAATTTCCAGGGTCGAAGAAGGAAGTCTGAAGAACACCTCAGAAGAGGCTTCTTGGTATGATCAAGAGGCAATGTGCATGCCTGTGAGGACCCTCCTTTCTTTTCCATTTCTCTTTTGTGCTTCTTCTATTCTTCAGTACCTGCAGAAGAAATTCCAACTAAAATAATACTGGGGCTTGAAGCATCCTGGAAAGCATAGCCAGACTAACAGTACAGGGACAGGAAGATATCTGATTTTAAGAAATATTATAAAAATTGAGACAGGCTTTCACTATATAGCTCTGGCTGGCCTGGAACTCACAGAGATCCACCTGCCCCTGCCTACCAAATGCTGGAATGAAAGGTCTGAGTGTGTATGCATGTATATCTGTGTGAGTGCCAGCGTCATGCGATTCCAGTAGAAGGTGTCGAACCCCTGGAGCTAGAGGTCACTGTGAGCCACAGTGTAGATGCTGGGTAACAAACTTTTGTCCTTTTCAAGAGCGGTCTGAGCTCTTAAATAATTTTTAAAAGATATTCGTTTCTTTTTTTCTCTCTTTTTTTCTTTTTTTCTTTTTTGGTTTTTCTGAGACAGGGTTTCTCTGTGTAGTTCCGGCTGTCCTGGAACTCACTCTGTAGACCAGGCTGGCCTCAAACTCAGAAATCCACCTGCCTCCGTCTCCCAAGTGCTGGGATTACAGGCGTGTGCCACCACTGCCCGGCTTAAGATATTCGTTTCTATTTGGTTTGTATGAGTGTTTTGTCTACATGTTTGTATATGTACCACATGTGTGCCTAGTGCAAGAGAAAGCCAGAAGGGGGCATTGGATTCCCTGGAACTGAAGTTATAGATCGTTGTGAATCACTATGTGATTGTTAGAAACTAAATCCAGGTGCTCTGCAAGAGCAGCACATATCCTTTACCACTGAGTTGTCTCTGCTTGTTATTCATATATGTATATATATATATACATATACATATATATTCATTTATATAATATATAATATATAGTATATATTATAAATTTACACACACACACACACACACACACACACACACACACACTTTCACACTTTTCTGGACACAAGGTTTCTCTGTGTATCCCTGGCTGTCCTGGAACTCATTCTGTAGACCAAGCTGACCCTAAAGTCAGAGATCTGCCGGCCTCTGTCTCCTGAGTGCTGGATTAAAGGTGTGTACACAGCCACCTAGCTTACATCTATATATTTTACTGAAAATAAATTTGTTTTCTTATAGTATATTCTAACCATGGTTTTCCCTCCACCAACAGCTCCCAGAACCACTTCACCTTCCTACCTGTTCAACTCCATGCCTTTCCCCCCTTTTATTTAGAATACAAAGAAGTCCAAAAGACCTCACAAGAATTAAAAATCAAAGCAAAAGCACAACACACACACACACACACACACACACACACACACACCGAATTCCATAAAAACTTCAAACTGGAAACCATAATACACAACCAAAAGACCACCAGGACAAAAAAAAATCACAAACAGAGCAAAACAAGACAAAAAGTCTATCAATCTGCCACTGAGTTCATGTCATCTACTGCTGGGCATGGGGTCTGCTCTTTTTTTTTTTTTTTTTTTTGGTTTTTCGAGACAGGGTTTCTCTGTATAGCCCTGGCTGTCCCAGAACTCTCTGTAGTCCAGGCTGGCCTTGAACTCAGAAATCCACTTGCCTCTGCCTCCCAAGTGCTGGGATTACAGGCGTGCACCACCACGCCCGGCCGGGGTCTGCTCTTAAGTGTGGTTTATATACCCAGTGAGACTCAAGTAGAGATAACTAATTTTTACTTTGCAGTTGCAGGTTGCTTCTTGTGTAGGAGAGAGAACCCATGTTTACTTCCCTCCTCAGGTTTGGGACCCCATCTAGCTTGAATCTCTGTAGGCCCAGTACACACTGGCACAGTCTCTGTGAGTTTATAGGTGCATCAGTCCTGTTGTGTCTTGAAGTTACTTACCTTCTTATTATCAATAAAGACATAGAGTGTCTTTATAAGTCACTCGACACCTAATATTTTGAGACAGGGTCTTTCACAGAGCCTAGAGCCCACCAATTGAGCTTGGCCAGCTTGCCGACAATTGTAGATGTCCTCTTGCCTTCATTTCTCCTCTGTACTTGGATATCTAGGACATACTTTTACATTAGGGGCTGGGCATCACACTGAAGACCACTTGCTTTCTGTTGATCAGAAATTGTCCTGCAAGGAAGTTTACGGAGCTTTATAAGGTTGGGGAGGGTACAGTGTTCTGGTGTGTGTGTGGGGGAGAGTGGAGTGACATTACCAGTACACTCTTATGGAAAGTTAGAGTTAAAAACCTGTGGTTGGCTAATTTCCAAGTGCTCTGCCTTTCCTCTGAAGTTTATAGCCACTCAGGATGAAGAGCTCTGAGCCTATCTCATAGACTGAGTTATGGCCAAAGCTTCTTTCCTCCACTAGGATCGCTTACAGTTGAGCAGTATCTGCCAACATTAAGGCTTGCAGACTGTGACTGATTGATTCTCTTGGGTCTTTCAATACAAAGATCAGTGCTTTGTTTGCCTCTTGACACTCCAGGGACACCCTCCTTCTTAGAGGCTTGTGTAGATTTTTGTCAAAGGGTTGGATGGAAAGAGGCAAGAAAGCTTTCTTTCTTTCTTTCTTTTTTTTTTTAAATTTTCTATATTTTTTGTTTACATTCCAAAGGCTTTCCCCTTTCCCAGTTCCCCCCTCAGAGGGCAAGAAAGATTTCAAAAGAAGAAAACGTGACTCTGGTAATGGTTCATCACGGTTAATTGATCTCTAGTGAGAACTTCCATGCATTATCTCCAGAGCTGACTCTTCTCATTTTCCTTATTCCTCTGACGCCACAAACAAACTTCAAGTAAATAAGGTCTTAGGGAATTAATTTCTCAATGGGCAGAGTACATAATAGCTGGTGTCTGTGCCAAGTGTTCCCAGGAGAGATCCAGGGTGTGTGCTATGTGGGAAAGTCCCTATGTTGTCACTTTAGTGATGCCACCTTAGCTCAGCCGGCATCACATGTCCTCTGGGCTTGGAGAGTTTTCATTTCCCACAGACGGCACTCTTCTCTCATGACTGCCTCATGCCAGGGCAAGTCCATTCTGGTGTCTTTAGTTTCTGTTGAGGAAACACTTGTACAGTCAGAAACAGGCTTTACTGGATATACTGTATTCAACCTTAATAACAGAAGGAGAGGCTACCTATAAAAAAAGAGAGCTTTACATATCCAAAACAGCAGGGAAATCTAAATCATATTTTTTTCCTTAGGTTTGGGAATGTGATAATTGAAATTGTATCATATCCTTGCAAATTCCTGTTGCCTAAGGTGTAATAGAAAGGTGATGAAAATAGAGGTTCAGAGTCAGAGAACATCTTGCATGATTGCACTGCCCAACTAGCATGGGTGGAAGAAGCTCTTTTGCTCAGTCTATTTTGTCAATAGGTTGATAAAGATACAGATCTGAGCAAGACTGTCCTGCTGCCTGCTGGAAGGCTTCAGAATAGGAATTCTGCTAATAATTAATTAATTATATAGTTAAATTAATTATGTAGTAATTAAATAATTAATGTAACTTCTCTAGTTTTAGAAGATCTCCAAAGTTAGAGGACGATGTGTGGTGTGTGCTTTAGGAAAGACTTGTTAGTGGGGGATAGTAGTCAATGTGTGTGTCAGTGTGGACTCTCTTGTCAGCTACATTGCACACATATGCTTGTTCTGAACCTATGTTTCTGCCGGGGAAAATCTGTGTATGATAACGTTAGGCTTGAGTAATGCTGGAAACTCCTATCAGTAATCTGGCCATTGTCAGCTATGCCTTATGTCCCAGGGTGTTATTGAGGAAACACAGGATGACAGCCTCCTGGGAAGGCAAAGAAAAATGTCTTTGAAAGGCTAGAAGAAGAATGGGAGAAATGTTAGGAAATTCCTAAGGGAAAAATAAAGCTAAGAACCAGATAATGATGTGCTTCTGACGTGGGTACCCACCAAGACCATTGGATGGACAAGAATAAGGAATGAGATTGAGAACTATATGACTAAGTATGTATGTGTATAGATCTCTCAACTATGGAAATAATTAGAGGCAGCGTGGGAGAACCACATGTCTCTAAAAATTGTGTTATGTATGTGTGTATGTATGTATTAATTAATATATATACACACACGTGTGTGTGTGTGTGTGTGTGTGTGTGTGTGTGTGTGTGTAGGTGTGTGTGTGTGTGTGTGTGTGTGTGTGTGTCTGTGTGTCTATGTGCATGACCTGCCTGTGATTTGGGTATGGAGGTCAGAGGACAATGTGTAGGAGTTCGTTTTCTTCTATCATTTGGATCCTGGGGATTAAGTTCTGGTTGCCAAGTTTGGAGGAAGATTCCTTCAACCAGTGAACCACCTTCTGGTCTTAAGTTCATATGTTAATCCACATAGGATGAGATTGAAATAACTTTGTAATTGATAACCATAAAGATGAGATGTAGAGCTGCCTTCATTAGCATACAGAATAAGAAATAGGACTCTTCATTGGTGAAATCACACTTTGAAGAATGTATTTGGTTCTGAGTTATTTTCTTGAAAATATAAACAATCTGGAATGTATGATGACCTTAGGAGATCTTTCGTAAGTGTTTTGAGACTTTTCCCTGGGGAGACATGACATACATAGCATCTACTCACCCCAGAATCCATGACAGACCAAAGCAATGATTATACCAAGGTTCAATCTGGTGAGCCAATGAGTTTATTGGAGTGTGGAAGAGTGGCTACCTGCAGGAGCAGGGAGAACTGAAAAGTTTCGGCATGACAGAAAAGTCCATCCCAGCACTTGTGAAGATTCCCTGAAGCTCTCTGCATGACCTGCAGGGTGCCCCAGTGGTAGGACAGTCTCTTCTTAGCAATTTGGCTGGTCAGAGTTTTTTTTTTTTGGTACAGCAATTGTTTACTGCTTTTACATCCTTGGGAAGGGACCCTTAAGACTCTTATGAGTTTCAACTTTCCTAGATGTATGAAATTGTTGATTTCCCGAGTTCTCTCCTTCATGGAGGTGGTGTTTCAAGTAGGAAAAATTGCTATATGATCATAGGGAGAGGAAAAAAAAACCAAATAAAGATAGGGTAATACTTATAAGATCAATTTAGATTTTTCTTTTTGAGTCATACTTTACTATGGAAATTAAGTAGCCAATCTTATTCAGGTGAGAACTGGATAAAGTATAGGTAGGGAAGTTTGGCTGATGAAATGCTACAATCCTAATTTCTTCTGTCCACGAGTCACAATTTGATGGGTACAGATATACATACACAGGAGATAGCTCTGACTCATCGTCTGGGAGCATAGAATTATCTTCTTTGTTTTATCTTATCACTCATGTGTTTCTTTAAACCAACAGTTCTCAACTGGTGGGTCATGATAAAAATGTTCACAGTATGATTCACAACAGTAGCTAAACTACAGTTATAAAGTAGTAACAAGAATACTTGTACAGTTGGGGTAGGGTCACCACACATGAGGAACTATATTAAAGGGTTGCAGCATTAGGAAGGTTGAGAACCACTGCTTTAAACTTTAGTTGACTTCTACATAAGAACAGTATAAAATACAATGTCTCTCTTGACTAGCCTGTATAGAATCAAAACTTGTTAATCTTTTAAGAAAAAGAGGGGGTAGAAATATCAACTTCCCCTCCAGACAATTCCATGTGCGTGGATCATGTATCTTGATTATACCCACGATGTAGCCTTCCTCCCCTTCCCCCCACATGTCCCTCTCCCACCTTCATGTCCTCCTCCCCCCTTTTATTTGTAGCTTAGTCTAGTTTACACTCCTTCGTGGAATGCTGATTGATTTTGCTGGCTTGATCTTGTGAAGTTAATCATAACTGCAGTGAGTTCATGAGTCCAGAAGCCATACCCTGTCCAAAGGACAGCATGTCACAGCACTCTCCATCCACATCTGACAATTTTCACATAAGTCTTGGGGATCAACCTTGGGTAGTCGGGCTTGCACAGCCCTTTATATTATACTTGGGGCAATCTCATCTCAGCTCTCTAGCTGGGCTTTCAATAGACTATAGATATTCTGAAATTTCAGAGATGCTCATTTTCATGAGAGTTTTTTAGGTCTCTCTCTCTCTCTCTCTCTCTCTCTCTCTCTCTCTCTCTCTCTCTCTCTCTCTGGATTTTTTTTTTAGTTTTTTTGAGACAGGGTTTCTCTGACTGTCCCGGAACTCACTCTGTAGACCAGGCTGGCCTTGAACTCAGAAATCTGCCTGCCTCTGCCTCCTAGAGTGCTGGGATTACAGGTGTGCGCCACCACCACCTGGCTTAGGTTTCTCTTTTTAAAAATATCATATGAATAATTAGAGTTGTTGGACAATTAGGAGTTGATATACGCTTGTACAAAAATGTCCATGTGTGACCCACTATCATGCCAAATGTATCTATACAAAAATTAAAAAAAAATGTAAAATAAAGAGAAAAAAATTCTTCAAATTTTTTTCTGAGCGAGAAAATGCTCATTGTGAAGTGATGGTTCTTGCACCACACCCCTGTCCTCTCTGTGTTCTTTCAGGGGCTGAGAAGAGAGCATGGGGTGGTGGAACCAGACCTCTCTGGACGACTTCATCCTTCAAGGGCTCTTTGATGACTCCTTCAGCCACTTTTGTCTTTTCCTCTTGATCATGCTGGTCTTTCTTACTGCAGTGAGTGGCAACAGCCTCACCATCCTCCTCATCTGTGTTGAACGTCGTCTTCACACACCGATGTACTTCCTGCTCAGCCAGCTGTCCCTCATGGACCTGATGCATGTCTCCACAACCATCCCCAAGATGGCTAGCAACTATCTATCTGGAAAGAAGTCCATCTCATTCGTGGGCTGTGCCACCCAGCACTTCCTGTATCTGTCTCTGGGTGGTGCAGAGTGTCTCCTCCTAGCCCTCATGTCCTATGACCGATATGTTGCCATCTGCCACCCTTTACGCTACACGGTGCTTATGAGCAGAAGGGTGGGTGTGATGATGACTGTCATGACATGGCTGAGTGCGTCTGTGAACTCCCTAATCCACACGGCCATCTTGATGAGCTTTCCTTTCTGTGGGTTGAGAATCATCCACCACTTCTACTGTGAATTTCCAGCTGTTTTCAAGCTGGTGTGTGGGGACATCACTGTGTATGAGAAGACAGCCTACATCAGCAGCATTACACTTCTTCTTCTCCCCATAATTCTTGTCTTGACCTCCTATGGATTAATTCTTCACAGTGTCATTCAGATGCGTTCCGTTGGGAGTAAGAGTAATGCTTTTGCCAAGTGCAGCTCTCACCTTATTGTGGTTTCTCTCTTGTATGGGGCTTGCATATTCTCCTATATGAGGCCCAGGTCCCAGCATACCCCATTGCAAGACAAAGTTGGTTCTGTTTTCTACAGCATCATCATTCCCACACTGAATCCCTTGATTTATACTCTCCGGAATAAGGATGTTGCTAAGGCTCTGAAGAAAATATTGAAGAGGGATCTTGTCACCTAGTGACTGCAATTGTAGTTTTCCAGAATGTATATTTGAATGGGATTTGCCTTCAACTGATTTGAGTAAACTTTTTTGACTAGTGCTTAAATAATATGGATAATGTGGAATTCTACTATTCTGATATGATTTCCATCATCTAAACTGATAAAATAATTGTAGTAAACTTAGACCCTTAACCTGAATTCCTGGTTCTAAGAATGGTACAGAGTATTCTACAAAACATCCCAAGTTCTTGAAAATTGACCAGAACACAACAACCAATCAATCTCTTCTCAGAAAGAGGAAACCTGGCCATGTGGACATACACACAGTCCCCTTTCCACCTTTTAACTTCATAAAACTTCCCTAGCCTATAGAAGAAGTGCTTACTACTAGCATGGTGTGAGCCTTTCTTAGATTTTCCAAAATAAGCTTGTAACTTCTGTTGAACAGAATTCTGACTTCAGATTCTTTTGCTTTACCTTCTAACAGGGTTTTCTAACAAAAACTCCACTGGGTACATATCATGAAGCTCTTGAAGAACTAAGAGTACAATACAAACCCAAACCCAAACCCAAACCCAAACCAAAACCCAAACCCAAACCCAAACCTCAAAAACCCTTTGGTGGGAAATATGGGAATGCAGGTCAGTTGGTAGCATGTTTGCCTAGTGTTCATGAAATCCATTATTGGATCTCCAGGAGTGCATGGAATTGGACATGGTGGTATACGTCTGTGATCTCAAAACTCATGAGGCAGAAATTCATGTTCATCCTTAGATACATAGTGAGTTCTAGTATCAAAATTAATCTATCCAAACAAAACTAATCAACCAACCAACCTCCAAGAAGACATATAAAGGCCAATGAGATTCCTCAAAATATTAAGAAAAAACTACAATGGGCTCTAAATAAGACTTCAGATACTGTACTGAATAAGTTTGGGGAGAGTGGACAGACATCTTGCCTTCTTCCTCATTTTAATGGAAATGCTTTGAGTTTTTTCTGTTAAGGATCATGTTGGTATTGGCTTGCTGTAAATGGTCTTTATTATGTTGAGATATGTTCCTTGTATCTCAAGACTCTCCAGAACTTTTGCTGTGAGTGATGTTGGATTTGTCTCCATCTTATGAGATGATCATGTGGTTTTTTTTGTCTTTTAGTTTGCTTATATGGTGGATAATGTTTGGTGTGTTGAACTGTCTCTGAATTTCTGGCATGATGCTAGTCATAGTGGGTAAATGATGAACCTAATTATTAGTTGTCCAACACAGAGTGTTAAGCTTTAAAACTATGCATAGACAAGTAGCAATAATGGACTCAGTAGGTTGTATTTATTAATTTATGCATATTTCAAATGTAATAAAAGAAAAATGCTATCAACTTGAGAGTAGGGATTATGGTAGGGCATTTCAAGGGAGGTCGCTGGTGGGAGCTGAGAAAAGAAAAAGGAGGGAGGAGTGATTATTATAGTTCTATTTACTTAAAAAATAAAAATTCATATCTTTGTTTTAGGTTTTCCAGTTTGGTGGTATACAGGTTTTTTTCCGAGACAGGGTTTCTCTGTATAGCCCTTCCTCGAATTCACTCTATGGACCAGACTGGCCTTGAACTCAGAAATCTGCCTGCCTCTGCCTCCCAAGTGCTGGGATTAAAGGCATACAGAGTTTTGTAGTATTCTCTGTACTGCTTTTTTTATTTTACTAATTTTAGTCCTGACTTTGTTTCTTCTAATCTATTACTTTTTGGTATTATTTTTTCTTGAGCTTTCAAGTGTGCCATTAAGTTATTTATACAAAAGCTCACTAGCGTTTTGATGTATGCACATAGTACCATGAACTTGTCTCTTAGAAATTGTTATCATGCCCCATAAGTCTGGGTATGTTGTATTTTCCTTCCTTCCTTCCTTCCTTCCTTCCTTCCTTCCTTCCTTCCTTCCTTCCTTCTTTCCTCCCTCCCTCCCTCTCTCCCTCCCTCCTTTCCTCCTTCTCTCCCTTTCCTCTCCTTCCTCCATTCTCTTCTCTTCTCTTCTCTTCTCTTCTCTTCTCTTCTCTTCTCTTCTCTTCTCTTCTCTTCTCTTCTCTTCTCTTCTCTTCCCTTCCCTTCCCTTCCCTTCCCTTCCCCTTCCCTTCCCCTCCCCTCCCCTCCCCTCCCCTCCCCTCTCCTCTCCTCGCCTCCCCTCCCCTCCCCTCCCCTCCCCTCCCCTCCCCTCCCCTCCCCTCCCTTCCCTTCCCTTCCCTTCCCTTCCCTTCCCTTCCATTCCCTTTCCTGTTCTTTTTCTTCTTGTTTTTTTTTTTCGAGACAGGGTTTCTATATGTAAGGCTCCCTGGCTGTCCAGGACTTGATTCATAGACCAGGCTGGCCTGGAACTCACAGAATCCACTTGCCACTGTCTCCTGAGTGCTGGGACTAAAGGCGTGCGCCACCACTCCAAGCTGTACTTTCACTTTAGCTCAATTCTGAAATGTTTTAAATTTCCTTCTTGATTTTTATCTTGATCCAATTTTCATCGAGTAGTGTAAAGCCACGAGAAGCCGAGGGTCCTCACTGACATGTAGCACAGTGAGTTGTTCAGCTTCTATGAGTTTGTATATTTTCTATTTACCTACCACTAGTCAATTCTACAAAGTTGTGAGTCCTGGCATTAGATAAGGAGACAACAATTACCTTATTTCTCAGCTGTTTCTGATAGATAGTTTTCTGTTGCTAAGAGAGCCGAGAAAAATAAGCTTAAAGGAAGAAACGTTTTGGCTCATTTTGTCAGGATTTCAGTCCTGGTCATTTGGAATCTGCAGTTTTTAGGTCTGTAGTGAGTCAGATAGTGGAGTGTAGCTGCTCACCTTGTGGCAGTCGGGAAGAGACACAAGAGGGAGTTAGGAAAGAAAATATGCCCTTCAAGAGCCTGGCCCCAGCAACCTACTCCCTGAGAGGATGAAAGCTTGCCGTCTAAATTTTGTTATCGTCTGTTTCATGTTGGATTCTTGCTCCAACACTGCATGTGCTCCTGGTAATCACTTAAGAGACCCTCAGATAAATAAATAATAATCCTTCTTATTCAAGACTGAAGATGCCAAGGTGTTTAAGATATTTTCAAGATTTATGCGAGCAGAGGCATGAGCATGGCGTCATCTTGTCACCACCAGGTTTACGTCATCCTGCTCTCAATCACTGGGTGCAGCCCAGAGTTCTCTACCATTGTGCTAACCCTAAAGGAACCAGCTCCACCTTGCCATTATGACTTGTCCTTTTCTGTGAGTCACATTATCTCCCAGTCTCCTTGGATTCCAAGAATAGCACCTGCATTGAATAATCATCTGACAAAAGGTGAAACTCTCCAGGCAACAACTGCTTTTTTTTGTTTCTGTCAATCACGTGTGGCTAATCCAGGAAAAAAAAAAACTACTAAACAGATCAAAACAGCTTGACTGTGCACACTCCACACCTCCCATCTTTTATTCCTTCTGTTTGTTAGCTCCTGGGAGACAGTACTGAGGCTGGTTATCATCCCTCCTGCTCCTTTTTGGTAGTACTTTACTGAACATACTACTTTTCGATTTCACCTTTCCCATTCTTGTTTTCAAGTCCAGACTTGGACTTTTAGTAACTCCCAAAGACGGACCTCCCCTGTAGGGATAGGAGCAATTCTGCCACTTCCCAGGAGTCTGTAGAACTATGGATCCATTGGTGGGCTGACCCACACTGATGAGGTCAGAACCCTCATGTCAATCACTTTACCAAAGCTCTTCATCTAAACACTCTCCCTGGGAAACAAGCATTTGATATTTGAGTGTTTGCTGTTATTTATTGTAGATACCATTGTATCTAATGGTATCAACCTGAAAGCAGAAGATGGATTATCAGAGGTAAGGAGTGGGTGATGGGAGCAAACAGGACAGAGGTAGAAGGAGGATGGCTAGAGATGTTCAGTTATTTGTATATTGTGATATCAGAGAAAACCTTATTAATCTGTACAATTAAACAAAACAACCAGGGCTGTGGAGATGACTGGAGTTGAGATCCTCAAAACTCTTGTGGGTGTGGCAGCTCTCCAGACATTCTGTCCTTGGAAGGCAGAGACAGGGGATGCCTATAGCTTTCTGGCTAATGAGACTATCATTTCAAACTGAGAGCCCTTGCTTTAATATATAAGGTGAGGTTGGTTAACCTTAATTTTTTATTAATTTATTCTTCTTTCATATCTTACGTCCAGACCAAAGTACCCCGTCCCCAGTCCTTCACCCCATCCTGATCTGCTCCTCTTTTCCCTTCAGAAAAGGGCAAGCTTCCCAGGGATATCAACTAAACATGGCATATCAAGTTGCAATAAGACTAGGCACCACCCCTCATTTTAAGGCTGGACAAGGCAACCCAGTAGGAGGAAAAGAGTTCCAAAAGCAGACAAAAGGGTCACGGATAGCCCTTGCTCTCACTATTAAGAGTCCCACAAGAACACCAAGCTACACAACCAAAACATATATGTAGAGAACCTAAGTCACACTCACAAAAGCCCCCTGATTGTTGGTTCAGTCTCTGTGAGCCTCTATGGCACAGGTTAGTTGACTCTGGGTTTTCTTGTGGTGTCCTTGACCCCTCTGGATCTTTCAATCCTTCCTCCCCATCTTCTGCAAGATTCCTCAAGCTGTGGATCTCTGCATCTGTTCCCATCAGCTGTTGGATGAAGCCTCTTTGATGATGACCATGCTAAGCTAGTCTACAAGTATAGCAGAAGATCATTAGGAGTAATTTCATTGAATTTTTGTTTGTTTGTTTATTTTTGTTTTTTTTTGCTGGTCATGTTTGGTTCTATCCTAGGTCTCTGGGCTATCCCATCTCTGATTCCTGGTCCTCCAGGGAGTGCGCTATGTGGGATCCCACTCTTGGTATGTGTCTTAAAGTTGGACCAGTCATTGGTTGGCTACTCCCACAAGTTCTGTATCACATTTACCCCTCACTTCTTGTAGGCAGGACAAACTAAACTGTAGGTTGAAGGTTTTGTGGTTGGGTTGGTGTTCTAGTCCCTCCACTGGAAGTTTTGCCTAGTTACAGGAGATGGCCTATTCAGGCTCCATATTCCCCCATCAGTAGGAGTCTTATTAGCTTTGATTTTCAACCTGGAGTTGTATGAAAGGAAAAAATAAATTGGAGACTTACCAGATACTATTGGCCTGTAGGTATATATGTATGCACAGGTGTGTGAGTGTGAGTGTGTGGGAGAAGGAAAAGGAGAAGGAGAGAGAGAGGGAGAGGGAGAGGGAGAGGGAGAGGGAGAGGGAGAGAGAGAGAGAGAGAGAGAGAGAGAGAGAGAGAGAGAGATGATTATTAATGGATGTAGGGCTCACCTCCCTGTGCACAGTACCATTCTTTGGACAGATAGTCCTGGGTTATATGCAACTAACTAGAGAAGCATGGGTCTGCAAGCGGGCCTGTAAGTAAGCCAGCAAGAAGAATCCCTTCCACAGTTCCCCCCTGAAGTTTCCTGATCGCCGTCTTGTCCTGACTTTCCTTAAAGGTGCAATGTGGTCTGGAAGTATAAGCCAAACAATCTTTTCCTCCCCGAAGTCGCTTTTAAGAGAAATCAAATTAGAATGAGAAGAGAGTGATGAAAGAAGACTCTCAGTGCCAACCTTGGGCCTCTACATGACCATGCACACATGCACCTGCACCCCCTTCCCCGCATATGCACCTCCGCACCTACAAATGTGTGCCCATCCATGTATTGTGGGAGAACCCTGCCATCCAGGTCACAGTCCTTCATGTCTGGATGGCTTTCTGAGCTCTGCATAAAACGGAGAACTCCCTTTCTCAGTGGGGCTTCTCTTTCTCTTCCTTTGTCTGGAGAATGTCCCTTAGCACAGGTGACTGACCTTGTTTGAAAGAAATGGCCTACTTGTAGAGAGCTCTCTGAAACCACAGTGTAACTCAGTGCACAAGTCTCATTCTGACTTCTTGCCCACATGATAATTAGGTGCTATATTATAACCAACCTTCCTGCCCACACAATGCTCTGCCCAATTAGCCCTTTCCCCCTGTACTCCTAAAAGCCCTTATATACCCTATCCCTGAAACAATAAAGGAGATTTGTCTCCGTGTAGAAGTCCCCAGTAGGAGGAAAAGAGTTCCAAGAGCAGGCAAAAGAGTCAGCAACAGCCCTACTCCCACAAAATACCCAACCTAAACAGCCATACACACACACACACACACACACACACACACACACATACAGAGGACCTAGTGCAGGCCCATGTAGACTCTGTGAGCCCCTATAAAGCCCCCTGTACATGCATGTATGCACATGTGCTCATGTGTGCACACATGCTAGAAATGGGTGGAGTACTAGAGGGAATGGATCGGCTGTTAAGAGTGCTTCTTGCTCCTACAAAGCACTTGGGCTCTGTTTCCAGTACCTACATGGTGGCTCACAAACATCTGTAACTCCAGCTTGAGGGTGTTTAACACTCTTGTGCCTCCACAGGCCTAAGTATGCATGTAGTGTGCATACATAGATGCAGGCAAAATACTCGTACACATAAAAAAGAATATATCTCACAAAGGGAAAAGAGTGGGACTGGAGCAATGGCTCAGTGGTTAAGAATGTGTTTTTCTCCCTACATCTGACAGAGGGCTAATATCCAATATATACAAAGAACTTAAGAAGGTGGACTCCAGAGAGCCAAATAACCCTATTAAAAATGGGGTACAGAGCTAAACAAAGAATTTTCACATGAAGAATTTAGAATGGCTGAGAAGCACCTTAAGAAATGTTCAGCATCATTAATCATTAGGGAAATGCAAATCAAAACAACCCTGAGATTTCGCCTCACACCAATCAGAATGGCTAAGATTAAAAACTCAGGAGACAGCAGGTGTTGGCAAGGATGTGGAGAAAGAGGAACTCTCCTCCATTGCTGGTGGCATTGCAAGCTGGTACAACCACTTTGGAAATCAGTCTGGTGATTCCTCAGAAAACTGGCCATGACATTTCTGGAGGACCCTGCTATACCACTCCTGGGCATATACCCAGAGAATTCCCTGGTATGCAATAAGGACACATGCTCCACTACGTTCATAGCAGCCTTATTTATAATAACCAGAAGCTGGAAAGAACCCAGATGTCCCTAAATGGAGGAATGGATACAGAAAATGTGGTATATTTATACAATGGAATACTACTCAGCAATTAAATACAATCAATTCATGAAATTTGTAGGCAAATGGTTGGAACTGGAAAATATCATCCTAAGTGAGGTAACCCAATTACAAAAGAATACACATGGAATGCAGTCACTGATAAGTGGATATTAATTAGCCCAGAAGCTCTGACTACCCAAGACACAATTAACATATCAAATGATTCCCAAGAAGAAGGAAGGAGAAGGTCCTGGCCCTGGAAATGCTTGATCCAGCATTGTAGGGGAGTACCAGGACAGAGAAATGGGAGGGGGGTGACTGGGGAATGGGCGGAGGGAAGAGGGCTTATGGGACTTATGGGGAGAGAGGAATCGGGAAAGGGGAGGGCATTTGTAATGTAAACAAAGAATATAGAAAATAAAACAACAACAACAACAACAACAACAACAACAACAAAAAGAATGTGTATTTCTCTTCTCTGGGACCTAATTCCCAGCATTTGTTTTTGACTACAGACTTATCTGTAATTACAGCTTCAGGAGATCTGTCTCCCTCTTCGCGCCTGTATGAGCAACTGTATGCGCGTGCACCCTTATGGCCTACCAAATACATAACTAAAAAGAAATATAAAAAAAAGACTGGCCGGGCGGTGGTGGCTCACGCCTTTAATCCCAGCACTTGGGAGGCAGAGGCAGGCGGATCTCTGAGTTTGAGGCCAGCCTGGTCTACAGAGTGAGTTCCAGGACAGCCAGGGCTATACAGGGAAAC
The DNA here is from genome assembly GCA_964023405.1 of Apodemus agrarius. Lineage (NCBI taxonomy): Eukaryota > Metazoa > Chordata > Mammalia > Rodentia > Muridae > Apodemus > Apodemus agrarius. Next base: position 29,736,893 of record OZ030028.1, read on the forward strand.
CCTGTCTCGAAAAACCAAAAAAAAAAAAAAAAAAAAAAAAGACTGTGGAGAAGCCAGACCGTGAAGCTTTGCGCTTCCTCTTTCCAGTCAGCGCCGAGCGATGGGCATCCCTCGGGACAACTGGCACAAGTGCCGCAAGACCCGGGGTAAGAGAAAATCCTCCCATAAGAAGCAGAAGTATGAGCTGGGACAACCTGCTGTCAACACTAAGATTGGCCCTCTGAGTTCGAGGATACAATAAGACGTTCAGTGCCTGAGACTGGATGTGGGGACCTTTTCCTGGGGCTCTGAGTGTTGTACTTGAAAAAAAAAAAAGGATCATTGATGTTGCCTACAGTGCATCCAATAATGAGCTTCTCCGCACCAAGACCCTGGTGAAGAACGGCATTGTGCTTATTGACAGCACACCTTACCAGCAGTAGTATGAGTCCAGCTATGCACTGCCCCTGAGCCGCAAGGAGGGGGCCAAGCGGACTCCTGCGGAGGAAGAGATTTTAAATAAAAGACGATCAAAGAGAATTAAAAAAAAATATGACAAAAGGAAAAAATGCCAAAATCAGCAGTCTTCTGGAGGAGCAGTTCCAGCAGGGCAAGCTTCTTACCTGGATTGCCTCAAGACCAGCCCAGCGTGGCAGAGCAGACGGCGATGTGCCTTATGAAATTTGAATCTAATATGCTTGGCGGGTAAAGGCAGCTGGGGCCAAGTCTGAAGACTCGAGCTCCATCCGTAGGAACTACACAGTCAGAGAAAAGAACATACTTTTTTTTTTTTATAAGTTGCAGTTGGGGGGGAGAGGAACTATGGGAACTATGGTGGGTGGTAACTGGGAAAGGGGAAAGCCTTTTGAATGTAAACATAGAACATAGAAAATAAAAATTAAAAAAAAAAAATAAGTTGCCCTCTGATATCCACACAAGTGCTGTAACACACACACACACACACACACACACACACACACACACACTCCAAAAGCTCCTGTTAACCCGTAGAAGACAGATTTGGAGTCAATGAATTCTTTTATCTGTTCTTATGGCCTCAGGGATTAATTCTCTCTCCTTTTCCTTCACCTTCATTCATTTCCTTAACTTATCACATGGGGGAATGGACTGCCCAGCCTCTTCTTACAGGATTCCCAGAGTCCAGGCTTTTGTACTAAAACTGTAACAGATCAATAAGCATGATTATATTTATGTCTATGACCAACACTCTATCGTTATTAAAAATTGAACTTTGACTTGTTTGGAACACAGGGAAAGATAAACAAATTCATTATTGATAAGGTTGTGTGTTCTCAATCCTTGCGTGATGAATTTCAGTTCAATGTCCTATAGTTATCATCCGTTCCTGTCTCCAACCACGGCTGCATTTGCTATTTCTTATCTAAGTCTTAACGCCTGCCTGTGAGTCATCTGTCTCCTCTAAGAACGTGTAGCTGCCAGTTAGAGGTCGGCAGTGAATGCGTCAATAAACGTCAGAGGTCAGGATGTACTTCTGGTACATAGTATCTGCCGTGACATCTTCAGCTCAGTTCTTACTGTACATGTGTCTTCATGTCGAAAGTTATTACCTTATATAGAATAAGGTCCACAAAAGCATTCTTCCTCTTATAGGCTCAGACTTTACACATTGGTTAAGCCTTAATGCTGCCTGGGTGTTAGTCTTAAGAATTGGCTAGGCTATCCCACACTGTCAGAGTATAGGCCTGTTGTGGATGGCCCTGGGCTTATATTTTGATACTAATTCCACTCCTCAGAGGGGCTGCAGATGAGGAGTTGCCTTGAAAACCTTCTCCTGCCTTAACTTTTCAAATAAAAGCTTAAGTCAATGATTGGACAAGAAAAAGGGGTAGGAGCTACAAGAGATTGAGGTAGAGGCTACAGAGAGAAAAGCTCGTGGCTAAAAAAAAAAAAAAATCCCACAAGTTATATGAGATAATATAAATGTAAACAGAATAGTGTAGTAAAAAATCTGCCCAATCTAGACTTATAACTTATTTTGTTACTAATTGAGTTAAAATTTCTTTTACCGGGGAGTTGGGTTAGAAACAAAGTAACAACATAGGCCTATAATTGGATAGGGCAGAAAAGATCATAGTAAATATAATTACAAGATCCTCTTAACTAAGTTCTGTTTTTCAGAGCAAAACATGGTTAGTTCCAGAAAGGTTTTACATCTTATATGTATTTGTGTGTACAAATGTAGTGGTGTGTGTGTGTGTGTGTGTGTGTGTGTGTGTGTGTGTGTGCATGTTTGGGTCCCAGAATGAATTGCTCTCTGCCTCACTTTTCTGAAGCAGGGTTTTCACTGGATCTGGAACATGTTGATTTGGCTATACTGACAGGCCAGTAACTCCAAGGGATCTTCCTGTTTCTGTCTCCCCATCCCATGGCCTTTTGGGCTTGGATTTTAGGGGTTCTGATCTATATTCTCAAACTTATATGGTGAGCATTTCATTCACTGATGTTTTCCCCTAGTCTGTTTTTACATTTTAAAAGTATAAAAAAGGCTTTGAATTTGGATGAGCTAATTAAATTGTCAACATATAGGACACAGTAGTCTCTTCATGTTTTCATGTGTTCTGTGTTCTTTGGTTGGGAGGATAGAGAGGGAGCTGGCACACACTATCCTTCACAGTGCTTGACTTGACTGACTCTTGATTTGTCCTCACCGGGATGAAATTGGGTATTGGTTCTGGAAGACACATGTGGGGTCTGCTGAAGGGGGAGTCACAGGCAAGAACTTGGATTTCAATCAAATTGCTGTTGCATTCTTGAATAGTTAGCTGGTTCCTACAGTGATCAAGTGGCATATGTTGCTAGAGTACCACAGCAATTCTGTGTGTGTGTGTTGTATGTCCATGTTTCATGTCCATGTTGCATGTCCATGTTTATGTCCATGTTGTATGTACATGTATGTGGGTATGAGTGCATGTGAGAACATGTGTGTGTAGAGTCCTTAGGTTGACATCAGTCCCCCTTTCCCAATAATTTTCCATCTTTTAATTTTTAAAGGTTATTTTGTTATTACTCATCTGTATGCTCGTGTCTATGTGCATATGTCAGCATGTGCAGTTGCACACGGAGTCCCAAATCTCCAGGTCTCCTGGAGCTGGAGAGATAGGTCACCTGTGGTGAGTGCTGGAAATTGAATTCCGATTTTCTGCAAGAACAGCAAACACGCCCTGTGTGGTGGCCCATGTCTTTCATCCCAGCACTTGGGAAGCAGAGGTGGTTAGATTTTCGTGTGTTAGATGTCAGCCTTCTGCTCTATGTGACGATGTTGAGGACAGTCAAGGTTGCAGAGTGAGATCATGTCTAATAATAAAAATAAAAATAATAAAATAATAATAGTAAATGCTCTTACCCACTGGACCATCTCTCCATATTCTTCATCTTCACCTTTTGAAACAGTATCGTTCACTCCATCTGATTATGCTTGGCAGATCCCCAGAGGTCTGCCTGTCTTCACAAGGCTGGGATTACAGGCACACAGCTAGATGTGGCTTTTACATATGTTCTGAGCATCTGAACTCATGTCTTGATGCACGTGTGGCAGCCATTTTATTGACTGAGCCATCACTCAACCCTCATTTTTTTTTTTAAAGTCAGAGTTTCATGTATACCAGGTCAGCCTCAAACTTACTAAGTAGCAAGGGGTGACCTTGAACTCCTGATCCTTTACCTCCCCAAGGATTTCAGGTTTGTGCCATCAGGCCAAGTTATTATGTAGTGCTTGAATTAAATCCAGGGCCTTGGGTATGATAGGCAAGCATTCTGTCAATTGGATCATATCTCAACCACTCTCAACTAGAGGAATTCTAAATCTCCTTACATGATCACTTAATATATGATGTTTTTGTGGCCATAAAAGTTGGTATGTGGGGCCGGGTGGTGGTGGTGCACACCTGTAATCCCAGCACTTGGGAGGCAGAGGAAGGCAGATTTCTGAGTTCGAGGTCAGCCTGGTCTACAATGTGAGTTCCAGGACAGCCCGAACTACACAGAGAAACCCTGTCTCAAAAAAACCAAAACCAAAACCAAAACCAAAAAAAAAAAAGTTGGTATGTGGGGTTGGAGAGATGACTTGGAAGTTAAGAATACTTGTTGCTCTTAAAGAGGACCCAGGTTCAGTTTCCAGCATCCACATGGTGGCTCAAAACTACCTGTGGTTCTGATATCACCTGTGATTCTGATTGTGCTGGATCTGATGCCTTCTCCTGATTTCCTAGGTCATCAGGAATGCTCTTGCTGGAAATGTATACATATGAGGTAAAACATTCACATGCATACAATGAAAACACTCTAAAAACTAACAATTAAAAATTGCCATTGCTAAGCTGCTAATTATCACCGAAACTCAGTTTTAATGGCAGCATGACTCTACTTGACATTGGATGGTAAAGTAAAAAAAAGTGACAGAAATGTATGAGAATTAAGTGGGGTGATTCAACCCTCAATCATCTGATGTCTTCAGATCCCTATGTATGCCTTTAATATTCAAGCTCACCTCCATTTCTTTCTTTAGTTATCTTTTCATAGGCTTTGTCATCCCAGAGGTTCCAGAGGTAGACCACATGTGCAATTTCAATCAAGCTCCTCTTTCTCTATAGAGATACTGCTCTTATGAAAGAGGACATCAGTTCACATAGTCAACTCCTGGAACAGAACATCTGCATGACATTCAGACATTGGACCTTGAGTCAAGTCCTTTGGCTCCGTATCCATTCATGACACATGGTAGCATACATATTCCTGTCCTTGGGCTGTAGGCACATCCATGGTGTCCATCCGTGTTACCTTTTGCTGACTGCCCATGTCTCTTCACAGCAGATGTTGCAGATGCCCATCTCTAGCATCTGTGGGTCTCTCCCACAGCACTATCTTTACTCTCACTGAAGTCTCACCTGTTGTTGCCTTTTCAGGAGCTGCCTGTAGGGATCATGACCTGAACACGATCTCCGGCCTCACAGCTTACCTGTGAAGTATCATGGAAACCTTTGTGCCACCTGCACACAATTCTTACACTCTGCATTCCTGTGAAATTCAGATGCTGACAAGTTCCACTAACAGATACAGTGGTTAAATTTTGATCAGAGCTGTGGCATCCTATCCAGATGGTTGAATGTGGAAAAACGCTCGGGTTGTCTGTGTAGCAATTTTCTCTGAGTCATTGTATCTTGGAAAGAAACACCTTAAAACCCAGGCGCAGAACATTATAAAGGGAGGCTCAGTAAGTCTCAGAAACTAAACAATTTAAAAGCCTCTGTTGGTTCTTGAAACTGAGCAGATGAACAAGGTCTCCCCTTCTCAACACTAAGGATTGTTTAGGGCAGAAGATTCCTGATTCAGTTGCCCCTGCAAAATGTACAGAGAGTTTCAGAGTTCAAGAATTTTTTTTTTTTTGCTGTAGTTGACATCCTAGAACTATCCAGACTTATATAAGGAACGTCTTACCCCTACTCCTGCAAGGAATCCCGATAAACATCTGGTTTGCCAAGTCAAACTTTGGTGTAATTGCTATTTTGGTCAGCCGTCAGTTCCTTATCTGGAGTTAATAGGTGCTTGTGTTTATGTTCCGTCTCCTCAGAAAAACTGTCACACAAGATTGCTTTGTGTGAGCAGGTTGCCTTGAAGCTCTCAAAGCAATCTTTCAAATAACTTTATATTTTTATATTATTGAGCCTGTCCTGATGGGTGAGGTGCAGCCCAAACCCAAGATACCCTAAAGACAGTTTTCCTACTGTCCCAATACAAATCGCTTGGCTTAAAAAAAATTAGTGTATATAAGTTGTATAAAAATATAAGGGAGTTTGGCATGAAATTTTATATGATCCTTTCATCATATTTCCTTTCATTACTCAAACTTGTTACTCTCCTGCTAGTCCCCTCTTTATTCCTTTATAAACTGTTTTTTCTCTGTCTAGGCCTTTTGTTTGTAAGGTTCCATATGTAGGGCCTGGAGAGGTGACTAAGTGGTTAAGAGCACTTTATACTCTTACTGGAGTTTGGCGCCCAGCATCCACATTGGGAGGCTCATGCCTAGTCTGTAACTCCAATTCCAGGGGATCCAATGAATTCTTTTGTCCTCTGCAGGTACCTATATATGGGTGTACAATATATTCACCCCCAGTATGACTGGAAATAAAGTAAAAAAAATAGAAAGGGTCTATTTGCAATGTTTCTGAATCTGATCTATTTTGCTTAAAGTGGTGATCTCTGGTTCCATCCATTTTCCTCACAATGATGGAAAACAGGAAAGGATGTAGCGATAAACCTGTGCAGCTACACCTGATATAGAACAGCAGAGAAGGAGGGTCCAGAGGCATCAAGATTGACATATGGATAAACCAATGATAGGATGATGGACCCCCTTCTTTCTTAGTTCCTGTTTGACTACTGTGAAGAGATACCATGGCCAAGGCAACTTATAAAAAAAAAAGAAAGTATTTAATTGGGACCTTTTTACAGTTTCAGAGAATGAGTCCATGGTCATCACCATGGGGATTATGTCAGCAGGTAGTCATGGCACTGGAGCAGTAGCTGAGAATTTACATCTGATCCAAAGTCAAGAGAAAGTCAAAAGGCAACATGAAAGGAGAGAGGGAGAGAGAGAGAGAGAGAGAGAGAGAGAGAGAGAGAGAGAGAGAGAGAGAACTGGGAATGGTGTGGGTTTTAGGCAACTAGAAGTCCACTCCAGTGACAAACCTCCTCTAATAAGGATATATCTCCTAATCCTTCCCAAACAGTTCCAACTGTGGAATAAGCATTTAAATATGAGTCTACAGGGACCATTCTCATCCAAAGCACCACATCTTTTGACCATGGGCTGCATGCAACAAAACAGAATGTGAAACACACACACACACACACACACACACACACACACACACACAAATCCAGAAAGCACCATGTAAAATAATCTATAAAGGAGGGGGATTTTCATGTCCCAGGGCCTTTGAGACTTGGGCTCTTCCTTCCCAGCTCTCTGAGCCATTTCCATTCTTGACAGAATTTTCCTTTCTTATCACACTGTCTATATATTTTTTAATCACTGTCTATGTGTCTCTTACCCAATCCCAGGACACAATAACCTGAGACTCTTGGAGGGTGCCCTTTGCTCTTTGATCCATGCATAGAACACACCTATTTGATTTTTGATAAAGGTGACAATAAAGATCATATTGGAGAAAAGACTTTTTAGCAAATGGCTCTAGGAAGGAGAGAAAGGTTTTTTTTTCTTTCTTATTATTGTGGGATTTTTTTTGGGGGGGGAAGCTTTAATGCTTTAAAATGCTTATTATACACATTTGTTATATGAATATAAAGATAGTCTCATACAAGTAAATATTGTATTTTGAGTCCATCCCATCCTCACTTTCCCCCTTCTTTGCCACCTTCATTCCTGTTAGTTCGCACTGTCTCTCTCACTGTTAGTCTTTCCTCTTTGATGGGGAAGACTTGATTCTTGTCTCTTACCTTGTACGAAAATTAAAAAAAAAAAGAAAAATTTCAGTGTCTAAATTAAATATCTGTTTTCTAATGAAAATGTTAGCTTTCAGTCTGTTTGGGCCAGTGTCCTGAGCAGACCTTGGGCACTAACTCTGCAGCCAGTCCTACAACACCCAGAGGAAGCTCCACTCCCAGATACTTTTACATGCCTGGGATCCCAGGATTCAAGGAGCTTGGTCACACCAGGATCTTAGGGTCCCAGAGGCAGCTTGACTCCCAGGAGTTCAGACACACTCAGTATCTCAGGATCACGGGATCCCAGAATCACAGGATCAGAGACTGCTTGACTCTGAGGAGGTCTGACACAACCAGGATCACAGAAAGGAGAGGCTTCAGTCATATATAGCAAAGGCAGGTAGCACTAGAGATAACCAGATGGTGGGAGGCAAGTGTTAAAAACATAAACGACAGAAACCATGGTTACCTGGCATCATCAGAACATAATTTTTCCACCATAGAAAGTTTTGGATACACCATCACACCAGAAAAGCAAGATTTAGATTGAAAAATCACTTCTCATAATGATGATAGAGTTCTTCAAGAAGGACATAAATAATTCCCTTAAAGAAATACAGGAGAACACAGGTAAACAGGTAGAAGCCCTTAAAGAGGAAACACAAAAATCCCTTAAAGAATTACAGGAAAACACAATCAAACAGGCAAAGGAAATGAACAAAACCATCCAGGATCTAAAAATGGAACTAGAAACAATAAAGAAATCACAAAGTGTGACAATTTTGGAGTTAGAAAACCTAGAAAAGAGATCAGGAGTCATAGATGCAAGCATCACCAACAGACTACAAGAGATAGAAGAGAGAATGTCAGGTGCAGAAGATACCATAGAAAACATAGGCACAACAGTCAAAGAAAATGCAAAAAGCCAAAAGCTCTTAACCCCAAAACATCCAGGAAATCCAGGACACAATGAGAAGATTCCCAACTTAAGGGACCAGTAAATGTCTTCAACAAAATAATAGAAGAAAACTTCCCTAACCTAACAAAAGAGATGCCCATGAACATACAAGAAGCACATAGAACTCTAAACAGACTGGACCAGACCAGAAAGTCCTTCCAGCACATAATAATCAAAACACCAAATGCACTAAACAAAAAGAATATTAAAAACAGTAAGGGAAAAAGGTCAAGTAACTTATAAAGGCAGACCTATTGGAATCACACCAGACTTCTCACCAGAGACCATGAAAGCTAGACGATTCTGGGCAGACCTCATACAGACCCTAAGAGAACACAAATTCCAGCCCAGGCTACTATACCCAGCAAAATTCTCAATCATCATAGATGGAGAAACCAAGATATACCATGACAAAACCAAATTTATACAATATTTGTATAATTTCCACACATCCAGCTCTACAAATGATAATAAATGGAAAACACCAACACAAGGAGGGAAACTACACCCTAGAAAAAGCAGGAAAGTAATCTTTCAACAAACCCACACAAACACAATTCCACTTCCAACAACAAAAATTACAGGAAGTAACAGTCACTTTTCCTTAATATCTCTTAATAAGAAAACTAATATTACTGACTGTCTTAGTCAGGGTTTCTATTCCTGCACAAACATCATGACCAAGAAGCAAGTCGGGAAGGAAAGGGTTTATTCAGCTTACACTTCTACATTGCTGTTTATCACCAAAGGAAGTCAGGGTTGGAACTCAAGCAGGTTAAGAAGCAGGAGCTGATGCAGAGGCCATGGAGGGATGTTACTTACTGGCTTGCTTCCCTTGGCTTGCTCAGCCTGCTCTTTTATAGAAAACAAGAATACCAGCCCAGGGATGGCACTGCCCACAAGGGGCCCTCCTTCCTTGATCATTAATTGAGAAAATGCCACACAGCTGGATCTCATGGAGGTATTCTCTCACCCGAAGCTCCTTTCTCTGTGAAAACTCCAGTTTGTGTCAAGTTGACACACAAAACCAGCCAGTACACCAACATATCCTAATGAATTGAAATTAAAAAATATGAGGAATTAGAAATTTGTTGGCTGTCACCCAGTGGTCTCTCTAATTTGGTAATTGGAGAAGTATGTCCAATATTGTACAATCCATATACAGTTTCTGCTTGTTTGTACGTGACAGTGTCTTGCTGTGTACCAGTGTCTTGCTTTTTCAAGGGTGTAGTTGCCCTCCTTGTCTTGGCATTTTCTATCAACTATCCTTTGTAGGGCTGGATGTGTGGACAGATATTGTGTAAATTTGGTTTTGTCATGGAATGTCTTGGTTTCTCCATCTATGGTGATTGAGAGTTTTGCTGGGTATAATAGTCTGGGCTGGCATTTGTGTTCTCTTAAGGTCTTTAAGAGATCTGCCTTGGATCTTCTAGCTTTCATGGTCTCTGGTGAGAAGTCTGGTGTAATTCTGATAGGTCTGCCTTTATAAGTTACTTGACCTTTTGCCCTTACTGCTCTTAATATTCTTTCTTTGTTTAGTGCATTTGGTGTTGATTATTATGTGCCAGGAGGACTTTCTGGTCTGGTCCAGTCTGTTTGGAGTTCTGAAGGCTTCTTGTATGTTCATGGACATCTCTTTCCTTAGGTTAGGGAAGTTTTCTTCTATAATTTTGTTGAAGATATTTACTGGCCCTTTTCATTGTAAATCCTCTCTCTCATCTATACCTATAATTCTTAGGTTTGGTCTTCTCATTATGTCCTGAATTTCCTGGATGTTTTGGGTTAGGAGCTTTTTGCTTTTTGCATTTTCTTTGACTGTAGAGTCAACGCTTTCTATGGTATCTTCAGCACCTGAGGGTCTATCTTCTATCTCTTGATTTCTGTTGTTGATGCTTGCATCTATGACTCCTGATTTCTTTCCAAGGTTTTCTATCTCCAGAGTTGTCTCCCTTTGTGATTTCTTCATTGTTTCTACTTCCACTTTTAGATCCTGAATGGTTTTATTCAGTTCCTTCACTTGATTGTTTGTGTTTTCCTGTGATTCTTTAAGGAATTTTTGTATTTCCTCTTTTAGGGCTTCTTCCTGTCGACCCATGTTCTACTGTATTTCTTTAAGGGATTTTTTTTATGTCCTTCTTGGTATCAGCATCATGAGATACCATTTTAAATCCACCTCTTGCTTTTCCAGTGTGTTGGGGGTATCTGAGACTTGCTGTGGTGGGACAATTAGGTTCTGATGTTGCCAAGTAGCCTAGGTTTCTGTTGATAGGGTTCTTGTGCTTGCCTTTTGCCATTTGGTTATCTCTGGTGTTAGTTGGTCTTTGCTGTCTCTGGCTGTAGCTTGTCCTTCCTGTGGGTCTGTAAGGCTGTGTCCGTGCTTCTGGGAGACCAGCTCTCTTCTGGCAGGGTCTGTGCACAGAAGACCATGGAACCACCTAGCTCCCTGGTGCAAATGGTGACCAGAAGACTCTTGTCCCAGCAACTCCACTGATCATATGCCCTGGTGTGCTCCTAGCTGTTCCCCTCCAGAGAGAAGGTGAAGATCTCACCTCTGTGCTTAGAAGTGAAAGCGCTGCTGGGAGATCATGATCTCCTGGAGGGCCATGCACTGAAGGCTGTGGAGCCGCCTGGCTCCCTGGTGCAAATGGTGGCTGGAAGACTCCTCTCCTAGCAGCTCCACTGATTGTATCTTCCTGTATTTTTTAAGGGATTTATTTGTTTCCTTTTTAAGGGCTTCTACCTGTTTACCTGTATTTCTTTCAGACAGTTATTTACATCCTCCTTGAAGGACTCTATTATCTTTGTGAGATAGGAATTTAGGTCAGCTTCCTGATATTTAGATGTGTTGTTGTGGGAGATCTGGATTCTGATAATGCCCACTTATATTGGCTTCTGTTGCTTATGGTCCTGTGCTTGCCTCTTGCCATCTGGTTGTCTCTGGTCTTTGCTAGTCTGGATGACTCTGTCTGGAGTCCCTGGGTTTCTTGAGGTCTCCTGGTAGGCCTATAGCCCTGGCTGTACCAGATCACCTGTGGGGTCTTCCAACTGGGGGCTCTTCAGAGGGGCAGAGAAGCTGCTGCTCTATTGCTCTGGCTGCAGTAGGTCTCCTGGGAGTCCCTCAGATTGTTGGGTCTTCAGAGGAGCAGTCAAACTGTTGTGCTGTGTGAAGCTGTTCTCTGGGGGCAGGGGTGGGAGTTCTAAGGATTGTGGTTTTTGTCTCCCTCTGTGCAGCAGAATTTCAGGGAGGCTTTCAGTCTGTTGGGTCAGTTACCCTGCCTGGTCACAGAGCCCCCAGGAGGTCTCCAGACTGTGGTGTCTGTTGCCCAGTTGCCCTGTGTACAGAGGAGCTCTTGGAGTGCCTTCAAGCTGTGGGGGCTTCAGGGGAGCAGACAAGCTGGCAATCAGTTGCTCAGTTACCTTGTGTGTAGCAGATCTCCTTGGATGCCTCAGGCTGCGGTGTAAGTTGCCCAAATGCTCTGAGTGTTAGTATTCTGTCTAAACTCTGCCCCACAGTTAACTGGCAACAGCCAGGTATGCCCCTCTCTACATTTACCTGGCAACAGCCAGGTAGGCCTGGCCTACTATAAAGGGAGCTGCTGGCCCTCTCCTCTCTCTCTTACTCCTGTTTCCTGCTTGCTTCTCTCTCATCCCTTTAGGCTCTTCTCCCCCTCCCTTCTCCCCTCTCTCCAAGTGGTCATGGCCGGCCTCTACTCCTCTCCTCTCCTCTCCTCTCCTCTCCTCTCCTCTCCTCTCCTCTCCTCTCCTCTCCTCTCCTCTCCTCTCCTCTCCTCTCCTCTCCTCTCCCCTCCCCTCCCCTCCCTCCTCCTCCCCTTCCTCCTCCTCCTCCTCCTCCTCCTCCTCCTCCTCCTCCTCCTTCTTCTTCTTCTTCTTCTTCTCTCTCTCTCTCTCTCTCTCTCTCTCTCTCTCTCTCTCTCTCTCTCTCTCCCTCTCTTCCTATACTACCTTCTCAACTCCCCTCCCCATGCACTGAATGGACTCTATTCTATACTAGACTGTCCTGTGGCTGGTTACTCAGGGGGAAGGGATGTGTTGACATAAGCCTGATGAGCCAGTCCCCCACACCTCACCACACCCCCACAGAACATGTCTTAATAGCTCTTTAACTTTTTATAATCACAACACTGAGTGCAGCGGATATTCTGGGCTGGCTCAAGATATGGTGTCTCCAGGGAGGCAGAGTAGTCTGCCCAGTAGAAAGGACGGAGCAGAAGCTTGTGTTTTCTTTAAAAAGAACCTTGTTTATTTTAGTTATTCATTTGTTGATTGACAATTTTGTGTTTTTAGCATTCACTTTCTATAGTTCTTTGTATATTCTATTTGGGTTATTAGCCCCTTGTCTGTAGTATCAATGGAGAAGATTTTCTTCCACTTTGTGGGTTGTCTATTTTCTCTGATAATAGTTTCCTTTGATGTGTAGAAACTTTTTAATTTTTGTGTAGTCCCATCTGTTGATACTTTGGGTTACTTCCTGTCTTGCTAATGTTCTGTTCAGAAAATTGTTGTCTACCCTAATATCTCAAAGAGTATTCCTTATGTTTTCTTCTAGAAGTTTTAATTTTGAATTAGTTTTTGTACAATGTAAAAGTTATGGATCTAATTTTATTCTTCTGCAGTTGGACACCTGGTTGTGCCAACACCATTTGTCAAATGGGTTGTTATTTCCCCAGCATATATTCTTGCTCCATTTGTTAAAATTTAGGTAGGCATAGCTTTGTCGGCTTGTTTCTGGGATCTCTATTCTATTCCATTAGATTTCCTGTCCCTGCTTATGTTAGTACCAGACTGTGTTTATTACAATTGCTTTGTATTAGAGTTTGGATATTGTGGTAGCACATCCAACAGTGTTAGTACTCTTTAGAATTGTTTTGGATATTTATTGTCTTTTGTGATTCCATATGAATGCTTATATTTTTTTTTTACTCAAACCTGTGATATATGACATTAAAATTTTTATATCTATTGCATCAAATCTCTAAATTATTTTAATAGTGTAGCCATTTTACTATATTTATTCTGCAAATCCAGGGGGTGGTAGAAGGTTTTACCATTACCTACATGTTCTATGATTTCCTTTTTCAGTGTCTTGAAGTCTGCATGGTAGAAGCATTTTCCTTCTTTGATTAGATATATTCCCAAACACTTATTTTTTGTGGGGGTTATTTTGAAAGGATAACTTTTTAATTTTTCCCTCAAGAGTACATTGTTATATTTTAAGGTTGTTGTTTTCTCATATTGATTTAATATATTGTAACTTTACTGAATTTATTAGTGTGAAAGGGTTTCTTTATTAGTGTGAAAAGGTTTCAGACTCTGCTTAATATTTTAAGTAAAGAGTCATGTCTCCTCCAAATAGGGACAGTTTTGATATCTCCCTTTTCTGTTTTTGCATTCCTTTTGTGTTTTCCTCTTGTATAGTTGCTATAGCTAAGACTTCAAGCACTTCAAATGAAGGGGAAAGTGGGCGTCATTGTATTGTAGCTGATGTTAGAAGAAATGCTCTCAGTTTGTTTCCATTAATATAATGTTGACTACAGTTTTGTTATACAATGTCTATTATCTTAAGGTATGTTCCATCTATTCCTAAAGTGTCCAGACTAGAACTTTAATAAAGCAGTCATTTTGAACTTTGTTCAGTGCATTTCAGTATCAATTGGAATAATTATATATAGTTTCTGTCCTTAAGTCTATTTATACAGTGTCTCACACTTATTAAGAACTGTATATATTGAACCAATCTTGCATCTGAGATGATTTCCATTTGCTTATAATGTATAATCTTCTTAATGTGTTCTTGAATTCATTTTGCAAATATTTTGTCCAGAATTTTTGTACTTACACCCATCAAATAAACTAGTCTGTATTTTTTTTTTTTTTGGTTTTTTCGAGACAGGGTTTCCCTGTGTAGCCTTGGCTGTCCTGGAACTCACTCTGTAGACCAGGCTGGCCTCGAACTCAGGAATCCACCTGTCTCTGCCTCCCAAGTGCTGGGATTAAAGGCGTGCGCCACCACCGCCCGGCTGTATTTTTTTTAATGTGTGTCTTTCCATGGCTTTTATATCAGAACAATATTGACTTCATGGAATGAATTTGATAGTGTGCCTTTACTTCGTACTTCATGGAACAAGTTAAGATGAATGGTATGAGATTGTTGAAAATTAATCTGTTTAGTTCTGTTATTTTCTTTGATGGAAGGATTTTGATTAGGATCTCATGGCTTACAATATGTCTGGTGGATGAAATGCATTTAGAAACCCTTCTATTTATTCTGGGTTATCCAGATTTCCTGAGTACAGTTTTTCTGCAGCAATCCCTAATAAACTTTTGTATTACTTTGGAGTCAGTTATAATGATACCTTTTCATCTCTAATTTTAAAAATTTGTATCTTCATCCTCTTTCTTTTTCTCAGATTGCCTAAGGATTTTTCATTTTTTGACTTTCTTTTTTTATTGGATATATTCTTCAATTACATTTCAAATGTTATACCATTTCCTGGGTTTTCCCTCCCAGAAAACCCCCAACCCATCCTCTCACTCCCTGTCTCCAAGAATATTCCCCTCTACCCAATCCATCCCCACCCATCCCTTTTTGATTTCCTCATGCTGAGGCATCTATCAAGCCTTCTTCATAGGACCAAGGACCTCTCCTCCCACTGATGCCTGACAAGGCATTCCTCTGTGACACTTTTGGCTGGAACCATGTGTACACCATGGTTGATGGCTTAGTCCCTGGGATCCCTGGGGCATCTGGTTGGCTGACATCATCATTCTTCCCATGCGGCTGCCAACTCCTTCAGCTCCTCCATTGGGGACCCTGCACTCAGTTCAATGGTTGGCTGCTAGCATCTGCCTCTGTATCTGTAAGGCTCTGGCAGGACCCCTCAGGAGACAACCATAACAGGCTCCTTTTGGCATGCACTTCTTGTCATACATAATAGTGTTGGGGTTTGGTGACTGTTTATAGGATGAATCCCCAGGTACAACAAGTCTCTGAGTCTCTGAGTGGCCTTTCCTTCAGTCTCTGTCCCACACTTTGTCTCCATAATTGCTCCTGTGAGTATTTTGTTCCCTTTCTCAGAAAAATCAAAGCACCCCCATCTTGGTATTCCTTCTTCTTGAGCTTCCTGTGGTCTGTGAATTGTAACTTGTTTATTTTGAGCTTTTGGGTTAATATCTACTTATCAGTGAGTGCATACCATGTGTGTTCCTTTTTTTTCCTTTTTGTTCTTTTTCCGAGACAGGGTTTCTCTGTGTACCCCTGGCTGTACTGGAACTCACTCTGTAGACCAGGCTGGCCTCGAACTCAGAAATCCACCTGCCTCTGCCTCCCAAGTGCTGGGATTACAGGTGCGCCATCACTGCCTGGCTATATGTGTTCTTTTGTGATTGGGTTACCTCACTCAGGATGACACTTTCTAGTTCTATCCATTTGCTCAAAAATTTTATGAATTTGTTGTTTTTAATAGCTGAATATACTCCATTGTGTAAATATATCACAGTTTCTGTATCCATTCCTCTGTTGAAGGACATCTGGGTTCTTTCAGGCTTCCGACTATTATAAATAAGGCTGCTATGAACATAGTGGAGCATGTGTCCTTATTAAGTGTTGGAGAATCTTCTGGGTCTATGCCCAGGAGTGGTAGAGCTGGGTCCTCAGGTAGTGCTATGTCTAATTTTCTGAGGAACCACCAAACTGATTTCCAGAGTGGTTTTACCAGCTTGCAATTCCACCAACAATGGAGAAGTGTTCTTTCTCCACATCCTCTCCAGCATCTGTTGTCCCCTGAGTTTTTTTAAAATATATTTTTATTGAATATAATTTTCATTTGCATTTCAAATGCTAAAACCTTTCCCTCCTCAAAAATCCTCAACCCCTCCACTTACCCCCTGCCTCACTCCCCATTTTCCTTTGTTGGGGGCATCTATTGAGCTTTTGCAGGACCAAGGACCTCTCCTCTCACTGATGCCCAACAAGGCGTTCCTCTGCCACATTTTTGGCTGAAACCATGTGTATCCCTTGATTGATGGTTTAGTTCCTGGGAGTCCTGGGGTGTCTGGGGCTGTAAACCCCTTTAGCTCCTCCAGTCCTCCCTCCAACTCCTCCATTGGGGACCCCACGCCCAGTCCAATGGTTGACTGCTAGCAGCTGCCTCTGTCTGTGTAAGGCTTTGGCAGGGCCCCTCTGGAGACAAACATGACATGCTCCTTTTGGTATTCACTTCTTGTCGTCCATAATAGTGTTGGGGTTTTGTGACTGTTTATAGGATGAATCCTCAGGTAGGGCAGTTTCTGGGTGGCCTTTCCTTCAGTCTCTGTTCCTCACTAGGATTGCTTTTTTTTGTTTTGGTTGATTTTATGTGTTTATTTGGGTGGATTTCAGGTTTTTGAAAATTAAAGTAGTTTGGGACAAAAGGACAGAAGGTTGATTAGCTTTTTTTTTCAAGTTGACACAAATCTAGTCATATCCAGGGAGAGGGAATCACAGTTAAGAAATTATTTCCTCCCGAATGGCCTGTAGCCACCTCTGCGGGGGGTGGGGGTGGGGGGTGGGGTGGGGTGGCGGGGGGGTGTGTGGGGAGATATTCTTGATTAATGATTAATGTGGGAGGGCCCAGACCACAGTGGGTAGTGTCACCTCTAGGCAGGTGCTTCTTGGGTTGATAAGAAAGGAAGCTGAAAGGCTGGAGAGAAGGCTCAGTGGTTAACAGAGCATGCTGCTCTTCCAGAGCATTTGAGTTAGTTCCAGGAAAAAAAGAAGAAAAGAAAAAAAAAAAAAGAAAGAAGACTGAGCAAACCACAAGGAGGAAGAAGGAAGCAATATTCAGCCACGGGTTCTGTTTCAGTTTCTGTCTCCAAATAAAAACTTGGACTTTTCTGTCCTAACTTCCCTTTATGATGGCCTCTAAGTTGTAATCCAAAATGATCCCTTTTCACAAGTTGTTTTTGGTCATTGTGGAGTTCCCCCCCCCCACCCACACAATGACAGAAAACTAGGACAGAAATGCTGTAGGAGAATTAAAGCCAATGATTTCACCTGAGTTTCTGATAAGAAGCAATGACCTTTGTACTCAGTGATAATGACAACACTGATTGCATTTTTGGTCAATATTTCTTACCAAATGAATTCAAAGATCAAAGTGGGCATATCTGTGATTCGTTGCCAACTGCTAGGGTAGAGAGTACACCTGACTCAGAAGTGTAGGTGTTTCTATTGGCTGCACGTTCAGCCCCACCTCTTTTCTCTGTACTTAAGCACTACAGGGTGGCTTCCTTGAGTCACAAACAGCTGGGCAGGAAAGGGAGCTCAGCAGGCTCAGCCCTGCAAGGTGCGGCACACAGAATTGAGGGTAAAACTCAGAGAGAGACTTGTTTAAAGAAAGCAGCAATGGACCTGATCCCAAACTTTTCTGTGGAGACCTGGATGCTCCTGGCTACCAGCCTGGTGCTCCTCTACCTGTGAGTAAACTGCTCAGGCTCCTCTCCTGAGTGATCAGGACTTGGGGGATGTGGATCCTTTACTGGCTTGGAAAATCCAAAGAGAAAATGAAGGGGACATTGCTTGAGTGTGGGATGTATACAGACTTAAGGTTTTGCTTTTGGTCGTATGTAAATCCCTCCTAGGGGATAAGTATACAGTCCTCTTCTATTAAATTCCATTTTTTTTTTTGTGGATAGGAGGATTGAGTGACCTCAATAAGGCCTGGGTTATTCTCCAATTGATTCTCAGATTTTCCCCAGATTAACTACCCAGGCAGGGGTCAGTGAAGCAGATTGCAAAAAGCGGGTCACTGTGTTTGATTGAAGGCCTCTTCTGCAAGGTTTCAGGATTGTGAGCATTGTGGGGATGGGAGGAGCTTTTGTGTTGTCTTCACCCCTGTTTTCTCTGATGCAGGAGATGTGGAGTATTGCTCCATGTACACATGCCTAGTTTCTGCTTCCTTGTCCCATCTCTAGGACCATTTTAACAATGCCCCTAGTATATTACATTTGATCATTCTATTTTTGTAGGTGTTTTGCCTGCATGTATGCATGCATGTGCACTACATGAGTGCTTGGGGCTCATGGATGTCAGCAGAGGACACTGTATCCCTTGGAACTGGAGTTATAGATGGCTGTGAGCCATCATGTGGATGCTGGGAATTGAACCCTGGTCCTCTGGAGAGCAAGAAGTGCTCTTAACCACTGAGCTACCTCACTAGTTCCCATAAATGATGACACTTCAGAGCAAAGAAGATCTGACTTTGGTTCTTTCCCTTCACCATTTCCTGTCAAATCCCCTAGCATAAGTATAAGTAGTTCCTCCCTCCCTGCTATGAAATCTACTGGCATCCTCAAAGGGCAGAAACTTTGAAACTGTTAGGATGTTAAATGTTTTTCTCTATGTTCCATTCGAATAATCAGTGAAAACATCCATCTCAGGACTACCTTTCAATGAATGGATTCCTGTGTAATAGTACAAGTGAGGGAAGGAGAAAGGTTATCTTGAGTTCCATGATTAAAAGCATAGGTGGCTACCCCACCCAGCTCATTCTATAGCAGTGGTTCTCAACTTGTGAGGTCTTAATCCTTTGGGGTCAACAGACCCTTTCACAAGAGTCACAAGTCAGACATCCTGCATATTAGATATTTACATCATGATTCATAACAGTAGCAAAATTATGGTTATGAAATATCAATGAAATAATTTTATGGTTGTAGATCATAACAAGAGGAGGAACTATATGAAAGGGTCACAGCATTTGGAAGATTGAGAACCACTGTTCAAATCACTCCCACGTGTGTGTAGATGCTCTCCTTACACACACACACACACACACACACACACACACTCACACACACATATTTGACTTCTGTCACCATTTGACTTTAAGAAAAGGTACACATTCACAATAAGGAGAAAATAAAAAATTCAAACTTGCTTTTATTCTTTAAAGAAATAGTAAGTATTTAAGGCATTATGGCAACACCTTTTCCATCTGATGATATTTTACAATTAACTGAAATCTTTCATTGCCTTCTGTTCAGCCCTAGAATTTTTTTAAGACAATTCCAAGACCTTCTTTCAAAAGATCAAAGTGGGTCTGTTGCTTTCAATATTTGTGACAATTTTACAATAGCTTCTGTTTATAATAGTGTCAGGAATGTGATCATAATGTATAAACACGGTATAGATTGCATGTATGCTTTGAAATAAACTTGATTATCAGGTTTTGAAAGTTTTATCAGTGTTTGACATGCCAGTTTGTCAGGTCACGCGAATCCCTTAGCATAGGTGAGTAAGGAAGAGGATGGGTCAGTGATGAAATAGAATACCTTCAGGTATGAGTTGGCAGGAAGTGGAGAAAATTCCTCTTCTCTCAGGAGAGAACTCTCAAATACACTTGTGGGGTGTGGCTCCTACTGGAGATTACTAGAAGGACAGATGAATTGCACCCAATCAATTTCCTAAATAACAGCAAGTGAAAGAAAGAATGACAGATAAGAATTCACATGGACACCCAAACTCAAGTTACAGGTGCTTATTAATAAATTAACTCTAGGATTAAGAGCACAAATGTTTTACTCATCTTTTATGATAACCTTTGTGGTCTTTGGGAGTCCCACCAAGAATTCAAGAGAAGTGAAGACCAAAAATCGCAATTGTTGGCTACATGTTGCCTCCTCTGTTTGAATTTTACAGTGCCTGTATCCATGACTGGTGAGCCATGACAATATACAATCCTAATGTATTAACTTTCTCTTTTGCTTCATAGATATGGAACTCATTCACATGGAGTTTTTAAAAAGTTGGGAATTCCTGGGCCCAAACCTCTGCCTTTCTTGGGGACGCTTCTTGCTTACCGGAAGGTGAGTGAGTGTTCCCTTGAGCCCCCTATCTTGCTTCTTGTGGTTCCCAAGACTGGCTTAGTTCCATCAATTAAAAAGGCAATCTCTTGTGTAGAAACTGAGGTAGAATTTCAGAAACCATAATTTGGCTTTCACCCGAAGCAAGATCAATTTCCTCAAGGCTTTGCTGTTGGTCTTTGGAGCATCCTGTTTGGCACAGTTGGCCAGCGCAGCTCTCTGACATGTCAACACTCATGTTGAGAACCTACTGTGCAGATTTGTGATCCTTTCAAGGCAATATCCTTTTATTTTACTCTTCCATTTTTCCCCTTCTGTGGACCCCTCTCATAACATGTGATGAATTACTTGAGACCTTTAAATATGTGTCTATATATGCCTCATGTTTATTTATTTGCCCTAGCGAGGGGGAAGCTAGGCTTTTGGAATTTTTATTTGCAGATTTAAAATTTACGACGGAAAGTTAGCAGACGTTTTCTTTTTTACATTTCAGAAGTGAAGACTCAAAGCAAGCATGCAATTTTCAATGTTGTGTGTACAGGAGAAATATTATCCTTTGCTGTGTTGCGTGTAGAGGTGGCATCTCCCTATCTTTCTATGTTGACAGGGAGCCACAAAGACAAATTCTCTTTATTAAATTTTTAAAAATACTTTTTAATTATGCATGGCCTGCATGCCTGTGTTTGTGTATGAATCCCTGGTGCCCACAAAGGTGTCCCTCTGGAACTGGATTTGCATAGAGCTGCCACGTGGGTACTAGGATTTGAACCCTGGTCCCCTGGAACAGGAGGCAATGCTCTTAGCCACTGAGTCCTTTGTTCAGCCCCCTTTGTCATTGTTATTTACTTGCCTTCTCACTCAGCAACTTACCTGAGACTAAACGCTCTAACTGAAAAGAGGCCAGTGGTTTCTTCAGCATCCTAATGCTGTAAGTCTTCTAGGGAGAGGTCATGAGATAAACGAAAAAGAGGCTGAATAAGGAAATAAATGGATCGTATCAGCTTTCTCTTGGCTTCTGTTCCCCCCCTGTGCCTATGGAAAGAACAATTCAGAGAGTTTGAGGGTTTTAAGGACAATGTGTAGAGAAGCAAAAGCTTTAGAGAGAGACAGGGTTAGCTATTATTCAGAGTGAAGAGTGAGTAGCCAAGCATGTGCAATGCAGTTAACAATTATTCACAGCCAAGGGTGAGGGTTTTGTGCATGTGCAACGTTGGGAGATAATTCAGGAAACTTGAATAATCCCATTTCAAATACCTCTAGAACTTAACCTCACTTCTATTCAAACACGTATGAATAACAATGTCTCTCTCACTGCCATCAAGGGATAGTAAGCCTGATTTTGTAAGAGTCAAACTGTTTGTGCCCCACTTTAGAGACAAGAACACTATACTTAAAATGGTCATGGATTTTCATTTTCTTCATCTTTCCAGGGCTTCTGGGAATGTGACATACAGTGTCATAAGAAATATGGGAAAATGTGGGGGTAAGTATTTCAGCAACTTCCACTGGGTAGATTTGAAAGATTACAAAAGCCCACAGGATCTTGAGTGCAAGCGATGTATTATAAAGACTTGTGGAGGCTTTTCCTACCAAAGGCCCAGTGTGTCTTCCAGTGTCATGATTCACAGATAGAATTTGGTTACAAAAGTCTTGATTTTTATCCTGGAAATCCTGATGGTTCATGAATGGTTCACTTGAGTTTTAGTCCAGTGTGTGGATAGTTTGCTCTTCCAATGTTCTTCTGTGTATTCCTCTAATAACATAAATTGAATCACCTGAGACCTTTATTTTTATTTATTTATTTTTTTATTTTCTATATTCTTTGTTTACATTCCAAATACTTTCCCCTTTGAGACCTTTAAATATATGCCTTTTTTGTATTTCATATTTATTTATTTGGACTTTAGTTCCAAATTTATTTAAAAATTGAATCTAAATGTGCTTTAAAGAAAGACTGTGAGCTATCACAAAACCTTGAAAACACTGCTATGTTTTAAAAATCCATCTTCTAAAAATGTATGTAGATTTTTCTTTCATTCAAAAGTCTCACGATGCAAAGGCTGCTCAGTAGAAATATGCATGAGTATATCCTCTGCTGATTCTCGTTGTCTTATTTGTCCTGGAGTCAGAGTCTTATGTAATCCAAGACAGTCTTGCTAGATATTATCTGCTTAAGTATGTGCTGAGGTAGAGTGAAAGATAATCTTTCTGTATAGTTGAAGCTGGCCTTGAAATCCTGAGCATTCTGCCTCTACTTCTTGAATGCTGGAATTATAATAGGCATGCACACACCGTCATGTCCAGCTTATGATACTGACTTTAAAATTTTATTTATTTTTATTTTATGTGTATGAGTATCTTACCTGCATGCATGTCTGTGTACCAGGTGCATGCATGCATGCACTGCCTTAAAGGCCAAGTGTCAGATCCATTGGAACTGGAGTGACAGTTTTGAACCACAATGTGGGCTCTGGGAGTCAAACCCAGGACCTCTGGAAGCACAACCATGATCTTAACAACCAAGTCATCTCCTCAGCTCCCTCATGGTACTGACTCTTTAAAGTAAGTGTGGGACATAGTCACAGGACCATGTTCCCTGTAGACTAATGGAGTTTTTATCTTGGAACTTGGTTAACTGTTGCAAAATGATTATCTATTATTAATAATAGTAATTATTAATGGGAGACATTTAAGCTGTCCTGTGTGATCACCTTCTTCCTTCCTTCTTCTTTGCTTATCCTTCTTGAAAAATTGTTGCTCATGCTTCAAATTCTAATGAATTCTAATGAATTATTCCATTTCAGGACTGTTGGAACTTGGTTGAGAACATTGCAAGAGGTTCCAGCATTGTGATCTGTGTCACACATGAGGGGGGAGGCATGGCCTCTTCATGCCTCTTTAACTTCTCTCATACATCTTTATACAACTAAGGGCTGGTCACGGGTCTGCTGAGTAAACACCACCCATAAAGACCTTGTGGTCCTGCTCAGAGCACACAGCACTGGATGCCCTTTGGCTCATCCATTTGCACTTAAATTTCTCACCTTCAGTTTTCCTTTGACTCAATATCCTTTTTGGTAGTGTAATATTTTGATCACGCAAAATTATGAAAAACATTGTGTATAGGCAATAGTCATGCATGCACTACCCAGACTTAACGAATGTTCCAATTTAGTTCTGTTTATCATTTCTTTGTAGAGCTATTTTGTGTTTGCGTCTTCCCTACATATTCCACTTCATTTCATGAGATGCCAGTGATCTGGGGTTAGAGTCCCCGACTTTAACTAGGTGCTCATGTTGCTGTGTAACTAAGAATGGTGTTGCATAACTAAGACGTGGATTATGTAATGTCTGGATCAGATTCTGAGTTCCTGGGCATGCTTCCAGCTATAAAATCCACCTGGTTAGGTTTAATCCTCTCTGCTTTGCCAATGCAGGTTGTATGATGGTCGACAGCCTGTGCTGGCTATCACAGATCCAGACATAATCAAAACAGTGCTGGTGAAGGAATGCTACTCTACCTTCACAAACCGGCGGGTAGGCATCTATGCAAAAATACCTTCACCTCTGATTGCTTACATATCAGGGTCTTTTTGATGTGTGTTTACATGCATGTGGTATATTCTAACACGTGCAGATGCATATACCCACACACATACAGGCCAGAGGAGAATGTTGAATATATTGCTCTACTGTTCTCTCTATTCCCTTGTGACAGGGTCTTGGACTGAACCTGGTGCTAAGCTGTTAGCCAGCAAGTACTGGCACTTTTCCTGTTCCTAACCCTCAAAGAGCTGGGATTACAGGTGCTCAGAGTCACATCTAGCTTTTTATAAAGTATATTAGAACTCAGTTCCTTATGTTTATACAGCCAGTATTCTTTCCTACTGAGCCACCTTTCCAGAGTCCCATTTATATGGTAGTTTTTCTTTTACCATAATTTCATAGGTCATTGGACCAAATGTACAACAAGTATCCATGTGTTCTTCATATTCTTTGACTCAGTGGTGATGCTTTATATAACTGTAAATTTAGTATACTTTTATGGTAGGAAATTTGCATGGCCCATACATTTTATTCAGTATCAGTTTTACATGCCTGTATTTGGTAGTGTGTGTGCATACAGGTGTGTAACTCCATGCATATTTATTTGTCCAGCCTTGTAAACCACAGAATTGCTCCTTCACGACAGTCTGTTTGAGTTGCCACATGCATCTTATCTTTTCTTCTTAATTGGAAATTATTTTATCTTTAATTTCTATATGATTGGCATATATTTATCATACAATGGAGTGGGCTTTCTTGTGATATTTTGAATTGTTTAAATAGTTATTTTATATTTGTTTGTTTGTTTGTTTGTGTGTGTGTGTGTGTGTGTGTGTGTGTGTGTGTGTCTGTACATGTGTGTGCCTATATGAACCTGAGGAGGCCAGAGGAGGATGTTAGACGTGCCACTCTGTTACTCTGCGGCTTTGCCTAGTCTGAAATGCCAGTGAGCTATTGGTATCTGCCTGTCTCTGCTCCCTAATGGTGAGTGATAGGCACCTTTGGCCATGGCCAACATGTTCTAAAATATGGGCTGTTATAGATCCAAACCCAGGTTCTCATGCTTGAATCTTACCTTCTGAGCCATCTCCCCAGCAGAGTGATTGATTTCATCTGTGAATGCTTTATGTTTCTTCATTCCTTTAAATTTTCATTGATTTATTTTATGAACATTTTTTTATTGCTTTTGTTAAATTCATACCTAAAGTATTTAGTTTTCTTTGGAATGATTGTGAAAGTCATTGTGCATTTAATGTAGTTTTCCATATTTTCACATACTTTACTAGTGTGCCTGAAGTTTTGTGAATTGACTCATTTGTAAGCCCCAAAATGTTTGCTTGCTCATGAATTTTATGAATTCTCTAACTTGACATTATCTTTCCGATCTACATAGTTTTTATTTTATTTTTTTCTAAGCTTACTGTGCTACCTGTGGGATCTAATATAATGTCGAACTTTACTTTAAAATCATATAAACTTTAATCTTCCATAATTGGCCACAATTTATTTTATTTTATTAAAGATTATTTTTATTTATTTACAATCTACTCATTGTCCCCTTCCTGGTCTCCCTTCTCACAGTTCTTCATCCCATTTCTCCTCCCCCTGTCCCCAAGAGGATGCTCCCCCCCACCAGACCTCCCCCTCTCTGAGGCCTCAAACCTCTTGAGGATTAGGCACATCTTCTCCCATTGAGGCCAGACCAGGCAGTCCTCTGCTATATATGTTTCTGAGGCTTCAGACTAGCTTGTGTGTGTTGCCTGGTTGGTGGCTTAGTCTCTGGGAGCTCCTAGGGGTCCAGATTACTTGAGACTGCTGGTCTTCCTATGAAGTCACCTTCCTCCTCCTCCTCCTCCTCCTCCTCCTCCTCCTCCTCCTCCTCCTCCTCCTCCTCAGCTTCTTCTATCCTTATCCTAATTCAACCACAGGGGGCCCAGACTTCAGTCCAGTGGTTGGGAGTAAGTATCTGTTTCTGTCTCAGCTGCTGGTTGGGCCTCTCAGAGGAAAGCCCTACTAGGCCCCTGTCTGCAAGCACATCATAGCATCAGTAATAGTGTCAGGCCTTGGTGTCTCCCATGAGGTGGATCCCAGTTGGATGGGTAACTGGACTGCCTTTCCCTCAGTCTCTTCTCCATTTTTGTCCCTACAATTCTTTTAGACAGGAGCAATTTTGGGTCAGAGTTTTTGACTGTGGGTTAGTAACACCATTCCTCCTACTGAGGCTCTGTCTGTCTACTGGAGGTGGACCCTTCAAGGTCCCTCTCCCCACTGTTGGGCATTTCATCTAAGGTCCCTCTCTTTGAGTCCTGAGAGTCTCTCACCTCCCAGGTCTCTGGTACTGTCTAGAGGGTCTCTCTACCTCCTACATTCTGAGGTTGCATATTTCCATTCATTCTGATGACTCTCTGGGCTTCTCTCCTATCCCCCCATACCTGATCATATTCCCCCTTTACCCTCCCTCTTTTCTCTCCCATCTAGATCCCTCCCTCCTTCTGCCTCGCACGATTATTTTCTTTCCCATACTATGCAGGGTTGAAGCATCCTCACTTGGCCTTTCTGCTGTTAAATTTTAAATTCTGTGGGTTGTATCCTAGATATTATGTATTTTGGGGCTAATATCCACTTATTAGTGAGTACATACCATGTATATCCTTTGGAGTCTGGATTACCTCACCCAGGATGATATTTTCTAGTTCCATTTATTTGCCTGCAAAATTCATGATATCCTCATTTTAGTAGCTGAATAGTATTCCATTGTGTAAATGAAGCACATTTTCTGTACCTATTCTTCCATTGTGGGACATCTGGTTTGTTTCAGCTTTTGGCTATCACAAATAAGGCTGCTATGAACATCATGGAGCATGTGTCCTTCTGGTATGGTGAGGCATCTTTTAGGTATATGCCCATGAGTGATACAGCTAGGTCTTCAGGTAGGTCTATTTCCAATTTTCTGAGGAACTGCCAGGTTGACTTTCAGAGTGCTTGTACCAGTTAGCAATTCCACTGGCAATGGAGGAATGTTTCTCTTTCTTTAAATCCTCGCAAACATCTGCTGTCACCTGAATTCTTTATTTTAGCCATTTTGTTTGGTATAAAGTGGAATTTCAGGGTTGTTTTGATTTGAATGTCTCTCCCTGATGACTAAGGACTTTGAACAATTTTAACTGTTGTTCTTAAGTTTTTGTGACTTTCTATGCAACCCTTATAATATTTCATTGAATCTTTTAATTGTACACACTAGAAGAGTTAGGCATTATATTGAAATATTGATCTACTCAAGCCAACTTTTATCAAACCTCTGCAACTGAAACCATCCCCTCTATCTCCAGCCTCCTAGGGAGTGAGTCATTTGAAACATACAAATTCTGGGCTATTTAATGACATTTTAATTCTAAATAATTTGTAAGTAAGTCATACCTGCCAACATTTTTTTCTTTTATGCACAACTGTGGAGTTTTCCAAACCTTTTTGTGGCAACATCTCTTTTGCTTTGGATTCTAGAGCTTTGGTCCAGCGGGGATTTTGAAAAAAGCCATCTCTATATCTGAGAATGAAGAATGGAAGAGAATCCGAGCCCTGCTGTCTCCAACCTTCACCAGTGGGAAGCTCAAGGAGGTAATGAAGTAATAAGCTTTTTGTTGGAAACATGAATAATAGATTTGGGGACAGGTAAGGTGGAAGATCACAACCCCTTTACAAGCAGTGCCCACTGAGTCAAAACTTCCTAACAATGGCTTTATGAGTTAATGTGACTTCTTCCATTGTCCTTGGAAAAGCTGTGTCCACTGGGAATTGAGTCCCTCACTCACTATGCATGGATTTTGTTTTGTGTGCAGATGTTCCCCATCATTAACCAGTATACAGATGTGTTGGTGAGAAACATGAGGCAGGGATTAGAGGATGGAAAGCCCACCAGCATGAAAGAGTAAGTACTAACACAGTCATTGGGTACTTGTCTTAATTACTTTGCTTTTGCTATGACAAAATACTCTAACAAAAGCAACTGGAGGAAGAAATGTTTCATCTTGGCTATGGTTTCAGGGAGATACAGTCATGGCAGGAGTAGGACGCTACCTTATCATACTGCATCTACAATCAGAAGAAAGGAAGTATGACTAGGCTACATCAAGACCTGCCAAAAATGATTTGCTTCCAATGAGTCTCTACTTCCAAATGTTGCCACACTTTCTCCAGACAGTGGCACTAGTTTGGGACTAAATGTTCAAATACACAATCCTCTGTTGGGATGTGCACATTCACATCATAACAGTAGTGCTAGGAGACTCCATAACTACCTACTGGGGAATTGGAGTTTCCAATGTTAAGTCATTTATTGAAGTTACTCCAGAACTAGTCAAAAGTGGTTTTTATGGTGTTGCCACTGATTACAACATCTCAGACTATGACTGGAGTTAAGACCAAAGGAAACTGGAGACATCCCTGTAGCAGCATTAGGACTGTTAAGGGGCCACTCTGGAAAGGAGTGTCTCCTATGAGAAAGTAGGGTGCTCAATAGAGAATGAGTCTCAACTTTGTATTCAAGATTCATTATTAACTTGTCTATTCCATTATAATTGTTGAAGTTCTAGAAAAAAGATAGTTTAGAAAGAAGGAACTTTATCTTAACAAAGTTGTTAGTGTGATTTCAATAGAAAAGAGTGGAGAAAGTACTCAGCACATATTAGGATGCTGTGTGTATACCAGGAAAGTTAAAACATCAAACCACTTATATTCCATCATAGACTTTTTGAGACTATCAGTGAAATAGAAAATATTTCTTTGGGCTGTCAAGATAATTTTGTGGGTTAGGGTACTTGCCACATGAGTTAAATCTCTGGGAGTGGGAGAGAATTGACATCCACAATGAAGAACAAAATAAAAGAGTATACACATGCTTAGTATTTAGCTTATCTTTCCCACAGTTACACAGTGCAGAACCAAACCCAGGGAATGCTGCCACCCATAGTGGAGGATCATGTCTTTTCACATTAATTAACAATAATCAAAGCAACACCTCATAGGCCTGTCCAACTGGTAGAAACAATTTCTTTTCTCCACTGACTGAGGATTATGTCACTCTGATAATTAAAGCTAACAGTCATAGATAGTATCCATGTCATCCCACATCACAAAGATAGTCACAACACTGTCATCTGTCAAACTTTTCACAAGTGAGTGTGACAGAAGCAGGACATGGTAGACAGGGTTTCTGTATGACGTTCTGACTGTCTTGGCTGAACATGTCAATTTACTCCTGCTTCACACTTTATATATCTTAGCTAGACTAAGAAGATATTTGTTTCTTTCCATCTCTCTTCAGCATCTTTGGGGCCTACAGCATGGATGTGATCACAGCCACCTCATTTGGAGTGAATGTTGATTCCCTCAACAACCCACAGGATCCGTTTGTGGAAAAAATCAAGAAGCTCTTAAAATTTGATATCTTTGATCCACTATTCCTCTCAGTGAGTACGTAACCTAATGTTTCATTCTTTCTGCCTTTTTAAGCAATAGTGTAGTGAAAGATAATCCACATATGTTGTAGACAGAACAGTATTCGGTTTTCAGTATATTTAAAGTATTTCCAGCTCTCACTGTTAGCTGTGGAACATCTTTGTTATCCTAGAAACTCTGTACTTTTAATGACCAATTCCTTACCTCCCTCATGCATAAACAACAAGTAAGTCTACTTTCTAACAGTATAGATTTGCCTATTCTGAACACTTTATATGAATGAACTTGTACAATCTGTCACCTTTTGTGTCTGGCTTCCAAATTAGTATGCTTTAAAAGTTCATGCATCTTGAAGTGTATATTAGTATACCTAATTTTTTCTATGGCAGAATCTCATCCCATTGTAAGAACATGACATGCTCTATTTATTTGTGGCTGGTGGATGTTTGGAATATTTTAACTTTTTGGCTTTTGAGAACAGTGCTGCTATGAACACTCACATACACGTTTGTGTCTGAACACACTTTAAGTTGTATTGGATGTATACTTGAGAAGAAGTGCTGAGTTGTATAGTAATGTCTAATACAGAGTGCTGAAGGAACTGTGTTTTGTCACAAAAGGGTGTTGGCTTTTCTCAAAGATTGTTTACATTTATTCATCTGTTTTTCACATTTTTCAATTGCATTGATGTGCTCAGTTGTATATAAGAGCATCCTTGAGGTGACAACTACCTAGTTAGAATAATATACCTCTTTTATAGTCACCAGATTCAGTAGACTAATATTATGTTGAAATCTTCTTTTTACATATTTATAAGTATTGTTTATTTGTAGTTTTCATATGATATTCATGTCTGGTTTGAATATTAGAGGCACTACTTATCTTATTTTAGGGATACTTTCATGTCTTTCTATATTTTGGAAGTGTTTGGGAAGAAATGGGATATTCTTTTCTTTAAGCATTTGGTAAAATTCAGCATTGAAACCGTCTGGTCTTAGGCTTTCCTTGTGGTCACCATGTTTTTTTTTTTTTTTTTTTAAATCAGGCATACTTTTAATTCTGTACATAAGGCAAGATAGGAGAAGGTAAAGATCCAATATGATCCAGGAACACATTTATAAGATAATCTGATTTTATCATAGTTCTCCAGTTACTCTAGACTGTGAGAGATGCTATGGGTTTCTGTGTACTTGCTGTGTAGCATGTAACATCTCTTGCCACAGGCCTATTATTCATGGTATGCATTTCATTTTGAGCCAGCTTCTATGGTTTGTGAACGTCTAGGAATCTGTACATTCTAGTTAAGTTACATAATTGAGGCTATTGTTCTAGCCCTCCGTTTATTAATAGAATTCATTTATATGCCCTTATGTTTTTCATAACATTATCGCCCTCCTACTACACTATGCATGTTAGTAATCTGAGTCATCGCTATTTCTAGAACAATCCCAGCTAACACTTTGCTAACTCTGAAGATATTTTTTACAGAAGCATCTTTGTTTTCATTGGTTTCCTTCATGCTTTTTATTTCATTCGTTTGTACTTTGGTTGGTAGTATCCAGTCTCTCTGCTCAAATTGTGTTTTCTCTTTTCTTTTAGTGAACATGCTAGAAAGTGTTGGCATGTGAGGCCAGCTTTTCTTTAACAACCCTAACCTCTCTTCTGAGTATTGCTTTGCCTCCATCTTACAAGAACCTTTTTTTGGTGTGTTTTTGGTTAAAGTTATTGTCATCATCATCATCACCATCATCATTATTTTTGTGTGTATATATTCATGTGTGGGTAGGTACTTGTATATATGGGTGCACATAAATATACAGAGATAAACCTCAGAAGAAAACCTCAGGCCTTTTATTAAGGCTCAATCTGATACCTTTTATTAAGGCTCTCTCATTGGCCTGGAACTTTGCTAGGTAGGCTGGCCTAAGTGACCATCAGGCTTACAGAATTCATTCTCTCTACCTCTCACAGTCCATTCTGAGCCACTGCACTTGCCCCTAACATGAGTAGTAGGAGCTGAACACAGATTCTCACATTTGAAAGGCAAGCACATTACCCATTGAGTTATCTCTCCACCCCTAAAAGCTCTTTCTTTTTTTCTATTGGATATACTCTATATTTACAATTCATTTCCCTTTTTCTGGTTCCACACCCCCCAAAGGTCCCACATGCCCTTTTCCCTCCCCCTTCTCCCTTTTCTACCCCTTCCCTCTTCCCTGTTCTTGTATTCCCCTACACTGATGCTTTGATCCTTTCCAGCACCAGTGTCCACCCCTTTCTTCTTGTCAGACATCATTTGGTATATGGATTGTGTCTTTGGTGTTCCAAGATTCTAGGCTAATATCCACTTATCAGTGAGTGCATACCATGGGTATTCTTTTGAGACTGGGTTACCTCACTTAGTATGATGTTCTCCAGCTCCACCCATTTTTCTAAGAATTTCATGAATTCATTGTTTCTAATGGCTGAATAGTACTCCATTGTGTATATATACCACATTATTTTGTATCCATTTCTCCGTTGAGGGACATCTGGGTTCTTTCCAGCTTCTGGCTATTATAAATAAGGCTGCTATGAACATAGTGGAGCATGTATCCTTATTGCATGCTGGGGAATCTTCTGGGTATATTCCCAGGTGTGGTATAACTGGGTCCTCCAGAAGTATCATGTCCAGCTTTCTGAGGAAGTGCCAGACTGATTTCCAGAGTGGTTGTACCAGCTTGCAGTCCCACCAGCAGTGGAGGAGTGTTCCTCTTTCTCCACATCCTCGCCAACACCTGATGTCTTCTGAGTTTTTAATCTTAGCCATTCTGACTGGTGTGAGGTGAAATCTCAGGGTTGTTTTGATTTACATTTCTCTAATGACTAATGATGTTGAACATTTTTTAAGGTGTTTCTCAGCCATCCAAATTTCTTCAGGTGAAAAGTCTTTGTTTAGCTCTGTACCCCATTTTTGGATAGGGTTATTTGGTTTTCTGGGGTCTAACGTCTTGAGTTCTTTGTATACATTGGATATTAGCCCTCTGTCGGATGTGGAGTTGGTGAAGATCTTTTCCCAATTTGTTGGTTGCCGATTTATCCTTTTGACAGTGTCTTTTGCCTTACAGAAACTTTGTAATTTTATGAGGTCCCATTTGTCTATTCTTGCTCTTAGAGCATAAGTAATTGGTGTTCTGTTCAGGAAGTTTCCTCCTGAGCCAATGTCCTCCAGGGTCTTCCCCAGTTTCTTTTCTATTAGTTTTAGTGTGTCTGGTTTTATGTGGAGGTCCTTGATCCACTTGGAGTTGAGCTTAGTGCAAGGAGATAAGAGTGGATCAATTCTCATTCTTCTGCATATTGACCTCCAGTTGAGCCAGCACCATCTGTTGAAAAGGCTATCTTTTTTCCATTGGATGTTTTCAGCTCCTTTGTCATATGTAAGTACACTGTAGCTGTCTTCAGACACCCCAGAAGAGGACATCAGATCTCATTACAGGTAGTTGTGAAACACCATGTGGTTTCTGGGATTTGAACTCAGGACCTTTGGAAGAGTAGTTAGTGCTCTTAACCACTGAGCCATCTCTCCAGCCCTTTCAGCTCCTTTGTCGAAGATCAATTGACCATAGATGTGTGGGTTCAATTCTGGGTCTTCGATCCTATTCCATTGATCCGCCTCCCTGTCTCTGTACCAATACCATGCAGTTTTAAACACTACTGCTCTGTAGTATTGCTTGAGGTCCGGGATATTGATTCCCCCAGAAGTTCTTTTACTGTTGATGATAGTTTTAGCTATCCTGGGTTTTTTGTTATTCCAGATGAATTTGAGAATTGCTCTTTCTAACTCTATAAAGAACTGAGTTGGGATTTTGATGGGGATTGCATTGAATCTGTATATTGCTTTCGGCAAGATTGCCATTTTAACTATATTAATCCTGCCAAC
Organism: Apodemus agrarius; assembly: GCA_964023405.1. Taxonomy (NCBI): domain Eukaryota; kingdom Metazoa; phylum Chordata; class Mammalia; order Rodentia; family Muridae; genus Apodemus; species Apodemus agrarius. The sequence continues at coordinate 29,770,096 of OZ030028.1, forward strand.
CCACAAGCATGGAAGATTTTTCCATTTTCTGATGTCTTCTGATCACCTTGATTAAGTACAGCACTGGGCTAAAGCCTGATTTATCAAAAAACCAAACCAAGCCAAACCAACCACAAATACCACATCCCCCAGTCTCCCTTAGTCCGACATGTGAAAGGTGAGAAGTAAAGGAATTTAACCTTGAAACTATGTGGCAAGAACAATTTATATCACTTCTATGTTGGTGGCAATGCACTGACATACCCTTTCCCTGCAAATGGCCTAGAACCTGAGCAAGAGGGAACGTGTCTCAGTGGGGATCCTGATGACTTACTGTTTTGATTGTCAGAATGTGTATAACTTCTCCAGGTACATTTTTGTATTTTCACCATGGTTTCTCTTTTTTCCCCCTCTAGCACTCTTTCCATTCCTTACCCCAGTATTTGAAGCACTAGATGTCTCCTTGTTTCCAAGAGATGTCATAAGCTTTTTTAAAACGTCAGTAGAAAGAATGAAAGAGAACCGCATGAAAGAGAAAGAAAAGGTAATAACCGATCATGATCACGTGAGGACCAATGTATTTCCAATTCTCTTTATCAAACAAATATTCATACACACACACACACACACACACACACACACACACACACACTTACTTCCTCTGTATCTTTAAAAGTCAGGTGGAGGATTGAAGGTTAAGGATAGGAGAATTTGGATAGTTTGAAAACAGTGAAGAGTGTAGAGATTGGGAATAAAAAAATAAAATGAGCCAGAGTATTTACAATTAAACGATATGCCTGACACAGAATAAATATTTTTAAGGCAAGAACTTCACTGCATGCCAGGAAAAAGAGATTTTTTTTTGCATACAATTTGTGGGAAGTAAGTTAGGGGAATAAGGTTTTTTATTTTCTCACTGCCAGGGATAAAACCAAGATCTTTGCACTTGGTTAGCAAATGTGTCATCCTTGAACAATGGTCCAAGTTGCCCTGCATTTTGCTTAATTTTATTCCAGAGTTGCATATTGAGAATAGGGTTTATGGTTTTGATGTTGGATCAGGAGATCCCAACCAGAGCAACCATTATTAATGACTTATTTTTTCAAGGATTAAGTCTTCTGTGGTCTTAGTTCTCACCAGAGGAAAAAAAGCAAAACATTAAAAATAGAACTTTCATGTGCTAGTCATATAAAGGCATAAGCTTGTGTGGGAGACATCTGTACTCCCATGCTTACTGAATCCACTTAAAAAATTCCAAAAGATATAGAGGAGTGGGCTTTGAAAGTTCTCATCGTGAATGAGTAATAGATGTTGAGAAAAATATGTTTAACCCAATTTTAGCAGCATTTAATGTATACCTGTATCAAATTTTCAGTTTGTTCAATTGTCATGTATATTTTTAAATGTATCAGTAAATGTAACTTTAAGGGAGTAAGGAAGGGGAGCAGGATTGGGTACCCTACTATTGCTGAGGATCATAGAATTCTAGCTTGGGGTGTAGAACATTTAAAGATATTCTCCCCTAAACTATTGATGGGATCTGGAGATGGAACGAGTTTCATCTATAGGGATACTGGTTTGAGACTGAGATAGAAAGATACAAGATCAAAGCCCACTTCTTCCTGTGTAAACATACATCTGAAGGGAGGGAGCTGACCAGGACTGTTCAGAACCCAGAGAACTCAGGTTCTGTCAAAGAGAAGAGGGACCAAAGTCATTGGGCCAAGAGCCAGTGTTCACTTAGGAAAGTGTTCTGTTCCCCAGAGTGTGCATATGTATATTTTTGTTTATCTTTGTCTTTAGGAACTCTAGCCATACTTCTGGACTTTAAATAATGTCTGGACTTCTGGACATTATTCTCAAAATGGTTGCTAGTTCTGAACCTGACTCACCCTCACCTCTCAGCTGACCTTACATCTCTCAAAATTATTTTCTTTCAGCAAAGAGTTGATTTTCTTCAACTGATGATAAACTCCCAGAATTCCAAAATCAAAGAATCTCATAAAGGTAAGCAAGGATGTTTTATGTTTAATGATGGGGAACCTCAGAGTTGGGAGTCTGTTCTAGAAATATTCAGGAGCCTTTTCAAGTAAATGAATATGTCTCCAAATTGAAAACAATTACAACTTTTCCAAACCCAACCCAACCCAACCCAACCCAACTCAACTCAACCCAACCCAACCCAACCCAACCCAACCCAACCCAACCCAACCCAACCCAACCCAAAGATGTAGACAGTATATACAGCAGCCAGAAGAGCTTTACAGAATCACAGGATTATTACTGTGTTCAAAGCCTGAAGGGGAGTTATAGCATGTACTTCAGGTCATCAGTGGTCGCTGGATCTTGTACCACAGAACAATTACCCTCTTAGCCTCATCTAGACTCATGGAGTCAGAAGCTGTCCCTGGAGATTTGCATCTAGACATCCAGTGAGCAGGTATAGTTCCACAGTGGTGATGGTCACTGGAAACACAGGGTGCTAGTCTACCTCACACTTGATTTAGAGTCAAGCTTTGGTTTCTTGTCTAGTTGATAAGTAATGTTTGGAGAAAACTTGGTATTAAGCATATATACAACTCCTCTTCATAGTTTACCTACTCATTTCCCATCATGGATGGCTTTTGAGGAAACCATTTCTGTGATAGTTGAAGAAAGATGGCTTTCTAATTCCACCATGTCCCATGCAGCTATGAGTGATGCTCCATGTAAGAGAGGGACAAGCTGCCCACTTTCTTTGTTTCATTTAAAAAGTAGTTAACAAGGTTTAGAGAAATTACAGGCATATATTCAATTTCAGCTGAATATATACAGGCATTTTATATATTCCCAACCCATTATGTGCATGACCTCACATTGTTTTTAGAATATATCTTATAAATTCACTTATTTTGTTTGTGTTTGTGTATGGGCATGCACATGTAATGGTGTGAGTGTGAAACTTAGAGAACAACTTGCATGAGACTGTCCTCTTCTTCCACCCTGTGGGTTCATGGCATGGAATTCAGTTCATTGGGCTCAGCCCTATATCTGCTGAGCCATCTAGCGGGACCATCATGCCCTCTATTTTAATTAATCAATCAACCATCAATCAATCAATCAATCAATCAATCATTATAATTTGCTATTTATATTTACCAACCATTTATTAATTATAATTATTAATTAATCAATTAAATCATTCATTTTACATCCCAATATCAGCTTCTCTCTCCTCTACACGTTTCTTCCTCTCACAGCTCCTTCCCCAATTCCTCTTTCTTTTCTTTTGAGAATGGAGAGCACGTCTCCCATCACCTCACTTTGGCACATCAAGTCACTGTAGAATTAGGTGTATCCTCTCTCACTGAGGCCAGACAAACTCAGTTAGGAGAATGAGATCTATAGGCAGGAAACAGATTTAGGAATAACCCTTACTCTAATTGTTGGAGGACACATGAGGATGAAGCTGTATATCTGCTCATATTTGCAGTGGTGTGTGTGTGTGTGTGTGTGTTTGGTCTAGCCTATGATTGCTCTTTGGTGGTTCAGTCTCTAGGAACCCCCAAAGGTTTAGGTTAGTTGACTCTGTTGGTCTTTCTATGGAGTCCCTATCCTCTTTGGGTCCTTCAGTCCTTCCCTCACCTCTTCCATAAGACTCCTTCCATTATGGGTCTCTCCTCTGTTTTGGTCAGCTGTTGAGTGAACCCTCAGAGGACAGCTATGCTACGATCCTGACTGCAAGCATAACAGTATTATTAGTAGTGTCAGGGTTGGTTCTTGCTCATAAAATAGGTTTCTTTCTTTCTTTTTTTTGAGACAAGGTTTCTCTGTATAGCCCTGGCTGTCCTGGAACTCACTCTGTAAACCAGGATGGCCTCAAATTCAGAAGTCCACCTGCCTCTAAAGGCATTCACCACCACTGCCCAGCAAGGATAGGTTCCAAGTTGGGCCAGTCATTGGTTGGACATTTCCTCCATCTTTGCTATATCTTTGTCTCTGTACATCTTGAAGGCAGGACACATTTTTTGTAGGTTTTGTGGGTGGGTTGCTGTCCTTATCTTTCCACTGGGAATCCTGCCTGGCTACAGAAAGTGGTATCTTCAGGATTCATATCTCCAACTTCTAGGAGTTTCAGCTAGACTAACCTTCATAGATACCCTGGGGCTTGTCCCCACTCCAATCTCTGGTCTTTGGCATGTCCTAGAAAAGCCTCACACCCACCAATTTCCATTCTCTCGTCTGCTCTCCCAAAATGTGATTCCCCTATCTGCTCTGCTTCTCTTCCCATTCCCTCTCCCACCTAGTTCCCTCCCTCCACCTACCTCTTATATTTATTTTATTTCCCCTTCTGAGAAAGATTCAACCAGCCTCCCCTGGGCACTCCTTGTTATTTGGCTTCTTTGGGTCTATGGATTGTAGTATAGGTATCCTGTATTTTGTGGCTAATATCTACTTATAAGTGTCTTCATACTATGTATGTCCTTTTTGGTCTGGGTTACCTTACTCAGGATGATATTTTCTAGTTCCATCCACTTGCCTACAACAGTAATGATATCCTTGTTTTTAATAGATGAGTAATATTCCATTGTATAGATGTACCACATTTTCTTTATCCGTTCTTTAGTCGAGGGACATCTAGGTTGTTTCCAATTTTTGGCTATTACGAATAAAGCTGCTATGAACATAGTTGAGCAAGTATTCTTGTGGAAGGTGGAATATCTTTTGGATATATTCCCAGGAGTGGTATAGCTTGGTCTTGAGTTAGACCTATTTGCAGATTTCTGAAAAATAGCCAAATTGATTTCCAGAGTGATTGTACATGTTTGCACTCCCACCAGAAATGGAGGACTGTTCCCCTTGCTTCACATTCTTGACAGCATGAACTGTCCCTTGAGATTTTGATCTTAGCCATTCTGATTGCTGTAAGGTAGAATCTCAGGTTCATTTTGATTTGCATTTCCCTGAGGACATATCTAAAGATGTTGAACATTTCTTTAAGTGTACATTTCTTGACAATCAGAGATTCTTCTGTTGAGAATTCTGTTTAGTTCTGTACCTTATTTTAAAAATTGGGTTATTTGAATTCTTGAGTTCTTTATATATTTTGGATACTAGCCCTCTGTCAGATATAGGGCTAGTGAAAAATCTTTTCTCAATCTGTAGGCTGCCATTTTGTTCTATTGACAGTTTCCTTTGACTTACAGAAGCTTTTCAGTTTCATGAGGTCCCATTTATTTATTATTGATCTTGTTGCCTGAGCAATTGGTGTTCTTTTCAGGAAGTTGTTTCCTGTACCAATGCATTAAGGCTATTTTTTTTTTTTTACTTTCTGTTCTATTAGAGTTAGTGTATCTGGTTTTACATTAAGGTCTTTGATCCACCTGGACTTGAGTTTTATGCAGGATGATAAATACGTGTCTATTTGTATTCTTCTACTTTCTGTTGCAAGATATTTCAGGTTTCTGCTAAATTTTTTCCATATAGGCCTGATATCATATTTGCTCAATGTTTCCAATTTCAATGTGAAATGAAATTTCAATTCCCAGTATGGGACATGGGATCTAGATGTAATTATTCTCCTGAGAAACTAAAATTCTTTCCATGAAAAAAATTATGAAAATGAAGCATGAATCCAGGGAATGTCAAAAAACGTTTCTTGTTTGTTTTTTTTGATAAGTCAGGCTTTAGTCCAGTGCTGCAGTTAATCAAGGTGATCAAGGTGATGGGAGAAATGGTTCAGTGGGTAATGTGCTTGCTTTGCCAATGTGAGAATCTGTGTTCAGTTCCTACAACCCATGTTAAGGGTGAGTTCAGTGGCTCAGAATGGCAACATGAGAGGGAGAGTATGTTGTATGTGTGATATGAATGTGTGTGTATGTGTGTGTGTGTGTGTGTGTGTGTGTGTGTGTGTGTGTGATATGAATGTGTGTATACATGTTTGCTGGTGTATAGACCCACAGATGTGTGCATGTTTATGGAGGAATAGGGTTGATGTCACAGATCATGCTCGATTGCTCTTCTATCTTAATCCCAGAAGCAAGGTCTCTCAACGAAACTCAAGAGCTAACAGATTTGGCTAGTCACTAGGCAGCTTGCTCTTATAATTCTCTATCCCTACCTTCTGAGGTTAGAATTACATGCAAGGCCTCTGTGCCTGTCTGACATTTAAGTGGGCTATAGGATTGGACAAAAACATTTCTGTATCCACATTCAATGATATAATCTCCCATGTTCATCTCTCTCTCTGTTTCTCTGTGTCTCTGTGTCTGTGTCTGTCTGTTTCTGTCTCTGTCTCTCTCTGTCTCTCTGTCTCTGTCTCTCTCTGTCTCTCTGTCTCTCTGTCTCTGTCTCTGTCTCTCTCTGTCTCTCTGTCTCTGTCTCTGTCTCTCTCTGTCTCTCTGTCTCTGTCTCTGTCTCTGTCTCTGTCTCTCTCTCTCTCTCTCTCTCTCTCTCTCTCTCAATGGTAGTGAGGAAAGAATTGGGAGTGAATGAATTCACCATTTGGACCAAACAGGAAGAATAGTTTATTGAGTGAATCGTAAGGGGGTAAGAGGGGCTGTGAAGTAACTAGAGTACTGTATGAAGCATAGGTTAATGTGCTGAGGGAGTTTTCACTCTAAAGAACTTGGACAATGAGTGTCATTATGTGTAGTTTTGTTGCTTGTGATTTATACCACACATTTGTGGGCAAGTTTAGACTTGACTGGGTAGTTTATACTTTATAAGAAGTTAACATGAGTCATTTGTGCATGCAATTTGTGTTGTAGTCCTTGCCTTGTAAAGAAGAGCCATGCAAGTAAGGAGCAAACACATAAAGACAGTTTTTCTTGGTCCAAGTTCAGCCTTAGTCAAAAGCTTGGGTTTTGTGGAACAGGACTGCAGTTCACAGTGTCGGGTACAGCACTCCACAGATGCAGTTTAGTTGCTGGTGAGGTTTCTTCCATTTGAGATTAGTCCAAAATTCTCTAATAAGGATAAATTTATTGAAATATTGTTAGTCACTACCCTTTTTTGTGCTTAGACAATATTAATTTTAAAACACTTCTAAAAGTACATAAACAGATTTCACATTAGCATGTTTACATTCTTGTAGGAAGAGACTGAACACCCATGCAGCGAAAAAAGGAGAATATGCTGTTTAAGCACCTAGAGACTTCATTTGAACAGCATTTACTTCTTTAGTTCCACACCAAGGTCTAACAAAATATGATCTTCCGATATCAATGAGGACTTAAGATATTATTTTTAATCTCTTTATTGTAAAGTTCATAAAGTGTCTTAACAGGCCAAAGATACCAAAGCCAAGAATACAAATGATAAGGTAGCTCATGCAGACCCTCCGTTTTCAGGCTGATACTCTCACATGGGCCTTTACTTGAGAAGAGCCCTGAAATTAGCTGGGTGCCAGTCAGCTTCAAGTACTCTCTCCTCCCTGTGCTGCTACCTGCTGGCAATAGTTTCAAAATAATAATAAATAGTGGTATTTTAGTAGAAAGCCCATTACTACTCATATAATGAGTTTTATCAGCATGTTAGTCATTACCTTTTAAATACAAGAATTATTTTCTAATATATATCAGTGTATGTCTGCATGTCTATGAGAGTATATGGGTTTAAGTACCTGGGAGGTCAGAGGAGGGTATCAATTCCCCTGGAGCTGGGGTTATAGGCAGTTTGAGCTGCCCACAACTGAACTCAGTCCATTTTCAAGAATGACCTGCTCTCTTAATAGGTTGAGCCATTTGTCCAGTCCATCACTCAATACTCCGTGGCTATTCCTTTTCCTTTGCAGCTCCCTTAATTTCTGAATTGCAAATTTTAAAGACTAGCATTTCTTGTTTGTCCAAGAGATTATACATATAAATACCACAACTCTTGAAAGTTCAGATACTGCCCAGGGAGATGTGGGGAGATTTTGACACTACCAAGAACCTTCCAGTTGTTGATACTGGTCTCTACATCATACTTTGAGTCTTATTGCCTCAGGTTCTTTAAGACAGGTATAGTTCATGGATAGGCTTATGTTCTGTACCCTCAAGCTTTTCTATTGCATACTCATTCAAAACATTTCAAGGTTTGTATGTGGGTGCTGGGGATTCAAACTGAAGTCCCCATGTTTATAAAACAAATCCTTTTACTCATTGAACTATTTTCCTCACCCTGGGAAATCTTCATCTAAGTAAAATCGATGATAGTATTTTCTCTTAAGAAAAATTAAATTATCCCGTCTAAAACTTAGCTTGAGGTCATGGCTACATTTGCCTATATAGCCACAAAATTGGAGAATGGAGACAGAAGGACCCAGAGCTCAGTGGACAGCCAAACTAGCTGAAATGATGAGATTTTAATTCAGTAAGAAACCCTATCCCAAAATAATGGCACAGAGAATGATGAAGGAAGACACTGAAGTCCTGTTCTGAGTCTATGTTCACATGTGCCTGCATACCCGCGTTTGGATCTTACACATATACACTATGTGTATGAGTGCACATATGAATGCACACACATTCAAATAAAGTAAAACAACAAAAATCTTGAAATGGAGCAGACTGAAAGTTAAAAATTTGGTACCAGCCTGTTAGTAATTGAGCAGTTATGATTTCAATTTTTAAAAAGAGCCAAAATTAAAATTGAACAAAACAAGGTATATTTCTAGTTATCTATGGGGCATTCTGGAGAAACTGTATACATTACACAGTAATACTTCTTATTGAGATTTCTCAGCTGGGGAGATATTGAGGATGTCAGAATGCAGAGATAGTCAAAAGGAGTGTAGGCCTTAGGAGGCTCAACAAAAATGACTTTCCCATTTCAATCCCTTGTCAGACCAGTGTGAGAATGAAGCCCTTTGCAGTGACTGTGAATTGCTTTCTCATCATCTTTTTAGCGATTTGGGATATTAGTTAGATTGTTTTTCATCCAAATAATGATTTTTTAATGTATTGATCTCCTTTACCTAAAATGTATTGAGTGGGCCAGTGATATTGGTAAGCTATATTCATAAAAAAGGGCACTTGCTGCCAAGCCAAAGACCTGAGTTCAAACTCCAGGACCCAATTCTCACCCCTACAAGAGTGCTATAACACTCTCCCCCTCTCTGTCTCTCTCTGTCTCTGTCTCTGTCTCTGTGACACACACACACACACACACACACACACACACACACACAAAATAAATAAAATAAATTAAAATGAGTTCTCTTTCCCATTAGCATTATCCGATGTGGAGATTGTGGCTCAGTCAGTTATCTTTATTTTTGCTGGCTATGAGACCACTAGCAGTGCTCTTTCCTTTGTTTTGTATTTGCTGGCCATTCATCCTGATGTACAGAAGAAACTGCAGGACGAAATTGATGCAGCTCTTCCCAATAAGGTGAGGGGAGGGGACATAGGGAGGGAGGAAGGGAAGAGGAGAAGCATTGGCATGAATGACTACTTAACCCAGGCAGGGAGAAATTTTCAACAAAATTTTAAGCATTGAGTCCTTCACCATCTTTATTTAAGGTTTCTAAAAAGAGAAAAGAATGAGAAACGGACATTGGATGATGCTTTTTATGAAAATAACATTGTAGACAAATGCTGGGATAGCTTGTCTGTCACAAAACTACCAAGAAACATCTACCAAATCACAGTGATATGGAAATGTGAGCATTGGTTAGTCAAGGGTCTGGATAGTAAGCTCTGTTGATGTAATGTATTGTACTGTTTGTAGCCTGAGTGTGACTGGCCTTGGCTGAACTGGGTAGGCAGATTGATTTAGTACTGCCATACACATCTCTCTCAACTCTTAAGTGACTCCTGAGTCATACTATATTATGGTATTCCCAAAAATCTAATATAGTAATTGTTACAAGTTTTACACATTGGTCTTTATAATTCTGCCCAAACTGTGGGCTGTGAGGCTATCTGGTTTATGGGGTGGTTACTCTCTTCAGAGCCCATAGGCAAGCCCCGAATGAACAACCAGCAGGCTGGACCAGTGACAGAGAGTGGGTTGAGTGGTGTATCCTGTTCTCATTGTGACTTTTACCAAGGTTGAAATTGAGCAGTGTGGTAGCAATGACTTGTATTTGTCTTTCATCACCTTTAATACAGGAGAGACTATTATCCCCTCAGATCATTTAACATTTTATCCTATCAATGCTTCCAAACTTCATATACAATCAAAAGTGGCTATATAGGATAATTTCAAACAAATAAATAGGTATTTGTTCTCTTCCTATGTTGTTTATAATACTTTCAAGAACACATGTGGAATTGTACTCTCTGTGGAATATTAACCATGTATGCTAAACTTTTGTGACTCTAATTATCATGATATGTTAGTTATAGTTCTTCAAAATAAAAAAATGTAGCATATAATGATGATTTCAGGTCCTGGGCTTGGGATTGTCACAAAGTCTTTTAGTATTTCATAATTATCCTACATTTATTAAAGATGCATCAAGCACCTTAAAGTATGCCAGTTATTAAAAATCTTTGTAAATGCTAAGGTCCTTCATCAATGTGAGTTTTTCTAGGGTAGTGCAATAATTTAGTTCTCCACAGATGAAAGCTAGCTTCCTTAATTTATGAAAACTCTGTCTCTTTTTGCAGGCACCCGCCACCTACGATAACCTGCTACAGATGGAGTATCTAGACATGGTAGTGAATGAAACTCTCCGAGTATATCCAATTGCTGGAAGACTCGAGAGAGTCTGTAAGAAAGATGTTGAAATCAATGGGGTGTTCATTCACAAAGGGACTGTGGTGATGGTACCAACCTTTGCTCTTCACAAAGACCCGAAGTACTGGCCAGAGCCTGAGGAATTCCGCCCTGAAAGGTACAAAGACTTGGCAAAAAGAAACTACCCAGACCCAGACTAGTCCAGTCTTGATGTGTCAAATCCTGGCGTTGAAGACACATAAGTAGCAATAACAGTTGGTCTGTGTTTCTGGTTATCATCTATCTCTCCATCCATCTATCCAAACTTTTAAGACAAGAGTAGCTTCTATCAGTTTTCTCAGCACTATCTTGTTTTATGCATTAGTCTTTTCATTCCTAGATTTAACTTGCTCTTCTGTCAGTTATTTCTATTACCTTTAGATAATATTACATTTTCTTTTTGACTAGACTGCCTCCTAGGTCCTCCAGTGTAACTGTAATAGTATCACCTAAGAGCCTGGTTTGAGCAGCCCTGTCTGAGGACAGAAGGGAACATGGGCCCTTCCACTCCTTCCTCTGCTGTTGTCCTGGACAGTTATCTTATCCTGTCTGACTTTTCCAAAGTCATGCCTCTTGCTGTCTAGATGTCTGATAGATCCTTCTTTGGAGATAGTTCAAGAGGTTTCTTCTGGAAAACTGGAGCCAAGATCAAGCTTCAGTCACAGTTTTACATTCTAGTCATTTTATTGGCAAACCAAATGAAGAATGGCATTTTTAGGGCAGTGGTTGGCAAGCCTAAAGGCTCAGGATCTAGGCAGTCATTGCATCTAACTGTGCACCTCCTGATTTCTGGTATTTTATGTTGTTGGCTATGATGTGCAATTTGGACACCATTAAGTCTGTGTATATAGTACTTGCTGAAGAAGTTAACTAGAGCTCATTAGTTCGTCTGTCTCCTAGACCAGGTGGCTTCTGTGCTTCCTCCAGTTTCAGCCACCCAACTTCCTATATTTTTTCACTTCCTATATTTTTTTGTGACACACATGATTGACTGTACTTCTGTTATATTCATTTAATAATGAAACCATATAATAAGTGTTTACTGTACATAAGGGACTACTCCAAACACTCATAAATAATTATGTTGATAAATTTCTACAACAGAGAATCTTTGACAAAGTAACAAATCTGTATTCAGGGCACTTCTAAGGGAATTCTATGTAACCAGCAACCATTCACCCATTCATTGTGTTTATTCACATATACCCACAACCCTCATTACATTTGTGAAACTACAATACTCTGTACATCAGAATTTTTGAGGACTCAGTCAGAGAAAATACACCTAACCCTAAGAGACTAGAGGCTCCAGGGACTGAGGAGGTCTGGTGTGGTGGGGGTGGGAAGTGGAGACATCCTCATGGAGATGGGGGAGGAGGTATATGATGTGCCACAATCAGAGGGTGGACCAGGAGGGGGATAGAATCTGAACTGTAAAAAAAAATTAAATAAAAAAATTAAAAAAGAAAAGAAAAGAAAAAGAACAATACATGGTTACTTTGCAATTGACACTTTTCCAGAAAGCAGTGTTTTTCTCCTAAGTATCATTTACATGTATCTAATTTGAATAAATTTTCTTTGTCCGCTTAGATTTTTATACCCAAAGGAACACACAGAGATATAAATTAATGATTATATTATTTTAGAGTAGCATTGTATATCTTTGTAAATTACCTGAATGAAGGGAAGAGCAAGAAAAAAGAAGGGAGAGGAGAAGGGAAAAAGGAAAAGGCTGAGGAAGGAAGAAAGAAGGAAGATAGGGAGGAAAGGGAAAGGTGGAGGGAGGGAAGATGGGAAGTTGGAAGGAACAGAATGAGAGATGGAGAGAAGTGGGGAGAACGGGAAGGTAAGCATCATGGGAAAGAAATAAGTGAAAGAAAGTAGAAAACAGAATAACAGAGAAAGGAGAATAACAGAGAGAAGAGAAAGGAAAACATCTTCAGTATTGGCACCAAATCCTCTGACTTTATCCTTTGACTTTAGTGAGTGTTAGTTCAGCCAATCACATACTTTCCCTCAATTGGCCTCATTTCTTGTGTCTCATAGGATAGACAGATGACACTCCATGCAATGATTGGGTTTTAAAGATAAATGTCTTTTGAACAGTACTCACCTCATCTCAACATGACTAAAAGGCTCTTCCATGGTAAAAGGAGATGAAGACTTGTAAAGTATAATTCCTATGGCATATCACTCATAGGTCCAGGGAACATCATGAATGAAAGGAGGGAAAAACTGTGGGAGCTAAAGAATCGGGGTGGTGTGCTAACAGTGTCTTCTAGCTAGAATGTGGCCATCACTATCATGAACACACAAAATCTGTGGCCACCTTTGAAAGAATTTACAAAATAGACATGAAAGTGGGTAAGGGACAAATTGGGAAGAAGAGAATGTTGGTGAAGGTATATGAGAAGTTAATATGGGAGGGGAAAATGACCACATTGCATTGTATCCAAGCAAGAAACTGCAAAAGTCATACTAGAATTTTCACAACCAGTCCATGCAAACGTCCTGTCTACTACTGCTTGTGGGTATCTAAGAGAAATCAAACAAGTTGCTGTTGTGGGTTTTATACTTCATTGATGCTTCATTAATGTGCTTTTTTTCTACTCCCGTGGGACCAGGTTCAGCAAGGAGAATCAGGACAGCATCAACCCTTATGCATACCTGCCCTTTGGGAATGGACCCAGGAACTGCATTGGCATGAGGTTTGCTCTCATGAACATGAAAGTTGCTCTTGTCAGAGTCCTGCAGAACTTCTCCTTCCAACCCTGTAAGGAAACTCAGGTCAGTGTGAATTTTCAGTAAGTTATGTTTTTTTACTGGAGTATTGGTTTGCAGAAAAGCATTTTGATTTTAGGAGGTTTTTTTTTTTTTTCAACATCTATTGGAGAGTTTAAGTATTTCAGTTTTAGAGTTGTAAATTTTGCTTTAAAAGACCTAAGTATAAAAATTGTCTAAACTTGTACCCAGAGTCCCCCCCCCTCAGAGGAGAAGAGGAGGGGAGATGGGAGGAGGGACTCTGTGAGGTAGGGGTTGGAAGGGGTGGGCTGTTATTGGGGTGCAAAATGAATGAATAAATAAATTAGTGGAAAAATTGTCTAAACTAAGGGGCTTTAGGGGACAGGTCAGTCAGTAAGGTTCTTGTCTTGAAAGCACATGGACTTGAGTTTAATCACTATAACCCATGCAAACCAAAGCCATCCATCCATCCATCCATCCATCCATCCATCCATCCATCCATCCATCCAACCATCCAACCATCCATCCAGCAAGCACTCAAGCATTCAAGCAAGCAACAAACCAACCAACCCAATCCACCTACCAACCAATAAACCCAGCTACCAGCCAATCAACCAATCCACTTAATATCAAATAGGTGTTTTGGTATGCACTTGTATTCCAAGATCCCAGCACTGGAAAGGCAGAGATCAGCAGATTTCTGGGGCTCACTAAGCAGCCAGCCTAGTATAGTTTCTTAGTTCCAGGCCAGTAAGAAACCCTGTCTGCCAAACAGGTAGATAGAACCTAAGGAGGGACTCTGGAAGTGAAAGTAGTTTTTGTGCACTTGTAAAAGCACTTTCGGCATTTGTGCATCTCTTCTTTGCATTTGTTATTGTCACTTCATTGATTGCTTCTTGTACTTGCTTAATTGCTGCAGATCCCTTTAAAATTAAGCAAACAAGGACTTCTTCAGCCAGAAAAACCACTCCTTTTAAAAATTGTGCCCAGAGACGGACCATAATTCGAGCTTGATGTATGTTGTATCCCGGACCAGAAACCAATTCATATTGTGAATGAATCCAGAGATGAAGATTGCAGTAATTTTGTGTACTCCTGCAGGATTCTGGGTATTCTTTGAGCTTGCTCAGCCTCTGTGCAAGTTATCTTCTGTGGAACATAAGAATGTAATGACACAAATCCAAGATAAATATATTCAACTCCCTGGTTCTTAGGGGACTGCTTATGTTCATTGACCAAATACCCTAATTTCTGATGAGAAAATAAACACCAATTACTAGTTTTATCAACATTTATTTCTGAAAATGAGCATTTTTATACTCTTGCTACTGACCAAAATTTTACCAAACCTTTTTTTTTTTGCAGCACATTGTTACGAAGTACTAAGCTGAGAGGTCAATAAACATGATGGTATTGACTTTTCCTAGAGATTTGTGAAAGAACAACTATTTACTTCAGTTATGGCACTAACGAGAGACTAAACCAATGGCTCTACCCAAGTCTAGTTTCGTGAGCCAGTGCCTTTCAAGGTGGTACTTACAGAATCATGGGTGAGGGGTTGCTTACATACATGTGGATGATCCAACCTGAAGTTCTCTGAAATTGTGACTGTTTTATGTAACCTGGAAATTGAGAGCTTAAGATTCTTGTAAGTTTCAGGAACTTCCTGAGACTTGTGAACTTGATTTACATTCTAAGTCTGGCTAAGATTAATTTACTTTGATTATTTTTTTTATATTTCTCTCTTACATTACATCCTGACCAGTTTCCCTTTTTCCACTCTTCTCTGTTATCCCTCCCTACTTCCTTTATACACCACTCTTTTCCTTCCCTTTAGAAAAGAGCAAACCTCGTAGGAATATCAACAAAATACAGCATAACAAGTTACAAAAGACTAGGCACAAACCCTCATGTCAAGACTGGCTGAGGCAGTCCAGAAGGAGGAAAAGGGTCCAAAGAGCAGGCATAAGAGTCAGAGACACCCTGACTCCCACCGTTAGCAGTCCTACAAGATCAGGCTAAACAACCATAACATTTACTCAGAGGACATAGTACAGTCCCATGCAGACTCTCTGATTGCGAGTTTACTACCTATGAGCCCCTATGAGGCCTTCTTAGTTGATTTTGTGGACCATATTCTCACAGTTACATCTGAAACACATTAAGTTTCCCTCTAGATGATCTTAATTTTATTTTTTGTTTTTATTAGATATTTGCTTTATTTACATTTCAAATGTTACCCCTCTGAAAATCCCCTATCCCATCTCTCTTCCCCCTGCTAATTCTCTCCCCCCCAATTTCCTGGCTTTCCCTATTCTGGGGAATTGAGCCTTCACAGCACCAATAGTCTCTCCTCTCACTGATGTCTGAAATAGTCATCTTCTGCTCCATATGTAGTTGGAGCCATACATATGACTCCACATGTGTACTCCGTTTGTACTCTTTGGTTGGTGGTTTAGTCCTGGGGAGCTCTGAGGGTTGGTACATATTATTGTTCCTCCTGCAGGGCTACAAACCTCTTTAGCTCTTTGGGTCCTTTTTCTAGGTTCTCCATTGGGGACCTTATGCTCATTCTATTGCTTGGCTGTGAGCCATGGGTATTTTGATCCACCTTCTAAGAAGGATCAAAGTATCCACACTTTTGTTTTCTTTCTTCTTGAGCTTTATGTGGTTTGTGAGTTGTATTTTGGGTATTCCGAGCTTTTGGGCTAATATCCACTTATCAGTGAGTGCCTATCATGTGTGTTCTTTTGTGATTGGCTTACCTGACTTAGGATTTTTTTCTAGCTTCATCCATTTGCCTAAGAATTTCGTGAATTCATTGTTTTTAATAGTCGAGTAGTACTCCTTTGTACAAATGTACCACATTTTCTGTATCTATTCCTCCATTGAGGGACATCTGGGTTCTTACAAGCTTCTGTTAGTCTATGTCTTTTTATTGGGGAATTGAGTCCATTGATGTTATGA
This sequence comes from Apodemus agrarius, assembly GCA_964023405.1. Taxonomy (NCBI): domain Eukaryota; kingdom Metazoa; phylum Chordata; class Mammalia; order Rodentia; family Muridae; genus Apodemus; species Apodemus agrarius. Next base: position 29,786,470 of record OZ030028.1, read on the forward strand.
GATATTAAGGAAAAGTGATTGTTACTTCCTGTTAATTTTGTTGTTAAAGGTGAAATTCTGTTTGTGTGGCTATCTTCTTTTGGGTTTGTTGAAAGAAGATTACTTAATTTTTCTAGGGTGTAGTTTTCCTTCTTGTGTTGGCATTTTCCATTAATTATCCTTTGTAGGGCTGGATTTGTGGACAGATATTGTGTGAATTTGGTTTTATCATGGAATATCTTGGTTTCTCCATCTATGATGACTGAGAGTTTTGCTAGGTATAGTAGCCTGGGCTGGAATTTGTGTTCTCTTAGGGTCTGTATGGGGTCTGCCCAGGATCTTCTAGCTTTCATGGTCTGTGGTGAGAAGTCTGGTGTGATTCTGATAGGTCTGCCTTCATAAGTTACTTGACCTTTTCCCCTTACTGCTTTAAACATTCTTTCTTTGTTTAGTGCATTGGGTGTTTTGATTATTATGTGCCGGGAGGACTTCCTGTTCTGGTCCAGTCTGTTTGGAGTTCTGAAGGATTCTTGTATGTTCATGGGCATCTCTTTCTCTAGGTTAGGGAAGTTTTCTTCTACAATTTTGTTGAAGATATTTACTGGGCCTTTAAGACGTAAATCCTCGCTCTCGTCTATACCTTAGGTTTGGTCTTCTCATTGTGTCCTGGAGTTCCTGGATGTTTTGTGTTACCAGCTTTATGCATTTTGCATTTTCTTTGACTGTTGAATCAATGTTTTCTATGGTATCTTCAGCACCTGAGGTTCTTTCTTCCATCTCTTGTATTCTGTTGTTGATGCTTGCATTTATAACTCCTGATTTCTTTCCAAGGTTTTCTATCTCCAGAGTTGTCTCCTTTTGTGATTTTTTTCATTGTTTCTACTTCTAATTTTAGATCCTGGATGGTTTTGTTCAGTTCCTTCACTTGATTGTTTGTTTTTTCCTGTAATTCTTTTTTTTTGGTTTTTCGAGACAGGGTTTCTCTGTGTAGTCCTGGCTGTCCTGGAACTCACTCTGTAGACCAGGCTGGCCTTGAACTCAGAAATCCGCCTGCCTCTGCCTCCCAAGTGCTGGGATTATAAGCATGCGCCACCACCACCCGGCATTTCCTGTAATTCTTTAAGGGATTTTTGCGTTTTCTCTTTTAGGGCTTCTTCCTGTTGACCCATGTTCTCCTCTATTTCTTTAAGGGACTTTTGTTTTTCCTCTTTAAGGGCTTCTGCCTGTTGACCCATGTTCTGCTGTATTTTTTTCAGGGGTTTATTTATGTCCTTCTTGAAGTCCTCTATCAGCATCATGAGATGTGATTTTAAATCTATATCTTCCTTTTTCAGTGTGTTGAGGTATCCAGGACTTGCTATTGTGGGAGAACCAGGTTCAGATGATGTCATGTTGCCTTGGTTTCTGTTGGTGATATTCTTGCATTTGCCTTTTGCCATCTAGCTATCTCTGGTGTTAGCTGGTCTTGCTGTCTCTGACTGTGGCTTATCTGTCCTGCCAGCCTCTGTATCTGTACTCCTGGGATTCTTGTTTCCTCTGTCCACACAGGTATGTAGGCACTCCTGGGAGACCAGCTCTCTTGTATGTAGCTCTGTGGCCCAGGATCAGCTCTGCACTCTCAGGCCTCTCCACACTTGTGGGAGTTTACCTATCTCCCTGTGCCACCTGTGGTCCCCAGCCAGAGACAGAAACCTAGAAGGGTTCCTCTGAGCATCAGGGGTGGTCCTACCTGTGAGTCAGGCCTCTCCACATTCCTGTGGTGGGACTGGGGTGGGGGAGGAAGGAGCAGAAGGAACTGAAGAGAAGTGGTATTTTGGAGGGTGGGACTTTTGAATTTTACAACCAAGTTTTTAGTACTATTAAGAAAATTGCATGGATTACGCAAGATACACAGATCAGTTAAGGATGAATTTTTTGTTTCTTGTTAGAGCAGATGAAGAATCTATCCTTTTATGAATTAATTTGGTCAATAACCAGTTGTAATAAATCTTCATTCATGCCATGTTTAGGATGGAGCAATGAATCTTAAGGATTCTTCAACCAATGAGATTTATTGTCTAATTTTAGCTGAAGTTTTGTTTGGAGACAAATTTTTATTTTCTATAGCCAAGTACTTCAGGGGGTCTTCTCCTGTCATATCTAATCCATATTACTCTAGAAGTGGTCCAAAGCCTTTTCTTTTTCCTATAACACAAATACAGAGCCTCTCTCTGACAATAGCATGTCTTTGGTCCAGTAGCCTGAAATCATCAACAGTATAGAGTGAGTCAATTTAGTAGCTTGACCTCTCTTCCAGAGGACTTTTTTTAAACACCATAATCACATGCATTTGATAATTAAAACAATTCAAAGCAATTAAAGCAACCTAAACAAATATTATCTGTTGAGACAGTGTTTCTTAACTATATCCTGCCTTGATCTTACATGAGATCAGTGCCTAAGGTTCTACTATTTGTCTAAGATAAAGTTATTCTCCCTATCTCCTTCTCTTGACCTACAATTTAAGATCAAAAGCCTCAATTTATTTATCTATGTATACTTAAATTCTCACTTCTGTGGAGATTAATATCTCTTTCTTATTATATAACTTGAATTGACATCCTTTCCTATGTATTTACCTTTAATTAAGTTCCCTTCTATATTTCTATATGAGCCTATTATAGGCTATTAGTTTGTCATACCAGGCTACGAAATTCCAGAAATCTTTTTTTTTTTTTTTTTGATTTTTCGAGACAGGGATTCTCTGTGTAGTTCCAGCTGTCCTGGAACTCAATCTGTAGACCAGGCTGGCCTCGAACTCAGAAATCCGCCTGCCTATGCTTCCTAAGTGCTGGGATTAAAGGTGTGTGCCACCAACGCCTGGCTCGAAAATCTTATATAGACTACATCAAAAAAGATCCTGAGTGATGCCCTGGCATAGACTTTTTAAAATTTCTTTTAATGCATTTTTCTCATTCATTCTTTTTTTAAAAATTTTATTTTCTGTATTCTTTGTTTGCTTTCCCCTTTCCAAGTCGCCCCCCTCACCATATGTCCCATAAGTCCTCTTCCCTCCGCCCATTCCCCAATCACACCCCTCCCCCATTTCTCTGTTCTGATACTCTCCTACAAAACTGGATTCAGTCTTTTCAGGACCAGGGTCCTCTCCTTCCTTCTTCTTGGGAATCTTTTGATTTGCTAATTGTGCCTTGAGTATTCAGAGCTTTTGGGCTCATTAATATCCACTTATCAGTGATTGCATATCATGTGTATTCTTTTGTGATTGGGTTAACTCACTTAGGATGATATTTTCCAGATCCAACCATTTGCCTACAAATTGCATGAATTAATTATTTTTAATTGCTGAGTAGTATTCTATTGTATAAATATACCACATTTTCTGTATCCATTTCTCCTTTGAGGGACATCTGGGTTCCTTCCAGCTTCTGGCTATTACAAAAAAGGCTGCTATGAACTCTGTGGAGAATGTGTCTTTATGGCATGCAGGGGAATCCTCTGGGTATATGCCCAGGAGTGGTATGACAAGGTCCTCTGTAAGTGTCATGCCCCATTTTCTGAGGAACCGCCAGACTGATTTCCAGAGCAGTTGTACCATCTTGCAATCCCACCAACAGTGTAGGAGTGTTCCTTTTTCTCCACATCCTCACCAGCACCTGTTGTCCCTTGAGTTTTTAATCTTAGCCATTCTGACTGGTGTGAGGTGGAATCTCAGGGTTGTTTTGATTTACATTTCCCTGATGACTAATGATGTTGAACATCTCTTAAGGTGCTTCTCAGCCATCCAAATTTCTTCTGGTGAAAATTCTTTGTTTAGTTTTGTACCCCATTTTTGATAGGGTTATTTGGTTCTTTGGGGTCTAACTTCTTGAGTTCTTTGTATATATTGGATATTAGCCCTCTGCCAGATGTGGGGTTGGTGAAGATCTTTTCCCAATTTGTTGGTTGCTGTTTTGTCCTTTTGACAGTGTCTTTTGCCTTACAGAAACTTTGTAATTTTACGATGTCCCATTTGTCAATTCTTGATCTTAGAGCATAAGCTATTGGTGTTCTGTTCAGAAACTTTCCCCCTGTGCCCATGTCCTCCAGGGTCTTCCCCAGTTTCTTTTCTTTTAGTTTCAGTGTGTCTGGTTTTATGTGTAGGTCCTTGGTCCACTTGGAGTTGATCTTGGTACAAGGAGATAAGTGTGGGTCAATTCACATTCTTCTTCATGTTGACCTCCAGTTGAACCAGCACCATTTATTGAAAAGGCTATCTTTTTTCCACTGGATGGTTGTAGCTCCTTTATCAAGGATCAAGTGACCATAAGTCTGTGTCATTTCTGGGTCTTCAATTCTATTCCATTGATCTACTTGCCTGTCGCTGTACTAATACCATGCAGTTTTTAGCACAATTGCTCTGTAGTACAGCTTGAGGTCAGGGATATTGATTCCCCCAGAAGTCCTTTTATTGTTGAGAATATTTTAGCTATCCTGGGTTTTTGTTACTCCAGATGAATTTGAGAATTGCTCTTTCTAGATCTATGAAGAATTGATTTGGGATTTTGATGGGGATTGCATTGAATCTGTGGATTGCTTTTGGCAAGATGGCCCTTTTTACTATATTGCTCCTGCCAATCCAAGAGCATGGAATATTTTTCCATCTCCTGAGGTCTTCTTCAATTTCTTTCTTCACGGACTTGAAGTTCCTGTCATACAGATCTTTCACTTGTTTGGTTAAAGTCACTCCAAGATACTTTATATTGTTTGTGGCTTTGGTGAAGGGTGTTATTTCCCTAATTTCTTTCTCAGCCTGCTTGTCCTTTGAGTACAGGAAGGCTACTGATTTGCTTGAGTTGATTTTATAACCAGCCATTTTGCTGAAGTTTATCAGCTGTAGAAGTTCTCTGGTGGAGTTTTTGGGTCACTTACATATACTATCATATCATCTGCAAGTAGTGATAGTTTGACTTCTTCCTTTCCATTTTTTATCACTTTGACTTCCTTATGTTGTCTAATTGCTCTTGCTAGAACTTCAAGCACTATATTGAAAAGATATGGCAAGGGCAGCCTTGTCTAGTCCCTGATTTTAGTGGGATTGCTTCAAGTTTCTCTCCATTTATTTTGATGTTGGTTACTGGTTTGCTCTATATTGCTTTCACTATATTTAGGTATGAGCCTTGAATTCCTGTTCTTTCCAGGAGTTTTAGCATGAAAGGATGCTGAATTTTGTCAAATGCTTTTTCAGCATCTAATGAGATGACCATGTGCTTTTTTTTCTTTTAGTTTGTTTATGTAGTGGATTACATTGATGGATTTCCGTATGTTGAACCATCCCTGCATCCCTGATATGAAGCCTACTTGATCATGGTGAATGATCGTTTTGATGTGCTCTTGGATTCGGTTGGCAAGAATTTTATTTAGTATTTTTGCATCAATATTCATAAGGGAAATTGGCCTGTATTTCTCTTTCTTTGTGTGGTTTTGGTATCAGCATAATTGTGGCTTCATAGATTGAGTTGGGCAGTGTCTCTTCTGTTTCTGTTTTGTGGAATAGTTTGAAGAGTATTGGTGTTAGGTCTTCTTAGAAGGTCTGATAGAATTCTGCACTAAAACCATCTGGTCCCATACTTTTTTTGGTTGGGAGACTTTCTATAACCCCTTCTCTTTCTCTAGGGGTTATGGGATTGTTTAGTTGATCTAATTGATCCTGATTTAATTTTTGTATTTGGTATCTGTCTAGGAAATTGTTCATTTCCTTCAGATTCTTCAATTGTGTTGAGTAGTAGGATCTGATTTTTTTTTTAATTTCTGCAGTTTCTGTTGTTATATCTCCCTTTTCATTTCTAATTTTGTTAATTTGGATACTGTCTCTGTGCCCTTTGGTTAGTCTGGCTAAGGGTTTATCTATCTTGTTGATTTTGTCAAAGAACCAGCTCTTGGTTTTGTTGATTCATTGTATGGTTCTCTTTGTTTCTACTTGATTGATTTAAGCCCTTAGTTCGATGATTTCCTGTCTTCTACTTCTCCTGGGTGAATTAGCTTCTTTTTGTTCTAGGGCCTTCAGGTGTGCTGTTAAGTTGCTAGTGTATGCTCTCTCCAGTTTCTTTTTGGAGGCACTCAGGGCTATGAGTTTTCCTCTTAGCACTGCTTTCATTGTGTCCCATAGATTTGGGTAGGTTGTACCTTCATTTTCATTGAATTCTAAAACATCTTGATTTCTTTCTTCATTTCTTCCTTGACCAAGGTGTCATTGAGTAGAGTATTGTTCAGTTTCCATTTGTATGTGGGCTTTCTGTTGTTCTTCTTGCTATTGAAGACCACTTTTACTCCATAGTGATCTGATAGGAGGCATGGGATTAGTTTGATCTTCTTGTATTTGTTGAGGTCTGTCTTGTGACCAATTATATGATCGATTTTTTAGAAGGTACCATGCGGTGCTGAGAAAAAGGTATATTCTTTTGCTTTAGGATGAAATGTTCTATATATATCCATTAAACCCAATTGGTCCAAAGCTTCAATTAGTTTCACTGTGCCCCTGTTTATTTTCTGGTTTCCTGATCGGTCCATTGTGGAGAGTAGAATGTTGAAGTTACCTATAATTATTGTGTTAGGTGCAACGTGTGCTTTAAGCTTTAGTAAAGTTTCTATTATGAATGAGGGTGCCCTTGCATTTGGAGCATAGATGTTCAGTATTGAGAATTCTTCTTGGTGGATTTTTCCTTTGACCAGCAAGAAGTGACCTTCCATGTCTCTTTTGATGACTTTGGGTTGAAAGTCAATTTTATCTGATATTAGAATGGCTACTCCCGGCTTGTTTCCTGAGACCATTTGCTTGTAAAATTGTCTTCCAGCCTTTTTCTCTAAGGTAGTTGTCTTTAACACTGAGATGGGTTTCCTGTATGCAGCAAAATGTAGGGTCCTGTTTCCGTATCCAGTCTGTTAGTCTATGCCTTTTGATTGGGGAATTGAGTCCATTGATGTTAAGAGATATTAAGGAATAGTAATTATTACTTCCTGACATTTTGGGCGTTATTTTTTATATTTGGGTGGTTATGTTCTTTTGGGTTTAATGAGAGGGGGTTTCTATCTTGCTTCTTCTGGGGTGTGGTTTCCCCCCTTGTGTTGGTGTTTTCCCCCTATTATCCTTTGTAGCTGGGTTTGTGGATAGATATTGTGCAAATTTGGTTTTGTCATGGAATACCTTGGTTTCCCCATTTATGGCGATTGAGAGTTTTGCTTGGTATAGTAGTTTTGACTGACGTTTGTATTCTCTTAGAGTCTGCATGACATCTGCCCAGGATCTTCTAGCTTTCATGGTCTCAGGTGAGAAGTCTGGTGTAATTCTGATAGGTTTTCTTTATATGTTACTTGGCCTTTTTTTCTTACTGCCTTTAATATTCTTTCTTTGTTTAGTACATTTGGGGATTTGATTATTATGTAACAAGAGGTATTTCTCTTCTGGTTCAGTCTGTTTGGGGTTCTGTAGGCTTCTTGTATATTCATGGGCATCTCTCTTTTTAGGTTGGGAAAGTTTTCTTCCATAATTTTGTAGAAGATATTTGCTGACCCTTTAAGTTGTAGATCTTCACTCTCATCTATACCTATAATCCTTAGGTTTGGTCTTCTCATTGTGTCCTGGATTTCCTGAATGTTTTGGGTTACCAGCTTTTTGCATTTTGCATTTTCTTTTCTTTTTTTTAATTGGATATATTCTATATTTACAATTCATTTCCCTTTTTCTGGTTCCCCACTCCAAAGGTCCCACATGCCCTTTTCCTTCCCCCTGCTCCCTCATCCACCCCCTCCCACCTCCCTGTTCTTGTACTCCCCCACAATGATGTTTTGATCCATTCTAGCACCAGTGTCCACTCCTTTCTTCTTGTCAGACATCACTTGGTATGTGATTTGTGTCTTTGGTGTTCCAAGATTCTAGGCTAATATCCACTTATCAGTAACTGCATACCATGGGTATTCTTTTGAGACTGGGTCACCTCACTTAGTATGACGTTCTCCAGCTCCATCCATTTCTCTAAGAATTTCATGAATTCATTGTTTCTAATGGCTGAATAGTATTCCATTGTGTATATATACCACATTTTTTGTATCCATTCCTCTGTTGAGGGACATCTGTGCTCTTTCCAGCTTCTGGCTATTATACATAAAGCTGCTATGAACATAGTGGAGCATGTATCCTTATTGCATGCTGGGGAATCTTCTGGGTATATTCCCAGGTGTGGTATTGCTTGGTCCTCCGGAAGTATCATCTCCAGTTTTCTGAGGAAGTGCCAGACTGATTTCCAGAGTGGTTGTACCAGCTTGCATTCCCACCAGCAGTGGAGGAGTGTTCCTCTTTCTCCACATCCTTGCCAACACCTGATGTCTTCTGAGTTTTTAATCTTAGCCATTCTGACTGGTGTGAGGTGAAATCTCAGGGTTGTTTTGATTTCCATTTCCCTAATGACTAATGATGTTGAACATTTTTTAAGGTGTTTCTCAGCATTCCGAATTTCTTCAGGTGAAAAGTCTCTGTTTAGCTCTGTACCCCATTTTTGGATAGGGTTATTTGGTTTTCTGGGGTCTAACGTCTTGAGTTCTTTGTATACATTGGATATTAGCCCTCTGTCGGATGTGGGGTTGGTGAAGATCTTTTCCCAATTTGTTGGTTGCAGATTTATCCTTTTGACTGTCTTTTGCCTTACAGAAACTTTGTAATTTTATGAGGTCCCATTTGTCTGTCTATTCTTGCTCTTAGAGCATAAGCAATTGGTGTTCTGTTCAGGAAGTTTCCTCCTGAGCCAATGTCCTCAAGGGTCTTCCCCAGTTTCTTTTCTATTAGTTTTAGTGTGTCTGGTTTTATGTGGAGATCCTTGATCCACTTGGAGTTGAGCTTAGTGCAAGGAGATAAGAGTGGATCAATTCTCATTCTTCTGCATGTTGAGCTCCAGTTGAGCCAGTACCATCTGTTGAAAAGGCTATTTTTTTTCCACTGGATGTTTTCAGCTCCTTTGTCGAAGATCAATAGGCCATAGATGTGTGGGTTCAATTCTGGGTCTTCGATCCTATTCCATTGATCCGCCTCCCTGTCACTGAACCAATACCATGCAGTTTTTAATACTACTGCTCTGTAATATTGCTTGAGATCCGGGATATTGATTCCCCCAGAAGTTCTTTTGCTGTTGATGATAGTTTTAGCTATCCTGGGTTTTTTTGTTATTCCAGATGAATTTGAGAATTGCTCTTTCTAACTCTATGAAGAACTGAGTTGGGATTTTGATGGGGATTGCGTTGAATCTGTGTATTGCTTTTGGCAAGATTGCCATTTTGACTATATTAATCCTGCCAACCCACGAGCATGGAAGATTTTCCCATTTTCTGATGTCTTCTTCAATTTCCCTCTTCAGAGACCTGACGTTTTTGTCATATAAATCTTTCACATGTTTGGTTAGCGTCACTCCAAGATACTTTATATCATTTGTGACTATTGTGAAGGGTGTCACTTTCCTAATTTCTTTCTTGGCCTGCTTATCCTTTGCATATAGGAAGGCTATTGATTTGCTTGAGTTGATTTTATAGCCAGCCACTTTGCTGAAGTTGTTTATCAGTTGCAGGAGTTCTCTGGTGGAGTTTTTTGGATCACTTAAGTATACTATCATATCATTTGCGAATAGTGATAGTTTGACTTCTTTCTTTCCGATTTGTATCCCTTTGCCTTTCTTATGTTGTCGAATTGCTCGAGCTAGTACCTCAAGTGTTATATTGAAGAGATATGGTGAGAGGGGACAGCATTGTCTAGTCCCTGATTTTAGTGGGATTGCTTCAAGTTTTTCTCTGTTTACCTTGATGTTGGCTACTGGTCTGCTGTATATTGTTTTTACTATGTTTAGATATGGGCCTTGAATTCCTGCTCTTTCCCAGACCTTTAGCATGAAAGGATGCTGAATTTTGTCAAATGCTTTTTCAGCATCCAATGAGATGACCATGTGGTTTTTTTCTTTGAGTTTGTTTATGTAATGGATTATGTTGATGGATTTCCGTATATTGAACCATCCCTGCATCCCTGGGATGAAGCCAACTTGATCATGGTGAATGATCATTTTGATGTGTTCTTGGATTCGGTTGACAAGTATTTTGTTTAGTATTTTTGCATCGATATTCATAAGAGAAATTGGCCTGTAGTTCTCTTTCTTAGTTGGATCTTTGTGTGGTTTTGGTTTCAGGGTAATTGTGGCTTCATAGAATGAGTTGGGTAGTGTTCCTTCTGTTTCTATTTTGTGGAATAGTTTGAAGAGTATCAGTATCAGGACTTCTTTGAAGGTCTGATAGAATTCTGCACTAAAACCATCTGGTCCTGTCCTTTTTTTGGTTGGAAGCCTGTCTATGACCCCTTCTATTTCTTTGGGGGCTATGGGTATGTTTAGATGATCTATTTGATCCTGGTTTAATTTTGGTATTTGGTAACTGTCTAGGAAATTGTCCATTTCCTCCAGATTCTCCAGTTGTGTTGAGTATAGGCTTTTGTAGTAGGATCTGATGATTTTTTGAATTTCCTCAGTTTCTGTTGTTATATCTCCCTTTTCATTTCTAATTTTGTTAATTTGAATACTGTCTCTGTGCCCTTTGGTAAGTCTGGCTAGGGGTTTATCTATCTTGTTGATTTTCTCAAAGAACCAGCTCCTGGTTTTGCTGATTCTTTGTATGGTTCTCTTTGTTTCTACTTGATTGATTTCAGCCCTGAGTTTGGTGATTTCCTGTCTTCTACTCCTCCTGGGTGAAATTGCTTCTTTTTGTTCCAGAGCTTTTAAGTGCGCCATTAAGTTGCTAGTATATGCTCTCTCCTGTTTCTTTTTGGAGACACTCAGGGCTATGAGTTTTCCTCTAGCACTGCTTTCATTGTGTCCCATAGATTTGGGTATGTTGTGCCTTCATTTTCATTAAATTCTACGAATTCTTTGATTCCTTTCTTTATTTCTTCCCGGACTAAGGTATCATTGAGTAGAATATTGTTCAGCCTCCACGTGTATGAGGATTTTCTGTTGTTTTTTTGTTGCTATTGAAGAACACTCTTACTCCATGGTGATCTGATAAGAGGCATGGGATTAATTCGATCTTTTTATATTTGTTAAGGTCTGTCTTGTGTCCAATTATATGGTCGATTTTGGAGAAGGTACTATGAGGAGCTGAGAGAAAGGTATTGTCTTTTGCTTTAGGGTGAAATGTTTATATATATATATATATATATATATATATATATATATATATGTTAAATCCAATTGGTCCAAAGTTTCGATGAGTTTCTCCGTGTCCCTGTTTAGTTTCTGTTTTCCTGATCGGTCCACTGAAGATAGCGGAGTATTGAGGTCCCCCACAATCATTGTGTTTGGTGCAATATGTGCTTTGAGCTTTAGTAAAGTTTCTTTTACGAATGAGGGTGCCCTTACATTTGGAGCGTAGATGTTTAGAATTGTGAGTTCTTCCTCTTGGATTCTTCGTTTGACTAGCAAGAAGTGACCTTCTGTGTCTCTTTTGATGACTTTGGGTTGAAAGTCAATTTTATCTGATATTAAAATGGCTATTCCAGCTTGCTTCCTGGGACCATTTGCTTGCAAAATTGTCTTCCATCCTTTTACTCTAAGGTAGTGTTTGTCTTTGACTCTGAGGTGTGTTTCCTGTAAGCAGCAAAATGTAGGGTCCTGTTTCAGGATCCAGTCTGTTAGTCTATGTCTTTTTATTGGGAAATTGAGTCCATTGATGTTAAGAGATATTAAGGAATAGAGATTATTACTTCCTGACATTTTTGATGTTATTTTTGTTTTTGAGTAGTTATCTTCCTTTGAGTTTGATGGAAGAAGGTTACTGTCTTGCTTTTTCTTGGGTGCAGTTTCCTTCCTTGTATTGGAGTTTTCCTCCTATTATCCTTTGTAGAGCTGGGTTAGTGGAAAGATATTGTGTAAATTTGGTCCTGTCATGGAATAGTTTGATTTCTCCATCTATGTTGATTTTGAGTTTTGCTGGGTATAGTAGTCTTGGCTGACATTTGTGTTCTCTTAGGGTCTGCATGAGGTCTGCCCAGGATCTTCTAGATTTCATGGTTTCTGGAGAGAAGTCTGATGTGATTCTGATAGGTCTTCCTTTATATGTTACTTTGCCTTTTTCTCTTACTGCCTTTAATATTCTTTCTTTGTTTAGTACATTTGTGGTTTTGATTATTATGTGACGGGAGGTGTTTCTGTTCTGGTCCAGTCCAGTCTGTTTGGAGTTCTGTAGGCTTCTTGTATATTCATGGGCATCTCTCTCTTTAAGTTAGGGGAGTTTTCTTCCATAATTTTGTTAAAGATATTTGCTGGCCCTTTAAGTTGTAGATCTTCACTCTCATCTATCCCTATAATCCTTAGGTTTGGTCTTCTCATGTCCTGGATTTCCTGGATGTTTTGGGTTACAAGCCTTTTGGATTTTGCGTTTTCTTTGACTGTGGAGTCAATGGTTACTATGTTATCTTCAGCATCTGAGATTCTTATCTCTATCTCTTGTATTCTGTTGTTGATGTTTGCATCTATGACCCCTGATTTCTTCCCAAGGTTTTCTATCTCCAAAGTTGCCTCCTTTTGTGATTTCTTAGTTGTTTCTACCTCTGTGTTCAGATCTTAGATGGTTTTGCTCAGTTCCTTCATTTGTTTGTGTTTTCATGTAATTCTTTAATATATTTTTGTGCTCCCTCTTTCATGACTTCTGCATGTTGTTTCAAGTTCTCCTGCATTTCTTTAACTGATTTTCTCATTTCCTCTTTATTGGTTTCTGTCTGTTGGCTCATATTCTCCTGGAGTTCTTTAAGTGTTTTTTGTGTTTGCATTGTAAGAGCTTCTACCCTATTGATGTTCCCCTGCATTTCTTTAAGAGATTTGTTTATGTCTTTTTTGTGTTCCTCTAGGAGCATTGTGACCAGTGCTTTTATATCTAACTCTTGTTTTTCTGGTGTGCTGGGGTATCCAGGACTTGCTTTGGTTTGCGAATTAGGTTCAGATGGTGCCATGCTTTTTCTTTAATTGTTAAATCCATGGTTCCTATGGTATCTTCAGCATCTGAGATTCTGACTTCTATCTCTTGTATTCTATTGATATTTGCATCTATGACTCCTGATTTCTTCCCAAGGTTTTCTATCTCCAACCTTGTCTCCCTTTGCGATTTCTTAGTTGTTTCTACTTCTGTTTTTAGATTCTGGATAGTTTTTCTCAGATCTTTCACTTGCTTGTTTGTGTTTTCATGTAATTCTTTAAGGGATTTTTGTTTTTCCTCTTTTATGATTTCTGCTTGTTGACCCATGTTCTCTTGTATTTCTTTAAGTGATTTTTGTATTTCCTCCTTATTGTCTTCCATTTTTTGATCCATATTCTCCTGAATTTCTTTAAGTGATTTTTGTGTTTGCCTTGTAAGGGCTTCTAGCTTTTGATCCATTTTCTCCTGTATTACTTTAAGAGATTTATCTAAGTGTTTCCCTATCAGCATCCTGACCAGTGATTTTAGATCTGAGTCTTGTTTTTCTGGTGTGTTGGGGTATCCGAGACTTATTGCTGTTGGCAAACTGGGTTTGATTGCTGCCATATTGCCTTGATTTCTGTTAGTAACGATCTTACGTTTGCCTTTTGCCATCTGGTTACCTCTGGTGTTACTTGGTCCTGTAGTTACTAGCTGGTGCTTGAACTTCCTGTGGGCTGGTAAGGCTATTTCCCCATTACTGGGACACCTGAACCACTGCCCTGCAGGGCTACTGCTCACAGATTGCTGACAGGTGGCCTGAGTCCCCAGAGGTCTTAAAGTCAGGTACCTGGTTATGCCTGCTAGGTCGAAACAGCCGGGAAGATGGCAGAGGCTGCAGGGAGTGCAGGGTTCCCCTTCAGGGCACAGAGCTCACACCTGGGTGGCGTCCCCGAACTGCTGCTCTGCGTGCGGCAACCGCTCACCGCCTGAGTCCCCAGAAGTCTTTTTTTTCAATTTTTATTTTCTATATTCTATGTTTACATTCCAAAGGCTTTCCCCATTCCCAGTTCCCCCCTATGTCCCATAATTCCTCTCCCCCCCAACTGATAAGTGGATATTAATGAGCCCAGAAGCCCTAAATACTCAAGGCACAATTAGCAAGTCAAATGATTCTCAAGAAGAAAGGAGAGGACCCTGGGCCTGTAAAGATTGAGTCCCCAGAAGTCTTAAACTTGGAATATCTCAGGTACTTGGTTCTGCCTGCTAGGTCGAAACAGCTGGGAAGATGGAGGAGGCTGCAGGGAGTTCAGGGTCCCCCTTCAGGGCACAGAGCCCACGCCTGTCTGGGGTACCTGAACTGCTGCTCTGCAAGGCTCCTGCTCAGGGATGGCTGTCTGGTGTCCTGAGTCCCCAGAGGTCTTAAACTCAGGATATCTCGGGTACCTGGTTCCACCTGCTAGGTCGAAACAGCCGGGAAGATGGCAGAGGCTCTTTCTCATTCATTCTATTTTATCTCCATGCCTTTGTTTCCTACCTTTGAGAGCCAAGGCTTGGATTTCTTTATTCTGTGTATACTTAAAAATAGTTAAAAAATTACCATTATACTCCCTTTTATCCTTAAAAGCAATGAAATCAAATTTCATTCTTCTCTATGCTTTGATTATCTACTCATTGGAGGAGAGCAGGCTCTATTGCTTGCCTCTGTCAGCTTTTCAAGGATCCTGTCTATTTGCTCAGCAGTGGCTCCAGTACTTCTGAGTTTCAAACTTCCTGAGGCAGCCACAGGCTTTCAAGAAGGGCCTGTGGTACATCCCTGGCAGCCAGCTTAGTCTGGGTTGATTTGGGGACTTAACTGTGTCCCACCTCACACCATGGGCATCAGAATTAGGCACACCTTTTGTTGTAGTTCTGAACCTGTGAGACTTGGGGAGGAACCACTTGGTTCAGCTTGGTTTGGCTGAGAAACAGATTCTCCTTATCTCCTAATCTCAGAGCACAGCATGTATCCTTCACTCTGTAATCTCTAATTAAAATTTAAAAGTGAGTGGAATCCTACACATTGAGCACCATCCGAAGAGGTAGATAGTTAATCTGCTCTAAACTCCCAAGTGGGTTTTCGCCACCCATCTAAATGTTTTGGATTCATGTATGAAACACACACACACACACACACACACACACACACACACATATTTTTAATATTTCCTAAGAAGCTCAATGACTGGGCCATTCCCTAAATCCAAGTGGCTACCGCACACTCCCCTCTGATATTCCTGAGTTAACACTTACCAAATCTGTATTTTACCTTTGCTGCCCTGGACCCTGCTGGGCAGCCCTTTTGGGGCCACTTTCCCCCTGTACCTACAGGTCTGCTGTCTCTCTCTCTCCTTTACCTTTCAGGTATAGTCTATCTCCTACTCTGTCATGGCTTCCTCCTTTCTCAGTCCCTTCCTGGGAATCC
Source organism: Apodemus agrarius (assembly GCA_964023405.1). Classification (NCBI taxonomy): domain Eukaryota; kingdom Metazoa; phylum Chordata; class Mammalia; order Rodentia; family Muridae; genus Apodemus; species Apodemus agrarius. The sequence goes on from OZ030028.1 coordinate 29,801,861, forward strand.
TAAAAGTCCTTCCCCATCTCCTTGTTCAGCCATCGGCCATTGGTAACTTTATTGACCAGTCAAAAAACAACTGGGACAGGCTTCCTTTAATCCTATGTGAGGGACACTGCAATCAGTTTTTTTTTATGTAACATAATTAGCATAAGAACACAATCCAGTACAGTCATCATGACAAACCTCTAGTACAGAGTGTCTTCATCCTTGCCTGCAGCTCAATTCTTTGTGCATTTTAAAAATGATATTACCTAACAACAAATTTCACAAAAAGCACACCTTTTTATAAGACCCTTGGTAGACTAAGACCATTTGCTTTTGATTGGCCATGATCCTGGCTGGGTTTTGGTCTCAAGAAATGACAAGTCTCTTTCACCCAGATGACTAGAAGCCTCCTGGTGAATAGGACAGGTCAGAGTTATATTACATCTCATTACAGGAAGTGCAATCAACAAAATTAAGTTTTTCAAAGTAAAATGTGTTAGTTCCAGAAAGGTTTATATATATATATATATATATATATATATATATATATATATATATATATAATGTGTATGCTTGCTTAAAATCTTAGAATGTTAGTCTATGACCATCATGGCAGGGAACATGGCAGCAGGCAGGCAGCACATATGCTGTAACAGTACTTGGAAGCTTACATGCTGCGAAAACAACCACAGGCAGAGAGAGAGAGAGAGAGAGAGAGAGAGAGAGAGAGAGAGAGAGAGAGCCAACTGGAGTGGCATGGACTTTTGAAACCTCAAAATATACCTCCAGTGACACACCTTTTCCAATAAGACCACACCTTCTAATCCTTCCCAAACCAATTATTGGCCAAATATTCAGATCTTCTGTGGGGAAGATCTCCACACTCCCAGATAGCATAGTCCATCACTGAAGGAAATAAGGTGAGGAACTCAAGGAGGGCATGAACTGTGCAGAGGCCATGGAGGAGCACTGCTTTCCTGCTAGCTACTCAAGGCTTGCTCAGTCTGCTTTCTTACAGTGCTCAGGACCATCATCCCAGATGCAACACCACCCAAAATGTTCTGGATCCTCCCACATCAATCACTGTTTAAGAAAATTCAATAAAGATTTGCTCACAAGCAAATCTATTAGGCACATTTTCTCAACTGAAGTTTTCTCTTTTGAAATGACTTTACTTTGTGTCAAGTTCACATACAACTAGCTAGCATAGATACTAAATATATACTTTCCCACGATGAAATGGGAATGGCTAAACCACCAAGAAATAAATATTCAACATCTTTGGTTGTCAATTTCACTATATTTGGGATGAACTACAATCCAGAATTGGAAGGTTTACCTGTGATCCTAATCTGGAGGCTGGGAGATACAAGTTTATGACCTGGATCTTGACTTGTAGATCTTGAGGCATAGTGACTATGAATCCCAGAAGATTAAAACATGGAGATCTCTGGGTTCAAGGTCATCTGGGACAAGCAAGTACCAGATCCAGGCTTGGTCGTACACACCTTTAATCTGGGCCTCACCTTCTGCTGGAGACCTACATAAGGACATTGCCTTGTGGGACTGAGCAACTAGATCCTTGGCCTTTTATTCATAGCTGCTGCTGACCATTGTTGGGGAGTTGGACTGCAGACTGTAAGTTATCAACAAATTTCCACACTAAATAGAGACTACCCATAAATTCTGACTCTAGAGAACCCTGACCCATGGAAATACAAATCAAAACTACCTCACCTTTTTAAAAAATGGCATCCTCAAGCCGGGCGTGGTGGCGCACGCCTGTAATCCCAGCACTTGGGAGGCAGAGGCAGGTGGATTTCTGAGTTCGAGGCCAGCCTGGTCTACAGCGTGAGTTCCAGGACAGCCAGGACTACACAGAGAAACCCTGTCTCAAAAAAAAAAAAAAACAAAAAAACAAAAAAACAAAAAACCAAAAAAAAAAAAAAAAAACCAAAAAATGGCATCCTCATCTCTTTAGTAACCATAATATTTTGGCCCCAACTTTACATACATTTCTTTCCTGACCAAGCTGCAAACTTTTCATGTACTGACTGTTGGCATTGTACTCCTTTTTCTAGTGGTCAATCTAGCCAGAAGCAGCCAGCAGTAACGATGACAAGCTTAATGCTGTGTTACTTTAAAATTTCCCTAATAACTAACCTATGTCCTTTAAACTCAGCATCCAACACTCAGAGATTGGATAAAATGGAGACATGTTTGTGGCCTGCATGTAGCATGAATGGTCTGTGATTTCTCAAAAGAGTCCCAACAAAGTAGTCATTTCCATCTGAAACATGATCAGCCAGGATTTCATGCCCTTAATGATACAGTGGCCCTTGTTAACACTGTAATCACCCATCAGGTCTCTGCTTACAGCAATCTAAGCTCTATTCTGTCCCAGATATTTTTTCTTATTCTTCTGCAAACAAGTTCCACAGGTTTCTGAGTCTCACAGTCATGCATAGTTACAACAATGACCTCACTTATTTAGGCCATTTTTAAATGCTATTCATGAGCTTGAGAAAGTCCCTCAGATAAACAAGCCATGGGAGGGAAGATTTGTTTTGGCTCATAATGTTAGGAGTTCCTATTTTGATCAATTACTTTGGGCATGTGGCAAGTCTGAATGAAACATCAAGGCAGGGACTATGTGTCAAAACAAAACTGTGTACTCAGTGGTGGGTGAGAAGGAGATGTGTGGAGAGAAAGGACAAGAAGAACTTAATCTGATAGATAGCACTTCAAAGGCAAGGCACCAGATATAATTTCTGAAGTCTGCTTTGTGCTTATGCAGAAATTATTCATTTAGCTGAAAACAGGAGGCATGTCTGTGTTACACTCCTTTCCCCCAAGTCTGCAGCTTGAATCATTTTATTCTGGAGCTTGGGCACCCTTGAATGGTATGTGTAGTAACAGTTGTCATAGATTTGTGGCCAAGGTGCATGTGGTCTACCTGTCTTCCCAGGACACTGTCATCTTCAATTTATACACACATCTTTTCAGGCTGCTGCTATCTTCAATCCTTTCATACACATTCATCCTGGATGTGGAGTCTTCTCATTATTTGGTTATGAATTTGACTAACTTGGGGATATGGTTTAGTGGATAAAGTGTCTGCCATGAAAACATAAGGACCAGAATTTGCACACAGTATCTCACAGCCATAATGGACTTCTTAATCCCAGAATGTGGGAGGCAGAGCCAATGGAACAGCAGAGCAAGTTAACCAGTTAGATGAACCAAATTGTCATGGCGAGGGTTCAAGCAAAAGATACTAATCCAATACATAAGATGGGCTGCAATCAAGGAGGTTATCTGCTATCTGCCTCCAGCCTCCATGTGCACAGGCACACATGTGCATACACATATCCACACTTGCATGCCCATGCACTCATAATACCAGCAAGGGTTCTGTATCAGGTTTGTTTGGTCTGCTAGTTGAAGAATTAAAAGGCAGAGAGATTTGGAACACAGCAGGTAGCAGTGGGGACAATCTCAGGTACAGCAGGCAGAGCGAACAGATGAAAAATACTTTTATTGAAGATGAAGGAACACACACAGATCAAGGCACATATAGAGAAGAAGTCCTGAAAACAGAAGAGATTTTAGTAAACTGAAGACCAGAATTTTCAGGAAGGCTGGGGGCTTTAAGGACTGCAGATGGAAAAAACTAACTACTAAGTTCTTCCCCCGATTTAGGATTGATTAATTTAAACAAAGAAAGGGTGCCTGAAAGGCTCACAATTTTGGGTAAACTTATCATGGTTCCACCATACAACTTGTTGTAGTGCCTGCCAGGCTTTTGTTTCAAGTCAGGAGAATGAGGAAGAAGCCATATATTTGCCATCTTTATCATCTGTCTGTGACATCTTTCCCTATCAGTATTCCTATCAGGGACTTGCATAGTCCCTAGTAACTCACTCCTAAAATTGTGAACACACACACACACACACACACACATACACACACACACACACACACACAAACACACACCACATTTATATGCACACACAGGTTTTAAAGTTATCTTATACGTATAGATGTTTTGCCTGCACGGATACCTATACATCATATGTTTGTAGTACTCACGGAGGCCAGAAGAGGGAGTTGGAGCCACTGAAGTTCAAATTTAGACAGTACTAAGTGATCACGTGGGTACTGGGAATTGACCCTTCATCCTTTGGGAGAGTATGTGCGTGTCTGTTTGTGTTCATAATTGTAGGGTGAGTTACTAGGGATTATGCAAGGCGCTGATAGGAATACAGATAGGGAAAGACGTCATAGACAGATGATAAAGACGGAAAGCTCTAAACTCTTGAGACAACTCTCCAGCTTCAAGTGATGGAACAATCAGTTTCATGACAGATCAGTCTGCATAGGTTAGGAAGGAGACTAGATCTAACTAACATTCTTGCTTTTATGACCATCAAATATGAAGTGGTCAGTTCATAGGAGTGTCATCTGAACTTTTTAAATGTCACATTTCTTTTTTTTTTTTTTAAATATTCACAAATCAATGAAACTTTCTGAGAGCATTATATTGAGGTTGGTGTATTAGAGAATCTAGTTCTCATATAAATGAATACAGATATTAGTCAGCAAAACAATGGTGAAGGAGAAAATCAGAAGCTATTGACAATCACAGAGACACAAAAGCAGCATAAAGGAACATGATGGTCATTTTTGGTTGTCAACTTGACTACATATGGAATAAGCTAAAGTCAAAAATGTTAGGGCACACCTATGGGTTTTTTTATTGAATATAATCTTCATTTACATTTCAAATGCTAAAACCTTTCCCGGTTTCCCTCCCCCCACCAGAAAACCCCTAACTTCTCTTCCCATCCCCTGCCACCAAGTATATGGCCCCCCACCCTACCCACTCTCACCTCCCCCACCCTCAATTTCCCTTTGTTGGGGTATCTATTGAGCCTTCACTGGACCAAGGACCACTCCTCCCACATTCCTCTGCCACATATTTGGTTGGAACCATGTGTATCCCTTGGTTGATGGTTTAGTCCCTGAGAGTCCTGGGGTGTCTAGGTGGCCTACATCATTGTTCTTCCCATGGGGCTCTAAATACCATGAGGACTTTTTAGAAGAAGGAGAACACACTTCTAATCTGGAACTTGAGGAGGGAAGACAAGCCCTTTAAAATCCAATTCTTGAATCAGAAAGATGAACATTTTTTATTTTATTTTACTTTTTTATTAGATATATTCTTTATTTATATTTCAGATCATTTCCCCTTTCCTGTTTCCCTCCTCCCTAAAAGTTCCATAAGCCCTGTTCTCTTCCCCTGTTACCCAGTCAGCCCCCTCCCGCTTCCCTGTGCTGATATTCCCCTACACTGCTGCATCAAGCCTTTCCAGAACCAAGGGCCTTTCCGTTCTTCTTCTTGGATATCATTTGATATGTGAATTGTGTCGGGTATTCAGAGCTTCTGGGCTAATATCCACTTATCAGTGATTGCATTCCATGTGTGTTTTTTTGTGATTGGGTTACCTCACTTAGGATGATATATTTCAGTTTTACCCATTTGCCAAAGAATTTCGTGAGTTCATTGTTTTTAATAGCTGAGTAGTATTCCATTATGTAAATATACCACATTTTCTGTATCCATTCCTCCATTGAGGGACATCTGGGTTCTTTCCAGCTTCTGACTATTATAAATAGAGCTGCTATGAACATAGTGGGGCATGTGTACTTACTACATGCTGGGGAATCTTCTGGATATATCTCAGGAGTGGTATAACAGGGTCATCCAGTAGTATCATGCCCAGTTTTCTGAGGAACTGCCAGACTGATTTCCAGAGTGGTTGTACTTGCAATTGCACCAGCAGTGGAAGAGTGTTCCTCTTTCTCCACATCCTTGCCAGCACCTGCTGTCTCCTGAGTTTTTTTTTTTATTTCATTTATTCAATACTTAATTATTTTTTTTTAAATTTTCTGCATTCTTTGTTTACATTCCAAATGACTTCCTCTTTCCTGGTTCCCCGCGCCCCATAAGTCCCATAAGCCCTCTTCCCTCCACCCATTCTCCATCAACCCCCTCCCACTTCTTTGTTCAGGTAATCCCCTGCATTGCTACATCAAGTCTTTACAGGACCAGGGCCCTCTCCTTCCTTCTTGGGAATCATTTGATATGTGAATTGTGTCTTGGGTATTCAGAGCTTCTGGGCTAATATCCACTTATCAGTGACTGCATTCCATGTGTGTTCTTTCTTGATTGGGTTACCTCACTTAGGATGATATTTTCCAGTTCCAACCATTTGCCTAAGAATTTCATGAATTCATTGTTTTTAATAGCTAAGTAGTATTCCATTATGTAAATATAACACATTTTCTGTATCCATTCCTCCATTGAGGGACATCTGGGTTCTTCCCAGCTTCTGGCTATTATAAATAAGGCTGCTAGGAACATAGTGGAGCATGTGTTCTTATTGCATTCCGGGGAATTCTCTGGGTAAATGCCCAGTAGTGGTATAACAGGGTCCTCTGGAAGTGTCATTCCCAGTTTTCTGAGGAACTGCCAGACTGATTTCCAAAGTGGTTGTACCAGCTTGCAATCCCACCAGCAGTGGAGGAGTGTTCCTCTTTCTCCACATCCTTGCCAACACCTGCTATCTCCTGAGATTTTGATCTTAGCCATTCTGTCTTGTGTGAGGTGAAATCTCAGGGTTGTTTTGATTTGCATTTCCCTGATGACTAAGGATGTTGAACATTTCTTTAGGTGCTTCTCAGCCATTCTATATTCCTCAGGTGTAAATTCTTTGTTTATCTCTGTACCCCATTTTTAAAATAGGGTTATCTGGCTCTCTGGAGTCTATCTTCTTGAGTTCTTTGTATATATTGGATATTACCCTCTGTCAGATGTAGGGTTGGTGAAGATCTTTTCCAAATTTGCTGGTTGCCATTTTGTCTTATTGATAGTGTCCTTTGCTTTACAGAAACTTTGTAATTTTATGAGGCCCCATTTGTCAATTCTTGATCTTAGAGCATAGGCTATTGGTGTTCTGTTTAGGAAAATTTCCCCTGTGACCATGTGCTCAAGGCTCTTCCCCAGTTTCTTTTCTATTAGTTTCAGTGTGTCTGGTTTTATGTGGAGGTCCTTGATCCACTTGGACTTGAGCTTAGTACAAGGAGATAAGAATGGATCTATTTGCATTCTTCTGCATGCTCACTTCCAGTTGAACCAGCACTATTTGTTGAAAAGGCTATCTTTTTTCCACTGGATGGTTGTAGCTCTTTTGTCAAAGATCAAGTGACCATCAGTGTGTGGGTTCATTTCTTGGTCTTCAATTCTATTCCACTGATCTACCTGCCTGTCACTGTACCAATACCATGCAGTTTTTTAAAAACATCATTGCTCTGTAGTACTGCTTGAGGTCTGGGATACTGATTCCCCCAGAAGTTCTTTTGCTGTTCAGAAAAGTTTTAGCTATCCTGGGTTTTTTGTTATTCCAGATTAATTTGAGAATTGCTCTTTCTAACTCAATGAAGAATTGAGTTGGGATTTTGATGGGAATTGCACTGAATCTGTATATTGTTTTTTTCAAGATGGCCATTTTTACTATATCAAATCGACAAGCATGGAAGATTTTTCCATCTTCTGAGATCTTCTCCAATTTCTTTGTTTAGAGACTTGAAGTTCTTATCATGCAGATCTTTCACTTGTTTGCTTAGAGTCACACCAAGATACTTTATATAGTTTGTGGCTGTTGTAAAGGCTGCCATTTTCCCAATTTCTTTCTCAGCCTGTTTATCCTTTGAGTATAGGAAAGCTACTGATTTGCTGGAGTTAATTTTTTATCTGGCCACTTTGCTGAAGTTGTTTATCAGGTGTAGGAGTTCTCTGGAGGAGTTTTTTGGGTCACCTAAGTATACTATCATATCATCTGCAAATAGCGATAATTTGACTTCTTCCTTTCCAATTTGTATCCCTTTGACCTCCATTGGTTGTCTAATTGCTCTAGCTAGAACTTCAAGTACTGTATTGAATAAAGAGAGTGCAGCTTTGTCTAGTCCCTGATTTTAGTGGGATTGTATGGAGAGAGAGGGCAACCTTGTCTAGTCCCTGATTTTAGTGGGATCGCTTCAAGTTTCTCTTCATTTAGTTTGATGTTGGCTACTGGTTTGCTGTATATTGCTTTTTACTATGTTTAGGTATGGGCCTTGAATTCCTGTTCTTTCCAATATCTTTAACGTGAAAGGATGCTGAATTTTGTCAAATGCTTTTTAAGCATCTAATGAAATGATCATGTGGTTTTTTTCTTTGAATTTGTTTATGTAGTGGATTACATTGATGGATTTGTGTATATTGAACTATCCCTGCATCCCTGGTATGAAGCCTACTTGATCATGGTGAATGATTGTTTTGATGAGTTCTTGGATTCAGTTGTCAAGAATGTTATTGAGTCTTTTTGCATTGATATTCATAAGGGAAATCGGTCTAAAGTTCTCTTTATTTGTTGGATCTTTGTGTGGTTTTGGTATCAGCAAAATTGTAGCTTCATAGAATGAGTTGGGTAATATCCCTTCTGTTTCTATTTTGTGGAATAGTTTGAAAAGTATTGGTGGTAGGTCTTCTTTGAAGGTCTGATAGAATTCTGCACTAAAACCATCTGATCCTGTGCTGTTTTTTGGTTGGAGGACTGTCAATGGACACTTCTATTTCTTTAGGGGTTATGGGACTGTTTAGATGGCCTATTTGATTCTGATTTAATTTTGGTATTTGGTGTCTGTCTAGGAAATTTTCCATTTCATCCAGATTTTCCAGTTGTGTTGAGTATAGGCTTTTGTAGTAGGATCTGATGATTTTTTAATTTCCTTATGTTCTGTTGTTATTTTCTCTTTTCACTTCTGATTTTGTTAATTTGGATACTGTCTCTGTGCCCTCTAGTTAGGCTCACTAATGGTTTATCTATATTGTTGATTTTCTCAAAGAACCAGCTCCTGGTTTTCTTGCTTCTTTGTATAATTCTTTTTGTTTCTACTTGGTTGATTTCAGCCCTGAGTTTGATGATCTCTTGCTGTCTATTCCTCCTGGGTATATTAGCTTCTTTGTGCTCTACAGCTTTTAGGTATGCTGATTAGCTGCTAGTGTATGCTCTCTCCAGCTTCTTTTTGGAGGCACTCAGAGCTATGAGGTTTCTTCTTAGCAGTGCTTTCACTGTGTCCCATAAATTTGGGTATGTTGTGCCTTCACTTTCATTAAATTTTAAAAAATCTTTGATTTCTTTCCTTATTTCTTCCTTGATCAAGTTATCATTGAGTAGCACATTGTCCAGCTTCCATGTGTATGTGTGCTTTCTGTTATTTTTGTTTCTATTGAAGACCACCATTACTCCATAGTGATCTGATAGGAGGCAAGGGATTAATTCGATCTTCTTTTTTTATTTTTATTTTCTATATTCTATGTTTACATTCCAAAGGCTTTCCCCTTTCCCAGTTATCCCCCACCATATGTCCCATAATTCCTCTCCCCCCCTGCTATTCCCCACTCATTCCCCCCCCAACGATTTCTCTGTTCTGGGTCTACAATACTGGATCCAATCTTTACAGGCCCATGGTCCTCTCCTTTCTTCTTCTTGGGAGTCATTTGACTTGCTAATTGTGCCTTGAGTATTTAGGGCTTCTGGGCTCATTAATATCCACTTATCAGTGATTGCATTTCATGTGTATTCTTTTGTGATTGGGTTAGCTCACTTAGGATGATAGTTTCCAGATCTAACCATTTACCTACAAATTGCATGAGTTCATTATTTTTAATTGCTGAGTAGTACTCCATTGTATAAATATACCACATTTTCTGTATCCATTCCTCCTTTGAGGGATATTTGGGCTCCTTCCAATTTCTGGCTATTATAAACAAGGCTGCTATAAACATAGTGGAGCATGTGTCTTTATTGTATGCAGAGGAGTCCTCGGGGTATATGCCCAGGAGTGGTATGCCAGGGTCCTCTGGAAGTGGCATGCCCAATTTTCTGAGGAACTACCACACTGATTTCCAGAGCGGTTTTATCATTTTGCAATCCCACCAACAGTGGAGGAGTGTTCCTCTTTCTCCACATCCTCGCCAACACTTGTTGTCTCTCGAGTTTTTAATCTTAGCCATTCTGACTGGTGTGAGGTGGAATCTCAGGGTTGTTTTGATTTGCATTTCCCTGATAACTAATGATGTTGAACATCTCTTAAGGTGTTTCTCAGCCATCCACATTTCTTCTGGTGAAAATTCTTTGTTTAGCTCTGTACCCCATTTTTTGATAGGGTTATTTGGTTCTTTGGGGTCTAACTTCTTGAGTTCTTTGTATATATTGGATATTAGCCCTCTGTCGGATGTGGGGTTGGTGAAGATCATTTCCCACGTTGTTGGTTGCCGTTTTGTCCTTCTGACAGTGTCCTTTGCCTTACAGAAACATTGTAATTTTATGAGGTCCCATTTGTCAATTCTTGATCTTAGAGCATAAGCTATTGGTGTTCTGTTCAGGAACTTTCCCCCTGTGCCCATGTCCTCCAGGGTCTTCCCAAGTTTCTTTCCTAATAGTTTCAGTGTGTCTGGTTTTATGTGGCGGTCCTTGATCCACTTGGAGTTGATCTTAGTACAAGGAGATAAGAGTGCGTCAATTCGCATTCTTCTGCATGTTGACCTCCAGTTGAACCAGCACCATTTGTTGAAAAGGCTATCTTTATTCCACTGGATGGTTGTGGCTCCTTTATCAAAGATCAAGTGACCATAAGTCTGTGGGTTCATTTCTGGGTCTTCAATCCTATTCCATTGATCTACCTGCCTGTTGCTGTACTAATACCATGCAGTTTTTAACACAATTGCTCTGTAGTACAGCTTGAGGTCAGGGATATTGATTCCCCCAGAAGTCCTTTTATTGTTGAGAATAGGTTTAGCTATCCTGGGTTTTTTGTTGCTCCAGATGAATTTGAGAATTTCTCTTTCTAGATCTATGAAGAATTGATTTGGGATTTTGATGGGGATTGCATTGAATCTGTAGATTGCTTTTGGCAAGATGGCCATTTTTACTATATTGATCCTGCCAATCCAGGAGCAAGAAATATTTTTCCATCTTCTGAGGTCTTCTTCGATTTCTTTCTTCAGGGACTTGAAGTTCCTGTCATACAGATCTTTCACTTGTTTGGTTAGAGTTATGCCAAGGTACTTTATGTTGTTTGTGGCTATTGTGAAGGGTGTTATTTCCCTAACTTCTTTCTCAGTCTGCTTGTCCTTTGAGTACAAGAAGGCTACTGATTTGCTTGAGTTAATTTTATAACCAGCCACGTTGCTGAAGTTGTTTATCAGCTGTAGAAGTTCTCTGGTGGAGTTTTTTGGATCGCTTAAGTAGACTATCATATCGTCTGCAAATAATGATACTTTGACTTCTTCCTTTCCAATTTGTATCCCTTTGACTTCCTTATGTTGTCTAATTGCTCTCGCTAGAACTTCAAGTACTATATTGAAAAGATATGGAGAGAGAGGGCAGCCTTGTCTAGTCCCTGATTTTAGTGGGATTGCTTCAAGTTTCTCTCCATTTATTTTGATGTTGGCTACTGGTTTGCTGTAGATTGCTTTTACTATGTTTAGGTATGGGCCTTGAATTACTGCTCTTTCCAAGACTTTTAGCATGAAAGGATGCTGAATTTTGTCGAATGCTTTTTCAGCATCTAATGAGATGACCATGTGGTTTTTTTCTTTCAGTTTGTTTATGTAGTGGATTACATTGATGGGTTTCCGTATATTGAACCATCCCTGCATCCCTGGAATGAAGCCTACTTGATCATGGTGAATGATCGTTTTGATATGCTCTTGGATTCGGTTGGCAAGAATTTTATTTAGTATTTTTGCATCAATATTCATAAGAGAAATTGGCCTGTAGTTCTCTTTCTTTGTTGGATCTTTTTGTGGTTTAGGTATCAGCGTAATCGTGGTTTCGAAGAATGAGTTGGGCAGTGTCCCTTCTGTCTCTATTTTGTGGAATAGTTTGAAGAGTATTGGTGTTAAGTCTTCTTTGAAGGTCTGGTAGAATTCTGCACTAAAACCATCTGGTCCCGTACTTTTTTTGGTTGGGAGGCTTTCTATAACCCCTTCTATTTTCTTTAGGGGTTATGGGACTGTTTAGCTGATCTACTTGATGCTGATTTAATTTTGGTATTTGGTATCTGTCTAGGAAATTGTCCATTTCCTCCAGATTCTCCAGTTGTTTTGAGTATAGGCCTTTGTAGTAGGATCTGATGATCTTTTGAATTTCCTCCGTTTCTGTTGTTATATCCCCCTTTTCATTTCTAATTTTGTTAATTTGGATACTATCTCTGTGCCCTTTGGTTAGTCTAGCTAAGGGTTTATCTATCTTGTTGATTTTCTCGAAGAACCAGTTCTTGGTTTTGTTGATTCTTTGTATGGTTCTCTTTGTTTCTACTTGATTGATTTCAGCCCTTAGTTTGATGATTTCCTCTCTTCTACTCCTCCTGGGTGAGTTAGCTTCTTTTTGTTCCAGGGCCTTCAGGTGTGCTGTTAAGTTGCTAGTGTATGCTCTCTCCAGTTTCTTTTTGGAGGCACTCAGGGCTATGAGTTTTCCTCTTAGCATTGCTTTCATTGTGTCCCATAGATTTGGGTAGGTCGTACCTTCATTTTCATTGAAGTCTAAAAGTCTTTGATTTCTTTCTTTATTTCTTCCTTGACCAAGGTGTCTTTGAGTAGAGTATTGTTCAGTTTCCATGTGTATGTGGGCTTTCTGTTGTTCTTCTTGCTATTGAAGACCACTTTTACTCCATAGTGATCTGATAGGAGGCATGGGATTAGTTCGGTCTTCTTGTATTTGTTGAGGTCTGTCTTGTGACCAATTATATGATCAATTTTTGAGAAGGTACCGTGCGGTGCTGAGAAAAAGGTATAGTCTTTTGCTTTAGGATGGAATGTTCTATATATATCTGTTAAATCCAATTGTTCCAAAGCTTCAATTAGTTTCACTGTGTCCCTGTTTAGTTTCTGCTTTCCTGATCGGTCCATTGAGGAGAGTGGAGTGTTGAAGTCACCTACAATCATTGGGTTAGGTGCGATGTGTGCTTTAAGCTTTAGTAAAGTTTCTTTTACGAATGAGGGTGCCCTTGCATTTGGAGCATAGATGTTCAGTATTGAGAATTCTTCTTGGTGGATTTTCCCTTTGACGAGAAGGAAGTGACCTTCTGTGTCTCTTTTGATGACTTTAGGTTGAAAGTCAATTTTATCTGATATTAGAATGGCTACTCCGGCTTGTTTCCTGGGACCATTTGCTTGTAAAACTGTCTTCCAGCCTTTTATTCTAAGGTGGTGTTTGTCTTTGACACTGAGATGTGTTTCCTGTATGCAGCAAAATGTAGGGTCCTGTTTCCATATCCAGTCTGTTAGTCTGTGTCTTTTGATTGGGGAATTGAGTCCATTGATATTAAGAGATATTAAGGAATAGTAATTATTACTTCCTGACATTTTGGGCATTATTATTATTATTATCATTATCATCATCATCATCATTATTATTATTATTATTATTATTATTATTGTATTTGATTGGTTCTCTTCTTTTGGGTTGGATGAGATGGGGTTTCTATCTTGTTTCTTCTGGGGTGTTGTTTCCCCCCTTGTGTTGTTATTTTTCCCCTATTATCCTTTGTAGGGCTGGGTTTGTAGATAAGTATCTTGCAAATTTGGTTTTGTCGTGGAATATCTTGGTTTCCCCATCTATGGCAATTGAGAGTTTTGCTGGGTATAGTAGTTTTGGCTGAAGTTTGTGTTCTCTTAGGGTCTGCATGAGGTCTGCCCAGGATCTTCTAGCTTTCATGGTCTCAGGTGAGAAGTCTGGTGTAATTCTGATAGGTCTTCCTTTATATGTTACTTGTCCTTTTTCTCTTACTGCCTTTAATATTCTTTCTTTGTTTAGTATATTTGGGGTTTTGATTATTATGTGACGGGAAGTATTTCTGTTCTGGTCCAGTCTATTTGGGGTTCTATAGGCTTCTTGTATATTCATGGGCATCTCTCTCTTTAGGTTGGGGAAGTTTTCTTCCATAATTTTGTAGAAGATATTTGCTGGTCCTTTAAGTTGTAGATCTTCATTCTCATTTATCCCTATAATCCTTAGGTTTGGTCTTCTCATTGTGTCCTGGATTTCCTGAATGTTTTGGGTTACCAGCTTTTTGCATTTTGCATTTTCTTTAATTGTTGAATCCATGGTTCCTATGGTATCTTCAGCATCTGAGATTCTGTCTTCTATCTCTTGTATTCTATTGTTGATATTTGCATCTATGACTCCTGATTTCTTCCCAAGGTTTTCTATCTCCAATGTTGTCTCCCTTTGCGATTGCTTAGTTGTTTCTACCTCTGTGTTCAGATCTTAGATGGTTTTGCTCAGATCTTTCAGTTGATTTTTTTGTGTTTTCCTGTAATTCTTTAAGGGGTTTTTGTGTTTCCTCATTTATGACTTCTACTCGTTGACCCATGTTCTCTTGTATTTCTTTAAGTGATTTTTGTTTCTCCCCCTTATTGGGATTCACTTTTTGCTCTATATTCTCCTGGATTTCTTTAAGTGATTTTTGTGGCTGCCTTGTATGGGCTTCTAGCTTTTGATCTATTTTCTCCTCTATTACTTTAAGAAATTTATCTAAGTGATCCTCAATCTGCATCTTTACCAGTGATTTTAGATCTGAGTCTTGTTTTTCTGGTGTGTTGAGATATCCGAGATTTGTGTTTGCCTTGTAATGGCTTCTAGCTTTTGATCTATTTTCTCATGTATTACTTTAAGAGATTTATCTAAGTGTTCCTCTATCAGCATCCTGACCAGTGATTTTAGATCTGAGTCTTGTTTTTCTGGTGTTTCGGGGTATCCAATATTTATTGCTGTTGGGGAACTGGGTTCGTTTGCCGCCATCCTGCCTTGATTTCTGTTAGTTACGATCTTACTTTTGCCTTTTGCCATCTGGTTAACTCTGGTGTTAGTTGGTCCTGTAGATACTAGCTGGTGCTTGACCCTCCTGTGGGGTCGCAAGGC
The DNA here is from genome assembly GCA_964023405.1 of Apodemus agrarius. Lineage (NCBI taxonomy): Eukaryota > Metazoa > Chordata > Mammalia > Rodentia > Muridae > Apodemus > Apodemus agrarius. The sequence goes on from OZ030028.1 coordinate 29,816,872, forward strand.
TATTTCCCAGCGACTGGGACACCTGAACCACTGCCCTGCAGGGCTCCTGCTCACAGATTGCTGACAGGTGGCCTGAGTCCCCCGAGGTCTTAAACTCAGGATATCCCAGGTACTTGGTTCCGCCTGTGTGGCGGCTGCTCTGCACTGCTCCTGCTCAGGGTTTGCTGTCTGTTATCCTGTTTCCCCAGGGGTCTTAAAGTTGGGATATCTCAGTTATCTGGTTCTGCCTGCTGGTCCAAAGCTGCTGGCAAGCTGTCTGGGTTCGGCTTCCCTGCCACCGGCTGGATGGGAAGCTGCAGGCAAGATGGCAGCTGCCTGCAGGGAGCTTGGGGTCCACCCCGCGAGCGCAGAGCACACGTTCGGCAGCTGTGACCCAAACTGCTATTCTGTGCGCAGCTCCCGTTCCAGGCCTGAGTTCCTGAAGGTCTTTAACTCTGGCTATCTTGGGTATCTGGTTCCGCTGGCTGGGTCTGAGCACCTGGCAAGCTGGCTGGGTCCGGCTTCCCTGCCACTGGCTGGGTGGGAAGCTGCAGGCCTAATTCGATCTTCTTATATCTGTTGAGGTCTGTTTTGTGACTAAATTTGTGATCAATTTTGGAAAAGGTACCATGAGGTGCTGAGAAGAAGGTATATTCTTTTGATTTAGGATGAAATATTCTATAGATATTTATTAAATCCATTTGGTCCAAAACTTCTGTTAGTTTCACTGTGTCTCTCTTTAGTTTGTGTTTCCCTGGCCTGTCCATTGAGGAGAGTGGGGTGTTGAAGTCACCCACAATTATTGTGTGGGGTACGATGTGTGGTTTAAGCTTTGGTAAAGTTTCTTTTACGTATGAGGGTGCCCTTGTATTTGGAGCATAGATGTTCAGAATTGTGAGTTTTTCTTGGTAGATTTTACCTTTCATGAGTACAAAGTATCCTTCTGTGTCTTTTTTGATGACTTTTGGTTGAAAGTCTATTTTATTGGATATCAGAATGGCTACTCCAGCTTTTTTCCTGGGACCATTTGCTTGGAAAATTGTTTTCCAGGCTTTTACTCTGAGATAGTATTTGTGTTTGACACTGAGATACATTTCCCATATGCAGCAAAATTTTGGGTCCTGTTTAAGTATCCAGTCTGTTAATCTATGTCTTTTTATTGGGGAATTGAGTCCATTGATGTTAAGAGATTTTAAGGAATAGTGATTATTGCTTCCTGCTGTTTTTGATGTAATTTTTATGTTTGTGTGGTTATCTTCTTTTGTGTTTGTTGAAAGATGATTGATTCATTTCTTGCTTTTTCTAGTGTGTAGTTTCCCTCCTTTTGTTGGTGTTTTCCATTCATTATCCTTTGAAGGGCTGGATTTGTTGAAAGATATTGTGTAAATTTGCTTTTGTCATGGAATACCTTGATTTCTCCATCTATGGTAATTGAGAGATTTTCTGGATATAGCAGTCTGCATTGGCATTTGTGTTCTCTTAGGGTCTGTAGGATATCTGCCTAGGCTCTTCTGGCTTTTGTAGTCTCTGGTGACTACGTAGTCTGGTGTAATTCTGATAGGTCTACCTTTATTTGTTACCTGGCCTTTCCCCCTTACTGCTTTTAATATTCTTTCTTTGTTTAGTACATTTGGTGTTTTAATTATTATGTGATGGGAGGAATTTCTTTTCTGGTCAAATCTTTTTGGAGTTCTGTAGGCTTCTTGTGTGTTCATGGGCATCTCTTCAGGTTAGGGAAGTTTTCTTCTATAATTTTGTTGAAGACATTTACTGGCCCTTTAAGTTGGAAATTTTCACTCTCTTCTATACCTATAATCCTTAGGTTTTGTCATCTCATTTTGTCATGGATTTCCTGGATGTTTGGGGTCAGGAGCTTTTTGCATTTTGCATTTTCTTTGACTGTTGTATCAATGCTTTCTATGGTATCTTCTGCATCTGAGATTCTCTCTTCTATCTTGTATCTTGCTGTTGATGCTTAGATCCATGACTCCTGACTTCTTTCCTAGGGTTTCTACATTCAGTGTTGTTTTTCTTTTTGATTTCTTTATTGTTTCTACCTCCATTTTTAGATCCTGGATTTTTTTTTAAATTCCTCCACCTGTTTTGTTGTGTTTTCCTGTAGTTCTTTAAGGGCTTCTCTCTGTCTACTTGTGTTCTGTATTTCTTTAAGGGAGTCATTTATGTACTTCTTGAAGCCCTCTATCAGCATCATGAGCTGTGATTTTAAATTCAAATCATGTTTTTCTGGTGTTTTGGGGGTATCCAGGACTTGTTATTGTGGGAGAGCTGGGTTTGGATGATGCCATGTTGCCTTGATTTCTGTCAGTAACATTTCTACATTTTCCTTTTGCCATCTGGTTATCCCTGGTGTTAGTTGGTCCTACTGTTACTGGCTTGTGCTTTTCCCTCCTGTGTGCCTGTAAACCTATCTCAGCACCCCTGGATGACCTGCTTTCCCCTGGCACAGACTGCTGTGGGACTGCTTATCTCCTGGGCGCAGATGGGGCCCTGGCAGACCGAGTCCCAAGTGATCTTACACTTGGGTGTTCTCTCCTTTCCTGTCTGTAACAGCCCACTCAGTTGCAGGAGTAAAGATGGTAACCTCACCTGTAATCATGGGACTCCCTGCAGAGCAGATATCCCCTAGCAGACAAGGTGCATAGATAGCTGTGGCTGGGCCTCCCAGTTCCTGGGTGCAGGTGGAGCCCTGGCAGGTCGAGTCCCAAGAGATCTTACACTTAGGTGATATCTGAGTACCTGTCTGCACCTGTCTGCTCAGTCACAGGAGAAAAGATGGTGTTGGCCCCAACTCTAAACGCTGGACTTCTTCTAACCACAGGACTCCCTGCCAGGCAGATGTCCCCTGGCAGGGTAGGTGGAATGAGGGCTGTGGCGCTGCCCAGCTCCTGGCTGCAGGTGGAGCCTTGGCTGGCTGTGTCTCAAGTCATCTTCTACTCGGGTGAACTCTGTGTACCTGTCTGCACCTGGCTGCTCAGTCACCTAAATGCCACATTTCTTAAAGCATTCTGCTAGACAGACATAAAAGCTAATGATAGACTATGCCTTGCATAAGCTTACAACCTGGTATTGAAAACACATGTAGAAACCAACAATGTTCTTGGAGAGAGAAAATTAGGATTGTTTCCTGGCCATAAAAAGGCTGTCCAGGAGACTATTTCTATCTTTTGATGAGGTTAGTGAGGAAGGATTCTATCAGATGGAATTTTAATGGATGGATTTGAAGGATGAGTAAGAGTCCCCTCTGAGGCAGAGGCTATTGTAGGCAGAGGGAAGTGAATAAAAATAATACCTGTAGGTGGAGCTCACTTGAATGAATTTCCAGTATTGCAAAATAAAAGCAGCCCTGGGCAAAAGGGCAGACAGACTACAGGAAGTTGACGACAATAACTTCATCTGAGCTTCTGATAAGAGACAACAACTGTTTGATTCATTGATAACACAGGTTGGGTTTTTTCATTGCTATATCTACCAAATGAATCAGTGTGGGCACATCCACTATTCTTGGCCAACAGTGGAGGTGGAGAATGCACTGAAATCTTGGAACTGTGGGCACAATAGTATTTCTACTGAGGGTAAGGCCAGTCCCACCTCCTTTTCCAGTATTTAAGCACTGAAGGATCACTGCCTTGAATAAAAACTAAGCAGGGAAGGGAACTCAGAAAGCTCAGCACTACAAGGGGCAGCACACGCAGATAAGCACAGAGGAGAGACTTGATTAAAGAAAGCAGCAATGGACTTGATCCTAAGATTTTCCATGGAAACCTGGATGCTCCTGGCTACCATCCTGGTGCTCCTCTACCTGTGAGTAAACTGCCCAGGCTCCTGTCCTTAATGATCAGAACTTGGGGGATGTGAATCAGAAAATTCTTTCCTTTACTTGTTTGGAAAATCCAAAAAGAAAATGAAGGGGACACTGCTTGAACATGGGATGTACAAAATTTAAAGTGTTTCTTTTGGTCCTATGCAAATCACTCCTAGGGGATAAGTATATATTCCTCTTCTACTAAAGTCCACATTTTGTAGAAAGCAGGATTGAGTGAACTCAATTAGACCTGGGTTATCCTCCAATTGAGTCTCATTATTTCCCCAGATTAACTACCTAGGGCTCAGTGAAACAGATTACAAATAGCTGGTCACTGTGTTTGATAGGAGGCCTCCTCTATTCTAAGGTCTCAGGATTGTTGGTATTGTGGGGATGTGAAGAGCTTTTGTGTTGTCTTCACCTCTGCATTCCCTGATACAGGAGACATGGAGTGTTTTTCCATGGGTACACGGCTAGTTTTTGCTCCATTTTCTCACCTCTAGTACCATTTATATAATTCCCCTAGTATATTACATTTAATCATTTTATTTTTTGTGTTTTGCCTGGATGCATGCATGTATGTGTACTACATGAGTGCTTGGTGCCCATGGAGGTCAGCAGAGGACATCATATTCCTTGCAATTGGAGTTACATATGACTGTGGGCCACCATGTGGATGCTGAGTGAATCCTAGTCCTCTGTAAGAGCAATGAATGCTCTTAACCACTGAGCCACCTCTCTAGCACCCCTAAATGATGATTTTTTTTAGAGCAAAGAAGGCCTATGATTATTTCCCTTCACCATTTCCAAGCATCAGTACAGGGAGTTACACTTCCCCTGCTATGGAATCTACTGGCATACCAAAGGGCAGGTACTGTGAAGTGATTTGGATTTTAAATATTTTCCTTCTAAGTACCACTGAGAGTGTCAGTCAAAATGTCTATTTCAGTACTTCCTTTCCATGATAGGATGCCTTCATAATGATATATAGGAACAAAGAGGTTATCCTGAGTTCCAGGATAACAAATGTGACACCATGAACAACTCATTCTCCTACCTATGTGAGTTTCCATGTGTTCATATTTACATGAGTGCATGTATGTGTATGATTGTGTGTCTGTGTTTGTGTGTGTGTGTGTGTGTGTGCATGCCTTTGAATCCATGAATAGTAGCTGCTCCCCCTCACCAAACACTTCACATTTGACTTCTGTCACCATTTACACAGTAATGTGAAAATAGAAATCTCAAACGTGGTTTTATTCTTTGAAGGAAAGGCTAAGTACACAAGGTGTGGCAACATCTTTTCAGTCTGATCATGCTTTACAGTTAATTGAAAATGTTTCATTTCATTCTATTTGGTCCTAAAGTTTTTATGAGATAATATTGCAGTCTTCTTTCAGAAAGTTAAAGTTAAAGGCAAATACTATTGCTCTCAGGATTTGTGACAACAGATAAAGTAACTTCATTGGGTTATGTGTGTCATGGATATAAGCCTAATGCATAAGAAAATACATCACTGTATTGTATGCATGCTTTGAAATAAACTTGCTCAGCAGGTTTTTAATTCAACAGTTATTTCTAGGCCTATTCATTAGGTCGTGTGAATCTCAGAATGGATGAAGAAGGAAGAGAATGGGCCAGTGACAGCATAATTTCTAGACAGCTATGAGTCAGGACAACAGTTCTCAACTTGTGGATCTTGACCCTTTCACAAGAGTAACACAGCAAATATCCTGCATTTCTAATATTTACATTATGGTTGATAATAATAGCCAAATTATTTTTATAATGTCATGGTTAGGGGGTCACCATAACATGATGAACTGTGTTAATGGGTCACAGTATTAGGGAGGTTAAGAACCACCGAGTTAGGCATAAATAAGAAAATACTCCTCTCCTCTCAGGGCAGAACACTCAGATACACTTGTTTGTTGCAGCCCCCACTAAAGATCACTACAGGGGAAGACTCATTGGTATTCATTCAATTCCCTAAATGACATAAGAAAATAACATTATGTAAAAGTATTCTAGCCTCAATGTCACATTACCAGTAAAGTTGTGGGACATTTGCAAATAATTTACTTTGGCATCTAAAGCCAAGGAATTCATCTACTTTTTAGCTAACCTTTGTGAGTTTAGGGTGTCTCTCAGAGAATGTGAGGATAAATATGAAGATCAAATTAACTGTTGCAGTTGTAGCTTTCATTGTTATTTGTTGCTTACATGTTATGGTCCCTACAGCTTGAATGTTAAAGTTCCCGTGTCTATGACTGGTAAGCCTACATAATGTAATCCCTAAGAACTCAACCTCTCACATTACAGTTATGGAACCTACACACATGGAAATTTTAAGAATTTGGGGATTCCTGGACCCAAACCACTGCCTTTCCTGGGAAATATTCTTGCATACCGCAATGTAAGTATTGCTTGAGCTCCTTGCCAGTCTTATTATGGTTGTCAAAACTGGCTTAGTTGCTGCAGTTAGAAAAGGCTAATCTTGGCTTCTCAAATCTTGGGTTTTATTTATCTTACTAGTTTGGATTCTTCATTGAGAATCAGGGCTGGAACCTGAGGAAGAGACCATAGTGAAATGCTGCTTTCTGTCTCTTTTAGGCTCTGGTTGACTACCTTTCTTATACAGCTTAGAAGTATGTGCCCATGGATTAACTAACCACCAAAATGAACTATCATAGACATTGACTCCACAGACTAATCTCATTTTGAAAAATACAACTGTTCTATGGAGACTCCCTTTTCATATTATTGGCTCTGTCAAGTTGATAATTAAAACAAAGTAGGACAGGAAGTAAAAGATTAAAGAAAATGCTTAATATGTGTCCCAGGGTTTTATTGCTATGAAGAGACATAATGATCATAACAACTCTTTTTTTTTTTATTTTCTATATTCTTTGTTTACATTCCAAAGGCTTTCCCCTTTCCCAGGTACCCCCCACCATATGTCCCATAATTCCTCTCCCCCCATGCTATTCCCCACTCTTCCCCCCCCCACGATTTCTCTGTTCTGGGTCTACAATACTGGATCCAATCTTCACAGGCCCAGGGTCCTCTCCTTTTTTTCTTCTTGAGAGTCATTTGACTTGCTAATTGTGCCTTGAGTATTTAGGGCTTCTGGGCTCATTAATATCCACTTATCAGTGATTGCATTTCGTGTGTATTCTTTTGTGATTGGGTTAGCTCACTTAGGATGATAGTTTCCAGATCTAACCATTTACCTACAAATTGCATGAATTCATTATTTTTAATTGCTGAGTAGTACTCCATTGTATAAATATACCACATTTTCTGTATCCATTCCTCCTTTGAGGGATATCTGGGCTCCTTCCAATTTCTGGCTATTATAAACAAGGCTGCTATAAACATAGTGGAGCATGTGTCTTTGTTGTATGCAGGGGAATCCTCTGGGTATATGCCCAGGAGTGGTATGCCAGGGTCCTCTGGGAGTGGCATGCCCAATTTTCTGAGGAACCGCCACACTGATTTCCAGAGTGGTTTTACCATTTTGCAATCCCACCAACAGTGGAGGAGTGTTCCTCTTTCTCCACATCCTCGCCAGCACTTGTTGTCTCTCGAGTTTTTAATCTTAGCCATTCTGACTGGAGTGAGGTGGAATCTCAGGGTTGTTTTGATTTGCATTTCCCTGATGACTAATGATGTTGAACATCTCTTAAGGTGTTTCTCGGCCATCCGAATTTCTTCTGGTGAAAATTCTTTGTTTAGCTCTGTACCCCATCTTTTGATAGGGTTATTTGGTTCTTTGGGGTCTAACTTCTTGAGTTCTTTGTATATATTGGATATTAGCCCTCTGTCGGATGTGGGGTTGGTGAAGATCATTTCCCACGTTGTTGGTTGCCGTTTTGTCTTTCTGACAGTGTCCTTGGCCTTACAGAAACTTTGTAATTTTATGAGGTCCCATTTGTCAATTCTTGATCTTAGAGCATAAGCTATTGGTGTTCTGTTCAGGAACTTTACCCCTGTGCCCATGTCCTCCAGGGTCTTCCCAAGTTTCTTTTCTAATAGTTTCAGTGTGTCTGGTTTTATGTGGAGGTCCTTGATCCACTTGGAGTTGATCTTAGTACAAGGAGATAAGAGTGGGTCAATTCGCATTCTTCTGCATGTTGACCTCCAGTTGAACCAGCACCATTTGTTGAAAAGGCTATCTTTTTTCCACTGGATGGTTGTGGCTCCTTTATCAAAGATCAAGTGACCATAAGTCTGTGGGTTAATTTCTGGGTCTTCAATCCTATTCCATTGATCTACCTGCCTGTTGCTGTACCAATACCATGCAGTTTTTAACACAATTGCTCTGTAGTACTGCTTGAGGTCAGGGATATTGATTCCCCCAGAAGTCCTTTTATTGTTGAGAATAGTTTTAGCTATCCTGGGTTTTTTGTTGCTCCAGATGAATTTGAGAATTGCTCTTTCTAGATCTATGAAGAATTGATTTGGGATTTTGATGGGGATTGCATTGAATCTGTAGATTGCTTTTGGCAAGATGGCCATTTTTACTATATTGATCCTGCCAATCCAGGAGCAAGAAATATTTTTCCATCTCCTGAGGTCTTCTTCGATTTCTTTCTTCAGGGACTTGAAGTTCCTGTCATACAGATCTTTCACTTGTTTGGTTAGAGTTATGCCAAGGTACTTTATGTTGTTTGTGGCTATTGTGAAGGGTGTTATTTCCCTAACTTCTTTCTCCGCCTGCTTGTCCTTTGAGTACAAGAAGGCTACTGATTTGCTTGAGTTAATTTTATAACCAGCCACGTTGCTGAAGTTGTTTATCAGCTGTAGAAGTTCTCTGGTGGAGTTTTTTGGATCGCTTAAGTAGACTATCATATCATCTGCAAATAATGATACTTTGACTTCTTCCTTTCCAATTTGTATCCCTTTGACTTCCTTATGTTGTCTGACTGCTCTCGCTAGAACTTCAAGTACTATATTGAAAAGATATGGAGAGAGAGGACAGCCTTGTCTAGTCCCTGATTTTAGTGGAATTGCTTCAAGTTTCTCTCCATTTATTTTGATGTTGGCTACTGGTTTGCCGTAGATTGCTTTTACTATGTTTAGGTATGGGCCTTGAATTCCTGCTCTTTCCAAGACTTTTAGCATGAAAGGATGCTGAATTTTGTCAAATGCTTTTTCAGCATCTAATGAGATGACCATGTGGTTTTTTTCTTTTAGTTTGTTTATGTAGTGGATTACATTGATGGATTTCCGTATATTGAACCATCCCTGCATTCCTGGAATGAAGCCTACTTGATCATGGTGAATGATCGTTTTGATATGCTCTTGGATTCGGTTGGCAAGAATTTTATTTAGTATTTTTGCATCTATATTCATAAGAGAAATTGGCCTGTAGTTCTCTTTCTTTGTTGGATCTTTTTGTGGTTTAGGTATCAGCGTAATTGTGGTTTCGAAGAACGAGTTGGGCAGTGTCCCTTCTGTCTCTATTTTGTGGAATAGTTTGAAGAGTATTGGTGTTAAGTCTTCTTTGAAGGTCTGGTAGAATTCTGCACTAAAACCATCTGGTCCCGTACTTTTTTTGGTTGGGAGGCTTTCTATAACCCCTTCTATTTCTTTAAGGGTTATGGGACTGTTTAGCTGATCTACTTGATGCTGATTTAATTTTGGTATTTGGTATCTGTCTAGGAAATTGTCCATTTCCTCCAGATTCTCCAGTTGTTTTGAGTATAGGCCTTTGTAGTAGGATCTGATGATCTTTTGAATTTCCTCTGTTTCTGTTGTTATATCCCCCTTTTCATTTCTAATTTTGTTAATTTGGATACTATCTCTGTGCCCTTTGGTTAGTCTAGCTAAGGGTTTATCTATCTTGTTGATTTTCTCGAAGAACCAGCTCTTGGTTTTGTTGATTCTTTGTATGGTTCTCTTTGTTTCTGCTTGATTGATTTCAGCCCTTAGTTTGATGATTTCCTCTCTTCTACTCCTCCTGGGTGAGTTAGCTTCTTTTTGTTCCAGCGCCTTCAGGTGTGCTGTTAAGTTGCTAGTGTATGCTCTTTCCAGTTTCTTTTTGGAGGCACTCAGGGCTATGAGTTTTCCTCTTAGCACTGCTTTCATTGTATCCCAGAGATTTGGGTAGGTCGTACCTTCATTTTCATTGAAGTCTAAAAAGTCTTTGATTTCTTTCTTTATTTCTTCCTTGACCAGGGTGTCATTGAGTAGAGTATTGTTCAGTTTCCATGTGTATGTGGGCTTTCTGTTGTTCTTCTTGCTATTGAAGACCACTTTTACTCCACAGTGATCCGATAGGAGACATGGGATTAGTTCGGTCTTCTTGTATTTGTTGAGGTCTGTCTTGTGACCAATTATATGATCAATTTTTGAGAAGGTACCGTGCGGTGCTGAGAAAAAGGTATACTCTTTTGTTTTAGGATGGAATGTTCTATATATATCTGTTAAATCCAATTGGTCCAAAGCTTCAATTAGTTTCACTGTGTCCCTGTTTAGTTTCTGCTTTCCTGATCGGTCCATTGAGGAGAGTGGAGTGTTGAAGTCACCTACAATCATTGTGTTAGGTGCGATGTGTGCTTTAAGCTTTAGTAAAGTTTCTTTTACGAATGAGGGTGCCCTTGCATTTGGTGCATAGATGTTCAGTATTGAGAATTCTTCTTGGTGGATTTTCCCTTTGACAAGCAGGAAGTGACCTTCTGAGTCTCTTTTGATGACTTTAGGTTGAAAGTCGATTTTATCTGATATTAGAATGGCTACTCCAGCTTGTTTCCTGGGACCATTTGCTTGTAGAACTGTCTTCCAGCCTTTTACTCTAAGGTGGTGTTTGTCTTTGACACTGAGATGTGTTTCCTGTATGCAGCAAAATGTAGGGTCCTGTTTCCGTATCCAGTCTGTTAGTCTGTGTCTTTTGATTGGGGAATTGAGTCCATTGATATTAAGAGATATTAAGGAATAGTAATTATTACTTCCTGACATTTTGGGAATTATTATTATTTGTATTTGAGTGGTTCTCTTATTTTGGGTTGGATGAGATGGGGTTTCTATCTTGTTTCTTCTGGGGTGTTGTTTCCCCCCTTGTGTTGGTATTTTTCCCCTATTATCCTTTGTAGGGCTGGGTTTGTAGATAAGTATCTTGCAAATTTGTTTTTGTCGTGGAATATCTTGGTTTCCCCATCTATGGCAATTGAGAGTTTTGCTGGGTATAGTAGTCTTGGCTGAAGTTTGTGTTCTCTTAGGGTCTGCATGAGGTCTGCCCAGGATCTTCTAGCTTTCATGGTCTCAGGTGAGAAGTCTGGTGTAATTCTGATAGGTCTTCCTTTATATGTTACTTGTCCTTTTTCTCTTACTGCCTTTAATATTCTTTCTTTGTTTAGTACATTTGGGGTTTTGATTATTATGTGACGGGAAGTATTTCTGTTCTGGTCCAGTCTATTTGGGGTTCTATAGGCTTCTTGTATATTCATGGGCATCTCTCTCTTTAGGTTGGGGAAATTTTCTTCCATAATTTTGTAGAAGATATTTGCTGGCCCTTTAAGTTGTAGTTCTTCATTCTCATCTATCCCTATAATCCTTAGGGTTGGTCTTCTCATTGTGTCCTGGATTTCCTGAATGTTTTGGGTTACCAGCTTTTTGCATTTTGCATTTTCTTTAATTGTTGAATCCATGGTTCCTATGGTATCTTCAGCATCTGAGATTCTGTCTTCTATCTCTTGTATTCTATTGTTGATATTTGCATCTATGACTCCTGATTTCTTCCCAAGGTTTTCTATCTCCAACATTGTCTCCCTTTGCGATTGCTTAGTTGTTTCTACTTCTGTTTTTAGATTTTGTATGGTTTTGCTCAGATCTTTCAGTTGCTTGTTTGTGTTTTCCTGTAATTCTTTAAGGGATTTTTGTGTTTCCTCCTTTATGACTTCTACTCGTTGACCCATGTTCTCTTGTATTTCTTTGGGTGATTTTTGTTTCTCCCCCTTATTGGGATTCATTTTTTGCTCTATATTCTCCTGGATTTCTTTAAGTGATTTTTGTGTCTGCCTTGTATGGGCTTCTAGTTTTTGATCTATTTTCTCCTCTATTACTTTAAGAAATTTATCTAAGTGATCCTCAATCTGCATCTTTACCAGTGATTTTAGATCTGAGTCTTGTTTTTCTGGTGTGTTGAGATATCTGGGATTTAATTGTGTTTGTCTTGCAATGGCTTCTAGCTTTTGATCTATTTTCTCATGTATTACTTTAAGAGATTTATCTAAGTGTTCCTCTATCAGCATCCTGACCAGTGATTTTAGATCTGAGTCTTGTTTTTCTGGTGTTTCGGGGTATCCAATATTTATTGCTGTTGGGGAACTGGGTTCAGATGCTGCCATATTGCCTTGATTTTTGTTAGTAGCGATCTTACGTCTGCCTTTTGCCATCTGGTTAACTCTGGTGTTAGTTGGTCCTGTAGATACTAGCTGGTGCTTGACCCTCCTGTGGGGTTGTAAGGCTATTTCCCAGCGACTGGGATACCTGAATCACTGTCCTGCGGGGGTCTTGCTCACAGATTGCTGACAGGTGGCCTGAGTCCCCCGAGGTCTTAACCTCAGGATATCCCAGGTATTTGGTTCCGCCTGTGTGGCGGCTGCTCTGCACTGCTCCTGCTCAGGGTTCGCTGTCTGATATCCTGTTTCCCCAGGGGTCTTAAAGTTGGGATATCTCAGTTATCTGGTTCCGCCTGCTGGTCCCAAGCTGCTGGGAAGCTGGCTGGGTCTGGTTTCCAGCTTCCCTGCCACTGGCTGGATGGGAGGCTGGTTCGGCCTCCGGCTGGGTCTGGGCACCTGGCACACTGGCTGACTCCGGCTTCCTCACCACCAGCTGGACGGGAAGCTGCAGGCAATATGGCAGCTGCCTGCAGGGAGCTCGGGGTCTGCCCCGCGAGTGCAGAGTGCACCCGCTATTCTGTGCCCAATTCCCACTCCAGGCCTGAGTCCCCGAAGGTCTTAAGCTTGGGCTGTCTCGGGTACCTGGTTCTGCCGCCGCCGCCGCCGGATGGTTCTGAGCACCTGGCACGCTGGGTGACCCTCCGGCTTCCCCACCACCAGCTGGGCGGGAAGCTGCAGGCAATATGGCAGCTGCCTGCAGGGAGCTCGGGGTCCGCCCCGCGCGCGAGTGCAGAGTGCAGCCGCTTTTCTGTGCCCAATTCCCACTCTAGGCCTGAGTCCCCGAAGGTCTTAAGCTCGGGCTGTCTGTCTCAGGTACCTGGTTCCGCCGCCGCTGGATGGTTCTGAGCACCTGGCACGCTGGGTGACCCTCCGGCTTCCCCACCACCAGCTGGGCGGGAAGCTGCAGGCAATATCCATAACAACTCTTATAAAGAAAAATATTTAATTGGGGCTGACCTACAGGCTTAGTCTGTTATTACCATGGCATGACACATGTCAGTATGCAGGCAGACATGGTGCTGGAGAGGTAGCTAAGAGTTCTACATCTGGATCTGCAAGCAGCAGGAAGTGACTGCTATACTGAATGGCTTTAATTTCTGAGACCTCAAAGCCCATGCCCAGTGCCCACTTTCTACAAGGCCACACTTACTAGTGGCATCTCCTATCGATCTAGGGGGACATTTTTCTTTAAAACCACCATAATTTGTAATGTTTCATGCAGTTGTGGTATTTCTCCTTTTTCCATGCTCAGTAGAACACACGATAAGAGAGTTCTCTGTCATTCTTTGCTTACCTGTTTTCTTACTCAGCAATGTGTCTGAGACTCACATACACTCTAGATTGAAATAGGTCCTAAGTTTGTTCCATCTCACAATTCCTCTGGTGTTCTAGGGAGAGCTTATGGGGTGAATAAAAAGAACTTTAAATATGGAGATACACAATGATGTCTGTCCCTGGGATTCTCCCTTGTGTTCACTTAGATCCTGTTTCTTCTTGTACCTACGAAAGGAATAATTCAGAGTCCTTGAGCATTTAGAGATGATACGTGGGCGTACACACACAGACATAGACACAGACACATACACACAATAAATAAATAAATAAATAAACAAATAAATAAATGAATGTAAAAATAATAATGAGTTTTCATTTTTTTCTTCCCAGGGATTTTGGGAGTTTGATAGAGAATGCTATCAAAAATATGGGAAAATTTGGGGGTAAGCATTCTGGAAACTTTCATTGGTTTACTTGAAATGATTACACATTTCAGTGACTGGAAAATAATTATAGTCTATAGCTTCTTGAGCTGAAGGTATGATTCGAATTATCTTACAGGCTTTTACTCTCACTGGTCCCATATATCTACCAGTATGGTTCATGGACTGAATTTGTCAGAGAAAGTCACATATTTTAGCTTTCTCTTAAAATTGATGGTCCAGGGATGACTCAAATGATTTTTTTGTCCAGTCTGGCTATTCAAACTTAATATTCATGTACAGACCACCCAGATTTAACAAATGTTCCCATTTATTTCTAATTGCAGTCTCTTTATAGAACTACTTTTTACTTGCCCCTCTTTGCATGAGCTACATTTTATTTTATTTCATGATACTTATGTAGTTTGGGGTCAGAATTATTAACCAGGAGCTCATAGAGTTGTGTATTGCAAAATTTGGATTATGGGTCTTGTATCATCTGAAATAACATCAGGGTTCCTGGGCATGCCTCCAGCTGCAAAATCTAGTTAGTTGGTTAATTTCTGTTTTCCCAATGCAGGTTTTATGAGGGCCGACAACCTATTTTGGCTATAATGAATCCAGACATAATAAAAACAGTGTTGGTGAAGGAATGTTATTCTACCTTCACAAACCATCAGGTAGGTACCCATTTTAAAAATTATTTCACCATTTATTCATATATTTATGCATTTGGTAGGTGTTTTGGTGTGTATATATGTGTGTGTGTCTCTGTGTGAGCATATGATATTTTCTTTTTTCCCACTTCTTTCCACAGCTTGTTCTTTCTAATTTTTCCCCATTTTCCTACATACTTTATTGAGTGCTTTGCTTATATTAAGGTCAATTACTTTTTTAACAAATATTTTTTATTAAGTTACTTTTATACACCAACCTCTGTCCATCCTCCAACTGTTCCACATCCCCTACCTCCTTTGCTCCCCCTATGTCCATGTGGATGACCCTACCCCCTACCCCACCTCACCTCTAATCTCACTGGGGCCTCCAGTCTCTTGAGGGTTAGGTGTATCATCTCTGAATGAACACAGACCCAGCAGTCCTCTATTGTATGTGTGGTAGGGACTTCATATCAGCTGGTGTATGCTGACTGTTTGGTGGTCCAGTTTTTGAGAGATCCCTGGGATCCAGATTAATTGAGACTGCTGGTCTTCCTACAGGGACACCCTCAGCTTCATTCAGCCTTCCCTAATTCAACAGCAGGGGTTATCTGCTTCTGTCCATTGGTTGGGTGCAAATATCGGCATCTAATTCTTTCAGCTGCTTGCTGGGTCATTCAGAATGCTGTTAAGCTAGGTCCCTTTATGTGAGTGCTCCACAGCCTCAGTAATAGTGTCAGGGCCTGGGACCTCCCCTTGCACTGGATCCCACTTTGAGCCTGTCACTGAATTTCTTTTCCTTGGGTTCCTCTCCATTTCCATCCCTGTAACAATTGTGGGTCAGAATTATAACTGTGGGATGGCCTTCCTCTCCCTTATTTGAAGCCCTGTCTTCCTGCTGGAGGTAGACTCTTTAAGTTCCCTCTCTCTACTGTCAAGAATTTTATCTAAGGTCCCTTCCTTTTAGTCCTGTGACTCTTTCACCTCACAGGTCTCTGGTGCATTCTGGAGAGTAACCCCCCTCTCCAACCTCCTATCTTCTGAGGTTGCTTGTTTCCATTTTTTCTGCTGTCCCTCAGGAATTCAGTCATTTTACACCCCACAATGTCAGAACAGGTTCCCTTCTCCCCACTTTCCCCCATTTCCCCAGCCCCATCTACTTTTCCCTCCCAGGTTCCTCACTCCCTCCTCACTTGTGATTGCTTTCTTCTCCATCCCAAGTGGAACTGAGGTGTCCTCACTTGAGCACTTCAGCTTGTTGACCTTTTTGAGTTCTGTGGACTGCATCTCAGGCATTCTGTATTTTTTGTGTGTGGTTAATATCCACTTATTAGTGACTACATACCATGCATGTCTTTTTGGGTCTGAGTTATCTCACTCAGGATGATATTTTCTAGTTCCATTCATTTGCCTGCAAAGCTCAGGATGTCCTACTTCTTAATAGCTGGGTATTATTCCAAGGTGTAAATGAACCACATTTTATGTATCCATTCTTCTGTCATGGGACATCTAGGTTGTTTCCAGTTTCTGGTTGTCACAAACAAGACTGGTATGAATAGAATGGGACATGTGCCCCTATGGCATGGTGGGTGATCTTTTGGGAATATTCCCAAGAGTGATATAGCTGGGTCTTCAGAAAGATCTATTTCCAATTTTCTGAGGAACCTCCAGACTGATTTCCAGAGTGATTGTACCAGTTTGCAATCCCAACAGCAATGGAGGTGTGATCCTCTTTTTCCACATCCTTTCCAACATGTGTTGTCTCCTGAGGTTTTGATCTTAACCATTCTGATTGGTGTAACTTGGACTCTCAGTGTCATTTTGATTTGCATTTCTCTGATTACTAAAGACTTTGAACATTTTTAGGTATTTTTCAGCCATTTGAGATTCCTTAGTTGTGAAATCTTGGTTTAGTTCTATACCCCATTTTTTGATTGGGTTGTTTGTATTTTGATGAATAGCTTCCCGAGTTCTTTATAAATTTTGGACATTAGTCCTCTATCTGATGTTGGGTTAGTGAAGATTTTTTTCCCATTCTGTAGGTTGCTGATTTGTCTTATTGACTGTGTCCTTTGCCTTTTCAGAAGACTTCCAGTTTCATGAGATCCCATTTATCAATTCTTGATCGTAGAGCATGAGCCATTGGAGTTCTGCTTAGGAAGTTTCCCCCTGTGCCAATGAGTTAAAGGCTCTTTCCCACTTTCTCTTCCATTAGATTCAGTGTATCTGGTTTTATGTTGAGGTCCTTTATCTTCTTGGACTTGAGCTTTGTGCAAGGTGATAAATATGGGACTATGTTCATTTTTCTACATACAGACAGCCAGTTAGACCAGAACCATTTACTGAGGATGCTTTCTTTTTTCCACTGTATATTTTTGGCTTCTTTGTCAAAGACCAAGTGCCCATAAGTGTGTAGTTTTATTTCTGGGTCTTCAATTCTATTCCATTGATCAACATGTCTGCATCTATACCAATACCATGCAATTTTTATCACTACTTATGCTCTGTAGTAAAGCTTGAGGTCAGGGATGGTGATTCCACCAGCTATTCTTTTATTGTTAATTGTTTCAGTTATTTTGGGTTTTTTGCCTTTCCAGATGAATTTGAGAATTGCTCTTTTCATGTTTATGAAGAATTATGTTGGGATTTTGATGGGGATTGCATTGAATCTATAGATTGCCTTTGGTAGGATGGCCATTTTTACTATGTTAATTCTGTCAATTCATGAACAAGGGAGATCTCTCCATTTTATGAGATCTTCCTTGATTACTTTCTTGAGAGACTTGAATTTATTGCCATACAGATCTTTCACTTGTTTGGTTAGAGCTACCCCAAGATATTTTATATTATTTGTGGCTTTTGTGAAGGGAGTTGTTTCCTTAATTTCATTCTCAGCCTGTTTGTCATTTGTATAAAGGAAGGATACTGATCTATTTGAATTAATTTAATTTTTCAAAGATTTATTTATTTATCCATTTTATTTATTTATTTATTTATTTATTTATTTATTATATGTAAGTACACTATAGTTCTCTTCAGGCACTAAAGAAGAGGAGGTCGCAGGACCCCGGACCAGCGATAGCGGCAGGCCTCCATATTGCAACCAGGACACAGCTGGAAAGGTGCAGGTAGAGACTCCGTCTGGGGCTAGAGCAGGGGGATCTGCTAAGCTCTCGCCCCCAGGCGGGCCCAGGCGCCTAGGCTCTGCCACACGTCCCTGCAAGCTTAGGCCTTGCACCGAGGCAGCCAGAGCCACCCAGTTCCCCAGGACCCTGGACCAGCGATAGCGGCAGGCCTCCATATTGCAACCAGGACACAGCTGGAAAGGTGCAGGTAGAGACTGTCTGGGGCTAGAGCAGGGGGATCTGCTAAGCTCTCGCCCCCAGGCGGGCCCAGGCGCCTAGGCTCTGCCACACGTCCCTGCGAGCTTAGGCCTTGCACCGAGGCAGCCGGAGCCACCCAGTTCCCCAGGACCCCGGACCAGCGATAGTGGCAGGCCTCCATATTGCAACCAGGACACAGCTGGAAAGGTGCAGGTAGAGACTCTGTCTGGGGCTAGAGCAGGGGGATCTGCTAAGCTCTCGCCCCCAGGCGGGCCCAGGCACCTAGGCTCTGCCACACATCCCTGCGAGCTTAGGCCTTGCACCGAGGCAGCCGGAGCCACCCAGTTCCCCAGGACCCCGGACCAGCGATAGTGGCAGGCCTCCATATTGCAACCAGGACACAGCTGGAAAGGTACAGGTAGACAGATTCCATCAGGGGCTACCGCGTGGGGGGATCTGCTAGGCTCTTGCTACTAGACAGGCCCATCAGTGCCTGCCAAGGCTCTGCTGCACTCCCCCACACTTCCTGGAGACCTCAGGCCATGCACAAAGTCAGCGGGTGGCAGCCAGCTCATGATCCCGTTGAGCAGCAATCACGCATAACCACCAGTAGAGAAACAACAGGTAAGCCCAGCCTCACAGGAGATTCAAACACCAGCCAGTGACAACAAGGTCAGCTAACACCAGAAATAACCAGATGGCAAAAGGTAAACGAAGGAATGTCACTAACAGAAATCAAGGCAACATGACAGCATCTGAACCCAGTTCACCAACAACAGGAAGCCCTGGATACCCCAAGACACCAGAAAAACAAGACTTGGATATAAAATCACTGGTCAGGATGCTGGTAGCTGAACACATAGAAAAATCTCGTAAAGAAATAGAGGAGAAAATGGATCAAAAGTTAGAAGCCTTTACAAGGCAAATACAAAAATCACTTCAAGAAATGCAGGAGAAGATGGATCAAAAAGAAGAAGACAATAAGGAAGAAAGACAAAAATCACTTAAAGAAATACAGAAGAACGTGGGCCAACAAGTAGAAACTATGAAAGAGGAAACACAAAAATCTATTAAAGAAATACATGAAAACACAATCAAGCAAGCGAAAGATCTGAGCATATCCATCCAGGTACTAAAAACAGAAGTAGAAACAACTAAGAAATCGCAGAGGGAGACAACATTGGAGATAGAAAACCTTGGGAAGAAATCAGGGGCCATAGATACAAATATCAACAATAGATTACAAGAGATAGAAGACAGAATATCAGAAGCCGAAGATACCATAGGAACCATTGATTCAACAGGCAAAGAAAATACTAAATGCAAAAAGGCTGTAACCCAAAACATCCAGGAAATCCAGGACACAATGAGAAGACCAAACCTAAGGATTATAGGTATAGACGAGAATGAAGATTTACAAGTTAAAGGGCCAGCAAATATCTTCTACAAAATTATGGAAGAAAACTTCCCCAACCTAAAGAGAGAGATGCCCATGAATATACAAGAAGCATATAGAACCCCAAACAGACTGGATCAGAACAGAAATACATCCTGTCACATAATAATCAAAACTCCAAATGTACTAAACAAAGAAAGAATATTAAAGGCAGCAAGAGAAAAAGGCCAAGTAACTTATAAAGGAAGACCTATCAGAATAACACCAGACTTCTCACCTGAGACCATGAAAGCTAGAAGATCCTGGGCAGATATAATGCAAACTCTAAGAGAACACAAACTTCAGCCAAAACTACTTTACCCAGCAAAGCTCTCAATCGCCATAGATGGAGACATCAAGGTATTCCATGACAAAACCAAATTTGCACGATATCTTTCCACAAATCCAGCCCTACAAAGGATAATAGGGGGAAAACACCAAGTCAAGGACGGAAACTACACCCGGGAAGAAGCAAGATAGAAACCTCCTCTCATCAAACCCAAAAGAAGGTAACCTCTCGAATATAAAAAATAAATAAAATAAATAAATATAATTTCAAAAATGGCTGGAGGTAATAATTACTATTCCTTAATATCTCTTAACATCAATGGACTCAATTCCCCAATAAAAAGACATAGATTAACAGACTGGATACGGAAACAGGACCCTACATTTTGCTGCATACAGGAAACACATCTCAGTGTTAAAGACAAACACTGCCTTAGAGTAAAAGGCTGGAAGACAATTTTACAAGCAAATGGTCTCAGGAAACAAGCTGGAGTAGCCATTCTAATATCAGATAAAATTGACTTCCAACCTAAAATCATCAAAAGAGACTCAGAAGGTCACTTCTTGCTGGCCAAAGGGAAAATCCACCAAGAAGAGCTCTCAATACTGAACATCTATGCTCCAAATGCAAGGGCACCCTCATTCGTAAAAGAAACCTTACTAAAGCTTAAAGCACACATTACACCGAACACAATAATTGTGGGTGACTTCAACACTCCACTCTCCTCAATGGACCGATCAGGAAAGCAGAAACTAAACAGGGACAGAGTGAAACTAATTGAAACTCTGGACCAACTGGATTTAACAGATATATATATAGAACATTTCATCCTAAAGCTAAAGAATATACCTTTTTCTCAGCTCCACATGGTACCTTCTCCAAAATAGACCATATAATTGGTCACAAGACAGATGTCAACAAATACAAGAAGATCGAGCTAATCCCATGCCTCCTATCAGATCACCATGGAGTAAGAGTGGTCTTCAATAGCAACAAAAACAACAGAAAGCCCACATACAC
This sequence comes from Apodemus agrarius, assembly GCA_964023405.1. Taxonomy (NCBI): domain Eukaryota; kingdom Metazoa; phylum Chordata; class Mammalia; order Rodentia; family Muridae; genus Apodemus; species Apodemus agrarius. The sequence continues at coordinate 29,837,499 of OZ030028.1, forward strand.
ATGGAAACTGAACAATACTCTACTCAATGACACCTTGGTCAAGGAAGAAATAAAAAAAGAAATCAAAGACTTTTTAGAATTCAATGAAAATGAAGATACAACCTACCCAAATCTATGGGACACAATGAAAGCAGTGCTAAGAGGAAAACTCATAGCTCTAAGTGCATCCAAAAAGAAACTGGAGAGAGCATACACTAGCAGCTTAACGGCACACCTTAAAGCCCTGGAAGAAAAACAAGTTAATTCACCCAGCAGGAGTAGAAGACAAGAAATCATCAAACTCAGGGCTGAAATCAATCAAATAGAAACAAAGAAAACCATACAAAGAATCAACAAGACCAGGAGTTGGTTCTTTGAGAAAATCAACAAGATAGATAAACCCCTAGCCAGACTAACCAAAGGACACAGAGACAGCATCCAAATTAACAAAATTAGAAATGAAAAGGGAGACATAACAACAGAAACTGAGGAAATTCAAAAGATCATCAGATCCTACTACAAAGGTCTATACTCAAAACAACTGGAGAATCTAGAGGAAATGGACAATTTCCTAGACAGATACCAAATACCAAAATTAAATCAGCATCAAATAGAGCAGCTAAATAGTCCCATAACCCCTAAAGAAATAGAAGGGGTTATAGAAAGCCTCCCAACCAAGAAAAGTACGGGACCAGATGGTTTTAGTGCAGAATTCTACCAGACCTTCAAAGAAGACCTAACACCAATACTTTTCAAACTATTCCACAAAATAGAGACAGAAGGGATACTGCCCAACTCATTCTTTGAAGCCACAATTATGCTAATACTAAACCACAAAAAGATCCAACAAAGAAAGAGAACTACAGGCCAATTTCTCTTATGAATATCGATGCAAAAATACTAAATAAAATTCTTGCCAACCGAATCCAAGAGCACATCAAAACGATCATTCACCATGATCAAGTAGGCTTCATCCCAGGGATGCAGGGATGGTTCAACATACGGAAATCCATCAATGTAATCCACTACATAAACAAACTAAAAGAAAAGGTCATCTCATTAGATGCTGAAAAAGCATTCGACAAAATTCAGCATCATTTCATGCTAAAAGTCATGGAAAGAGCAGGAATTCAAGGCCCATACCTAAACATAGTAAAAGCAATCTACAGCAAACCAGTAGCCAACATCAAAATAAATGGAGAGAAACTTGAAGCAATCCCACTAAAATCAGGGACTAGACAAGGCTGCCCTCTCTCTCCATATCTTTTCAATATAGTACTTGAAGTTCTAGCGAGAGCAATTAGACAACATAAGGAAGTCAAAGGGATACAAATTGGAAAGGAAGAAGTCAAACTATCATTATTTGCAGATGATATGATAGTTTACTTAAGTGACCCAAAAAACTCCACCAGAGAACTTGTACAGCTGATAAACAACTTCAGCAAGGTGGCTGGTTATAAAATTAACTCAAGCAAATCAGTAGCCTTCTTGTACTCAAAGGACAAGCAGACTGAGAAAGAAGTTAGGGAAATAACACCCTTCACAATAGCCACAAACAACATAAAGTACCTTGGCGTAACTCTAACCAAACAAGCGAAAGATCTGTATGACAGGAACTTCAAGTCCTTGAAGAAAGAAATCGAAGAAGACCTCAGAAGATGGAAAAATATTTCTTGCTCCTGGATTGGCAGGATCAATATAGTAAAAATGGCCATCTTACCAAAAGCAATATACAGATTCAATGCGATCCCCATCAACATCCCAACTCAATTCTTTATAGATCTAGAAAGAGCAATTCTCAAATTCATCTGGAGCAACAAAAAACCCAGGATAGCTAAAACTATTCTCAACAATAAAAGGACTTCTGGGGGAATCATTATCCCTGACCTTAAACAGTACTACAGAGCAATTGTGTTAAAAACTGCATGGTATTGGTACAGCAACAGGCAAGTGGATCAATGGAATAGGATTGAAGACCCAGAAATTAACCCACAGACTTATGGTCACTTGATCTTTGATAAAGGAGCCACAACCATCCAGTGGAAAAAAGTCTTTTCAACAAATGGTGCTGGTTCAACTGGAGGTCAACATGCAGAAGAATGCGAATTGACCCACTCTTATCTCCTTGCACTAAGATCAACTCCAAGTGGATCAAGGACCTCCACATAAAACCAGACACACTGAAACTATTAGGAAAGAAACTTGGGAAAACCCTGGAGGACATAGGCACAGGGGGAAAATTCCTGAACAGAACACCAATAGCTTATGCTCTAAGATCAAGAATTGACAAATGGGACCTCATAAAATTACAAAGTTTCTGCAAGGCAAAGGACACTGTCAGAAGGACAAAACGGCAACCAACCAAGTGGGAAAAGATCTTCACCAACCCCACATCCGACAGAGGGCTAATATCCAATATATACAAAGAATTCAAGTAGTTAGACCCCAAAGAACCAAATAACCCTATCAAAAAATGGGGCACAGAGCTAAACAAAGAATTTTCACCAGAAGAAATTCCGATGGCCGAGAAACACCTTAAGAGATGTTCAACATAGTTAGTCATCAGAGAAATGCAAATCAAAACAACCCTGAGATTCCACCTCACACCATTCAGAATGGCTAAGATTAAAAACTGAAGAGACGACAAATGCTGGCGAAGATGTGGAGAAAGAGGAACACTCCTCCACTGTTGGTGGGATTGCAAAATGGTAAAACCGCTCTGGAAATCAGTTTGGCAGTTCCTCAGAAAATTGGGCATGTTCCTTCCAGAGGACCCTGGCATACCACTCCTGGGCATATACCCAGAGGACTCCGTGCATGCAATAAAGACACATGCTCCACTATGTTTATAGCAGCCTTGTTTATAATAGCCAGAAATTGAAAGGAGCCCAAATATCCCTCAAAGGAGGAATGGATACAGAAAATGTGGTATATTTATACAATGGAATACTACTCAGCAATTAAAAATAATGAATTCATGCAATTTGTAGGTAAATGGTTAGACCTGGAAAATATCATCCTGAGTGAGCTAACCCAATCACAAAAGAATACACATGAAATGCAATCACTGATAAGTGGATATTAATGAGCCCAGAATCCCTAAATACTCTAGGCACAATTAATTTAGCAAGTCAAATGATTCCCAAGAAGAAAGGAGAGGATCCTGGGCCTGGAAAGATTGGATCCAGTTTTGTAGAGAAACTGTGGGGGGAGGGGGAATGATTGGGGAATAGTTGGGGGGGAGAGGAACTATGGGACATAGGGAGGGGGGGAACTGGGAAAGGGGAAAGCCTTTGGAATGTAAACATAGAATATAGAAAATAAAAAAAAAAGAAGAGGAGGTCAGATCTCATTATGGATGGTTGTGAGCCACCATGTGGTTGCTGGGATTTGAACTCAGGACCTTTGGAAGAGTAGCTGCTGAGCCATGTCTCCAGCACTTGAGTTAATTTTATATCTGGCCAGTTTGCTGAAGTTGTTTATCAGGTGGAGAAGTTCTTTGGTAGAATTTTTGTGGTTGCTTATGTATATTATCATATCATCTGCAAATAGTGATACTTTTATTTCTTCTTTGCCAATTTGTATCTCTTTGATCTCTTCTTGTTGTTTCATTGTTTTAGCTTGCACTTCGAGTACTATATTGAATAGATATGGGGAGAGTGGGCATCCTTGTCTTGTCCCTGATCTTCAGTGGGATTGTTTCAAGTATGTGTCCATTTAATTTGATCTTGACTATTGGTTTGCAGTTAATTGCTTTTATTATGTTTAGGTGTGGGCCTTGAATTCCTGATCTCTCCAGTACTTTTAACATGAAGGGGTATTGTATTTTGTCAAATGCTTTTTCTACATCTTAGGCGATCATGTGATCATGTGATTTTTTTCTTTGAGTTTGTTTATATAGTCATTTACATTAATAATTTTTCATATATTAAAGCAACCTTGCATCTCTGGCATGAAGCCTACTTGGTTTTGGGGAATGATGGTTTTGATGTGTTCTTAGAATTGGTAAAATCTCTCCAGTTTCTTTATCAGGGCACATAGTGCTATGAACTTTCCTCTCAGCACTGCTTTCATTGTGTCCCGTAAGTTTGGGTATGATGTGTCAATATTTTCATTAAATTCTAGGAAGTCTTTAATTTCATTTTTTATTTCTTCCCGGCCAAGTTATCATTGAGTAAAGAGTTGTTTAGTTTACATGTGTATTTGGGCTTTGTGTATTTTGCTGTTCTTAAAGACCAGCCTCAGGCCATGGTGATTTGATTGGCTGCTTAGTATTATTTCAATCTTCTTGTATCAGTCAGGGGTTGTTTTGTGACCAATTATATGGTCGATCTTGGAGAAGGTACCGTGAGGTGCTGAGACGAAGGTGTATTCTTTTGTTTTAGGGTGAAATGTTCTGTAGATATGTATTAAATCCATTTGGCTTATAACCTTTATTAGTTTCACTGTGTCTCTGTTTAGTTTCTGTTCAATGACCTGTCCAATGGTGAGAGTAGGATGTCAGTCTCCCACTATTATTGTGTGGGTTTCAATGTATGTTTTTGGCTTTAGTATAGTTTCTTTTATTAATGTGGGTGCCCTTGCATTTGGGTCATAGATATTCAGAATTGTTGATATTCAGAATTGTATTGAGAGATATTAAAGGGAATTCATCTTGGTGGCTTTTCCCTTTGATAAATATGAAGTGTCCTTCTTCATCATGCTTGATAACTTTTGGTTGAAAGTCTATTTTATTGAATATTAAGATTGCAACTCCTGCTTGTTTCCTGGGACCACTTGCTTGGAAGAACTTTTTCCATGCTTTTACTGTGAGATAGTGTCTGTCTTTTTTATTGAGGTATGTTTTTTGTTTGCAGCAAAATGCTGGGTCTTGTTTGCGTATCCAATCTGTTAGTTTATGTCTTTTTTATGGGTGAGTTGAGTTCATTAATATTGAGAGATATTAAAGAGAGATGACTGTTGGTTCCAGATAAGTTTGTTTTTGTAGGTAGCTTTTTGTGCTTGTGGTCCTCTCCTTTTGGCTTTATTGTGAGATCCTTAAGATCTTATGCTTTCCTTGGTGCAGGTACCTTTCTTGTGTTGAAGCTTTTTTTTCTAGATCCTCTGTCAGGCTGGATTGGTTGATAGATACATTTTGAATTTGGTTTGTTTTGGAATGTTTTGCTTGCTCCATCTACTTTGATTGGGAGTTTTGTTGGGTATAGTCGCTGTACCCAGCTACAGTTGGCTGGCATTTGTGTTCTCTTAGAATCTGCATGACCTCTGACAAGGCTCTTCTGGCTTTCATAGTTTCTGTTGAGAAGTTGGGTATAATTCTGATAGGTCTACCATTGTATGTGACCTAACCCTTTTCCATTGCAGCTTTTAATATTCTTTCATTCTTCTGTGTGTTTAGTGTCCTATTATATGATGAGAGGATTTTCTTTTCTGGTCCCATTTATTTGGTGTTCTATAGGCTTCTTCTTCTTCTTCTTCTTCTTCTTCTTCTTCTTCTTCTTCTTCTTCTTCTTCTTCTTCTTCTTCTTCTTCTTCTTCTTTTGGTTTTTGGTTTTTTGAGATAGGGTTTCTCTGTGTAGCCCTGGCTGTCCTGGAACTCACTCTGTAGACCAGGGTGGCCTCAAAATCAGAAATCCGCCTGCCTCTGCCTCCCAAGTGCTGGGATTACAGGCGTGCACCACCATTCCCGGCTTCTATAGGCTTCTTGTACCTTCATGGCCATCTTTTTCTTTGAGTTGGGGAAGTTTTCTTCTATTATTTTGTTGAAGACATTTTTGGGTCCTTTGAGCTGGGAATCTTCATTCTCCTCCATTCTGATTATTCTTAGATTTGGTTTTTTCATTGTGTCCTGAATTTCCTGGATACTTAATGTAAGGAGTTTTTAATGTTTTGAGTTTTTTGACAGTTGTGTCAATCATTTCCATGGTATCTTCTACACCTGCGATTCTCTCTTCCATCTCTTGTATTCTGTTGGTGATACTTGCATCTGTAGTTCCTGACCTTTTCCTATGTTTTCCATTTCCAGGTTTGCCTCCATTTGCATCTTCTTTATTGTTTCTACTTCCTTAGGTCTTAGATTACTTTATTCAATTCCCTCATCTGTTTATCTGTGTTTTCCTGTATTTCTTTCTGAATTATTGATATCCTCCTTAAAGGACTCTGTTATTTTCATGAGATAGGAGTTTAGGACAGGTTCCTGATATCCAGGTTTATTGGTGTATTCAGGGCTTGCTGTGGTGGGAGAACTCTGCTCTGATGATGCCCACATATATTGGCTTCTGTTACTTATGGTCTTGTGCTTGCCTTTCATCATCTGGATATCCCTGGTGTTTGTTGGTCTGGCTGACTGTCTGGAGACTGTCTTTTCTCCCTGGGTTGCTTCAGGTCTCTGGGTAGGCCTGCAGCCTTGGCAGTAGCAGACCACCCGTGGGTCCTTCCAACTGGGGGCTCTTCACAGGGGCAGAGAAGCTGCTGATCTGTTGCTGTGGCTGTAGTAGATCTCCTGGTAGGCCTTCAGACTGTTGGGTCTTCAGTGGAGCAGTCAAGCCATTGTCCAACTGCTCTGCAGCTGATCCTCAACTGCTCGAGGTGCAGCTGGTCCTCAACTGCTCTGAGTGCATTAGGTCCTCTGGGATGGCTCAGGATATTGTGTCTTCAAGGGAGCAGACTAGCTAGGAGTCTGCCCCAGCAGGAAGGATTTGAAAGGGGTGGAAGGGGAGTGGTATTTGGAGGGTGGGAGTTTTGATGGGTGATGGGTTCTGAGTCCAACAGCAGCTCTGGGATTTTGGAGAGGGGTGAGGGAGTTCTTACCAACTGCTCTGAGTGCAGTGGATCCTCTGGGATGGCTCAGGATATTGTGTCTTCAAGGGAGAAGACTAGCGAGGAATCTGCCCCAGAAGGAGGGATCCAGCAGAAGGAGTCAATAATTTTTTTAAAGATTTATTTATTTTTTATTTATATGAGTACACCGCAGCTGTCTTTAGACACACCAGAAGAGGGCATTGGATCTCTTTTTTTGTTTGTTTTTGTTTTTTGGGTTTTTTTTTGGTTTTGATTTTTTCAAGACAGGGTTTCTCTGTGTAGCCCTGGCTGTTACGGAACTCACTCTGGAGACCAGGCTAGCTTGGAACTCAGAAATCTGCCTCCCTCTGCCTCCCAAGTACTGGGATTAAAGGTGTGTGCCAGCACTGCCCAGCGGGGTCATTTTTTTGTTGGATATATTCTTTATTTACATTTCAAATGCTATTCCCTTTCCCAGTTTCCCCCACTCCCAGGTAGCCCCTATCCTATCCTCTCTCCCCCTACTACTTCAATGAGGGTGTTCCTCCACCCACCTTTGAACATTTCTTTAAGTGCTTCTCAGCCATTTGAGATTCCTCTCTTGTGAATTCTCTGTTTAGCTTTATACCACATTTTTAAAATTGTTATTTGGTTTGCTGGTGTCTAACTTCTTGAGTTCTTTATACATTCTGAATATTAGCCTTCTGTCAGATGGAGGATTGATGAAGATCTTTTCCCAATCTGTAGGTCACTCTTTTGTCCTATTGACATTGTCCTTTGCTTTACATAAGCGTTTCAGTTTCATGAGGTCCCATTTGTTGATCTTAGAGCCTGAGCCATTGGTATTCTGTTCAGGAAGTTGTTTTCTGTACCAATGAGTTCAAGGCTATTCCCCACTTTGTGTTCTATTAGATTTAGTGTATCTGGTTTTATATTGAGGTCTTTGATCCACTTGGATTTGAGTTTTGCAGCACAAACTGTTAATTACTGTAACTGTGTTGTGACTCCACATGGAATGGAACAATTGGTTCCTTCTCATTTTCAGAATCCTTTCTATGTATCTTTCACTTAAAGTTTTATTTCATTGTCTTTTCATGTAAACTCAGGATAAGTTTATTGATGTTTACATATAAAAAACCTACTTACTTATGCTATCAGAATGGAATTTAATTTTTTGATAAATTTGGAGAAAAACAATGTTGTTAGTATTTTGAATTTTGTGTGTGTTGCCTACATACTTGTGTCTAAGTGTGCATGTCTGAGGCAGGAGGATGACTCTGGGTATCCTGCTTTGTCACCCTACTTTATTCTACCTTTGCACATGCACACATTGCATACCCCTAGTGAAAACACCAAAAACAGTGATTTTTATTTAAATTTATTTTGTCGTATTCTATTTTGATATCATACATAAGATTTTCTCATATATAAGCTTCAGATGCAAAATGTTCTCATTTTAACATTCAGAATGACAAAAATATCCATTTCTCTACAAAATATGTTTTCATGGCAGGCATAAGATTCAAGGAGGTAGTCCAAGACTAAAGTGGGAAGTATAATCATTTATACCTAAAGAAAATCAGTAAGAAAAAATATTTTACTTAGAACCGCATTATTTTTCCAAATAATACTTAGTTTTTTAAGTACTGCTATTGTTTTCTCAAACCACTTTTGTCACCCCTTTATCAAGAAGCTCACCCTATGAATACATGTAAATACATAACTCACCTGTCTCTACAAGACCATGAGTTTAAATCAGTTCCTGTCTACATGGCACAGACTAAAATTATTTTTACTCTCTAGTCCCCCTGAAACTGGTTATTCATCTGTGTGGAAATACTGTAGAAAGAAAAGGGTAGATAATAAAGTCCTAAAGCCACATGCATTGGCTGTGTGCCACCTCCACCCTCCTATAGGGTTAGACATTTGAGACAAATATTCATTTAACAGGTTACCTTAACTAACTATACAATCATAAATATTTAAAAATAAATGATAGCATTTTATATTTATTTATTTATTTATTTATTTATTTATACAACTGTGGAGTTCTCCAAACTTGTATATAGCAACATCTCTTTTGTTTTGGATTCTAGAGAGTTGTTCCATTGGGAATTTTGAAAAAAGCCATCAACTTTTCTGAGAATGAAGAATGGAAGAGATTAAGAACATTACTGTCTCCAACCTTCACCAGTGGGAAGCTCAAGGAGGTAATGACATAATAAAATTTTCACTTGAAACATAAGGAACAGATCTGGGGACAGGTAGAATGGAGGATCACAACCCTTTTCCAGCCAGTATCCTCTGAGTTGAACAATGGCCTTTTGTGTTATTGATTCTTGATTCATCTTTGGGAAGGCTGTGTTCACTGGGAATTAACCTTCATCTCACTACAGATGATATTTTGTTTTGCATGTAGATGTTCCCGATCATTAACCAGTATACAGATTTGCTGGTGAAAAACGTGAAGCATGAAGCAGAGAAAGGCAATCCCATCACAATGAAAGAGTAAGTGCCAGCACAGTTGTTGGGTGTAAGGCTGTTGCATTAGTTATTTTCCTGTTGCTTTGACAAAATTCTCCAAGAAAAACAACTGGAAAGATAAAGGCCCTATTTTGGCTTACATTTCCAGGGAGATACAGTCCCTTATGGCAGGAAGACATGTTGCAGAAGGCTACCTGCATGCATCTAAAATTCAAGAAACAGAAATCCCAGCGTATAAAGATTTAAGATCTATCTGTAGCAATCTACTTCCTCTAGAAAGGCTACTCTTCCTAAAGTTCAATACCTTCCCAAAGAGTACTATGGGCTCAGAATCAAGCCTCAAACATTTTATATTCAATTAACACCATAACTGCTTGCCAGGATTCTGGAGTTCACACTGTTAAGTCACCTCAGGAACCAAATAGGATGGTGATCATATCTCAGGCTTCTGCTGGGGCTGAGACCATAGGAAACTGGAGACTTTCCTGTAACAGTGTTATGACTGTAATAGGCCATTCAAGGAAAAAAAATCTCTTTGGAGAAAGTGATATCTTAGTTTGGGTTTTATGGCTTTGAAGAGAAAATGACCATGTCAACTCTTTTTTGTTTTTAATTTCTCTCTTTTTTATTGCTTATTTTATTTCTTTACATTTCAAATGTTATGCCCCCTCCCTGTTACCCATCAGAAAACCTCCATCCCATGCACTGCCCCACCCTGCTTCTATGAGGGTGCGCTCCAACCCACCCACTCCCACCTCACCGCCCTAGCATTCCTCTATGTTAGGGCATCAAGCATCCACAGGACCAAGGGCTTCCCCTCTTTTTGATGCCAAATGAGGCAATCCTTTGCTACATAAGCAGCTGGGGCCATGGGTCCCTTCCATGTGTACTTTTTTGTTTGGTGATTTAGTCCCTAGGAGCTCTGGGGGTTTCAGTTAGTTGATATTGTTGTTCTTCCTAAGGAGTTGCCATCCCCTTCAGCTCCTTCAGTCCTTCCTCTAACTCTTTCATTAGGGTCCCTATGCTCAGTTTGATGGCTGACTGGAAGTATTCACATCTGTATTGGTCAGGCTCTGGCAGAGTATCTCAGGGGCCAGCTATTCCAGGCTCCTGTCTGCAAGTGCTTCTTGGTATCAGCAATAGTATCTGGATTTGGTGTCTACAGATGAGATGGATCCCTAGGTGGGGTGGTCCCTGGATAGCCTTTCTTTCAGTCTCTGCTCCACCTTTTGTCCCTGCATTTCCTTTAGACAGGAAGATTACTTTCTTGCTTTTTCTAGGGTGTAGTTTCCCTCCTTGTGTTGGAGTTTTTCCATCAATTATCCTTTGTAGGGCTGGATTTGTGGAAAGTTATTGTGTAAATTTAGTTTTGCCATGGAATATCTTGGTTTCTCCATCTATGTTAATTGAGAGTTTTGCTGAGTATAGTAGCTTGGGCTGGCATTTGTGTTATCTTAGTGTCTGTATGACATCTGCCCAGGATCTTCTGGCTTTTAGAGTCTCTGTAGAGATGTAATATTTTACACTCCATATTTTATTCCCCCCACCCCCGTCCACCCTCTGACTGTTCCACATAACATACCTTCTCCCCACTCCCCTGTCTCTACCTGACCTCTAAACTCCCTGGGGCCTCCCAGTCTCTTGAGGGTTAGGTGCATTATCTCTGAATGAGCACAGACCTGGTAGTCCTCTACTATATGTGTGTTGGGGACCTCATATCAGCTGGTGTATGCTGCCTGTTTGGTGGTCCAGTGTTTGAGACATCTCGGGGTCCAGATTGAGACTGCTAGTCCTCCTACAGGATTGCCCTTCTCCTCAGCTTCTTTCAACTTTCCCTAATTCAACAACAGGAGTCAGCTGCTTTTGTCCATTGGTTCGGTGCAAATATCTGCATCTGACTCTGAGCTGCTTAATGGGACTTCCAGAGTGCAGTCAATGCTAGGTCCCTTTTTGTGAGCACCCCATAGCCTCAGTAATAGTGTCAGGCCTTGGGACCTCCCCTTGAGCTGGATTGCACTTTGGGCCTGTCGCTGGACCTTCTTTTCCTCATGCTCCTTTCCATTTCTGTCCATGCAATTCTTTCAGACAGGAACAATTATAGGTCAGAGTTGTGACTATGGGATGACCCCCTCCCTCATTTGATGCCCTATCTTTCTGCTGGAGGTGTTAGTTCCATCTCCCTATTGTCAGGCATTTCATCTTTGAGTCCTGAGAGTCTCTGGTGCATTCTGGAGGGTTCCATCAACCTCCTATCTCCTGGGGTTGCCTGTTTCCATCCTTTCTGCTGGCCCTCAGGGCTTCAGTCCTTTTCCCTCACCCAATACCAGATCAGGTTCCCCTCATTCCCTCCCCCTCCTCCTCACCTTGTCCACTTTCCCTCCCAGGTCCCTTCCTCCCTCCCCACTTGTGATTGCTTTGTTTACCCTCCCTAGTGGGACTGAGGCATCCTCACTTGGGCACTTCAGCTTGTTGGCCTTTTTTGAGTTCTGTGGACTGTATCTTGGGTACTCTGTACCTTTTTTTTTTTTTTGCTAACATCCCCTTATTAGTGAGTACAGAGTACATACATACCATGCATGTTTTTTAGGGTCTGAGTTACCTCATTCAGGATGAAGAATTTCTTTTCTGGTCCAATCTACTTGGGGTTCTGTAGGCTTCTTGTATGTTTATGGGCATCTTTCTTTAGGTTAGGGAAGTTTTCTTCTATAATTTTGTTGAAGATATTTACTGGCCATTTAAGTTTGGAATCTTCATTCTCTTCTATACCTATTATCCTTAGGTTTGGTGTTCTCATTGTGTCCTAGATTTCCTGGATGTTTTGAGTTAGGAGTTTTTGTTTTTTGTTTTTTTTTTTTTTGCATTTTCTTTGACTGTTGTTTTCTATGGTATCTTCTGCACTGAGATTCTCTCTTCTATCTCTTGTATTCTGTTGTTGATGTTTGCATCTATGACTCCTAATCTCTTTCCTAGGTTTTTACTGTCCAGGGTTGTCTCCTTTTTTGTTTTTTAAATGTTTCCATTTCCATTTTTTAGATCATCTAGTTTTGTTTAATTCCTTCACCTTTTGGTTTTCCTGTAATTCTTTAAGGGATTTATGTGTTTCCTCCTTTAGGGCTTCTATCTGTTTAGCTGTGTTCTCCTGTATTTCTTTAAGGGAGTTATTTATGTCCTTGTTAAAGTCCTGAACCATTATCATGAGATGGGATTTTAGATCAGAATCTTGCTTTCCAGATGTGTTTGGGTATCCTGGGCTTGCTGTGGTGGGAAAACTGGGTTCTGATGATGCCAAGTAGCATTGGTTTCTGTTGCTTATGCTCTTGCACTTGCCTATTGCAATCTGGTTATCTCTGGTGTTAGCTAGCCTTGCTCTTTCTAACTGGAGCCTGTCCTTCCTGTGACCCTGTGAGCTTGTGTGTGTGTCAGAACTCCTGGAGATCAAGCTGTCTCTGAGTGTGATTGGTATGGAGAGGGCTATAGCACAGGGCATGCTCCAGGGTGCAGATGCAAACTGGAAGGCCATGACAACTCTTATAAAGGAAAAATTATTTAATTGGAGCTGGCTTTCACTTTTAGAAGTTTAGTTCATTATCATGGCGGGAAGCATGGCAGTGTCCAGGCAAACATAGTGCTGGAGAAGAAGCTGAGAGTTCTATATCTTGATCAGCATGCAGCGGAAAGAGACTGTCCTTTAATTATGGCTTACAGATATATGAGACCTCAATGCCTGTCTCTACAGTGACACCCTTTCTCCAACAAGGACACTTCTTCCAACAAGGCCACACATCCTAATGGTGCCACCTACTATGGGCTAAGCATTTACTCACACGTGTCTATAGGTGTTATACCCATGCAAACCACAACAGGTGGCTACAGGTGAAAGGATACCACTTCTTTATATTAGATCTGTGATTAATCTATCAGTTATTATTTTGGAAATCTTAGAAAACAAAAACGATTGTTTAAAAAGAAAGATCATGTTTTAAAACACACTTGTTAGTGTAGATTTCATAGATAGTAGACAGCAAAGAAACCATTCAGCCTATATTAGGACATTGTGTATGTTCTAGAGAAGAGATAGTGTAGAACTTAAAGCAAAAGCAATTTACATACCATCACTGGCTTATGAATAATATCAGTGAAACAGTAAATCTTCTCTAGGATCTCTAAGATAGCTATGTGAGTAAAGGTGCTTACCACCAAGACTGAGGACCTGTGTTTGACCTTTAGAAGCCACAAAAGGGAAGGAGAATTGCCTCCCACATGTTGTCCTCTACATGCATTCCATAGAACCAGTGTGGCCACTCAAATACACATATATACACACACAGACATTGCACAGAAGAGGTGTACATACATGCAATATGCAGCCAGAGTCAATAAATGAAAGTGTAATCATCCTACAATTTCACTTCTATCCAATTTTTAAAGAGGCTGTGTGATTTGTAATCAGATCATTTTCTTAAACGAACTCTGACCTTTTGAGTAATTCAGAAATACCTCACCTCACAGCAACACACAAGTATCTATTACAATATTATCTTTCTTAGTCCCCTAGGCATAGACAAGCATTACACATCCTCCTGGTGAGGCATGGCACCTCAGCATCTAGATTCCAGTCAGTTATTACAGGGAAGTTAAGGCAATGACTTGAAGTCCTTAATCACATCCACAGTCAAGAACAGAATGAAGGGAATACATACACACTTGTGCGCAGCTCACTTTTTCTTCTCTTAAGCAAACAGGGACTTAAACTAAGGCAAAGGTGCTGCCCAAAGTAGACAGGCTTTTTCCACAATCAAGGTAATATCTCCTAAAAATGCCCAATGCCAACTTGTTGCAGACAACTGCTCACTGAGAATCTCTTTCTAAATTATTGTAGATTGTGTCAAGTTGACAACTAAAATGAACCCTCATAGTATCCCTGTCACAACCCAGCATGAGGACAGCATTCACACTGTCAAATAAGAAAATTCTCATGAAAAATGTGATGGAGGATTAGATTGACCACAGCAGGGATTCTGACAGTGTCTGCTTGTGAATTTACTCCCATTTGACCCATTATGTTAGAAGGAATAGGAGAATGTATAGATGTTACTTTCCATCTCTCTCTTCAGCGTCTTCGGGGCCTACAGCATGGATGTAATCACAGCCACATCATTTGGAGTAAATGTTGATTCCCTCAACAACCCACAGAATCCCTTTGTACAAAAAGTGAAGAAACTCTTAAAATTTAATTTCTTGGACCCATTCTTCCTCTCAGTGAGTATGTGAACTATCATTTCATTATTATGAATTCTTCCATTTTATTTTCCAAGTTTTATATATTTTAAAACGAATTTTATTAATTCTTCCCCCCACTCCTCTGTCTCATCCTTCCATCACCCACTGGTAACTTTCTTATATTTTTGCGAACTTTATTTAACATATTTGACCCACTTCAATGAGTTGACTCATGGCTTTCAGTGTGTTGAAAGATATTCATAGTCATCAGTGTTGTCAGCTATGGAATTTTCTTGTCAACTCAACAGAGCACCCTATTTCATCCCTGGGATTCATATCAAATAACTCACAATTATTTGTAACTCCAGCTCCAGAGGATCCAGTAACTTTGGCATTCAAGGGCACTTGCACTCACGTGCACATAACCACATACAGATGCACAACCTACATGTAATTAAAAATTATAAAAATAAATCGTAAAAATACTTGATGAATTTATCCAATTCTGGAAGTACCTTTAATCACAACACAATGTTGGTTCTTCTCAAATGATGTTTTGCATCTAAGAGCCTGTTGTGGTCATTTTCATTTGTATTCGTATGCTTTATTACACAGCAGAGCATCATTGAGGTGAATTCTACTTAGATACTGTAGTATAATTCTTCTTAAATTATTGTATTATATTTTAGTAGTTGCTTGGTTCAGTGTATTATTATTTTGTGAGCATTTTCGAACATATTTACAATTCCTGCTAGTTTGCAGTTTTCTCTATGTGATAGATATTAGTTTGATCGTGGGATTAGAGCACTGTAAACCTAAAGAGAATTTTTGAGATGTTTCACTTCTCTCCCGATTTTAAAATGTAAAAGGTGATGGGTCAAGGAAGTTAACTCTGAAACTATGCAGCAGATGATACTGACATCACTGATATGTTGGTAACATACACTGACTCACCCTTTTCCAGCCAATGGCCTGGAACCTGAGCAATATCACAGAAGGAATGGATCTTGGTTGACATCCTGATGACTTTTATTGTTCTGTCAGAATAAAAGTAATCATTCCAGGTAAATTTTGTATTTTCATCATGATTTCCTTTTTCCCTCCTCTAGTACTCTTTCCATTCCTCACCCCAGTTTTTGAAGCACTTGAAATAACCGTGTTTCCAAAAGATGTTATAAGGTTTCTTAGAACTTCTGTAGAACGAATGAAAGAGAACCGCATGCAAGAAAAAGTAAAGGTAATAGCTGGTCACACAATGATATTCATTTATTGGTAGTGTTAATGTGAATGTGTGTATATTTGTTTTATATAATTTTAAAAATTAGAGTACATTAAGGACAGGGAAATTTTTATATTTTGAAGAAAATGAAGTATTGAGTATAAAGATGTGAAATAAGCCAGGGAGAAAGTACTTAAAATTAAATTGTATGCATTACAACCTATATGCCATAAAATAAACATTTTTGAAATGAGAATTTTATATTCCAGAAAAAAATCCCTTGCATAAAATTTGTGAGGATGTAAATTAATTAGGGGGATTATGAAAAAACTGTCAAGGTCTGGTCTTGACATTCAGGTACTGATGTGGGTTGCAGCTTTTGGACAGACCTGAAGACATCTGGCAATTAACTCTCTCTTACTACTGTCCTGGGGGCCAGAGCTCCTGACTTCTGGCAACTCAGCTCTTATTGCGCTCATGAGGCCAAAAGCTGATGGCTTTTTGCAGTTGACTCCTGCGCATAGCAGTAGGGGATAAGTAAAAGTAAATTAATTAGTTAAGCTTTTTATTCTTTATCTCAGGGGCCTGATAGCTAGCCAGGCAAGAAAATTTGAGCTCACTAAGTCTTTGTGAGTTAGAGGGAAAGGGAAAGAAAGTCACACACACACACACACACACACACACACACACACACACACTGGATGAAGCAGAAAAGGGTACACTGAAACTTTACTTTGCTTTCAAATTTTTATAGCTTTTTAGACAAAAGTCTTCTATGTAAGGAAAAATTATCTCACAGATGAATGTCACACAAAAGGGAGTTATAGAAGAATGTAGATTATAAGTTCAAAGTAGTGTTTCATTCTACAAGCTCAAAGCAAATAGTTTTTCATGACTTTGCTTTATTATAGTGCACACCTGTGGCCTCTTCCTTGGACCTGACCTAGAATGAATGTTTTTCCTTGACCATAACTTGTTGCAAGCCTATTTTTCCTTTCCTAGTGCAATTCGCTCATGACACAAATCTCTACTTGCAAAAACTATTTTTATTCAGCAGAGGGCTTAAAAATTACTGGAATCAATTCTATAAAAGCATTATCAGGAATTATGAAACCGTCAATTCATCTAAACAGCATTATTACATGAAAGTACATCTTCATATTGATCTGCAGGAAACTTACCCAATAGGGTGGGCTGAACCTCAGGATTCATTAGACTATGTAATAGTGGCTAGAGAGCCATATCAGCAGCGTGAATAATCCTGGTTTGAAGTCTTCAGGATCCATGTCTCTAAGAGTGCACCCATTGCAGTCATGCAAAATGGTGAGCCTTCTCCAGAAAACTCATTTGTTTGACATGGCCTTTCCTGCATGGGTCCTGTCATAAAACTTTATTTATATACTTCAACTCAGGTTAATATGGTTGAAAAATATATGATCCTTGAATAGTGGTCCAAGTTACTCTGGCTATACAGCTGAACTCTATTCTAGAGTTGCAAGTTGTGAACAGCTTTAATGTTGGATCAGGAGATTTCAATGGTTCAGCTATTATTAATGGCAGCTAATTTCTTCAAGGACTAAGGTCTGTGATCTTAGTTTATAAAAGTGAAAAAGGATGAGCAAAAAGTTAAAAAATAGAATTCTCATATGATCCAGCCATCTTCCTGCTGGTCATATAATGAGATAAGCTTGTGAGGAAAATATATGTACCCCTATGTGCATTGAAGCTATTTTTAAAATTCCAAAAGCTATTAGAGGAGTGGACTTAGAAAGTTGTATCATGAATGAATAATAGATGTCTGAAAATATGTTTGACCTGATTTGAACAACGTACATTGTATATATGTATCAAAACCCCACTGTATTCCTTGATATGTACCTTTTTTATTTTTAAATAATGACTCAACATAAATATTTAAAATAAGGAGGTAAGAGAGCTGAAGAAATGGCTCAGTGTTTAAACGTTGACCTGTTTTTGCATAGGACCAGAGATTAAGACCCATACTGAGGTGGGGCTGGGGCTTCAAAGTATACTGTAACCTTAGCTTCATGGATCCCAGTATAATCTTCTGGCCTTTATGGGCACCAGCACTCACACATGCACATATGCACATAGAGACATACATTAAAACATATAAATACAAATGTATCTTAAAAAAATTGTGGAACAAAAGTTACCATATCTTTTCCTAAAAGGATAATTATTCTGTTTAAACATTAGTTTCCAGATATTTTAATTTACCCCTGGCAAGGAAAAACTTCACTTCCGAACCTATTATTTTATAATTTTTCCAAAAGTAATCCATTTTACGTTATCTGGTGCTGTTCAGTTTGTTTTATTTTCAGTTTCTATTTTTTTTTTTTGAGACATGCTATGGCTATGTAGCCCAGGTTTGCCTATAACTCTCAGTCAAACTGGTTAAAAAGCTAGGAATACAAGTATATCAAACCCACCTGGTGATCTAAATTAAATTTGAGCCTCTTGTGGCTTTAAGTGGCCCCATGGCTTTTCCAGGTATTCAGACTTTGTTATACGTAGCTTAACTTCAGAATAAGAAAGTCCATAGGTCAGAGAGGCAGTATCCCCCCTTCCCCAGATATCACTAATAATCCTAGCATTTTAGTCCCATGGAACATTTCAAGATGCTCACTCCCAAACTATTGAGGAGATCTGGAAATGGCAGAGTTTCATCTATAAGGACATGGTTCAGGATTAAGATTGGAAAACACAGATTAAATTCCAGAACTTCTTCCTGGGTAAATACATGTGAGAAGGGAAGGGGGCAACCAGGGCAGCTCAGAACCCAGAGCAATCAGGATCAAGGGCAGCAAAGACCAGCACCACCAGACACATAACCAGGAAAGCATTCTTCTGTAAATAGCTGGTATGTGGACATATTTGTTTATCATTAACTCTGGCACCCTAGTGAGATTTCTGGAGTTAAATAAGTATTATTCTTGAAGTATGGCTCGTTCTGCCTTTGTGACTCTCTCTGAACACACAACTGACTTTTCATCTTCCACAAACTTTTCTTTCAGCAAAGACAAGATTTTCTTCAGCTGATGATAAATTCTCAAATTTCTGGAGACAGAGAGTCTCATCAAGGTAAGCAAAGATGGATCATATCTACTGATGTGGAATGACAAAGACAGATATTTATTCTGGAAATATGCAAGAGGCTTTCCATATGGAGGAAAAATTCTGAAGATTATAGAATAACAGTTTTGGATACTATATATGCAGCCAGAGGAAATTTCCAGAAGCAGATTATTGTTACTATGTTCAAAGCCTGAAGGGCTTCATGTCTGGAGGTCATCAGTGATCTCTGAATTTTGAACCACAAAACAAACACCATCTGATCCTCTTCTAGACTCAAGGATTCAGAAGCTTTGCCTGGATATTTGCATCTAGACAGCTGGTGAGCAGGATCAGCCCCACAGTGGTGATGGTCCCTGGAAACTCAGGGTGGTAGTCTACCCAGTCTTTGATTTACAGTCAAACTTTGGTTTCCTGTCTAGTTGATAAGGAATGTGTAGAAAAAGCTATGACACTAAGCACATATTCCATTACTTTTCAGTTTTTCCCCTACTTATTTTCCCATCATGGATGGCTTTTGAGAAAACCATTGCTGTGATAATGAAGAATGATGACTTTTTAATTCCACCAGGTCCTATGCAGCTATTGTCCCTTTATAAAGAAGAGACAGATGTCTTTCTTGTTCTCTTTTTTCATTTCTCTCCCTTCCTTCCTGACTCTCTTCCTTTATTTCTTCTTTCCTCACTCCCTTCATTCTATCCTCCAACTTCTCCCACACATTTCTCTCTCTCTCTCCAACATAATCATACATCAAACCTGTTCCTTTATCATGGAAATTTATTTTGGCATACACATTCAAGTACATTGGTCTAGTGTAGAAGCTCTTTAATTTGAACTTCTAAATCCTTTCTTAAGCCAATGCAATGTTAATTTATTAGAACTTAGCAGTTTTGTGTCTCTACTTATCTACCACACCAGAGAGCAGGGTTCTGAGGTTTTTGCCTCCATACTCTACTTTCATGTATTAGTTATTTTCTTGTTGCTGAGAAGATACACAACAATCAGAAAACAAAAGGAAAGAGGGTTTAATTTGACTTGTGGTTGAAGCTGATTCCTCATTCATTTTTGGAGACCTGATAACACATAGGAATAGGCATGGGCACGGAAACTGCATAGAGTGACCAGGAAGTATGGCCAGGCTACCAAACCTCAAGATCCCATCCCAGTGACCCACATCATCCAAGGAGGCTACAACTTTCACAAGCATCACCTCCATCTGGGGAGTAAGTTTTCAGACAGATGAGACTGACAGAATACTTAATATTCAACCCACTACAATAACACAAAGTTCATGCTCACTGAGACGAAGAATCTGATTGACCATCTTTCCAACAAGAACAGCACAAATGTAGTCAACCAACCAGAGTTATGTGAACCCTTCAAACATTCTTTTTCTCTGGAGTTTACTCTTTCAGTTTTGAATTTGCAAGGTTGGAGCAGGCCATATATTTCTAAAGGTCTTACACTCCCCACTACTTAGTGCTTAACTGTTCAGTGCTTAACTGAACTGAGCTTTTGTGCAGATTGAAATCCAAGTGGAAGGACAACAATTGTCAGGAGCAGTGTGGTCCACATGAAACATAGCTGGGGGAGTGGAAGAAAGATGACATTTTGCCATGATTGTATAGCTTTGCTAACTTTATTCTGTGGACACAGGTTTTTGTGTTTTCCATGTACAATGCTTCCTCTTCTGACATTTTCTTTTTCCTGCTACATTACTGCATTTATTATAATAATGCCAGTCACCACCCCATAGCTTCTTATTTAGCATAATTTCTGTAATCATACATTTTGGAAGACTAGTAGTCTGCTAACCCAGTGAGATGTTCACAAAAATATCACACCTCATGAAAGTTCTTATTTTGATTTGAGAAAGGTTTCCTTTGACACTCTGTATTTCATCTTCTCTGATGCTGTGACTTTACAGACTATACTGTGAGTATCTAAAAAATTGTCTCGGGTTACCTAGGATTTGTGTAGTTCACAGTTCTGTTAGTGCTCCATGCATACAAGCCTTTGTACTGAATGCTTATTCAAAATATAGTTCCAACTATATTTTACCAAGTATTATTTATTTTTTCCTAGGGGAAAATACTGGTCCCCATTTTATTCATAAAAATAGATTCCAGGGGTTGGCTATGTGTCTCCGTGGTTGAGAACAGTTACTCTACAGGCACAAGAACTTCAGTTTGAATTTCCGCAGCATCCACATAAAAAGCCAAACATACCTGAACATCATTGTAAGCCTAACATTTGAGTGCCAAGATAGGAGAATCCTAAAGATCTCTGCCTAGTTAGTACAACACAGATGGTAAGCTTCCAGGTCAGGATATCCTGTTGCAAGGAAATAATACAGAAAATGACAGAGAAAGACACCCAAAAAGGCAGCACTGTGGCTTGGAAATGTGAACATTGACCAGTCAAGTATCTGGGTAGTCAGATCTGTTGAATCTGCTCTCACCCACGTACCATGTTTCACATGAATATACCACACATGCATATCACACTGACACAATACAATATTCATGTACATACATACCACACTTACACACACACACAAACACCACACTCACATACACTTAAACACATGCCACACCATACACTCACATGCACCTACATACTCTTATATACACACCACTTATATACTAACACATATACACAAACACAAACACTGAACATACCATTTATATGTAGACAAACACATAAACACACACACACTGAAAATACTACTCATACATACACAAACACATGCATATACACATATCAAATATATCACTCACATGCACACACATATACTCAAACATACACCACTCATATATTCATACATACATAAACACACGCACAATATTTTTTATGTAAACAAAATAAAAGTTTACATATCCCACACTTGCCTGTCTTTAAAGGAGTATTGTATAATTTTTATCCTAATAAAGGGAGGAAATAAAAGTGAAGAAAACATGTAGATGTTTTCCACAATCATGCCTAGTCATCCAGAGGACTGCTAAAGGCACTGTGCCATACTAGGAGGACATGCTTTCTCTCCAGATTGCTCAGGTGTGGCACGGTTGAAATGATGAGATGAGAAACAGATGGGGGAAAGAGTAGTGTACACTTAAGGAATCTGGATTAAGCTGGCTGTGGTGGTATGCGCTGGTAGGATTTGCTGAAGGAGGCAGAGGCAGGAGGATCACGAGTTTGAGACCAGCCTGGGCTACACATTTAAAAATAAAGAAAAAAAGGAAACTGCATGAAAATGTCTTTTTGATTTTACTCTGCTGTCAGGGAAAGAAAAACAAACCTGATATGACCCTGAATTGTTTTTCCTGTTCTCTGTAGAGATTTGTGATCTTTCTTTCTGTTGCTCCTCATCTAAACCCTGGGTTTATATTCACCTCATTCACCTAAAATATATGTTCTAGACTGATGAGATGGCTCAACATGTAGACCCTTGCTGACAAGCCCAAAAAAACCTGAGTTAAAACTCTAAGACCCAAGTAGTAGAAAAAAAACTCACAATTGCAAGATTTCCTCTGACTTCTAAACACATGCTTTGGCATGCTGGACTCTATACACACACACACACACACACACACACACACACCCACCCACCAACCAATCTGTCAATCAATTAATCAACCAACCAACCAACCAACCAATCAATGTAAAAATAAATGAAACGTACTTTTTTTCCCTTCAGGTTTATCTGATCTGGAGATTGTGGCTCAGTCCGTTTTCTTTATTTTTGCTGGCTATGAGACCACTAGCAGTACACTTTCCTTTGCTTTGTATTTGCTGGCCACTCATCCTGATGTCCAGAAGAAACTGCAGGATGAAATTGATGAAGCTCTGCCCAATAAGGTGAGGGGATGGGATCTGGAGAGGGCAGTAGGGAGAAACAGTGACTTGAATGGCTTATCACATTTAGTGAGAAATTTTTAATAAAGTTATAGACTCCTTCACCATATTTATCTAAGAAGGTTATGAAAAGAGCAATCAATAGGAAACAGGCATCAGATGCTACTTCTAGTAAAATAACATCATTGTAGATGAATGTCAGTATGGTCTCTAGCAAGAAACACCCATAAATATTGCAATGGCATGGAAGTATGAGCATTGGTTAGTCAAATGTCTGGATAGTCAGTTCTGTTGATATCATGAACTGTGCTCTTGCCTGCTTTTGGCTGAGTATGACTGTCTTTGGCTGGGCTGCACTAAGCAGATGGATTTGGTACAGCCTCCCACACACCTTTCTACTTATAGGTGGCTCCTAAGTAGTACTCTTAACCCTACATACGGTCTGTCCAAAAATCCAATAAAGTAATAGTCACATTGGTCTTTATAACTATTCCCAAACTGGGAGACTGTATGATGTGAGGTTGCCTAGTCTGATAACACCTAAGGTCTATTAAACCTACTCCATAACCCCTAAAGATTCAGAAGCAGTCATTAAAAGTCTACCAACAAAGAAAAAGCCCAGGACAAGATAGTTTTAGTGCACAATTCCACCAGAATTTCAAAGAAGAGCTAATACCAATATTTCTCAAACTATTCAACAAAATATAAACAGAAGGAACACTGGTAAATTCATTCTATTAGGCCATAGTCACCCTGATACCTAAACTATACAGAGACTCAAGAAGGAAAGAGAACTTCAGACATATTTTTCTTCTGAGCATTGATGCAAACACATTCAGTAACATATTTGCAAACCGAATCCAGGAACACATAAAAACACATCATCCATCAAGATTAAGTAGGCTTCATCCCAGGGATGCAGGGATGCTTTAATATACAAAAACCCATCAAGGAAATCTACCATATAAACAGACTGAAAGAAGAAAATCACATAATTATCTCATTAGACACTGAAGAAAAACCCCCAGCACCCCTTCATGTCAAAGATATTAGAGAAATCAGGGATACAGGGCACATACCTAAACAAAATCAAAACAATATACAGCCAATATACAGACAATAGCCAACATAAAAATAAATGGAGAAAAACTTTCAGCAATTCTTCTAATATCATGGACAAGAAAAGGTTGCTCATTCTCTTCCAATCTAGTTAATATAATACTTGAAGTTCTAGCTAGAGCAATAAAACAACTAAAGGAGATGCAGGGAATACAAATTGGAAAGGAAGAAGTCAAAGCATCACTATTTGCAGATATGAAAGCATATATAAGTGACCCCCCCAGAATTCTACCAGAGAACTACCACAGCTGATCAACACCTTCAGAAAAGTGGCTGGATACTAAATTAACTCAAAGAAATCTGTCCTCCTTCATTATACAAATGATAAACGGGCTGAGAAAGAAATTAGGAAAACAACACCCTTGACAATAGCCATGAATAATAAAAAAATCTTGGTGTAACTTTCCCAAGCAAGTGAAAGATCTGTATGACAAGAAATCCCTGAAGAAAAAAATTGAAGAAGATATCAGAAGATGGAAAGATCTCCCATTCTCATGGATAGGTAGGATTAACACAGTACAAATGTCCATCTTACCAAAACAATCTACAGATTCAATGCAATCCCTATCAAAATTCTATCACAATTTTTTATAGACCTTGAAGTAGAATTTCTCAATGTTATATGGAAAAACAAAAAATCCAGGAGAGTCAAAATGACCCTGAACAATAGAAGATCTTTGAGAGGACTCACCATCCCTGACCTCAAGCTGTACTATAGAGCAATATTGATAAAAGTGCATGGTATTGGTAAAGAACCAGATACATTGATCAATAGCATCAAATTGAAGACCCCAAAATAAACCCACACACCTATGGACCCTTCATTTTTGATAAAGAAGCCAAAACCATACAATAGAAAAAGAAAGCATCTTCAACAAATGGTGCTGTTCTAGCAAGATGTCTGCATGTACAAGTATGAAAATAAGTCCATATTCATCATCCTACACAAAACTCAAGTCCAAGTGGTTGAAGGACCTCAACATAAAACAAGATATACTAAATCTTTTAAAAATGTTTTAATTGAAATATAACTATATCATCTTCCTTCTCTTTTCTCCCTCCAGCCTATGCCTTAAACATGTCCCCCCTTCACTAGCATGTTTGTAACCCCTTTTGATAATTGTTACAGAAATATGTGCATATGTTTGTATGTATGTGTTTGCATACCCAGACACTTACACAACTTTCTGAGTCCATTTTTACTGTTTATATGTACATATTTTCAAGACTAGCCTCTCTGTGATGAACAACCAATTAGAAGTCTCACCCTTGAGAGAGCCTAATTCTCTAGTTGTCATTGATTGCCTCAAGTTTTTTGCCTAGGAGTGGGACCAAGTGAAATGATCTCCATCCACATTAACATGTCTATTAATATTGCCACTGTTCTGGTCTTGTTTATGCATCCATTTCTAAGAAAAACCAATTTACAGCAGATTTCCACTTTCTCTTCCCCATGTTCCCTGCCCTATAAGAGAAGGAGATGTAATGTAGATGTATCTGTTGGTTCTGAGCTCCACATGATCCATTGATCTATGTTTTGTGTCCAGCTGTGGTTTCCAGTAATGGTTCCCATTTGATGTAAAGAGGAGCTTTTTTGGTGAACTGTCATAGCTATTTTATATATAAATTGAATGGTTTCTCAATCATATATAATAAAAAGAATGATACTGCAAAGTATTTGCAATAAGATAAGGATTTGCTTAAAGGCTGGAAAGATGGCTCATCAGTTAAGAGCTTGGCTACTCTTTCAGAGGACCTTAGTTCAGTTCCTAACCCCCACATCATGAAGCTCACAACCACCTGTAGCTGCAGTTCAAGAGGCTCTAACACCCTTTTCTGACAGTGCACTGAGCACATGAACTCCCATGCGCAAATCTCTATACACACACACACACACACACACACACACACACACACACATATATAAACATCATGTTTTAGAGATACATACACATAAATAAAAATAAAGCTTTTTAAAAATAGAGATTTTCCTCATTTACATTTTATAGACTTTCATGTACATGTATGGCTTTGTTGTGAAAAGTAGCACTAACTGTGGCATCTTGTCATGTATTTTTTATTATCTATTAAAAATGGTTCTTGACATAAGAAAAAAAGTGGTACATGATAATGTTGAGGATTCAGTCCTAGGATTGGGATTATCCTAAAGAATTGCTTCTCAATGGCACATTGAACAGGTTGAAGGATATGAGTTATTAATATAATTATATTAATTAATTAATATAGTTATAATTAATATAATATAATGCTGTATAAATGCTAAGTTTCTTTATCAATAAGATTTATTAAGTTAATGAAAGTTAACTCTGTCCCTCTGCCTCCCACTCCTTCTCCCTCTCTCCCCATCTTCTCCCCTTCCTTCCTACTCCTCCAGGCACCTGTCACCTATGATGCCCTGGTACAGATGGAGTACATGGACATGGTGGTGAATGAAACTCTCAGATTATATCCAGTAGGTGGAAGACTTGAGAGAGTCTGTAAGAAAGATATTGAAATCAATGGGGTGTTCATTCCCAAAGGGACTGTGGTGATGATACCAACCTTTGCTCTTCACAAAGACCCGAAGAGCTGGCCAGAGCCTGAAGAATTTTTCCCTGAAAGGTACAAAGATGTGAGAAAGAGAAAATATCCTGATCCAGACATGTTCTCTCTTGGTTTTGAAGATGTTTGCATCTTCAAACAAACAGTTTCTCTCTCTCTCTCTCTCTCTCTCTCTCTCTCTCTCTCTCTCTCTCTCTCACTACCTGTCTGTCTATGTAAACTTTTAGGGATGCATAACACCTGCCATAATTTCCTTGGTACTATCTTTTTTATATATTGTGCTTTTCGTTCATCTCAGGTTTTTTTCCTTGCTCTTCCCATTAGCTGTCCCATCACCTTTAGAGAGCATCTGAGTCTCCCATTTCACTAGAGTGTATCTCCTAGATCTTCTATTATGGCTGTAATGGTGTTGCCTTGTGCCTGGAGGCCCTTCTCCATTATGGTCAGAGCAGCCCTGCTCACGACAGAGGAGATCTTGGTTCCTCAGACTACTGTCTCTAGCTGCCATTCTAGCCAGTTCCCACATATTCAATGACTCTTCTAAGGCTATACCACCTGCTTCTCTAGAGGCCTGAGATAGCTTTCTTTGGAGGTGGCTCGAGTATATTCTGGAAAATTTGGAACCAAGGTCAGGCTTCAGTCAGATTTTATATCTAAAATACTATTTTCTTGATTTCCTGTTAGTAATCAAAACAGAAATTTGAGGTTTTAACACAATGGCTAGCAAGTCAGAGGACCTATGATCTAGATATATGGACTTTCTGTTGTCAGTATATATGTCTTAGTGGTTGTGGCATACCTGTTACCACCATAATATTTACTGAGGGGGTCAATGGGATTGGTTCATCCAAGATGACTTCTGTGTTTTCTTTAGTTTCATCAGTTCAATCACCTGTTGCATTGTGATGGTCAAAGTCCAAACAATTATATTTACGTTAGATTCTTTTAATAATTAAATATATATTACATGCCTACTTTGTATGAGAGACTGCTCCAAGCACTGATAAAATCCAAATATTAATATATATATACTATAGAAAATGTTTGACAAATGTTGAAGAGTAATCTATAGAAATTAATATGCACAACACTCTAAATAAATTTTTCTCTATCCTTGCAGCAGCCATTCACCCATATCAGCACCTGTTCCACATATATCTTCTACAACTCTCTCAGCTTTCATGTGGAGTGTGTATGTATGCGTGCATGCATGTGTGTGTGATATGTATGCACATGTATGTGTAACATACCACCAAGAATTTTCTTCAAAATATAAAATACAATTTGAAATACATAATCATATTCCAATGATCATCCTCCTCAAATCAGTATTTTCTTAAATATTTAAATGGAATCAAATTCAAATTAAATTTGTCTACCCCTCTAGAATTTTATACCCAAGGAAATATAGTGGAGACATATATATATAGTGGACAAGGACATTATAGTGGAGTGATTTTGTATATTTTGTTAAATATCTGACTTAAATAGTCAATAAGGAAGGAAGGGAAGTAAGATGAAGCAAAAAAAGTAGGAGGAAGCAGAAGCAGAGTAAGAAAAGGGAGGGAGGAAGGAGAATAAGGAGAAAGAAAGAAAAGAAAGGAAAGATAGAGAGGGAGGGGGAAAGATGGCAGGAAGAAATGCAAGAGGAAGAATAAAGGGAAGGAAGCTGAAAGGAAGAGTGAAAGGAGCTCGCAAAAAGAAAAGAATGACAGGAAATATACTCAAAAAGAAAAGGCATAATTAAGAGGAGAGAATCATAGAAAGAAAGAGAAAAATCTTTTGGTCCACTGAACCCAATGGGCAAGCGAACAGCAGAAATGTGAGTTGCAGCAAGGATTTGCTTTCCTTTAATTGGTTTTATTCCTTATATGCCAGAATGTGAATGCATCACTGTGCTAAATGTACTTTTCTTTTTTAATGATACATTTTCTTAATCTGGGTGTGGTGGCCCATCCCTTTAATCCCAGCACTTGGGAGACAAAGGAAAGTAGATCTCTGTGAGTTTGAAGCTATCTTTCCACACAAAGAGTTTCAGACCAGCCAGGGCTACATACTAAGACCTTGTGTTAAAAAATAGATAGATAGATAGATAGATAGATAGATAGATAGATAGATAGATAAAAAGATAGATAAATAGGTAGGCAGACAATAAATATTTTGAACAGCATTCTTGATACAGCCAAAAGCTTCTCCATGGTAAAGGGAAAGGAATAGGCCTTCAGCCTACAACTTCAACTACATCTACAGTTGAAGTGCAGCCTACAAATGCACTACAACTATAGTGTATCTCACACTCCAAGGCCTAGGTGACATTACATAAGAGGGGGTGGACAGATTGTACTGGCTGGAGGGTTTGTAGGTATGCTATAGAATGTCTTCTGGACATTCACAGTTCCATCATAACTGCAAAGCATCTATGAATACATGGAAAAGACTTGCACATATCAGAAAAAAAGTGAGTCATGAAAGTAGGAGGATGACTAGTTGGGAAGAATGGAATGAAAGGAGCAGGATCATAGTGTGTTGTAAACAATTAAGAAACTTCCAAAAGCTAACTCTAAGAAGCTCAGAAAGATATCTACATGCAACCCTAGAAAGCATGTCTGCTGTCTACTACTACTTGTGGGCAGCTAAAAGATATCAAACAAGTGGTTGTTGTGGGTTTTATGCTTCAATAACTTGTCTTCATTACTCCTGTGGGACCAGGTTCAGCAAGAAGAATCAGGACAGCATCAACCCTTATACGTACCTGCCCTTTGGGAAAGGACCCAGGAACTGCATTGGCATGAGGTTTGCTCTCATGAACATGAAAGTTGCTCTTGTCAGAGTCCTTCAGAACTTCTCCTTCCAACCTTGTAAGGAAACTCAGGTCTGTGTGATTTCTCAACAAGTTACATGTAACTTGGTGTTTTAATTGGGGGCATCTATGTGCAAAGAAGTATATGCTTGCACATATTTTAATTTATTCTATGAGCCAAGTAACTTCATTTGTGACAGTGGATGGTTAGGTTCTTCAGTTTAGCAGCTGGATCTTTTGCCTAAAAAAAAGTATAACCATTTTCTAAACTCAGGGGCTGGAGAGTGTTTCATTCAGGGAAATGTCTGCATTGTAAGCATGAAGATCTGGAGCTTGATGCCCCAGGGAAGGGACATGCCAGAGGATGGATGGGATGGAGGTGGGTGGGTGGGTGTGGGAGCACTCTCTCAGAAACAAAATGGATGAGGTGAAGGAGGGGACTGGGAGGGGGCAACACTGAATGTATATAAATAAAATAATTAAAAATGAATAATATTATAGAAAAATGTATACCAATTTTCTAAATTGAGGCCCTGGAGAGTAGTTCATTTAGGAAAATGTCTGTGTTATGAGCATGAAGATTCGAGTCTTATACTCAGAGCCCAAATTTTTAAAAACTTACATGGCTCCTAGGGAATAACAGCTGAGGAAAGAGTAGTTTTCATGTGCTTGTATGACATATTCGTCCTTAATAAATCTCTTCCTTGCCTCTGTGCTTGGTGACGCCTTATTGTTTGGCCCTCACTGTGCTTTATGCAACTGTTGCAGATTCCCTTGAAACTAAGAAAGAAAGGATTTTTTCAACCAGAAAAACCCATCATTCTAAGGGCTGTACCAAGAGATTGAACCATATGTAGAACTTGACATCGCACCTACTGTAACGCAGTGTTTCATGGCACCAGAAGCCAATTCATTTGTGAAGAAAGTGCAGAAATGAAGATGGGATTGATTCTCTTCATCTACAGGGGCACTCTGGGCCTTCACCAAGCTGCTCACCTCCTCTATCCACCAAAGTTCCACAATCACATGCTTCCCTAAATAGACAAAAGCAAGAGTACTTTGTGTGTGTTTTTATTTCAGTTGGTTTTACTTTGGATTTGGTTAGATTGAGATAGCTGGTTCGTTGTTTTGGAAACAGTGTCACATTTACCCCAGGCTGGATTTGAACTCACTACATAGCAGTGGATATCCTGGAGCCCTTTATACCACCTTCCAAATGCCAAATTATAGTTCTGCAGCACTCAGCCCAGCTAAACTGTCACCTCACAGAAGAACGACAGTTGTCTTTGTTAGATAGCAGTGGTGCTCTTGTTTGTTTGGATGTTTTTGCCAAATTAGATCTTCTTTAAACCCACATATGACAGAGGGCTAGTATCCCAAATATATAAAGAACTCAAGAAGTTAGACAACAACAGTCCAAATAACACAATTTAAAAAAATGAGGTACAGAGAAAAAGAATTCTCAACTAGAGATTCTTGAATGGCTGAGAAGCACTTAAAGAAAAATCTTCAAAATCCTTAGACATAAGGAAAACGCAAATAAAATGACTCTGAGATTTCACTTCTCACACCCATGCATTCAGGATGGCTAAGATTAAACATTTAAGAGATAGCACATGCTGGTGAGGTGGTAGAGGACACCTTGTTGTCTTAATTATGATTTCTATTGTTGTGATATACCTCCATAACAAAATGCAGCATGTGGAGGAAAGGATTTATCCCTCTTACGGTTTTTCATCAGTCCATCTGCCAGCGATGTCAGGACAAAAATTAAAGGCAGGAGCCTGGGGGTTGGTACCATGGCAGAGGCCATGGAGGAAGACTACTTACTAATTTGCTCCTTCTGGGTTGCTCAGTCTGTGTTCTTATACAACTCAGAACCACTTTCCCAGAGGTGACACTCTCCACTGTTAGCTGGGCCTCCCCCATCAATCATTAATCAAGAAAACATACTACAGATTTGCCTATAGGCCAGTCTTTGTAGCAATTTTCTCCATTAAGATTCCTTCTTCCCAGATGACCTTAGCTTATATCAAGGTGGCATTAATAAAGAGCCAATAATGATACCCTCAACCCAACTTTTGATGTCTTTCCATAAATTCTCAAAGCCCAGATGCTGAGATAAGTCACTGAGTAAAGTGCTTGTCATGCAAGGACAAAGACATGAAGCATTTTCCCAGCATTCACAGAAAAAAAGACAAGAGGCTCCTTGGGCTCACTGTTTGGCCAGTGTAGCCAATTGGCGAGAGACCTTGCCTCAAACACTAAGGTGGAGAGCAATAGGAGAAGACACTTGATGTTGACCTGTAACCTACATGCATTCTCAAAGGGGTGGGTGACCACACACATACATACATACAACATATTCACACAGTCTCAAAGCTCCTGTTAACAGACTTGTTGTGAATGAATCTCTTTGTTATTTTCCATTTGGTCTCTTTGAACAAATCTCCCTTCTTTGTCTTCTACTTCTATTTATCTTTTTAATTAGCACATGCAGATGGGTGGTTCAGCCTGTGCTGTGGGAATTGTCAGAACCCTACAGACTTTTGCCCTAACTCTGGTATCAGATCAATAGCAAGACTATTTTTTTCTTAGCCTAATACTTTCATAGCTGTTATCTAAAATTGAACTTTGACTTCCTAGGGATACAGAAAAGGATAAGTACATCAATACTGATGAGTCTGTGTATTTCAAACATCCATGTGGTTAAATTTTACTTAAATGTGCTGTAAACATCACCTTGTCCTCTCAGATTGCCACTAGAATTACTTCTGGCTATAAATCACCTCTGTCTTTTGTGTGGCTGTGAGTCATCTGTGTAGTTTTAGCAAGTTGTTAGTCTTGTGGTAAATGATTCAATAAATGTGTGTGGGGATGAGAGTGCCGAGGTTATCAGGATGTATTTCCATCACCTAATGTCTTTTTGTATATCTGCAGCTCCATTCTCAGTATTCTCATCTCTTCATGTTTAAAGCTACCATATAAAATAGAATAAAGTTCAGAAAAAGCATGCTTCTCTTTACGGTGTAGGCTAACACTGCATTGGACTGGCCACAATGCTGGCTGGGTTTTAGTTTCAGGAAATGACTAGGCTATCTATTCTTACACAGTTAGACTACAGGCCTATAGGTGGATAGGACAGATGAAGTTCATGTTAATCCGATTTCAAGATTTTCTCATGTAAGTTAAGTGTTTTAGAGTAAACTGTTATTTCCATAAGAGTTTTATATTGTGTGTGTGTGTGTGTGTGTGTGTGTGTGTGTGTGTGCACAAGCACACATCAAAAATCGACATCAGAGGTCCTTCTCAACCAAACTCCACGTCACCTTTTGAGACAGGGTCTCTCACTGGATCTGACTGTACAGCAAGCTCCTGGGACTGTTCTCACCACTGGAGTTACATGTGTGTCTTTCTCACTTGCATTCTAGGAATTCCAACTAAGGTCCTCACAGTTATGTAAACATTGCTTCTCCCTTAACCTGATTTTATATATTTTTTCTTTTTTTGTTGGATATGTAATTTATTTACATTTCAAATGTTATCTTCCCGATTTCCCCCAGAAAGCCCCTATTCCATCTCCTCTCATTCTGCTTCTATAAGGATGTGCCCCCCATCCACCAACCCATTCCTGCCTCCCTGCCCTTACATCCCCCTACACTGGGACATGGAGCCTTCACAGGACCAAGGGGCTTTTAAAAATATTATTGAATATCGTCTTCATTTACATTGCCAATGGTAAAAACTTTCCCGATTTCCCCCCTCCCCAAAGACCCCTCAACCCATCCTCCCACCCCCTGCCTCCATGTATATGCCCCTCCACCTAACCCACTTCTACCTTACCCCTTGATTTCCCTATGTTGGGGCATTTAATGAGCCTTTACCTGACCAAGGACCATTCCTTCCACTGATGCCCAACAAGGCCTTCCTCTGCCACATTTTTGGCTGGAACCATTTGTACCCCTTGGTTGATGGTTTAGTCCCTGGGAGTCCTGGGGCATCTGGGTGGCTGAAATCATTGTTCTTCTCATGGGGCAGTAAACCCCTTCAGCTCCTCTGGACTTCCCTTCAGTTCCTCCATTGGGGACCCCATGCCCAGTTCAATGGTTGGCTGTTTATCTGCCTCTGTATTTGTAAGGATCTGGCAGGGCCCCAAGGGGATCTTCTATTGATGCCCAACAAGGCCATCCTCTGCTACATACATGGCTTGTGGCTCTCTCCGCGTGTACTCCTTGGTTGGTAGTTTAGACCTTGGGAGCTCTGGGGGATCTGGTTCATTGATATTGTTCTTCCTATGGGGTTGCAAAGCCCTTCAGCTCCTTCAGTTCTTTCTGTAACTCTTCAATTGGGGACCCCCGTGCCCAGTCCAATGGTTGGCTATGAGCATCCCCCTCTGTATTTGTCAGGCTCTGGCTGAGCTTTTCAGGAGACACATATATCAGGCTCTGCTCAGCATGCATGTCTTGGCATCCACAATAGTGTCTGCATTTGGTGACTGTTTATGGGATGGATCCCCAGGTGAGGCAGACTCTGGATGGTCTTTCACTCAGTCTCTGCTCCACACTTTGTCTCCTTATTTGCTCCTGTGAGTATTCTGTTACTCCTTCTAAGAAGGACTAAAGAACCCATACTTTGGTCTTCCTTCTTCTTGAGCTTCATGTGGTCTGTGAATTGTAACTTGTTTACTCTGAGCTTTTCGGCTAATGTCCACTTATCAGCAAGGGCATACCATGTGTATTCTTTTGTGATTGGGTTACCTCACTCAGGATATTTTCTAGTATTCCATCCATTTGCCTAAGAATGTCATGGATTCCTTGTTTTTAATAGCTGATCAGTACTCCATTGTGTAAATTACCACCTTTTCTGTATCCATTCCTCTGTTGAAGGACATCTGGGTTCTTTCCAGCTTCTGACTATTATAAACAAGGCTCCTATGAACATAGTGTATCTTGTACCCTTGTTATATGTTGGATCATGTTTTGTGAGCAGTGCTTCTCCCTTATCCTGGGTTTATATTTTATTTTATTTTAATTTTTTTATTTATTGAACAGGGAAGTAAAGGGAAGTAAAAACAATTTATGATAAAATTATTTTCATATAGATATAATAATGGTAGGTAGGTATAAAAGTATTCCTAAGTTGATTGAAAGTGGAATTATAAACATTTTCTGATAAACTTGAAGATTTACATGGAAATAATTCTGATAAAATTGAAGAATATATAGAAAAACATGCTAAAATTAAAAATTATAAAAATTATATAGATAAAATGATAGGCATAAAGATAAATCTAAGTTTATTGAAGGTGAAATTATAAACGTTTTCAGATAACATTGAAGATTTACATGGAAAATATTTCTCTCTCTCCTGGTGGGCTCTGCACAGAAGGCTGTGGAGTCTCCTGGCTCCCTGGTGCCAATGGCGGTAGGAAGACTTCTGTCCCAGCTCCTCCACTGATCTTATGTCCTGTGTGCTCCTAGCAGGTCCCCTCCAGAGAGAAGGTGGAGATCTCACCTCTGTGCTCAGAAGTGAAAGCAATGCTGGGAGATCACTCTCTCCTGGCAGGCTATGCACAGAAGGATGTGGAGTCTCCCAGCTCCCTGGTGCCAGTTTTTTTTTTAATTTTTATTTTCTATATTCTATGTTTACATTCCAAAGGCTTTCCCCTTTCCCAGTTCCCCCCTCCCTATGTCCCATAATTCCTCTCCCCCCCAACTATTCCCCAATCATTCCCCCTCCCCACACGGTTTCTCTACAAAACTGGATCCAATCTTTACGGGGCCCAGGGTCCTCTCCTTTCTTCTTCTTGGGAATCATTTGACTTGCTAATTGTGCCTTGAGTATTTAGGGCTTCTGGGCTCATTAATATCCACTTATCAGTGATTGCATTTCATGTGTATTCTTTTGTGATTGGGTTAACTCACTCAGGATGATATTTTCCAGGTCTAACCATTTATCTACAAATTGCATGAATTCGTTATTTTTAATTGCTGAGTAGTATTCCATTGTATAAATATACCACATTTTCTGTATGTGCCAGTTTTATATTTTAAAAGTATATACATAGCCTTTTATTTGGGCAAGCTCTTTATGTCATTGATAATTAGGGCACAGCAGTCTCCCCTTGTTTTCATGTACTTTTTATGTTTTTGTTGGGTTTTCCACAACACCCTTTACATTCTCAAGAATTGATTCTTGATTCGTTCTTTATAAGATCAACCTACATGGGATCTGCCAGGAAGAATCACAGAAAAGAATCTGAATCTCAACCAAATTTGCTGTCTTGAATCTTGCTATTTCCTACAGTGACCCTTTTGAAGGAATGTGATATTCTGGTAGTCTACCACAATAATTCTAACTTTTAGAATATATATTTTATTGTACTAAGATCAACTCCAAGTGGATCAAGGACCTCCACATAAAACCAGACACACTGAAACTATTAGAAAAGAAACTTGGGAAGACCCTGGAGGACATGGGCACAGGGGTAAAGTTCCTGAACAGAACACCAATAGCTTATGCTCTAAGATCAAGAATTGACAAATGGGACCTCATAAAATTACAAAGTTTCGGTAAGGCAAAGGACACTGTCAGAAAGACAAAACGGCAACCAACAACATGGGAAATGATCTTCACCAACCCCACATCCGACAGAGGGCTAATATCCAATATATACAAAGAACTCAAGAAGTTAGACCCCAAAGAACCAAATAACCCTATCAAAAAATGGGGCACAGAGCTAAACAAAGAATTTTCACCAGAAGAAATTCGGATGGCCGAGAAACACCTTAAGAGATGTTCAACATCATTAGTCATCAGGGAAATGCAAATCAAAACAACCCTGAGATTCCACCTCACTCCAGTCAGAATGGCTAAGATTAAAAACTCGAGAGACAACAAGTGCTGGCGAGGATGTGGAGAAAGAGGAACACTCCTCCACTGTTGGTGGGATTGCAAAATGGTAAAACCACTCTGGAAATCAGTGTGGCGGTTCCTCAGAAAATTGGGCATGCCACTCCCAGAGGACCCTGGCATACCACTCCTGGGCATATACCCAGAGGATTCCCCTGCATACAACAAAGACACATGCTCCACTATGTTTATAGCAGCCTTGTTTATAATAGCCAGAAATTGGAAGGAGCCCAGATATCCCTCAAAGGAGGAATGGATACAGAAAATGTGGTATATTTATACAATGGAGTACTACTCAGCAATTAAAAATAATGAATTCATGCAATTTGTAGGTAAATGGTTAGATCTGGAAACTATCATCCTAAGTGAGCTAACCCAATCACAAAAGAATACACACGAAATGCAATCACTGATAAGTGGATATTAATGAGCCCAGAAGCCCTAAATACTCAAGGCACAATTAGCAAGTCAAATGACTCTCAAGAAGAAAAAAAGGAGAGGACCCTGGGCCTGTAAAGATTGGAACCAGTATTGTAGACCCAGAACAGAGAAATCGTGGGGGGGGAAAGAGTGGGGAATAGCATGGGGGGGGAGAGGAATTATGGGACATATGGTGGGGGGTACCTGGGAAAGGGGAAAGCCTTTGGAATGTAAACAAAGAATATAGAAAATAAAAAAAAATGATAAAAAAAAAGAATATATATTTTATTAATACTTTGAGAATTCCATACATATGGATAATGAAGTGTGGTACATGTACACAGTGGAATACTGTTGAGGTATAAAAAAATTCAGGTACTTGTGCAGAAGTAGAAAATAATAAATTGAATGAGGTAACCCAGACTCAGAAAAACAAACAACGTGTTCTCACTCATGTGCAACTCATAGAAACACACACATGTAGGCTACTTTGAAGGAATTCAGTGGTTGTAATTATATATTGATTCATTTATATGTATATGCAACAACGATGATTAAAGAAGAGTGTTGAATTTGGCAGGAGAGAATCTTATTGGGGTTTTACTGCTGTGAACAGAAACCATGATCGAGAAAACTCTTATAAGGATGACATTTAGTTGGGACTGGCTTAAAAGTTATAGGGTTTGCAAACCTATAGGAAGAACTACAGTATCTACCAACAAGACCCCCCCAGAGCTCCCAGGGACTAAATTTACCAACCAAGGAGTACACATGGAGGGACCCATGGTTCCAGCTGCATATGTAGCAGAGGATGGCCTTGTGGGGCATCTATAAGAGAAGAGGCCCTTGGCCCTGTGAAGGCTGGACTCCTCAGTATATGAAAATGTGAGGGTGGGGAGGTGGGAGTGAGTGGGTGGGTGAACACCCTCATAAAAGCAGGGGGAGAGGTTGGTGGGATAGCAGGTTTCAGGGGTGGGGTGGAAACCAGGAAATTGGATAACATTTGAAATATAAGAAAATATCTAATAAAAAGAAAAGAAAATATCATCTTAAGTGAGATAACTCAGTCCCAATAGGGCATGCATGGTATGTACTCACTAATAAGTGGATATTAGCCAAAAAAGTACAGAATACCCGAGAAACCATCCCTAGGACTCAAAAAGGTGAACAAGCTGAAAGGCCCAAGTGAGGATGCCTCTGGCCCACCTGGGAGGGAGAAGAAAGCATTTACAAGTTGGGAGGGAGGGAGGGACCTGGGGGGGAACTGGATAGGTTGGGGAAGAAGGGAACCCTATCTGGTATTGGCTGAGGGAAAAGGACTGAAGTCCCAAGGGCCAGCAGAAAGAATGGAAACAGGCAACCTTGGGAGGTAGGAGGTTGGGAGGGACTCTCCAGAATGCACTAGAGGCCTGGGAGTTGAGAGACAATCAGGACCCAAAGGGAGGGACCTTAGATAAAATGCCTGACAGTAGAGGGAGGGGACTTATAGAGCCCACCTCCAGCAGGAAGACAGGGCATCATGTGAGAGATGGGGTTACCATTCCACAATCAAAACTCTGATTCATGATTGTTCCTGTCTGAAAGAACTGCTGGGATGGAAATGGAGAGGAGCCAGAGAAAAAGAAGGTCCAGGGATAGGCCCAAAGTGGGATCCCAGCTCAGCGGGAGGTCCCAAGGCCTGACACTATTACTGAGGCTATGGAGCACTCACAAAAAGGGGCCTATCAGGACTGCCCTCTGAAAGACCTAACAAGCAGATTAGAGTCAGATGCAGATATTTGCACACAACCAATGGACAGAACAGCTGACCCCTGTTGTTGAATTAGGGAAGGATGATGGAAGCTGAGGAGAAGGGCAATCCTGTAGGAGGACCAGCAGTCTAAATTAGGGTGGACCCCGAGATGTGTCAAACACTGGACCACCAAAGAGTCAACATACACCAGCTGATATGAGGCCCCCAACACACATACAGTAGAGGACTGCCAGGTCTGTGCTTATTCAGAGATAATGCACTTAACCCTCAAGAGACTGGAGGCTCCAGGAAGTTTAGAGTTCAGGTGGGGTGTGGTGTGGGTGGTGGGGACATCCTCATGGAGACAGGGGTGGAGAGGAGGTATGAGATGTGGAACAGTGAGAGGGTGATGGGGGCCAATGAAATCTGGAGTATAAATAAATAAAGGATTAAATAAAAAAAGAATTTGGCTAATTTGGGGACTGGGAGGATGGCTCACTGTGTAAAGTATTTACAGAGCAAGTATGAGGGCTAACATTCAAATCTGCTGCACATATATCAGGCAGATATGGCAGCCTGCTTGAAATCCCTATGTGTGTGTGTGTGTGTGTGTGTGTGTGTGTGTGTGTGAGAGAGAGAGAGAGAGAGAGAGAGAGAGAGAGAGAGAGAGAGAGAGACCAGAGCAAGCTCGCTAAAGTGCTAGAGTTGGTAAGTTCTGGGTATGAATGAGAGACTCAGCCTCAATCCCTAAGGTAAACTAATGGAGACACTGGAAATGTGTCTCTGGATCCAACACATATATGTACACACAAGACTTCCCCATGCTTGTGAAAACACACACACACACACACACACACACACACACACACACACACACACACCTATTTTCAATTAAAATAATAGTCTGGCTAACATTGTCTTCTCAGGGACTATCATACAGGATGCATGGGAAGGATATAAATGGATATTGGCTGGTGTAGTCACCAGCTCCATCTGGCAGTCACTAGATTGGCCTAATTTTGTTGAGAAGGTGATTGAGGTCTAGTTAAACTTTGTCCTTGTATTTATAATCCAGGATCATGAAGAAGTCACCAAAGGTTCTTAGGAAAAAGGGAAGCCGATGGAGAACTTCAACCAAAGTTTTAGACTCAAACTCTTTCAACATGCTCTACTGGGAAACATAGACATAGCTGCTAATAATATCCATGCTTATGACCTCATCATGAATACATACATGAAAACAACCATGTTCTTTGAAGGTAGAAAGAAAATAGAATTTTTTCATGGCAATAATAAGAGCTATCCAGGGAATAAAGAAGATCTATTTGATGAAATTGTTGAGGAAGGACTATTTTAGATGGATTTTTGTTTAAGGTGGTTTGTTATTGTCATTTTATCCCTCTCTCTATCTATAAATATATATATTTAAATCACTAAAACACAATTACATTATTTTTTCTGCCTATCTCCTTCCAAATTCAGGTCTTCCTCTTCTTTAATCATTGCTTTTACATAAACATAGAAATGCATTAACATATAAGTAAAACCACTGAGCTCCTTTAAATGTTTCCCACATGGTTGTGCTACTATGAATTACATGTGAGTGTGAACACATGGTCTTTGTTTTTCTGAGTCTGGGTTACCTCACTTTACTTAATACTTTCTAGTTC
Source organism: Apodemus agrarius (assembly GCA_964023405.1). Taxonomy (NCBI): domain Eukaryota; kingdom Metazoa; phylum Chordata; class Mammalia; order Rodentia; family Muridae; genus Apodemus; species Apodemus agrarius. Next base: position 29,877,344 of record OZ030028.1, read on the forward strand.
TACCCATTTACCTGGACATTTCATTTTCCTTTACAGTTGAACAGTATTCTATTGTTTATATGTACCACATTTCTAAAATCCATATGTATGGAATTCTCAAAGAATAAGTAAAAATATATTTAAAAAATTATAACTGTGGTACACAAATAGAAAACCACAATCTCTTACTAGGATCATTGTAGGAAACAGCAAGATTCAAGACAGCAACAGCAAATTTGGTTGAGATTCAGATTCTTTTACGAGATTCCTCCTGGCATATCCCATGCATATCTTCTAGAACTACTACTTGGTCTTAACTCACAGGGACAAATCAGGAATCAAGGGTGTTCTGTAGAAATCCCAACCAAAGCAAACAATACATGAAAACTAGGGAGAGACTGCTTTGTGCTGTTGATGACTTAATGAGCTTGCCCAAATTGAAGGCCTTTATACTTTAAAAATATAAAACCAGAATGAGGGAAAAGCACTGCTAACATAACTATGAGAACTTTAGTTGGAATTTCTGGGATGCAGGTCAGAAAGCCACACATGTAACTCCAGTGGTGGTGAGGTAGAAACAAAAAGGTCCCAGGAGCTTGCTGGCCAATCAGATCCAGTGGGAGACCCTGTCTCAAAAGGTGAGGTGGGGTGTGATTGAGAAAGATCCCGGAAGTTGATTTTTGACCTCCATATAGGCTTGTGTGCTTACACACACACACACACACACACACACACACACACACACACACGTAAAATATAAAACTATTATGGAAATAGCAGTTTACTCTGAAACACTTAATTTGCATGAGAGGATCTTGAAATAGGTTAACATGAACTTCATCTGTCCTATTCATTTACAGGCCTGTAGTCTAACTGTGTAAGGATACATAGCCTAGTCATTTCCTGAAACTAAAACCCAGCCAGCACTGTGGCCAATCTAATGCAAAGCCTTAGCTTATAAAGTGCCATAAAGAGAGGCATACTTTTTTCTGAACTTTGTTCTATTTTAAATGGTAGCTTTAAACACAAAGAGATGAGAATACTGGGATGGAGCTGCAGATATACAGACAGACATTAGGTGAGAGAAATACGCCCAATAGCTATAGCACTCTCATACTCCCACCCCAAATTTACTGAATCACCACATGTCTTTAACAACTTACTAAAAATACTTAGAGTACACAGATGACTCACATCCAGAGTTTAGAGGCCAGTTACAGCCGGAAGCAACTCAGATTGCAGTCTGAGATGACTAAGTGATGTTTACAGCACGTCTAAGTAAAATTAATCACACAGGTGTTTGAAACACAGAGACTTATCAGTATTGATATACTTATCCTTTCTGTGTCCCTAACAAGTCAAAGTCCAATTTTATATAACAGTAGAGAAAACATTAGGCTCAGAAATAAGTACAGTCTTGCTATTGATCTGATACAAGGTTTAGGGCAAAAGTCTTGGTTCTGAGAATCCCCACAGGATAGACTTATGATAATTAAAGAGATGAATAGAGGTAGAGATGGGGGCAGATGGGGGCAGATTTGGTCAATGAGGCCAAGTTGAGAAGAACAGGCAAAGGGGTTCATTGACAACAGGTCTGTTAACAGGAACTTTGAGACTGTGTGAATATGTGTATATGGTCATCAACACCTTTGAGAATGCATGTAGGTTACAGGTCAACATCAAGTGTCTTCTGCTATTGCTCTCCACCTTAGTGTTGGAGGCAAGGTCTCTTACCAATTGGCAACACTGGCCAAACAGTGAGCCCAAGGAGCCTCCTGCCTTTTTTTTCCTGTGGGTGCTGGGGAAATGCTTCATGTCTTTATCCCTGCATGAGAGGATGTGTTTAAGGTATTGTGCTGGCTAGTACTAGCTGTCACCTTGATACAAGCTAGGGTCATCTGGGAAGAAGGAATCTTAATGGAGAAAACTACTGCCAAAGGATTGGCCTATAGGCAAATCTGTAGTGCATTTTCTTAATTAATGATTGATGTGGGAGACCCCAGCTAACTGTGGAGAGTGTCACCTCTGGGAAAGTTGTACTGAGTTGTATAAGAAGGCTGAGCAAGCCACGAGGAACAAGTAAGTAAGCAGTGTTCCTCTATGGAGTTCCTGCCTCTAGGTTCCTGACTTGTATTCCTTTTTTTAAAATTTTTTTTTATATTCTTTGCTTACATTCCAAATGATTTCCCCTTTCCTCGTTTCCCTCTCCCCATAAATCCCATAAGCCCTCTTCCCTCCTCCCATTCCCCAATCAACCCCCTCCCACTTCTCTGTCCTGGTAATCCCCTACATTGCTGCATCAAGCCTTTCCAGGACCAGGTCTCTCCCCTTCCTTCTTCTTGGCAATGATGTGATATGTGAATTGTGTCTTGGGTATTCAGAGCTTCTGGGGCTAATATCCACTTCTCAGTGACTGCATTCTATGTATGCTTTTTTTGTGAATGGGTTACCTCACTTAGGATGATTTTTCCAGTTCCAATCATTTGCCTAAGAATATCATGAATTAATTGTTTTTTTAATTCAATATATTCTTTATTTACATTTCAAATGATTTCTCCTTTCCTGGCTCCCCCCTCCCTGAAAGTCCCATAAGCCCTCTTCCCTGTCCCTGTCCCCCCATCCACCCCTTCCCATTTCCCTGTTCTGGTATTCCCCTACACTGCTGCACTGAGCCTTTCCAGAACCAGGAGCCACTCCTTCCTTCTTCTTGGACATCATTTGATATGTGGATTGTGTCTTGGGAATTCCAAATTTCTAGGCTAATATCCGCTTAAATCAGTGATTGCATATAATGAGTGTTCTTCCGAGACTGGGTTACCTCACTTAGAATGATGTTCTCCAACTCCATCCATTTGTCTAAGAATTTCATGAATTCATTTTTTCTAATGGCTGAATAGTATTCCATTGTGTATATATACCACATTTTTTGAATCCATTCCTCCGTTGAGGGACATCTGGGTTCTTTCCAGCTTCTGGCTATTATAAATAGGGCTGCTGTGAACACAGTGGAGCATGTTTACTTATTACATGCTGGGGAATCCTCTGGGTATATACCCAGGAGTGGTATAGCCGGGTCTTCTGGAATTGTCATGCCCAGTTATCTGATGAACCGCCAGACTAATTTCCAGAGTGGTTGTACCAGCTTGCAATCCCACCAGCAGTGGAGGAGTGTTCCTCCTTCTCCACATCCTCGCCAACACCTGCTGTCTCCTGAGTTTTTCATCTTAGCCATTCTGACTGGTATGAGGTGAAATCTCAGGGTTGTTTTGATTTGCATTTCCCTAATGACTAATGATGTCGAACATTTCTTAAGGTGCTTCTCAGCCATCCCAATTTCTTAGGTGAAAATTCTTTGTTTAACTCTGTACCCCATTTTTAATAGCATTATTTGATTATCTGGGGTCTAACTTTTTGAGTTCTTTGTATATATTGGATATTAGCCCTCTGTCAGATGTAGGGTTAGTGAAGATCTTTTCTCAATACGTTGGTTGCCGATTTGTCCTTTTGAAGGTCTCCTTTGCTTTACAGAAACTTTGAATTTATGAGGTCCCATTTGTCAATTCTTGATCTTAGAGCATAAGCTATTGGTGTTCTGTTCAGGAACTTTTCCCCTGAGCCAATGTCCTCAAGGTTCTTCCCCAGTTTCTTTTCTATTAGTTTCAGTGTGTCTGGCTTTATGTGGAGGGCCTTGATCCACTTGGAGTTGAGTTTAGTACAAGGAGATGAGAATGGATCAATCCACATTCTTATGCATGCTAACCTCCAATTGAACCAGCATCATTTGTTGAAAAAGCGATCTTTTTTTCCACTGGGTGTTTTCAGCTCCTTTGTCGAAGATCAAGTGGCCATAGGTGTGTGGGTTCATTTCTCGGTCTTCAATCCTATTCTATTGATCCACCTGCCTGTCACTGTACCAATACCATGCAGTTTTTAACACTATTGCTCTGTAGTAATGCTTGAGGTCTGGGATAGTGATTCCCCTAGAAGTTCTTCTACTGTTGAGCATAGTTTTAGCTATCCTGGGTTTTTTTGTTATTCCAGATAAATTTGAGAACTGCTCTTTCTAACTCTATGAAGAACTGAGTTGGGGTTTAATGGGGATTACACTGAATCTGTATATTGCTTTTGGCAAGATGGCCATTTTAACTATATTAATCCTGCCAATCCACAGCCATGGAAGATTTTTCCATTTTCTAGTCTTCAATTTCCTTCTTCAGAGAGATGAAGTTCTTGTCATACAGATTTTTCATTTGTTTGGTTAAAGTCACACCAAGATGCTTTATATTGTTTGTGGCTATTGTGAAGGGTGTCATTTACCTAATTTCTTTCTCAGCATGCTTATCCTTTGAGTATAAGAAGGCTACTGATTTGCTTGAGTTGATTTTATAACCAGCCACTTTGTTGAAGTTGTTTATCAGCTGTAGGAGTTCTCTGGTGGAGTTTTTTTTTTTTTTGCGTCATTTAAGTATACTATCACATCATCTGCAAATAGTGATAGTTTGACTTCTTCCTTTCCAATTTGTATCCCTTTGACCTTCTTATGTTATCAAATTGCTCTAGCTAGTACCTCAAGTATTATATTGAAAAGATATGGAGAGATGGGGCAGCCTTGTCTAGTCCCTGATTTTAGTGGGATTGCTTCAACTTTCTCTCCATTTAGTTTGATGTTGGCTACTGGTTTTCTGTATATTGCTTTTACTATGTTTAAGTATGGGCCTTGAATTCTTGTTCTTTCCAAGACTTTTAGCATGAAAGGATGCTGAATTTTGTCAAATGATTTTCAGCATGTAATAAAATGATCATGTGTTTTTTTCTTTGAGTTTGTTTATGTAGTGGATTGCTTTGTTGGACTTCCATATATTGAGCTATCCCAGCATCCCTGGGATGAGGCCTACTTGATCATGTTGAATGATCGTTTTGATGTGCTCTTGGATTCAGTTGGCAAGAATTTTATTGAGTATTTTTGCATCAATATTCATAAGGGAAATTGGTCTAAAGTTCTCTTTCTTTGTTGGATCTTTGTGTGGTTTTGGTATCAGGGTAATTGTGGCTTCATAGAATGAGTTGGGTAGTGTTCCTACTGTTTCTACTTTGTGGAATAGTTTGAAGAGTATTGTTGTTAGGTCTTCTTTGAAGGTCTGACAGAATTCTGCACTAAAACCATATGGTCCTGTGCTTTTATTGGTTGGAAGACTGTCTATGACCCCTTCTATTTCTTTAGGGGTTATGGGACTGTTTAGATGACCTATTAGATCCTGATTAAATTTTGGTATTTGGTACCTGTCTAGGAAATTGTTCATTTCCTCCAGATTATCCAGTTGTGTTGAGTATAGGCTTTTGTAGTAGGATCTGATGGTTTTTTTGAATTTCCTCAGTTTCTGTTGTTATATTTCCCTTTTCATATCTAATTTTGTTAATTTGGATACTGTCTCTGTGCCCTTTGGTTAGTCTGGCTAGGGGTTTATCTATCTTGTTGATTTTCTCAAAGAAGCAGCTCCTGGTTTTGTTAATTCTTTGTATGGTTCTCTTTGTTTCCACTTGATTGATTTCAATCCTGAGTTTGATGATTTCCTGTCTTCTACTCCTCCTGGGTGAATTAGCTTCTTTTTGTTCCAGAGTTTTCAGGTGTGCTGTTAAGCTGCTAGTGTATGCTCTCTCCAGTTTCTTTTTGGAGGCACTCAGGGCTATGAGTTTTCCTCTTAGCACTGCTTTCATTGTGTCCCAAAGATTTGGGTAGGTCGTACCTTCATTTTCATTAAATTATAAAAAGCCTTTGATTTCTTTCTTTATTTCTTCTTTGGCCAAGCTATCATTGAGTAGAATATTGTTCAGCCTCCATGTGTATTTGGGCTTTCTGTTGTTTTTGTTGCTATTGAAGACCACTCTTACTCCATAGTGATATGATAGTAGGCATGGGATTAGTTCGATCTTCTTATATTTGTTGAGGTCTGTCTTGTGACCAATTATATGGTTGATTTTGGAGAAGGTACCATGATGTGCTGAGAAAAAAGTATATTCTTTTGCTTTAGGATATAAGGTTGTATATATATCTGTTAAATCCAATTGGTCCAAATCTTCAATTAGTTTCACTGTGTCCCTGTTTAGTTTCTGTTTTCCTGATTGGTCCTTTGATGATAGTGGAGTGTTGAAGTCTCCCACAATCATTGTGTTAAGTGTAATGTGTGCTTTCAGCTTTAGTAAGGTTTCTTTTATGAATAAGGGTGCTCTCGTATTTGGAGCATAGATGTTCAGAATGGAGAGTTCTTGTTGGATTTTTCCTTTGACCAGCAAGAAGTGACCTGTTCCTCTTTTGATGACTTTAAGTTGTAAGTCAATTTTATCTGATATTAGGATGGCTACTCTGGCTTGTTTCCTGAGCTCATTTGCTTGTAAAATTACCTTCCAGACTTTTACTCTAAGGTAGTGTTTGTCTTGGACACTGAGGTGTTTCCTGTATGCAGCAAAATGTAGGGTCCTGTTTACATATCCAGTCTGTTAGTCTATGTCTTTTTATTGAGGAATCGAGTCCATTGACATCAAGAGATGTTAAGGCATAGTCATTATTACATCCCCTCATTTTTGATGTTATTTTTATATTTGAGTGGTTATCTTTGCTTTGGTTTGATGAAAGAAGGTTACTATCTTGCTTTTTCCAGGGTGTAGCTTCCCTCCTTGTATTGGTGTTTTCCTCCTATTATCCTTTGTAGGTCCGGGTTTGTGGGAAGATATTGTGTAAATTTGGTTTTGTCATGGAATATCTTGGTTTCTCCATCTATGGTGATTGAAAGTTTTGCTGGGTTTAGTAGTCTTGGCTGACATTTGTGTTCTCTTAGAGTCTGCATGAGATCTGCCCAGGATCTTCTGGCTTTTATGGTCTATGGTGAGAAGTCTGGTGTAATTCTGATAGGTCTTCCTTTATATGTTACTTGGCCTTTTTCTCTTTCTGCCTTTAATATTCTCTCTTTGTTTAGTACATTTGGGGTTTTGATTATTATGTGATGGGAGGTATTTCTGTTCTGGTTCTGTCTGTTTGGAGTTCTGTAGGCTTCTTGTATATTCATGGGCATCTCTCTCTTTAGGTTAGGGAAGTTTTCTTCCATAATTTTGTTGAAGATATTTGCTGACCCTTAAGTTGTAAATCTTCACTCTCATCTATACCTATAATCCTTAGGTTTGGTCTTCTCATTGTGTCCTGGATTTCCTGGATGTTTTGGGGTACAAGCTTTTTGCATTTTGCGTTTTCTTTGACTGTCGGGTCAATGGTTTCTATAGTATCTTAGGCATCTGAGATTCTTTTTTCTATCTCTTGTATTCTGTTGTTGATATTTGCATCTATGGCTCCTGATGTGTTCCCAAGGTTTTCTATTTCCAAAGTTGTCTCCCTCTGTGATTTCTTTATTGTTTCTACTTCTGTTTTTAGATCCTGGATGGCTTTGCTCAGTTCCTTCACTTATTTGTTTGTGTTTTCCTGTAATTCTTTAAGAGATTTTTGTGTTTCCTCTTTCATGACTTCTGCTTTTTGAACCATTTTCTCCTGCATTTCTTTAAGTGCTTTTTTTTGTTTCCTTTTTTATTGGCTTCTATCTGTTGACCCATATTATCCTGAATTTCTTTAAGTAAATTTTGTGTTTCCTTTGTAAGGGCTTTTACCTCATTCATTTTCTCCTGTATTTCTTTAAGAGATTTATATATGTCTTTTTTGGAATCCTCTAATAGCATCATGAGATGCGAATTTAAATCCAAGTCTTGTTTTTTCTTATGTATTGGGATATCCAGCACTTGCTGTTGTCAGAGAATTGGGTTTAGATGCTGCCGTATTGCTTTGATTTCTGTTAGTAACGTTCCTATGTTTGCCTTTTGCCATCTGTTTATCTCTGGTGTTAGTTGGTCCTGTTGTCACTGGCTGGTGCTTGAACCGCCTGTGAGCCTGAAAGGCTATTTCCACACCACTGGAAGACTGGGTTTCCCCTGGCACAGATTGATGATTGGCTGCCCTACTGTTGGGTGGCATTGGAGCCCTGGTGTGCCTTGCCCCAAGCAATGTTATACTCAGGTTGTCTCTGTGTACTTGGTGCCCCCTGACATGAATTCTTGTCCTGACTTCTCTGGATGGTTGACTGACTCAAAGATGAATAAATCTTTTCACTCACAAGTTGCATATGGTCATGGGTCTTCATCACATCAATAGAAACCGTAATTAAGGCAGGTATGTATGAAGTGTAAAAAAGTAATCTTTAGTTATATAAACCAATAGTCTAAGAAAACCAATAAGTCTTAAGCAAATAGTCTAAGAAAAATCCTATTGCATGTTTGCTTCTGCAGGGGCCTCTAGAGAAGCTGTTATTGCTGTCATCATTTGCATTCCCATGTGTTGGTTGCTCCTACTCCGTGATACACCTTGCCATCAGAGATAGTTACCCTCAGTGTGAGTGTGTGTCTATCTGTGTGTTTTTGCACACATGATCTGCTCTGTAGGTTTCATTGCTGAGAGAAAGTAGGTTTGTTCTATAGTGCTTATCAAGCAGTCACATCATTGTTATAGTCCAAGGTAAATGCATGGGGGAGTAACTCTGAAAGAAAAAGTCAAAGAGGCAGAAATAGCACAAAATGGAGTTGGTTAGGTCAGTGGCCAATTCTCTTCCTTATATCCTTCTTATCCATTCACCTGTTGACATAAGGATTGCACTCAGTGTGCTTATTTAAATTTATAGCTTATGTGCTATGGCTCATGGGAAACCTAACTTGACTTGCACTGGCTGAATGAATTCCCATCAGTAGCACAAGGAAAGCATTTCTCTGAACAATTTGCATGTTACATTCAAATTTCAGAAGTCATAATCTGTTGGCTAATTAATTTGGATATATATGTGTGCTGTGTGTATATATGCATGTGTGGGGACATGTGTGTGTGAGAGTGAAAACACATATGCACAGGGTGCTTGTGGAAGTTCAAAGTTGACCAAGTCTCCCTCTGTCTCTTTCCACTTTACTGAGGCATAGAGATGACTAATTGATTAGTCTAGCTAGTCAGTTTGCACAGAGATAATCTGTCCCTGCCTCTTCAGGATTGGGATTTTGTGAGACTTTCAAGCTTGCTCATCTTTTAACTTTGTTCAGGGGCTGTGAATTCCAGTTCTTACACAATGAGGACTTTCTACACACAGTCATATTCTCAGCCCATGTATTCTAAGTGGGCAAAGACATCCAGTCAAAGAAGAGCACCATTGTTATCTAACAAAGACAACTGCCTATTCTTCTGTGAGGTGACAGTTTAGCTGGGCTGAGTACTGCAGAGCTATAATTTGGCATTTGGAAGGTGGTATAAAGGGCTCCAGGATATCCACTGCTATGTAGTAAGTTCAAATCCAGCCTGGGGCAAATGTGGCACTGTTTCCAAAACAATGTACCAGCTATCTCAATCTAACCAAATCCAAAGTAAAATCAACTGAAATAAAAACATACACAAAGTACTCTTGCTTTTGTCTATTTTTGGAAGCATGTGATTGTTGAAGTTTGGTGGCTAGAGGAGGTGAGCACCATGGTGAAGGCCCAGAGACTCCCTGTAGATGAAAAGAATCAATCTCATCTTCATTTCTGCACTTTCTTCACAAATGAGTTGGCTTCTGGTGCCATGAGACATGGGGTTACAGTAGGTGTAATATCAAGTTCCACATATGGTTCAATCTCTTGATACAGCCCTTAGAATGATGGGTTTTTCTGGTTGAAAAAATCCTTTCTTTCTTAGTTTTAAGGGAATCTGCAATAGTTGCACAAAGCACAGTGAGGGTCAAACAATAAAGTGTCATCAAGCACAGAAGCAAGGAAGAGATTTATTAAGGACAAATATGTAATATAAGCACATGAAAACTGCTCTTTCCTCAGTGTTGCCCCTTAGGAGCCATACAAGTTTTAAAAAATTTGGGCTCCAAGGATAAAACTTGGATATACATGTTTACAATTCAGATATTGCCATGAATGAACTACTCTCCAACCTCTGAATTTAGAAAATTGTTATTGTTTTATTTTTTATTTATTTTATTTTATGTTTTTAAAAAGCAAAAGATACAGCTTCTATACTGAACAACTTATCCCTCAACAGATGTCACAAAAGTAGTTGCTTGGCTTATAGAATAAATTAAAAAGCAACCAAGTATACATTTCTCTGCATATAGATGCCCCCAATTAACATACCAAACTGCATGTGACTTATTGAGACATTACACTGACCTGAGTTTCCTTACAGGGTTGGAAGGAGAAGTTCTGCAGGACTCTGACAAGAGCAACTTTCATGTTCATGAGAGTGAACCTCATACCAATGCAGTTCCTGGGTCCATTCCCAAAGGGCAGGTATGTGTAAGGATTGATGCTGTCCTGATTCTTCTTGCTGAATCTGGTTCCATAGGAGTAGATGAAGGCAAGTTAATAAAGCACAATCTCTACAACAGCCACTTGTTTGATATCTCTCTCTCTCTTTTAAAAAGATCTATTTAGTATTATATCTAAGTACACGGTAGCTGTCTCCAGACACACCAGAAGTGGGTGTCAGATCTCTTTATGGATGGTTGTGAGCCACCATGTGGTTGCTGGAATTTGAACTCAGGATCTTCAGAAGAGCAGTCAGTGCTCTTACTCACTGAGCCATCTCTCCAGCCTCCTGATATCTCTATATAGATATAGATAACCCATAATCAGTAGTGGACAGGATGCCTGCTTGTGTTGCTTATTAAATCTTTCTGATGTATCTGTCCTCTGAGAGGCTCTACCCAGCCACTGACTAAAACAGATGCAGAGACACACAGCTAAACATTAGATACAGTTTGGGGAGTCTTATGAAAGGGTTGGGGGGATAATTGAGGGCCCCAAAAGAGATAGGGACTCCAGAGGAAGACCAATAGAGTCAACTAACCTGGACCTTTGAGGATCTCAGAGACTGAACCACCAATCAAAGAACATTCACAGGCTGGATATAGGCTTGCTTGTACCTATGTAACAGGTATGATGCTTGGGCTTCATGTGGGTCCCCCAACAACTGGAGTAAGGGCCATCCTTAAAGCTGTTGCCTGTCTGTGGAATCTGTTCTCCTAACTGCACTTCCTTGTCTGGCCTTAGTGGGAAAGGATGGGCCTAGCCCTGCAAAGACTTGATGTGTTAGGATAAGGAGATACCCAAGAGATGACTTCCACCCTTTCAGGGGAAAAGGGGGTAGGGGGAGAGGGAGAGACTGTGAGGGGAGAAAGGGATGGTTGAAGTGATTGGGATGTAAAGTGAATTAAAAATGCTAGTAGTATAAAGAATCTTTTTGGGGCTTTTTGGTAGGTTTTTTAAAGTTATATACAATACTCTGTGATTCCATTTCTTTTGATCCATTCTTCCAAAGTTGTCCTCCTGCTTTCATGACTCATCTATTTAGTGTCTTCAAGTCTTTTACAAGTTGTCACAAATTCCTTGCAGTTATGATGAAATGGCCATGCCTTGTCTAGAAGATACTTTATAGCATACTTGCCAAATCTCTAGCCACTATAGTCTGTCACCCCCCTCTTCTGTGATGTTACCTAGGCCTAGGAGTGTGTGATATACTATACAAGTTGTAGGCTACAGGCCTCTCTCTTTCCCCTTACCATGGAAAAGTCTCCAAACTATTCCACAAAATAGAGACAGAAGGGACACTGCCCAACTCATTCTTCGAAGCCACAATTACGCTAATACCTAAACCACAAAAAGATCCAACAAAGAAAGAGAACTTCAGGCCAATTTCTCTGATGAATATAGATGCAAAAATACTAAATAAAATTCTTGCTAACCGAATCCAAGAGCACATCAAAACGATCATCCACCATGATCAAGTAGGCTTCATCCCAGGGATGCAGGGATGGTTCAATATACGGAAATCCATCAATGTAATCCACTACATAAACAAACTGAAAGAAAAAAACCACATGGTCATCTCATTAGATGCTGAAAAAGCATTCGACAAAATTCAGCATCCTTTCATGCTAAAAGTCTTGGAAAGAGCAGGAATTCAAGGCCCATACCTAAACATAGTAAAAGCAATCTACAGCAAACCAGTAGCCAACATCAAAATAAATGGAGAGAAACTTGAAGCATTCCCACTAAAATCAGGGACTAGACAAGGCTGCCCTCTCTCTCCATATCTTTTCAATATAGTACTTGAAGTTCTAGCAAGAGCAATTAGACAACATAAGGAAGTCAAAGGGATACAAATTGGAAAGGAAGAAGTGAAACTATCATTATTTGCAGACGATATGATAGTTTACCTAAGCGACCCAAAAAACTCCACCAGAGAACTTCTACAGCTGATAAACAACTTCAGCTTTTTAGCTGTATCTAGAATGCTGTTCAAAATATTTATTTTCTATCTATCTATCTATCTATCTATCTATCTATCTATCTATCCATCCATCCATCCATCCATCCATCCATCCATCTATCTATCTATCTATCTATCTATCTTTCTTTCTTTCCATCTATTTTGACACAAGGTTGTAGTAGGCAGCCATGGCTGGTCTGACACTCTCTGTGCAGTACAAGCTGACCTCAATCTCACAGAGATCTACCTGCTTTTGACTCCCAAGTGCTGGGATTAAAGGAATGGGCCACCACATATAGTTTAAGAAAATTTATTTTCAAACAAGAAAATTGCATTTAGCACAGTGATGTGTTAGTATTCTGGCACATCATAAGAAACCAGACCAATGAAAGGAAAGCAAGTCCTGGTCTCAATTAATACTTCTACTGTTCACTGCCCATTGGGCTCAGAGGATATAATGTCTACAATTATTGAAAGTTTGTTCCCTTTCACTCTATGATTCTCTCATCTCCTCTCAATTATTCCTTTCCTTTCAACTACATTCCCTGTCCTTCTTTTTTCCCAGATCTTTTTTCTCTTCCTCTGAGCTTCCCTCCTTGTATACTCATTTCTTTTTCTCCTCTCCTCCTCTCTTTTCTTTCTCCTTATTCTTCTCTCTCCCTTCTTTCTTTAATTCTGCTTCTGTTTTTTTCTTTGTTTTGTTTCATCCTACTTCCCTCCCTTTATTATTGAGTATTTAAGTAAAATATTTTAACAAAATAATTACTGATTTTTATTCTATATTAATACTTAAGAAAAGAAAAATGATTTGAGGAGGATGATAATTGTAATATGGTAATTTATTTTAACCTAGTATTTTCTTTTTTTAAAAAATTTTTTTGTTCTTTTTTTTGTTTGTTTTCGAGACAGAGTTTCTCTGTATAGTCCTGGCTGTCCTGGAACTCACTCTGTAGACCAGGCTGGCCTAGAACTCAGAAATCCACCTGCCTCTGCCTCCCAAGTGCTGGGATTATAGGCATGCACCACCACGCCTGGCTAACTAGTATACTCTATTAAAGAAAATTGTGAAATATTTCAATTAAAATGTGTCTACCCCTCTAGAATTTTATACCCAAGGAAACATATGTACCAAAATTTGGGCAATGATATTACAATGTGGGGTGACATTGTATATTTTGTTAAAATATTTGACTTCAATATGCAATAAGAAAGGAAGCGAAGTAGGATGGTATGTTATGCACAAACATGTTTCTTATACACACTCACACCACATGGATAGTTTAGACAGAGAAAGAATGTGGATGGTGAATACAGAACAGCTGACATCAGTGAATGGTTGCTGGGCATATAGAGTTCCATTTGGATTGTATATTAATGTTTATAGATTACTCTTTTATATTTGTCAAACATTCTTTATATTAGACATATTAACATTTAGATTTTATCAGTGTTTGGAGTAGTTCTTCATACAAAGCAGGCATGTAATATCTGTTTCACTTTAAAGAAATCCAACATAAATATTATTGGTAGTTTGCTCTTTTATAGTCCCAATGCGACAGGAGAGGGAAATGCTGAGACTGAGGGGAACACAGAAGCCATCTAGAATGGATCAATGTCAATTGGTAAATATTATAGTGGCAATAGGAATGGCATAGCCACTAAGACATGGACTCTGAGAGCATAAAGTATACAGTTAAGGGTCAGCACATATTTAGATCATAGGTCCTCTGACTTGCTTAGCCACGGTTATAAATTTCCATTCTCTTAAGACTCAGACCTTAGCCTGACCTTAGCTCCAAAATTGAGCCATGTATAAAGGCTTCTAGACAAGAAAGTGGCATAGCCTTAGAAGAGCTAGTAAGGGACCTGGCTAGGATGACAGCTACAGACAAGAATGTGAGCGCACATGGGTTCCTCTGTCCTTAGCAGGGTTGCTCTAATCATAAGGGAGAATGGCCTTCAGGTATACAGCAAAACCATTACAGCCATAACAGAATATCTAGGAGGCAAACTCTAGTGAAATGGGAGAGTCAAATGCTCTCTATAGGTGATGGGACAGCTAATGTGAATGGCAAGGAAAAACCTGAGATGAATGAAAAGCACAGTGCATTAAAAAGATAGTGCTAAGGAAGTTATGGCAGATGCAATGCCTTCCTAAAAGTTTACATAGGCAGGCAGTCAGTCAGTCAGGCCATCAGTCAGTCAGTCAGTCAGTCAGTCAGTCAGTCAGTCAGTCAGTCAGGCAGATAGACTGTTCTTGCTACAAACATTAGTTCAATACCAAGAGACAACACACCATGCTTGGACTAGTCTGGCTTGGGGTAGTTTCCAAGTAAACCACCACCTTGTACCTTTCAGGGCAAAACTTCTCAGGCTCTGGCCAGCACTTCGGATCTTTGTGAAGAGCAAAGGTTGGTACCATCACCACAGTCCCTTTGGGAATGAACACTCCATTGATTTCAACATCTTTTTTACAGACCCTCTCGAGTCTTCCACCAACTGGGTATAATCTGAGAGTTTCATTCACCACCATGTCCAGGTATTCCATCTCTGCCAGGACATCATAGGTGACAGGTGCCTGGAGGGGTGGGAAGGAAGAGGGAGGAAGAGATGGAAAGAGAGACGGAGATAGTGGGAGGCAGAGGGATAGAGTTAATTTTCATCTACAAAGTACTGCTGTGGGGTTTTATTTGGGCTTCCATAGAATGACTGCTTTTTATAAAAACTCTTAGCCTGTATACAGCATTTTAATAACTCATATCCTTTGACCTGTTCAATATCCCTTTGAGAGGAAATTCTTAGAATAATCCTTAAAATTATCATGTACTACTTTTTCTTTCTCATGTCAATGATCACTACTAAGAAATAATGACAATTACACAACAGCATGCCACAGTTAGGGTTACTTTACACAGAGAAGCTACACATGTATATGGAAGTCTATAAAATATAGACAAGGACAAATTTCTATTTTTTAAAAAACTTTTTATTTATTTGTATCTATCTGTGTTGATATTTGTGCATGAGAGTTCATGTGCTTTGGGGGGGGACAGAGGAGGGTGTCAGAGCCTCTATAACTGTAACTGAACTCTGAAGAGAATGGTAAGCCAGCCAGACCACCCCAGAGACCAGACAACCTCACACTTATGGCCTCCAGTACTTTATGGGACTTTTGGACTGAACATAATGTAGAGTTAAGAGTATGAGTCAGGGGCCACCTATTAGTGGAAATAGATATGTGGGGTTGCACCAAATCCATCTGCCTAGCCCAGCTCAAACAAGGCCAGTCACACTCAGCCAACAGCAAGTAACAGTACAGTGCATGACATCAAAAGAATTAACCCTCCAGAGATGTGACTAATAAGTGCTCATAAATCCTTGCTACTGTGGCTTGTGAATGTTTCTTGGTAGTTTTTGGTGATAGATAATGGAAAAATATATCCCAGCATTTGTCTACAAATACACACACACACACACACACACATACACACATATGTATATATATGTAAATATATATTTACTTATATCAGCATCTGATGCCTGTTTCTCATTAATTTATCTTTTCAGAACCTTCTTAAATAAAGATGGTGAAGAAACTAACAAATTTGTTGAAATTTCTCACTGGATGTGATAAGAAACCATTTGTGTCAATGCTTCTTCCCATTGCCCTCTCCAGGTCCCCTCGCCTCACCTTATTGGGCAGAGCTGCCTCAATTTCATCCTGCAATTTCTTCTGGACATCAGGATGAGTGGCCAGCAAATACAAAGCAAAGGAAAGAGCACTGCTAGTGGTCTCATAGCCAGCAAAAATAAAGAAAATGGACTGAGCCACAATCTCCAGATCAGATAAACCTGGAGGGAAAGGAAGTACATTTTGTTTCATTTGTCTGTACATTGATTGATGGATGACTGGATGTGTGTGTAGACTCTAGCATGCCAAAGCTAGAAGTCAGTTTTGTGTTTAGAAGACAGAGGGAATCTTGCAAGTGTGAGTTTTTTCACTACTATTTGTGTCTTGGAGTTTGAACTCAGGTCTTTGACTTGATAGCAAGTGTCTTTACCTGTTGAACCATCTCATCGCACCAGGCCATAAGATTTTAGGTGAGGGAGGTGAGTATAAATCATGGTTTAGATAAGGAGCAAGCCATGTAAACCATGTGAATATTTGTGTATATGTGGTATATTCAGTGTGTGCGTGTGCTTATATATGTGTGCTATATTTGGTATTTGTGTGTATGTGTATATATGAATGTATGAATGGTGTATGTATGAGTATATGAGCATGTATGTGAGTGGGTATGAGTGTGGTATATGTGTTGAGTGTGGTATATGTGTGAATGTGGTATGTGTGTGTGGCATGAGGGTGAATATAGTATCTGTATGAGTGTGGTGTGTGTGTGTATGTGTATGTGTGTGTGTGTGTGTGTGTTATATTCATGTGATACATGGTGAGGGGGTTAAAGCAGGATGCCTTGCAGACATCAACAGAGCTGATTGTCAGGACACTTAATTGGTCAAAGTTCACGCTTCCATGCCCACTATGATTTTGCATGTGTTTTTCTGTGTTATTTCCGTGCAATAGGGTCTTTTACTGACCTGGAAACTTGTTCTTTCAGCTGTACTGGTTAGGCAATAATCTTTAGGATTCTCATATCTCTGCTCTCAAATAGCTGGACACACAGAAAGATGTTCAGCTATATATGGATTTTTATGTGGGTGCTGGGGAAATTCAAACTGAAGGTTTTGTGCCTGTGGAGTAACTGTTCTTACCTATGGAGGCACCTAGCTAGTCCCTGGAAATCTATTATTTTTTTATTGGATATATTCTATATTTACAATTCATTTCTCTTTTTCTGGTTCCCCACCCCCCAAAGGTCCCACATGCCCTTTCCCTCCCCCTGCTCCCTCCTCCACCCCTTCCCTCTTCCCTGTTCTTGTATTCCCCTACACTGATGCTTTTTTTATTATAAATAAAATGGGGACTAGTATTCTTCCTTAGGAAAAATTAAATCATTCTGGGTAAAATATAGCTGAATCCATTTTGAGTGAGCATTCAATACAAAGGCTTGAGTACATGGACATTAACAGATCTGAGAAGTATATATACTTTAAATCACCCGAGACAATGGTATTAAAGATACTCAGAGTGTAGTCTGTGGACTCATAGCATTGGTGAAATTGAAATACAGACTTAGATTTTTCAAATCAAAGTAACGGCTTTTATGAGGTTCAATATATTTCTGAACAGTTTCAATTAATAAGCAAGGATTACTAGCCTTCAAATATTAATGATGATAAATATCATTTATGCTAAATAAGAAGCTACGGGGTGGTGACTGACCATATTCTAATAAATGCACTTCCTCAATCTCATCTGTCTGAACACTTGGTCCCTAGATGGTGGTAATGCTTTTGAAGGTTGTAGCCTTTTTAAATGATGTGGGTCACTGGGATGGGACCTTGAAGTTTGGTAGCTTGGCCACACTTTCTGTCCACTGTATGAAATTTCTGTGATCATGCCTAGTCCCATGTATTGTCAAGTCTCCAAAAATGAATGAGGGATCAGCTTGAACCACAGTCAAATCAAACCCTCCTTCCTTTTGATTTCTGATTGTCATGTATCTTCTCACAGCAACAAGAAAATAACCAATACATGAAAGTAGAGTATGGAGGCAAAAACCTCAGAACCCTGCTCTCTGTTGTCATATATAAGTAGAGACACAAAACTGCCAAGTTCTAAAAAATTAACATTCTGTTGGCCTAAGAAAAGATTTAGAAGTTCAAATGAAAGGGCTTCTACACTAGAAAAATGTAATTGAATCTGTGTGTCAAAATAAATCTCTATGATAAAGGGACAGGTTTAATGTATGATTATGTTGGAAAGAGAGAGAGAGAGAAACATGTGGGAGAAGTTTGAGGATAAGAGAAGCAAGAGAGTAAGGAAAGAATAAAGAAAGAAAGAGAGGCAGGAAGAAAGCAAGAGAAATGAAAAAGTAAACAAAAAGAGAGCCATATATTTCTTCTTTATAATGGGACTATAGCTGCATAGGATGTGGTAGAATTAAAAAGCCATTATTCTTCAAATATCACTGCAATGTTCTTCCCAAAAGCCATCCATGATGGAAAAATAAGTAGGAGAAGAATTGAAAAGGAATGGAACATGTGTTTAGTACCCAGGCTTTCTCCACGCATTCCTTTATCAACTAGACAGGAAATCAAAGCTTGACTATAAATCAAAGGCTGGGTAGACTAGCACTCTGTGTTTCCAGGTTATCACCACTTTGGGGCTATGCCTGCTCACTGGATGTCTAGATGCAAATCTCCAGGCAAAGCTTCTGACTCAGAGGATGTAGATGAGAATGAGATTTTGTTCTGTGGTACAAGATCCAGTTACTACTGATGACTTCCAAGCCTGAATCATATGCTATTACTACCTTTCAGGATTTGAACACAGTGACAATACTGTGCTTGTAGAAATTTATTCTAGCAGTATATATAATATTCAAAAACATTATTCTATAGTTTACAGACTTGTTCATCTACATGGAAAGCCTCTTACTTCAGAACAAATATCTGTCTTTGTGGTTGCATGTCTGTACATTTGACCCAATCTTTTCTTACCTTTATCAGACTCTCTGTCTCCAGAACTCTGGGAGTTTATCATCAGCTGAAGAAAATCTAATCTTTGCTGAAAGGAAAGATTTTGAAAGGTGCAAAGTCAGTTGTATGAACTAAGATCACAGATCTTAATATTTGAAGAAATGAGTCATTTATAATGGTTGCAACGTTGGGATGTACTGATCCAACATAAAGTCATAAACTCTGTTCCCAATAAACAACTCTAGGATATGGTTGAGTGATTTACCCATGATAACGTGGACCACTATTCAAGGATGATGTGTTTTCAACCATGTATACAGTCTTGACCTGAAATATATCCACAATTGGAGTTTTCTAAAATACTCCTAAGTAATTTACATACTCATGAATTGTATGCAAGGGATTTTTTGGCATGTAATGTTCTCATCTCAAAAACATTTATTTCATGTCATGTCAGTCATGTTCTCATCTCAAAAACATTTATTTCATGTCATGTCAGTCATAATATTTATCATTTATTTTTAAATATTTTCTCCTTAGCTTATTTAATATCTCTATCCCAATGCTTCATTTTTTTCAAATATAAACATTTCCATGTTCTTAACGTTGTCTAATTTTTAAAATTATATGGAGCAAATGTATACTCACATTCATATTAACACTGTCAATAAATGAATATCATTGTGTGACCAGCTATTACCTTTACTTTTTCTTGCATGCGGCTCTTTTTCATTTGTTCTACAGAAGTTATAAAAAACCTCATAACATCTTTTGGAAACACAGTTATTTCAAATGCTTCAAAAACTGGGGAAAGGAATGGAAAGAGTACTAGAGGGAAAAAAAAGAAATCATGATGAAACACAAAATTTACCTGGGATAATTACATTTATTCTGACACTCAGAACAACAAAAGTCATCAGGATGTCAACCAAAATGCATTCCTTCTGTGTTATTGCTCAGGTTCTAGACCATTGACTGGAAAAGGGCAAGTTAGTTTATGTTACCAACATATCAGTGATATCAGTGTCACCTCTTGTCACTTTTTACATGCAAGACTAATGTCTGTTAGAATAAATCAAGGTTTAGTCGAGTGTTGCAGTTAATAGTGTTCAAGAAAGAGCTTTTAGGGCTGAAGAGATGGCTCAGCGGGTGATGAGCTTCCCTTGCAAATGTGAGGATCTGTGTTTAGTTCTCAAAATTTAAGGTAAAAGCCAGGTGCAGTGGCTCAGCAGTGGCAACATGAGAGATGGGAACAATTATTTCTTGGAAACTTGATGGCCACACAGCCCATCCTACTTGGTGAAGTTCTAAGCCAATGAACACCTATCTCAAACAATGGGGAAATATGTCTGCCTCAAGACCCTGCTTTACCACTCCTGGGCCAAGATATTCCACTCTCCCACAAGACACTTTCTCAGCTATATTCATAACATCTTTATTAATAATAGCTACAAACTGGAAACAATCTTGATGCCCCTCAACTGAAGAATGGATAAATATAATGATATATACATCTACCCAATGGAACACTATTTGGCTATTATAAACAGATATCATGAGTTTTGCAGCTAAATGGTGGAAATTTGAGAATATCATCCTGAGTGAAGTAGCTCAGTTCCCAAAGGACATGCATGGTATGTACTCACCTATAAGTGGATATTAGCCATAAAATACAGGCTAGCCATGCTATATCCCACAGACACAAAGAAGCTAAACAAGAAGGAAGGCACAAACAATGATGCTTGAATTTCACTTAGAAGGAAGAATAAAATGGTCATTAGTGGCCTATAAAAGGAGGGAAATGGGAGGAAGAGGGGAAGAGAAGGACTGGGAGGGTTTGTGATCAGGTATGTGGTGGGACAGGGACAGGAGAGATGTCCAGTTGGCCATGAGAATGAATGGAAATCTGCAACTGACAGGGGTGTAGAGGTGGGGGCATTTCCAGGATGATACAGAAACATGGGATGCAAGAGGTGACCAAGAGTCAATTGGGATGACTTTAGCTGTGACTCACAGCATTTGGGGTGTGGAATCTGGAGAGACCATCTCATGTAGTCAGGTAGGGGCCTCAGTGGAGTGATAGAGACACCAATACAAACACAAAACTTTTGACCTCAAATTTATCCTGTTTACAATAAAAACAGGGATAGGGAATGGAGCAGAGGCCGAGGGAATGGCCAACTAATAACTGGTTCAACAAGAGACCCATCCCAGGGGAAAGTACCAATTTCTGAAACTATTAATGATACTCTGCTATGCTTCTAGCATGGTTTTCATCTGAGAAAGGTTCCTCCCAGCATCTGATTCAGATGCAGACACCCACAGCCAAACAGTGGATGGAGCTTGGGAACTCTTATGGAAGAATAAGAGGAAAGATTGAGGGTCCTGAAGGGTATAGCAACTCCACAGGAAGAGAAATAACATCAACTAACCTGGGCTTTTGGAACTCTCAGAGACTGAACCATGAACTAAAGAGCATACATGTGCTGGACCTATGCCTCCCCACACATATTCAACAGATGTACAGCTTCATCTTCATGTGGGCTCTGAACAACTGGAGCTAGGGCTATCCCAATAACTGTTGACTGTATGTGGGATATGTTTTTTTCTAGCTGGGATGCTATGTCTGGCCTCAGTGGGAGAGGAAGCACTTAGCCTCACAAAGATTTGATGTGGGAGGGTGAGGGGATACTCAGGGGCCCTCACCCACTCAGAGGGAAGGAGAAATGGGATGGACTATAGGAGGGTGACAGTGAATGGGATATAAAGTGAATAGGTAAAACAAATTAAAAAAGTAAAAATAAATGGGAAGGGAAAATATACTTTAGGCAGGAAAGGGGTGAAGATCAAAGAAAAAACTAATGAAATAAAATGAAACAAAAACATAGAGGAAACCAACAAGAGATGCTACTTTAAGAATATCTTCAGGGAACTCGGCATGACAGTTCTGGAGGACCCTGCTATACCACTACTGGGCATATACCCAGAGGATTCCCCGTCATGCAACAAGGACACATGCTCCACTATGTTCATAGCAGCCTTATTTATAATAGCCAGAAGCTGGAAAGAACCCAGATGTCCCTCAATGGAGGAATGGATACAGAAAATGTGGTATATTTACACAATAGAATACTACTCAGCAATTAAAAACAATGAATTCATGAAATTTTTGGCAAATGTTTGGAACTGGAAAGTATCATCCTAAGTGAGGTAACCTAATCACAAAAGAATACACATGAAATGCAATCACTGATAAGTGTATATTAATTAGCCCAGAAGCTCTGAATACTCAAGACACAATGAGCATATCAAATGATTCCCAAGAAGAAGGAAGGAGAGGGCCCTGGTTCTGGAAAGGCTTGATGTAGCAATATAGGGGAGTACCAGGACAGAGAAATGGGAGGGGGTGATTGGGGAATGGGTGGAGGGAAGAGGGCTTATGGGACATATGGGGAGGGGGGAACTGGGAAAGGGGAAAGTATTTGGAATATAAACAAAGAATATAGAAAATAAAAAATATTAAAAAACAAACAAACAAAAAAGAAAACATTTCATATTTCAAATCTCAAAAAAGAATATCTTCAGGGAAAGGCCGTCCAGAGATTGTCCTCCCCCCGCCCCCTCTGAGGATCCATCCCATATAGAGACAGCAAACCCAGACACTATTGCAGGTGCCAAGAAGTGATTGTTGACAGGAGCCTGTTATAGCTGTTTCCCGAGATGCTCTGCCAGAGCCTGACAAATACAGTGGTGGATGCTTACAGCCAACCATTGGACTGAGCACAGGTCCCTAATGGAGAAGTTAGAGAAAAGACTGAAGGAGTGGAGGGGGTTGGCAACCCCATAGGAAGAACAACAATATCAACCAACTAGCCCCCACCCCCAGAGCTCCCAGGGGCTAAACCACCAACCAAAGAGCACACATGGAAGGATCTATGGCTCCAGCCACATATGTAGCAGAGGATGGCATTATGTGCCATAAATAGAAGAAGCCCTTGGTCTTGTGAAGGCTTGCTTTCCCAGTGTAGGGGAATGCCAGTGTGATGAGGTGGGAGTGCATGGGTGGGAAGGAGAGCATCCTCAATGAAGCAGGGGGAAGGGGAACTGAAGAAGAGGGTTCCAAAGAGGGAATCCAGGAAAGGGGATAACATTTGAAATGTAAATACATAAAATATCCTCCCCCCACCCCCGCAAAAGAATATCTTCAGATTGGCAAATGTTAGCTGGGATTGTTCTAGAAATAGAGTGAACACTCAGATTACTACTGATAAAGTTAAGGTTTTAGGGTAATAATACTGTTATTAAAAATACAAGAGCATATTAAGGCATTCTATTAACAACTGAAAGATAAGAAAAATTGCTTAAATTACATCATTTAGCAAGAATGTACAAATTCATAGGAATATACACAATATAGAAACTGACTGTATAATAGATCTGTGATATAACGAGATAGAATTAATGATAGAAGGCAACCCACAAGAATAACCTAGGACCAGAAGATTTCAATGGTGAATCCTACCAAGTAGTTACAGAGAATCCATACATACATCAGAATCCCTCCCCATACACTTCTAAAATCAGAAGAAAAGTAGAACATCTCCAAAATTCTTGTTCAGTTTACAGTGCTCTAATTCCATGATCAAGCTGACTTCTCTCAGATATATAAAACTGAAAACTAACATTACTTGTAAATATGGTTGCAAAATGCTCACAAAATAATAATACATCAAATCAAGCAACTAATAAAATAAAATATAAATAATTTAAAAAAGAAAAAGGGAAATGAATTGTAAATATAGAATATATCCAATAAAAGAAAAAAGTTAAAAAAGAATTATATTGCTGTATCTAAGTAAAATTTACCTTAAAGATGCTCTGCTGTGTAATAAAACATATGAAGATAATTTAAAATGAACAAAATTGGTTTCTAGATGTGAAACATCCTTTGAGAAGAACCAACCCTATATTAGGATTAAATGTTCTTCCCGAATTAGAAAAATGTACCAAAAATTTTATGATTTATTTTTATAATTGTTAATTAAATGTAGGTGTGTGTCTGCATGTGGTTTTATGTATGTGAATGAAGGTGCCCTCGAATGCCAGAGGTACAGGATCCTTGGGAGGTGGTTTTACAAATGATTGTGAGTCATCTGATATAAATCCCGGGTATGAACATGGGTATTCTGGAAGAGTAGCAAGTGCTATTAACCACTAAACTATCTCTATAGACTAAGTAAGTATATTAAACATTACTGTACAACCTATCATTTCCACTTGAGTAAATGTACCAAAAATGAAAACTATTGTTCAGTCTTGTATAAAAATATTTATAGCAAGAGTATTAATAGCAGTTTGAAAAAGTCCAAATGTCCATCAATGACAAATTCAGCCAGTAAAAGAAAGGACATATTGAAATATCCATTGAGACATACAAACTTTAATGCCTGACCCATCCCTCTAGTGTATAAGGGACTTTAAAAAAACATAACAATTAGGAAACTAGACATAAGAGGTGACAAATTATAAAAATCTATTTACAGGAAATTAGAAACTAGATCGCTGGTTGCTCACATATGCAGAAGCTAGGAAGTTGATGGCTAAATGTACAGGGCTGTTGAGTTGACAAGAAGTTTTGATAGCTGACAATATTGATGACTGTGGATATCTTTAAAATCACTGAAAGCCATGAGTCAGCTCATTGAGGTGGATCAAATATGTGAAATAAAGTTCACAAAAATGGAAGGGGGCTGGAGATGGCTCAGCGGTTAAGAGCACCGACTGCTCTTCCAGCAGTCCTGAGTTCAATTCCCACCAACCACATGGTGGCTCGCAACCATCTGTAATGGGGTCTGGTGCCCTCTTCTTGTGTGTCTGAAGAGAGCAATGGTGGTGTACTCATATGTATAAAATAATTAAATAAATCTTAATAAAATGTAAGAAAGGTAACAGTGGGAGAGTAAAAGCAGGAGAGAAAGCAGAATGGGGATTGAAAATGATTAAAATCCATTTTAATATATATAAAACTGTTGGAAAATAAATGGAAAAATTAATAAATAATAAAATGTTAGTTCACTTACTCACTGAAAGGAAGAATGGATCCAAGAAATTAAATTTTAAGAGCCTTTTCACTTTTTGTACAAAGGGATTCTGTGGGTTGTTGAGGGAATCAATATTTACTCCGAATGACGTGCTTATGATCACATCCATGCTATAGGCCCCAAAGACACTGAAGAGAGAGAGATGGAAATTAACATTTATACCTCCTCCTATTCATTATAACATAATGGATCAAATGGGAGTAAATTCACAAGCCAAGGGAAGGCAGACCCTGTCAGAATCCCTGTGGTCAATCTAGGCCTCTATTATGCTTTTTATATGTATTTTATTATTTGACAGTATTAATACTGTTCTCATGTTGTGACAGCGACACTATGAGGGTTCATTTTAGTTGTCAATTTGATACAATCTACAATTATTTGGGAAAAGATTCTCAGTGAGTTGTTGCAACCAGTTGACATGTGGGCATGTCTGTGAGGTATTTGTCATATTTAATGTGGAAAGTGCCAGTGTACTTTGGCGAGCACCTTTTTCTTGGTTTGGGTCCCTGACTGCATGAGAATAGAAATAGCAAATTGAGCTCAAGTGTGTATGTATTTATTTAGCTCTGTTCTTGATTGTGGATGTGATCAGGAGCTTCAAGTTTCCATCTTAACTTTCCTGTAATGATTGACTGGAACCTAGAACTATGAGATATTATGAACTCTGCATCATAACTTTTATTAAGTGTATTTTATCACAGAAATAGATGTGGGATTAGAATAGACATAAGGAGACATGGATTCAGAGGAATAGTGAAACCTATAATCAGAAAAACTGCTTCAGTGTGAGTGAGGTGTGGATAAAAATTATGTGGAGGTACCATGTCTCACCAGGATGAGGCAGAGTGCTTGTCTATGCCTAGAGGACTAAGAAAGGAAAAAATGTATTGGGTATTTGTGCATCAATGATATTGGTGCCCAAAGCCCATTTGTCTTCAGTACAACACCAATGGAATTTTACTAATTACCTAGGTCAGATGCCATTCTCATGTACTGATAGATCTGCTATTCTTCCTCCCTTGGGGGCTTACATTAGCCAGATGGCATAAATACTGCTGTAACTTGTGAAAACCAATAATATTCCTGGTAAGACACAAAAAATTCTTTCTACACCCACTAGAGAAAACCTCTAATTTTGTGCCCACATATTCCTCATTTGCTAGGAGGGTTGAAAGTTACATTGGTGTTTCTGAATTGCTCAAAAATCAGAGTTCATTTTTCTTTTTTTTTCTTTTTTTTTGGTTTTTCAGAGACAGGGTTTCTCTGTGTAGTTCTGGCTGTCCTGGAACTCACTCTGTAGACCAGGCTGGCCTCGAACTCAGAAACCCGCCTGCCTCTGCCTCCCAAGTGCTGGGATTACAGGCATGCGCCACCACTGCCCGGCTAAATCAGAGTTCATTTAAGAAAATTATCTGATTACAAAGCCCAAAGCCTTACAGGGACTTCCCTTTTTAAAAACAGAATAAGAAAGAAATGGCAGGATAGTTACACTTTCGTTTATTGAGTCTGGGTGCATACTGTGTGTATGTGCACCTCCTCTATGGAGTGTCTGTGTGTGCATATATGTTTATTTGGGTAGCCACACTGGCTCCATGGCATGTGTGTAGAGGAAAACTTGAGGGGATCAAGTCTCTCCCTCCCTTTGTGGATTCTGGGGAATCAAACACAGGTCCCTAGTCTTGGTGGTAACCTTCTTTACTCACATAGCCATCTTGCTTATCCTAGAGAAGATTTTCTGATTCACTAATATTCTTCATAAGCCAATGATGAGATATAAATTGCTTTATGTTCTACATTTTCACTTCTCTGGTGCACACACAATGTCTTAATATGAGCTGAATGCTTCCTTTGCTGTTATTTTCATGTAATCTACACTAACAATTATCTTTTCAAATGGGATCCTTCTTTCTAAACTATTAATTTTATTTTCTAGAATCTCCAAAATAACAGTTGATCAGTTGAGTAATCACAACTCTAATATAAAGTGGCATCCTTTTATATGTATTTTGTCAGATCAGCAGGAAATTAATGTAACAGACTTACACCCAACAACTGTGCTGGTACTTACTCTTTCATGGTGATGGGTTTGCCTTTTTCTGTTTCATGCTTCACATTTTTCACCAGCAAATCTGCATACTGGTTAATAATGGGGAACATCTACATGCAAAACAAAATAACATTTATTGTAAGATGAGGGGACTCAATTCCCAGTGGACATAGTTTTCCCAAGGATTAATCAAGAAATCACATTAACAAAAAAGGCCATTGTTAGGAGGTTTCAGTTCAGAGGACACTGACTGGAAAAGGGCTGTGATCCTCTATTTTACCTGTTCCCAGATCTGTTCTTCCCATTTTCAATGCAAAGCTTATTATGTCATTACCTCCTTGAGCTTCCCACTGGTGAAGGTTGGAGACAGCAATGTTCTTAGTCTCTTCCATTCTTCATTCTCAGATAAGGTTATAGATTTTTTCAAAATTCCCACTGGACCGAAGCTCTGGAATACAAAGTAAAAGAGATATTGCCATATACAGGTCTGAAAAACCCCACAGATATAAACAAACAGGTATTGTTTATTTAAAAATATTTATGACCATTGGGATGAAATGAGGGATCCCAATGGAAGAGTTAAGGTAAAGATTGAAGGAGTTGGAGGGGATGACAACCTCATAGGAAGAAGAACAATATCAACTAACTCAGACCCCTCAGAGCTGCCAGAGACTAAGTCACCAGCCAAAGAGCATACATGGACTTTTCTGTGTCACCCAGCACATATGTAGCAGAAGACTGCATTGTCTGGCCTCAGTGGGAGAGGATGTATCTAATTCTGTAGAAAGTTGATGCCCCCAAGGGGGATAATAGAGGTGGGTGTGAGGTGGGATTGTGTGTGTGTGTGTGTGTGTGTGTGTGTGTGTTGGCTGGGTGTGTGAGGGAGAACTCTCTCAGAGTCAAAAGGGAGGGGGATTGAATGAAGACCTCTAATGTAAATAAATAAAATAATTTAATAAAAATTTGGAAAACCCATTATTTTGCATAATAAAATATGCTAATAAAGGGAGTAAATATAGATTTCTATCAAGAAGAAACTTTAATGGCTACTTTATCACTAGCAAGAGGAAGCCTTATCCATGTTGAAGGAACAGTCTTAGCTGTTGGTTATTAGCGATACATATACATGTATTAATTCTGCATGGCATTACTCAATAGGTGCAAATAAAATAGATGATAACTGAATAATATGTATGGATTCTATTAGCTGTTACAGATACATACTAAGTTACAAATATTACCATTGCATAAAATGGGAGAAGGCAAATGAAAACTTCTTGTACATATGTGCTCAGTTACCTATGAAGGTATAATTACTTCATGATAAAAAGCTAGTGCATATCCATGGCACTGGAGAGATGGCTCAGTGATTAAAGTGCTTGCTGTGTATGATCAAATCCCAAGCACAAGCTTCAAAAGCTGTGCATGGCCAGTGTGCCTGTAACCCCATCTGTGTGATGGGCAGAGACAGGGATATGTTGGCAGCTTCTGCCTGCCAGTTTAACTCCAAGTTCACTGAGAGACTCCATCTTAAACGAATGAGTGAGCAAAAAAACTGGGTATCTGACATCCTTCTCTGGCTTCCTTACATGAGTTGGTCAGGGACATCTATACACATGTGTGCATACATACACATCTAACACACCACAAACACACACATACACACACAAACACCTACCAGTGCATAAATATATGAATAAATGTTGAATTGATTTAAAAACTGGTGCCTACCCGACGGTTTGTGAAGGTAGAATAACATTCCTTCACCAGCACTGTTTTTATTATGTCTGGATTCACAATAGCCAAAATAGGTTGTCGGCCCTCATAAAACCTGCAGTGGGAAATCAGAGAGTATTTAACCAACTAGCTAAATTTTGTAGCTGCAGTCATGCCCAGGAACGCAGATGTTGATTCAGATATTACAAGTCTCACAATCCAAATTGTGTAGTACACAATTATATGAGCAGATCCTAGTTCAAGTTAGGAATTATAACCCCAAATCAAAGAAGTCTCATGAAATGAAGTATAATGTAGCTCATTCAGGGAGGGGTAAGCACAGAGTAGTTCTACAAAGAGATCATAATTAGAAATAAATGGGAACATTTATTTGTTAATCTGGGTATTGCATTCATGAATATTGAACTGAATAGCCAGACACTGGGCAGAAAAATCAGGTGATCCATCCTTGGACCATCAAGTATAAGAGAAAAGTCAAAATACAGAACTTTCTCAGACTAATTCAGTCTGTGAACCATGATATCTGGAGACATATGGGGCTGGTGGTAGTAAAAACTTCTAAAATACTTACAATCAAATTTTCATTTTAAGAGATTATCACCTACAGTTGTCTTTCAGGAAATGAGATATATACTCATTTCAAGTAAACCACTGGACATTTCCAGAATACTTACCCCCATATTTCCCCATATTTTTTATGGCATTGTCTATCAAACTCCCAAAATCCCTGGGAAAAGAAAAGAAATGAAAATGCATGATTATTATTTTTTACACACACACACTCTCTCTCTCTCTCTCTCTCTCTCTCTCTCTCTCTCTCTCTCTCTCTTTCTCTCTCTCTCTCTCTGTAGAATAGAAGACCACATCTGGTAGTTATTTCTGTCTTCCCACCACCTGGATTATAAGGATCAAACTCAGGTGCTTAGTATTGGTAGCAGACACATTTACCAGATGAGCCATCTCCTCTCTTGACTACTATTTTAAGTAGATTGCTCTAATCTAATTGGGGAACAAATGATTTGAATTTGCTAAATCAAGTTTACTAACTCATGATAATCTGTATTACTGGCAATGAGAGGAAGTTTTACATATATGAGCGAGTAGGGGAGAGAATACAGGAGATGCCTGAAATGAGAACCTTGACTTTGTTCAGAGTTTTCTCCCAACATGGTACAAACATAGCCTCTTTTGTCTATTAAGAACAGTGAATGCCATGTCTCTCTGAAGTGTGTTTGCTTTTCCACATGTCATCCCTAAATGCTTAAGGACTCAGTCCTTTCATAGGCACAAGAGGAAACAGGAGCTAAGTGAGCATGAAGGAGAATCCCAGAGACAGACATCATTGTATATTTCCATATTTAATGTCATTTTTATTCACCTCATGAGCTCTCCCTAGAAAAACCAGAGGATTTGGAAGATGGAACAAACTCAGGGCCTCTATTAATCTAGAGCATGTGCAAGTCTCAGGCACATTGCTTGTGAAAAAAGTAGTAAGTACAAAATGAGAGACAACTCATTTTTCAGGGTTTGGAGTGAACACAGAAAGAGGAGAGATGCCAGAACTATACTAAACATTTCAAGTTGTGTTGGTTTGAAAGAAAATGTTCCTCTAGTCCCATAGGGAGTGCCACTAGTAGGTGTGGCTTTGTAGGAAATGGTCACTGGTTTTGAGGTCTCAGATGCTCAAGCCATACACTATGGTAGTCAATTATTTCTGATTGCAGATCCAGATGTAAAACTCTTAACTACCACTCCAGCACCATGATGTCTGCCTGCATGCTGGTATGCTGGCCATCAAGATAATAATAGACTAAATCTCTGAACTGTAAGCCAGCCTTAATTAAATATCTTCATTAATAAGAGTTATGATCATTATGTCTCTTCATATCAATAAAACCCTGGGACACATATTAAGCATTTTCTTTAACCTTTAACTTCCTGTCCTACTTTGTTTTAATTATCAACTTGACAGAGTCAATAATATGAGAAGGGAGACTCCATTGAGCAGTAGTGGTTTCCAAGATGAGATTGGCCTATGGAGTCAATTGTCTATGAGAGTTCATCTTGGTGGTTAGTTGATGTAAGAGGCCCAGCTAACTAATCCATGGGCACATGCTTCTTAGTTGTAAAAGAAAGTTAGCCAACAAGAGCCTAAGAGAGACAGAAAACAGCGTTCCTCTATGGTCTCTTCCTCAGGCTCCAGCCCTGATATCTCTCAATGAAGAATCCCAACCTGAAAGTTAAATAAAACCCAAGATTTGAGAAGTCAAGATTTGCCATTTCTAATCACAAGAGCTAAGCCAGTTTTGACAACCACAACAAGACTGGTAAGGAGCTCAAGCAATACTTACATTTCGGTATGCAAGAATATTTCCCAGGAAAGGCAGTGGTTTGGGTCCAGGAATCCCCAAATTCTTAAAATTTCCATGTGTGTAGGTTCCATAGCTGTAATGTGAGAGGTTGAGATCTTAGGGACTGTCCCTATGCATTACAAATCACAGACACAGGAACTTTAACATTCAAGCTGGAGGCACCTTAACATGTAAGCAACAAGTAACAACAAAAGCTACAACTGCACCAAGTACTTTTGATTTTCATTTTTATCCTTACATTCTCTGAAAGACTCCCTAATCCCACAAAGGTTAGCTGAAAAAGAAGATGAATTCTTCAGCTCTAAGTCCCAAAGTAAATTATTTACAAATGTCCCACAACTTCACTGGTAATGAGAGATTTAGGCTAGAATACTTTTACATAATGTCATTTTCTTAAGTCATTTAGGAAATTGATTGGATACCAATGAGTCTGCCCCTGTAGTGGCCTTATATTTTATGGTTGTGAGCCTAGCCTTTAATGGCTGAGTCATCTCTCCAGCCCCCCTGTAGTGATCTTTAGTGGGAACTGCAACACACAAGTGTATTGAGAGTTCTTTCCTGAGAGTAGAGGAATATTTTCTTATTCATGCCTTACTCGGTGGTTCTTAACCTCCCTAATCCTGTGACCCTTTAATACAGTTCATCATGTTATGGTGACCCCTAACCATGACATTATAACTGTAATTTTGATATAATTATGTAAATATTGGATATGCAGGATATTTGATATGATACTCCTGTGAAAGGGTCAACCAAGGTTGAGAACTGCTGTCCTGACTCATAGCTGTCTAAAATTTCTGTTATCACTGGCCCATTCTCTTTCTTATCCACCCATTCTGAGAGAGATTCATATGACCTGATGAACATACCTAGAAAAATCTGTTGAATTAAAAACCTGCTAAGTGCTGGGCAGTGGTGGTGCACACCTTTAGTCCCAGCACTTGAGAAGCAGAGGCAGGCAGATTTCTGAGTTCAAGGCCAACCTGGTCTTCAGAGTGAGTTCCAGGACAGCCAGGGCTATATAGAGAAACCCTGTCTTGAAAAACCAAAAAACAAACAAACAATAAACCTGCTAAGCAAGTTTATTTCAAAGCATCCATACAATCCAGCTGATGTATCTTCTTATGCATTAGACTTATATCTCTGGCACACATAATCCAATGAAGTTACTTTATCTACCATTGTTGTCACATTTCCCAAGAACAATAGTATTTGCCTTTAACTTTAACCTTCTGAAAGAAGGCTGCAATATCTCATAAAAGCTTTAGGAGCAAATAGAATGAAATGAAACCTTTTCAATTAACTGTAAAACATTATCAGACTGAAAAGATGTTGCCACAACACTTTGTGTACTTAGCCTTTCCTTCAAAGAATAAAACCATGCTTGATATTTCTATTTTCACATTACCATCCGTATCTATCTTTGATCAATGTAAAATGATGATAGAAGTCAAATGTGAAGTGTTTGATGAGGGGGAGCATCTACTGTCCATGGATTCAAAGGTGTGTATACACACACAAACACAGACACACAGTCATACACACACATGCACTCACGCAGGTATGAACACTTGGAAATTCACATAGGTAGGAGAATGAGCTGTCCATGGTATCAGATTTGTTATCCTGGAATTCAGGATAACCTCTTTCTTCCTGTATATCATTATGAAGTCATCCTAGCATGGAAAGAAAGTACTGAAATAGACATTTTGACTGACGCTCCCAGTGGAACTTAGAAGGAAAATATTTAAAATCCAAACTGCTTCAGAGTGCCTGCCCTTTGAGGATGCCAGTAGATTTCATAGCAGGGGAAGTGTAACTCCCTATACTGATGTTTGGAAATGGTGAAGTGAAATAATCATAGTCAGGCCTTCTTTGCTCTAAAAATTCATCATTTAGGGGTGCTAGAGAGGTGACTCAGTGGTTAAGAGCACTCGTTGCTCTTACAGAGGACTAAGATTCACTCCTCAGCATTCACATGGCGGCACACAGTCATCTATAATTCCAATTTCAAGGGATATGATGTCCTCTTCTGCCCTCTATGGGCAGCAAGCACACATGTAGTGCACATACATGCATGCATACAGGCAAAACACAGAAATGAATGACTAAATGTAATATAGTAGGGGCATTCTATAAGTGGCCCTAGAGATGAGAAAATGGAGCCAAAGCTAGCCATGTGGCCATGGAGCAACACTCCATGTCTCCTGCATCCAAGAAAACAGAGGTGAAGACAACACAAAAGCTCTTTCCATCCCTACAATACTAACAATCCTGAGATCTTGCAGAGAAGGCCTCCTATCAAACACAGTGACCAGTTATCTGTAATCTGCTTCACTGAGCCCTGGGTAGTTAATATGGGTTAATAGTGAGACTCAACTTGAGGACAACCCAGGTCTAATTGAAGTCACTCAATCCTCCTTTCCGTAAAATGTGGAGTTTAGTAGAAGAGAAATGTGTACTTATCCCTTAGGAGGGATTTGTATAGGACCAAGAGAAACACATTAAGTCTTTGTACATACCATGCAAAAGCAATTTTCTCTTTGGATTTTCCAAACAAGTAAAGAAAATAATTTTCTGATTCACATCTTCCATGTCCTGATCACGAAGGAGAGGAGCATGGGCAGTTTACTCACAGGTAGAGGAGCACCAGGATGATAGTCAGGAGCATCCAGGTTTCCATGGAAAAGTTTGGAATCAGGTCCATTGCTGCTTTCTTTAATCAA
The DNA here is from genome assembly GCA_964023405.1 of Apodemus agrarius. Taxonomy (NCBI): domain Eukaryota; kingdom Metazoa; phylum Chordata; class Mammalia; order Rodentia; family Muridae; genus Apodemus; species Apodemus agrarius. Next base: position 29,911,234 of record OZ030028.1, read on the forward strand.
GTCTCCCTTCTGTGCATTATTCTTAGCTGCGTGTGCTACACCTTGCAGGGCTGAGCTTGCTGAGCTACCTTCCCTGCTTAGCTGTGATCCAAGGCAGTGATCCTTCAGTGCTTAAATAGTAGAAAAGTGGGTGGAGCTTGGCCTTACATTCAGTATCAATACTACCACACCCTACCCACAGTTTCAAGAGTTCAGTGCATTCTCCACCTCGGCAGTTGGGAGAGAATCATAGATGTGCCCACTTTGATATTTGATATTTGATATTTGGATTCATTTGGTACACATATCATTAAAAAATACAACCTGTGTTATCATCGGATCCAAAGGTTGTTGCTTCTTATCAGAACCTCAGGTGAAGTTATTGCCTTTGACTTCCTCTAGTCTGTCCTTTGCCCAGTGCTGCTTGTATTTTGCAATACTGGAAATTTATCCAAGTGAGCTCCACCTACAAGTATTATGTTCATTCACTTCCCTCTGCCTCCAATATCCTCTGCCTCAGAGAGGACTCTTATTCATCCTTCAAGTCCACCTTTAAGATTCCATCTGATAGAATCCTTCCTCACGAACTTCATGAAAACAGAAGTATTTAGTCCCCTGGACAGCCTTAATTATGTCTAGGAAACAATTCTATTTTTCTCTTGTCAAGAACATTATTGGTTTCTAAATGTGTTTTTTGTTATTAGGTCATAAGATTATGCAGGATGCAGTCTGGCTTTTGCTACTAAGTTTTATGTTTCTAATTCTTAGCAGAATCCTTTAAGCAAGTTAGCCTTTACCTCCAGTATCCATGCAGGACATGAATGGATGGAAAAGGATACCATACAACTTTTGACCCAAAATTTGCCCATAATAATAGAAATACAGGGACAAAGATGGAATAGAGATTGATGTCATGGCCAACCAATAACTGGATCAATGAATGCTTGATCATTCCATGGGCAAACTTCAATCTCTGACTTTGTTAATGAAACAGGAGCTTAGCATTAACTATCCTCTGAGAAATTCCACCCAGCAGCTGACTGAAACAGATGCAGAGACCTACAGCCAAATATTGGACAGTGTTTTAGGAGTCTTATGGATGAGTTGGTGCAAGGACTGAGGGCCCTGGAGGGGGTAGGAACTACATAGGAATACCAACATAGTAAATTGACTTGTATCCTTGTGGGCTCTCAGAGACCTGACCACCAAAGAACATACACAGGCTGGACCTAAATAGATATGCAGCTCGGTCTTCAAGTGTGTTCCCCAACAACTGGATCAACTGGATAAGAGACATGTCTGCATTATATCTATGCCTTGAGAGTTCTCCTAGCTGGAGATAAACTAATTATTAGGGAAAAAATCTGCTGGCATGGTTCCTGCTGGCTGCTTCTAGGTAGACTGACCACTAAAAAAGGAGTGGTCATGTATGCCAACAGTCAATACATGAAAAATTTGCAGTTTGGTCAGGAAAGAGATGTATAAAAGTTGAGGACAAAATGTATGGTTACTGAAGATAGTAGTGTCATTTAAAAAAAGATGAAGTAGTTTTGATTTGTATTTCTATGATGACTAAAGGTGTCGAACATTTATTTCTGGATTTTTTCATCGTTGGAAAGTGTTCATTTAGTATTTGTGCTAGCTAGTTTTAATTAATTAATTGATAATTTAATTAATTCATTTTACATCCTGATTGCTGGTTTCCCTTACACAATCCTTCCTTAAATCCCCCTTCCCTTTTCCTCTGAGAGGGTGGGGCACTCTGGGTATCCCCCTATCCTGGTACATCCTGTTTCTGTAGGTCTTGGTACATTCTCTCCCACTGAGGTTGGACAAGCCACCCACAGACATCTAACTGCTTTAGAGACAGCTCCTGCTCCAGTTGTTGGGGACCCATATGAAGACTGAGCTATGCATCTGCTACATATATGCCAGGAACCTCCATGCTCTGTGATAGCTAGTTTGGTGTTGCCTTGACCTAAAGTAAAGTCAATTTCAGAAGAGAAAACCTCAGTTGAGAAAATGTGGCTACCATATTCGCTCATTGGCAATTCTTTAGTGAGTTTTCTTTATTATTTGATGTGGGAGAATCCAGCACATTTTGGGTGGTATTACATCTGAGCTGGTGGTCTTGGGCACTATAAGAAAGCAGATTTAGGAAACCTTTGCTGAGCTAGCAGGAAAACAGTGCCCCTCCATGGCCTCTGCCCAGGTCATACTCTGCTTTAGTTCCTGACTTGATTTCTTTCAGTGATGGACTATGATATAGAAGTGTGTTGGATTGAATGAGACTACCTCGCCCCCAAGCCCCAGAAGGTTTAAACACTTGGCCAACAGTTGGTAGAGTGCTTTGGGAAGGATTAAGATGTGGTCTTATTGGAGGAAGCATGTTCCTGGAGGTAACTTTAAGGTTTCAAAAATCCATGGCAATCCAGGTAGCTCTCTCTTTCTTTCTCCCTGTGGTTGTTTTCTCAACATGTAAGCTCAATATGTAAGGTACTGATACTCCCCAGGCCTGCTTGCATGCTGCCATGTTCCCTGTCATGATGATAATGGACCAATCCTCTGAAATTGTAAGCAATCCACAATAAACTCTTTCTTTTATAGGTTGCCTTGATCATGGTGTCTCTTAACAGCAATAACAAAGTACCTCTGGCAATGCCTGTTAAAAATTGCTTATAAAATGAATATAATGGGAAATTAAGAATTTATTTTATTAATTTTATTAATTAGGACTAGGGATGTGCCTCAGTTGGTAGAATGCTTACTTAACATGCACGGAGCACTGGGTCTGATCTCAATTCCATAATACCAGTTGTAGCTTATGTCTAAACTCTCAACACTCGAGGAGTCAGAACAAGAGGATTATGAGTTCAAGGTCACCTTAGGTGACATAGAAAATTGTAGAAAAGCTCAATGGGATACGTGGGGGATAAATATCTAGATAAAATGTCTGCTGTGCAAACATGAAGACATGATTTTGTATCTAAAGGACCCACATAAAAAGTCAAGCATGAGAATTTGTGCCTGTGGCAGCCTGGCTGAAACTAGACAGATCTCTGGCCTGCAAGTGTAGTGTAATCGATGAGTTTTAGGTTGAGTGGGAAACCTTACCTTAAAATATAAAGGTAGAATTGCTAGAGAGATCACTGGGTGGTTAAGAATGTTTGTCACCCATGTATAGGACCAAAATTAATTCCTAGCACACTATTGGTTGGCCACAACTGCTTGTACCTTAAGGCATCAGGAAATCTTATGCACTCTTTTAGCCTATATAGAAAGATGCAAATGGTTGAACACACCTAAACATAAAAACACACATATAAATAGAGAATGAGCAAAGACAGAATCTTGATTATAACTCTGTTCATCCACATACAATCACATACATGTTCATTCACACCTACACACACATATTCTCTCATATTCTCTCTTCCCCTCTCTCTCTGTCTCTCTGTCTCTCTGTCTCTCTTTCCCGCTCCCCCTCTCTCTCCCTCTCTCTTTTTCTTTCTCACCACACACAGATATACATGCAATAGACATATCAACATACAGAACATAACATAATAAAGTAAAAAACCTTCAAACTAGCACATTTTACTCTGAAAAACTTTATTTGGTTAATTACACCTCCTGTAATGAGGTGTAATATGACTTTGTCCTGTTGTATTCACTGTGAGGCCTCTAGTCTATCAGGGTGAAGAGTCTAGTCATTTCTTGAGAACAAAGCCCAGCCAGGGCCATGGTCAGTTCAGAGCAAAAGGTCTTATTCTAGTAAGGGTCATGTATAGAGGCATGATTTTTGTGAAGTTTGTTCTATAAGGTAATATCTCAAAGACAAAAAGACATGAATCCAAATAACTGAGTTGCAGGCATGGATGAAGACACTGGAGTTTATCCTGATGACCTCTGTGCTTTTGTCTGCACATACTGTCTGCATTTGATGGCTTTCTGTGAATACATGGAGTAAATAGATGACTCACAGACTGACAGAGAACACAACCCAGTAACAGTCAGATTTTATTTTGCAAGTAGAGACAAGGTGATAATTCTTTGAGATAAAGCTAACCACACAACAACATAAAATCTTTATCAATATTGAAGTGTTTATCTTTTCCTTTCCCTAAAAAGCTAAAGTTCACTTTGAGATAATCAGTAAAGGAAGCAATTAAGCTCATAAATGACTTCAATCATATCAAGCACACAATATTAAAAAAATTCTATAACCTTATAGTGAAAGAGAAACCCCCATGTATAATGTGGAGAGGAACTTCATTAAGATGTAAAAGTACATTGCACATATGTATATAGAATTCTCAGTTATTGCAGGCACTCTCTCTTATATATATATATAATTTTTTCACAATCCAGTTATTGCCCTGATCCCAGTCCACTTTCCCATAGTTTCTCATCCCATTCCTCCTTCCCCTGTCTCCAAGAGGATGTCCCTCCCCTTGTGGTGCCTCCCTACTCCAAATGGCCTCATGGCTCTCTAGGGTTAGGTGCACCTTCTTCCACTAAGGCTATACCAGACAGTATTCTGTTGAATATATGTCTGGAGCCTCAGACCAGCTCATGTATGCTGCCTGGTTGGTGGCACAGTGTCTGAGAGATCTTAGGAGTCTGGGTTAGTTGAGACTGCTGGCTTTCCTATAGGGTTGCTCTCCTCCCCAGCTTCTTCCAACCTTTTCCTAATACAACTACAGGGGTCTTTGACTCCAGTCCAAAGGTTGAATGTAACTATCTGCATGTGTCTCAGTCAGCTGCTAGTTTGGCCTCTAAGAGGACAGCCATGCTAGGATCCTCTCTGTAAGCATCAGTAATAATGTCAGGACTTGGAGCCTCCCCTTGAAAGGAGTCTTGGGACTAACTTTCCCTAAGTCTCTTCTCCATTTTTGTTCCTGCAGTTCTTTTAGACAGGAACAATTCTGGGTCAGAGTTTTTGACTGTGAGATGGCAACCCTGTCTTTTTACTTGATGCCCAGTCTTTCTGCTGGAGGTGGACTCTATGAGTTCCCTCTCCCCACTGTTGGGCATTTCATCCAAGGTCCCTCCTTTTGAGTCCTGAGAGTCCCTCACCTCCCAGGTATCTGGTACTTTCTACAGGTTCCTCACCTCCCACCTCCAAGGTTGCATATTTCCATTTATTCTGTTGGCCTTCAGGACTTCTCTCCTGTCCCCCCCATACCTGATAATATTCCCCTCTTCCCTCCCTCTTCCCTCTCCTACCGAGGTCCCTCCCTCCCTCTGCCTCCTGTGATTGTTTTCTACCTCCCAAACATCCTCACTTGGATCCTTCTGTTTGTTTACCTTGAGTTCTGAGAATTGTAACCCAGATATTATATATGCTTTTTGGCTAATATCCACTTATTAGTGAGTACATACTGTGTATGTCCATTTGGGTCTGAGTTACCTCACACAAGATGATTTTTTCCAGTTCCATCTATTTGCCTAAAAAACTCATGGTGTCATTGTTATTAATAGCTGAGTAGTATTCCATTGTGTAAATGAAGCACATTTTTGGCATCCATTCTTCTGTTGTGGGGCATATGGGTTATGAACATAGTGGAACATGTGCTCTGTGGGGCATCTTTTGGGCATATGCCCCAAAGTGGTATAGCTGGGTCTTCAGGCAGATCTATTTACAATTTTCTGAGGATTGATTTGCAGTGTGGTTGTACCAGTTTGCAATCAGACCAGCAATGGAGAAGTGTTTCAAAGAGGAGCTTCCAGAAAGAACTAGGGAGATCCTGGCATTTGCACCATAATAGGAGACCCAATCTCAGGGGTATGGAGGTAATTTGAGAAGAGGGTCCTGGTCAAGCAAGGTGCAACAGGACTGAATGTAAATTGAGACTCCAGAAGGGAGGACAGGAAGTGGGATGGACACTCCCTGCTTGAGCCTAGAGTGGCAGCTGTGGGTTTCTCGAAGAGAAAGGTTCTGTGGGTTGGAGGATGGGGTCACAAAGGAATGGAGATGGGTGTAGATTTAAGCCAATAGAAAGTCTTTATTAGCTGGCCAGAGTGTACACTGGGTGTTTGAGATTCCAGTGTAGCTCTGAATCTTTCTCATGGTCAGGTTTTAAGCACAAAAATCATGCTACAAAGGCTAAAACATGAGGTCAGTATATTTTAAGACTTTCCCACAACTATGGCCTTTGGTGGATTTGCTTTCTTTTTGACTGGTAGTGCTATCTGCATGCTGAATATTAAAGTCTGAATGACTGTAATGTACTATTTATCCATCATGGTATCAGTTGTGCTAAGGTCTGGGTTCCTGTTACAAAGGAACAAATTGGATTCCTTTAATCCAATTAGGTAGAATAGCTTTCTTGTTTCCTGAGACTAAAACCCAGTTATCACCATGACAATCCAATGCAAAAAAGTCTTAGCCCAGAAAGGGTCATAAAAGGCATGGTTTTTGTGAAAATTATTTTATAAGCTAATAATTTTAATTGTGAAGAAATACGCACACTGAGAATTGGGCTGCCAATGTGTTAGAAAATGCATCCTGATGACCTTAGCATTCTTGTCTACTCACACATTTATCACAGCATTCATTTTAAGCATTCAACACCTGTTATGAATACATGGACCAAGTAGATAACTCATAGACAGACAGAGTACACAGGCCAAATAACATACAGATTCTACTTTGGCTGCAGACAGAGATAAGGTGATAATTATAGTACTTGAGCTAAAATTAGCCAGGTCAATATTATTTAATTATCTTTTTCAGTTTCTCTGAAAAGGCAAAGTTCAATCTAAGATAACAGTAAGGGAAGCCAATAGGCAAATAAATGATTACAGTCATATTATGTGTTACACCAGTGATTCTCAACCTTCTTCAAGCTCTGACCCTTTAATACAGTTCCTCATGGTGTAGTGACCCCTATCCATAAATTTATTTTCATTGATACTTCATAACTGTAATTTTGCTACTGTTTTAGATCATAATGTACATATTTGACATTTTCAGTGGTCTTAGGTGAATTTTCTGAAAGGGTCTTTTGACCACTCCAAAGGAGTTGTGACCCAAAGGTTGAATATTGTTGTTTTACATGGCTTAGTAAAAAATATTGGGCTATGGAAATTCCAAAATAATAATCTGAGCAACCATTCCTATGTGTCAATCAGAGATACATAGTGGTGAAGGACAGAGAAGGAAGCTGTTATCGATGAGGTTCCTTTTAGAACACCTAGCACACATATACAATGGCATGATCCACTTAACACTGACAAAGAGGTTAGTATGAAGAGCAGAAAGGGCTGATGACTTCAGTCCTAATGTCTCTAATGATTATAGCAAGAATGCTAACTCCAGTCAGATGCTGCTTTATTCTTTGTACAAGAGGGCTAACTCAGAAACCCACTAAAACAGCAATAAACAAATACCATAGCATATCAACATAACCTGAAGCTTTTAATACTTATCCAGAACATCAATCTTATGATAAAAAAGTTATAAATTGTTAGGTTGAATAAAAAAGTTAAAAATCAATTTGAAAACCCAACAAAAATAAAAGAAAACGAGGAGGAAATTGTATAGAACAAATCATTAAGGTTGATTTTCAGTATGAGTTAGTTTTAGAGCTCATCATGAGTCACAAGTGAGCAGGAGGCACTAGGCTCTGTTCCCATTAGTAGCTGATGCCTACTGATTTTGCAGCTCTAAGACTTGAAAAATGGCAGCCCACCATGTGACCAAGAACATTATCAGAGAAGGAAGTAATCTCAAGACCCAAGACGTTAACTAGATTATATTTTGCACCATGAAACAACTTGAGAAGACTGTGAAGATTGTAGTGACCAGTGTTGTAAGGTCTCGCCAGAGAAGACTGCTTGGACATTGGTTAAGAAAGAATGTCTTTATTGGCTGATCAGCAACTACACTGGGTGTCTGGGATCACAGTGTAGCCTGAGCCTTTTCCAGGGTGAATTTCTAAGCACAAAACCCATGTTCTGTTTTGACATAATTCAGTTAACAGTTATCCAGAAGTGGAACCACAGAAGTAAAACAGCAAGGTTAGTATCTTTAGAGATTTTCCCATAACTGTGGACTTGGATGGATTAGGCCTTTGCTTTCATTTTTGGCAGGTGGTACAATCCATGTACTGAGAGTTACAGCCTGAAGGGCATTCCATCATGGAATCAGTGATGCTAAGGTCTTGTGCCCTGTTATTCTTGGAGAATCAGGCTAGGATTAGGATAAAGGAGCAGAATTTACTTGTGATCATAGACTATATTTTAAAAATTTATTTATTTTGATTTTATGTGCATACGTGTTTAGGCTTCAAGTGTGTCTGTTCATAATGTACATTGCAGTGGCCACAGAGGGTTTCATATTCCCTGGAACTAGATGGTTGTAAGCTCCCATGTATGTGCATGGAACTAAATCCATTTCCTTTGCAAGATCAGCTGGTGCTTTTAACTCCTGTACCATTTCTTCAGGACCACCGTTTAACATCAGATCTATGCTGACCTCCTACTCTGTATTAAATTAATTACTCCTATATTAAACAATCACTCTCAGTAGTCTCTTGAATTTGTTAATACAGACTAAGCATTCTATTAATACTAGAATGAATCTGATTTTAAAAATGAAATTTATTAGGGGAAAGGACCTTGAGATCTTGGCTTCAGACAGGAAAGGAAAATTTAAGATGAAACAGGACAGGAAACTTGAATTGCTGATCCCTCTATGTGGGAACAATCCTGAAATTGACTGAGACATGTTCCACCGACCATCCCAGCTGGTGTAGGGGGTCCCTGGGATGTGGGTTCTCGAGGCAGGTGGATAAGGATTCAGCTGTGACAAACACAGAAGCAGTTTGAATCTGAGTGTATTTTGCAGCTCTCAAGGAAGGGATTTTATGCATTGAGAAACAGGTATTACAACACTGAAAAGCTATGTTCAGGGAAGCAGTACAATAGAATGGACATTGCAATAATCATTTGTTACAGCAAAATATAAAATATAAAATACAAAATCATCCAAGTATTAGAACTTCAAAAAGGGTGTTTCCAATAAAAACAGCCAAGTAGAACAAGCATTATTATGATCATTTGGTATGCCAAAATATAAAAATCTTCTAAGGCTAGGTGACAAATATCCAAGAATAAACTAATGAATTTTTTATAATCAGTTACTGTTTAACTTCTAGTTCCTGTTTTTCTGTAAATCTTCAACGTGAAATTTTAAACTTTTAATTCTTTTTATTTAAGACTTTTAAAAACAATATAGTAAACTGTACTTCTGATGACACATGTGCAGCCATTTTCAAAGTTTACATTTATCAATACTATCTTATACATGACATAAAGTGAAGTGCTGGTTTTCCCAGAGATGAGGTCAGGGTTAATGAATATCTCAAGGGCTGGTTTTGTACCCATTATTCTTGCTTAAGATCTTAGCGTAGGCTATCAGGAACATCTAGTAAATAGGAAAAGGAATAGAAAAAATGACAGATAAGTTACCAAGAAAACTATGGCTCAATAATTTTTCTCTGGTAAAGAGTTCCACAACTGGTTCCAGGAGCCCTCCCCCTGTTGAGGTCAGTCACCTCAGTCTATGGAACTTGTCACACAGATCCTACTGGAGAAAATACAAAATGCAAAAGGCTTTTGCATTTTCTTTGACTGTGGAGTCAATGGTTACTATGGTATCTTCAGCATCTGAGATTCTTACCTCTATCTCTTGTATTCTGTTGTTGATATTTGCATCTATGACCCCTGATTTCTTCCCAAGGTTTTGTATCTCCAAAGTTGTCTCCCTTTGTGATTTCTTAGTTGTTTCTACCTCTGTGTTCAGATCTTGGATGGTTTTGCTCAGTTCCTTCATTTGTTTGTTTGTGTTTTCTTGCAATTCTTTAAGAGATTTTTGTGTTTCTTCTTTCATGACTTCTGTCTGTTGATTCAATTTCTCCTGGATTTCTTCAAGTGATTTTCTTATTTCCTCTTTATTGGCTTCTGTCTGTTGATCCATATTCTCCTGGAATTCTTCAAGTGATTTTTGTGTTTGTATTGTAAGGGCTTCTACCCTATTCATGTTCTCCTGCATTTCTTTAAGAGATTTGTTTATGTCATTTTTGTGTTCCTCTAGCAGCATCATGACCAGTGCTTTTAAATCCAACTCTTGTTTTTCTGGTGTGTTGGGGTATCCAGGACTTGCTGTGGTTGGCGAATTGGGTTCAGATACTGCCATATTGCTTTGATTTCTCTTAGTAACATTCCTATGTTTGCTTTTTGCCACCTGTTTATCTTTGAAGTTAGTTGGTCTTGTTACTGGTTGGTGTTTGAAGCTCCTGTGAGCCTGGTGTTTGGCGCTGCTGTCATAGAGGGTGTCTGAGCTCCCGAGGTGGAGACCGGGAGGTTTCTGCTACTGGGCTCTGAATTACCTCCTCAGCTCTGCTGGGCTGATCCCTAGTCTTCCCCAGGCTTGCTGCTGGACCTGCAATTGTCCTCCTGCATTCTCCTCCTGGCCTGCCTAGTTGCTAGCTCTTAAGAATCAGATCTTTTTTTTTTCTCCACTGATCTGTGCTTGTCTGTTAGATCTTTATGGTGACCTGGGCTCCTCTGTTGGTTCACTATGGTGACCTGTTCAGGCCACCAGCTCAAAGATGGTGGCGGGTCTCAGGGCTCTGTCTAACCACGGGATTCCCTGCAGGACTGGAGGTTCCCTGCTTGGACTGCTAGAACCTAGATGGTGGTGCTTTCAGTCCATAGTGCTCTGTCTGGTTAGCTGTTTGTGTTGTCTTGAGGCAAGATGTCAGCCTCTGGCTGTACTCCAGGCACAATCCCACTAGCAGGTTGGTGCCCATGTGGGTCCACCCGCTGAGCTGCTCTGGCTCTGGGTGCAAGCAAGAGCCTGATGGGGTAGTTGATGCTATGCTAGGTCTCTCTCCACGCACCCGACCCCAGCCACTGTCTGTCTGTAGTGACCTGAGGCAAGATGGAGGCCTAGCTGTGATCCCAGGAAGCTGGCCCCCAGTGGTCGCCAAGCTCTAGGTCCACAAACCTCCCGCCGACCTGCTCTGGCTCTGGGCACAAGCAAGAGCCTGATCGGGTAGTCAATGCTAGGCTAGGTCTCTGTCCATGCACCTGAACCCAGATGCGGCAGTCTGCAGTGACCTGAGGGAAGATGGCAGCCTGGCTGTAAGCCTGCGAGCCAGTCCCCAGTGATCAGCAACAGCCTCCGAGCTGTAGGTGCACAGACCTCCCACTGACCTGCTCTGGCTCTGGGCACAAGCAAGAGCCTGACCGGGTAGTCGATGCTAGACTAGATCTCTGTCCATGCACCTGAACCCAGCCGCCGTCCATCCACAGTGACCTGAGGCAAGATGGTGGCCTTGCTGCAATCCCAGGAAGCCAGCCTGGATATATTCTTTATTTACATTTCATTTCCCCTTTTCTGGTTCCCCATTTCTCAAAGGTCCCAAATGCCCTCCCCCACAACCCTCCCCCCCGACCCCGTCCCTCCATCCACCCCTTCCCACTTCCCTTTTCTGGTATTCCCCTACACTGATGCATTGAGCCTTTCCAGAACCAGGGCCCACTCCTTCCTTCTTCTTGGACATCATTTGGTATGTGGATTGTGTCTTTGGTGCTCCCAGATTCTAGGCTAATATCTAGACTAATACCATGGGTATTTTTTTGAGACTGGGTTACCTCACTTAGTATGATGTTCTTCAGATCCATCCATTTGTCTAAGAATTTCATGAATTCATTGCTTCTTTTTTTCATTTTTTTATTTTATATTCTTTGTTTACATTCCAAAGGCTTTCCAATTTCCCAGTTCACCCCCACCATACGTCCCATAAGTCTTCTCCCCCCAACTATTCCCCAATTAGCCCCCCCTACCATTTCTCTGTTCTGGTACTCTCCTACAAAGCTAGATCCAATCTTTTCAGGCCCAGGGTCCTCTCCTTTCTTCTTCTTGGGAATCATTTGACTTGCTAATTGTGCCTTGAGTGTTTAGGGCTTCTGGGTTCATTAATATCCACTTATCAGTGATTGCATTTCATGTGTATTCTTTTGTGATTGGGTTAGCTCTCTTAGGATGATATTTTCTAGATCTAACCATTTGCCTACAAATTGCATGAATTCATTATTTTTAATTGCTGAGTAATATTCCATTATATATATACACATACACACACACACACACACACACCACAGTTTTTGTATACATTCCTCCTTTGAAGGATATCTGGGCTCCTTCCAACTTCTGGCTATTATAAACAAGGCTGCTATGAACATAGTGGAGCATGTGTCTTTATTGTATGCAGGGGAATCCTCTGGGTATATGCCCAGGAGTGGTATGCCAGGGTCCTCTGGAAGTGACATGCCCAATTTTCTGAGGAACTGCATGGTGGCACACGCCTATAATCCCAGCACTTGGGAGGCAGAGGCAGGCGGATTTCTGAGTTTGAGGCCAGCCTGGTCTACAAGAGTGAGTTCCAGGACAGCCAGGACTACACAGAGAAACCCTGTCTCAAACACCACCACCACCACCACCACCACCACCACCACCACCAACAACAACAACAACAAATGAATTCATTGTTTCTAATGGCTAAATAGTACTCCATTGTGTATATATACTTTGTTCTCCATTGTGTATATATACTTTCTTCTTTGTGTATATATATTTTCTTCTATGATTTTTATTGATATTTTCAGGTCTTTAGAGCTTGGAATCTTCGTTCGCCCCTATTCCAATTATTCTTAGAGTTCATCTACTTATTGTGTCATGAATATCCTGGATGTTTTAGCTTAGGAGTTTTTTATGTTTGAATTTTCAACAGTTATGTCAGTCTCTTCTATGGTATATTTTACACCTGAGATTCTCTCTTCGGTCTCTTGTATTCTCACGGTGATGCTTGTATCTGTAATTCATGACCTCTTACCTAGTTTTTTCATTTCCAGCTTGCCTGTATTTGTGTTTTCTTTATTATTTCTACTTCTACTTTTAGGCATTGGACCACTTTATTCAATTCCTTCACCTCTTTACCTGTGTTTTCCTTTTTTTTTTTATTTCAGTGAGTTATTCATATCCTCCTGATAGGATTCTATTATCTTCATGAGGTAGGATTTTAGGTCACCTTCTTGATTTTCAGGTGTGTTGGTGTATTTACAGCTTGCTGTGGTGGGAGACCTGAGTTTTGATGATGTTCACATATATTGGCTTCTGCTGCTTATGGTCTTGTGCTTGCCTCTCACCATCTGGCTATCCCTGGTGTTTGCTGGTCTGATTCTCTCTGGAGCCTGCCTCTTTTGTCCCTGGGTTGCTTTACATATCCTGGTAGGCCTGTACCAGACCTCCTGTGGGGCATTATGCCTGTGGGGTCTTCAGAGGAGCAGAGAAGCTGCTGATCTGTTGATCTGGATGTGGCAGATCTTCTGGGAGGCCTTCAGACTCTTGGGTCTTCAAAGGAGCAGTCAAGCTGTTGTCTTGTGTGAAGCTGTCCTCCAGGGGAGCCTACAGACTGTGATTTCTGTTCCCCTGTGTGAAGCAGAACTCCAGGGAGGCTTTAAGTCTATTGGGTCAGTTTCCTTGCATGCTGTGGAGCTCCCAGGAGGTCTTCAAACTGTGGTGTCAGTTGACCAGATGCCCTGAGTGCAGCAGATCTTTTGGGATGTTCCAAGATGTGGTGTCTTTAGGGGAGTAGACTAGCTAGTAGTCTGCCCAGGTATAAAGGGCTAGCCATAAGTGGAGTGGAATTCAAGGGGTGAGATTTTGGGAGGTGATTGGTCCTGAATCCACTAGGCTCCCAGAAGCAGCTGTGGGACTTTGAGAGGCCCCTTATCAGATCCCCTGAGTGCAGAAGACCTTCTGGGATACCGCCAGCTGTGGTGTCTTCAGGGGAGTAGCTAGCAGTCCACACTGCAAGAAAGGGCCGGCCAGAAGGGACCTTTTAATAGTTTTTAATAACTGTTTAAGATATTAAGTAATGCATGTTAATAGTCAGACAGTTAAACTCATGGTCCTATTGGATTCTAATTTAGTTAATTACAATAAAGAATTTTCAAGGTTCTTCAAATAGTCAATAGCTAAGAATCATCAGTGTTTGACAATTCAGTTATGCTATATAAAGATGATGGTCTTCAAAGGCACTGGAGATCCACAGACTATGGCATTTAATGTTATTCCAATTATTTAAGATCTTTTGACTATGAAACATATATGCTGCTGACAGTACCCCAACTCCACTTTAAAGAATATATTGAGTATTGTTATTTCCAGGCAGAGTTACTTCAATTTTGGGAAACTAGCCACTGTGAAGAAATGCCCTAATTTCAACTGCAGACAGAAAACGAATGCAGGATACTTGACTGCAAAGCTCTGATAAGATAGGGCAAGCTAATCCTTCATAATTTCTGCTTCATTTAAGGTCTGTCAGATGTTCTGAACCAGAAGACTAAAGACAGATGCTTCAACATTTTAAGCACCTTTGGGGGCTATCCAGGTAGTGAGCTGTCTCTGCCAAATGTTTAAGTTTTGAAAGATATGTCTTTGTGTTTTTGCATATTCATGTTATATTCAATACTTTCTCAAATCTCTGGCAGGATTGAAGATGATGTTTTAGATTTGAAAGTTTGATTTTCAGATGGTAATACAATTTGAAATCAAACATGATTGAGGTACAGAATTGTAAACTCTTTAAGTTAGGATAGATGATAGAATGCTTTGTCTAAATTGCCAAATATGATGGACTGGGCATTGTAAGTGTATATTATACCTTATAATTTGCCTAATTGTTATAATTGTGATCAACTTATATTTGAAAAAAAAAGAGCCTTTTAAGTTGGACAAAAGGGGAAAATGTGGTGGGTTGGCATAATGTTGCTTGTATTCTAATGCTAATTTGAGATCCCTAAGGCTGTTTGCTCCTAAGATGATAGAGTCTGCATGTAAGATATTGAGTGTCATTACCCCCAATTGATTGCCATTGGTGAATAAAAATCCCAAGAGCCAATAGGCCAGGAGAAGACAAATAGGTAGGATTAAATTTTGGCAGGATTAGAGGATGGAGGAGAGAGGAGGAGAAAGAAGTCACTATGGGATAGAAGAAGACTTTTCAGGAGAGGAGAATGAGAGCTGCCAGGGATTAGCTGAGCTTTAAAAACATGGCCGTATGTGCTTGTCAATTGCAGCTAAGAACATCCCAGATGAAACATAGTAAGTAATAACTTGGGTTATGTTTAGGACAATAATTCTAACAGAATGGAGGGTAGGCAGCTGCCGAGTTATTGTGCTGCTTAAGGAATATTAAAATGTAAAGTCTGTATGTGTGCATCTTTCTTCTTTTTAATTTTTCCTAGTTTTTAATTAAACATAGATTCTTCTGTCATAAAATACATCCTGATTACAGGGTTCCCTCCCTTTACTCTACACAGCTTCCTCTACCTCCCCACCACCAGACATACTCTTTTTTTTTTTTTTAATTATAAGGAACTTAGGTCTTACAAAATTTACCTTTAAAGAAATCTATGCTGTTTATTGTAATTCTAAAACTGAAGTGTTCTTTATATCGTTTTTACAGTCATGTACAAGTTTGAAGATATCACCTCAAATTAATTATAGTGTCTTTAAAATAAGGAGTGCAATTTAACTTTTCTACTATGGGATTTGAAACAGTAACTTTGAACTGGTCTCTGTGTTTTTGTGCTTTTGAACTAAAGCAACTTGAATTTGTAAATCTGTTAAGTTTTTTCAGCTCTCCACTGTTAGGTTACTTAGTGTTATAGATTTATTCTGGCTTGACAATTATTCCCCTTTTTTAAGGTACCACATGTATGTAAATTGCAACCAACTTTTCGGATAATTTTCTGATATAAAAACAATATATATTCTGATATAAATTAAAAAAAATAACTATATCCTTAGAGTATCTATTTCAGGACTTTTTGTTTTTAATTTTTATTTTCTGTATTCTATGTTTATATTCCAAAGGCTTTCCCCTTTCCCATTCCCCCCCATCATACGTCCCATAATTCCTCTCCCCCCAACTATTCCCCAGTCATTCCCCCCCCCACGATTTCTCTGTTCTGGGTCTACAAGACTGGATGCAATCTTTACAGGCCCAGGGTCCTCTCCTTTCTTCTTCTTGGGAATCATTTGACTTGCTAATTGTGCCTTGAGTATTTAGGGCTTCTGGCTCATCAATATCCACTTATCAATGATTGCATTTCATGTGTATTCTTTTGTGATTGGGTTAACTCACTTAGGATGATATTTTCCAGATCTAACCATTTATCTACAAATTGCATAAATTCATTATTTTTAATTGCTGAGTAGTATTCCATTGTATAAATATACCACATTTTCTGTATCCATTCCTTCTTTGAGGGATATTTGGGCTCCTTCAAATTTCTGGCTATTATAAACAAGGCTGCTATAAACATAGTGGAGCATGTGTCTTTATTGTATGCAGGGGAATCCTCTGGGTATATGCCCAGGAGTGGTATGCCAGGGTCCTCTGGAAGTGACATGCCCAATTTTCTGAGGAACCTCCAAACTGATTTCCAGAGCGGTTTTACCATTTTGCAATCCCACCAACAGTGGAGGAGTGTTCCTCTTTCTCCACATCCTCGCCAGCACTTGTTGTCTCTTGAGTTTTTAATATTAGCCATTCTGACTGGTGTGAGGTGGAATCTCAGTGTTGTTTTGATTTGCATTTCCCGGATGACTAATGATGTTGAACATCTCTTAAGGTGTTTCTTGGCCATCTGAATTTCTTCTGGTGAAAATTCTTTGTTTAGCTCTGTACCCCATTTTTGATAGGGTTATTTGGTTCTTTGCGGTCTAACTTCTTGAGTTCTTTGTAATATTGGATATTAGCCCTCTGTTGGATGTGGGGTTGGTGAAGATCTTTTGTATCTTTCATTCAGTAACATAAATGTTCCAAGTCTGGTAGAAACCCTGTGATGGAATTTTAAATAAGTTATTATTATAGCTCTATACCTACTTAAATGAGAACATCCAAGGACCAAAAACATTCAGATGGCTAAAGAGCATTGAAAGAACACAATCAACCAGAGCCAGGACATAACCTGGAAATAACCCTGGAAATAACCCTGTGCCATAGCTCTCTGACCCAAGAAAGCAAAAACACCTAAGCAACAGAAGCCAAGGTTACTTGGCATCATCAGAACCCACTTCCACTACAGCAAGTCCTAGATACTGTAACACATTGGAAAAGCAAGTGTCAGATTTAACATCACATTTCATGATGCTGATAGAGAACTTTAAGAAGGACAGAAATAACTCCCTTAAAAAATACAGGAGAGCACTGGAGAGATGGTTCAGTGGTTAAGAGCACTGGCTGCTCTTCCAGAGGTCCTGAGTTCAAATCCCAGCAACCACATGGTGACTCACAATCATCTGTAATGGGATCTGATGCCCTCTTCTGGTGTGCCAGCTACAGTGTGCTCATATACATAAAAAATAATTTAAAAAGAGAAGTGTATACCAAAAGGAGCATGCCATAGTTGTCTCTGGAGGGGCCCTGCCAGAGCCTTTCAAATACAGAGGCAGATGCTAGCTGCCAACCATTGGTCTGGGCATTGGGTCCCTAATGGAGGAGCTGGAGAGTGGTCCAGAGGAGTTGAAGAGGTTTACAGCCCCATGGGAATAACAATGATGTTGGCCACCCAGACATCCCAGGACTCCCAGGGACTAAACCAGCAACCAAGGGGTACTCATGGTTCCAGCAAAACATGTGGCAGAATCCTCCCTTGTTGGGCATCAGTGGGAGGAATGGTCCATGGCCAGGTGAAGGCCTGGCACTAGTTCCCCTCCCAGTGAAAAGCCACTGAGGCTGGACACTAGAAAAAGGGAGTGTGTGCCCTAATTGTTGAGATGCCTCAACAAAGGGAAATCGAGGGGGGTGAGGTGGGAGTGGGTCAGGTGGAGGGGCATCTATGTTGAGACATGGGTGGGAGGAGGGGTTAAGGGTCCTAGGGGAGGGAGAAAATCTGGAAAGGTTTTACCATTGGGAGTGTAAATCAAGATGATATTCAATAAATAAAATAAAAAATACAGGTGAACACAGGTAAAGAGGTAGAAGCCCTTAAATAGGAACCACAAAAATCCTTGAAAGATTTACAGGAAAACACAACCAAACAGGTGAAGGAATTGAAAAAAACCATCCAGGATCTAAAAATGGAAACAGAATCAATAAAGAAATCACAAAGGGAGACAACTCTGGAGATAGAACACCTAGGGAAGAGGTTAGGAGTCATAGATGGAAGCATCCCCAACAGAACACAAGAGATAGAAGAGAGAATCTCAGGTGCAGAAGATGCTATAGAAAACAATTGAGTGGAGCAGTGGGAACAGGAGCCTTCCAGTTGGCATTTGCTCCTGCGAGCCAGGTGGCTCCACAGCCTTCTGTGCAGAGCCCACCAGGAGAGAGTGATCTCTCAGCAGTGTCTCCAATTCTTAGTGTGAAGGTGGAAGCTCCACTTTCTCTCCAATATCTCTATGGAGGGGAACAGCTAGGAGCACATGGGGCATACGATCAATGGAGAAGCTGGGACAGTAGTCTCCCAATTGCCATTTGTACCAGGGAGCCAGGCAGCTCCAGAGCCTACTGTGCACAGACCCTGCTGGAAGAGAGCTGGTCTCCCAGGAGTGCTGAAACAGGCTTACAGGCCCACAGGAGGGACAAGCTCCAGCCAGAAAGAGCAAAACCAACTAACACCAGAGATAACCAGATGGTGAAAGGCAAGTGCAAGAACCCTACCAACAGAAAACAAGGTTCTTGGCAACATCAGAACCCAGCTCTCCCACCACAGTAAGTCCCAGATACCCAACACTGGAAAAGCAAGAGTTAGATTTAAAGTTGCATCTCATGATATTGATAGAGGACTTCAAGAAGGACATAAACAACTACCTTAAAGAATATAGAAGAACATGGGTCAAGAGGTAGAAGCCCTAAAAGAGGAAGCACAAAAATCCCTTAAAGAATTATAGGAAAACACTAACAAACAAGTTAAGGAATTGAAAAAAAAACTATCCAGGATCTAAAAATGGAAGTAGAAACAGTAAAGAAATCACAAAGGGAGACAACTCTGGAGACAGAAAACCTTGGAAAGAAATCAGGCATCACAGATGCAAGCATCAACAACAGAATACAAGAGATAGAAGAAAATCTCATCTGGTGACTGAGCAGGTGGGTATAGCCAGGTGTGCAGGGAATACCAGAGTGCCAGAACAGCTGGGACAGGGTCTGCCAGGACCCCATCTACACCCAGGAGCTGGGCAGCACCAGGCTGTCTGTGCACAGTTCCTGCCAGGGGAGAACTAACTGCTCTGCAGGGAGTGATCAGACTCCCATGTTTAGAGGTAAGGCTGCCATCTTCTTTTTGACGGCTGAGTAGGATGGTACCATCAGGAGTGCAGGGAACATAGGAGTGGCTGAGCAGCTGGGACAGGGTCAGTGTGAGCTCCACCAGAAACCTGGAGAAGACAGTGCCACAGCACTCTGTGTCAGGGGAAAGCCAGTCACCCAGGGGTGCTGAGATAGGCATGCAGGCCCACAGGAGGGACAAACAACAGGCAGTGACAGCAGGACCAACTAACACCAGAGATAACCAGATGGCAAAAGAAAACCGTAAGAAGGTTAGCAACAGAAATGAAGACAATATGGCACCATCTGAACCCAATTCTCCAACAACAGCAAGTCCTGGATCCCCCAACACACCTGAAAAGCAAGATTTGGGTGTAAAATCACAGCTCATGATGTTGATAGAGGGCTTCAAAAAACATAAATAACTCCCTTAAAAATACAGGAGAACACAGGTAAATAGGTAGAAGCACTTAAAGAATTAGAGGAAAACACAACAATTAGGTGTAGGAATTAAACAAAACCATCCAGGATCTAAAGATGGAGGTAGAAACAATAATGAAATCACAAAGGAAAACAATTCTGTTCATAGACAACCTAGGAGAGAAGTCAGGAGACATGGATGCAAGCATCAACAACAGAATACAAGAGATAGAAGAGAGAATCTCAGATGTAGAAGATACCATAGAAAGCATTGATACAACAGTCAAAGAAAAATGCAAATTCAAAAAACTCCTGACTCAAAACATCCACGAAATCCAAGAAAAAAAGAGAAGACCAAACCTAAGGATTATAGGTATAGAAAAGAGTGAAGATTTCCAACTTAAAGGTCCAGTAAATGTCTTCAACAAAATTATAGAAGAAAACTTCCCTAACCTAAAGAAAGAGATGCCCATGAGCATACAAGAAGCCTACAGAACTCAAATAGATTTGATCAGAAAAGAAATTCCTCCCATCACATAATAATTAAAACATGAAATGCACTAAAACAAGAAAGAATATTAAAAGCAGTAAGGGAAAAGGGTCAAGTAACATAAAGGTAGACCTATCAAAATTACCCAGACTTCTCAACAGAGAGTATGAAAGCCAGAAGAGCCTGGGTAGATGTCCTACAGCCCCTAAGGGAACACAAGTGCCAACCCAGGCTACTATATGTAGCAATTCTCTCAATTACTGTAGAAGGAGAAACCAAGGTATTCCATGACAAAAACAAATTTACAGAATATCTTTCCATAAATCGAGCCCTTCAAAGGATAATGAATGGAAAACACCCACAAAAGGAGGGAAAGTACACATTAGGAAAAGCAAGATATTAATCTTCTTTGAACAAACCCAAGAGAGTCACACAATCATAACTTCACCTCTAATAACAAAATAACAGGAAGCATGAATTACTTC
This sequence comes from Apodemus agrarius, assembly GCA_964023405.1. Classification (NCBI taxonomy): domain Eukaryota; kingdom Metazoa; phylum Chordata; class Mammalia; order Rodentia; family Muridae; genus Apodemus; species Apodemus agrarius. Next base: position 29,931,963 of record OZ030028.1, read on the forward strand.
TCCTTAATATCTCTTAATATCAATGGACTCAATTCCCCAATAAAAAGAAACAGACTAACAGACTGGATACATAAGCAGGACCCAACATTTTGCTGCATACAGGGAACCTACCTCAGACACAAAGACAGGCACTATCTCAGAGTAAAAAGATGGAAAACAATTATGGTCCCAAGAAACAAGCTGGTGTAGCCATTCTAATATAAAATAAAATCGACTTTCAACCTAAAGTAATCAAAAACGATAAGAAAGAACACTTCATACACATCAAAGGAAAATATACCAAGATGAACTCTCAATTCTGGACATATATTCCTCAAATACAAGGGCACCCACATTCATAAAAGAAACTTTACTAAAGATCAAAGCACACATTGCACCCCACAAAATAATAGTGGGAGACATCAACACACGATTCTCATCAGTGGACAAATCAGGGACACTCAAACTAAACAGAGAAACATTGAAACCAACAGAAGTTATGAACCAAATGTATTTAACGGATATCTGTAGAACATTTTATCCTAAAGCAAAAGAATATATCTTCTTCTCAGCCCCTCATGGTACCTTCTCCAAAATTAAACATATACTCAGTCAGAAAACAGGCCACAGCCAATATAAGAAGACTGAAATAATTCCATGCACGCTCACAGATCACTACGGACTAAGGCTAGTCTTCAATAACAACAAAAACAACAGAAAGCCCCCACACACATGGAAACTGAACATTCTACTCAATGATAATTTGGTCTAGGAAAAATTCTTTTCTTTTATTAGATATATTCTTAATTTACATTTCAAATGATTTCCCCTTTCCTGGAACCCTACTCCCCGAAAGTTCCATAAGGCTTCTTGCCTCCTCCTGTTCCCCAATCAGCCCCCTCCTGTTCCCTGTCCTGGTATTCTCCTACCCTGCTGCATTGAGCCTTTCCAGGACCAGGGGCCTCTCCTTTCTTCTTCTTGGGCAGCATTTGGTATGTAAATTGTTTCTTGGGTATTCCTAGCTTCTGGGCTAATATCTACTTATTTTGTTTTTGTTTTTGTTTTTGGATTTGGTTTTTTTGAGACAGGGTTTCTCTGTATAGTTCTGGCTGTCCTGGAACTCACTCTGTAGACCAGGTTGGCCTTGAACTCAGAAATGCGCCCGTTGCTACCTCCCAGAGTGCTGATATTACAGGCATGTGCCACTACTGCCCGGCTCTAATATCCACTTATAACAGTGCATACCATGTGTGTCCTTTTGTGATTGGGTTACCTCACTTAGGATGATATTTTTTCAGTTCCACCCATTTGCCTAAGAATTTCATGAATTCATTGTTTTTAATAGCTGAGTAGTATTCCATAAATATACCACATATTCTGTATCCATTCCTCCATTGAGGGACATCTGGGTTATATCCAGCTTCTGGCTATTATAAATAGGGCTGCTATGAACATGGTGGAGGATGTATCCTTATTACATACTGGAGAATCTTCTGGGTATATGCCCAGTAGTGGTATAACAGGGTCCTCTGGTATTATCATGCCCAGTTTTCTGAGGAACTGTCAGACTGATTTTCAGAGTGGTTATACCAGCTTGCAATCCTACCAGCAGTGGAGGAGTGTTGCTCTTTCTCCACATCCTCGCCAGAACCTGCTGTCTCCTGAGTTTTTGATCTTAGCCATTCTGACTGGTGTGAGGTGAAATCTCAGGGTTGTTTTGATTTTCATTTCCCTGATGACTAAGAATGTTGAACATTTCTTTAGGAGCTTTTCAGCCATTCAATATTCCTCAGGTGAAAATTCTTTGTTTAGCTCTGTACCCCATTTTTTAATAGGGCTATTTGGCTCTCTGGAGTCTAACTTCTTGAGTTCTTTGTATATATTGGATATTAGCCCTCTGTCAGATGTAGGGTTGGTAAAGATCTTTTCCCAATTTGTTGGTTGTTGTTTTGAACTATTGACAGTGTCCTTTGCCTTACAGAAACTTTGTAATTTTATGAGGTTCCATTTGTCAATTCTTGATCTTAGAGCATAAGCTATTGGTGTTCTGTTCAGGAAAATTTCTTCTGTACCCATGTGCTCAAATATCTTCCCAAGTTTCTTTTCTATTAGTTTCAATGTGTCTGGTTTAATGTAGAGGTCCTTGATCCACTTGAACTTGAGCTTAGTAAAAGGAGATAAAAACAGACCAATTTGCATTTTTCTGCATGCTACTCACCAGCACCATTTGTTGAAAAGGCTATCTTATTTCCACTGGATGTTTTCAGATCCTTTGTGGAAGATCAAGTGACCATAGGTGTGTGGGTTCATTTCTGGGTCTTCAATCCTATTCCATTGACCTACCTGCCTGTCATGCACCAATAGCATGCAGTTTTTAACACTATTGGTCTGTAGTATTGCTTGAGATCCGGGATACTGATTCCCCCAGAAGTTCTTTTACTGTTGAGAATAGAATATCCTTGGCTTTTGTTATTCCAGATGAATTTGAGAATTGCTCTTTCTAACTCTATGAAGAACTTAGTTAGGATTTTGATGGGGATTGCGTTGAATCTGAATATTGCTTTTGGCAAGATGGCCATTTTCACTATATTAATCCTGCCAATCCACGACCATGGAATGTTTCTCCATTTTCTGAGTTCTTCTTTGATTTCCTTCTTCAGAGACCTGAAGTTCTTGTCATACAGACTGTTCACTTGTTTGGTTAGAGTCACACGAAGATACTTTATATTGTTTGTGGCTATTGTGAAGTGTGTCATTTCCCTAATTTCTTTCTCAGTCTGCTTATCCTTTGCATATAGGAAGGTTACTGATTTGCTTGAGTTGATGTTCTAACCAGCCACTTTGCTGAAATTGTTTATCAGCTGTAGGAGTTTTCTGGTGGAGTTTTTTGGTTCACTTAAGTATACTATCATACCATCTGCATATAGTGATAGTTTGACTTCTTCCTTTCTAATTTGTATCCCTTTGACCTCCGTATGTTGTCTAATTGCTCTAGCTAGAACTTCAAGTATTATATTGAAGGCATGGAGAGAGAGGACAGTGTTGTCTAGTCCCTGATTTTAGTAGGATTGCTTCAAGTTTCTCTCCATTTAGTTTGATGTTGGCTACTTGTTTGTTGTATATTGCTTTTGCTATGTTTAGGATCGGGCCTTGAATTCCTGTTCTTTCCAAGACTTTTAGCATGAAAGGAAGCTGAATTTTGTCAAGTACTTTTTCAGCATATAGTGAAATGACCAAGTGGTTTTTTTCTTTGAGTTTGTTTATGTAGTAGATTGTGTTGATGGATTTCCATATATTGAACCATCCCTGCATCCCTGGGATGAAGCCTTCTTGATCATGGTGAATGATCATTTTGGTGTGTTCTTGGATTTGATTGGCAAGAATTTTATTGTGTATTTTCGCATTAATATTCATAAGGGAAATTGGCCTGAAGTTCTGTTTCTTTGTTGGGTCTTTGTGTGATTTTAGTATAAGCATAATTGTGGTTTCACAGAACGAGTTAGGCAGTATTCCTTCTGTTTCTATTTTTTGGAGTAGTTTGAAGAGTATTGGTGTTAGGTCTTCTTTGAAGGTCTGATAGAATTCTGCAGTAAAACCATCTGGTCCTGTGCTTTTTTTGGTTGGAAGACTTTCAATGACCCCTTCTATTTCTTTAGGGGTTATGGAACTGTTTAGATGTTCTATTTGATTTGGTATCTGTCTAGGAAATTGTCCATTTCCTTGAAATTTTCCAGTTCTGTTGAGTATAGTCTTTTGTAGTAGGATCTGACGGTTTTTTGAATTTCTTCAGTTTCTGTTCTTACATCTACCTTTCATCATCTCCCTTTTCTAATTTTGTTAATTTGGATGCTGTCTCTGTGCCCTTTGGTTAGTCTGGCTAAGGGTTTATCTATCTTTTTGATTTTCTCAAAGAACCAGCTCCTGGTTTTCTCAATTCTTTGTATGGTTCTTTTTGTTTCTACTTGATTGATTTCAACCCTGAATTTTATGATTTCCTGTCTTCTACTCCTGTTGGGTGAATTAGACTCTTTCTTCCAGGGCTTTCAGTTGTGCCATTAAGCTGCTAGTATATGCTCTCTCCAGTTTCTTTTTGCATGCATTTTCCTCTTCGCACTGCTTTCATTTTGTCCCATAAAACTGGGTATGTTGTGCCTTCATTTTCATTAAACTCTCAAAAGTCTTTGATTTCTTTCTTTATTACTTCCTTGACCAAGGTGTTATTGAGTAGAGTATTGTTTAGTTTCCATGTGTATGTGGGCCTTCTGTTGTTTTTGTTGTTATCACAGACTACTCTTACTCCATAGTGATATGATAGGAGGCATGGGATTATTTCAATCTTATATTTGTTGAGGTCTGTCTTGTGACCAATTATATGATCAATTTTGGAGAAGGTACCATGAGGTATTGAGAAAAAGTTATATTCCTTTGCTTTAGGATAAAATGCTCTGTATATATATATATATCTGTTAAATCCAATTTGTACAAAGTTTCAATTAGTTTCACTGTGTCTCTGTTTGGTTTCTGTTTTCCTGATCGGATTGAGGAGAGTAGAGTGTTGAAGTCACCCACAATTATTGTGTTAGGGGCAATGTGTGCTTTGAGCTTTAGTAAATTTTCTTTTATGAATGAGGTTGCCCTTGCATTTGGAGCACAGATATTTAGAATTGAGAATTCTTCTTGGTGGATTTTTCCTTTGACCCGTAAGAAGTGTCCTCCTGTGTCTCTTTTTTATGTCTTTAGGTTGAAAGCCAATTTTATCTGATATTAGATGGCTACTCTGGCTTGTTTCCTGAGGTCATTTGCTTGTAAAATTGTCTTCCAGCCTTTTACTCTGAGCTGTGTTTCCTGTATGTAGCAAAATGTAGGGTCCTGTTTATGTATCCAGTCTGTTAGTCTATATCTTTATATTGGGGAATCGAGTCCTTTGATGTTAAGAGATATTAAGGAATAGTGATTATTACTTCCTGTTATTTCTGATGTTATTTTTATATTTGAGTGGTTGTCTTCTTTTGTGTTTGATGGAAGAAGGTTATTATCTTGCTTTTTCCAGTGTATAGTTTTCCTCCCTGTGTTGGCATTTTCTACCTATTATCCTTTGCAGGGCTGGGTTTATGGAAAGATAGCATTTAAATTTGGTTTTGTCATGGAATATCTTGGTTTCTCCATCTATGGTGATTGAGAGTTTTTCTGGGTATAGTAGTCTTGGCTGGCATTTGTGTTCTCTTAGTCTGCATGAGATCTGCCCAGGATCTTCTAGCTTTCATGGTCTCTGGTGAGTAGTCTGGAGTAATTATGATGTGTCTTCCTTTATATGTTACTTGGCCTTTTCAACTTACTTCCTTTAATATTCTTTTTTTTAAAAAAAGTACATTTGAGGTTTTGATTATTATATGATGGGAGGTATTTCTGTTCTGGTCCAGTCTGTTTGGAGTTCTGTAGGTTTCTTGTATATTCATGGGCATCTCTCTTTAGGTTAGGGAAGTTTTCTTCCGTAATTTTGTTGAAGATATTTGCTAGCCCTTTATGTTGTAAATCTTCACTCTCATCTATACCTATAATCCTTTGGTTTGGGACTTCTCATGTTGTCCTGAATTTCCTGGTTATCTCTGGCATTAGTTGGTCCTGTTGTCACTGGCTGGTGCTTGAACCTCCTGTGAGCCTGTAAGGCTATTTCTGCACCATTGGATGACTGGGTTTCCCCTGGCACAGACTGCTGATGTGCTGCCCTACTCTTGGGTGCCATTGGAGCCCTGGTGTGTCTTGCCCCAAGCCATGTTATACTGGCATTGTCTCTGTGAGCCTGGTACTGCCTGTCTGCTCCATCAGGGAGTGAAGATAGTGGATACTGCAGGGAACTTTTCCATGTTCTAATCACTTTGCAGGGCTAAGTCCCCCTACAGGACTGGCACACAGATGGCCCACAGAGCTGCCCAGGCCCTGGGTGCAGGCAGAAGCATGACAGGCTGAGACCCAAGCAATGTTAGACTTGGGATATCTCTGTGTGCCTGGTGCTGCCTGTCAATTTTGTCTGGCATCCAGGAGCCATGATGGTGGAGACCTCCATTTTCTTGGATTCTTATATTCTGGCTCCTGCCTACTCCTGTTCTTGTGTGCTGTTTTCTTTATTTTCCCTGCAAATACAAAGAATAATTGAGTTGAAACAGTGATGGAAATTAGGTGATTATTGCAGTTGTTCCTATTTTTAATTATTTGGCCTTCTACAGTGGATTTATTCTGAAATTAAACCAGTGTATTACACAAAGTAAGTAGCTTAAATAATCATTCATTTTTAGAATTCAGTTTTCATTTTCCTCAAGTTTGAATGTACATCAATGTAATCTTTCCTTCCTATTGAGGCTTTCCTCTTTTGTACAAATCCAACTCTTTTTCAGGTATGTCCTCCGGTTCACCTATTATCTTCTCTCAAGGAAAGAAGTTCATTCATATGGTATTTCAATAGTTGATATTGTGAACCTCTCTTGCTCTGCTCAGCATTTAACAAATAATAGTGAAACCTTTCCTGGCTTTATCTGCAATAGGAACATTGAAGAAAAAGTTAGCATATTTCTTTGGGCATTTTTCAGAATTTGGTTATTTTGTAAAAAATAATACCTATGACTTTTGTTAACTACAAAATCATATACGGGGTTTTAAGGTTACTTGGATTCCTAGTTCTAGGCTCCTGATTTAAGAGGAGTCTTTGGTGAATTTGGAGTTGGTAGTTTTTATTTATTTGTAGCAGTTAAATAAAAATGTCTTTTATTGGGCTATATATGTACAAAACTAGCTGTCTTTTTTAATAGATATTTTCTTTATTTACATTTCAAATGTTATTCCCTCTCCTGGTTTCCCCTCTGAAAACATCCTATCCTATGCCCCTTCCTCCTGCTCACCAACCGACCCACTCCTGCTTTTTTGTCTGGGCCTTCCAATATACTGAGGCATAGACTCTTCTCAAGACCAAGGGCCTCTCCTCTCTTTGATGTCCAACAAGGCCATCCTGTGCTACATATGCCTCTGGAGGCATGGGTCCTTCTATGTGTACTCTTTGGTTGGTGGTTTAGTACCTGGGAGCTCTGGAGGTATTGCTTGGTTCTTATTGTTGATCCTCCTATGAGGATGCAAGATCCTTCAGCTCCTTTAGACCTTTCTCTAGCTCCTACATTGGGCACCTTGTGCTCAGTCCAATGGTTGGCTGAGGGCATCCACCTCTGTATTTGTCAGGTACTGGCAAAGACTTTCAGGAGATAACTATATCAGGCTCCTTTCAGCAAATGCTTGTTGACATCCACAATAGTGTCTGGGTTTGGTGACCTGTATATGAGATGGATCCCCAGGTCTGGAAGTCTCTCGATGTTCTTTACTTCAGTCTCTGCTCCACACTTTGTTTCTGTATCTCCTCTTATGGATATTTTGTTCCCCCTTTTAAGAAGGACCAAAGTATCCACACTTTGGTCTTCCTTCTTCTTGAGCTTAATTTGGTCTTTGCATTGTATCTTGGGTACTCCAAACTTTTAGGCTAATATCCGCTTACCAGTGAGTGCATACCATGTGTGTTCTTTTGTCATTGGCTTACCTCACCAGAATGATTATTATATACATACATACATACGACATACATCATATTAAATCACAAAATAGACATATACACAATAGAAAACCTAATGTATTTTCACAATAAGACACTCTTTTATATTTATACAATTTATATATTTTTCACAATGAGACAGTTTCATATAAATTGTCAGAATTTTTCAAAGAAGAGAATGCAATCGGAATTATAACTATCCTCCTATAATTACTAAAGGCAAACCCTCCATGATTAACAGTTATAATATTTCTAAAATGGGTGCTATTCTGAGGCACAAATTATAAAATTAATGTTTGTAAGTCAAACCATATTATTTGTAATTCATTTAGATTTAAATTAATCTAAGAGGTAAACCCCATGTGAAGTTTTTGCTTTCCATATGATAATGTGAATGTTACCATTCTAGAATTCTATGTGTAATAGAATTTTTGCTCATAATATTCACTTAGTATAAGAGGAAGTTTCATGGAATAAAGAGCAGAGTAGAGAGTGGGGAAGAAGGAGAAGCTAGAAAAAAAGAAGAGAGGAAGGAAGAAAACAGGCAAAGGAGAGAGAGAAGAAAGACAAGGAACAGAAAGAAATAAGAAAACTGTAGGAGTAATAGGTCAGCATTTGAACTTCCTATGTTCACATAGAATGCTTTTATGAGGTGAACTTGTATCATCATTAATTTCCACTGTATTTTAAGACGACTAAAAATATTTGTGTTTTTAAAGAAACTTGTAGGTTTTTTGAGGAATAAATGTGTAGTTTTTAAAATGTGTTATATGGGCTATATTAAAATTCTTCTATATTTGGTTTTTAACTCATTTGATGACTTTTTAATCATTGATATCCTTGAGTATGAGTATGTACTGAAAATACAGACTATCAATTTTTTGCTCTGCTCTGTTGAAGAACATCTGGGTTCTTTCCATCTTCTGGCTATTATAAATAAGGCTGCTATAAACCTTGTGGAGCATGTGTCCTTATTACATGTTGGTTTCTCTACCTATCATAATGAGTTTTGCTGGGTATAGTAGTCTGGATTGGCATTCGTGTTCTTTTAGGGTCTGTATGAGATCTGCTCATGATCTTCTAGCTTTTATCATTTCTGGTGAGAATGCTGGTGTAACTCTAATGGTTTTGCCTTTATATGTTACTTGATCTTTTTCTATTACTGCTTTTAATATTCTTTCTTTGCTTAGTGCATTTTGTGTTTTGATTATTATGTGGCAGGAGGAATTTCTTTTCTTGGCTAATCTATTTGGATTTCTGTAGACTTCTTGTATGTTCATGAGCATATCATTCTTTGGCTAGGGAAGTTTTCTTCTATAATTTTGTTGCAGATATTTATTGGCCCTTTAAGTTGGGAGTCTCCACTTTCTTCTATATCTATTATCTTTAGGTATGGTCTTCTCTTTTTGTCCTGGGTTTCCTGGGTGTTTTGGATTAGGAGCTTTTTACATTTTACATTTCCTTTGATTGTTGTGTCAATTTTTTAAGTGATATCTTCTGCACCTGAGATTCTGTCTTCTATCTCTTGAATTCTGTTGGTGATGCTTGCATCCACGACTCCTGATTTCTTTCCTAGGTTTTCTATTTCCAGCATTGTCTCCTTTTGTGATTTCTTTATTGTTTCTATTTTCATTTTTAGATTCTGGATGGATTTGTTCGTGTCCTTCACCTGTTTGGCTGTGTAAGGGATTTTTGTGTTTCCTCTTTAAGGTTTTCTACCTGTTTCCCTGTGTTCTCTTGTATTTCTTTAAGGGAGTTATTTATGTCGTTCTTAAAGTCTTTTATCATCCTCTTAAGATGTGATTTTTAAATCAGTGTCTTGATTTTCTGGTGTATTGGGGTAACCAGGTTTCACTGTGGTGGGAGAACTGGTTTCTGTTGATGCCAAGTAGCCTTAGTTTCTCTTGGTAGGGTTCTCACACTTTCCTTTCACCATCTGGCCATCTCTGTTGTTAGCTGGTCTTGCAGTCCCTGACTGTGGCTTGTCTGTCTAGCAAGCCTGTGTGTCAATACTCCTAGGAGACCAGTTTTCTTTGCAGGAATTTTAGGTATGGAGAACTAAACTTGTATAAGCAACGTTATACTCAGGTTGTCTCTGTGAACCTGGGGCTGCCCGTCTGCTCTGTCAGGACAGGGGAGTCCCTCCAAATGCTGACCACCCCACAGGGCACAGGATTCACAGCAGACTGGCACACAGATGAGCCGCTGATCTGCCCAGGTCCTGGGCTCAGGCAGCAGCCTGGAGGTCTGCGTCCCCAGAGATCTTAAATTCGGGATGTCTCAGTACCTGGAGCCACCTGTCCTGTACAAACTGGAGTGAAGATGGTGATGGGGAGCCTCCTCTGTCACCCCGATCAGCTCTGTATGCAGGCTGTGCTGGCTGTCTCCTCCTTATTGGCTGCTGGGTGTATAGCTGGCTTCCTGCACTACTTGGAGATGGCAAGCTGTGGCTGAGGGTGTTCCCAATCCAGAGGGGGAAACCGGAAGGCTCTTGCTAGAGGCCTTCGGACTGGATCCTCCTCAATGCAGGGATGGACTCAACCTGTGTAGGCTGCCTCTTCCTCGCTGGCTGCTGGGTATATAGCTGGCTTCCTGCACTGCTTCAAATTCTGGTATTCTAATATCCACTGTAACATCTGAATGAACTACTAAGTCATCATAATATTCTATTTTCTCATCATCATAGCAATGTGCCAACAATTTTGCACTGTGATACCAAATTACTCTATTGAGGAACCACATTATTACAATTTAACATCATAAGCCCCATTATAAAATCACAATAAATCATTATGATATTCACTGCCATATCACAGTGTACTATTTCAATTGTGACACCACAATGCTCCATTTTGGAGTTATATACTCCATTTTAACATCATAATAAAATATTATGTCATTACAAAGCTGAAATGTGACATGAAAATATTCCATTCTTCTTGCACAGTATTTTAATATTACATCACAGTGCCATATGAAAAAATTATTAGGGAAGGACAGGAGAGATAGCTAAGGGGTCATGAAAATGAGTAGAAATCTGCTACTGATGTGGGTGAGGAGGTGAGGGACATCTTCAAGATTAGCCCTGGGATATGGGGGTGTGTCCAAGAATCAAAGATATGACCTTAGCTATGACTCACGACATTGGGGATATGGAACCTTAAGAGGTCACCTCCTGTAGCCAGACAGGGACCCTAGAGCCACACAGGGATCCTAGAGCATTGAAGGCACCAACTCACCTACAACACTTTCTATTCAAAATTTATCCTGTCTACAAGAAATGCAGGTACAGGGGATGGAGTAGAGACTGAGGGAATGCTCAAGGTAAAACCATCCCAGCTTGAGAACCATCCCAGGGGCAAAAACCAATCCCTAACACTATTAATGATACCATGTTATGCTTACAGACAGGAGCATGATGTCCTCTGAAAGGCTCTAACCAGCAGCATACTCAGACAGATATAGGCACCCACACCAAACAGTAAATGGAGTTTGGGGACTCTTATGAAAGAATAGGAGGCTGTCTTGCAGGCCATGAATGAGATAGGGACTCTACAGGAAGACCAACACGTACAACTCACCTTGAAACTTGGGGCTTTCAGAGTCTGAAACACCAGCAAAGAGCATACATGTGCTAGACCTAGGCCTTCTTGCTCATATATATCAGATGTGCAGCTTGGATTTCATATGGGTTCCTAAAAACTAAAGTGGAGACTATCCCAAAAGCTGTTACCTATACTTGCTCTATGTTCTACTAGCTGGGGTATCTTGTCTAGCCTCAGTGGAAAAGAAAGTGCTTAGCTTAGCAAAGACTTGCAGTGCCAGGATAGGGGGGATACCTAGTGGTTCCCTACCCACTCAAGGGAAAAGTAGAGTAGGGATGAGGAAAAGGTTTTGTGAGGGGGTGACTGGGAGGAGTCAGTGGGTGGTATGTAAAGTGAATAAGCAAAATAAATAAAATTAAATAAAAAACTAATTCTGGAATCACAGTGCTCAGTTGTGACATAATCCTTCATTTGATACATGATTTTTTTCATTTGGTAACATCAGAAAGCCTCATGAGGTCATAATACTAATTGTATCTTCATAATTCTCCATTGTGACATCACAACGCTCAACTCTAACATCACAGCACTACAATATGACAATATAATACATGCTATGATATCACAGTGCTCAATATGACATCATAACTCTTCATTATGACATCTCCACAATGATCTATTATGGTATCACAATTGTTGTAGTGCCATTACAACACAGCATTTTGGTGTTACAATTGATATTTGACAACGCTCCATTCTATTTTCTCAATATTGAATGTGATATAATGGTGCTGAATTTAACATTACAATAGTCCATAATAATATTAAAGTGCTATATATTTGTATCAGAAAATTATATTGAGATCTCAATGTATTAGATTGTTCTATTCCAATGCTGACATTTTCATTACAATGCTGGGTTCTGACATCACAATCATCCATTGAACAATAACATGTTGAATTATGGCATCATACTGCTCCATTGAGTCGACAGTGAAGAGTGGCATTACAGTAATCCATTTTCTATAGCAATATCAAATCTACCATCATCTGTTTTATCTAGGCTAATGGGCTTGTAACTATATCTTTCCTTTATGTAGAAAGATTAAAAAAAACTATTGCTCCCAATTATCTTCACTTTATAGAAAATCACTGCATATAAGCAACATGAACGTTGTAGAATTCAGTAATTTAGAAATAATGCAGAATATATAAACATAATTTTAAGTGGTAAATAAAAATAGTAAAATAAAAGGCTCAGTGATAAGCCTCATCAACAGACTGGACCATGTGGAAAATAGAATATCTGAACTTGAAGGTAAAATAGAGTAATTAGACTATACACTCAAAGAAAATTTGAAAATTAACACATGAACAGAACACATAGCATCTTTTGGACACCATTAAGTCCAAATCTATAACTGATGGACATATAAAAAGAATAATTTCAGATCAAAGTCTGGGGAAATAGTTTCTTTTTACATTTAACTCATTTTTCTATTTTTGTTTTCTCTTTCTATCCCTTCCCATGTCCCTTTCTCCAGCCCTTCTAATTCTCTCTTTCAATTGGCTATCCTCTTTTTCTTTGATTACTATTGACACATACACACATGCAGACAAACACATATATAGAGCTAGACACATTTGTACCCATTATCTTTCTTTCACCTCAGAAATTCCAGAATAATATCAGTGTTCCTCTGACAACTTTGTAATTAGAAGTTATGTAGCCAAGTCTGTGCCAACAGGCTCTCATTTTGAATCTCACACCTGCCTCATGGAGCATGGACTTTACTCCCTATTTTGTAAGTAAGAATATAGTATCTCAGAAAGAGAACAGCACTTGGAAAAGATCACCATGCTGGTAAATAATAGAAATGGAGTTAAGGTCCAAATGATTGATTTTACATTTGAAACAGGATCTCAATCTGTAGTCCTACATGGCCTTGAAACTGGCACTTCTTCCTCAGCTATTAAAGTGTGGAGAACTCAGGCATGGGCTACCATGCTTTCTTCAATCTATAGTTTGCTAATATCCCATTTATAGTTGAGAATTCTGATGTGCTGTGATATGTGGTCTTACAGTATTGTATTCTCTAACAGAAGATTCCGATGATCTTCTATCCTATGTCTAAACTTCTAAGACCTCCAGTTATCCCATGATTACAGGTGTTATCTTCTGTAAATGCTTAATGTGTCTCTCTGTATTATCAAGGCAGTAAAGGGTGGAGCACAGTATCAATGTCATAGGTTTCCCCATGAAATCTGATGTGACAATGACTTCGTTCAGCTCCTGTGTATGGACATAGTTCAAGGAGAAAGGGATAGATTAATTTTTGGCTGAGTCCCAGATGAGATAATTCTGCTCCCTTCCAGGAATCATGCAGCTGCTAAGACCCCAGACTAGAGGAACCATAAGTTACAAGAATTGCTCCATGGACTTAACATTAGACACAGTGAAGCCTTATGGAACAGAGTGAGCACTAGGGCAAAGAAGGAGTTCCAATCAGGGGTCTATATGGAATTCTGCCTCACATTAGAACAACGTGTTCCATTCTATACTCTACATCTCTATTTTCCTGTCTATACTAGCTTTTCAAGTAGATCTTCCTTGTTCTAAAAATGACTGGTCTAAGTACATCCATTTCTGTTGCAATAATAGACTGTCTCCATGTGTTCCTACATCCTTATTACTAGGCAAAACAGACTCAATCTGTATGTGTATGATCTCTGTCATATCTCTGCAGATGCTAATGAACACATGAATTCACTCCCCTGATCCCTCAGTTTCTCCATTAAATACATTTGTGTCCAGAGATATGGTATTAAGAATTAGAGTTGGGTAGCGGCAGGCCTCCATATTGGAACCAGGACACAGCTGGAAAGGCCCAGGCTCTGTGGGACATCCCCGCGCCCTCTGGCCTAGCACCGAGGCTGCGTTCTGCAACCAGCTCGCCGGCCCCTGGACCAGCAGTAGCGGCAGGCCTCCATATTGCAACCAGGACATAGCTGGAAAGGCCCAGGTAGACACCCCTTCCAGGGCTACCCTCACGGGGGGATCTGCTAGGGTCTTGGAGCCAAGCAGGCTGAGTTCCGCCTAGGCTCTGTGGGAAATCCCCGCGCCCTCTGGCCGAGCACCGAGGCTGTGTTCTGCAACCAGCTCGCCAGCCCCTGGACCAGCGATAGCGGCGGGCCTTCATATTGCAACCAGGACACAGTTGGAAAGATCAGGTAGACACCCCTTTCAGGGCTACCCTCACAGGGGATCTGCTAGGCTCTCAGAGCCAAGCAGGCCGAGTTCCTTGCAACCAGGACACAGCTGGAGAAGCCCAGGTAGACAGACTCCAACAGGGGCTACAATCGCATGGGTGGCAGCCAGCTTATGATCCCTTAAAGCAGCAGTCACACATATTCACCAGTAGAGAAACAACAGGTGAGACCAGCCTCACAGGAGATTCAAACACCAGCCACTGACAAAAAGGCCAACTAAAACCAGAAATAACCAGATGGCAAAGGAAAACGAAGGAACGTTACTAACAAAAATCAAGGCAACATGACAGCATCTGAACCCAGTTCTCCAACAACAGGAATCCCTGGATACCGCAAAACACCAGAAAAACAAGACTTGGATATAAAATCACTGGTCAGGATGCTGGTAGCTGAACACATAGAAAAATCTGGTAAAGAAATAGAGGAGAAAATGGATCAAAAGTTAGAAGCCTTTACGAGGCAAATACAAAAATCACTTCAAGAAATTCAGGAGAAGATGGATCAAAGAGAAGAAGACAATAAGGAAGAAAGACAAAAGTCACTTAAAGAACTACAGAAGAATGTGGGCCAACAAGTAGAAGCTATGAAAGAGGAAGCACAAAAATCTATTAAAGAAATACATGAAAACACAATCAAGCAAGCGAAAGATCTGAGCACATCCATCCAGATACTAAAAACAGAAGTAGAAACAACTAAGAAATCACAGAGGGAGACAACATTGGAGATAGAAAACCTTGGGAAGAAATCAGGGGCCATAGATGCAAGTATCAACAATAGAATACAAGAGATAGAAGACAGAATCTCAGAAGCCGAAGATACCATAGGAACCATTGATTCAACAGTCAAAGAAAATACTAAATGCAAAAAGGTGGTAACCCAAAACATCCAGGAAATCCAGGACACAATGAGAAGACCAAACCTAAGGATTATAGGTATAGGCGAGAGTGAAGATTTACAAGTTAAAGGGCCAGCTAATATCTTCTATAAAATTATGGAAGAAAACTTCCCCAACCTAAGGAGACAGATGCCCATGAATATACAAGAAGCCTATAGAACCCCAAACAGACTGGACCAGAACAGAAATACATCCCGTCACATAATAATCAAAACTCCAAATGTAATAAACAAAGAAAGAATACTAAAGGCAGCAAGAGAAAAAGGTCAAGTAACATATAAAGGAAAACCTATCAGAATAACACCAGACTTCTCACCTGAGACCATGAAAGCTAGAAGATCCTGGGCAGATATCATGCAAACTCTAAGAGAACACAAACTTCAGCCAAAACTACTTTACCCAGCAAAACTCTCAATCGCCATTGATGGAGACATCAAGGTATTCCATGACAAAACCAAATTTGCAAGATATCTTTCCACAAATCCAGCCCTACAAAGGATAATAGGGGGAAAACACCAAGACAAGGACAGAAACTACACCCGGGAAGAAGCAAGATAGAAACCTCCTCTCATCAAACCCAAAAGAAGGTAACCTCTCAAATATAAAAAATAAATAAAATAAATAAATATAATTTCAAAAATGTCTGGAGGTAATAATTACTATTCCTTAATATCTCTTAACATCAATGGACTCAATTCTCCAATAAAAAGACACAGATTAACAGACTGGATACAAAAACAGGACCCTACATTTTGCTGCACACAGGAAACACATCTCAGTGTTAAAGACAAACACTGCCTTAGAGTAAAAGGCTGGAAGACAATTTTACAAGCAAATGGTCTCAGGAAACAAGCTGGAGTAGCCATTCTAATATCAGATAAAATTGACTTCCAACCTAAAATCATCAAAAGAGACTCAGAAGGTCACTTCTTGCTGGCCAAAGGGAAAATCCACCAAGAAGAGCTCTCAATACTGAACATCTACACTCCAAATGCAAGGGCACCCTCATTCGTAAAAGAAACCTTACTAAAGCTTAAAGCACACATTACACCTAACACAATAATTGTGGGTGACTTCAACACTCCACTCTCCTCACTGGACCGATCAGGAAAGCAGAAACTAAACAGGGACACAGTGAAACTAATTGAAACTCTGGACCAATTGGATTTAACAGATATATATAGAACATTTCATCCTAAAGCTAAAGAATAAACCTTTTTCTCAGCACCGCATGGTACCTTCTCCAAAATAAACCATATAATTGGTCACAAGACAGATGTCAACAAATATAAAAAGATTGAACTAATCCAATGCCTCCTATGAGATCACCATGGAGTAAGAGTGGTTTTCAATAGCAACAAAAACAACAGAAAGCCCACATACACATGGAAACTGAACAATACTCTACTCAATGACACCTTGGTCAAGGAAGAAATAAAAAAAGAAATCAAAGACTTTTTAGAATTCAATAAAAATGAAGGTACAACCTATCCAAATCTATGGGACACAATGAAAGCAGTGCTAAGAGGAAAACTCATAGCTCTAAGTGCATCCAAAAAGAAACTGGAGAGAGCATACACTAGCAGCTTAATGGCACACCTTACAGCCCTGGAAGAAAAACAAGTTAATTCACCTAGGAGGAGTAGAAGACAAGAAATTATCAAACTCAGGGCTGAAATCAATCAAATAGAAACAAAGAGAACCATACAAAGAATCAACAAGACCAGGAGCTGGTTCTTTGAGAAAATCAACAAGATAGATAAACCCTTAGCCAGACTAACCAAAGGACACAGAGACAGTATACAAATTAACAAAATTAGAAATGAAAAGGGAGACATAACAACAGAAACTGAGGAAATTCAAAAGATCATCAGATCCTACTACAAAGGTCTATACTCAAAACAACTGGAGAATCTGGAGGAAATGGACAATTTCCTAGACAGATACCAAATACCAAAATTAAATCAGCATCAAGTAGACCAGCTAAATAGTCGCATAACCCCTAAAGAAATAGAAGGGGTTATAGAAAGCCTCCCAACCAAAAAAAGTACGGGACCAGATGGTTTTAGTGCAGAATTCTACCAGACCTTCAAAGAAGACTTAACACCAATACTCTTCAAACTATTCCACAAAATAGAGACAGAAGGGACACTGCCCAACTCATTCTTTGAAGCCACAATTACGCTAATACCTAAACCACAAAAAGATCCAAAAAAGAAAGAGAACTTCAGGCCAATTTCTCTTATGAATATAGATGCAAAAATACTAAATAAAATTCTTGCTAACCGAATCCAAGAGCACATCAAAACGATCATCCACCATGATCAAGTAGGCTTCATCCCAGGGATGCAGGGATGGTTCAATATACGGAAATCCATCAATGTAATCCACTACATAAGCAAGCTGAAAGAATGCTGAAAAAGCATTCGACAAAATTCAGCATCCTTTCATGCTAAAAGTCTTGGAAAGAGCAGGAATTCAAGGCCCATACCTAAACATAGTAAAAGCAATCTACAGCAAACCAGTAGCCAACATCAAAATAAATGGAGAGAAACTTGAAGCATTCCCACTAAAATCAGGGACTAGACAAGGCTGCCCTCTCTCTCCATATCTTTTCAATATAGTACTTGAAGTTCTAGCAAGAGCAATTAGACAACATAAGGAAGTCAAAGGGATAAAAATTGGAAAGGAAGAAGTGAAACTATCATTATTTGCAGATGATATGATAGTTTACCTAAGCGACCCAAAAAACTCCACCAGAGAACTTCTACAGCTGATAAACAACTTCAGCAAAGTGGCAGGTTATAAAATTAACTCAATCAAGTCAGTGCCCTTCTTGTACTCAAAGGACAAGCAGGCTGAGAAAGAAATTAGGGAAATAACACCCTTCACAATAGCCACAAACAACATAAAGTATCTTGGCGTAACTCTAACCAAACAAGCGAAAGATCTGTACAACAGGAACTTCAAGTCCTTGAAGAAAGAAATCGAAGAAGACCTCAGAAGATGGAAAAATATTTCTTGCTCCTGGATTGGCAGGATCAATATAGTAAAAATGGCCATCTTGCCAAAAGCAGTATACAGATTCAATGCGATCCCCATCAAAATCCCAACTCAATTCTTCATAGATCTAGAAAGAGCAATTCTCAAATTCATCTGGAGCAACAAAAAACCCAGGATAGCTAAAACTATTCTCAACAATAAAAGGACTTCTGGGGGAATCAATATCCCTGACCTCAAGCAGTACTACAGAGCAATTGTGTTAAAAACTGCATGGTATTGGTATAGCAACAGGCAAGCAGATCAATGGAACAGGATTGAAGACCCAGAAATGAACCCACAGACTTATGGTCACTTGATCTTTGATAAAGGAGCCACAACCATCCAGTGGAAAAAAGATAGCCTTTTCAACAAATGGTTTTAGTGCAGAATTCTATCAGACCTTCAAAGAAGTCCTGATACCGATACTCTTCAAACTATTCCACAAAATAGAAACAGAAGGAACACTACCCAACTCATTCTATGAAGCCACAATTACCCTGAAACCAAAACCAGACAAAGATCTAACTAAGAAAGAGAACTACAGGCCAATTTCTCTTATGAATATCGATGGAAAAATACTAAACAAAATACTTGCCAACCGAATCCAAGAACACATCAAAATGATCATTCACCATGATCAAGTTGGCTTCATCCCAGGGATGCAGGGATGGTTCTATACGGAAATCCATCAACGTAATCCACTACATAAACAAACTCAAAGAAAAAAACCACATGGTCATCTCATTGGATGCTGAAAAAGCATTTGACAAAATTCAGCATCCTTTCATGCTAAAGGTCCTAGAAAGAACAGGAATTCAAGGCCCATATCTAAACATAGTAAAAGCAATATACAGCAGACCAGTAGCCAACATCAAGGTAAACGGAGAAAAACTTGAAGCAATCCCTCTAAAATCAGGGACTAGACAAGGCTGTCCCCTCTCGCCATATCTCTTCAATATTGTACTTGAGGTACTAGCTAGAGCAATTCGAAAACAGAGGGAAGTCAAAGGGATACAAATCGGAAAGGAAGAAGTCAAACTATCACTATTTGCAGATGATATGATAGTTTACTTAAGTGACCCAAAAACCTCCACCAGAGAACTCCTGCAACTGATAAACAACTTCAGCAAAGTGGCTGGCTATAAAATCAACTCAAGTAAATCAGTAGCCTTCCTATACGCGAAGGATAAGCAGGCCGAGAAAGAAATTAGGGAAATGACACCCTTCACAATAGCCACAAATGATATAAAGTATCTTGGAGTGATGCTAACCAAACATGTGAAAGATTTATACGACAAAAAACTTCAGGTCTCTGAAGAGGGAAATTGAAGAAGACATCAGAAAATGGGAAAATCTTCCATGCTCGTGGGTTGGCAGGACTAATATAGTCAAAATGGCAATCTTGCCCAAAGCAATATACAGATTCAATGCAATTCCCATCAAAATCCCAACTCAGTTCTTCATAGAGCTAGAAAGAGCAATTCTCAAATTCATCTGGAATAACAAAAAACCCAGGATAGCTAAAACTATCATCAACAGCAAAAGAACTTCTGGGGGAATCAATATCCCGGACCTCAAGCAATATTACAGAGCAGTGGTATTAAAAACTGCATGGTATTGGTTCAGTGACCGGGAAGCGGATCAATGGAATAGGATCGAAGACCCAGAATTGAACCCACACATCTATGGCCAATTGATCTTCGACAAAGGAGCTGAAAACATCCAGTGGAAAAAAGATAGCCTTTTCAACAGATGGTGCTGGCTCAACTGGAGGTCAACATGCAGAAGAATGAGAATTGATCCACTCTTATCTCCTTGTACTAAGCTCAACTCCAAGTGGATCAAAGACCTCCACATAAAACCAGACACACTAAAACTAATAGAAAAGAAACTGGGGAAGACCCTTGAGGACATTGGCTCAGGGGAAAAATTCCTGAACAGAACACCAATTGCTTATGCTCTAAGAGCAAGAATAGACAAATGGGACCTCATAAAACTACAAAGTTTCTGTAAAGCAAAAGACACTGTCAAAAGGATAAATCGGCAACCAACAAATTTGGAAAAAATCTTCACCAACCCCACATCCGACAGAGGGCTAATCTCCAATGTATACAAAGAACTCAAGAGGTTAGACCCCAGAAAACCAAATAACTCTATCCAAAAATGGGGTACAGAGCTAAACAGAGTCTTTTCACCTGAAGAAATTCGGATGGCTGAGAAACACCTTAAAAAATGTTCAACATCACTAGTCATTAGGGAAATGCAAATTAAAACAACCCTGAGATTTCACCTCACACCAGTCAGAATGGCTAAGATTAAAAACTCAGAAGACATCAGGTGTTGGCGAGGATGTGGAGAAAGAGGAACACTCCTCCACTGCTGGTGGGAATGCAAGCTGGTACAACCACTCTGGAAATCAGTATGGCGGTTCCTCAGAAAACTGGGCGTGATACTTCCGGAGGACCCAGCCATACCACTCCTGGGAATATACCCAGAAGATTCACCAGCATGCAATAAGGATACATGCTCCACTATGTTCATAGCAGCCTTATATATAATAGCCAGAAGCTGGAAAGAGCCCAGATGTCCCTCAACCGAGGAATGGATACAAAAAATGTGGTATATATACACACTGGAGTACTATTCAGCCATTAGAAACAATGAATTCATGAAATTCTTAGAGAAATGGATGGAGCTGGAGAATGTCATACTAAGTGAGGTGACCCAGTCTCAAAAGAATACCCATGGTATACAGTCACTGATAAGTGGATATTAGCCTAGAAGCTTGGAACACCAAAGACACAAATCACATTTCAAGTGATGTCTCACAAGAAGAAAGGAGTGGACACTGGTGCTAGAATGGACCAAAACATCATTGTGGGAGAGTACAAGAACAGTAAAGTGGGAGGGGGTGGATGCGGGAGCAGGGGGAGGGAAAAGGACATGTGGGACCTTTGGGGGTGGGGAACCAGAAAAAGGGAAATGAATTGTAAATATAGAATATATACAATAAAAAAAATCAAAAAAAAAAAAAAAGAAAAGAAACTTGGGAAGACCCTGGAGGACTTGGGCACAGGGGAAAATTTCCTGAACAGAACACCAATAGCGTACGCACTTAGATCAAGAATCGACAAATGGGACCTCATAAAATTACAAAGTTTCTGCCAAGCAAAGGACACTGTCAGAAGGACAAAACGGCAACCAACAAAGTGGGAAAAGACCTTCACCAACCCCACATCCGACAGAGGGCTAATATCCAATATATACAAAGAACTCAAGAAGTTAGACCCGAAAGAACCAAATAACCCTATCAAAAAATGGGGCACAGAGCTAAACAAAGAATTTTCACCAGAAGAAATTCGGATGGCTGAGAAACACCTTAAAAGACGTTCAACATCATTAGTCATCAGGGAAATGCAAATCAAAACAACCCTGAGATTCCACCTCTCACCAGTCAGAATGGCTAAGATTAAAAACTCAAGAGACAACAAGTGCTGGCGAGGATGTGGAGAAAGAGGAACACTCCTCCACTGTTGGTGGGATTGCAAAATGGTAAAACCGCTCTGGAAATCAGTTTGGCGGTTCCTCCGAAAATTGGGCATGTCACTTCCAGAGGACCCTGGCATACCACTCCTGGGCATATACCCAGAGGATTCCCCTGCATGCAATAAAGACACATGCTCCACTATGTTTATAGCAGCCTTGTTTATAATACCCAGAAATTGGAAGGAGCCCAAATATCCCTCAAAGGAGGAATGGATACAGAAAATGTGGTATATTTATACAATGGAATACTACTCAGCAATTAAAAATAATGAATTCACGCAATTTGTAGGTAAATGGTTAGACCTGGAAAATATTATCCTGAGTGAATTAACCCAATCACAAAAGAATGCACATGAAATGCAATCACTGATAAGTGGATATTAATGAGCTCAGAAGCTCTAAATACTCAAGACACAAATAGCAAGTCAAATGATTCCCAAGAAGAAGAAAGGAGAGGACCCTGGGCATGTAAAGATTGTATCCAGTTTAGTAAAGAAACCGAGGGGGGAGGGGGAATGATTGGGGAATAGTTGGGGGAGAGAGGAACTATGGGAACTATGGTGGGTGGGAACTGGGAAAGGGGAAAGCCTTTGGAATGTAAACATAGAATATAGAAAATAAAAAAAAATTAAAAAAAAAGAAATGATAGAATAAAATAAAATAAAATATATTAGCCATTCAAAAAAAAAAAAAAGAATTAGAGTTGACCTGAAGCCTCTGGGTATCTGATACCAAGACAGCTAGTTGGAAGCAGGTTCAACTGAGAAAATGCTTTAGCAGGTAAAGTTGCCTGCCACCAAGTCTGATGACCCGAGTTTGATCCTGATGTCCTATCAACATGGTGGGAAGGTAGAATTGACTTCTCCAGGTTTTCCTCTGGGCTGTGAATGAAGGCAATGGTCTCTAAGCCAGTATTAGGATTTTATGAGAAAAATCATGTCCTGTCCAGAACAATGTTACACAATGTATGGGACAGCAATCAGAGAGACAGGAATGTGCTCATTAGTCACATTTCTCTTGTTAAACCACCTCCTGGGCACTCCAAACCCTGTGGGACATTGTTATGTGTGCAACAAAAATGTTTCCTGAGTAGTCTGTTCCCAGGTGATCTGTATATAAGGCAGGGGAATCGCTTTTAATTATTTCTTCTTTACCAACTTTTCTGGATACAAAAATTTTCTATTATAATAAATACTAGAGCCAATTAAACTTTTCTCTCAAGTCTAGGTCTCTTGAAACTTCAAATATTGCTAGTACATGGCATTTTATTTCTAGAAAATGGCTACTGCATGAAACAGGAGAGGTGTTGTGTTCCTTTGAGTATAAAATCATGACAGTCCAGTATGTGGTATCATGTGAACTTTCAATATGTATCAATGTTTTATACCTTGTTATTTGCAAAAATTGTAGCTGGGTGTATAAATAAAAAGTGATAGAAAAGAAATTCATTACTTGGCTTCCTGATGGCATCATCAAGAAAAGTTGTGATACAACATCATATTATTGCTTTTAGTTATGGTAGGAATCAAATGAAATCAACAAATAAAAAGGCACATACCTACACATGCTTGTTGTGGTGATATTCACAATCACCATTTTAAGGAAACCTCCTGAGTAATTATTTATTGGGTGACTGGATAAGAAAAAAACTGACTATAGCACTGATCTGTTTGTCATTTATATATCAATATTATTACTTAAAATTCTATCTGAATCAACACATGTACAATTCTGATTATGAAAGTCTGAAGAATAGACAATTCTTAGGTCATTTACCTGATATTAAGATAGGAACTATAGACACTGAGTCAAAATACACACAGGGATCCTAGATATATGAAAAACTCCAATTACAAACCATTATACATGCAAATTAATTATGTTAGCATTATCAGGAAAGATGGTTAAGCTAGTGAGACAACATGGAATGATAAACCAAATACTGAAATAATCTAGTCTCTAATATTCTTCCACCATAATGTTATACATATGACCATAATTTCAAAATGCAGTGTTTCCTAATAGCAGTAAAATTCATGACTATTTTTAACTACAGGTTAAAATTGCTGAGTCTATGGAAATCAAATATCTCAGTAAGTAGACAGTTGCTGGGAAAATGTGATGATTTGAAACATGTAAAAATAAGAGATGTGAATTGACTCCAGAAAGGTGTGCTTGACATCCACACACTTGTTATAGCACGTGGGTCAGTATGTATGAACCACACAGTCACACACCGACCAAGCCCACTCAGTCAGTCAACAGATTCTCCAGGCTCAGTGGTTAAGAACACTGACTGCTCTTCCAGAGGTCCCGAGTTCAAATTCTAGCAACCACATGGTCGCTCACAACCATCTTTAATGAGATCTGACACCCTCTTATGGTGTCTGAAGACAGCTACAGTGTATTATACACATATAATAATAAATAAATCTTAAAAAAGAAAGAGACAATTAGACAAAATTGAAGCATGACCCCAATCAATTCTGAGACTGAAGGGTGGGTTTAATAATTTCCAATCTACTTTTATACTAATTTAATTACATGCAGGAATTAAGATCAATAGTAGTGCAATGAGGAAAAAGCAAGATAGGAAACATAAAATTGTCAAGGCAATAAGCAAAGTTCTGTGACAGTTGTTTCCAAGGGCTTGTCAGAACGACCAAAATACTTAAGCCTACTTCCTTATCCAAGACTGAAGCCTGCTTCTTTTGTTCCACCCTAAGATTAAAATTCCTGCCTTAAGGTACTTTCCTATTATGCCCTAATGTCATATTCCTGCTTGAAGCCCTTGTCCTTGGTCAGTGTCAAGTTCCTGCCAGGCAGCATGGTACCCCAATTACACACCATGAGTAATAAATAAAAATATTAAATTCTGTATCTGACACATGTCATTGGCAATGAAATTATTTCTAAACGTTTTTCTCTCTTTGATGAGTAGGGATTTGTGAGTGTCTCTTGATCCAGATTTTCAATTGTTGGGAGAAATAGAAATGGAAAAAGTAGAGAAGAATGAATGTCATAGTGCATGTAGAAGGTGATAAAGTGGATTATACATTTGAAAGGTATGCAGAAGCTGAACTCAGAAAGTTAGAAACTGTCAATAAAACAGAAGAAGCATGTTCCATTTCAAGGTCCTAGCAGTGCTATATTATCACAGACATGTACTCATTAGCACCTTAGTAAAGTGTTCTTTTCTTACTTTCAGCCCAAAATTTTTCTCAGAGCTTTCTTTATATCTTTATTCCTAAGGCTATAGATGAATGGGTTGAGCATGGGTGTGACCACACTGTACATAACAGAGGCTCTTGCAGTTGACTGTGAGTTTTTTGTTGAAGCAGAACTGAGGTAAACCCCCAGTCCTGTGCCATAGAATAAAGAGACAACTATCAAGTGAGATGTACAAGTAGAAAATGCTTTGTACTTCCCCTGCAATGATGAGATTGCATGCAGGGAGGAAAATATCTTGGAGTAAGAGTAAAGGATTCCAATCAGAGGGCAGCAAGCCCACAGCACAGCTGCAAAATAGATAACCACATGATTGGGAAGGGTATCAGAGCAAGCATTTTGTACCACTTGATTAAGTTCACAGAAAAAGTGTGGGATTTCCAAATGTGTGCAGAAGGTCAGTCGTAATGTCATTAAGCTTTGTGTTATGGAGTGGATGACATTCATGATCCAGGATGCTATGACCATCAGCAAACACAGTTGCGGGCTCATGATGGTAGTATAATGCAGGGGCTGACAGATGGCCACATACCTGTCATAGGCCATCAAAGTCAGCAGAAATATTTCCAGACCTGAAAAGAGTATGAAGAAATGCATTTGGGCAATGCAGTTCTTATATGCGATGATGTTACTTTTTGTGTTTATATCCACCAACATCTTTGGGACAGTTGTAGAAGTGAAGCAGGCATCCACGATGGATAGGTTGGAGAGGAAGAAGTACATAGGTGTATGCAGATGGGGGCTCATAATTGTTGCCAGGACCATGAGCAGATTTCCAAGCATGGTGACCAAGTACATGGCTAGGAACAGCACAAAGAAGAAAGGTTGGAGACTTGGGTTCTTTGAAATTCCCAAAAGGATAAAATGTGAAATTTGTGAGTTGTTCTCAGACCCCATTTATTTTCTGTGACCAATAAAAAGAGAGAGAGCTTGAAAATACGTGACACAGTTTCACAACCTTAGATAAACCCTGCTACATAATCTTGTCTCTAACACTTGAATTATAAATCCTAAAATATGAATGGACTCTGCAATAGTCCATAACATTTCCTTGAAATGCCATGATTTAAACACTTCTTGACACACTCAGAATTAAAAAAAAAGGTCATGGGTTTTGAGTGCTAACTCCTTAATTTGGGGAATATAAATAAGTAATGATAATTCTGTAAGCAATGCCCAGGCAATAAATGATCTGTGCAGAAAGCAAATGTTTTTCAAAAATCAAATGAAAATGAAATAACACAAGCAAATAAAAAATATTTAATGTGATCATGTAAGAAAGATGTCAGTTGTTATAGTTAATATGAAAGAAAACAAAGCTATATAAGATATGATATATATGTATATCTATATACATATATGTATACATATGTGTACATGTATGTATACATATACATATATACATACACATAACAAACATACATACATACACACACACACAAGCACACACACACAAGCACAAACACATATAGTATTGTACTGAGAATTTAGGGGAGAAAAATATCAAGAAGTGAAAAGAGACACCTTGAATGATAGTAAGGGGGCTATGTTACCTGAGAGGGTATGTTTCTCATAGGAGGAACAGTCGATGAAAGGCCTGAAGGAAGGTGATTGTTTTAATCTATAATTCTAACATGCTGGAAGGAAAACCAATAGGAAAGTACAATAAAGAATGAAGTGGCTCTATTGCTTCTGAAATATTAAGACACCTTGATGTTTCTGTGGTCATACATTATCACATTTTCATTTTAACCAGCTTTAAAAGTGCCTTTGACTTTCTTATTTTACCCATCACCATGATAAAATACCTAATAATAGTAACAGAAGTAAACACTATTTGTTCTTGTCTTTAGGGCACATCATGACCAAGATGCAGGCAGGAACCTGAAATGGCTTGTCACATTGCATTCAAAGTCATGAGGCAGATAGAAGTCAAGTGTTCAGCTCATATTCTTAATTTTTATGCAGGCTTCTCACAGATTGGTGCCACCCACATTTAGGAAATATGATTCATCTTAGTTAATCCAATTTAGAAATCCTACTCTCATTCAGGCTGATAGATTTGTTTTTTTTTGGTTATTCCATATACTGCCAACTTAATAAGAATAATCCATACATTCTTGAACATTGAAATTTTTTCATTTTTTTATCCATCACTGTAATGGTCTAGTGTCTATATCAAGTTGTGATCCATGAGTACCACACTAATATTATATTCTCCAAATTTAAGTCACAAGATTAAGAGAAAATGACAGGGCAAGCCACCAGAATCAAGTTGTATTTCTTTCAAGGATGTGGATAGATAGGCTTGGGAAGTGTAATTCTAAGTGTGGTGACCCATATTTTCTTTTATGTGAATGTTGGGCCATAACAAATACATGTGTATATGTAATCACTTTTAAGTGAAAGACTAGCACAGTTTTTAGATGGGGTGATGTTAGTTGATGCATGAAGTGAGATCAAAGGACACATATGTCTTCAAAGGGGATAGCAAACTGACACATCAAATAAAAAGGTACACAAAGTTTGCAGTGTATATATATCTTTATCTGTCTATCTGTCTATCTATCCATCTATTGAGGCAGAGAGAGACACAGAGAGACAGAGAGACAGAGACATACACATACACACACACAGAGAGAGAAAGGGAGAGAGAGAGAGAGAGAGAATAAGAATGTATGAGAGACAAAGGCAGAGGTAAAGCAAAAGGCAACCTAGATAGATAACTTTATGCAGGAGGGCTCAAGCAGGTCCTACAAGGTCATTTGTTCTTAGAGATTTTATAATAAAGAAAAATCTCTATTTCATCAGCACTCTAATTACAAGCATATTTCCTAGAAGATCAGAAAAACTGTGAAAGGTCAAAATAAAAGACTTAAAAATTGGAAGCAAAGCTTTATTTATGTGTGATACAACAACAACTGACCTTGCATTTGGGGATACAAAGATAAATACAAAGATAAGATGAACCAAAAGTCAAAACTACATATACTATTGATACAAAATAAAATGACCCCTCCCCCCAAAATTGAAGTCAGAAAAAAATGAGGACAAAAGATTGTATGGAACAAATTTTAAATAAGATATAATGAAACAAAAATTCAGAAAAGAAATATACAAACATCTACAGAAATTTGAAAGGTTTCATTAAATATTAGAAGTTGAAAGAATTTATTGAACATCAGAAGTACATTTTTCTACAGTTTCTGTATAAGTTTGAGTAACTGCAATTTATAGTAATTCACTTTTCTTGGTGCAAAGTTTGGGACGTGAAGACATATTTATGAGTGTGGTGATCCAAGCAAGCTAATGAGCATACAAATAATCTCCATCATTTATTGTTAAGTTATACTAAGAATATGCACATTTCTTGAATGTATTCTGAAATATACTATGTGTTATTTTTTCTTGTTTGAGAAATTTATATATGTAATTTATAATTTGTTTCATTCAAATCCACCCTCATTCTCTTTCCTCTTCTACCCTCACTTCTAAATCTCAACTCACTATGCTCTGTTTTGAATGCTACTAACTGCACTTAGTGCTGCAAGTTTGTGCATGGATGGGGGATCATCTACTGCATCATGGATAGCCTCTCAGAAGTAAAATCCCCAAAGAAGACAGACGTTTCTTTCTCTAGTAGCCATTGATAGTCAATGGTCACTAGCTCCTCAGCTATTGTGGCATTTTGTGTGCTGCAATTTTGCCTCATTTGATCTTGTACATGTTTTCACATGCAGATTAACATATTAATCTAAGCTTTTCTCTCTGTACTGGGCAAAGTGAAGCAAAACAAAGCAAAACAAAACAAAGAAAACAAAACAACTACCAGAATATATTTTCCCTTGGTCCTTTGGTCCCATTAATAAAACTTTTCCCAGTCTTACTCCACAACCCTGTTTCTGATAAGTTCTGTTCTATAATTTTATGATAAACCTTTTAGAATCAAGGGTAACACAAGAAGTATTTTTTTTCTTGTGGGATGAACAAAACCAACTAAATGGGCATAGTGCTGCTAGTTTTAATTTTTTTTATACACATGATCACACAAGGTGGACATTTTGCTTTATTTCCCACATAGGTGTGTGTTTGTGCGTGTGTGTGTGTGTGTGTGTGTGTGTGTTTGTGTGTGTTATTGTGTGTCTTGCAAATTGAAGAATTTGGCCAGATCCAAAAGGAACAGTGTGGTCCTGCCTATGGCTCCACCCAACATGCAAAGATGCCCCAGCAATATGTCCTTGAAACTTCATGTGGTTAACACCTAGGGCATCACATGTACCTTCATTTATTCCATTTTGCTGTGACAGCCTCCTAAAATATGATCCTTATGAACAGGCACTCCATTGCTTTGCTTATCTTTGAAGATTCAATGCATGTTTGAATATTTCTGTGTTATATAGAATAGAAAGAAAGAAAAGGGCACGATGCATAGCAAGAATGGCACAGAAAAAATACATGCAAAATTTAGTGATAGAAAACAATACTAGTCAAAACTGTGACATCAGTAATTAGGTTAAAGACCATCTACAATATCATCATCTATAATATAAGCAACCAAATGTTCCCAGTACAGATTGCTGTTTACTCAGCAATTAAATTGTTAATTATCTACACATTAAAGAATCATCCCCTAACTAAGTGGTCCACAGCAGAATCTTAGTACATAATGACCTCAGGCTATGTGAACATTTAACATATAACATTGTTGTATCTTGATAGAATTAGAAAAGCTTCCAAGCTTAGGTTAAAATTGGAGTCACTGGCTATTGCGTGGAAGAATAATGAAATTGTTCCTTTATTTCACTTACCTTATGATTAATGTAACTCAGGAAACAATGACATTATGAAGTTAAACAAGAAATTAGAGGAAAACATAAGGATAAAAATCATCTTGATTAAAGTGAGAAACTCAAAGGTAAGAGGATAGAAATATTTTAGCCCTGCAAAAGTATGTAAACCATATATTGGAGATTACAGAGAAGCTATGGCAACTAGAAAACACGTAATACAATAAAAATCATGACAGTTTCCAACTCAAAATGTAGACATACCTTCCTTCTCTTCCACAACTCTTCACATGTAGTACCTTGATTCTCTTTTCCACCCAATTAACCACAGCAACATTTGACAACCATCTTACTCACATAGAGCCATAGGAAACTTCTCAACACCTGTCCTAATTGGGCTCTAACACCATCAGTATATCATCAATGGTAGATTGATAAGTTTAATGCTCATTTTCTCCCTCTTTTATTGTGAATAAATAACTGAATTACTAGAACAAGCTAGTAAACAGTCACAGCCAACTTCCATCTCTGACATTATCTGGATCCCTTTTATGATTTCACATCTCAGCATATTGTTTCCCTATGGGATGCTATTATGCACAAAGAACTTACTTGCTGACAGTTTTTTTTAAACATTTTCTTCCCTGTGAGGTTTTCTCTTGACATAAGATCAAGCACCTCAGGGAAATTTTGTTTAAACGCTAACACTAAAGAACCTCTTTTTATTAGATTTCATGGTCTTCACTCATGCTTTGCACATAGCCTCTGATGTCACCAGAATTTCAACTGCATGCCTCTTCTGCAAAAGGGTGATTTGTGATTCCTTAATACAAAACCGTGACTAGTACAATTATTGTTTTGTGTACATTTACAAAACATTTAATTTTGGAAATATTTAAAGATTAAAAGCGTATCTTCACATTTTCCCAAGAGATATAGGAACTTTATTCATAGGATCTTTACTTTCATTGTTTTATAGATGCTGCTCCTTGTGGTCTGCATTGCTATGAGCTTTATTATGATTTGGTGTGAATGGAATTCAAAATGGTGGTGTGATGTGCATGGTAGTGCATAGGTAATTCAAACTGTAGTCATAATTTTTCTTGGGAAGATGGGAGGGAATGTCTATAAACCTCAGGTATGGCCCTGACAATCAGATATGATGATTCTAATTTTCCTATAAAGATATTAATGAGGTTTACTCTCCCCAGACAGCCACAAGGACAATAATTACAGTTATGTGTATCTCTCATATTCAGTCATCATCTCAATTTATTTACTTACTGTTCTTGTGAATATTTAAAGTAGTTTTCTCTACCTATTTTGAAATACACAGTAAATTCTACTAGTCAACATCACTCTACTATGCTGAGCATAGCACTGTCTAAATGTTACTGTCTGCATGTGACTATTTTTAACTGTATTATCTAATTTAACTGTATTACTGCATTGAATCACAAAACCCTGCATGTACTAAATTTGTCCTGTCACTTTATTTTCTATTTTACTGTATCCTTATATGAAATCAACAATGCCTGTTAGTTCCCACTTTTGACTAACCTCTTGTAGTTATTTTTCTATGCATGACTTTTTTTACTTAGCCATCTAGTTTGATCCACCTTCCTGCAGATTTAGGATTTTGTTGTATTTCTTTAAATCTGAGGAATATTCTATTGTTTACTTATAACAAATCTTCTAGTTTGTTTTCTGTTGCAGTGATGAACACCTGGACCAAAAATCAAATTTGGAAATATTCATTTCCAAATCACTGCCCATCAGAGGGAATTCACGACATTTGGAACCTGTAGGCAGGAACTAAAGCAGAGGTCATGTGTAGCTGTTCCGCAGCTACAGATGAACTGGGTTTACCTGAAAGGGAGGTTGGAATTAAGGTAGGGGGACTAGAGAAGAATGAAGTTAAGACCAAAGTTATGATCAAGGCTCCAAGTTTAATTTTCAGTTCTGTATTTATATTGGTAAAGATCCATCCTTAGATTCAGTGGAGTTCTTGTTTTAAAACAAGCTCAGTAGGTTGTCTGAGGAATACTGTGGGTGTAGTAAAGAGGAGTCTTCTACCTTGTCATAAGACTCCACCTTAGGTGGGCTAGGCAACTGTGGCAAACAATGCCTGATTAGCCCACGCAAGGCTGGGGGGAAGGGTACAATCCCTCCCTTTTTATTTATTAAAAATTAGCTGGACTGGTGCATAAGATTTACTTATGCTCCATGGTCCCACCTGGAAATTATGGTGGCTGGCAGCTCAGTCTGTCTTAGGTGTGAGTCTATACTTTCTCTTACCCAATCCAGAGGGCATGTGAAGCTTGCTTGTGTTTATTTGTACAAGCATGGCCTTTTAGTGTTTATTATGAACAAACACAGCCTTTTGGCACATGCCTCTGTCTTAGGTTGACAAGAGTCATAGAACATCAGTGGCCTGTCTTTGACAACTGGCCCTCATAGCATACCTTTTCCCCATTCACCAAAGCCATGAAGGACATCTCAAAGCTGCATGCTGCATATACACTTAATGCATCTTTCCATAATGATGAACAATGACCACTGTGAATAGCTGACTTTGTTGAAAGTGATCTTGTATGAAAGCAACCAACGTATTTAAAATACAAGGTCCAAAATTTAAAAGAAACAAAATTATAATTAACAAGCCAAGCAATGTAGAAATTAAAGTTGTAAGCCATGGAGAATTGGAAACCAAGTTTCAAACCATCCCCGAATCTGTTTTCTTTCTCTTTTCCTTTTTTTTTGGTGAGTTCTTATTCAACTTTAGCCTCTTTTCCCAGTGATTTTCACTACAATAGGATTGCAGACAAAACTAATGCAAGATCCTACTCCTGTCCAGGATCCAGACAGCACAACCTTGGCACAACTGAAGCCATGACAAAAATAATGTTCATTGCCTTTGCAACTAGAACTAGACAGGCCAGGGCCTGTTGAATCCATAGCTACTGTTATTAAATCTCTTTGGGGTTTCTAATAAACATTTACTGTGGTCTCACATTCTCACGAAGCACAGAAAAAATCTTCCGCACCTCCACAGTTATGGGATTGGGATCTAGTCCTATCATTCTGAGGACACACCTAAAAAGAACAAGTTTGCAGATTATCTCTAAACACTGGATTGCACATCCCACAATTCCAATTAAACCTTTGTGTGATCAAGGCTTTGGGGAGCAGGACTCTTTACCATCACCCTCAGGTAAACCTCCATAGCATAATTGATTAGGTATATCTCAAGTGTCTAGACCTGCTGTGGGCTGACAAAGATCAAAAAGAGTTCAGGTCACTAGGTGTAAGGAGGGTGCTTTGAGGAGAAGAATTGATAGAAAACACCTGCTGTCCAGTAATGGTAGAGACTACACTCCAGGTTGACTTAGCTGTCTGATAGAGATTCTGAGCTGTCTTAATCATTGATATCATCATCATTAGAAGGCTCATGAAGGAACTTGAGAAACCAATCTTTCTGGCAGCCATTGAGCTCCATTTTCTTTCTGGGAAAAATACAGACAGAAGCTTGTCTCCATGTCAAAACAGGTCAGGACCATTCCATGCATTGGTTAAAGGGTCTCGCCACTTAATCATGGCATATGAGCTTGAAGTGACTCGATGCTAGTGACAATCTGCTGCAGACTGACCTTTAGCATCAGTTTGCAAAAAAAAAAAAAAAACTAAATCAAATAAAACAAAAGCAAGATGTTCTTTTTGTGACCCTGGAGGGTATAGCTTCCACTTTATTTTGTTTTCAAAATCCAATTTTTCTTTTTTTGTTTTTGTTTTTTTGTTTTTGTTTTTGTTTTTTGTTTGGTTTGGTTTGGTTTGGTTTTTTTGAGACAGGGTTTCTCTGCGTAGCCCTGGCTATCCTGGAACTCACTCTGTAGACCAGGCTGGCCTCGAACTCAGAAATCTGCCTGTCTCTGCCTCCCAAGTGCTGGGATTAAAGGCATGTGCCACTACAGCCCGAAAATCCAATTTTTCAAAGTGTGATACACATGTTCAATAATTCCTTGTCCTATTGGATTATAAAGCATTTCAGTTTTATGTTCAATTCCAAATTCTGTGCAAAATTGTGTAAAGTTGTTTCATGTATAAGTCGGCCCATTATCTGTCTTGATGATTTTTGTCAATCCTATAGCATTGAAAGCCTGTAAGCTATGATCAATTGCATTTCCAGAAGCTTCTCCTGTATGTATAGAAGCAAAAGTGAATCCTGAACAAGTGTCAATACAGACATGTATGTATTTCAATTTTCCAAATTCGGAATAATGAGTTACATTCATTTGTCCAATATGATTGGGGATAAGGCCTCATGGATTAACTCTTAAATGAGGAACTGGAGATAAGGTAAGACAGTCAGTGCATTGTTTTACAGTTATTCCAGCCTGTTCCTTAGTGATCTTATGTTTGAAGCCTTAATGTGCGACCTGAAAGATAAAATTTATTATGATCATGTTTAGCCAAAACAATAGGATCTGATACTAAAGCTTCTCCTATTAAAGCTCTGTCAGTTCAGTCATTGCCTGCAACTAAAGATCTAGGAAGATCAGAATAAGTTCTTATATGACCAATATAAAAAGGAATTTTTCTAGCAAGAACAATGTTTTGCAATTGTGAAAATAGAGATCCAGCTGGCATATTGAAATGAAGGGTACCACAAGTTTCTAACAAATAAACTGACTGAGCTACATATAGACTATGGATAAAAAGATGAAAAGCATCATTTACAGACTGAAAAACATTTACTATTGCCATAAGTACTGCCAGCTGAGTAGAAAGTTCAGGAGTCTCTATGATTACCTGTTGATTATTTATTTTTTTTCACATTTCTTTTTTTTTTTAAATTTTTATTTTCTATATTCTATGTTTACATTCCAAGGGCTTTCCCCTTTCCCAGTTCCCACCCACCATAGTTCCCATAGTTCCTCTCCCCCCCAACTATTCCCCAATCATTCCCCCTCCCCCCTCAGTTTCTTTACTAAACTGGATGCAATCTTTACATGCCCAGGGTCCTCTCCTTTCTTCTTCTTGGGAATCATTTGACTTGCTATTCGTGTCTTGAGTATTTAGTGCTTCTGGGCTCATTAATATCCACTTATCAGTGATTGCATTTCATGTGCATTCTTTTGTGATTGGGTTAGCTCACTCAGGATGATATTTTCCAGGTCTAACCATTTACCTACAAATTGCATGAATTCATTATTTTTAATTGCTGAGTAGTATTCCATTGTATAAATATATCACATTTTCTGTATCCATTCCTCCTTTGAGGGATATTTGGGCTCCTTCCAATTTCTGGGTATTATAAACAAGGCTGCTATAAACATAGTGGAGCATGTGTCTTTATTGCATGCAGGGGAATCCTCTGGGTATATGCCCAGGAGTGGTATGCCAGGGTCCTCTGGGAGTGACATGCCCAATTTTCTGAGGAACCTCCAAACTGATTTCCAGAGCGGTTTTACCATTTTGCAATCCCACCAACAATGGAGGAGTGTTCCTCTTTCTCCACATCCTTGCCAGCACTTGTTGTCTCTTGAGTTTTTAATCTTAGCCATTCTGACTGGTGTGAGGTGGAATCTCAGGGTTGTTTTGATTTGCATTTCCCTGATGACTAATGATGTTGAACATCTTTTAAGGTGTTTCTCGGCCATCCGAATTTCTTCTGGTGAAAATTCTTTGTTTAGCTCTGTGCCCCATTTTTTGATAGGGTTATTTGGTTCTTTGGGGTCTAACTTCTTGAGTTCTTTGTATATATTGGATATTAGCCCTCTGTCGGATGTGGGGTTGGTGAAGATCTTTTCCCACTTTGTTGGTTGCCGTTTTGTCCTTCTGACAGTGTCCTTTGCTTTGCAGAAACTTTGTAATTTTATGAGGTCCCATTTGTCGATCCTTGATCTTAGTGCGTACGCTATTGGTGTTCTGTTCAGGAACTTTTCCCCTGTGCCCAAGTCCTCCAGGGTCTTCCCAAGTTTCTTTTCTAATAGTTTCCGTGTGTCTGGTTTTATGTGGAGGTCCTTGATCCACTTGGAGTTGATCTTAGTGCAAAGAGATAAGAGTGGGTCAATTCGCATTCTTCTGCATGTTGACCTCCAGTTGAAGCAGCACCATTTGTTGAAAAGGCTATCTTTATTCCACCGGATGGTTGTGGCTCCTTTATCAAAGATCAAGTGACCATAAGTCTGTGGGTTAATTTCTGGGTCTTCAATCCTGTTTCATTGATCTGCTTGCCTGTTGCTATACCAATACCATGCAGTTTTTAACACAATTGCTCTGTAGTACTGCTTGAGGTCAGGGATATTGATTCCCCCAGAAGTCCTTTTATTGTTGAGAATAGTTTTAGCTATCCTGGGTTTTTTGTTGCTCCAGATGAATTTGAGAATTGCTCTTTCTAGATCTATGAAGAATTGAGTTGGGATTTTGATGGGGATTGCATTGAATCTGTATATTGCTTTTGGCAAGATGGCCATTTTTACTATATTGATCCTGCCAATCCAGGAACAAGAAATATTTTTCCATCTTCTGAGGTCTTCTTCGATTTCTTTCTTCAAGGACTTGAAGTTCCTGTTGTACAGATCTTTCGCTTGTTTGGTTAGAGTTACGCCAAGATACTTTATGTTGTTTATGGCTATTGTGAAGGGTGTTATTTCCCTAATTTCTTTCTCAGCCTGCTTGTCCTTTGAGTACAAGAAGGCCACTGACTTGCTTGAGTTAATTTTATAACCTGCCACTTTGCTGAAGTTGTTTATCAGCTGTAGAAGTTCTCTGGTGGAGTTTTTTGGGTCGCTTAGGTAAACTATCATATCGTCTGCAAATAATGATAGTTTCACTTCTTCCTTTCCAATTTGTATCCCTTTGACTTCCTTATGTTGTCTAATTGCTCTTGCTAGAACTTCAAGTACTATATTGAAAAGATATGGAGAGAGAGGGCAGCCTTGTCTAGTCCCTGATTTTAGTGGGAATGCTTCAAGTTTCTCTCCATTTATTTTGATGTTGGCTACTGGTTTGCTGTAGATTGCTTTTACTATGTTTAGGTATGGGCCTTGAATTCCTGCTCTTTCCAAGACTTTTAGCATGAAAGGATGCTGAATTTTGTCGAATGCTTTTTCAGCATCTAATGAGATGACCATGTGGTTTTTTTCTTTCAGTTTGTTTATGTAGTGGATTACATTGATGGATTTCCGTATATTGAACCATCCCTGCATCCCTGGGATGAAGCCTACTTGATCATGGTGGATGATCGTTTTGATGTGCTCTTGGATTCGGTTAGCAAGAATTTTATTTAGTATTTTTGCATCTATATTCATAAGAGAAATTGGCCTGAAGTTCTCTTTCTTTGTTGGATCTTTTTGTGGTTTAGGTATTAGCGTAATTGTGGCTTCGAAGAATGAGTTGGGCAGTGTCCCTTCTGTCTCTATTTTGTGGAATAGTTTGAAGAGTATTGGTGTTAAGTCTTCTTTGAAGGTCTGGTAGAATTCTGCACTAAAACCATCTGGTCCCGTACTTTTTTTGGTTGGGAGGCTTTCTATAACCCCTTCTATTTCTTTAGGGGTTATGGGACTATTTAGCTGGTCTACTTGATGCTGATTTAATTTTGGTATTTGATATCTGTCTAGGAAATCGTCCATTTCCTCCAGATTCTCCAGTTGTTTTGAGTATAGACCTTTGTAGTAGGATCTGATGATCTTTTGAATTTCCTCAGTTTCTGTTGTTATGTCTCCCTTTTCATTTCTAATTTTGTTAATTTGTATACTGTCTCTGTGTCCTTTGGTTAGTCTGGCTAAGGGTTTATCTATCTTGTTGATTTTCTCAAAGAACCAGCTCCTGGTCTTGTTGATTCTTTGTATGGTTCTCTTTGTTTCTATTTGATTGATTTCAGCCCTGAGTTTGATGATTTCTTGTTTTCTACTCCTCCTGGGTGAGTTAACTTGTTTTTCTTCTAGCACTTTAAGGTGTGCTGTTAAGCTGCTAGTGTATGCTCTCTCCAGTTTCTTTTTGGATGCACTTAGAGCTATGAGTTTTCCTCTTAGCACTGCTTTCATTGTGTCCCATAGATTTGGGTAGGTTGTACCTTCATTTTCATTGAATTCTAAAAAGTCTTTGATTTCTTTTTTTATTTCTTCCTTGACCGAGGTGTCATTGAGTAGAGTATTGTTCAGTTTCCATGTGTATGTGGGCTTTCTGTTGTTTTTGTTGCTATTGAAGACCACTCTTACTCCATGGTGATCTGATAAGAGGCATGGGATTAGCTCGATCTTCTTGTATTTGTTGACATCTGTCTTGTGACCGATTATATGGTCTATTTTGGAGAAGGTACCATGCGGTGCTGAGAAAAAGGTATATTCTTTAGCTTTAGGATGAAATGTTCTATATATATCTGTTCAATCCAATTGGTCCAGAGTTTCAATTAGTTTCACTGTGTCCCTGTTTAGTTTCTGCTTTCCTGATCGGTCCATTGAGGAGAGTGGGGTGTTGAAGTCACCCACAATTATTGTGTTAGGTGTAATGTGTGCTTTAAGCTTTAGTAAGGTTTCTTTTACAAATGAGGGTGCCCTTGCATTTGGAGCATAGATGTTCAGTATTGAGAGCTCTTCCTGGTGGATTTTCCCTTTGGCCAGCAAGAAGTGACCTTCTGGGTCTCTTTTGATGATTTTAGGTTGAAAGTCAATTTTATCTGATATTAGAATGGCTACTCCAGCTTGTTTCCTGAGACCATTTGCTTGTAAAATTGTCCTCCAGCCTTTTACTCTAAGGCAGTGTTTGTCTTTAACACTGAGATGTGTTTCCTGTATGCAGCAAAATGTAGGGTCCTGTTTCCGTATCCAGTCTGTTAGTCTATGTCTTTTTATTGGGGAATTGAGTCCATTGACGTTAAGAGATATTAAGGAATAGTAATTATTACCTCCAGACATTTTTGAAATTATATTTATTTATCTTATTTATTTTTTATATTCGAGAGGTTATCTTCTTTTGGGTTTGATGAGAGGAGGTTTCTATCTGGCTTCTTCCTGGGTGTAGTTTCCGTCCTTGTCTTGGTGTTTTCCCCCTATTATCCTTTGTAGGGCTGGATTTGTGGAGAGATATCTTGCAAATTTGGTTTTGTCATGGAATACCTTGATGTCTCCATCAATGGCAATTGAGAGTTTTGCTGGGTAAAGTAGTTTTGGCTGAAGTTTGTGTTCTCTTAGAGTTTGCATGATATCTGCCCAGGATCTTCTAGCTTTCATGGTCTCAGGTGAGAAGTCTGGTGTTATTCTGATAGGTTTTCCTTTATATGTTACTTGGCCTTTTTCTCTTGCTGCCTTTAGTATTCTTTCTTTGTTTATTACATTTGGAGTTTTGATTATTATGTGACGGGATGTATTTCTGTTCTGGTCCAGTCTGTTTGGGGTTCTATAGGCTTCTTGTATATTCATGGGCATCTCTCTCCTTAGGTTGGGGAAGTTTTCTTCCATAATTTTATAGAAGATATTAGCTGGCCCTTTAACTTGTAAATCTTCACTCTCGTCTATACCTATAATCCTTAGGTTTGGTCTTCTCATAGTGTCTTGGATTTCCTGGATGTTTTGGGTTACCACCTTTTTGCATTTAGTGTTTTTTTTGACTGTTGAATCAATGGTTCCTATGGTATCTTCGGCTTCTGAGATTCTGTCTTCTATCTCTTGTATTCTATTGTTGATACTTGCGTCTAGGGCCCCTGATTTCTTCCCAAGGTTTTCTATCTCCAATGTTGTCTCCCTCTGTGATTTCTTAGTTGTTTCTACATCTGTTTTTAGTATCTGGATGGATGTGCTCAGATCTTTCGTTTGCTTGATTGTGTTTTCATGTATTTCTTTAATAGATTTTTGTGCTTCCTCTTTCATAGCTTCTACTTGTTGGCCCACGTTCTTCTGTAGTTTTTTAAGTGACTTTTGTCTTTCTTCCTTATTGTCTTCTTCTCTTTGATCCATCTTCTCCTGAATTTCTTGAAGTGATTTTTGTATTTGCCTCGTAAAGTCTTCTAACTTTTGATCCATTTTCTCCTCTATTTCTTTACGAGATTTTTCTATGTGTTCAGCTACCAGCATCCTGACCAGTGATTTTATATCCAAGTCTTGTTTTTCTGGTGTTTTAGGGTATCCAGGGATTCCTGTTGTTGGAGAACAGGGTTCAGATGCTGTCATGTTGCCTTGATTTTTGTTAGTAACGTTCCTTCGTTTTCCTTTTGCCATCTGGTTATTTCTCGTTTTAGTTGGCCTTGTTGTTAGTGGCTGGTGTTTGAATCTCCTGTGAGGCTGGTCTCACCTGTTGTTTCTCTACTGGTAAATATGTGTGACTGCTGCTTTAAGGGATCATAAGCTGGCTGCCACCCATGCGATTGTAGCCCCTGTTGGAGTCTGTCTACCTGGGCTTCTCCAGCTGTGTCCTGGTTGCAAGGAACTCGGCCTGCTTGGTTCCGAGACCCTAGCAGATCCCCCTGTGCGGGTAGCCCTGGAAGGGGTGTTTACCTGGGCCTCTCCAGCTATGTCCTGGTTGCAATATGGAGGCCCGCAGCTACTGCTGGTCCAGGGGCCGGTGAGCTGGTTGCAGAATGCAGCCTAGGTGCTCGCCAGAGGGCGCGGGTATGCCCCACAGAGCCTGGGCCTTTCCAGCTGTGTCCTGGGCCTTTCCAGCTATGTCCTGGTTGCAATATGGAGGCCCTCCGCTTCTGCTGGTCCAGGGGCCGGCGAGCTGGTTGCAGAAAGCAGCCTCGGTGCTCGCCAGAGGGCACGGGGATGTCCCGCAGAGCCTAAGCGGAACTCAGCCTGCTTGGGTCCGAGACCCTAGCAGATCCCCCGTGAGGGCAGCCCTGGAAGGGGTGTTTACCTGGGCCTTTCCAGCTATGTCCTGGTTGCAATATGGAGGCCCGCCGCGTTGGTCCAGGGGCCGGCGAGCTGGTTGCAGAAAGCAGCCTCGGTGCTCGCCAGAGGGCGCGGGGATGTCCCGCAGAGCCTAGGCAGAACTCAGCCTGCTTGGGTCCCCTGTTGATTATTTATAATATGTCCTGCATGTCCTTTACAGGAGCCATCAGTAAATATTAGAAGAGCATTATGTAGAGGTTGTAAGGCTGTCATATTAGGAAATATAACCTTATGTATATTAAAAATTTTTCATCAGCCTGTCTTGAGGATAATGTTCATCTATAATGCCTTCAAATCTTATTTGAGCAATCAATCAATCTGTACTCTGCTGCTTTAACCAATTATTTTGATCTACATTAAAAGGCTGAATAATGATATCTGGTTCTTTGCCAAAATAAATCAGTGCTTGCATCCCTCCAAGCATCATCATATGAGCTGATGCCTCATAATATGGCAATATATTGTGTTTAGGAGATATCCTTGAATGTATCCACATAACAGGGCCTTTTTTGCCATAATAATCCTGTAGGTGTATAAGTAATATAAAAATCAACAAATGTAAAGGCAAAGAATAAACTATGTAAGTAATAAATTGTTTTTCAATAGCTCTTTCTACTTGTTGTAAGGCCAACATACCTTCCTAAGTTAAAATTCCAGAAGAGGTAAGAACAGCAACCTCCTTAAGAATATCATATAAGGGTTTCACTTCTCCTGTACTAACCTTTAAATAAGTACGAAGCCAATTGATATCACCTAACAGCTGTTGAAAATCATTTAAAGTTTTAAAATTGCCCCTACAAGTGGTTATCTTCTGAGGAAACATAGCTTGATCTGTAAGCCTAAAACCAAAATAATTGTAAAAAAAAAAGTTTGTGCTTTTTTTCTGGAGCTATTTGTAATCCTTCATCAGCTAATGCCAGTTGTAAATCTTTATAATATAGAACATCCTGAGGAATTTTTCCTGCTAACAAGATATCACCCATGTAATGTGTATTACTGACTATTGCTATCGTATAGGCTGAATGGCTTGTGCTACAAATTTTTGACAAAAATGTAGGACTTTTTTTGGTTATTCCAGATGAATTTGAGAATTGCTTTTTCTAACTCTATGAAGAATTGAGTTGGAATTTTGATGGGGATTGCACTAAATCCCCATCGATTGCTTTTGGCAAAATGGCCATTTTTAATATGTTAATCCTGCCAATCCATGAGCATGAGAGATCTTTCCATCTTCTGAGGTCTTCATCGATTTCTTTCTTCAGAGATGTGAAGTTCTTGTCATACAGATCTCTCACTTGTTTGGTTAGAGTCACGCCGAGATCCTTTATATTGTTTGTGGCTATTGTGAAGGGTGTCATTTCCTTTATTTCTTCCTCAGCCTGTTTATCCTTTGAGTACAGGAAGGCTACTGATTTGCTTGAGTTAATTTTATATCTGTCCACTTTGCTTAAGTTGTTTATCAGATATAGGAGTTCTCTGGTGGAGTTTTTTTGGTCGTTTAAGTATACTGTCATATCATCTGCAAATAGTGATAATTTGACTCCTTCCTTTCCAATCTGTATCCTGTTGACCTCCTTTGTTGTCTAATTGCTCTAGTTAGAACTTTAAGTACTATATTGAATAAATATGGAGAGAGCAGTCAGCTTTGTCTAGTCCCTGATTTTAGTGGGATTGCTTTGTTTCTCTCCATTTAGTTTGATGTTGGCTACTGGTTTGCTGTATATTGCTTTTACTATGTTTAGGTATGGGCCTTGAATTCCTGTTCTTTCCAAGACTTTTAACATGAAAGGATGCTGAATTTTGTCAAATGTTTTTTCAGCATCTAATGAAATGATCATAAGGTTTTTTTTATGTAGTGAATTACATTGATGAATTTCTGTATATTGAACCATCCCTGCATCCCTGAGATGAAGCCTACTTGATCATGGTGACTGATTGTTTTGATGTATTCTTGGATTCAGTTGGTGAGAATTTTATTGAGTATTTTGCATAAATATTCATAAGGGAAATTTGTTGGAAATTTTCTTTCTTTGTAAGGTCTTTTGTAGTTTTGGTATCAGTGAAATTTTGGCTTCATAGAAGAAGTTGGGAAGTCTTCCATCTGTTTCTATTTTGTGGAATAGTTTGAAAAGTATTGGTGTTAGGTGTTCTTTGAAGGTCTGATAGAATTCTGCACTAAAACCATCTGGTCCTGTGCCTTTTTTGGTTGAGAGACTTTCAATGACTGCTTCTATTTCTTTAGGGGTTATGAGAATTTTTAGATGGTCTATCTGATCCTGATTTAACTTTGGTATTTAGTATCTGTAGAGAAAGTTGTCAATTTCATCTATATTTTCCTCTTGTGTTATATATAGGCTTTTGTAGTAGGATCCCATGATTTTTTTTTGAATTTCCTCAGTTTCTGATGTTATATCTCCCTTTCCATTTCTAATTCTGTTAATTTGGATACTGTCTCTGTTCCCTCTGGTTAGTCTGGCTAAGGGTTTATCTATCTTGGTTTGTCTAGTCCCTGATTTTAGTGGGATTGCTTCATTTCTCTCCATTTAGTTTGA
Organism: Apodemus agrarius; assembly: GCA_964023405.1. NCBI lineage: Eukaryota > Metazoa > Chordata > Mammalia > Rodentia > Muridae > Apodemus > Apodemus agrarius. The sequence goes on from OZ030028.1 coordinate 29,975,281, forward strand.
TGTTGGCTACTGGTTTGCTGTATATTGCTTTTACTATGTTTAGGTATGGGCCTTGAATTCCTGTTCTTTCCAAGACTTTTAACATAAAAGTATGCTGAATTCAGGCTCCATCCAATGAAACCAGCTCCTGGTTTTGTTGCTTCTTTCTATAGTTCTTCTAGCTTCTACTTGGTTGATTTCAGCCATGAGCTTGATGATTTTCTTCCATCTACTCCTCTTGGGTATATTAGCTTCTTTATGTTCTAGAGCTTTCAGTTGTGCTCATAAGCTGCTAGTGTATCCTTTCTCCAGTTCTTTTTGGAGGCACTCAGAGCTATGAGTTTTCCTTTAAGCAGTGCTTTCATTGTGTCCCATAAGTTTGGGTATTCTGTACCTTAATTCTCATTAAATTCTAAAAATATTTTGATTTCTTTATTTCTTCCTTGATCAAGGTATCATTGAGTAGCGCATTTTTCAGTCTCCGTGTGTATGTGGGTTTTCTGTTGTTTTTGTTGCTATTGAAGACTAGCCTTAATCCATAGTGATATGATAAGAGGCATGGGGTCATTTCTTTTTTTTAAATTCTTTTATTATTGGATATATTCTATATTTACAATTCATTTTCCCTTTTTCTGGTTTCCCACCCCCAAAGGTGCCACATGCCCTTTTCCCTCCCCCTGCTCCCTCATCCACCCCCTCGCACCTCCCTGTTCTTGTACTCCCCCACAATGATGCTTTGGTCCATTCTAGCTCCAGTATCCACTCCTTTCTTCTTGTCAGAAATCACTTGGTATGTGATTTGTGTCTTTGGTGTTCCAAGATTCTAGGCTAATATCCACTTATCAGTAACTGCATACCATGGGTATTCTTTTGATACTGGGTCACCTCACTTAGTAGGATGTTCTCCAGCTCCATCCATTTCTCTAAGAATTTCATGAATTCATTGTTTCTAATGGCTGAATAGTACTCCATTGTGTATATATACCAGATTTTTTTGTATCCATTCCTCCGTTGAGGGACATCTGGGTTCTTTCCAGCTTCTGGCTATTATAAATAAGGCTACTATGAACATAGTGGAGCATGGATCCTTATTACATGCTGGGGAATCTTCTGGGTATATTCCCAGAAGTGGTATGGCTGGGTCCACCGGAAGTATCATGTCCAGTTTTCTGAGGAACCACCAGACTGATTTCCAGAGTGGTTGTACCAGCTTGCATTCCCACCAGCAGTGGAGGAATGGTCCTCTTTCTCCACATCCTCGCCAACACCTGATGTCTTCTGAGCTTTTAATCTTAGCCATTCTGACTGGTGTGAGGTGAAATCTCAGGGTTCTTTTGATTTGCATTTCCCTAATGTCTAATGATGTTGAACATTTTTTAAGGTGTTTCTCAGCCATCCAAATTTCTTCAGGTGAAAAGTCTCTGTTTAGCTCTGTACCCCATTTTTTGATAGGGTTATTTGGTTTTCTGCGGTCTAACCTCTTGGGTTCTTTGTATACATTGGAAATTAGCCCTCTGTCGGATGTGGGGTTGGTGAAGATCTTTTCCCAATTTGTTGGTTGCTGATTTATCCTTTTGACAGTGTCTTTTGCCTTACAGAAACTTTGTAATTTTATGAGGTCCCATTTGTCTATTCTTGCTCGTAGAGCATAAGCAATTGGTGTTCTGTTCAGAAATTTTCCCCCTGAGACAATGTCCTCAAGGGTCTTCCCCAGTTTTTTTTCTATTAGTTTTAGTGTGTCTGGTTTTATGTGGAGGTCCTTGATCCACTTGGAGTTGAGCTTAGTGCAAGGAGATAAGAGTGGATCAATTCTCATTCTTCTGCATGTTGACCTCCAGTTGAGCCAGCACCATCTGTTGAAAAGGCTATCTTTTTTCCTTTGGATGTTTTCAGCTCCTTTGTCGAAGATCAATTGGCCATAGATGTGTGGGTTCAATTCTGGGTCTTCGATCCTATTCCATTGATCCGCCTCCCTGTCACTGAACCAATACCATGCAGTTTTTAACACTACTGCTCTGTAGTATTACTTGAGGTCCGGGATATTGATTCCCCCAGAAGTTCTTTTGCTGTTGATGATAGATTTAGCTATCCTGGGTTTTTTGTTATTCCAGATGAATTTGAGAATTGCTCTTTCTAACTCTATGAAGAACTGAGTTGGGATTTTGATGGGGATTGCGTTGAATCAGTGTATTGCTTTTGGCAAGATTGCCATTTTAACTATATTAATCCCGCCAACCCATGAGCATGGAAGATTTTCCCATTTTCTGATGTCTTCTTCAATTTCCCTCTTCAGAGACCTAAAGTTTTTGTCATATAAATCTTTCACATCTTTGGTTAGAGTCACTCCAAGTTACTTTATATCATTTGTGGCTATTGTGAAGGGTGTCATTTCCCTATTTTCTTTCTCGGCCTGCTTATCCTTCACGTACAGGAAGGCTACTGATTTGCTTGAGTTAATTTTATATCCAGCCACTTTGCTGAAGTTGTTTATCAGTTGCAGGAGTTCTCTGGTGGAGTTTTTTGGGTCACTTAAGTATACTATCATATCATCTGTGAATAGTGATAGTTTGACTTCTTCCTTTCCGATGTGTATCCCTTTGACTTCCCTCTGTTGTCGAATTGCTCTAGTTAGTACTTCAAGTACTATATTGAAGAGATATGGTGAGAGGGGACAGCCTTGTCTAGTCCCTGATTTTAGTGGGATTGCTTCAAGTTTTTCTCCGTTTACCTTGATGTTGGCTACTGGTCTGCTGTATATTGCTTTTACTATGTTTAGATATGGGCCTCGAATTCCTGCTCTTTCCAAGACCTTTAGCATGAAAGGGTGCTGAATTTTGTCAAATGCTTTTTCAGCATCCAATGAGATGACCATGTGTTTTTTTTCTTTGAGTTTGTTTATGTAGTGGATTATGTTGATGGATTTCCGTATATTGAACCATCCCTGCATCCCTTTTGCATCACCATTTGATCATGGTGAATGATCGTTTTGATGTGTTCTTGGATTTGGTTGGCAAGTATTTTGTTTAGTATTTTTGCATCGATATTCATAAGAGAAATTGGCCTGTAGTTCTCTTTCTTAGTTGGATCTTTGTGTGGTTTTGGTATCAGGGTAATTGTGGCTTCATAGAATGAGTTGGGTAGTGTTCCTTCTGTTTCTATTTTGTGGAATAGTTTGAAGAGTATTGGTATTAGGACTTCTTTGAAGGTCTGATATAATTCTGCACTAAAACCATCTGGTCCTGTGCTTTTTTTTTGGTTGGAAGACTTTCTATGACCCCTTCTATTTCTTTGGGGGTTATGGGTCTGTTTAGACGATCTATTTGATCCTGGTTTAATTTTGGTATTTGGTAACTGTCTAGGAAATTGTCCATTTCCTCCAGATTCTCCAGTTGTGTTGAGTATAGGTTTTTGTAGTAGGATCTGATGATTTTTGAATTACCTTAGTTTCTGTTGTTATATCTCCCTTTTCATTTCTAATTTTGTTAATTTGAATACTGTCTCTGTGCCCTTTGGTAAGTCTGGCTAGGGGTTTATCTATCTTGTTGATTTTCTCAAAGAACCAGCTCCTGGTTTTGTTGATTCTTTGTATGGTTATTTTTGCTTCAACTTGATTGATTTCAGCCTTGAGTTTGAGGATTTCCTGTGTTCTACTCCTCCTGGGTGAAATTGCTTGTTTTTGTTTCAGAGCTTTCAAGTGCGCCATTAAGTTGCTAGTATATGCTCTCTCCTGTTTCTTTTTGGAGACACTCACTGCTATGAGTTTTCCTCTAAGCACTGCTTTCATTGTGTCCCATAGATTTGGGTATGTTGTGCCTTCATTTTCATTAAATTCTAAAAAATCTTTGACTTCTTTCTTTATTTCTTCCTGGACTAAGGTATCATTGAGTAGAATATTGTTCAGCCTCCACGTGTATGAGGATTTTCTGTTGTTTTTGTTGCTATTGAAGAACACTCTTACTCCATGGTGATCTGATAAGAGGCATGGGATTAGTTCGATCTTTTTATATTTGTTGAGGTCTGTGTTGTGACCAATTATATGGTCGATTTTTGAGACGGTACCATGAGGAGCTGAGAAAAAGGTATAGTCTTTTGCTTTAGGGTGAAATGTTCGATATATATCTGTTAAATCCAATTGGTCTAAAGTTTCGATGAGTTTCTCCGTGTCCCTGTTTAGTTTCTGTTTTCCTGATTGGTCCACTGAGGATAGTGGAGTATTGAGGGCCACCACAATCATTGTGTTAGGTGCAACATGTGCTTTGAGCTTTAGTAAAGTTTCTTTTACGAATGAGGGTGCCCTTACATTTGGAGCGTAGATGTTTAGAATTGTGAGTTCTTCTTGGTGGATTCTTCCTTTGACTAGCAAGAAGTGACCTTCTGTGTCTCTTTTGATGTCTTTGGGTTGAAAGTCAATTTTATCTGATATTAAAATGGCTATTCCAGCTTGTTTCCTGTGACCATTTGCTTGCAAAATTGTCTTCCATCCTTTTACTCTAAGGTAGTGTTTGTCTTTGACTCTGAGGTGTGTTTCCTGTAAGCAGCAAAATGTAGGTTCCTGTTTCTGTATCCAGTCTGTTAGTCTATGTCTTTTTATTGGGGAATTGAGTCCATTGATATTAAGAGATATTAAGGAATAGTGATTATTACTTCCTGACATTTTTGATGTTATTTTTGTTTTTGAGTAGTTATCTTCCTTTGAGTTTGATGGAAGAAGGTTACTGTCTTGCTTTTTCTTGGGTGCAGTTTCCTTCCTTGTATTGGAGTTTTCCTCCTATTTTCCTTTGTAGAGCTGGGTTAGTGGAAAGATATTGTGTAAATTTAGTCCTGTCATGGAATATTTTGATTTCACCATCTATGTTGACTGAGAGTTTTGCTATAGTAGTCTTGGCTGACATTTGTGTTCTCTTAGGGTCTGCATGAGGTCTGCCCAGGATCTTCTAGCTTTCATGGTTTCTGGCGAGAAGTCTGGTGTGATTCTGATAGGTCTTCCTTTATATGTGACTTGGCCTTTTTCTCTTACTGCCTTTAATATTCTTTCTTTGTTTAGTACATTTGGGGTTTTGATTATTATGTGACAGGATGTATTTCTGTTCTGGTCCAGTCTGTTTGGAGTTCTGTAGGCTTCTTGTATATTCATGTACATCTCTCTCTTTAAGTTAGGGAAGTTTTCTTCCATAATATTGTTGAAGATATTTGCTGGCCCTTTAAGTTGTAGATCTTCACTCTCATCTATCCCTATAATAATTTGGTTTGGTCTTCTCATTGTGTCCTGTATTTCCTGGATGTTTTGGGTTACAAGCCTTTTGGATTTTGCATTTTCTTTGACTGTGGAGTCAATGGTTACTATGTTATCTTCAGCATCTGAGATTCTTATCTCTATCTCTTGTATTCTGTTGTTGATGTTTGCATCTAGGACCCCTGATTTCTTCCCAAGGTTTTGTATCTCCAAAGTTGCCTCCTTTTTTGATTTCTTAGTTGTTTCTACCTCTGTGTTCAGATCTTGGATGGTTTTGCTCAGTTCCTTCATTTGTTTGTTTGTGTTTTCATGTAATTATTTAATATATTTTTGTGCTCCCTCTTTCGTGACTTCTGTATGTTGTTTCACGTTCTCCTGCATTTCTTTAACTGATTTTCTCATTTCCTCTTTATTGGTTTCTGTCTGTTGGCCCATATTCTCCAGGAGTTCTTTAAGTGATTTTTGTGTTTGCATTGTAAAAGCTTCTACCCTATTGATGTTCCTCTAGGAGCATCATGACCTGTGCTTTTATATCTAACTCTTGTTTTTCTGGTGTGCTGGGGTATCCTGGACTTGCTGTGGTTGGCGAATTGGGTTCTGATGGTGCCATATTGCCTTGATTTCTGTTAATAACGTTCCTACATTTGCCTTTTGCCATCTCTTTATCTCTAGAGTTAGTTGGTCTTATTGTAGATGGCAGCCCCGCTGAAAGCACAGCACGCCTGTCCCCAGGAGACAGTGACCTTGGCTGAGCTGCTGGTACCCGGCTCTGCAGATCTCTTCTGGCAGCGTTGTCTGTGCTGGACTATGGTAGTTCTCAGTCCAAGCCCCTGACTCCAGCTGCTAGAATTCTGAGCTGTGTTCTGAGGCAAGATGGCCCCTTGCTGCTCAGAGAGTCGGCCCCAGCCGGGGTGGTCTGCTCCCGTAGCTGAGCTGTCTTTGCCCGGATCTCCTGCAGAGCTAAGCTAAGCTATATCTCTGGCCACGCACCTGACTCCAGCCGCTAGCTGTGCCCGGTGTGCCTGCTGTTTGTGCGCGGTGTCCTGAGGCAAGATGGCTGCCCCGCTGAAAGCACAGCGTGACCTTGGCTGAGCTGCTGGTACCCGGCTCTGCCAATCCCTTCTGGCAGCGTTGTCTGTGCTGGACTATGCTAGCTCTGAGTCCAAGCCCCTGACTCCAGCTGCTAGAATTCCGAGGTGTGTCCCGAGGCAAGGTGGCCCCTAGCTGCTAGCCCGCTCAGAGAGCCGGCCCCGGCCGAGGTAGTGTGCACCCGCAGCAGAGCTTTCTGTGCCCGGATCTCCTGCAGAGCTAAGCTAAGCTATATCTCTGGCCACGCACCTGACTCCAGCCGCTCGCTGTGCCCGGTGTGCCTGCTGTTTTCTCATGATCAATTTCTAGTGCCACGTTCCTACAACATCTGCCAACTTTTCCCTAATATTCTGAGACAATTCTGAGAAATTGTTCCTGAGAAATGATACTAGCCCCCTGAGATTGTTCCCCGAATACAATGCCTTTCCCCTCTTTCACCCCTCCCCACACCTGCCTGTTCCCCTTTAAAAAGCCTTGTGTAAGCTGGGCGGTGGTGGCACATGCCTGTAGTCCCAGCACTTGGGAGGCAGAGGCAGGCAGATCTCTGAGTTCGAGGCCAGCCTGGTCTACAGAGTGAGTTCCAGGACAGCCAGGGCTATATAAAGAAACCCTGTCTTGAAAAACCACAAAAAAGCCTTGTGTAAAAAATAAATTTTAACAGCTTGATCAGAATACTGTCTTGCTGTCCATCTCTCATGTCTCTTGTTTCTTGCCTTCTCCTAGGTGGTTTGGGGACCCTATTGGCTGTCCTGCATGTTGGGACACCCTGGCTCCCAATGTGGGGCCCTCATGAAGCCATCAAGGGGAAGGAGGCTGTAGGACACAAAGAAAGGGCTCTTCATGCACAACTCCAGGAGCAGATTAGGTCGAGGCTCGGTTGACCCACCAGCGCTTGGCCAGGGAAAAATTCTCCATGGCAACAAAGTCTTGAAAGGTAAGAAATGAGACAAGGATTCCCTTAGCACTCCCTATTCATTTCATGGCTCAAAGCTCTCAAGAGATGACGGGTTGGGTTAAGAAAAAGAGGTCTTAAGTACTTCTTTGAGAAGTACTTAGGATCTTAAGTATTTTATCAGACAAATTTGTCCCAGGTTCCCAGAGGAAAGAACTATAGATAAGAAAACAAGGGCTAGAATAAGTAGTTGTTTTAGAGATTGCTATGCAACTTTTGGTTTGAAAAAAAGAGTTCTAGTTACCGCCTTTAACTACTGGTCTTTGACTAGTGACATTATTCAGAATTCCTCCTGCTTCCATGATCTAGTTTCTGAAGGAGAACTCACTCTGAGAAAGTGTTCATCCAGGCCACCATCTCTGCACTCTCTAACCCTCCCACCTCTATGGTGATTAAAATGGAGGAAGGATGTTTAAAACAGTCTCTATGTCTGCTCTTTACCCTAATTTCTTTTTTTAAAAATTACTTCTTTTTTTTTGTTTTTTGTTTTTGTTTTGTTTTGTTTTTGATTTTTGAGACAAGGCTTCTCTGTATAGCCCTGGCTGTCCTAGAACTCACTCTGAAGACCAGGCTGACCTTGAACTCAGAAATCTACCTGCCTCTGCCTCTCAAGTGCTGGGATTAAAGGCGTGCACCACCACTGCCCGGCTTCCCCTAATTTCTTAAAAAGACCAAGTATCAGGAAAGTCTATCCTTTTTGAGTTCTAGTCATAATTCACGTGCTGACACTCTATCACCCAGGAAGGAAGCCAGCTTGAGGGAAAAAGCTGCCTGCCTGTGCACCCCTTCCCTACACCACTGTATGCCACATTCTCTAAATCTCTTTCTCTTTTTTATTAACTCAACAGAGGTTAAAAAAGCAGGGCGCTGGGGAGTAGCTATCAGTGGCTGCCACTGTGCCTCCCCTCCCTTCTCTGGGAGAATTCCCAGAAGAAAAAGACAAAGAGTTAAATCTTAAACAAGAGAGAAAAAAAAGCAGGTTTCAGAAAAGCAGTTTTTCCACGTGCAGGGCATTATATATAAAAAAAATTAGTCAAAAGCTATTTCAAAACTCTCCTGGGGAGGAGAGGAAAGCGGGAGACATCCTGCTTCTTCACTGGACCCTACTGGAGATATCCTTAGGTCTGGTTAGGATATTTGGGTCTCTTTGGGACATTAACTTCCCTCTCTGTCTATTGTCTGTCTTTGGTGCCCCCAAACCTGTCCATATGTGTGTCAATTTCTGTTTGTCCTTGCTGTTTGGATGATTGTTTACTGTTTCATGTTAAAAAAATGGTAAAAACCTTATCTGCTGGCAGTCCTGCCAGTTGCAGTTTACACAGCAGAGGCTGATTAAAAGTGCCTTGCGTTCTTAACTATGAGTCAAACACAGCTGGAGAAAAAGCTGCTTCTTAAAGCAGTTCTGGGCAAGTGGACTAATGGATATTTCTTCTATAAAATTTCTACCATGATGATGATTGAGTTCAAAGTGCTTTATTCCCTTAAAATTACAGCTAATTTTTTTTTGGTTTAAATTTATGAGATTCATATAATGACTTCATCTTTACTTCTAATTGGTCTTAAAGGTATACATGTTTTACATGTCTTGACTATAGAGTATAGGCTCATAAGTTATTGGACATGATTTAAAAGATATATTAATGGTAACAAAATGTAAGTTTAAGACTGACAATTCAGGGTTAGAGCTATCTTAAGCAACATGTGACATGACACAAACCCAAGAAGAACAGACCTCTAAGATATTTCTAAATTGACATGTTTTATGTGGTTCTTATCCTAGAAACTAGACTTAAAGGAATAAGATTTAAAATAATGTCTCTTCAATAAGTTACACTGTCATACATTCAAACATACAAGCTGATAGACAAACTTTGCAATGTGAAAATAATGTGTTTGCCATTATTTTTAAGGAAAAAATTGTTTAAAACTGGGTTTTGCCTTCAAAGGTGTAGTTAGGCTTTAATATTACAGGTTCCTTTGGTTATTTTACCTTCATACAATGGGGTCTGGTTACAGGCTACTCCTTGCATGATTGGTTGGTGTAGGTCTGACCTTAGAGATAATAGACTCAGATCAGAAGATTTACATTTGAGTTAATACAAAGCTCAGAGTTGCCTCAGCAGAGGCTTGAGAGATATTGCTTTTGTCTTGCAGGCCTCATGTAGAGAGTTTCTGGCCAAAAGAACATTTTTTTTTACAGATTCATACAGATGTGGTTCAAAATAAAGTTGAAACTTAGATCTATGAAATATTAATAAGGCTATATAGAAATTATAAAGGCATTAAAATTTGGACTACCCACTCCATACAAAATTATTAAAAATTTAAAGGGTTGTTTTTTGTTTTGTGGATCCTGATAATTATAAAGGCATTTGCCTCTAACTTTAAAAGAACATAAGCTAACTTTAAAAAAACCAATAAAATGATTTCATTAGAAAGTTCTTCCTCAAGAAATGGCTACAAGAAACTAAGATCTTAAAATTTTCAATATATATTGTTTATAGGACTTTGCTTTTAACAATGGGCTTTTAAAATTTTTAAGTAAATGATTTTCAAAAGATATTAAGATAAATCATTTGGGCTAAGACACTGCTTTGAGCATGCCACAAGAGGATTTAAGCCTCTGATGTTCTCAAGGTAAATATGAAATAAATATTGAGAGACATAACTTAGAGAAAGCTACTGTGTATGTTAACAGTTTATGATATACTTCTATTCCTTGACAAAGAGAACATTAATGTAAAATCTCTCCAAATAATGTTTTAACATCCTCCAATAAAGATTTGATGGATAATAAAGTATTACAAGATAAAATCATAAAAATATTAAAAAAGAATGTTTAAGAGCCTGATAAAATGTTTGTTCCTTGTTTCAAACAGCAAATTAATTATTATTGATTGTTAATTTTTTACATGGCAAGCCTTTTTAAACAAAATTAATAATTATTATCCAAAAGATAAATTGTTAAAATTTGCTTCCATACATGCTTTTTGTTTCTATACATGCATCCTAAAAAATGCATCTACTGTGGGAATAAAGCTCATATAATTAAATCACATGTTTATTCTTTTGAGTTTTCCCTTACTTCAGCACAGATGATTGAACTGGGCACTGTAGCTGCTATTTTTAAAATGTTAAAAATCAAACTTTTTCTCCACATCCTCGCCAGCACCTGTTGTCTGTTGAGTTTTTAATCTTATCCATTCTGACTGGTGTGAGGTTGTTTTGATTTGCATTTCCCTGATGACTAATGATGTTGAACACCTCTTAAGGTGCTTCTCAGCCATCCGAATTTCTTCTGGTGAAAATTCTTTGTTTAGCTCTGTACCACTGCTCTATTGTTGGTGGAATTGCAAGATGGTACAACCTCTCTGGAAATCAGTCTGGTGGTTCCTCAGAAAATTGGGGATGACACTTACAGAGGACCCTGTCATACCACTCCTGGGCATATACCCAGAGGATTCCCCTGCATGCAATAAAGACACATGCTCCAATACATTTATAGCAGCCTTATTTATAATAGTCATAAGCTGGAAGGAGCCCAGATGTCCCTCAAAGGAGGAATGGATACAGAAAATGTGGTATATTTATACAATGGAATACTACTCAGCAATTCAAAATAATGAATTCATGCAATTTGTGGGCAAATGGTTGGATCTGGAAAATATCAGTCTAAGTGAGTTAACCCAATCACAAAAGAATACACATGAATTGCAATCACTGATAAGTGGATATTAATGAGCCCAGAAGCTCTGAATACTCAAGGCAGAATTAGCAAATCAAAAGATTCCCAAGAAGAAGGAAGGAGAGGACACTGGTCCCGAAAAGACTGGTTCCAGTTTTGCAGGAGAGTACCAGAACAGAGAAAGGGTTGTGTGGTGATTGGGGAATGGGCGGGGGTAGGGGGGAAGAGGACTTATGGGACACATGGTGAGGGGGGAACTGGGAAAGGGGAAAGCCTTTGGAATGTAAACAAAGAATATAGAAAATTAAAAAAAATAAAAATCAAACTTCTAATTTATACATTATACATACACACACACACACACACATCTCATGGCTCACAATTGCTTAAAATGCTTCTTTTTTTTCAATTCTGCTAATTCTTAAATTTTACAATTATTTATACAAATACAGTTCAAATTAAAAAATTAATTAAAAATATACATATGACTATTGACAGCTTTTCCAGCCTTCCAGTTACAACTGTTTTACAGAAAGAGCAACTAAAAATAGTTAGTCATTATATATATTATTTTCTATATTAAATATTTCAAATCAATTTAAGATAAATGTTATAACTGACTAATACAGTCAGTCATTTGAGATGTTTTTTTAAACAATTTATTATTAGTCATGTTACTGAGATTCTTTATAATCCTCAAGAGCAAGATATCATGGAACAGGCCTATAGAACTTTAAAACAATATTTTTATAAATAAAAAAGGAGAGAATCATATCTCTGTATATCACAAAAATTTAAAATTTTCAATGCCAGGGAACTCTCTAAATGTGAAGAAGAGGGCATATTTGTGTTTTTTCTGCAGGATGCCAAAGAAACATGGTAGCTGCCAGAGTATGCTAATGCTGAGAGAAAGGATGATGCTGATTATAATCATTAAAAATGGCCGCAGTCCTCAACAGCTTTGGATGACTCCTACTAATGCTACCATCACAGACATCTACAGACTCAATATCCCTTTTTGCATGGCAATTTTATTTAGCTAAAAATTAGACAAAGTATAAACAGATTAAAGGGAAAATATTGGCTACTGCTGATTGCCCCCCTTCAGGGTATCAAAAGGCCATATATTTACATTTTACAGATTTCAAGTATAGACCAGATAGAACGTGGCCTGCCATTTGTTTTCTTTAAGACATTCACAGGATTTACTTTGGTTGTTTGGGACCCTTGGGAGAGCCTCTGGACTTCTCCTCATGGGATTTCATCTATGTAAAACATAATGTTATACACCCAGCTAGTTTTCAAACAGATGATGAGTCCTGCAAAGCCTCTAATCCCTCTACAAAGGGATGGTGCACATCTTTACAAATTAAGTTTATCACCTATGCAAAATCTCCCAATATATATTGGCAAAAAAGGTTATGAATGGGATCTTCGCCTCTACTTACTTGGTGTACTGGCTAGTTTTGTGTGTCAACTTGACACAGGCTGGAGTTATCATAGGAAAAGGAACACTTCAGTTGAGGAAGTGCCTCCATGAGATCCAGCTGTGGGGCATTTTCTCAATTAGTGATCAAGTGGGGGAGGGCCCCTTGTGGGTGGTACTCTGTCTGGGCTGGTATTCTTGGGTTCTATAAGAGAGCAGGTTGAGCAAGCCAGGGGAATCAAGCCAGTAAGGAACATCCCTCTATGGCCTCTGCATCAGCTCCTGCTTCCTGACCTCCTTGAGTTCCAGTCCTGACTTCCTTTGGTAATGAACAGCTGTGTGGAAGTGTAAGATCAATAAACCCATTCCTCCCCAACTTGCTTCTTGGTCATGAAGCTTGTGCAGGAATAGAAACCCTGACTAAGACACTTGGCTTTGATGCAGGTATTATTTTCTCTATTAAGCCCCTTAAAGAGCCTTTACATCATGCTCAGCCAGTCCCAATGGGACCTAATACTGTGTTGGTACCTCGTCCTATTCCTCCTAAAGGAATTGACAAGGACACCATCCGTGATCCCCCCCTCTCTCTCTCTCTCTCTGCATTTCATTCAGTAACTTTTTAATTACACAATAATGTTCTGTAAACCCACAATCTTCTTAAAGTCTAATCAGTTATTCTTTTTATTGTATTTTTTTAAATTTTATTTTCTATATTCTTTGTTTACATTCCAAAGGCTTTCCCCATTCCCAGTTTCCCCTCACCATATGTCCCATAAGTCCTCTCCCCCCAACTATTCCCCAATTAACCCCCCCCCACCATTTCTCTGTTCTGGATCTACAAAACTGGATCCAATCTTTTCAGGCCAAGGGTCCTCTCCTTTCTTCTTCTTGGGAATCATTTGAATTGCTAATTGGGCCTTGAGTATTTAGGGCTTCTGGGCTCACTAATATCCACTTATCAGTGATTGCATTTCATGTGTATTCTTTTGTGATTGGGTTAACTCGCTTAGGATGATATTTTCCAGATCTAACCATTCGCCTACAAATGGCATGAATTCATTATTTTTAATTGCTGAGTAGTATTCCATTGTATAAATATACCACATTTTCTGTATCCATTCCTCCTTTGAGGGACATCTGAACTACTTCCAACTTCTGGCTATTATAAACAAGGCTTCTATGAACATTGTGGAGCATGTGTCTTTATTGCATTCAGGGGAATCCTCTGGGTATATGCCCAGGAGTGGTATGCCAGGGTCCTTTGGAGGTGACATGCCCAGTTTTCTGAGGAACTGCCAGATTGATTTCCAGAGCAGTTTTACCATTTTGCAATCCCACCAACAGTGTAGGAGTGTTCCTCTTTCTCATCCCCGCCAGCACCTGTTGTCTCTTGAGTTTTTAATCTTATCCATTCTGACTGGTGTGAGGTGGAATCTCAGTGTTGTTTTGATTTGCATTTCCCTGATGACTAATGATGTTGAACATCTCTTAAGGTGTTTCTCGGCCATCTGAATTTCTTCTGGTGAAAATTCTTTGTTTAGCTCTGTACCCCATTTTTTGATAGGTTATTTGGTTCTTTGGGGTCTAACTTCTTGAGTTCTTTGTATATATTGGATATTATCCCTCTGTTGGATGTGGGGTTGGTGAAGATCTTTTCCCAGTTTGTTGGTTGCCGTTTTGTCCTTCTGACAGTGTCCTTTGCCTTACAGAAACTTTGTAATTTTATGAGGTCCCATTTGTCAATTCTTGATCTTAGAGCATAAGCTATTGGTGTTCTGTTCAGGAACTTTACCCCTGTGCCCATGTCCTCCAGGGTCTTCCCCAGTTTCTTTTCTAATAGTTTCAGTGTGTCTTGTTTTATGTGGAGGTCCTTGATCCACTTGGAGTTGATCTTAGTACAAGGAGATAAGGATGGGTCGACTCGCATTCTTTTGCATGTTGACCTCCAGTTGAACCAGCACCATTTGTTGAAAAGGATATCTTTTTTCCACTGGATGGTTGTGGCTCCTTTATCAAAGCTCAAGTGACCATAAGTCTATGGGTTCCTTTCTGGGTCTTCAATCCTATTCCATTGATCTACTTGCCTGTTGCTGTACCAATACCATGCAGTTTTTAACACAATTACTCTGTAGTACTGCTTGAGGTCAGGGATATTTATTCCCCGAGAAGTCCTTTTATTGTTGAGAATAGTTTTAGCTATCCTGGATTTTTTGTTGCTCCAGATGAATTTGAGAATTTCTCTTTCTAGATCTATGAAGAATTGAGTTGGGATTTTGATGGGGATCACATTGAATCTGTAGATTGCTTTTGGCAAGATGGCCATTTTTACAATATTGATCCTGCCAATCCAGGAGCAAGAAATATTTTTCCACCTTCTGAGGTCTTCTTCGATTTCTTTCTTCAAGGACTTGAACATCCTGTCATACAGGTCTTTTGCCCGTTTGGTTAGAGTCACACCAAGGAACTTTATGGTGTTTGTGGCTACTGTGAAGGGTGTTATTTCCATAACTTCTTTCTCAGCCTGCTTGTCCTTTGAGTACAAGAAGGCTACTGATTTGCTTGAGTTAATTTTATAACCAGCCACTTTGCTGAAGTTGTTTATCAGCTTTAGAAGTTCTCTGGTGGGGTTTTTTGGGTCGCTTAAGTAAACTATCATATCGTCTGCAAATAATGATAGTTTGACTTTTTCCTTTGAATTTGTATCCCTTTGACTTCCTTATGTTGTCTAATTGCTCTCACTAGAACTTCAAGTACTATCTTGAAAAGATATGGAGAGGGCAGCCTTGTCTAGTCCCTGATTTTAGTGGGATTGCTTCAAGTTTCTCTCCATTTATTTTGATGTTGGCTACTGGTTTGCTGTAGATTGCTTTTACTATGTTTAGGTATGGGCCTTGAATTCCTGCTCTTTCCAAGACTTTTAGCATGAAAGGATGCTGATTTTTTTCGAATGCTATTTCAGCATCTAATGAGATGACCATGTGGTTTTTTCTTTTAGTTTGTTTTTATAGTGGATTATATTGATGGATTTTCATATATTGATCCATCCCTGCATCACTGGGATGAAGCCTACTTGATCATGGTGAATGATCGTTTTGATGTGCTCTTGGATTTAGTTGGCAAGAATTTTATTTAGTATTTTTGCATCAATATTCATAAGGGAAATTGGCCTGTAGTTCTCTTTCTTTGTTGGAAATTTGTGTGGTTTGGTAACAGCGTAATTGTGGCTTCGAAGAATGAGTTGGGCGGTGTCCCTTCTGTTGCTATTTTGTGGAATAGTTTGAAGAGTATTGGTGTTAAGTCTTCTTTAAATGTCTGGTAGAATTCTGCACTAAAACCTTGTGGTCCCGTACTTTTTTTGGTTGGGAGGCTTTCTATAACCCTTTCTATTTCATTAGGGGTTATGGGATTATTTAGCTGATCTAACTGATCTTGATTTAATTTTGGTATTTAGTATCTGTCTAGGAAATTGTCCATTTCCTCCAGATTCTCCAGTTGTGTTGAGTATAGACCTTTGTAGTAGGATCTGATGATCTTTTGAATTTCCTCAGTTTCTGTTGTTATGTCCCATTTTCATTTCTAATTTTGTTAATTTGGAGACTGTCTCTGTGTTCTTTGGTTAGTCTGGCTAAGGGTTAATCTATCTTGTTGATTTTCTCAAAGAACCAGCTCCTGGTTTTGTTGATTCTTTGTATGGTTTCTTCGTTTCTACTTGATTGATTTCAGCCCTGAGTTTGATGATTTCCTGTCTTCTACTCCTCCTGGGTGAATTAGCTTCTTTTTCTTCCAGGGCTGTAAGGTGTGCCGTTAACCTGCTAGTGTATGCTCTCTCCAGTTTCTTTGTGGATGCACTTAGAGCTATGACTTTTCCTCTTAGCACTGCTTTCATTGTGTCCCATAGATTTGGGTAGGTTGTACCTTCATTTTCATTGAATTCTAAAAAGTCTTTGATTTCTTTTTTATTTCTTCCTTGACCAAGGTGTCATTGAATAGAGTATTGTTCAGTTTCCATGTGTATGTGGGCTTTCTGTTGTTTTTGTTCCTATTGAAGACCACTCTTACTACATGGTCATCTGAGAGGAGGCACAGGATTAGCTCGATCTTCTTGTATTTGTTGACATCTGTCTTGTGACCAATTATATGATCAGTTTTGCAGAAGGTATCATGCAGTGCTGAGAAAAAGGTATATTCTTTTGCTTTAGTATGAAATGTTCTCTCTCTATATATATATCTGTTAAATCCAATTGTTCCAAAGTTTCAATGAGTTTCACTGTGTCCCTGTTTAGTTTCTGCTTTCCTGATCGGTCCATTGAGGAGAGTGGAGTGTTGAAGTCGCCCACAATTATTGTATTAGGTACAATGTGCGCTTTAAGCTTTAGTAAAGTTTCTTTTACGAAAGAGGGTGCCCTTGCATTTGGAGCATAGATGTTCAGTATTGAGAGCTCTTCTTGGTGGATTTTCCCTTTGACCAGCAAGAAGTAACCTTCTGAGTCTCTTTTGATGACTTAGGTTGGAAGTCAATTTTATCTGATATTAGAATGGCTACTCCATCTTGTTTCCTGAGACCATTTGCTTGTAAAATTGTCTTCCAGCCTTTTACTCTAAGGCAGTGTTTGTCTTTAACACTGAGATGTGTTTCCTGTATGCAGCAAAATGTAGGGTCCTGTTTCCGTATCCAGTCTGTTAATCTATGTCTTTTTATTGGGGAATTGAGTCCATTGACGTTAAGAGATATTAAGGAATAGTAATTATTGCCTCCAGACATTTTTGAAATTATATTTATTTATCTTATTTATTTTTTATATTCGAGAGGTTCTATAGGCTTCTTGTGTATTCATGGGCATCTCTCTCTTTAGGTTGGGGAAGTTTTCTTCCATAATTTTGTAGAAGATATTTGCTGGCCCTTTAACTTGTAAATCTTCACTCTCATCTATACCTATAATCCTTAGGTTTGGTCCTGGATTTCCTGCATGTTTTGCATGTTTTGGGTTACAACCTTTTTGCATTTAATATTTTCTTCCACTGTTGAATCAATGGTTTCTATGGTATCTTTCTCATCTGAGATTCTGTCTTCTATCTCTTGTATTCTACTGTTGATATTTGCATCTATGGCCACTGATTTCTTCCCAAGGTTTTCTATCTCCAATGTTGTCTCCCTCTGTGATTTCTTAGTTGTTTCTACTTCTGCTTTTAGAACCTGGATGGATATGCTCAGATCTTTCACTTGCTTGATTCTGTTTTCATGTATTTCTTTAAGAGATTTTTGTGTTTCCTCTTTCATAGCTTCTACTTGTTGTCCCACGTTCTTCTGTATTTCTTTAAGTATTTTTGTGTTTCCTCCTTATTGGCTTCTGTTTTTTGATCCATATTCTCCTGAATTTCTTTAAGTGATTTTTGTATTTGCTTTGTAAAGGCTTCTAACTTTTGATCCATTTTCTCCTGTATTTCTTTAAGAGATTTATTTATGTATTCTGCTATATGCATCCTGACCAGTGATTTTAGATCCAAGTCTTGTTTTTCTGGCTTTACTCCAATATGTGGCGGATGGAGGAAAGTGATGCAATTTTGGCAATCAAGAGCTATTTTGCTAGCTTGGGCTAGAGAGAGACCAAATTTTGTTGGAGAGATTTGGAGGGCAAATGGAATTGCTGATGGAATTGTTGTGCTTGATCAAAGGGTGTTATATGAAAGATAAAAGGCTGACAGGTGCTACTATCCACTACATTGTTACCTGCACACAAAGGCCCAGGAAGGCCTGTGTGTGCTTGGATGTGTTGAACAAAGAACTTGCAATGTCTGGCTAATATTAGTTTCTGCAATTCCTTAAAAAGAAGGCACACTGTACTAGATGCTTTAATATGTCCCGCAGTTTCAAGCATGCATACAGCATTAAACACATATGCAGAATCAGAAATAAGATTAAAGGGACCAGATATATTTTTAAATATCTCAATAACTATTTTGCATTCCACGGCTTGAGGAGTATCAGGATGATACTGGAAAAGCACTGGATCTTCATTATCAATTACATATGCCCCACAACCTGTCTGATCCACCTGTAGAAACATCTGGGGCTACTGCTAATGGTTGAGAAGAAGTAACTTTTGGAAAAACCACTGGATGTTCTTTATAAAACTGTATTAAAGGGTCCTTGGGATAGTGGTTGTCAATACTACCAGGGAAACTACAGCGAAGTATGGCCCATTCGTCAGTTGTGGCACACAATACTTCCACTTGTTGACTAGTATAGGGAACAATAATACTGTTAGTAGGTTTTCCAAAATATTGAAGACAGTTTTTAACTCCTAGTAAGGACAAGTCTGCGATCACAGTAGGATAATGTTCCAGTGTTTTAGCAGGAGATATCTTAGGATAAATCCAGAGTAAAGGGCCATTCTGCCATAGCAATGCTGATGGCTGTATAGTTGTTTTCATGATACAGAGTAAGATATCTAAAGTTGAGTCAATTCTTGTTAGCATAGCTGATGACAACTGTCTTTCTACCTTTTGCAATGCTAATCGGGCTTCATTAGTAAGTGTCCTAGGAGAATCAAGGGCTGAATCTCCCTTCAAAATATTATATAATTGTTGTAGTTCATAGTTAGAAATTTTCAAATAAGGACATATCCAATTGATATCACCTAATAACTTTTGGAAATCATTCAAAATTTTTAACTCGTCTTTATCGAAGTTCCACCTTTAGCGGCCTAATGGATTCAGGTCTAATTTGTGCTCCTAAATAGTCACATATTTGTCCCTTTTGTACCTTCTCTGGAGCAATTTGGAGTCCATGTTGTTGTAACATTTTGACCAATTTTACATAAGCTTCTTCTAATATTGATTGATCCTTAGCACATAATAAAATGTCATCCATATAAAGTAAACTTTTAATCTTTGGATATGATATTCGAAGCGGGGCAATAGCTTGACTAACACCTGCGCACTGACTTGTTTACTTCATGGCGCCGGATGTCGGCGCTGGCTGGATGTTTGCGCCGTCGGCTCCCCACACATTCCTTTAGGTAAAACTACCCATTCATATCTCTGGTCTGGTTCCTCATGATTAATGGATGGAATAGTGAAAGCAAACCTGACACTATCTTGAGGAGCCAAAGGGATAGAAAAGAAGCAATCTTTTATATCGATGCTAATAATTCGCCAATATTGTGGGAGAGCAGAGAGCAATGGAAGGCCTCATTGTACAGGCCCCATAATTTGCATTTGTTGATTAATTGCTCGAAGGTCATGCAATAACCTCCATTTGCCTGATTTCTTTTTAATAACAAAGATAGGAGTATTCCACAGTGATGTGGTGGGTTTAATATGTCCTTGTTCCAGTTGCTCTTTGACTAAATGTTTTGCTGCTGTTAATTTCTCAGAGGACAAGGGTCACTGAGGAACCCACCCTGGCTCCTCTGTTTTCCAACTGATGGGAATGCCTCCCTCAGTGGGCCCTAGGAAAAACCCAGGCCTTGCCTACCATTATTACTTGTGGGGTGTACTGGGTCCACTCCACCTTGAAGATTTTTACCAATGCCTCTCCCTGGGATGTGACCCATTCTCCTCATTATATCCTGTGCAGCTGGAGAGTATTCACTGGTAAGTTTGACTCCCATATCGCTTAACAGATCTCGCCCCCATAGTGAGATAGGTAAGTCCAGGATGTACGGCTGGATCTTTCCTGACCTACCTTCTCCATCCTTCCATGTTAATTCTTTTGTGCTTATTTTAGGCGCATTTTCAAAGCCCAGTCCTCTAAGTGTTTGCTCTGAAGCTTTTGTCGGCCAGGTAGCAGGCCAGTCTTTAATGGAAATGATACTTTTATCTGCTCCAGTATCTTACAGACCCAAAATATGTTTTCCTTCTATAATAATTTCAATAACAGGATGTGTGTCCATATTCATGGAAAGATAAGTGAGGCGAGTTCCAGTGGACCCAAAACCTCTGTCCCCTCTGATCTTGGCATTGGCTGGGAAAAGTTTATGTTTGCTAGGTAATAATAATAATTGAGCGATTTTATCTCCAGGAGAGATAGCTATAATACCTCTGGGTGATTCCACCATAATTTTCACTGTGCCTGTATAATCAGAGTCAATGATGCCAGGTATCACTACCAAACCCCTTAAAGCAGAGGAGGATCTCCCTAATAATAATCCCACAGTATCTGAGGGAAGGGGTCCCTGAAAATCTGTCTCCACTAGCTGGACTCCCATCTGGGGTGTTAATACGAGTCTGGCAGTGGAACAGAGGTCCAACCCTGCTGAACCCGCAGTGGCTCGCCTCGGTCCTTCGGATGACAAAGGGAGGGCCACTGCTCCTGTTGTTTTCCCCCTTGCTCACGGCCCCATATATTTGAGGGCCCTGGGGTTGAGGGCCCCTCTGCCCATTTTTTGGATGTGCCCCAACATATCCCTGTTGTAAAGGCTGACCATCTAAAGTTTTTGTAGACCTACACTCATTTACCCAATGATTTCCTTTTTTACATCTGGGACACAATCCAGGTTTATTTCTTCCTCCTGTTGTTGGGGATTGATTAGGACAGTCACATTTAAAGTGACCTGTTTTTCCACACTTAAAGCACTTTCCATTTCCTGAACCAACTTTTCTTGTTGCACTTAGAAAAGCTGCAGCGAGGCCCGCATTAGTTACTGGGCCTCCAATCTCTCTGCAAACTTTCATCCATGCCTCCAAACCCTTATGTTTATATGGGGTTATAGCATTGTGGCATTCTTTGGTACATTGCTCATAAACTAGTTGTTTAATAAAAGGCATGGCTTGATCTGCGTCTCCAAAAATCTTTGCTGTAGCATCCACCATTCTAGCTAGCCTGTAAGCCTTTGTCAGTACTCTTGGGAGACCAACTCTCTTCTTTCATGGTCTGTGCATAGAAAGCTGTGAAGCCTCCCAGCCCCCTGGTGCAAATGGCAGCCTGAAGACCTCTGTTCCAGCTGCTCCACTGTTCATATGCACTCCTAGTTGTTCCCCTCCAGAGAGAAGGTGGAGAGCTTACCTCCACGCTGAGAACAGAAAGAGCTGCTGGGTGACCACTCTCTCCTGGCAGGCTGTGCACAGAAAGCTGTGGAGTTGCCTGGCTACCTGGTGCAAAGAGTGGCAGAAAGACTTCTGTCTCAATAGCACCATCTTGTGTCAAGAATTTATTACTCAAAATTTACACCCAGTCAGAAAAATGTACTCCTCTCTTATTATTTATTACCTAGTTGATTTACATTTAGCAGCACCTAGTGAAGATTTAATTACTCAAATATTTCTCACTATCTCATTTTACTTATAGCATAATCAGCTGAAAATGTCCTCAGTGGTAAGTGGGAGACATAGCTTACTTTTTTTTTAACTGCTGTTTTTAATACAGTCATCTTTGGAAGAAAGATGCAATCTCTTAATGGAAAATAGTTCTGTGGGAAAATATTATAAATAGGTACTTGAATAATTTTACCCAATAAATCAGTCTTATTGGTAATTACTATATCCCAAGCTTATATAAATAAAATGACACAATGTCTCTTTGCAAAACCTAATATTCTGGCCTGGCAAAATCACATGCTAACAAGTACTTCAGCTGTATCATTACATGTTCCCTCCAATTAAGCTGCTATGGAACTCTTGGAAACAGAAATGTTTTCTTCACTCATTTTCTTATTTAAAAAATTTAAATCATATTGTTTATTTATATTGAAAATGTTGCTCCCTTCCTTCTCCTCCCTTCCTGAGTTCTTTATCCTATGTTCCCTTGCCTTTGCTTCTGAGATGGTGGTTCCCCACTCCTCCACTTCTCCTACCTCACTATTTCCAGCATCCCCATTCTGTAGAGTATCATGTTTCTATAGTGTTTGGAGCATCCTCTCCCATTGATGTCCAAAAAGGCACTCCTCTGCTACATATGTGCCACAGACCTTGAATCAGCCCATGTATGCTTTTTGGCTGGTGGCTTAGTTTCTGGGAGCTCTGAGGAGTCTGGGTTATTTGATACTGTTGGTCTTTTATTGGTTTCCATCCTGTTAAGCTCCTTCAATCCCTTCCCTAACTTTTCCATAGAGGTCCCCTGCCTCAGTCCAATGTTTGTCTGTAAAGATCTGCATCTGTCTCAGTCAGCTGCTGGTAGAGCCTCTCAAAGAACAGACATGCTAGGTTCCTATCTCAGAGCACAACATGGCATCAGTAATAGTGTCAGGGATTGGTCCCTGTGAATAGGATAGGTCCCAAGAAGAGCCTGTGACTGGTTAGTCATTCCTTCAGTCTGTGCTCAAATTTTCTCCCTGCATTTTCTTTTGACAGGACCAATTCTGGGTCAAGCACTTGGAATATGGGTGAATGGCCCATATCTCAACAGGGGAACATGTCTACCTACTGCAGGTGTTTGGATCTCTTCAGGTTCCCTCTCCACACTGTTGAGTATTTTGACTAAGATGATCCTCATTGAGTCCCAGGTTTCTGTGGCATTCCAGAGGACCTTTCTGTCCCCTAATACCCACTGCTATTCATTCTTTGTTATTTCTATTCACTCTTCTGTCCCTCTGGGCTTCTTGCATGTCTCCCCTATACATGCTCCAGCCTCCCTTTCCCCCCTCTCAACTCCCACACCGTCTGCTACCTCTTTCTGCCTCCTTCCAAGTAGGATAGAGACATCCACATTTGGGCCTGCCTTTCTGTTAAACTTTATAGGGTTTGTGAATTGTATCATGAGTATTCTGTACTTTTTGCCTGATATCCATTGTCCTTCTTGGCTAATATTTCTGAGGAACCACCAGATTGAGTACCAGGGTGATTTTTTTTACCAGTTTTCAATCCTCTGAACAAGGGAGGAGTGTTTTTCCTTCTCCACATCCTCCCCAATGTGGACTGTCACTTGAGTTTTTAATCTTATCCATTCTGATTGGTGTAAGGTGGAATCTCAGAGTTGTTTTGATTTGCATTTCCCTGATGACTAAGGATATTGAACATTTCTTGAAGCATTTCTCAGCCATTGGAGATTCCTGAGTTGAGAATTCTGTTTAGCTCTGTAACCCATATTTTAATTGGAGGCTAACTTCTTGACTACTTTATATATTTTGAATATTAGCCCTCTATCAGGTGAAGGGTTAGTGAAGATCTTTTCCAATCTGTAGGTTTCCCTTTTGTCCTATTGACAGTGTCCTGTTCCTTACAGAATGTTTCAGTTGCAGGAGGTTCCATTTATCAATTGTTAATGTTAGAGCCCGAGTCATTGGTGTTCAGTTCACAAAATTTTCCCTGTACCAATACATTTGAGGCTACTTCTAAGTTTGTATTCTATTAAGTTCTGTGTTTCTGGTTTTGTGTTGAGTTCCTTGATCAACTTGGACTTGAAATTTGTATGAGCTGATAAATATGAATCAATTTGCACTCTTCTACATACAGACCATCAGTTAGACCAGCATGAATTTTTATTGAATATATTCTTCATTTATATTTCAAATGTTATACCCCTTCCCAGTTCCCCCCCTACCTGAAAACCCTCAACCCATCCTCCCACACCCTGCCTTCAGGAATATGCTCCTCCACCCAACCCACTCCCACAACTCCTACTCAATTTCTCCACACTGGGACCTCGATTGAGTCTTCACAGGACCAAGGACCTCTCCTTCTACTGATGCTCAACAAGGCACTCTTCTGCCACTCTTTTGGCTGGAACCATGTGCACCCCTTTGTTGATGGCTTAGTCTCTGGGAGCCCTGGGGCACCTGGTTGGTTGACATAATTGTTTTCCCCATGGGGCTGCAACCCCCCACCCCCAGCTCCTCCAGTCTGCCCTCCAACTCCTCCATTGTGACCTTTGAGCTCAGTTCAATGGTTGGCTGTATCTGTAAGGCTCTTGCAGGGCCAGTCCAAAGGACACTCAAAATAGGCTACTTTCAATATGCACTTCTTCTCATCTGTAATAGATTTGGAATTTGGTGACTGTTTATAGGATGAATTCCCAGGTATGACAGTCCCTGGGGGGGGGGTTCTTTCCTTCAGTCTCTGCTCCAGATCAATTTGTTTCTCTTTGTAATAATACCAGGAAGTGTTGGACACTATTGTTCTGTAGTACAGCTTGAGTTCAGGGATAGTGATTTCCTGAAAAGTTCTTTTATTGTTGAGAATAGTTTTGGATATCCTGGATTATGTTTTTTCCTTATGAAGTTGGGAATTGCTCCTTCCATGTCTGTGAAGAATTGTGCTGGGATTTTGATGGGAATTGTACTGAATCTGTAGATTGCTTTTCATCAGATGGCCATTTTTACTATGTTAATTCTACGGATCCATGAGCATGGTAGGTCTTTCTATTGTCTTGTATCTCCTCCAATTTCTTACTTCAGGGGCTTCAAGTTCTTGTCATATAGATCTTTCACTTGGTTGGTTCGTTACACCAAGATATTTTATATTATTCTTGGCTATTGTAAAGGGCATTGTTTCCCTATTTTCGGTATCAGTCCATTTATCATTTGTATAAAAAAGAAAGCTACTGATTTGTTTGAGCTAATTTCATATCCAGACACTTTGCTGAAGTTGAAGGAGTTCTCTTGTAGAATTTTGGGGGCTGTTTATATGTACTATCATATCATGTGAATAAGGACATCCTGGCTTCTTCCTTTCTCCTTGATCTCTTTTAGTTTTCTTATTGCTCTAGATATAACTTAAAGTACTACAGTGGATAAATATGGATAGAGTTGGCAGCCTTGTCTTGCCCATGATTTCAGTAGGATTGCTTCACATTTCTCTCCAGTTAATTGGATGTTGGTTGTTAGTTTGCTGTATATTGCTTTTATTATGTTTAGGTTGGCCATGAATTCCTGATCTCTGTAAACATGCAAAATTAAGGAGTAGAGTATTTTGTCAATGGATTTTTAGTATCTAATGAGATGATCATGTGTTTTTTCTTTCAGTTTGTTATTATAGTGGAATAAGTTGATGGACTTTCATATATTGAAACATTCTTGCATCCCGGAATTGAAGCCTACTTGATCATGCTGAATGGCTTGTTTTAATATGTTCTTGGGTTTCATTTGAAAATTTTATTGAGTATTTTTGAATCAATATTCATAAGCAAAGTTGGACTGAAATTCTCTTTCTTTGTTGCAACTTTGTGTTATTTTGCTATCAGAGTGACTGTGGCCTCACAGAATGAATTAGGTAGTGTTTCTTCTGTTTCTATTTTGTGGAATATTTTGAGGAGTATTGGTAATGGCTCTTTTTGTAGGTCTGGTAGAATTTTGCCTTGTGCATTGTTTATTTGAGATGATTTTAATGACATCTTGTATTTCCTTACTTCCCCATAATTATATAGTTATGCGGCTATTTGTGTAGTTTACCTGATCTTGATTTGACTTTGGGATGTGGTATCTGTCTAGAAAACGATACACTTCTTTAAGATTTCAATTTTTGAATATAAACTTTTGTAGAAAGATATGATTTTTAAAAATTTCCTCATCTACTTTATATGTTCCTTTTCATTATTTTTTAAAATTTGGAAACTGTTTCTGTACCCTTTAGGTAGTTTAGTTAAACGTTTATCTATCTTGTTGATTTTTGCAAGGAGCCAGGTCTTTGTTTTATTGATTCTATTTATTGTTTTCTTTGTTTATAACTGATTTCAGCCCTCAGTTTGATTATTTCCTTCTTTCTACTCACCGTGTGTACATTTTCTTCCTTTTGTTTTAATGCATTTAGGTGTGTAGTTAAATTTATTGTGTAGGATCACTCCAATTTCTTTATGATGGCATTAGTACCATGAGTTTTCCACTTAGTACTGATTTTGATGTGTCCCATCAATTTGGGTATTCTGTGCTTTCATTGTCAATAAATTTTAGAAAGTCTTTAATTGTTTTCTTTATTTCTTCCCTGACCAAGTTGTCATTGAGCATAGAGATTATTTTCCATGAGCGTGTGGGTTTTCCGTTCTTTTTCTTGTTATTGAAGTCCATCTTTAGTCCATGGAAATCTGACTGATTTCTGGGATTATTTCAATGTTCTTGTATCTGTTGAGGCTTATTTTGTGTCTGATTATATAGTCAACTTTGGAGAATGTTCCATGAAGTGCTAAGAAGTAAATTCTTTTCTATAGGGGTGAAATATTCTGTTGCTGTCTGTTAAATCCATTTGCTTCATTAATTCTGTTCTTTATTTTCTGTTTAAATGATGTGTCCATTGGTGGGAGTGAGGTATTGAAGACCCCCACTATTATTGTGTGAAGTGAATATTTATTTTGAGCTTTAGTAAAGTTTCTTTTATGAATGTGGGTGTCCTTGAATTGGGGAATATAATTTCAGAATTGAGACTTCATTTTGGTGGATTTTTCCTTTGATGAGTATGAAGTTCCATCTCCATCTCTTTTGTTTGAAAGTCTATTTCATTGGATATTCAAATGGTGACTCTAGCTTGTTTCTTGGGACCATTTTCTTGGAAAAATTTCCAGCCTTTTACTCTGAAGTAGTCTCTGTCTTTGTCAGTGAAGTGTGTTTCTTGTATGCAACAAAATTCTGAATCCTGTTTATGTAGCCAATCTGTTAGCCTGTGTCTTTTTATTGTGGAATTGAGTCTATTGATTTTGAGAGATATTAAGGACCAATGATTATTAGTTCCTGTTATATTTATTTATTTTCTTGATACTAGTGTGTGTGTGTGTGTGTGTGTGTGTGAGATTTTCTTCTTTTGGGTTTGTTGCGAGATTATTATTTTCTTGTGTTTTCTTGCGTGTATTTTATGCATTGAAGTATTTTCTTCTAGTATACTCTGTAGGGCTGGATTAGTAGCAAGATACTGTTTAAATTTGGTTTTGTCCTGGAATACGTTGGTTTCTCCATCTATTTGTGACATAGAATTTTGTTGGGTATAGCCTGTACTGGCCTTTGTGTTCTCTTATGTTCTGTACAACACGTGTCCAGGGTCTTCTGGATTTTTCCACCTGTTGAGAAGTTTGGTGTAATTCTGATAGCTCTGCCTTTACATAATACTTTGTCTTTTTACCCATATAGCTTTTAATATTGTTCT
The DNA here is from genome assembly GCA_964023405.1 of Apodemus agrarius. Lineage (NCBI taxonomy): Eukaryota > Metazoa > Chordata > Mammalia > Rodentia > Muridae > Apodemus > Apodemus agrarius. The sequence goes on from OZ030028.1 coordinate 30,002,648, forward strand.
TTTTTCTGTGGCTTTAATGTTTTGATTATTTTGTGAGGCGAGGATTTTCTTTTCTGTTTCTATGTATTTAGTGTTTTGTGGTCTTTTTGTATGTTTATGGACATCTCTTTCTTTAGGTTAGGAATGTTTTCTTCTATGATTTTATTGAAGATGTTTTCTGGGCCTTTGTACTCAGAATCTTCTATTCCTATTATTCATACATTTGATCTTTTCATTGTGTTCTGGATTTCCTGAATGTTTTGAAATAGGAACCTTTTACACTTTGTAGTTTCTTTGACCAGTGTGTCAATATCTTTTATGGTATCTTCTATGCCTGAGATTCTCTCTTCCATCGCTTGTATTTTGCTGGTTATGCTTGCATCTGCAGTTCCTGATTTCTTTTATATATTTTTTTACATTTTCATGGTGGCCTACATTTGTGATTTCATTATTGTTTTGATTTCCAGTTTTATGTCTTAGAGTGTTTTGACCAATTCCTTCACCTGGTTGATGGTGTTTTCCTGTGTTTCTTTAAGGGATTTATTTGTTCTTTCTTTAAGACTTCTACCTGTTTGCCTGTGTTTTTCTATATTTCTTTTAGGGAGTTATTTTCATCCTCCTTAAAGGGCTCAATCATTTTCATGAGATGGAATTTTATGTAGAATCTTGCTTCTCAGGTGTGTTTGGGTATTCTGATGATGTTGAATTACTTTGGCTTCTGTTGCTTATTGGCTTCTGACTGTCTCTGATATTAACTGCCCTGGGTGTCTCTGACTGGAGCTGGCCTCCTTGGAGATAGGTAAACCTCTATAACATGGGTTAGAGCAGGTATCCTTGGAGGAAGGCTGTGCTATCTCTTCTTTGGTACAGTCTATTCTGTCCCTGGTTAGAGGAGGCATCCTGTGTTCCTGGTTTGCCACTCCTCTTGTATCCCTTGTTAGGGGAGACTTCCTGTGTTACTGGTTAGGGTGAACCTCCTGAGAGACAGCCAGACTCTTTGTGGTATGAGGGCAGGGCTTGTCTCAGTTGCTGATGGTGGTACAGACTGGAGGGCAGATGGGGATCCCAGAGAGGAGATAGATACACTTTGAGCCTTTACTGACTATTGATAGGCTGCTCTCATTGCCATTATATCATATTCTGCTGATACTTTAATTCAAATTTGTCAATACTACTTTCTAATCATTTTATCCTTTGTATGAGGTACACAATCCCCACAGCAAGTACTATGTTTCTTAGTGAGAGTTCCTCTGGAAAGGCTGATGTTATACATGAAAAAGACATTCATACTACTTTGTATGATTCAGTTATATCTTCTCAGAGCATAGACATTTTCATTCCCTTAACCTCTAAACATTTACTCTGACAGTGTACATGACATTCAGTTTTTTCATATAATTCCTGTTAGCTTATAAAATTTACTGAGATTGAAGAGATGCGTCCCTTGTTTCAGAATGTCAAGCAAAAGCTTCAGAATCAGGAAATTCTCTTTATTTTCTCCAAAATTTTCAAGCACTAGTCTTTCTGCTTTCTTGGATGGAAGTCAAGCTATATATCCAGCGTACTATTATTCCACTAAGATGCTATCTGAGTTTTCTCAGTTTAAGCAAACTACAGACTCATTCAATTCTCCATCATCCCTCTGCTATACCTAAGCCTCAATTTCAGCTATCTAATGTTGCCTGTAGTTTTATGCTACCAGCTTAGTTCTGGGACCAGCTGAGCTACCATCTTCCACCTACTTCTGTTTTGTTTTGCCAGCCTTTTGCTCTAGGAGGTATTCATCCTACCAACCCCTACCTGGCTTTCTTTGATTCCACAGGCAAAACACACACACACAAACACACACACACACACACACACACACACACACACATATGCATACACAGTTTGTACATCTAACTGTCTAGAAAAGCTGGAAAGCATTTGTTTACTAATTGCCTAGAATCGTTTTTCTATAACAGGCCATTGCAAATGTTAAAAATAATTATCATTCCTGTGTACATCTTTTATACCTTAAAAATTTTTTGCCACCTTTGGTATTATACATAAAATTGGCCTCTCTAACATTCCGTAAAGGCCAGAAATTGTAAATGGTTCTTTTAAAGTTTTTTCTTGGAAAAAAGGAAGTGTATACATACCTTCCAACTCCTATAAATCTTCCCAATTGTACTTCATTTGAATTATTTTTTTGAGATTACATAAAAAAGATTAGCTGCTAAAGAGAATTTAGGACAGACATGCTGCAGATAGAGAGGTGTTTGTAGAAAGATCCTGCTATAGCTATAGGGAAATAGTGTGGTCCTGATTCTGTGCTCATGTAAGGAAGTAGATATATTTGTGTTTTCCCAAGGAAGCTTATTAAGCACCTTGGGTCTCAAAGCACCCTTTAAGACATTCCTATGCTATGAATGCAACTGTTGTTCTATGGGTGACAGAAGCTGTGGATGCAGATGATGATGAGTTTGAAGTCTGATAAGTCATGCTTTCAACTTGATGATACGTTAAATGTCTCATTTCAGAAGAAAGTTGAGTGGTATATGAAACAGAGCAGCCTGTGACTTCTACTTAATTCATTTTTAGCAATTCTAGCATTACTTTCTGCCACTTACATGGAAGGTAATGGAGCCTACTGGGGCTATTAAACTGACATCTGCTTTGGCTCAGGTAGTCAAATGGGAAGACCTATTTATTAATGATATGATGTTTGCTCTGCAATTCTGATGTTTCACCTCCTATATCTTGCAGTGCTCTCTTTGTCTGCACTGGGATATCCTGAATTATTTGCATTTTAATTGCTATGTCAGTATGGATGTTCTCATTTGAATTACTGTTGTGGACTATCAGTTTAGGGTCCATGTGGAATCAAGGGTGCAGCGCATCAAATATCTCCAAATGATTCATGACTTTAGTTTTCCAGTTTCTGATCAATTCAATTATACATTGACTAGACAATGCCCATAATGCGATATTTCTGAGCTTTTATTCAGAATTAAATTCCCCTTAAGCAGCATGCTCTATGGGTCTAATGTATTCCTTATGTCTTAACAGATGATCCTAGAGGTGTCCACCTCTGGCAGTTCCTCAGAAAACTGGATACAATACTTCCAGAGGACCCATCCATACCACTCCTGGGCATATACCCAGAGGATTCCCCAGCATTTAATAAGGATACGTGCTCTACTATGTTCATAGCAGCCCTATTTATAATAGCCAGAAGCTGGAAAGAAGCCAGATGTTTCTCAATGGAGGAATGGATAAAAAATGTGGTATATATACACAATGGAGTACTATTCAGCCATTAGAAACAATGAATTAATGAAATTCTTAGACAAATGAATGGAACTGGAGAACATCAAACTAAGTGAGGTAACCCAGTCTCAAAAGAATACCCATGGTATGCACTCACTGATAAGTGGATATTAGCCTAGAATCTTGGAATACCCAAGACACAATCCACATACCAAATAATGTCCAAGAAGGAAGGAGTGGCCCCTGGTTCTGGAAAGGCTCAATGCATCAGTGTAGAGGAATACCAGAACAGGGAAGTGGGAAGGGGTGTAGGGGGGAACAGGAAGAGGGAATAGGGCATATGGAACTTTTTGGGGGCAGTGAGCCAGGAAAGGGGAAATCATCTGAAATATAAGTAAAGAATATATCAAATAAAAAAACAGATAACAAAAAAAGAGATAACTTTTTAGAACCTGCTCATTGGACATTTTTTGTTATCCTATATTTAGAGGAAGAGGTAAAAAGGACTTTAGGCTGTTAGAAATGTATCTTGAAAATGGGAAGACCTATGAGCAATTTTGAAAAAATGATGAACCATGCCATAGACATTATTTTATATTTTACCTCACCCATTTTATTAACCCTCAATATGTTGAAGTGAGAGTCCCTCTATTCAAGAGAGTGAGGGACACTTCAAAATTACATGGGCCACTTGTATTCTTTCTGTGTAAACTCCTCTGCTCATTCAAACCTTATTCTACTTCAATAGCTTTCTTTTGCTATGGTTCCTGTACACCTTAATGATACATTAAGCATAGTGATTTTGATTAACAGTGTCTCTGTGAACTACATCAGGCTTTTATTAAAAATATTTCTAGATTGCTTTTAATCTATAACTTTTGCAGTACTAATAACAATCAAACCAGAGGCTGCTTTCATGGTGGCCCTTGTCAAACAACTGGAAACTGTCCATTTTATTAATCAGGTTTCTTAAAAATAGCTCTGTAGCTTGGGTATCATAAGAAGGTATATTTAAATAACCCAGAAGTTAAATGTTTTAAACATTGTGGTGTTTTACCTAGGAGATACAAGAATTATAGTAACAGTTGCAATTACTATTGTGCTGGCTATAGATACATCAATGATTCTCCTTTATGTAATGAGGGGGTAAGGGAGAGTGGAAATGGAATAGAATCATATATCATTTGTAGGGAATACAAAATCATGGTAATGTTTGTTTAGACTTCCTAGTCATCAATCAAATAGTTAATGACCTGGACCAAGTTCGTTACACATTCAATTTCTCTTTTGAGGTTTCTAAAGATTTATTACACAATCTGCAACCATGTAACCTCTTTACCATCCCTAAATTTTTGTTCAGTATTATTCTCAAATTACTCTTGTTGGTATGCTTTTGATAACATTAGGAGGCCTTTTCTGGTTTAAGGAACATCTGGTGCTTTTAAACATTTAGGTGCAAATAACTCATCTGGCAGTAAAAACTAAAAAGTGTGGTACTATTTGACCTATACTGATACAAAGTTCTTCCAGGCAACATAGTCAAAGTACAAACAGAACAGTTTGTACAGAAGATTCAAACAGTTCTGTTTACTTCCAGAAAAAGATTTAACAAGATCCTGCCTGGATCTGGTGGTATAGCCTCTAAGACATCGATGTTGAAGTTTCTGCGGTCCAGATCATTCCCTTGGCACATGGTTATCATTTTAAGGCAGTTTTGTCTGAGGTGTCCTCTGTTATCTTTACCAACATTTTCTTACTTGGCGTTTAATGGACCCTGGCCATTTCCCCAGCCAGCAAATAGTATGTAAGAAGTTATGTTATTTAACCAAGTTATCTAGAATAAGCAATCAATTTAGGCAAGACCTTGGTCATAGCTATTTGTCTTATTTATTTCTGATCCCAGGCCTTACTCCAAACCCTACTTTTTGGAACCCTTATTGCTGTAGATTAGGGTCAGCAGAGCATAATCCCAACACTAAGAATGATATCCAGTCACTTATAGACATTATATCTTGTACACACAACTGAGTAAGGAGATCACAGGATCTATGTTCTTCATCTGATCATCATGTTTTAGACTAGTCCTTTCTACAGGAGACATTATGTGATGCAAAAATATAAAACCAACCATTATATTTCAAAATATACTTAAAAATGAGGTCATCAAGAAATGTTATTGCTTTTTCAAGTGAGGGCAGAAAGTGTGGAATTCTTAGGACCTTAAGCCCTTGGTTTGGAAGAATTATGATCTAATTTGTAACCTTAAACATTTGGAAAAGCAAATCTTCCAAGAATGCAGTCTGACATAGTAAATGATGTTGGTCTACTGTTAGGAATGATAGGCCAGATGTCCATCTTTAGAAAGCATTCATAATAGTTCTGTGTAAATTTGCATTTCAAAATTATGTATGTATGTGTACATGTACATGTATTTGTATGTCTGTTTACATATATGTGTGAATATATATGTGCCTTTATACATATTATATTTCACACACTACAGCTAAGTGTTTTCATATTTGTCAAATCATGCTTTCATTAATGATTTTGTATAAATCTTGTTTCAAGAAACAAATCTCATGATACAGTTAAACATCTGAGGTTCATAGGAATTATCTACTCTCCCATATTCCCATTCCTTAGAGTCATATACAGGGTTCTATTTTGAAGTGAAAAGATGTAAAGTGAAATCTTCATACAAGTGGCAAATCCTTGGCTGTAATCATGGAAATAAGAACAGGATTAAACAGTTCATTTGAGGATTCAAGTATGTGCATATTCCCCAAAAGTAGCAATATGACTGTTGATAGCAATGTGCCAGAGCTACTCAACAAGGATAGTTGATATTGTTACTGAATTCTAATTCAAATTGCCACTCAGTACACTTACATATGATTCTTTAAATACTGATTAAGAATAATTATACTTTTCTGGAATCTGTACTGGAAAAGAAACTTAATCTTTGATGTTCCCACAGTTTACATATCAACATTTTGTCATGAGACCTTGGTGTGTCAACATCCAGGGTTCTCACTTGACCTGACAAAGACCTGAGGTCACAGACTTTTGTCAATTAAGAGCAGGAATAACTTGGCAATGATGTTGGTGTGGCACACACAATTATAAAATCTTAAAACCTTAGCGTTTCATCTCAATGGATACTTGCACTGGTGAGCTGACACAGGGTTTCTTGACACCCATAAAAATGACAGTCACAGAAGCAAAGTAGGAAACTGAACATGACTTACCCTCCTGTAGAAAAGCATTGTCCCAACAAAAGGGAGAGGCTTTGGTCCAGGAATCCCTAGTTTCTTAAAAAGCCCATGAGTAGAAGTTCCATAACTAAAACATGAAGGAGAAAACCAGGTCATGGGAAAACTGACACATTCACATATATAAATGCACACATTCCTATGCACATGTATAGGTATTTATACATGTACATATATGTTCACATAGGTACTAACTTATGTATATTATTTACTCAATATATATAAATATATGTACATATATTTTTATGAATATATATTCTTGGATGCAAATATTGGAAATTACTAGAATTTATCCAGTTAGGAATCAGGAGAGCAGAATTTAACATAAATACTTAAGAGTGATAATACCCTACATTCCAATTTACTATAAACTTTTTAGGTTAATATTAGATTTTTTAATCCTAGAGTTAATATATAATACAACTTTATAAGCTAGAGTTTGAATGTTACTGAGGGTCTCACAGACATATGAAGTAAGCATAGATAATCAGTATGGGTAATCTGATATGCAAGATCCACAAGATCACTCAGGAATGTTATATAAGCAGTGAGGAGTAATTTTCTCAGCAGAAGGGGATAGCTAACCAGTTGAGCTTCCTGAAAAGACTCTCTGAGCTGTCCTGTCACACAGTCTACAAACTGTTCAGAGATTCCAACATGCAGCTTTTGGGATGGAGAGAAGACTCAGCATTTAAGGACATTTGCTGCTCTTGCAGAGATAGCAGGTTCAGTACCCCACACCCACATGACAACTCACAACAGGTTATATTCCCAGTTCCTTGGAATCCAACACCTTATTCTGACCTCCATATTTATCATACATGTAGGCAAAACAGTAATATGCACAAAAAACTATTATTTAAAGATATAGCATTTGCAAGTCACCATTTATTCAGGTGTGGCATTTTGATGATACAGATGGTTTTGTGCCATTCATGCTCCTGGAAGTAAATTTTAAAACGGATTACTGTCCTAACACCATAAACTTTTGTCTCTCCAAGGTATCATTGGTGACATATTAAAGTAATAGAATGTTTTCATCCATTTTCCAAAGAATATTTGAACAGCACCATGAGTTTCCCAAATGGTATCACAAAGTGACAAACTCCATAAAGCATCATTTCTCTGTCCTGTCTCTTCCAAAGCTTTCTGTACTGAGTTAATCATCTACATTCAATTAGCTAATGGACTTTGTAACCAAACCATCTCTAATGATACCTCTTTCCAGACAAACAGGCTGAAGGGAAAATAATCTTTAACATCTTAGGTTTAGTTATTGTTAATTCTAGATCCTACAAACCTTGCTATCATAATGTAATAAACAAATTACAGACTGATAACACAAAACAAATCAAGACAAATAGCAGAATAACCATTTAAAGCCTGGTCCTTAGTCTCACCACCCTGGCTCTTAAACAAGAGTTGAGACAGTATAGCTGAAAAGCTCAGTAAGATAATTGATTTAGTTTATAGCAGATTTTTTATCATTCCAGGCAGTATGAATTTCCATTGGATAATACCTTTTTTCCCATAATGGGAATAAGGGTCTAAGAATCATCCCAACTATTGGGATACCAAGAACAGGAATCCAAACCATTACTCACAGGTAGAACATCATGAGGATAGTAGACAACAGGGCCCATGTTTCCATGGAAAAGTTTGGAATCAGGTCCATTGCTCTTTTATTTCAGCAAATCTACTCTCTGACTTTTTCTAGCAGGTTGAGTTCCCCTTCTGTGTCCAGTTGTGTATGTGTGATGCCAATCTGCAGTATTTATGTGGTAGGGCAGAAGGTGGAACAGTTAATGTTGCCAAGAGAATGATGAACTCTGTATCCTAGTACTGAATAATGAGTTTCCTCATTACTAGACAGTTAAAAAATTTTCATTATAACTCACATTATGACTTTTTCATAGTTATTTTCTGCAGGAAATGAATAATTAAACCTATGCTCTAGGTAATGCCAAGGGTCATGAACTTTTTAAATAAAAAATATAGTAAAGTGATTGATGCTATTTATTTGAAAGCCTGCATTGCAAATAAATATTTGCACACAAGCTCTATTTGTAAATGCTTACACATATAAACATTCAAGATCTCTGGAACTCTTTAAATACCTTAAAAAGTGAGGTATTACAGTTCATAACTATCTTTGACAAAATAACACCATAAATAAATAAATAAATAAATAAATAAATTCATCCTCAGATAACTAATATTTCTCATGAATTTCTTTTATTGTCTTTTTCTGTACAATTCATGTTTTCTGTACATATTCTTCTTATATTATGTTATTATTAATTGAATAGCTGTGACATTGCTCACTATTGCTTTCCCAGTCCCAGTGTCCAGGTCCAGGTGCACAGGCAGTAGGCTAAACAATAATAAACATAACATAAAAATAAACCTTTTTAAAAATAAAAATATGGTAATGTTTGTGAACATATTTTCTTTTGATATTTTGTAGTTTTGATTTCTTTTAATTCCAACATAATCCACATACTGTGCATCATCTGTAGTTTAAAAAGAATGGCACCCTATAGTTTGGACTACTGAAAAAGCTTCATATTCACACTCTTACTGTACTTCCAGTGAATCCATAGCCTGTGGGATATTTAACAACATAATCCGCATTATCACCAATCCCAGGGATTACCAAAAACCATTCACCAATACTTCAAATGTTTACCTGTATGCATTTGGTGGTTTCTGAACACTGGCTAGAGTAGGGAGTATGTATGTATTCATGATGCAACATAGTCACTTTTTAGTAGGCTTGCTGTCTTTTTTCTTCCAATTTGTTGTTTTTGTAGTAGTAGTGGTGAAGGGGTTGTTTTGCTTCTTGCAATTGTTAGATCATGCAAAATTTATATTATATAAATTTCATGAATTATATAATATATTATATATTATATATTTTATACACTGAGAAAGTTTTCCCTCAGAGACTTATTCAAGAAAATTCATAGATTTCCTTATAAATTCCTATAGAACATGAATCTATCAATCAAGTCATGGCAAGTGAAGTAATGTCTTCTAAATTAATCATGCATAGTGTATAGTTTGACTTTCAGATGTTCCTTGTTCAGATTTTGTCTCAGATGAAGTAAAAAACAAATGGATTTGTTCATGAGTACATGTTGTAAGAACATGCCTGAGGCATGTGAAGAATAATGAATCCCTGTAGAAATGTAAAAGATAACTACTGGTAGAGAATTATCCTCCCACCAAAGAACAATTGGGAATCTTGGTCTGCAAGAAGAGTAGGATTGATATCCCAGGAAATCTTAATATGTGCCCATTTCCAGGTCTCTGGAATGTCCTAGAGATTGCTTCTTCTCTGATTTCCCAACTCTTTTCCCATGCTCTCCCTACACTTGATGTCCTTGCCCCTGTTCTATTTACCTGCTGCTGCCAGGGACAACCAAGTGAGTTCCCCAACCCCCAAATTTTTTATTGCCATGTTATAGTCTAGTTATGCAGTCATGAGGTCTGTCCTATCCCATTTGTACTCCACACTCCAGTTCCACTCTGTAACAACAACCCCAGTCATGTGCATCCATTGGTGACCATTAGGTGAGACATGTACTCACAGTTTTCTGCCTGGTAGGTTTGCTGAGAATATCCAATAGAAGCAAGCATCACTCTGTCCCATCTGCTATTAATTTTCCTGGCCAGTTTCCTGAGGGGCACTAGCCACCTGACACTAGCCACCTGAGGAGCAAGCGAACCAGTTCTGCAAGAGTTTCCAGCTTTTGGGGTAAGGGTTTCCCCTGCCTATATATATTTGGAGCACCTCATTAAACTTCAAGCCTTGATGAGAAAACATATTTGTTTTGGCTTCAATTTCCTCTTGACACCCTTTCTATCCCCAGCTTTCCTTCCAAGTAACCTGGTAACCTGCTCAACATAACTGCAGGCAGCTACAGATTGGTTCCTGAATGAGGGACCTGGAAATGGAGAAACAAACTGAGGTATGCTGTTTTGGGTGGAACTCCACGGAAACAGAAAAGAGTTATATATCCAGCATGGTAAGCAACATATAATATTAATTTTAGTGCTATAAATGTCATTTTTGAAGGCTGTTGTTGCAGGGGTGCAAAAGGGATATGGGCTAGACTGAATCAGCATAGGCTAGACACTGAGATCAGCTAGGGTGTGACAGAAAATTGGGATGAAAAATTCGGTTAGGCAAATTGTCTGCAGTCTAGAACTGCATCAGGCAAGAGGAATAGGGCATAAATAAAATACAATAAAATAAAAAGAGTAAAAAAACAAACAACAACAAAAAACCACACAGATTTTAGAAACATGAGAGAGAAGGAAAATGGATTTTTAAACTCTCCTAGGGACAAGTGGAAATATGGAGACATCCTGTTTCCTCTATGGACCCTACTGTAGATATTTATAGTACTGTACAAGTGTGCTTCCCTCTCTGTATTTTTTTTTTTTTTGTCTTTGGTGCACCAATTTGTCCACGTGTCAATTTGTGTCTGTCTTTGTTTTGTTGTTTGGATGACTTTCGTCCTATGTTTCATGTTGAAAAGAAAAATTGATCAAAACTATCTGCTGGCGGTCCTTCTCTTAATGCAGTTGCAGGCTACACAGTGAAGGTTGATTTAAGCTGCACTGCATTCAGCTTGGAGTCAAGCACAGCTTGAGAAAAGACTGCTTTTAAAATGGCCAACAGCTGCTTAAGTTCTAGGGCAAGTGGGCTAATGGTTATTTCTCCTAGAAAAGTTTCTGCAATTGTGATTATTGGGTCCAAAGTACTTTTTCTCTTGAAATTACAGTTAGAAAAAGGAAAAAAAGTTTGGCTAAAATTTATAAGATTCGTGTAGTCGCTTCATTTTTGTTTCTGATTGCTCTTAAAGGTATAAGTATGTTTTGCATGTCTTGACAATAGAGTATTGGCTTATAAATTATTGGACATGATTCAAAAGGTGTAATGTTGGTAACAAAAAAAGTTAGTTTAAAACTGATAAATCAGGGTTGGAGTCATCTTAAACAGCAAGATGTGGCATGACCCAATCTAGGAAAAACAGGCCTCAGAAGATACTTCCAAATTGGTATAATGTTTTATGTGGATCTTAACCTAGAAATTAGACTTATAAGGGATAATATTTAAAACAATGTTTCTTTAATGAGATATTATAAGTTGCACTGTCATGCATTTGTTAAAACAGAGCTGTCTTAACTTACCAGCCCCCCCCAAATGAACCATGAGGAGATGAAATCACTGCAAAACACATGAGGAATTTTTATTGTAGCCAGCATGCTGGGGCTGCTCTGCACATGAAGAGACAACAACCTCACATCTTGTGTCACACAGGATTTTATACCCTCCTCAGGGCCGCTGCCATTAAGTACAATGTGATTGGCAGAACAGTGTTACATTTAAACTAATTGGTCGTTAGATGATGAGGTAGGTGGCCAAAAGTCAGTCCTTTGGAATGCATCCCCACCCTTAGGTCAGCCTCCCCCTCACCCTTGTGGTCTGAGGAATGCAACCCAGCCTCTCACCTTTCGTTTTAAGGTTCCTGAGTTAACTCTTTCACATTCAAACATAAGAACTGGCAGAAAAACTTTGTCGTGTGAAAGTAATGTATTTGCCATTCATTTTAAAGAGAATAGACTGTTTAAAATTGGGTTTTGCTTTCCAAAGTTGTACTTATGCTCTAATATTGCAAGAGAAAGTTAAAAATTATGGTTAACAACTGCCAGTGTACCATTGACTGCAGTTTGCTGTCTGATTGAAGGCCCATGATTCTTAATATATTTTGTAATTAAGATGATTTCAAGAGTAATAGAGGTTAAAAACAGCTGTGGCCAGTATATAGACTTGTTGCCACTTTTTCACAAGTTTATTGGCTACAGTGGTAGAAGAAAAATTTAACCCCCAAGATTGAAAAGGAGATCTCAGTGGGAATTTATTTGATATCAAATAGGCTCCTTTTAAACTGTTTCAAAATTTGTAGATTAAGGACTGCTAAAACAGCTAGTAGAATTTTTCTGGGAACCTTCAAAAACAGGTTCCTTTTGTTATTTTACCCTCACACAATGGGGTCTGGTTGTAGGGTGCTGCTCTAAAGGACAGATGGGTCTTGTGACAATAGGCTCAGATTAGAAAATATTTACATTTGAGTCAGTGAAAAGCTCAGAGCTGTCCATGGAGGCTTGTGAGGTACTGCTTTGTTTTGCAAAACACACCTAGGGAGTTTCTGGCCAAAACAACTTTCTTGACAGATATATCCAGGTGTGGTTCAAAATACAGTTCAAACTTAAGGTCTATGAAAGATTAATAAGGCTATGTAGAACTTATGAAGTCATTAAAATCTAGCCTGCCTACTCCACACAAAATTATTACAGATTTAGAAGGTTATTTTTTGCTTTACATCCTGATAAAATGTAATTGTATCAGCATTTGCTTCTAATGAAAGAACCAACAAAACATTTTCATTAGAAAGTTTTTCCTCGAGAAATGGCTAATTGTCTTACTTTATGTGAGATGTTTTGTCTCTGCTTTAATACAAGAAGCTAGGATTTTAAATCGTTTAGTATACATTATTCATAGAATTTTATTACAGGAATTTGCTCTTAACAATGGGCTTTAAAATTTTTTAAGTAGTTGTTGCTCCAAAAAAGATTAAAAGGTAATGTATTAATTATATCCTAAGCAAACTGGCACCTAAAATTCAAATAAAAGATAATTTACTTATCCTAAATGATTTTCAAATGTTGTTAGGATATGTTAATTAGCCTTATCTTATTTATTAACCTCACCTTAATCTTGGTACAGGAGAACGTAAGCCACTAATGTTCTCAAGGTGGATGCAAAATAGCTGGTGAGAGACAAATAACTCGGAGGAACCTACTGTATTCATTTGCCAACAGTTTATGTTATGTGTTCACTGCCATTCCTTGGCAAAGGGAGCATTAATGTAGAATCACCTTTTTTCATCTCCAAGTAAAGTTTTAACATCCCCTGAAAGCTATTGGTATGTTAATAAAATGTTATAAAACAAATTCATAAAAGTATTTTAAAAGGAATGTCTTAAGAACTTGATAAAACATCTCTTCCTTGTTTTGAACGGCAATCAAACTTGTCATTGCAGAGTATTGATAGTTGACCTATTGCATGGCAAGTCTTTTAGGCAATATTAATAATTGTTATCCAAAAGATAAGTTGTTAAAATTTGCTTCCGTACATGCTTTTATATTTCTATATATTTATACATGCACCCCATAAAGAATGCATCTACTGTGGGAGTGAAACTCATGTAATTACATCACATTTTTGTTTTTTTTAGTTTCCCCCTGCTTCAGCACAGAAAATTGAATTGGGTACCGTAGCGGCTATTTTTAAAATGTTAAAAAATCAACCTTTTAATTTGTACACTGATAACACACACACACACACACACACACACACACACACACACACACGCGTGTGTGTGTGTGTGTGTGTGTGTGTGTGTGTGTAACCATGGCTTATGATGGCTTGAAGTTGTTCCTCTTCTAGTTAGTGGTTATTCTTAAATTTTACAATTATTTATACAAATACAATTCAAGTTAAGAAAAGATATGTTCCTTTAAATGACTATCCTCCGTACATTTAAGAGCTTATCCAGGGGTTGCAGAGATGGCTCAACAGTTAAGAGCACTGTCTGCTCTTCCAAAGGTCCTGACTTCATTCCCAGAATTCATGTGGTGCCTCACAACCATCTGTAATGTGATCTGATCCCCTTTTCTGGTGTGTCTGAAGACAGCTACAATATACTTTTATATAATAAATTAATAAATATTTAAAAAAGAGCTCATCCTAGATTGCTTGGACAAGACCCCTTAAGGCAAGGTCACAAGAGATTTGTGTCCCAGGCAGACTATAAGCTTTACATAGAAACAATTGGCCATACAATCATATTCTTTACATCATCAAAATAAAAATGGCTTGAAAATAATATATTTTCAAAAACTGTGCACATCAACTTGTAAAAACTTGTTCTCAGTGTCCTCATTTTCTACCTGTACCACATAATGGTGCTAATTCTAGAGGACTTATTCAATTATTACAAATAAATGGTACTCATATTTCTGATTTTAGAAAATTAAAATATGTGCATATGACTAATGATACATTTTCAGGCTTTGTAGTTATAACTGCTCTAACAGGAAAAGCAACTAGAAATGCTACATTTATTTTCTATGCTTGCATAGCCATTGCCTACATTATTGTCTATGCTTGGTTTTCCAATGCAGATTAAAACAGACAATGGAAATGGCTATTTATTACAGTCATCAAACATTTGAGATATCTTTGACATCAATTTAAGAACAACTTAATTCTCTATAATCCTCAAGGAAGAGGTAATGTGGAAACTTTAAAACAATATCTTCTTAAAAAACAAAAAGGGGTAAATTTTATCCCCATGCATATTATTTAAATCTTGCTTGTATGTTTTTTAAGAAAAATTTAAAATTTGGATACCAAGGAACTCCTTCCTGAGTGTCTGTAGCATACTATAACTAGGCATGTTCATGCCTAGGTTAAATGGAAGGATCCACTTATTGGCATATGTTATGATCCTGATCAAGTAGTTAATATGGGGAAGAAGGCATGCTTGTGTTTTTTCACAGAATGCTGCAGAATCATGATAGCCGCCAGAGTGATTGGTGTGGCATGCTGAAGATAATGCTGACCTGTGGGCTTGTTGAGTGCCCTGACAATGGTGACTTTACTTGCTTATGTCCCAGATTAGATAAACTGCCCTGCTTCAAGCTTTTAGACCTTGTGGGGCAGAGAATATGGAGACTGTTAAAACTGACTTAGAAAACTTAATCTAAAGGAGGAGTTATAATGACTCTTCTCTTTCCTTTAATGTAATCAGTTGACTCCATCATGGAGTGGTCTAGAAATAAATCCAATATTGGAGATTCCAGTTAGAAAGATGACACTAATCTTTATCAGCCAGCTGAGTTAATTTAGAATATAGTCTCCACACTTTCTGAGAAGTAACATTCTCTGTTGATTCACGAAGCCACTTCCTCTACAGTGGGAAGTCAGACTTTGTGTTTGAAAGTTGCTAATTTGCAACTAAATTAGATACCTTGGGCCATCCAAAGACAAGTTAATCCTGTTTTACTTCTAACTCTTGAGCTTACATTTTAAGCATACTAGTTGTCTCCATCCAGACTCTCTTTGATTGAAAACTGTCATGTTTGTTAAAGACACTTGCAGGGCATTTGGTAAAAAGTAACCCTCTGGCATCAAAACCTGTACAAGTGGATCTCCTTCCAGGAGCCACATAGAACTCAGATCTAGGTGTGTCTACTTATGAGCCAACAGGGGCACCAGTGAGAGGTGCAAAGCAAAGCACTGAAAGGGGAGGACCATGTTTTCTGCCTCGGAGTCCCCTCTGAAGCAAACCTGGTTGCATAGAAGTTGGTGTTTAAAGACATTCCTTAAAATAACAGCAAGGAAGCCTAGAACCTCTCCTCCACAAAAGACACCTTAAAGTATTTAGGATGACCAGGTCAATACTTCTACTGCCTGGTTAATGCACACTGTCCTTTGATGGATGAGTGCCCACTTGGTTGTTACCTCTTCATCTTAAAGCTAATAAAAGGGAGGAGATGTAGAGACCCATATTGGGGTCCTATGCCACCTGGCAGGAACTTGACATTGACCAAGGTGAAGTTACTCTCCCAACCTTTGAGCAGGAATTCCTGTGCTAGCCATAATCCTGCTCCACCTAGGGTGGAGTGCTCAGACCAAGGTGAAGCACATTGTTCTCCAAGGACCTGCAATTTCCTGAAGGGCACTAGCCACCTGAAACTAGCCACCTGAGGGGCAATTGAACCAGTTCTGTGAGTTTCCAGCTTTTCGGGGAAGGGTTTTCCCCTGCCTATATATATTTGGAGACCCCCATTAAACTTTGAGCCTTGATGAGAAAACATATTTGTCTTGGCTTCAATTTCCTCTTGCAACCCCTTTTTATCCCCAGCTTTCCTTCCACGTAACCCAGTAACCTGATCGATGTAACTGTGGGCAGTTACACATATACATATACATATACTATCATCTCTAAATAGTGATAACTTGACTTCTTCCTTTCTAATTTGTATCCATTTAATTTCCTTTTGTTGTGTTATTGCTCTAGCTAGAACTTCAAGTACTATATTAAATAACAATGAGACAGTAGGTAGCCTTATTTTGTCCCTAATTTTACTGAGATTGCTAGAGTGTCTATTTAATTTGATGTAGTCTGTTTGTTTGCTGTATATTGCTATTTTATATTTAGGTACATGCCATGATTTCTTAATCTCTTCAAGATTTTTTAACATGAAGGTATTTTGGATTTTAGGAAAGTCCTTTTCAGAATCTAATAAGATTATCACATGATACAAAACATTTAATTTTGGAAATATTTAAAAATTAAAAGTATGTCTTCAAATTTTTCCAAGTGATGTAGGAACTTTATTTATAAGAACTTTACTTTCTATGTTTTATAGATACTATTTCTTGGGGTTGGTACTACCATGAGCTTTATTATGAATTGGTGTGAATGGGATTCAAAATGGTTTTATGATATGCAAGATTGGGTTAATTCAAACTGTAGTGTTAATTTTTCTTGGGAAGATGTGAGCAAATGTCTATAAACCTCAGTTATGGCTCTGACAACCAGATCTGATGATTCTCCTTTTCCTGCAAAGACATGAACGAATGCTTATTTTCCACAGACAGAGTCACAAAGGCAATAATTACAATCATCTGTATCTCTCATATTCACTCATCATCTCAAATTCTTGACTTACTCTTGTGAACATTTAAAGTAGTTTTTTATACTTATTTTGAAATCCATGGTAAATTTTACCAATCAATAACATTCTACTATGTTGAGGATAGCACTGTCTAAATGTATTCCTAGCATATGACTGTATTTAACTCTATTATCTAATTTAACTCTAGTGCTGCATTGAATCACAAAACTCTGTAAGTATCTAATTTGTAGTACAACTTTGATCTCTATTTTACTCTGTCCTTATATGAAATCAACAATGCTGTGAGTTTCCACTTT
This sequence comes from Apodemus agrarius, assembly GCA_964023405.1. NCBI lineage: Eukaryota > Metazoa > Chordata > Mammalia > Rodentia > Muridae > Apodemus > Apodemus agrarius. The sequence goes on from OZ030028.1 coordinate 30,020,229, forward strand.
TGACTAACAGCTTGTAGTTATTTTTCTATGCTTGACTTTTTTGTTTTAATTACTAATCTAAATTCATTTATCTTGCTGCAGATGTAGGATATTGTTGTACTTCTTTAATTCTGAGGAATATTCTATTGTCTACATATACCATATGTTCTAGTTTTCTTTCTGTTGCAGTGATGTACACCTGGACCAAAATCAAGTTTGGAAAGAAATATTCATTTCAGTTTACATTTCCAAATAACTGTCCATCAGAGGGAAGTCATGTCCTTTGGAATCTGAAGGCAGGTACTAAAGCAGAGATATTGGAAGAATGCTACTTATTGGCTTGCTCTCATGGCTTGCTTTGTCTCTAACAACAAAGGACCACTTGTCCAGCAGTGATACCCCTATAGTGATCTTGGCCTTCCCACAACAGTCATTAATTGAGAATATGCCATACAGTCTTGCATACACGTCCATCTAATGAAGGCCAATTCTCCAATTGATCAACCATTTCTGACAGTTTCTAATCATCCATCTTACCTGGAAGTGTTGTAGAAATCATTTATACTCTGGTCTGAGACTTCTAACCAGCATTGATTATTGATTTCCCAGATTGATAAACACAACTATAGGCATATTTTTTGCAACATACTTTTATTAAGGACTCAACCTGTCCTCTAGACCACCACCCAGAAGAGGTTGTGGAAGAGATCTTATGATGTGGGGGAATGTTACCAGATGCCCTGAGTGCAGATCTCCTAGGATGCTTCAGGAGTAACTAGGAGTCAACCTGGCAGAAAGGAACATCCAAAAGGGGCCTTGTAATAGATGATGATAACTAAGTTATTAAATAATGCAAGTTAATAGACAGTGAAACTAATAGTCCTATTGAAGTCTAATCTAGTTAATTACAATAAAGTTTTCAAAATTATTCAAATAGTCAATAGCTAAGAATAATTAATATTTGACAGCCCATTTATGCTATATCTAGATGGTGGTCCTCAATGGCACTATAGATCCACAGAATATGACATTTTATGTTATTTCAATTATTAAAAGATCTTTTCACAATGAGACATGTCTTCTCCTGACAGTACCCATTTCCATTTCAAAGATCATATTGCATATCATTATCACCAGGCAGGGTTGCTTCTATTTTAGAAAACTAGCCACTGGGAAGAAATGCCCTAATTTCAACTACAGATAGAAAATGGATGCAGGATATTTGACTGCAAAGCTCTGACAAGACAGGCAAGCTAATCCTTTCTTCTTCACTTAACGTCTGTCCGATGTTCTGGGTTAGAAGGCTGAAGATAGATGCTTCAACATTATAAGGACTAATGGGGACTGTTCTCGTAGTAAGCTGTGTCTGTCAAACGTCTGTGTCTTTGTCCTTTCTGCATATTCAGGTAATATTCATTATTTTGTCAAATCACTGGTAGAGTTGAATACTAGTTATAGTCTCACAAGTAAGCTTAAATTGTTTAGCATTAAGGATGTTGTGTATTTGAAAGGATGGTTTTCAGATGGTAATACTATTTGAAATCAAACATGATAGAGGTACAGAATTGTTAACTCTTTACGTTAGGATAGATGTTGCAATACTTTGTCTAAATTGCTAAATATGATGGACCTGGCATTATAAGTGTATATTATACCTTATAATTCGCATACTTGATATAATTGTGTTTAATGTATATCTGAGAAAAAAGAGCCATTTTATTTGGACAAAGGGAATAATGCTGCTTGTATTTTAATGCGAATTTGAGGGCTCCAATGCTGTTTACCCCAAAGATGACAGAGTCCAAATGCAAGATATTCAGTGACACTGTCTCCAGTTGATTGTGATTGGTGAATAAAAATGCCAAGAGCCAATAGCTCTGGTGAAGAGAAATAGGGAGGATTAAATATTAGCAGGGTATCGGATGGAGGAGAGAGGGGGAGAAAGATGTCACCATGGGGTAGAACAAGATTGCTCAGGAGAGGAGAATGAGAGCTTCCATGGATTAGCTGAGCTATAAAAACATGGCCATGTGGGCTGGTCAATTGCAGCTAAAAACATCCCAGTTGAAACATAGTAACTAATAATGGGTTATCTATAGGATAATACATTCGAACAGCATGGAGGGTAGGTAGCTCCCCAGTTATTGAGTTGCTTAAGGAATATTAAAATGTAAAGGCTACATGTGTGCGTCTTTCATTCAGGAACATAAATAGTCTAATGCAGGTAGAAACGTCGAGATGGAATTTTTAACATATTATTACTACAACACAATACCTAATATAAGAATATCAAAGGTACAAAACCATTCAGATGGCTGAAAGCATTAGAAAGAACACAATCAATTAGAGCCAGGGCATAATGACACCTGCATACCACAGCTACCCTAGTACAGCAAGCCCTGGAAATCCTAACGAACTAAAAATTGACCTTATATTGAAAGGATAAGGTTATAAGCTAGGAATCTCCCATGCCTGGGCACGTGGGGGGCACTTGGATCTCCAACGCCAGTGGGGGAGGGTGGGCGCAACACTGCGTGGCAGCCACGTAAGCAGAAATGACTTAACTAGTTCTTCCGGCCTCTGTGAGAGGCTGATAGGTCATCAGAGAGCGTGGGTTTGGATGGTTTGAACTGATTGGCTTAGAAGCTTGTGGTAGGCAGGTTCTGTTATAAGTCTATAAAAGGCCAAGGCAAGCCACTCTTCGCTGGGCTTACTTCTTTACCCTGCTGGGGAGGCTGTAACCCCCCAGAGCTCTGGATATTAAAATCCTCTTGCAAAATTGCATCAGGTCTGTCTCTCGTGAGTGTTTTGGGGTGCCGGTTTCCGAGGCATGGGGTGCAGGAGTACCCCGTTTTTTCTTTCGGATCTTACATTTGGTGCATTGAGCCAGGAAATGCGGACACTCCTACACACTCAAGAAACAACTTGGAGGTAAGGGGACCCCTTCTGAAGTGTGTGTGTGCGCTGGCCGGCTGATGTGATGTTGTTCGTTCGTCCTGAGTGTTCTGTTCTGTTCTTGGGATCTGAATCTGATGAGACGAGTGCTTTTAGATATGCAGCTGTCTTCTCGGACCGTGATGGCCAGGAGACTGGTATAGGCAGATGTGCTAGTGGAGGCCACAAGCTGTAACTCGGGGAGACGTCCCATGAGTGAGGGGAAAATCCAGGGACGCCTGGAAAATTCCCATCTGAGTGTCGGGGAGGATACGGTAGTTCTAAATTGGAGAACTTACACTCCCTCCCGGCCGTCTGGTTTTCTGATCTGGTTCTGTTTTCTGTTTGTCTCACTGTTTTGTCAAAAGCCTGACTGGTGCGGGGAGTTCTGACTGGCAATCGAAACCTCGGGGGTCTGGAGGAAGCTAGAGAAGGCCGAATAGGGTTCTTCTCTTTGTATTTGTTTCCTGCAACTGGCGGGAACATTCAGTATCTGAAACTGGGTTGTCTAGAGGCAAACTGTCTTGAACTGAGACGCCTGATGGTGGCAGGGTCAGGCTGTCTATGTGGTGATTGTTTCTGTTTTGTATAGTCTTGTGTTCTCGGACTTAGATGACTGACGTATAGGGATTTAGACCGACTGATAATTTTGTTAAGAATTTAGACTGACTGAAAGGCCCGCCATGGTGGGCTCTGTGGCGGCAAGATCAGGTCGCGTGACTCCAGCCCGCCATGTTGAGGTTTTGGCGCCAAGATCAGGTCCCGTGACTCAGGCCTGCCATGTTGAGGTTTTGGCGCCAAGATCAGGTCCCATGACTCAGGCCCGCCATGTTGAGGTTTTGGCGCCAAGATCAGGTCCCGTGACTCAGGCCCGCCATGTTAGGGTCTGGAGGCAAGATCGGGTCCCGTGACTCAAGCCCGCCATGTTAGAACAAGAAAGAGACAAAATATTTAAGCTGTGAGGCCCCCTAGTGGGGGAAATAATTTTTAACAAGACACTCAAAGTGGCGGATGTAGGAATTCTGAGTTTAAGTTAGATATAATGTTAAGCTGTGGTTTTATTGTTTCTCTGGGGAAGAGGTCAAAAATAAGGGGGACCTCCAGAAGACTAGATTCTGAAACATTAAGCAAAAAATCTGTCTCGGTGATACTAAAATCTTGTTTTGAGAATTATATTATGTTCAAGGCATAAATTCTTATTTGATACTGATTTTATTTTGATACAAAATCAAGGTTTTCATTGGTATAAATACTAAAAATGTAAACATGCAGGATTTACACCCCGTCCTTTCTTGCTGTTATTATTATAGATCTGAAATGTTTAAGCCTATGAGTTTGGGGCCATACAAAAATATAAGGCTCTGAGTTTATTATTAGGGTGTTTTCAATGTTTTAATTAGAGTTGCTTCTGTTATGGAGAGAGAGAGAAAGAGAGAGCACAACGAGATTGCCTTTCTTCATTTACAGACAAACTCAATTTGTCTATAGATTATTATATGACTTAATAATTCCTGATTCTTTAAGTCTGTCAGATGTTCTTGTGCCAAAAGGCCGAAGATCAATGTTTCAACATTTTGAAGTATAAACTGTTCAAGTGTTTAGCAGTATTATCATTTGGCTAAGTCTTAAAAGGTGTATTAAGCTTTCTATATTTTCAGTTAATATTGGTCACTCTTGGATTTCTGACGGGGATAAAAACTGTTAGTCTCATAGTCAGCTCAAGCTCTTTAATCTTGAAAGCTGATATAGATTTACAGAAATGATTTTCAGGTGATATAAAATTTATAGCCAAAACATGAGTCAGGTATTAATTCTTATAGTCTTTCAAGATAGTAAAGATGACAAAGGTCCTGTTTGACAGAGATTGGATGTTAGGCCTATCTTATAGTTTATAATTTACAAAATGATAATAGTATGCTCAATTTATATTTAGAGAAGACCACAGAATGGAGCAGAAGATCTGAGACCACCTATCCTGATTCACAGTGACTCTCTCACTAAAGACATATTTCCAAGAGACTGATTAATCTCTTTGAGACTGTTTTATTTGTAATACAGGAAGCCAGAAAAGAATACCCCCTCAGATGAAAGGTAAGAGGCACCTGAAGGACCAACACCAGACTCCATTGGCAGGTCTTGAGGGCATGATAGCCCACAGATTTGGCGAAGGTATGTGAAGCAGGGACCAGAGGAGTCACTGGCAGCCTTTCTAGTGCAGCTCAGAAGCATTTTGCTATACACCCCAGACTAGAAGGACTTTAGTTTGCTGAGAAAGTATGTAGAGGGATTTGGTACAAGTTATTTAGAAGGTCCATAGAGAGATTTGGTGATGCAGGTTGTTAGAAAAGTCTGTAGAGAGATTTAGTATAGTTTGCTGAGACAGGGAGACAGAGGAGAAAGAAAAATGAGAGAAGGAAGCTACAGAAAATCCTGGGTAAAAGGCAGAAAGGAATCAATGTGCATACTGTATGGAGAGGCCACTGAGCCAGAGTGTGCCCTAACAAGCTGGGAGCAAGAAATCACAGGTCTTGGGAGAAGTGGCCCCCAAATGGCAAAGGTGTTATCTCTGGATAAAGACAATGACTAGGAGAGATGGGTGTTCTGACCACCTCCCCCAACCCTGGATAACTGTGAGAGGGAAAGAGAAATCCACTCAGTTCTTGATGGACACGGGTGCTTAACACATGGTCTTCCAACTCAATGGCCCTATTTCCAAGAAAAGATCTAGGGTCCAAGAAGCCACTGGCACCAAAATATGTTCATGGACTACCCAAAGAACAATGGACCTAGGGATGGGATGGGTAACCCATTCATTTAAGGTCACCCCAGGATGTTCCTAACTGTTGGAGCAAGGCATACTCTCCAAAATGGTGGGGAGGACAGATATACTTACTGTCCAAAGGGCTGCAGCAACTGGCCCAAAAAGAGAGACTGACCCCTGCTGGAAGTTGCTACAGACAGGAACAATTTTCTCCGTGAAGGACAGGGACAAGCAGGTGCTGCTATGGTGGACAGCACAAATAGCATCTGGGTAGAAGAATCTTTACCCCCTGGCATGTCAACGCAGAAAGTGGAGCTAATGGCCCTTACCAAGACCTTGGAACTTGGAGACAGCAAGAAAATCAACATCACATGGATAACAGGTATGCCTTTGCCACAGGCCATGTCTACAGGTGTATATGCCAAAAGGACTGCTCACATCAGAGAAAACTAACAGGAAATCTTGGATCTCTTAGATGCCCTAATGAAGCCAACACCCGTAAGTATCACCCTCTGCCCAGGATGTCAAAAGGGAAAAGACTCAGTGGGCAATAGCCCGGCAGAGCAAACGGCTCCAAGGATAGATATACAGGAGCCTATACTGGTTGTGGGTCTGCGAGAGGCACCCACTGAAAAATGGGACAAAGTGAGATAGCCTCACTTAAAATATGCTGAAGAAAAAAGGACTGAGATTGGTAGCCATCTGACCAACTATTACCAAGGAAAGGTGCACACAAGAAGGGAGAATTATACTCCCCAGAAAGTAAGCCAAGGACTCGCCAGGGCAAATGCACACATGAACTCATTTAAGGGATCAATAAAACAGTGTAAGGTATGCCAGCGAGTGAATGCTTATGCAGCAAAGAGTAAATAGGGCAGAAGACCTAGAAGAGAACAACCTAGAGTATATAGAGGTTTTATAAAAGATAAGGCAGGAAAGTATGGTTATGAATATCTTCTAACATTTGTAGATAGTTAATCTAGATAGATTGAGACTTCCCCTAGCAGGAGGAAACAGCAGCCAGGGTTAAAAGAAATTTTCCCGAGTTTCAGAGTGCCCAAGATAATTGGATCAGACAATAGTTCTGTTTTTGTTTCTAAGGTAAGTCAGAAATTGACAGATATTGGGGACTAATTGGAAACGTTATTGGATGTACTGTCCCCAGGGCTCAAGACAGCTAGAGAAAATAAACAAAACTCTATGAGAGACCTTAACTAAATTGACCTTGGAGACTGGTTTAGGCTGGGTGGTGCCTCTCACCTTGTTTCTGAATAGTCCTTGCCATTTTAATCCTCCTTGTTACCCCAACTTCTTTGTCATTTATTGGGTCCTCCCGAGAGGTGTACCACAACATCAGATTTGGCTCAAACTGTCCACTTTAATGCTCTAGGCATGTCAGAGACTCCTCGCTGCTTTCAGACAGGTTACTGGATCTGTCAAAGAAGGCTTCAGAAACAGTTGCTGGAACCCTGGTGAAAGAGATCCTCACCAAATTGATCACAGAGACTGGACCTTTGCTCTGTAGGCTCGAGGTGCTCCAATGGATAAGGCATCGAGGTCCTGGAGGCCTACTCAGGAGATCCACAATTCCCACATCGCTTCCAAGTTGGAGATATGGTCTACATTAGATGCCACCACGCAGGAAACTTTAAGACTCAGTGAAAAGACCCTTATCTTGTATTCTTGACCACCCTGTTTTCTGCCCTGATAGGACCCCTAATGATAATGCTCCTGTTTCTTACAGTTTGACTTATACAGTCAATAGGTTAGTTGCCTTGATCAGGGACCAGGTGAGCGCGGTCCAGATTATGGTACTTAGGCAGCAGTATAAGAGCCTTCTGAGACAAGAAGAGGCTGACCTTTAATTCTCCTAGTTCTAAGGTTAGAACTATTAACAAGACAGGAAGTGGGGAATGAAAGGATAAGGTTATAAGCTAGGAATCCCCCATGCCTGGGCACGTGGGGGGCACTTGGATCCCCAACGCCAGTGGGGGAGGGTGGGCACGACACTGCGTGGCGGCCATGTAAGCGGAAATGACTTAACTAGTTCTTCCGGCCTCTGTGAGAGGCTGATAGGTTGTCAGAGAGCGTGGGTTTGGATGGTTTGAACTGATTGGCTTAGAAGCTTGTGGTAGGCAGGTTCTGTTATAAGTCTATAAAAGGCCAAGGCAAGCCACTCTTCGCTGGGCTTACTTCTTTACCCTGCTGGGGAGGCTGTAACCCCCCAGAGCTCTGGATATTAAAATCCTCTTGCAAAATTGCATCAGGTCTATCTCTCGTGAGTGTTTTGGGGTGCCGGTTTCCGAGGCATGGGGTGCAGGAGTACCCCGTTTTTTCTTTCGGATCTTACAATACAAGAAAGGTCATTTCTTTCTGTACAAAAGAAAATGACCTTAAAACCAATCTTATAATGATGCTAGAGGCTTTATAGAGAAAATGAATAAATTCCTTGAAGAAATACAGGAAAATACAACCAAACAGATAGAAGTCTTTAAAGAAGAAACAAACACCTTAAAGACATACAGGAAAATTCAATCGAAGAGGTGAATGGAACAAATAAAATTCTGCAAGACCTGAAACTGGAAATAGAAGCAACAAAGAAAACACAAACTTAGGAAATTCTGAAAATAGAAAACTTGGGAAGAGAATAGGAGCCTTCAGGTTTCCACCTGTACCCCATAAATAATGCTTTGCCGCAGCTATTTGTACCCAAGCAGGCAAAAGAACCTAAGCAACTGAAACCAAGGTGACAAGGCATCATCAGAGCCTGATGCCAGTTCTCCCACAAGAGCAAGTTCTGGATACCCCAAAACACTGGAAAAGCAAGATTCAGATTTAAAAACACATTTCTGCTAATGATAGAGGACTTTAAGAAGGACATAAATAACTCCCTTAAGAAATACATGAGAACACAAACAATCAGGTAGAAGACCTTAAAGAAAAACTAGAAAAATCCCTTAACGGATTACAGAAAAATACAACCAAACAGGTGAAGGAAAGGAACAAATCTATCCAGGATCTAAAATTGGAAATAGGATCAATAAAGAAATCACAAAAGGGGACAACAGTGGAAGCCTCGGAAAAAGACCAGGATACATAAATGCAAGCATCTCAAATGGAATACAAGAGATAGAAGAGAGAATCTTAGGTGCAGAAGACACCTCAGAGAAGGTTGACACAACAGTCAAAGAAAATGCAAAAGGCTCCTAACCCAGAACATCCAGGAAAACCAGGACACAATAAGAAGACCAAATCTAAGGATAGTAGGTATAGAAGACAGGGAAGATTCCCAACTTAAAGTGCCAGCAAATATCTTCAAAAAATTATAAAAGAATCTAACGTTGGAGATGCCCATGAATTTTTAAGAAGCCTAATGAATACCAAATAGATTGGACCAGAGGAAAAACTTCTCCAATCCCATAACAATCAAAACACTAAATTCATAGAACAAATAAAGGATGTTAAAAGCTGTAAGGGAAAATGTCCAAGTAACAAATGAAGGTAGACCTATAAGAATTATGCAAGACTTCTCAAAAGAGACTTTAAAACCAGAAGATCCTTGGCAGATGTCATAGGGACACTAAGAGAACACAAATGCCAGCTCAGGCTACATTTTCCCAGCAAAACTCTCTATTATCATAGATGGAGAAACATAGATATTCTATGACAAAGAAAGTTTACACTCTAAATTTACACTCTATCTTTCCATAAATCCAGGTTTATGAATTAAAATAGATCCAAAATTCCAACACAAGTGGGGAAACTATCCACCAGAAAGAGCACGAAAGGAACCTTCTTTCAACAAACCCAAAAGAAGATAGCCACACAAACAAAATTGCACCTCTGACAACAAAGATAACAGGAAGCAACAATCACTGATCCTTAATATCTCTTAACATCAATGGACTTAATTGTCCAATAACATGGCATATACCAGCAGATTGGGTACCTAAACAGGACCCATCATTTTGCTGCATACAGGAAACACACTTCTGTGACAAACACAGACAATACCTCAGAGTAAAAGGCTGGAAATAAATTTCCAAGCAAATGGTCCCAAGAAACAAGCTGGAGTTCAATTCTATGCCTGAAATGCAAGGCACCCACATTCATGACAGAAACTTTACTAAAGTTTAAAGCACACACTGAACCTCACAAATAATAGTGGAATACTTTATTTCCCCACTTTCAGCAATGGACAATCTATGGAAACAGAAACTAAACAGAGACACAGTGAATCTAACAGAAGATATGAAGCAAATGAATTCAACAGTCATATATAGAACATTTCATCCTAAAACAAAAGAATATACCTTCTTCTCAACAACTCATGGTATCTTCTCCAAAACTGACCATATAATCAGTCACAAAGCAGGCCTCAATTGATACAAGAAGATTGAAATAATTGCATGCATACTATCAGAGATATCATCACAGAAAACTCTATAATAAAAACAAGCAAATACACACAATAGGAGTAGAGTGCAGGAAATAATCAAATATAGGGCTGAAATAAACCAAGTAGAAACAAAGAGAACTGAACAAAGGATCAACAAATCTAAGAGCTGGCTCTCTGAGAAAATTAACAAAATAGATAAACTCTTAGTCAAACTAACCAGAGGGCACGGAGAAAGTATCCAAATTAACAAAATCAGAAATAAAAAAATAGAACAATAAAAACTGAGAAGATCAAAAAATTATCAGATCAAATCCTCTACTCCACAACAGTGGAAAACCTAGATGAAATTAACAACATTCTAGACACTTACCAAAATTAAACCAGGATCAATTAAACCATCAAAACAACCCCATAAACCCTGAATAAATTGCAACAATCACTAAAAATCTTCCAAACCAAAAAAGAATAGGACCATATGGTTTTAGTGTAGAATTCTATCAGACTTTCAAAGAAGACCCATTACCAATTGTCTTTAAACCATTACACAAAATAAAAAGATAGAATTCTACCCAGTTCATTCTATGAAGTCACAATTATGCTTATACCTAAATCACACAAAGATCCAACGAAGAAAGAGAACCTCATACCAATTTCCCTTATAAATATCAATAAAAAACACAATCAAACCGACACCAAAAACACATCGAAATGATCATTCAGCATGATTAAGTAGAATTCATCTCAACGATTCAGGGATGGTTCAATATAAGGAAATCCATCAATGTAATCCACTATATAACAAACTCTGAGGTGGTGAGATATGATCATCTCATTAGATTCTGAGAAGTCATTTGGCAAAATTCAACATCCCTTCATGATAAAAGTCTTGGAAAAATCAGGAATTCAAGGCCCATACTTAAACATATAAGAGCAATATACAGCCAACCTGTAGTCATCATTCATTTAAATGAAGAAAAACTTGAAGCAATCCTACTAAAATCAGCGCCTAGACAAGGCTCCCCAGACTCTCCCTATCTATTCAATATAACACTCACAGTCCTATCCAGAGAAATTAGACAACAAAAGGAGGTCAAATGGACACAAATTTGTAAGGAAGAAGTCACAATATCACTGTTTGCAGATGATATGATAGTATACTTATGAAACTCCAAAAATCCAGCAGAGAACTCCTATACCTAATAAACAATGTCAGTGAAGTGGCAAGATAGAAAATAATTCAAACAAATCACTAGCTTCCTATACTCAAAGAATAAAAAGGCTGAGAAAGAAATTAGGGAAACAACACCCTTCACAATAGTCACAAATATTGTAAAATACCTTAGCATGACTCTAACCAAGGAAGTGAAAGATCTGTATGACAAGAACTTCAAGTCTCTGAAGAAAGAAATTGATGAAAGTCTCAGAACATGGAAAGATCCCCCATGCTCATGGATTGACATGACCAATAAGGTAAAAATGGCCAGCTTGCTAAAAGCAATATACAGATTCAAACTCAATCCCCATCAAAATTCAAACTCAATCTTTCATAGAGTAAGAAAGAGCAATTTGAAAATTTATTTAGAATAACCAAAAACCTAGGGTATCAAAAACTGTTCTTAATAATGAAAGGGAAAGGACTGAAGGAGCTGAAGGGGTTTGGAATCCCAAAGGAAGAAAAACAATATCAACCAACTAGACTACTCAGATCACATAGGGACTCAACCACCAACCAAAGACTACACATGGAGGGAACCATGGTTCCAGCTGCATATGTAGCAGAGGATGGCCTTATGTGGTATCCTTATGTAGTCAGGTGAGGGCTCGATGTAGGGGAAATCACCCTTGGGTGGTGAAGTTGGTAGGATTCTTTTGTACTGCATCTGCTCCACCACAGACCCTAGCTCTTCTTGGAGGCAGGATGTGGGAAATTTTGTACATGCTTACATCAAGCTGTCACTTGGCTGGTTTGGGGATGTAGGGTAGCCCCAGGACACCACTCTGAGGGTTTGCAGGAACAGTCTGAGGTGCTGATCAGCCATACCTGTCTGGAGGTTTCCCGGGTCTGTGACAAGATTGCAGATGTCTGGTTCTCAGGCTGGGAGCCACAGAAAAGCTGAGGATGGAGTTGCTGCCCACTGGCTTGATCTGGACAGGAGATGGGGGTGAGGGCAGAATGAGGGAGTGCTTGCTGGTCCTACAGTGGGAGTTCTTGGCTTGTAGACAACAACATGCTGTGGCTAGGGGGGCAGAGAATTCTATAGTAGATTAGAGAGTAAGTCTATAGACAAAGCTTTTCTCCATGGCTCTGCATGGCAGAACCCAATGAAAAGAGGCAGTTCATGATTTTAAGGCATTTATTGCCATGGTGGAAAGTAGATGAGTAAAACCACTATGTAGTAAGGGTGGTCTTCAATAGCAACAAACACAGCAGAAATCTCACATACACATGGAAGCTGAACAATGCTCTTCTCAATGATAACTTGGTCAAGGAAGACATAAGGAAAGAAATAAAAACCTTTTTAGAATTTAATGAAAATTATGGCACAATATACCCAAATTTATGGGACAAAATGAAAGCAGTGCTAAGAGTAAAACTCATAACTTTGAGTGCCTCCAAAATGAAGCTGGAGAGAGCATACATTAGCAGCTTAACAGTACACCTGAAAGCTTTAGGACAGAAAGAAGCCAATACACCCAAGAGGAGTAGAAGGCAGGAAATCAAGAAACTCAGGGCTGAAGTCAACCAAGTTGAAACAAAAAGAACTATACAAAGAATCAACAAAAGCAGGAACTGATTCTTTGAGAAAATCAACAAGATAGATAAACCTTTAGCAAGTCTAACCAGAGCGCACAGACAGTATCCAAATTAACAAAATCAGAAATTAAAAGGGAGAAATAACAACAGAAACTGAGGAAATTCAAAAATTTACCATATTCTACTACAAAAGCCTACACTCAACACAACTAAAAAATCTGGAGGAAATGTACAATTTCCTAGACAGTACCAACTACCAAAATTTAATGAGGATCAGATAGACTATTGAAGCAGTCCCATAACCCCTAAAGAAATAGAAGTGGCCATTGACAGTCTCTGAACCAAAAAAAGCGCAGGACCAGATGGTTTTAGTGCAGAATTCTATCAACCCTCAAGAGGAGACCTAATACCAATACTCTTCAAACTATTCCACAATATAGACACAGAAGGAACATTACCCAACATGTTCTATGAAGCTCCAATTTCGCTGATACCAAAACCCACAAAGATCCAACAAAAAAAGAGAACCTTAGACCATTTTCCCTTATGAATATTGAGGCAAAAATACTAATAAAATTCTTGCCAATGGAATCCAAGAACATATCAAAACTATTATTCACCATGATCAAGTAGGCTTCATCCCAGGGATGCAGGGATGGTTCAATATATGGAAATCTGTCAATACAATCCACTACATAAACAACCTCAAAGAAAAAACACACGGTCATTTCATTAGATGCTGAAAAAGCATTTGACAAAATTCAGCATCCTTTCATGCTAAAAGTCTTGGAAAGAACAGGAATTCAAAGCCCATACCTAAACATAATAAAAGCTATATACAGCAAACCAGTAGCCAACATCAAACTAAATTGAGAGAAACTTGAAGCAATCCCACTAAAATCAGGCACTAGACAAGGCTACCCTTTCTCTCTATATTTATTCACTATAGTTCTTGAAGTTCTAGCTAGAGCACTTAGACAACATAAGGATGTCAAAGGGATACAAATTGGTAAGAAGAAGTCAAATCAACACTATTTGCAGATGATATGATAGTATACTTAAGCGACCCCAAAAACTCCACCAGAGAACTCCTACAGCTGATAGACAACTTCAGCAAAGTGGCTGGATATAAAATTAACTCAAGCAAATCAGTAGCCTTCCTATACTCAAAGGATAAGCAGGATGAGAAAAAAGTAAGGGAAATGACACCCTTCACAATAGCCACAAAATATATAAAGTATCTTGGTGTAACTCTAACCAAACAAGTGAAAGATTTGTATGACAGGAACTTCATGTCTTTGAAGAAAGAAATCCAAGAAGACCTCAGAAGATGGAAAACCTTCCATGCTCTTGCATTGGCAGGATTAATATAGTAAAAATGGCCATCCTGCCAAAAGCAATATACAGCTTCAACATAATCCCCATCAAGATCCGAATCCAATTCTTTATAGAGTTAATGTGACCTCCCCTAGCCCTTGAGGATCTAACCCATTATTCTCAAAGAATTCCAGCCCAGCTACCTGACACCATCCTCCTGCAGAACAAGCAGAACCAGTTTCCATCCTTTGGGGGAGGGGCTGGACCTGTCAATATATATATTTGGAGAGATTCATTAAAGTTTGAGCCTTGAGCAAGAAATCATGCCTTGACTCCATGAGTTTCTCTTGCCACCCTGTTTTCTATCCCCATATCTTCTTCCAGATAACCCACATCATGAGCAGGTAATGATGGGCACCTACAGAATGGTGCCCAATGACTGATGGGGCATGGAAATGAAGAGACCAACCGAGGTAGGCTGTCTTGGGTAGAGCTCCATGAAAAAGGAAAAAGAATAAGGTCATGTATCCAGCACGAGAAGCAACAGAGTATTAATTTTAGCGTTAAAAATGTCATTTTTTAAAGACTGTTGTTGCAGGGATGCAAACGGATACAGGTTAGACCGAATCAGTGTAGGCCCAATGCCGAAATCATCTAGGGTGTGACAGCGAAATGAAACAGGGAATTCAATTAGGCACATTGTCTGCAGTCTAAGAACTGCATCAGGCAAGAGAAATAGGGCATAAAATAAAATAAAACAAAATAAAAAGAGTAAAATACAAAAAGCAACAACAACAACAACAACAACAAACAGATTTTAGAAACATGAAAGAGAAAGAGAGAAGGAAAATGGATTTTATTGCATAACAAGCCTGCTTTCCTTTCTATGTATCATTTTTTTTGTCTTCGTGCATACCAACTGTCCATGTGTCTGTTTGTGTCCTCTATGTGTCATTGTTTGAATGACTGCTGTCCTGTGTTTCATGTTGAAAAGAAAGAATTGGTAAAGATTTCATCTGGTAGTGGTCTGTCTCTTGATCTGGCCACAGTTTGCACAGCTGAGGCTGATTAGAACTACCCTACACTCAACTACAAGTCAAACAAAAAAGGTGCTTCTTAAAGGGCCAGCAGCCTCAAGTTTTAGGAAAAAATTGTTTGGTTTATGTTTATGAGATTCGTGTAATCGCTCTATTCTTGTTTATAATTGCTCTTAAAAATGTAGATATGGATCTTGCCTGCAGCTTCCCATCCAGCCGGTAGCAGGGAAGCCAGACCCAGCCAGCTTGCCAGGTGCTCAGACCCTGCCTGCGGAACCAGGTACCCGAGACAGCCCGAGTTTAAGACCTCCGGGGACTCAGGTCTGGAGCAGGAGCTGCACACAGAGTAGCGGTTTGGGGTACAGTGGCCGTGCCTGCACTCTGTGCTCGCAGGCCAGACCCCGAACCCCCTGCAGGCAG
Organism: Apodemus agrarius; assembly: GCA_964023405.1. Lineage (NCBI taxonomy): Eukaryota > Metazoa > Chordata > Mammalia > Rodentia > Muridae > Apodemus > Apodemus agrarius. The sequence goes on from OZ030028.1 coordinate 30,035,831, forward strand.
AGCCATCTTGCCTGCAGCTTCCCATCCAGCCGGTGGCGGGGAAGCCAGACCCAACAAGCTTGCCAGGTGCTCAGATCCAGCCGGCGGAACCAGATAACTGAGATATCCCAACCTTAAGACCCCTGGGGAAACAGGATACCAGACAGCAAACCATGAGCAGGAGCAGTGCAGAGCAGCTGCCCAACAGGCAGAACCAAGTACCTGGGATATTCTGAGTTTAAGACCTCGGGAGACTCAGGCCACCTGTCAGCAATCTGTGAGCAGGAGCCCTACAGGGCAGTAGTTCAGGTATCCCAGACGCTAGAAAATAGCCTTTTGAGCCCACAGGAAGGTCAAGCACCAGCTAGTAACTACAGGACCAACAAACACCAGAGTTAACCAGATGGCAAAAGGCAAACGTAAGATCGTTACTAACAGAAATCAAAGCAGTATGGTGGCATCCGAACCAAGTTCCCTGACAGCAATAAATCTTAGATACCCTGAAACACCAGAAAAACAAGACTCAGATCTAAAATCACTGGTCAGGTTGCTGATAGAGGAACACTTAGATAAATCTCTTAAAGTAATACATGAGAAAATAGATCAAAAGCTAGAAGCCCTTACAAGGCAAACACAATTAAATCTCGGATATCTCAACGCACCAGAAAAACAAGACTCAGATCTAAAATCACTGGTAAAGATGCAGATTGAGGATCACTTAGATAAATTTCTTAAAGTAATAGAGGAGAAAATAGATCAAAAACTAGAAGCCCATACAAGGCAGACACAAAAATCACTTAAAGAAATCCAGGAGAATATAGAGCAAAAAATGAATCCCAATAAGGGGGAGAAACAAAAATCACTTAAAGAAATACAAGAGAACATGGGTCTTCAAGCAGAAGTCATAAAAGAGGAAACACAAAAATCCCTTAAAGAATTACAGGAAAACACAAACAAGCAACTGAAAGATCTGAGCAAAACCATACAGAATCTAAAAGCAGAAGTAGAAACAACTAAGAAATCGCAAAGGGAGACAACGTTGGAGATAGAAAACCTGGGGAAGAAATCAGGAGTCATAGATGCAAATATCAACAATAGAATACAAGAGATAGAAGACAGAATCTCAGATGCTGAAGATACCATAGGAACCATGGATTCAACAATTAAAGAAAATGCAAAGTACAAAAAGCTGGTAACCCAAAACATTCAGGAAATCCAGGACACAATGAGAAGACCAAACCTAAGGATTATAGGGATAGATGAGAATGAAGGTCTACAACTTAAAGGGCCAGCAAATATCTTCTACAAAATTATGGAAGAAAACTCCCCCAACCTAAAGAAAGAGATACCCATGAATATACAAGAAGCATATAGAACCCCAAATAGACTGGACCAGAACAGAAATACTTCCAGTCACATAATAATCAAAACCCCAAATGTACTAAACAAAGAAAGAATATTAAAGGCAGCAAGAGAAAAAGGACAAGTAACATATAAAGGAAGACCTATCAGAATTACAGCAGACTTCTCACCTGAGACCATGAAAGCTAGAAGATCCTGGGCAGACCTCATGCAGACCCTAAGAGAACACAAACTTCAGCCAAAACTACTATACCCAGCAAAACTCTCAATCACCATAGATGGGGAAACCAAGGTATTCCACGACAAAACCAAATTTGCACGATACTTATCTACAAACCCAGCCCTACAAAGGATAATAGGGGAAAAATACCAACACAAGGGGGGAAACAACACCCCAGAAGAAACAAGATAGAAACCCCATCTCATCCAATCCAAAAGAAGAGAACCACTCAAATACAAACAAACAAACAAACAAACAAACAAATAACGGCCAAAATGTCAGGAAGTAATAATTACTATTCCTTAATATCTCTTAATATCAATGGACTCAATTCCCCAATAAAAAGAGACAGACTAACAGACTGGATATGGAAACAGGACCCTACATTTTGCTGCATACAGGAAACACATCTCAGTGTCGAAGACAAACACCACCTTAGAGTAAAAGGCTGGAAGACAGTTTTACAAGCAAATGGTCCCAGGAAACAAGCTGGAGTAGCCATTCTAATATCCGATAAAATTGACTTTCAACCTAAAGTCATCAAAAGAGACACAGAAGGACACTTCCTGCTTGTCAAAGGGAAAATCCACCAAGAAGAATTCTCAATACTGAACATCTATGCGCCAAATGTAAGGGCACTCTCATTTGTAAAAGAAACCTTACTAAAGCCTAAAGCACACATCACACCTAACATAATAATTGTAGGTGATTTCAACACTCCACTCTCCTCAATGGACCCAACAGGAAAGCAGAAACTAAACCGAGACACAGTGAAACTAATTGAAGCTTTGGACCAATTGGATTTAACAGATATATATAGAATATTCCATCCTAAAGCAAAAGAATATACCTTTTTCTCAGCACCGCATGGTACCTTCTCAAAAATTGATCATATAATTGGTCACAAGACAGACATCAACAAATACAAGAAGATCAAACTAATCCCATGTCTCCTTTCGGATCACTATGGAGTAAAAGTGGTCTTCAATAGCAAGAAGAACAACAGAAAGCCCACATACACATGGAAACTGAACAATACTCTACTCAATGACACCTTGGTCAAGGAAGAAATAAGGCTTGCAGGCCTCACCTACAAGGTTTCTGGCCAAAAGAATATTTTTAACAGATTCACATAGGTGTGATTCAAAATATAATTCAGATACAGCCTTATCTTATGTGAGAAAAATGTTTTGTTTCTGTTTCAATACAAGAAGCTATGATGTTAGATTTTTCAGTGTATGTTTTTCATAGATTTTTATTGCAGGCCATTGTTCTTAACTATAAGCTTTTAAAATTTTTAACTAAATGATTTTCAAAAGCTGTTAGGATAAATTATTTGGCTAAGACAGTGCTTTAAGTTTGCCACAAGAGGATTTAAGCCTCTGATATTTTCAAAATAAATAGTAAGAGACATAATTTGGAAAAAACTACTATAAGCGTTTGTCAGTTTGTTACGTGTTCACTGCAATTCCTTGGCAAAGAGAACATTAATGTAAAATCATCTTTTTCATTTCTAAATAAAGTTTTTACATCCTTCAATAAAGGTATTAGTGTGTCAGTATAATGCTATAAGATGAAATCATAAAGTTATTTTAAAAGGAATATTTTGAGAGCCTAATAAAACATTTGTTCCTTGCTTCAAACAGCAATCAAATTGATTATTATTGATGGTTAATCTATTACATGGTAAGCCTTTTTAGGTAAAATTAATAATTGTTATCCAAAGGATAATTTGTTGCAATTTGCTTTTATATTTCTGTACATACATCCTTTAAGGACTACATCTACTGTGGGAATAAAGCTCATATAATTAGATCACATGTTTATTCTTTTGAGTTTCCCCTTGCTTCAGCACAGATAATTAAATTGGGTGCTGTAGCTGCTATTTTTAAAATGTTAAAGATCAAAATTCTAATTATATATTGATAGCAAAAAATAATATATATGTATATATATGTTTACAATTGCTTAAATTTGTTCCTTTATTTTGATACTACTAATTCTTAAGTTTTACAATTATTTTTACAAATGCAATTCAAGCTAAAAAAGATATGTTCTTTAAATGACTCTCCTGGATATTTCAGAAGTGATCCAGGGGCTAGAGAGATGGCTCAGCCATTAAAGGCTAGGCTCACAAACAAAAATATAAGACTTCATTCCCAGCAACCATATGGTTGCTCACAACCACATGTGATGTGTGATGAGATATGACACCCTCTTCTGGTGTGTCTAAAGACAGCAACCATATGTACATATATATATATATGTATGTATATATATATATATATATATATATATATATATAGTGTATGTGTGTGTGTGTGTGTGTGTGTGTGTGTGTGTGTGTAAAATACATCTTTAAAAAGGTGCCTGGACAAGACCCCTTAAGACAAGGCACATGAAATTTGTGTCCCAGGCAAACTATATAGGAACAATTGGCCATACAAGCATATTCTTTATATCATCAAAATAATAATGGCTTGAAAATAACTTTATCTTTAAAAAAATGTGCAATTATAAAGAATTGTTCTTGGTGTCCTCAATTTCTACCTCTACAACAGAATGGTGTTAATTCTAGAGGACTTAATTAATACAAATAAATGATACTCATAATTTAGAAAATTAAAATATGTGCATGTGACTAATGATTCATTTTTAGGCTTTCTAGTTGCAACTGCTCTAACAGAAAAAGCAACTAAATATGTTACGTATATTTTCTTACATAGTTATTGCCTATATTATCGTCTACGCTTGGTATTCCAACTTAAATTAAAACAGACAATGTAACTGGCTATTTAGTGAATAAAAGTTATCAAACATTTGAGATGTCTTTGATAATTTAATTTTTTATTATCCTCAAGGACAAGGTAATAGAGAAAATTTAAAACAATATCTTCTTTAAAAAAGAAAAGAGAGGGGAAAATATCTCCATGCATATTATTGAAGTTATATTTTTAAAAAATTTAAAATTTTGATGCCAATGAACTCCTTGCTGAGTGTCTATAGCATCCTGTAACTGTAAGACCCGAAAGAAAAATGGGGGCACCCCAGCCCCCCACACCTCAGAAGCTGACACCCCAATCACTCACGAGAAACACTCTTGATGCAAAAAGGCAAGAGGTTTTAATTCCAGAGCTCTGGGGTTCACAGCCCCTCTCCCACGCATAGAGGACAGTGAACCCAGGCTGCAGAAACATGACTGCTTTTATAGATTTTCAGCAAAGTCCGCCTATACAAGCTACTTCATAGCTTCTAAACCAATCAATTCAAACCATCCGAGCCCGTGCTCTCTGAGAACCAATGAGCCTCCCACAGAGGCCAGATGGGACCTGGTTAAGTCATTTGCGCCTACATGGTCCCCATGCACAGTGTCGAGCAAGGGTTATGCACAGCGTCACATGCGTATGTGTGTGTACATATGGGACTGGTGCAGTGGTGTCCGCCCTCACCTTGCTTCTCTGCAGGAGGGGAGGAGGGAGAGGATGCTAGGGACCTTTTCCGGCCTGTAGCCTTTATCCTTTCATCCCCACTTCTTGTCTTGTTAATAGTTCTAACCTTAGAACTAGCAGAATTAAAGGTCAGCCTCCTTTTGGCTCGGATGGCTCTTATACTGCTGCCTAAGTACCATAATCTGGACCACGCTCACCTGTTCCCTGATCAAGGCAACTAACCTATTGACTATATAAGTCTAACCGTAAGCAACAGGAGCATTATCATTAGGGGTCCTATCAGGGCAGAAAACAGGGTGGTTAAGAGTACAAGATAAGGGTCTGTCCACTGAGTCTTAAAGTTTCCCGTTTGGTGGCATCTAATGTAGACCATATCTCCAACTTGGAAGCGATGTGGGATTTGCGGATCTCCTCCTGAGTAGGCCTCCTGGACCTCAATGCCTCATTCACTGGAGCGCCTTGAGCCTAGAGAGCAAAGGTCCAGTCTCTGTGATCAATTTGGTGAGGATCTCTTTCACCAGGGTTCCAGCAACTGTTCCTGAAGCCTTCTTTGACAGATCCAGTAACCTGTCTGGAAGTAGTGAGGAGTCTCTGACATGCCTGGAGCATTAAAGCAGACAGTTGGAGCCAAATCTCATGTTGTGGTACACCTCCTGGGAGGACCCAGTGGATGACAAAGAAATTGGGGTAACAAAGAGGATCTCCAGGGGGGTCAGGTTAAAATGGCAAGGACTACTCAGAAACAAGGGGAGAGGCACCACCCAGCCTAAGCCAGTCTCCAAGGTCAATTTAGTTAAGGTCTCTCATAGGGTTTTGTTTATTTTCTCTAGCTGTCTTGAGCCCTGGGGACAGTAATCCAATAACGTTTCCAATTAGTCCCCAATATCTGTCAATTTCTGACTTACCTTAGAAACAAAAACAGAACTATTGTCTGATCCAATTATCTTGGGCACTCTGAAACTAGGAAAAATTTATTTAACCCTGGCTGCTGTTTCCTGCTTGCTAGGGGAAGTCTCAATCTATCTAGATTAAGTATCTACAAGTGCTAGAAGATATTCATAACCATACTTTTCTGTCTTAGCTTCTATGAAACCTATATATACTCTAGGTTGTTCTCTTCTAGGTCTTTTGCCCTATTTACTCTTTGCTGCAGAAGCATTTACTTGCTGGCATACCTTACACTGTTCTATTAATCCCTTAAATGAGCTCTTTTGTGCATTTGGCCTGGTTAGTCCTTGGCTTACTTTCTGGGGAGTATAATTCGCCCTTCTTGTGTGCACCTTTCCTTGGTAATAGTTGGTCGGATGGCTAGCTATCTCAGTCCTTTTTTCTTCAGCATATTTTAAGTGAGGCTATCTCTTAATTTTGTCCCATTTCTCAGTGGGTGTCTCTTGCAGACTCACAACCAGTATAGGCTCCTGTATATCCATTCTTGGAGCCATTTGCTCTGCCTGGCTATTGCCCACTGAATCTTTTCCCTTTTGACGTCCTGGGCAGTGGGTAATACTCACAGTTGCTGGCTTCATTAGGGCATCTAAGAGGTCCAAGATTTCCTGTTGGTTTCCTCTGATGTGAGCAGTCCTCTTGGCATATACACCTGTGGACGTGGGCTGTGGCAAAGGCATACCTGTTATCCATGTGGATGTTGATTTTCTTGCTGTCTCCAAGTTCCAAGGTCTTGGTAAGGTCAATTAGCTACACTTTCTGCATTGACATGCCAGGGGGTAAAGATTCTTCTACGCAGATGCTATTTGAGCTGCCCACCATAGCAGCACCTGCTTGTCTCTGTCCTTCATGGAGAAAATTGCTTCTCTCTGTATAGCACTTTCAGCAGGGGTCAGTCTGTCTTTTTGGGTCAGTTGCTGCAGCCCATTGGACAGTAAGTATATCTGTCCTCCCTGCCATTTTGGAGAGTATGCCTTGCTCCAACAGAGAGGTTAGCAACATCCTGGGGTGACCTTAAATGAATGGGTTACCCATCCCATCCCTAGGTCCATTGTTCTTCGGGTAGTCCATGAACATATTTTGGTGCCAGTGGCTTCTTGGACCCTAGATCTTTTCTTGGAAACAGGGCCATTGTATTGGAAGACCTAGTGTTAAGCCCCTGTGTACATCAAGAACTGAGTGGATTTCTCTTTCCCTCTCACATTTATCTAGGGTTGGGGAAGGTGGTCAGAACACCCATCTCCCCTAGTCATTGTCTTTACCCAGGGATAACACCTTTGCCATTTGGGGGCACTTCTCCCAAGACCTGTGATTTCTTGCTCCCAGCTTGTTAGGGCACACTCTGGCTCAGTGGCCTCTCTCCATATAGTATGCACATTGGTTCCTTTCTGTCTTTTAGCCAGGATTTTCTGTAGCTTCCTTCTCTGTCATTTTTTCTTTCTCCTCTGTCTCCCTGTCTCAGCAAACTATACTAAATCTCTCTATTGACTTTTCTAACAACCTGCACCACCAAATCTCTCCATAGACCTTCTAAATAACTTGCACCAAATCTCTCTACATACTTTCTCAGCAAACTACATTAAAGTCCCTCTAGTCAGGGGTGTATAGCAAAATGCTTCTATGAGCTGCTCTAGAAAGGCTGCCAGTGACTCATCTGGTCCCTGCTTAACTGCACATACCTTCGTCAAATCTGTGGGCTGCCATGCCCTCGAGACCTGCCAATGGAGTCTGGTGTCAGTCCTTCAGGTGCCTCTTACCTTTTGTCTGAGGGGGTATTCTTTTCTGGCTTTCTGTATTATAAATAAAACAGTCTCAAAGAGATTAATCCGTCTCTTGGGAAATATGTCCTTAGTAAGAGAGCCACCATGGAATCAGGATAGGTGGTCTCAGATCTTCTCCTGCTCCACTCTGTGGTCGTCTCTAAATATAAATTGAGCATACTATTATCATTTTGTAGATTATAAACTATAAGATAGTCCTAACATCCAATCTCTGTCAAACAGAACCTTTGTCATCTTTACTATCTTGAAAGACTATATAAGACCTGACTCATGTTTTGGCTATATTTAAATCTACATCAGCTTTCTCAAGATGAAAGAGCTTGAGCTGACTATGAGACTAACAGTTTTCATCCCCGTCAGAAATCCAAGAGTGACCAATATTAACTGAAAATATACATAGAAAGCTTAACACAGCTTCTAAGACTTAGCCAAATTATAGAGACTGCTAAACATCTGAATAGTTTATACTTCAAAATGTTGGAGCATTGGTCTTCAGCCTTCTGGCACAAGAACATCTGACAGACTTAAAGAATCGGGAATTATTAAGCCATGTAATAATCTATAGACACATTGAGTTTGTCTGTAAATGAAGAGAGGCAATCTCGTTGCTCTCTCTCTCTCTCTCTCTCTCTCTCTCTCTCTCTCTCTCTCTCTCTCTCTCTCTCTCCTCTTCCTCTCTCTCTTCCCCCTCTCTCTCCATAACAGAAGCAACTCTAAAACATAGAAAACACCCTAATAATAAACTCAGAGTCTTATATTTTTGTACGGCCCCAAACTTACAGGCTTAAACATCTCAGATCTATAATAATAACAGCAAGAAAGGACTTGGTGTAAATCCTGCATTTTTACATTTTTAGTATTTATGCCAATGAAAACCTTGATTTTCTATTAAAATAAAATCTGTATTAAATAAGAATTTATGCCTTGAACATAACATAATTCTCAAAACAAGGTTTTAGTATCACTGAGACAGATTTTTCGCTAAATGTTTCAGAATCTAGTCTTCTGGAGGTCTCCCTTATTTTGACCTCTTTCCCAGAGAAACAATAAAACCACAAAGCTTAACATTATATCTATTATAATAATTTAAACAATTTAAAATAAATGAAATAAGCCATCTGTAACTTAAACTCAGAATTCCCATATCTACCACTTTGTGTGTCTTGTTAAAACTTATTTCCCCCACCAGGGGGCCTCAGAGCTCAGATATTTCGTCTCTTTCTTGTTCTTTTTTTTAAAAAAATTTTTTATTGGATATATTCTATATTTACATTTCATTTCCCTTTTTTGGTTCCCCATACCCCCAAAGGTCCCACATGCCCCTTTCCCCCCCTTGCTCCCTCATACACCCTTTCCCACTTCCCTGTTCTGGTATTCCCCTACACTGATGCTTTGATCATTTCCAGCACCAGTGTCCACTCCTTTCTTCTTGTCAGACATCATTTGGTATGTGAATTATGTCTTTGGTGTCCCAAGATTCTAGGCTAATATCCACTTATCAGTGACCATGGGTATTCTTTTGAAACTGGGTTACCTCACTTAGTATGATGTTCTCCAGCTCCATCCATTTCTCTAAGAATTTTATGAATTCATTCTTTCTAATGGCTGAATAGTATGCCACTGTGTATATATACAACATTTTTTTTTATCCATTCCTCCGTTGAGGGACATCTGGGTTCTTTCCAGCTTCTGGCTATTATATATAAGGCTGCTATGAACATAGTGGAACATGTATCATTATTGCATGCTGGGGAATCTTCTGGGTATATTCCCAGGAGTGGTATGGCTGGGTCCTCCAGAAGTATCATGTCCAGTTTTCTGAGGAACCGCCAGACTGATTTCCAGAGTGGTTGTACCAGCTTGTATTCCCACCAGCAGTGGAGGAGTGTTCCTCTCTCTCCACATCCTCGCCAACACCTGATGTTTTCTGAGTTTTTAATCTTAGCCATTCTGACTGGTGTGAGGTGAAATCTCAGGGTTGTTTTAATTTGCATTTCTCTAATGACTAATGATGTTGAACATTTTTTAAGGTGTTTCTCAGCCACCCGAATTTCTTCAGATGAAAAGTCTTTGTTTAGCTCTGTATCCCATTTTTGGATAGGATTATTTGGTTTTCTAGGGGCTTAATTCTTGAGTTCTTTGTATACATTGGATATTAGCCCTCTGTCAGATGTGGGGTTGGTGAAGATCTTTTTCCTATTTGCTGGTTGCCGATTTGTCCTTTTGACAGTGTCTTTTGCCTTACAGAAACTTTGTGATTTTATGAGGTCCCATTTGTCTATTCTTGATCTTAGAGCATAAGCTATTGGTGTTCTGTTCAGGAATTTCCCCCCTGAGCCACTGTCCTCAAGGGTCTTCCCCAGGTTCTTTTCTATTAGTTTTAGTGTGTCTGGTTTTATGTGGAGGTCCTTGATCCACTTGGAATTGAGCTTAGTGCAAGGAGATAAGATGGATCAATTCTCATTCTTCTGCATGCTGACCTCCAGTTGAGCCTGCACCCTTTGTTGAAAAGGGTATCTTTTTTCCACTGGATGTTTTCAGCTCTTTTGTCAAAGATCAATTGGCCATATATGTGTGGGTTCAATTCTGGGTCTTCAATCCTATTCCATTGATCCACTTCCCTGTCACTGTACCAATACCATGCAATTTTTAACACTACTGCTCTGTAGTATTGCTTGAGGTCTGGGATATTGATTCCCCCAGAAGTTGTTTTACTGTTGATGATAGTTTTAGGTATCCTGTGTTTTTTGTTATTCCAGATGAATTTGAGAATTGCTCTTTCTTGTTCTAACATGGAGGGCTTGAGTCAGGTGACCTGGTCTTGCCACCAGCCTTAACATGGCCGGCTTGAGTCATGTGACCCAGTCTTGCCACCACAGAGCCTAACATGGTGGGCTTTTCAGTCGGTCTAAATTCTTAACAAAATCATCAGTCGGTTTCGTCAGTTATCTAAGTTTGAGAACACAAAATATATAAAACACAGAGAAACAATCACCACATAGACAGCCTGACCCTGCCACCTGTCAGGTGTCTAGATTCAAGACAGTTTGCCTCTAGACGAACCCAGTTTCAGATACCACATGTTCCTGCCCATTGCAGGAACCAAATACACAGAAGAGAAGAGCCTTACAGGCCTTCTCCAGGGTCCTCCAGACCCTCGTGGTTTTGACTGCCAGTCAAACTCTCCGCACCAGTCAGGCTTTTGACAAAACAGTGAGACAGACAGATAACAGACTGCAGTACCTGTCCAACACAACCAGATCAGAAAACCAGACAGCCGTCACGGCATGTAAGTTCTCCAATTCAGTAGAACTACCGTATCCTACCTGACACCCAGATGGGAATCTTCCAGGTGTCCCTGGAGTTCCCCCCACTCTCGGGACGTTTCCTAGAGTCACAGCCTGAGGCCTTCACTAGCATGTCTGCGTATACCACGGTCTCCTGGCCATTACAGTCCGAGAAGACAGCTGCATATCCAAAAGCGTGAGTCTCATCAGATTCAGATTCAGATCCCAATAACAGAACAGAACAGAACACTCAGAACGAAGACATCAGCCAGCACAAACACACTTCAGAGGGGATCCCCTTACCTCCAAGTTGTTTCTTGTGTGTGTGTGTGTGTGTGTGTGTGTGTGTGTGTGACCACATTTCCAGGCCAATGCACCAACTGTAAGACCCGAAAGAATAACGGGGGCACCCCAGCCCCCCATGCCTCAGAAGCCGGCACCTCAATCACTCACGAGAAACAGTCTTGATGCAAAAAGGCAAGAGGTTTTAATTCCAGCGCTCTGGGGTTCACGGCCCCTCTTCCACGTGTAGAGGATAGTGAACCCTGGCTGCAGAAACATGACTGCTTTTATAGATTTTCAGCAAAGCCTGCCTATACAAGCCACTTCATAGCTTTTAAGCCAATCAGTTCAAACCATCTGAGCCCACGCTCTCTGAGAACCAATGAGCCTCCCACAGAGGCCGGATGGTACCTGGTTAAGTCATTTGTGCCTATGTGGCCCCCACGTACATGGTCAAGCCAGGGTTACACACAGCGTCACATGCGTACATGTGTACATATGGGGCTGGTGCAGTGGTGTCCACCCTCGCCTCAGCTTCTCCGCAGGAGGGGAGGTGGGAGAGAATGCTAGGGACCTTTTCCAGCCTGCATCCTTTATCTTTTCATAACTAGGCATACTAATGCCTAGGAGGTATGGAAGAATTCACTTATTGGCATATGGCATGATTCTGTTCAGTTATGTAATATTAGGGAAGAAGGCATGTCTATGTTTTTTTCCACATAATGCTGTAGAAGCATGCTAGTGATTGGTGTGGCATGTTGACTGTAGGCTTACTGAGTGTCCAGACAAAGGTAACAGAAAAGCTATATTGAGTACACTTTAATTGTCAAATGTCACAGATTAAATAAACTGCCTTGCTTCAAGCTTTTAGAACTTGTGGGGCAGAGAAATTGGAGACCATTAAACTAACTTAGAAAAATTAATCTAAAGGAGAAATTATAATGACTCATTTGCCTATAGGAGTATTGTGGCAAAAGGCTCCTCTTTTGTGCATTCATGTGAGGGTGCCTCCTAAATGTAATATCCTGCCATATTAATGAGGTAGTAGCCCAGATAATTGTGCTTGGAAGGAAGCAGGCACTAACTTATTTTGGCAAAGAACCAGATATCAATATTCAGCCTTTTAACGTAGATCAAGATAATTGGCTGAAGCAACATAGCACAGATTGGTTGCTTGTTCAAATAGGATTTGAAGGAACTTTAGTTAACCATTATCCTCAAGATAAATTAAACAAGTCTTTAAATATGCATGAAGTTGTATTTGCTTATATGACGTCTTTACAGCTGCTGAATAATGCTTTTTTGATTTTCATGGATGGCTCCTTTAAAGGAAGAGCTATATATCTTATTAATAATCAATAGGTGGTTACAGAAACACCTGGGCTCTCAGATCAGTTAGCGGAGCTGACAGCGATATTAAATGTTTTCAACCTATAAATAATACTTTTAGTCATTTTACAGATAGTGTGTATGTTGCAGAATCTATCCATTTGTTAGAAATCTGTGGCACATTTAATTTTAATACTCCAGCAGCATCTTTGTTTTCACAATTGCAAAACATCATTCTTGCTAGAAAAAAAATCACTTTTATATTGGCCACATATGAGCTCTCTCCAGTCTTCCTGGAGCTTTAGCTGAAGACAATCATTGCATTGACAGAGCTCTAATAGGATAAGCTTTAGTTTTAGAACCTGTTAAATTGGCTAGATGTGATCATAATAAGTTCCATCTTTCTAGCCACTCATTAAGGTTCTGACAAAAAAATCACAAAGGAGCAAGCAAGAATGATTGTAAAACAATGCCCTAACTGTCTTCTTATCTCCAGTTCCCCATTTTAGGGTTTAACCCACAAGGCCTTGTGCCCAATCATATTTGGCAAATGGATGTAACTCACTATGTAGAACTTAGAAAATTAAAATATATACATGTATGCATTTATACTTGTTCAGGATTCCATTTTGCTTCTCTGCATTTGGAAGAAGCCTCTAAAAATATAATTGATCATTCTTTACAAGCCTTCAATACCATGGGATTACCTAAAGTCATTAAGACAGATCAGGGACCAGTGTACACTGGCAATAACTTTATCTCATTTAATAAAGAATTCAATATTAAACATAAAACTGAAATTCCTTATAACCCAATGGGCTAAAACAATTGTTGAGTGTGCACATTGCACTCTTAAAAATTTGCTTCTTAAAACAAAGAAAGGAAAACTGTACCCTCCAAGATTACCCAAAGCACAACTTGCTTTTCTTTTATTTCTTTTGAATTCTTTGCAAACTGATGCTAAAGGTCAGTTTACAGTGGATCGCCATTGGCATCCAGTCTCTTCTAATTCTTATGCCATGGTTAAATGGCAAAACCCTTTAACTAATACATGGAAAGGTTCAGATCCTGTTTTAATTTGGGGAAAAGGTTCTGTTTGTATTTTTTTTCAAAAATGAAGACGGATCCTGATGGCTTCCAGAAAGATTAGTACTGAGGGTAAACAGAAATACTAAACAATCCGGGTAAGTATGACTAATTCAAAAGCATTCTCAAAGCTGCTTCTCACACACTGGGAACATAGGCTCTTTGTCTTTAAGCCATTAATTTGCAAGCCAGGTTTTGTTTCTGAGCTACTAATTTGCAACCAAATTAAATATCTTGGGCCTTCCAGAGACAGTCAAATTGGTTTTCACTCTTAATCTCTTCCTTTGTCTTTCAAGCAGGTCTCTTTCAGACACAGCTCAGAGACTCCCCAAGATTTAAAGAGAGGTGTGCTGTGAGGGCCAGCCAGTTTACAGGGTATTTGTTTTACCAGTGGATCTCCTTTCTGGAGCCACATAGTACTCAGATCTATATGTGTCTGCTTGCGAGAAGACATGGGCACAAGTGAGGCAAAGCAATGCATGGGAAGGACCATGTTTTCTGGCTCTGAGTTCCTAGGAAGCATACCTGATTGCATAGGGATTGATGTTGAGGGGCTGTCCTTAAGATAATAAGGAAGCCTATTACTCCTCCTCTGCAAAAGACATCATACAATATTTAAGAGGAATCACAGTCAATGCTTTCCCTCCCTGGTTATAAGCCTGCCGTCTTTTGACAGATATTTATCTACTGGTTTTTCTTAAAATTAATGCAAAGGGAGGAGTTGTGACTTCCCCCAGCCCTTGAAGATGTGACCCATTGTTCTCAAAGAATAGCAGCCCACTCATCTGATGCCAGCCTCTTGCAGAACAAGCAGAACCAGTTTCCAACCTTTGGGGGAGGGTCTAGCCCTGCTGATATATATTTGGAGAGATTCATTAAAGTTTGATCCTTGAGCAACAAATCATGCCTTGACTCCACGTGTTTCTCTTATGACCCTGTTTTCTATCCGTATCTCTTCCTCCTGAGAAACCAAGCCATTAGAAGGCAGTTGTGGGTGGCCACAAGTCAGAAAGAACAATTCTCAAATTCATCTGGAATGATAAAAAACAGAACAAAACAAAAAACCAGGATAGCTAAAACTATCCTCATCAGTAAAAGAACTTCTGGAGGAATCAGTATCCCTGACCTCAAGCAGTACTACAGAACAATAGTGTTAAAATCTGCATGGTATTGGTACAGTGACAGGCAAGTAGATCAGTGGAATAGAATTGTTGATCCAAAAATGAACCCACACATCTATGGTCACTTGATCTTTGAGAAAGGAGCTACAAACATCCAGCGGACAAAAGATAGCCTTTTCAACAAATGGTGCTTGTTCAACTGAAGGTTGGCATGCAGAAGAATGCAAATTGATCCACTCTTATCTCTTACTAAGCTCAATTCCAAGTGGAACAAGGACCTCCACATAAAACCAGAAATACTGAAACTAATAGAAAAGAAACTGGCAAAGAGCCTTGAGGACATGGGCACAGGGGAAAATTTCCTGAACAGAACACCAATAGCTTATGCTCTAAGATCAAGAATTGACAAATGGGACCTCATAAAATTACTGATTTTCTGTAAGGTAAAGGACATTGTCAAAAGAACAAAATAGCAACCAGTAAATTGGGAAAAGATCTTTAACAACCCTACATCCAACAGAGAGCTTATATCCAAGATATACAAAGCACTCAAGAAAGGGGAATTCAGAGAGCCAAATAACCCCATCAAAAATGGGGTACAGAGCTAACCAAAGAATTTTCACCTGAGGAATATCGAATGGCAGAGAAGCACCTATAGAAATGCTCAACATCCTTAGTCATCAGGGAAATGCAAATCAAAACAACCCTGAGATTTCACCTCACACCAGTCAGAATAGCTAAGATCTAAAACTCAGGAGGAAACAGGTGCTGGCGAAGATGTGGAGAAAGAGGAACACTCCTCCACTGCTGGTGGGGTTGCCAGCTGGTACAGCCACTCTGGAAATCAGTCTGTTGGTTCCTCAGAAAACTAGGCATGATAAAACTGGAGGTCTCTCTACCACTCCAGGGCATATACCCAGAGGATTTCCCAGCATGTAATAAGGATACACACTCCACTATGTTCATAGCAGCCCTATTTATAATAGCCAGAACCTGAAAAGAATCTGGATGTCCCTCAATGGATGAATGGATACAGAAAATGTGGTATATATACACAATGGAGTACTACTATTCAGCAATATAAAACAAAGAATTCATGAAATTCTTAGACAAATGGATGGAACTGGAGAACATCATCCTAAGTGAGGCCATCTAATCACAAAAGAACACTCATGGTATGTACTCACTGATAAGTGGATATTAGCCTAAAACCTTGGAATACTCAAGACACAATTCATATATCAAATAAAGCCCAAGAAGAAGGCAGGAGAGGCCCCTGGTCCTAGAAAGTCTCAGTGCAGCAGTGTAGGGAAATACCAGGACAGGGAAGGGGACGGGATGGATTGGGGAACAGGGGGAGGGAAGAGGGTTTATGGGACTTTTGAGGAGGGAGGATCCAGGAAAGGGGAAATCATTTGAAATGTAAATCAAGAATATATCAAATAAAAAATAAAAGAAAAAAGAAAAACAAAGAATATTGAAGCAAAAATTCTCAATAAAATCTTTGCCAACCAAATCCAAGAATACTTCAAAATGATCAACCACCATGATCATGTAGGCATAATCCCAGGGATGCACGGATGGTTCAATATTTAATCCACTACATAAGCAAAATCAAAGAAAAACACATAATAATTTCATTAGATGCTAAGAAAGCATTTTAAAATATCTAATAACCCTTCTTGATAAAAGTCTTGGAATGATCAGGAATTAAATCCCATAAATAAGCATAGTAAAAGCAATATACAGCAAACTAGTGGCCAGCATCAAACTAAGTGGAGAGAATCTTGAAACAATCCCACTGAAATCAGGGACTAGATACGTCTCTCCACTCTTTCCCTACCTGTTCAATATAGTAGTTGAAGTCCTAGCCAGAGCAATTAAACAACAAGAGGAGATTGAAGAGATACAATTGGAAAGGAAGAAGTCAAAATATCACATTTTGCAGATGATATGATAGTATACTTAAGGATATAAAATTAACTCAAATCAGCTAGAAGCCTTCCTATACTCAAAGGGAAATGACAACCTTCACAATAGTCACAAATAAAATAAAATACCTTGGTGTGACTCTAACAAAGCAAATGAAAGATCTGTATGACAAGAACTTCAAGTCTCTAAAGAAAAAAATTGAAGATCTCAGAAGATGGAAAGCTCTCCCATGCTCATAGATTGACAGGGCAAATATAGGGAAAATGGCCATATGGCCTAAAGCAATGTAGAGATTCAAAGCAATCCACATTAAATTCCAACTCAATATTTCATAGTTAGGAAGAGCAATTTTCAAATTCATCTGGAATACGAAAAAAAAAAACCCAGAATAACAAAAACTATTCTCAACAATAGAAGAACTTATGGCAGAATCACCATCTCTGTACTACAGAGCAATAGTGATAAAAAACTGTGTGGTATTGGTACAACGACAGGCAGGACACTGTGTGGCTACAGACCCCACCTGTTGTGTGTAGTCCAGCCACTGTGGCTATGTTCTGTATAGCAATCGCTGAGAACAGACAAGTACAAGTGGTGGTGCTACAGCAGCGCCTTCCTGCTGCAACTGCGTGCGCACATGCGGTGCCACTGTGGACAGCTGCGGGTCATGTCCCTGTGCTTTGCATCCATCCATGTCTGCTGGCTGCCTGACATAGCTGGTACCCAGCCTCATCAAGGGCTGGGATATGGCCCCTTGGCTAAAGTTTGGTCCTGGCTGGGGATCTGGCTGGCCATGGTTCTGGCAGGGTTGGAGAGACATCTTTGAGCATGTGCTACCCAAGAGCTCTGGGTCACAAAGCCCCTCACCTGGGTGGCAGGAGGACTGGGAACCACATGCACCCCTCACCACAGTTTGGCTCCTCCCATGAAGGAGCACAGATACCAGGAGTGGAGAACAGTGAGGGGCCTGCCCAAAAGCCAGCCTGTCCACAGGCTGGACTGACAAGGCTGCCACAGAGAAGATGGCACCTGCCATCCGTGGCTGCACCTGCATGTGTGACTGTTTAGGCAACTTAGGTGCCAAGGTGGTGCAACCACTGCTGCTCTTGCTGCTGGGGGCAGTGGCCTGTGCACAGGCCACTGAGTACTACTCTCCACTGTCCTTGCTGAAGCAGAAGTTTCAGCACCCAACAGCAGAAGGCCCTGGTGGGCAGCAGCTACCTGCCATCAGGGAATTGGGTGGACCAGTATCCAGGGTTGGAGCAGTGGTGGCATAGAGTAGGTGGCCAGCGGTGGGTGAGGGTTTGCTAGTCCCCGGCCTACAGCAACAATGCAGTGCCAGCGAATAGGGTGACAGTGACAATGCTGGGCCCTACTGGAATAAGGTATGGAGCCAGTCGTGGGGCCCTAGGCAGTAGCAAGAGGCACATGGAGCCTCGAGGATCCCCCACAGCTGCTTTTTCCATGGAGCCTGAGTGAGCACACAGATGCTCCTGGTTGAGTGCTCCTCCTAAACCTATTGGAGGTGGAACCAGGCTATCATGGGAAAGCTCCCTGAGCTGTCCTGAGGTGCATACTGGCAGCAGGCAAAACTTGGCCCCTGGGAAGCCTGTTGCTGCTTTCCCCAGTGCTCCTGGCAGTACAGATGTGTCTTGCACAGACCTGTCCAGCACAGAAGTGACCAGCTTCGTGGCCAATGGCCTTTTTGTAGTGAAACTGGATCTGTCACTGCAAGATGTGGGCTGCAGGGTGTGGGAGACTTGGACAAGAAAATGGTGCTGGAGGCTGCGCTGGCCGAGCTGCTGGCCATGATGGCTCCAGTGTGGCCAGAAGAGCTGCACAGCAGCCAGGCTACCTGTTTTGTTTTGTTTTGGAGGAAGGGGTTTATTTAGTTTATACATTACCATCCATTATGAAGGGAAGTCCGGGAAGGAAACAATGCAGAGACTGGAGGAATGGTGCTGACAGCTTCTTCCTTCTGCATTCTTATATAACAAAGAATCTCCTGTGTTGACATTTAGTCTAGGCACCTCCAAATCAGGGCTCCAAATCCTGCAGCCTGGTGTCAACAAGTTCTCCCTGAGGATGTTCAGAAGCCAGAGAGCCAGGAGAGCGAGTAAGAAGCAGCAGTTGGTCTGGTGGCTGGTCCATATGGAAGGAGGGAATAAGCAATGGTAAACAAGCCAGTGAGGTCACCTGGGTCCTGAGGGCAGAAGAGATTCTTTGGGCTCCTCTGGTGCCCTCCCTGGATCCCACAACACCTTTGGCACCCATTGGAGAGGCAAAGGCCCCGCCCTGCCATGGCCTCATTGCTGGAGGTAGGTCAAAAAGTGAAGCACATGTTGATTCTTTCAAGGAGCAGATCACAAGTGAAGCAGAGGACTTGGTAGCGATTTTTTCTTCAAAGAAGTTTTAAGTGAGAGTTGGTCTCTACAGTTAGCCTCCCAGTGAGTGCTCAGCTGCTCTAAGACCTGCAAAATGGGGAGACCCCCCACAAAATGGGGAAACCCTGCACTCAAGTCTCGGGATATAGCGACACTCAAAGAATCAGCCAAAGACCGTCTCTCTGCAAAGCACATGAGGCCTTTATTGGGGGTCCAGTGCACTGGGAACGATTCATAATCACGCAGGCTCAGAAATCAATGCCTTGTGCCTGGCACAAAGAGTATTTGAAACCAAAAAAAATCACAGAAGGGGGAGGGGTTGGGGGATTCAGATAGGGAAGTTACACTTAGATTATGAGGCAATTCGTCCCTGAGGACTGGGTGTAACTGCATTTTGCAAGATGGATTAGCTGCATTCCACAAGATGGAGTAACTGCATTCTGCAAGATGGATTAACTGCATTCCGCAATAGGTTGGGCAAACATCAACTATCTATAGAATTCAGAATAACCTTTGAGATTAGCTAGTTCCTGGAGTAGGGGGTCAGGGAGGATAGGAATTACAGAGTTACAAAATGGTGGCGCTTTGGCCTTCTAAAGCAGGATTTTCTGGGGGTAAATAAAATTTCGAGGCAGGATCTGTCATCCCCCACTCTCTCTAGGAGGTAGTTCTAACCTTAGAACTAAATGTTTGTCTCAACTTCATTTGGTTCTAATTAATCTGACTGGAGCCGCTGATATTGTTGGCAGAGCACTAGGACTTGAATAGCAATCAATCGATTAATTATGTAGGGTCCTATGGTGAGAAGGAGCAAAAGAATCTATAAGGGTCCCATGAGGGCAGAAAACAAAGTGGTCATCCAAAAAGATTTAGAAAACCAACTTTCATACCAGTTTTGGTTATTTTGATGCTCTGTCTTTTGTCCAATATCTCTTTGAGCTTTTTCATGGAGTCCCGTATAGCACCCGAATGGAATGGTTTACATAAAAGCAACATTCTTCCTTTAGGGCAGCACAAAGACCCCCTTTTTTGAGAAACAATAAATCAAGACCCCTTCTATTTTGGAGTACTGCCTCAGATAATGAGGTTAGCGAGTCTTCTAATTTGGAGACTGAGTCTTGGAGGGCTCTTAGGTCAGTGTCCATGGCGGCTTGGAGATTATCGAGGCCATGTTTGAGGTCTATTGGTCCCTTAATTAGGGCTGCAGAGCCAGTACCAACTCCAGCGGCTAAACCTAACTCTAACATAACAGCTAAAGTAAATGAGATAGGTTCCCTTTTAATCCTGGAGGAAGAGCTATCATATGCCTGTAACAGAGTTTCTTCAGGATGATAGTAGACACGAAGTACTAACTGAACCATAACACAGAAATCTTTGGATTGGTTAAAAACTAAAGTAGAGATGCAGGGGGTGAGCCTGGTGCTGCAGGCCCACCAGCTATCATTGGAAGGGAGTAGATATTGGGTATCCTGAGCAGTATTAACAGGTAAGGTCTGATTGCAGAGATGCTGATGAGTGGGGGGCACACGTCCTAAGCAGATTCCAAACCCTGAAACTTCAGTAAGGGTGAGTTTGCTCTGAGTGCCCCAATGGCACTGGGTGTGGTCTGAAGTGTAAATAATTTGACCTAATACCACTATTCCTTCATAATATGGTGGCACCATGGCTAAGTAGAGCCAGGAAGACTCAGTAGCCTCAGGATTGGTGACATTTAGTACAGAAAAGGCTCCTTGTATGAGGCTAAAGAGTTTGTCACCCGTAGTGGGGGACAGAGTGGTTGGGAAGGTTTTTTTAAGAGCAGTGGGCAGAAGGTTTTTTTAAGAGCTACCTCAATTATAGAGGGGGGCAGAGGTGAGAGTAAAACCTTTTTTGAAGTGAAGGGAAGAGGTTCTTTAGGAGGTCCCTGCTCAACTAGAACATGGTCAGGTCCTATAGCGATGGGAGGTATGCTAGTGACCTTGAGCCTAATGCGTAGGAAGAGACCGTCATCAAATCTTTCTTTATAAAGTCTAAGTCCCCAACTGTAACCCCTGGTGCAACCTCTCTGATTCTTTCCTGGCTCAGTAAAACTGATCTTTAAGGGGAGACACCAATTTTCACTCAGGCTTGTAAGTCCATCCCTGGCTCCCTGTTTCATGTTAGAATAGTTAGCTGTGACAGTGATATAATCCCATGAGGAGGTGGGGTTCCAGTACATGTTTCCTGAAGTCTCACACCCCCAATTTTTACAGAAGAAATGGCTTCCCCCCACACACGTGGGGTTCAGGACCACTACCCGATGGAATCCTGGGCATATATAAAAAGGTAAGGTTCTTAATTGGCTCCTTTGGGAAGGGTGTCCACACCCTCCCCAGGGGTCTAGACCATGATGCCCTGGTGGTGAGGGGACGTTGGGGGGGCCTTCATATTGGGGTCAGAATATCCTTCCATATGCAGTTCTCATGGGCCTCAAATGCCAACTTACAGATGTCTGGGTACAGGGAAGACCACCTGGTCCAGGGAGTAGCCACCTTAGAGATGCTCCAGATGGGGTCTCCGGCTTGGGACAATACCTGCCAGGTGAGGGTCATTGGTTGATGGGGGTTATTGTTCCTTGGACATGCCAGGCAGCCACCGTAGACACAGCTTAAGAGGATTATCAGTCTTTTCCAACTTCCAGGATTCATCTTGGGCAGCGGGTGGTGCAGCCTTGATGTGGGAGTTGTGGATCCAAGTCGAGATGCCCTTGACTTTTAGCGCAGTGGGACTGGTCAGAAGGACGAGGTAGGAGCCCTCTCTATAACTTCAGTGAGGTCTATTTCCCAGTGGGCTCAAGGACGGTCTCTTCTTAGCCGTTTTCCCGGAGGGCCTACGTGATGTCCTGCATTAGTTAGGGCACAAGTCCGACAGTTGATTACAGAGTCATGCCCCCCTCTATAATTGAGGTAGCTCCCACTGAGGAAGGAATGCCCACTGCTCTTAAAAAAACCTTCCCAACCACTACCTTCCAGCGAGGTTCCAGAGTACCAGCACAATGGCGTTGGACCAGGACTAGGTCTCCCACTTGGAATGGGTGTGGAGTATTGAGGGTCCCTGGTTTCTAGACCTCCTTGAGTTGTTCCCATGCACCCTTGTGGACCAGTTCAAGAGCTTTCAGTCAGGCTAGGAGGGGTAGAGAAAGAGAAGCATCAGGATCAACTATGCCTCCTGCCTCAATCAAGGGGGGTGGTCCTCCGGACAGAAGTTCAAAAGGGGTAAGTTTGAAGTGGCCAGGGGTGTTCTGGACTTGGAACAAGGCAACGGGAAGGAGGGTTGTCCAGTCCTTCCTGCTGAACTCGATGGCTAATTTGGTTAAGGTCTCTTTTAGAGTTCTATTCATTCTCTCTGCCTGTCCTGAGCTCTGGGGTCTATAAGCACAATGTAATTTCCAATCTATCCCCAGTTGTGCGGCCAATCCCTGACTTACCTGGGCAAGGAAGGCAGGGCCATTGTCAGAACCTATTACCTTAGGGATTCTGAATCTTGGGAATATTTCTTCAAGGATCTTCTTAGCTACTACATTAGCAGTCTCTGTTTTCGTGGGGGAAAGCTTCGGCCCATCCTGAAAAAGTGTCTATGAAAACTAGTAAATATTTACCATATTTAGTAGGCTTAACTTCAGTGAGGTCTATTTCCCAGTGGGCTCAAGGACAGTCTCCTCTTAGCTGTTTTCCCGGAGGGCCTATGTGATGTCCTGTATTAGTTAGGGCACAAGTCCGACAGTTGATTACAGAGTCATGTACAATATCAGACAGTCCCATGATGAAATATTCAGATTCATGGATGAGATCTTTTAGTTTCTTAGTCTCTAAGTGGGTGAGTCGATGTGAGTGGGTAACATCTCTTTCCTTCTTTATATGGCAGAACTGCTTTTCCCTTATTAGTCCTAGCGACCCCCTGGGGGGTCCATTCTGTAGTGAGCTGAAGTCCCTCTATCAACTCTAAATCTTTTGGTGTGTAATTAAAGCTCATCTTCAGAGTTTTAGGCTGCTTTTATATTGTCAGAATCATGGCTCCCTGATTGCTTTGCACTCAGATCGGCCATCTGATTTCCTTTGGCTATTGCATCTTGCCCTTTCTGGTGGCCAGGGCAATGCAGGATGGCCAGTTTCTTAGGCAGGTGAATAGCTTCTAATAAACTTAAGATTTCTTCTTTGTTTTTAATCTCTCTCCAAGTCGAGGTGAGTAGCCCCCTCTGTTGGTAAATAGCCCCATACACATGAGCAGTAGTGAAAGCATACCTGCTATCCATGTAGATGTTGATGCTCTTACCCTCCGCCAGTCTCAGTGCCTGGATGAGCGTGATGAGTTCAGCTTTCTGAGCGGAGGTCCCTTCTGGCAGGCTACTGGTCCAGATGACCTGTTTGCCATCCACTACCGCCACCCCAGCCCTTCTCTTACATTCCACTATGAAACTGCTCCTGTCGGTGTACCAGTTGGGCCACAGCCGCTATAGTCTTAAGACAGGATGGCCAGCCGCTGGGCACCGGATCAAGCTTCTTAGATAGGTAAGCTACTGGCCACTTCCATGGGCCTATGGGTTGGGTGAGAACCCCTCGGGTGACCCCTGCCCATTCATCTATGTATAGGATGAAGGGCTTGGTCAAGTCTGGTAAGGCCAAGGTGGGTGCCTCTAATAAGGCCCGCTTGATCTTCTCAAAGTCCTCCTGTTGAGCTAGAGTCCAGGTAAAATTTCCAGTCTCTTTAGTGAGAGGGTACAGGGGGGCAGCTAGAGTGGCAAACCCCGGTATTCACAGTCTACAGAAGCCAGCCATCCCCAGGAATTCTCTAACTTGTCTGGGGCTGGTGGGGACTGGGATCTGCATCACAGTCTTTTTCCGGGCCTCTGTTAACCATCTTTTGCCTTCCTTAAGGGTGTAACCAAGATAAGTAACTTCAGTCTGGCAAATTTGGGCTATTTTTGCTGAAGCCCTATACCCTAATTTCCCCAACTCTAGTAACAGTCTCTTAGTCCCTTCCTGGCACTCTTGTTGGGTGGTCATTGCAAGAAGTAAGTCATCTACATACTGAACCAGAGAGAGTTGGGGGTTATCTGACCTGAAAGGCGCTAGGTCCCGATGTAGGGCCTCATCGAAGATGGTAGGAGAATTCTTGAATCCTTGTGGTAGGCGGGTCCAGGTCAGCTGCCCAGTTTGTCCTGATTCCGGGTCTCTCCATTCAAAAGCGAAGATGGCTTGATTGGTGGGGTGAAGTCTCAAGCAGAAGAAAGCATCTTTTAAATCAACAACAGTGTACCAATGTCTCTCGGGTGGGAGTGAACTGAGCAAATTATATGGATTAGGTACAGTGGGATGTATGCCCTGAACTCTCTTGTTGACCTCCTATAAGTCCTGAACAGGTCGATAATCATTAGTCCTTGGTTTCTTCACAGGCAGCAAAGGGGTATTCCATGGGGACTGGCAAGGTACTAGTATGCCTAGCTTTTGTAGTCTCTGGATATGAGGCCTGATTCCTTCTCTGACCTCGCTGCTCATCGGATACTGACTGACTCCAATAGGGGTAGCATCTGGCTTCATGGTTATGACTATGGGAGGCACCTGTTTGGCCTTTCCCATTCCACCTGTTTCAGCCCATGCTTGAGGAAAGGCTTTTAACCATCTCTCATTAATGGCTGCTTTGATGAGAGTCTCATGTAATCTATATTCCTCTTCTAATCTGAGTGCCAAGATCATAGAGGTAGGTGGTGACCACTGAACTGATGGACCCCTCGAACCAAAGGTGATCTGGGTTTTTAGGTTAGTTAACAAGTCTCGTCCCAGTAGAGGAGTGGGTCACTCAGGAATGACAAGGAAGGAGTGAGAGACCTGTACTCTCCCGAGATCAACTCTCCGATCAGTGGTCCATGAGTATGGTTTCTTCCCAGTGGCCCCGATTACTATTGTCTGGTGGGGCTTAGTTTTTCCTAGAGGCTGTTGTAAAACTGAAAATTCAGCTCCAGTGTCCACAAGAAAATCCATAGGAGTCCCCTCCACTGTTAGGGTTACCCTAGGCTCAGGGAGGGGGTTTGAGCCCCATCTCTCCTAATCTTCTGACTCCAAGGCCAGGACCTTAGGGGTCCTGTGGCCTGCCCTTTTCTTGGGACAGTCTCGAGCCCAGTGTCCCTTCTCTTTACAGTATGCACATTGGTCTTTGGCTAGTGGTGGGCAAGCTCCTCCCTCTGAGCAAGGGGTTTTCTTCGGCCCTGAGTTGCCCAGGTACCCTGACTGTCGCCTCCCTGAGCGCTGTGTCTGTACTTCTTTGTAACTTAGTACTGCAGCCAGAATTCTAGTCAGATTCCTTTCCTGTCTCCTGTCTCTTCTATTTTCCCTTTCTTCAGCCTCTTTCTTCTCTCTCTCTCTCTCTCTCTCTCTCTCTGCTCCTCATCAGTTTCTCTTTTATGGTAAACTCGCTCAGCTTCCCTAACGAGATCCTGGAGCACTTCTAACCATTGTAGCCGCTTGCATATATCTGAGGCTGACTGCCCAATGAAGGCCATGGCTACTGCTGCCTGCTACCCCTCAGACATGAGGTCAAAAGGTGTGTAGCGCCGATAAGCTTCCATTAGCCTTTCTAGAAAGACAGAATGGGGCTCCTTTTCTCCCTGTAATACTTCTCTTACCTTGGCCAAATTAGTGGGCCGTCGTCCGGCTCCTTTGAGACCCGCCACTAGAGCCCGGCGGTACACCGTCAACCTCTCCCTACCTTCAACCGAATTATAGTACCAGTTGGGATTGTTCAGGGGGAATCCAGCGTCGATCTCATTCTGGAGTTGGGTCGGCTGCCAGTTTTCACCGGGGACATTTTTTTGGGCTTCTAAAAGGATTTGCTCTCTTTCTTCAGTAGTGAAAAGAGCTTGCAGCAACTGCTGGCAATCATCCCAAGTTGGCTGGTGAGAGAACATCAGCAACTCCACTAAACCTGTAAGACTGAAATGGTTCTCAGTGAATGGGGCATGGTTAGATTTCCAATTATATAAGTCAGCAGATGAAAAGGGCCAGTATTATAAGGGCTGTAATTGTCCAGAGCCAGCCGGGGTGCCATAGACCCACAGAGGCAATGCCATAGTTGAATCAGGTCTCCCAGGACTTGAGCATGCTGGCTGCATGTCCTGGCGGCTGGTCCTTCTGCTGCTCCACTGGCCGTACCCTGGTCTGGAGGTGAGGGTCCCTGTGGTGGGGAGTGGTAGGGTGGAGGAGTTTCCCAGAGGGCAGGCTCCTCGATCTCGGGATAGATCTTTGGAGGTGCTGTAGAATTCCTAGGCAGTTCAGGCTCCGCCAAGGTTACTTTCGTTTTGGGTCCGTCTCACCGGACCGCCAGGACTCGGGAGCCTGGCCTTGTCTTTTGTGTCCAAGGTTTAAGCCAGGAGGGAGGATCCTGGTCTAAGTCTTCCCAAACAAAAATGAAAGGGACTTGGTTGGGGTGTGGCCCTGGTTCCTTCTGAAAAACAATGTCCTTGATAGCAGAAATGACAGTTAAATCTAGTGTTCCCTCCGGAGGCCAGTCAAGACCATAGAATGGCCACTCGGAGAAACAATAAGTCCTCCAAGATTTCTTTTTGATTTCTACAGACAAATTATGAGCTCGTTTCCTTACTTCAGTCCAGTGATCTAAAGTCTGTCCAATAGGAGTACTTACAGCCTGTCCCATTGTCAAGAGTTACACAGAGCACAAATAAAACACTCAAGGATATCAAGGAAACAGAAACAAATATCAAGGAAACTAGGGCCCACCTCCTGCGGGATCCCCACACCAGAAAAAGAAACAGAATCAGACGGCCAAGGGGACCTGAAGTCTCTCAGTTCTATGACAGCTTCAAAGTCCACATCGGCACCCTGACGGGAGAATTCCGAGCATCCCCGGGTCTCCCTTCAGTCCCCTGGAACATCTTCCAGGGTGGCAGTCAGTTACACCTCAACACGTCTGTTTAGTAACACCCCCCGACTTCCCGAATGGGGGCCCTGTGCTCTCACGAGCACAGGTGACTGCAAACCAAAAGTACCAGATCTGGTGCCTCAGAAATTCAGACAAACACAGCGGACAGACAGAACACGACAGGATCTTACCTCCAAGAGGGTCTTGGTGATTTAAGGGTGGTCGTGAAATCCCGGACGAGCCCCCACTGTAAGACCTGTGAAATGGGGAGACCCCCACGAAATGGGGAAACCCTGCACTCAAGTCTCGGGATATAGCGACGCCCAAAGAATCAGCCAAAGACTGTCTCACTGCAAAGCATATGAGGCCTTTATTGGGGGTCCAGTGCACTGGGATCGATTCGTAATCACGCAGGGTCAGAAATCGATGCCCACTGTTAAAATTCCCCTCCCACTAATTCATCTCACCTCAGCAAAAAACCCACCTCCTCTTAGCCCTTTATAAACAAAAGCTGATACAACAAAACTAGTTTCTGCTTTGACAGACTCCCAACTTAACTCAGGGTAGCTATTCTCCAGATGGCAGGAGATCCAAGCCACGACCCTCACCATCCTGCTCAGCCCTGGAAAGACTTGGCTGGACTGGGTTCTCTCCTCTCACCCTAGCCCTGCCAGCAGAGAGCCAAGATATCCCTCACCTCCTTACCTCCATCAGTTTCAGATTTCCATTCATTTTCATGGCCATCTAGCCATCTCTTCTGAACTTCTCAATGCCTGATCCTGAAGCACCCATTCTGCTAAACATGGCTCCTCCGTCCATTTCCTCCTTCCATCTGATTCTTTTTTTTATAAAAATAATTTGTAACCTTTTTATTACTCTCCAGATTTTATCCCACTCTTATTCTACCCTCTTACTATTCTTCATCTCATACATTCTCTCATCTCCAAGACGATGTACCTCACCTGACCGCATTATTCCCTGGGGCCTCAAGCCTCTTGAGGGTTAGGAGCATCTTCTCTGACTGAAACCATACCAGAACTCACCTACTCTATATGTGTTGAGGGCCTCATATCAACTGGTGTATGCTGCCCGGTTGGTGGTCCACTGTCTGAGGGATCTTGTGGTCCAGTTTAACTGAGACTACTGGTACTCCTACAAGATCACTCTTCTCCTGAGCTTCTTCCAGTTTTTCCCCAATTCAACCACAGGGGTCAGTATCTTTTGTCCATTAGTTGAGTATAAATATCTGCATCTGACTCTTTCAGTTGATTGTTGGGTTTTTCAAAAGGCAGTCTTGATAGATCCATTTTTGTGAGCACTCCATTGCTTCAGTAATACTACCAGGCCTTGGGGCCTCCCCTTGAGCTGTAATCCACTTTGGGCTTATTGCTAGACCTCCTTTTCCTCAGGCTCTTCTCCATTTTTGTCTTTTTAGTTCTATCAGACAGAAGCAAATATGGGTTTGATACTTGACTGTGGGATGGCAACCCCATCCCTCATTTGATGCTCTGCCTTTTTGTTGAAGGTGGGGTCTCCAAGTTCCCTCTTCCAACTGTAGGGCATTTCATGTAAGCTCCCTCCCTTTTAGTACTGAGAGTCTGTCACCTCCCAGGTCTCTGATACATTCTAGAGGTTCCCGCTATTTTGTAACTACTTACTACTTCCTTACCTGTTTCCATTCTTTCTGCTGACTCTCAGGGTTTCAGTTTTTCCCCATCCAATATCTGATCATGTTCTTCTCTTTCTCTCCCTGTCTCCTTTCCCACCCACCCTCCTCCATCGTCCATTGTAATTGAGTTCTTTTCCCTCCCAAGTGGGACTGAGGTGTCCTCACATGGACCCTTTAGCTTGTTAACCTTTTTGAGTTCTATATTTTGGGTATTCTGTAGATTTTTTGGCTAATATCTACTTATTAATGGGTCCATACCATGCATGTCCTTTTGGGTCTAAGTTACAACACCCAGAAAGATATTTTCTAGTTCCATTTATTTGCTTGCAAAGCTCAGGTTGTCCTCGTACTTAATAACTGAATAGTATCCCATTGTGTAAATGAAGAACATTTTCTGTGTCCATTTTTCTGCCATGGGACATCTGTGTTTTTCCAGCTTCTGGCTGTCATAAAATAGGCCAGTATGAACACAGTTGAACAGGTACTTCTGTGGCGGTGTTGGGCATCTTTTGGGCATCCAAGAGTCTTATACCTGGGTCTTAAGGAAGATCAATTTCCAATTTTCTGAGGAACCACCAGAATGATTTCCAGAGTGGTTGTGCCAGTTTGCAATCCCACCAGCAATGGAGAAGTGTTCCTCTTTCTCCTCTAAACATGTGTTGCCCCTGAGGTTTTGATCTTAGCCATTCTGATTGGTATAAGGAGGAATTTCAGGGTCATTTTGTTTTGTGTTTTTCTGTTCACATAAGACTTTGAATATTTCTTTAGGTGCTTCTCAGCCATTCAAGATTCCTCTGCTGTGAATTCTCAGTTTAGTTCAATACCCCATTTTTTGTTTGGTTTCCTTGGAGGGTAGCTTCTTGAATTCTTCATATATTTTTCATATTAGCTCTCTCTTGTATGTGGTGTTAATGAAGATTTTTTTTTAACCAATCTGTACGTTGCCGATTTTTTCCTATGGAATATTTCCTTTCTATTACAGAATATTTCCACTTTAATGATGTCCCATTTATCAATTCTTGATCTTAGAGCCTTAAACATTGGAGTTTTTAGGAAATTTCCCCCAGTGCTAGTGAGTTCAAGGCTCTTCGCCTTCCTTTTCTAGATGATTGAGTGTGTCTGGTGTTATGGTGAGGTACTTGATCCACTTGGACTTGAACTTAGTACCAGGTGAAAAAATATGGGTTTGTTTTCATATTTTAACATACAGATGGCCAATTGGACCTGCGCCATTTATTGAAGATGCTTTCCTTTTTCCATTGTACATTTTAGGTTCTTTGTCAAAGATCAAGTGTCTTTAAGTGTGCGGTTTTATTTCAGGGCCACCAATTCTATTGCATTGATCAGCATGTCTGTCTCTGTACCCATACCATTCAGATTTTATCACTATTGTTCTGTAGTCTAGCTAGTGGTCAGAGATGGTCATTCCCCCAGAAGTTCTTTTATTGTTAAGAATTGTTCTTGCTATTCTGGATTTTGTTTTTTGCCTTCCTTTCCAGATGAATTTGAGAATTGTTCTTTCCATGTCCTTGAAGAGTTATGTTGGGATTTTGATGGGGATTTTGCTGAATCTGTAGATTGCCTTTGGTAGGATGTCCATTTCTACTATGTAAATTCTGCCAGTCTATGAGAATGGGAGATCTCTCAATTTTCTGACATCTTTGATTTCTTTCTTGAGTGACTTGAAGTTATTTTCATACAGGTCTTTTACTTGTTTGGTTAGAGTAATCCCAATAGTTTATATTATTTGATGTTGTTGTAAAGGGAGTTGTTTCCCTAATATATTTCTCAGCCTGTTTATTATTTGTATAAAGGAAGGCTTCTGATTTATTTCGGTTAAGTCTTTTATCTGGCCACTTTGATGAAGTTGTTTATCTGCTGAAGAATTTCTCCGGTATATTTGGGGGTGCTTATCTATCATATCATCTGCAAATAGTGATACCTTTATTTCTTTGCCAATTTGTATCACCTTCATCTCTTTGTTTTTTTCTTATTGTTCTAGCTATAACTTAGAGCACTATATTGAATAGATATGGGAAGTATGGGCATCCTTGTATTGTCTCCTATTTTAGTCATATTCCTTAAAGTATTTTGCCATTTAATTTGATATTGGCTTTTGGCTTTCAGTAAAATGTTTTTATTATGCTTAGGTATGGGCCTTGAGTTCATGATCTCTTCAATGATTTTAACATGAATGTGTTTTGTATTTTGTCTAATGCTTTGTCTCTAAAGGATGATCATGTAATTTTTTTTCTTTGAGTTTGTGTATATAGTGTATTAAGTTGATGGATTTTTATATAATGAAGCAGCCTTGCATCCCTGGGATGAAGCTTACTTGATCTTGGTGAATGATGGTTTTGATTTGTCCTTGGTTTTGATTCAGTTTGCAATAATTTTATTGAGTATTTTTGCATACATATTCATAAGTGAATTTGGTCTGATGTTCTCTTTTTGTGTTACATCCTTATGTGGTTTAAATATGAGCATAATTGTGCTTCATTGAACAAATTGTGGAGTGCTCCTTCTGTTTCTATTTTGTAGAATAAATTAAAGAGTAGTGGTATTAGGTCTTCTTAAAAGGTCTGATGGAATTCTGCACTAAACCCATCTGGCCCTGGGCTTTGATTTGTTGTGATGTTTTTAAAGACTAATATTTCCTTAGGGGATATGGATCTGTTCAGATCGTTTACTGGATCTTGATTTAACTTTGGAATGAGATATCTGTCTAGAAAACTATCCATTTGATTTAGATTTTCCAGTTTTGTTCAGTATAGGTTTTTGTAGTAGCTTCTGATAATTTTTTGAATTTCTCCATTTCTGTTGTTATGTCTCCCTTTTCATTTCTGATTTTGTTAGTTTGTATAATGCCTCTAGATCCTTTAATTAGTTTGGCTAGAGGTTCATTTATCTTCTTGATTCTCCCAAAGAACCAGCATTCCCTGTTCCCTTTTGTTCATTCTTTGTATCATTTTCTTTGTTTCTATTTGGTTGATTTTTGTCCTGTGTTTGACTAGTTCTTGCCATCTTAAGCCTGTTTAACATCTCTTAAGCCTGTTTTCTTCATTTTGTTCTAGAGCTCTCAGGTGGGCAGTTAAGTTGCTAGGGTAAGATCTCTCCAGTATCTTTATCAGGGCACTTAGTGCTGTGAATTTTCCTCGCATTTTCATTGAATTCCAGGGAAGTTTTAATTTCTTTCTTTATTTCTCCCCTGACTATGTTATTATTGTCACATTTCTATATGTATGTGGGTTTTCTGATGTTTTTGCTGTTATTGAAGACAAGCCTTAGTCAATGGTGATCTGATAAAAAGCATGCAATTATTTTAATCTTTGTGCATTGGTTGAGGGTTGTTTTATGACCAGTTTTGGAAAAGGTAACATGAGGTGCTGAGAAGAAGGTATATTCTTTTGTTTTGTGGAAATGATACCTACAAGATCATATATTGCTTATGATCTTGTGCTTGGCTTTTGCCATCTGGTTATCCCTGTTGTTTGCTGTTATGAGTGACTCTGTATGGAGCCTGCCTCTTTTGTACATGGGTTGTTTCAAGTCTCCTGGTAGGCCTGTGGCCCCAGCTGTAGCAGATATCCTATACGTCCTTCCTATTGTGGGGTCTTTGGAAGGGCAGAGAAGCTGCTCATCAGTTGCCATGGCTGCAGCAGTTCTCCTGGAAGCCTTCATATTGTTGTGTCTTCAGAAGAACATTCAAACTGTTGTCTTTGATTAAGCTGTTCTCCACGGGTTGCTACAGATTGTGATTTCTGTTTCCCTGTGTGCAGCAGAAATCTTGGGAAGATTTGTTTGTTGGTGCACTTTTCCGGTATGCTGCCGAGCCCCCAGGAAGTCTTCAGACTGTGTTTTTTGTTTCCCAGTTTCCTCGTATGCAGAGAAACTCCTAGCATGGTTTCAGATTGTGGTGTAAGTTTCCCAGACGACCTGAGTGCAAGGGATCTTCTGGGATGCCTCAAGATGTGGTGTTTTTAGGGCATCTGACTAGCTACCAGTCTTCCCAGAAAAAGGATAACCAGAAGAGAAGTGGAATTTGAAGGGGGTGGGGAGATGATGTGTCCAGAGTCCACTGGGCTCACAGTGGAAGCTGTAGGACTTTGGGAGGGTCCTTTCCAGATGCCCTGAGTGCAGATCTCTTAGGATGCCTCAGTCTGTGATGGTTTTAGGGGAGTAACTAGCAGTCCTCCCAGCAGAAAGGAACATTCAGAAGGGGCCTTTTAATAGATTATAATAACTATTTGAGTTATTATGTAATGCAAGTTAATAGTCAGATAGTGAAACTAATAGTCCTATTAGATTCTAATTTAATTACAATAAACAGTTCTCAAGATTATTCAAATAGTCAATAGCTAAGAATAACTAATGTTTGACAGTTCATTTGAGCTATATCAAGATGGTCGTCCTAAGTGGCAATATAGATTCACAGAATATGACCTTTTATGTTATTTTAATTATTAAAAGATCTTTTGACAATGAGACATGACTACTCCTGACAGTATCCCAATTCCACTTCAAAGAACATATTGCATACCATTATCTCCAGGCAGGGTTGCTTCAATTTTAGAAAACTAGTCACTGTGAAGAAATGCCCTAATTTCAACTGTAGACAGAAAATGCATGCAGGATATTTGACTGCAAAGCTCTGACATGCAAGCTAATCCTTTCTTCTTCATTTAAGGTCTGTCAGATGTTCTGGGCCAGAAGACTGAAGACAGATGCTTCAACATTATAAGGACTAATGGGGACTGTCCTGGTAATGAGCTGTGTCTGTCAAACATTTAAATTTTGGAAGCTCTGTCGTTGTGCTTTCTGCATATTTGGGTAATATTCAATACTTTATCAAATCACTGGTGGAGTTGAGTACTAGTTATACTTTCACAACTGAGTTTAAGCTGTTTAGCATTAAGAATGTTTTAGACTTGTTAATGGCGGTTTTCAGATGGTAATACTATTTGAAATCAAACATGTTTGAGGTACAGAATTGTTAACTCTTTAAGTTAGGATAGATGTTAGAATACTTTGTCTAAATTGCCAAATATGATCAACCTGGCATCATAAGTGTATATTATACCTTATAATTTGCATAAATGATATAATTGTGTTTAGCTTATATCTGAAAAAATAGTCTCTTAATTTGGACAAAGGGGGAAAATGTGGAGGATTTGGCAATAGACTGCATGTATTCTAAAGCTAATTTGAGGGCTACAAGGCTGTTTGCCCCAAAGATGACAGAATCAGAATGTAAGATATTCAGTGACACTTCCCCCAGTTGATTATGATTGATGATTAAAAAGGCCAAAAGCCAACAGCTTTGATAAGAGAAATAGAGAGGGTTAAATTTTGGCAGTGTTAGGAGATGGAGGAGAGATGGGTTAGGGAGAAGTTGCCATGGGATAGAATAGAAGCCATGAAAGAGGAAACACAAAAATCTATTAAAGAAATACATGAAAACACAATCAAGCAAGAGAAAGATCTGAGCACATCCATCCAGATACTAAAAACAGAAGTAGAAACAGCTAAGAAATCGCAGAGGGAGACAACATTGGAGATAGAAAACCTTGGGAAGAAATCAGGGGCCATAGATGCAAATATCAACAATAGAATACAAGAGATAGAAGACAGAATCTCAGAAGCTGAAGATACCATAGGAACCATTGATTCAACAGTCAAAGAAAATACTAAATACAAAAAGGTTGTAACCCAAAACATCCAGGAAATTCAGGACACAATGAGAAGACCAAACCTAAGGATTATAGGTATAGACGAGAGTGAAGATTTACAAGTTAAAGGGCCAGCAAATATCTTCTATAAAATTATGGAAGAAAACTTTCCCAACCTAAGGAGAGAGATGCCCATGAATATACAAGAAGCCTATAGAACCCCAAACGGACTGGACCAGAACAGAAATACATCCCATCACATAATAATCAAAACTCCAAATGTACTAAACAAAGAAAGAATATTAAAGGCAGCAAGAGAAAAAGGCCAAGTAACATATAAAGGAAGACCTATCAGAATAACACCAGACTTCTCACCTGAGTCCATGAAAGCTAGAAGATCCTGGGCAGATATCATGCAAACACTAAGAGAACACAAACTTCAGCCAAAACTACTTTACCCAGCAAAACTCTCAATTGCCATAGATGGGGACATCAAGGTATTCCATGACAAAACCAAATTTGCACAATATCTTTCCACAAATCCAGCCCTATAAAGGATAGTAGGAGGAAAACACCAAGACAAGGATGGAAACTACATGCGGGAAGAAGCAAGATAGAAACCTCTTCTCATCAAACCCAAAAGAGGATAACCTCTCAAATATAAAAATAAAAATAAAAATAAATAAATAAAAATAATTTCAAAAATGTCTGGAGGAAATAATTATTATTCCTTAATATCTCTTAACATCAATGGACTCAATTCCCCAATAAAAAGACATAGATTAACAGACTGGATACGGAAACAGGACCCTACATTTTGCTGCATACAGGAAACACATCTCAGTGTTAAAGACAAACACTGCCTTAGAGTAAAAGGATGGAAGACAATTTTACAACAAATGGTCTCAGGAAGCAAGCTGGAGTAGCCATTCTAATATCAGATAAAATAGACTTCCAACCTAAAGTCAACAAGAGACTCAGAAGGTCACTTCTTGCTGGCCAAGGGGAAAATACACCAAGAAGAGCTCTCAATACTGAACATTTTATGCCCCAAGTGCAAGGGCACCCTCCTTTGTAAAAGAAACCTTACTAAAGCTAAAAGCACACATTACACCTAACACAATAATTGTGGGTGACTTCAACACTCCACTCTCCTCAATGGACCAATCAGGAAAGCAGGAACTAAACAGGGACACAGTGAAACTAATTGAAACTTTGGACCAATTGGATTTAATAGATATCTATAGAACATTTCATCCTAAAGCTAAAGAATATACATTTTTCTCAGCACTGCATGGTACCTTCTCCAAAATTGATCATATAATTGGTCACAAGACAGATGTTAACAAATACAAGAAGACCGAGCTAATCCCATGCCTCCTATCAGATCACCATGGAGTAAGAGTGGTCTTCAATAGCAACAAAAACAACAGAAAGCCCACATACACATGGAAACTGAACAATACTTTACTCAATGACACCTTGGTCAAGGAAGAAATAAAAAAAGAAATCAAAGACTTTTTAGAATTCAATGAAAATGAAGGTACAACCTACCCAAATCTATGGAACACAATGAAAGCAGTGCTAAGAGGAAAACTCATAGCTCTAAGTGCATCCAAAAAGAAACTGGAGAGAGCATACACTAGAAACTTTATGGCACACCTTAAAGCCCTGGAAGAAAAACAAGTTAATTCACCCAGGAGGAGTAGAAGACAAGAAATCACCAAACTCAGGGCTGAAATCAATCAAGTAGAAGCAAAGAGAACCATACAAAGAATCAACAAGACCAGGAGCTGGTTCTTTGAGAAAATCAACAAGATAGATAAACCCTTAGCTAGACTAACCAAAGGACACAGAGACAGTATACAAATTAACAAAATTAGAAATGAAAAGGGAGACATAACAACAGAAACTGAGGAAATTCAAAAGATCATCAGATCCTACTACAAAGGTCTATACTCAAAACAACTGGAAAATCTGGAGGAAATGGACAATTTCCTAGACAGATACCAAATACCAAAATCAAATCAGCATCTAGTATATCAGCTAAATAGTCCCATAACCCCTAAAGAAATAGAAGGGGTTATAGAAAGCCTCCCAACCAAAAAAAGTACAGGACCAGATGGTTTTAGTGCAGAATTCTACCAGACCTTCAAAGAAGACTTAACACCAATACTTTTCAAACTATTCCACAAAATAGAGACAGAAGGGACACTGCCCCACTCATTCTTCGAAACCACAATTATGCTAATACATAAACCACAAAAAGATCCAACAAAGAAAGAGAACTATAGGCCAATTTCTCTTATGAATATCGATGCAAAAATACTAAATAAAATTCTTGCCAACCGAATCCAAGAGCACATCAAAACGATCATTCACCATGATCAAGTAGGCTTCATCCCAGGGATGCAGGGATGGTTCAATATATGGAAATCCATCAATGTAATCCACTACATAAACAAACTGAAAGAAAAAAAACCACATGGTCACCTCATTAGATGCTGAAAAAGCATTCGACAAAATTCATCATCCTTTCATGCTAAGTCTTGGAAAGAGCAGGAATTCAAGGCCCATACCTAAACATAGTAAAAGCAATCTACAGCATACCAGTAGCCAACATCAAAATAAATGGAGAGAAACTTGAAGCATTCCCACTAAAATCAGGGAGTAGACAAGGCTGCCCTCTCTCTCCATATCTTTTCAATATAGTACTTGAAGTTCTAGCGAGAGCAATTAGACAATATAAGGAAGTCAAAGGGATACAAATTGGAAAGGAAGAAGTCAAACTATCATTATCTGCAGATGATATGATAGTTTACTTAAGCGACCCCCCCCAAAAAAAAAACTCCACCAGAGAACTTCTACAGCTGATAAACAACTTCAGCAAAGTGGCAGGTTATAAAATTAACTCAAATCAGTAGCCTTCTTGCACTCAAAGGACAAGCAGGCTGAGAAAGAAGTTAGGGAAATAACACCCTTCACAATAGCCACAAACAACATAAAGTACCTTGTCGTAACTCTAACCAAACAAGGGAAAGATCTGTATGACAGGAACTTCAAGTCCTTGAAGAAAGAAATCGAAGAAGACCTCAGAAGATGGAAAAATATTTCTTGTTCCTGGATTGGCAGGATCAATATAGTAAAAATGGCCATCTTGCCAAAAGCAATCTACAGATTCAATGTGATCCCCATCAAAATCCCGACTCAATTCTTCATAGATCTAGAAAAAGCAATTCTCAAATTCATCTGGAGCAACAAAAAACCCAGGATAGCTAAAACTATTCTCAACAATAAAAGGACTTCTAGGGGAATCTATATCCCTGACCTTAAGCAGTACTACAGAGCAATTGTGTTAAAAACTGCATGTTATTGGTACAGCAACAGGCAAGTAGATCAATGAAATAGGATTGAAGACCCAGAAATTAACCCACAGACTTATGGTCACTTGATCTTTGATAAAGAAGCCACAACCATCCAGTGGAAAAAAGATAGCCTTTTCAACAAATGGTGCTGGTTCAACTGGAGGTCAACATGCAGAAGAATGCGGATTGACCCACTCTTATCTCTTTGCACTAAGATCAACTCCAAGTGGATCAAGGACCTCCACATAAACCCAGACACACTGAAACTATTAGAAAAGACACTTGGGAAGACCCTGGAGGACATGGGCACAGGGGAAAAGTTCCTGATCAGAACACCAATAGCATACGCACTAAGATCAAGAATTGACCAATGGGACCTCATAAAATTACAGTTTCTTCAAGGCAAAGGACACTGTCAGAAGGACAAAATGGCAACCAACAAAGTGGAAAAAGATCTTCAACAACCCCACATCTGACAGAGGGCTAATATCCAGTATATACAAAGAACTCAAGAAGTTAGACTGCAAAGAACCAAATAACCCTATCAAAAATGTGGTACAGAGCTAAACAAAGAATTTTCACCAGAAGAAATTCTGATGGCCCAGAAACACCTTAAGAGATGTTCAACATCATTAGTCATCAGGGAAATGCAAATCAAAACAACCCTGATATTCCACCTCACACCAGTTAGAATTGCTAAGATTAAAAACTCAAGAGACAACAAGTGTTGGTGAGGATGTGGAGAAATATGAACACTCCTCCTCTGTTGGTGGGATTGCAAAATGGTAAAACCGCTCTGGAAATCAGTTTGGCGGTTCCTCAGAAAATTGGGCATGTCACTTCCAGAGGACCCTGGCATACCACTCCTGGGCATATACCCAGAGGATTCCCCTGCATACAATAAAGAGCCATGCTCCACTATTTTTATAGCAGCCTTGTTTATAATAGCCAGAAATTGGAAGGAGCCCAAATATCCCTCAAAGGAGGAATGGATACAGAAAATGTGGTATATTTATACAATGGAATACTACTCAGCAATTAAAAATAATGAATTCATGCAATTTGTACATAAATGGTTAGCCCTGGAAAATATCATCCTGCGTGAGTTAACCCAATCACAAAAGAATACACATGAAATGCAATCACTGATAAGTGGATATTAATGAGCCCAGAAGCCCTAAATACTCAAGGCACAATTAGCAAGTCAAATGATTCCCAAGAAGAAGAAAGGAGAGGACCCTTGGCCTGTAAAGATTGGATCCAGTTTTGTAAAGAAACCGTGGGGGGAGGGGGAATGATTGGTGAATAGTTCGGGGGGAGAGGAACTACGGGATGTATGGTGGGGGGGAACTGGGAAAGGGGAAAGCCTTTGGAATGTAAACATAGAATATAGAAAATAAAAATAAAAAAGAAAAGAATTTCAACCCCATGAATATGGAATTTTATAAATAAAAGTAGTGCAGCTTTCACCAGAAAAAAAAAAAAAGGAAATTGAGTCAACAGGCAGAAGTCATGAAGAGGAAACACAAAACTCTCTTAAGGAATTACGGGAAAACACACATAAACACGTGAAGGAACTGAGCAAAACCATCCAGGATCTAAAAACAAAAGTAGAAACAGCTAAGAAATCACAAAGGCAGACAACTTTGGAGATAGAAGACCTTGGGAAGAAATCAGTGACCATAGATGCAAATATCAACAATAGAATACAACATATAGAAGAAAGAATCTCAGATGCCAAAGATACCATAGAAACCATTGACTCAATAGTCAAAGAAAATGCAAAATGCAAAAGCTTGTAACCCAAATCATCCAGGAAATCCAGGACACAATGAGAAGACCAAACCTAAGGATTATAGGTATAGATGAGAGTGAAGATTTACATCTTAAAGAGCCAGAAATATCTTCAACAAAATTATGGAAGAAAACTTCCCTAACCTAAGAAACAGATGCCCATGAATATACAAGAATCCTACAGAACTCAAAACAGACTGGACCAGAACAGAAATACCTCCCATCACATAATAATCAAAACCCCAAATGTACTAAACAAAGAAAGAATATTAAAGGCAGTAAGAGAAAAACACCAAGTAACATATAAATAAAGACCTATCAGAATTACACCAGAATTCTTACCAGAGACCATGAAAGCTAGAAGATCCTGGGTAGATCTCCTGCAGACTCTAAGAGAACACAAATGTTAGCCAAGACTAATATACCCAGCAAAACTCTCAATCGCCATAGATGGAGAAACCAAGATATTTCATGTCAAAACCAATTTTCCACAATATCTTTCCACAAACCCAGCCTTACACAGCATAATAGGAGGAAAACTCCAATACAAGGAGGTAAACTACACCCTGGAAAAAGCAATATAATAACCTTCTTTCATCAAACTTCTATCTACAGCTGATAAACAACTTCAGCAAAGTGGCTGGTTATAAAATCAACTCAAGTAAATCAGTAGCCTTCCTATACTCAAAGGATAAAAAGGCTGAGAAAGAAATTAGGGAAATGACACCATTCACAATAGCCACAAACAATATAATGTATCTTGGTGTGACTCTAACCAAACAAGTGAAAGTTCTGTATGACAAGAATTTCAGGTCTCTGAAGAATGAAATTACAGAAGACCTCAGAAAATGGAAAAATCTTCCATGCTCTTGGATTGGCAGGATTAATATAGTTAAAATGGCCATCTTGCCAAAGGCAATATACAGATGCAATGCAATCCTCATCAAAATCCCAACTCAGTTTTTCAGAGAGTTAGAAAGAGCAATTCTCAAATTCATCTGGAATAACAAAAATCACAGGATAGCTAATATTATTCTCAACAGTAAAAGAACTACTGGGGGAATCAGTTTACCAGATCTCAAGCAATACCACAAAGCAATAGTGTTAAAAACTGCATGATATTAGTACAGTGACAGGCAGGTGGATCAATGGAATAGGACTGAAGACCCAGTAATGAACCTACACACCTATGGCCACTTGATCTTCAACAAAGGAGCTGAAAACATGCAGTGGAAAAAAGATAGCCTTTTCAACAAATGGTGCTGGTTCAATTGGAGGTCAGAATGCAGAAGTTGCGAATTGATCCATTCATATCTCCTTGTACTAAGCTCAACTCCAAGTCGATCAAGACCTCCACATAAAGCCAGACACACTGAAACTAATACAAAAGAAACTGGGGAAGAACCTTGAGGACTTCAGTACAGGGGGAAAGTTCCTGAACAGAACACCAATAGCTTATGCTCTAAGATCAACAATTGACAAATGGAGCCGTGTGGTGGTGATGCACGTCTGTAATCTTAGCACTCAGGGAGGCAGAGGCAGGTGGATTTCTGAGTTTTAGACCAGCCTGGTGTACAGAGTGAGTTCTAGGAGAGTCAGTGCTATACAGAAAAACAGTCTTGAAAAAACCAAAACCAAAAAACCAAAAAAGAAAAAAAAAGAATTGACAAATGGGACCTCAGTTACAAAGTTTCTATAAGGCAAAGGACACCACT
Source organism: Apodemus agrarius (assembly GCA_964023405.1). Taxonomy (NCBI): domain Eukaryota; kingdom Metazoa; phylum Chordata; class Mammalia; order Rodentia; family Muridae; genus Apodemus; species Apodemus agrarius. Next base: position 30,077,090 of record OZ030028.1, read on the forward strand.
AAAAGGTCAAATCGGCAACCAACAAATTGGGAAAAGATATTCACCAACCCTACATCTGACAGAAGGCTAATATCCAATATATACAAAGAACTCAAGAAGTTCGACCCCAGGAAAACAAATAACTCTATTAAAAATGGGGTATACAGCTAAACAAAGAATTTTCACCTAAAGAACTTCAGATGGCTGAGAAGCACCTTAAGAAATGTTCATTTCTATTAGTTTCAGTGTGTCTGGTTTTATATGGAGGTCCTTGATCCACTTGGAGTTGATCTTAGTACAAGGAGATAAGAGTGGGTCAATTCGCATTCTTCTGCATGATGACCTCCAGTTGAACCAGCACCATTTGTTGAAAAGGCTATCTTTTTTCCACTGGATGGTTGTAGCTACTTTATCAAAGATCAAGTGACCATAACTCTGTGGGTTCATTTCTGGATCTTCCATTCTATTCCATTGATTTACTTGTCTGTCGCTGTACCAATACCATGCAGTTTTTTGTTTGTTTGTTTGGTATAGAATAGAGTTTATTTAGAGAGTAGGATGACAGTCAATGGTATAGTAGAGAGAGAGAGAGAATAGAGAGAGAGTGGAGGGCGGCCATGACCACGTGGAGAGAGGGGGGAGGGGAGCCCAAGAGGGGCAGTGAGGTGAGAGGATGAGAAGGGAGAGGGGAAAAGAGCGGGGAAAGAGCCCATGCAGTTTTTAACACAATTGCTCTGTAGTACTGCTTGAGGTCAGGGATATTGATTCCCCCAGAAGTCCTTTTATTGTTGAGAATAGCTTTTAGCTATCCTGGATTTTTTGTTACTCCAAATGAATTTGAGAATTGCTCGTTCTATATCTATGAAGAATTGATTTGGGATTTTGATGGGGATTGCATTGAATCTGTATATTGCTTTTGACAAGATGGCCATTTTTACTATATTGATCCTGACAATCCAAGAGCATGAAATGTTTTTCCATTTCCTGAGGTCCTCTTCGATTTCTTCTTCAAGAACTTGAAGTTCCTGTCATACAGATCTTTTACTTGTTTAGTTTGAGTCACGCCAAGATACTTTATATTGTTTGTGACTATTGTGTAGGATGTTATTTCCCTAACTTCTTTCTCAGCCTGCTTGTCCTTTGAGTACAGGAAGGCTACCGATTTGCTTGAGTTGATTTTATAACCAACCATTTTGCTGAAGTTGTTTGAAACTAATAGAAAAGAAACTGGGGAAGACCCTGGAGGACATGGGCACAGGGGGAAAGTTCCTGAATAGAACACTAATAGGTTATGCTCTAAGAACAAGAATTGACAAATGGGACCTCATAAAATTACAGTTTCTGTAAGGCAAAAGACACTGTCAGAAGGACAAAACGGCAACCAAAAAAAAAATGGGAAAAGATCTTCACCAACCCCACATCTGGCAGAGGACTAATATCCAACATATACAAAGAACTCAAGAAGTTAGACCCCAAAGAACCAAATAACCCTATTAAAATGGGGTATAGAGCTAAATAAATAATTTTCACCTGAAGAAATTCAGATCGCTGAGAAGCACCATAAGGAGATGTTCAACATCATTAGTCATCAGGGAAATGCAAATCAAAACAACCCTGAGATTCCACCTCACACCAGTCAGAATGGCTAAGATTAAAAACTCAAGAGACAACAGGTGCTGGAGAGGATGTGGAGAAATAGGAACACTCCTCCATTGTTGGTGGGATTGCAAGATGGTACAACTGCTCTGGAAATCAGTCTGGCAGTTCCTCAGAAAATTGGGCATGACACTTCCAGAGGACCCTGCCATACCACTTCTGGGCATATACCCAGATGATTTTCCTGCATGCAATAAAGTCACATGCTCCACTATATTCATAGCAGCCTTATTTATAATAGCCAGAAGCTGGAAAGAAACCAGTTGTCTCTCAAAGGAAGAATGGATACAGAAAATGTGGTATATTTATACAATGGAATACTACTCAGCAATTCAAAATAATGAATTCATGCAATTGGTAGGCAAATGGTTGGATCTGGAAAATATCATCCTAAGTGAGTTAACCCAATCACAAAAGAATACCCATGAATTGCATTTACTGATAAGTGGATATTAATGAGCCCATAAGCTCTGAATACTCAAGACACAATTAGCTAAGAAAAGATTCCCAAGAAAAAGGATGGAGAGGACACTGGTCCGGAAAAGGCTAAATCCAGTTTGTTAGGAGATTACCAGAAAAGAGAAATGGTGGGGAGGGGGCTGATTGGGGAATGAGGTGGGGGGAAGAGGACGTATGGATCATATGGTGAGGGGGGGACCTGGAAAGGGGAAAGCCTTTGGAATGTAAACAAAGATTATAGAAAATGAAAAAAAAGAAATGTTCAATATCCTTAGTCATCAGGGAAATGTAAATCAAAACAACTCTGAGATTCCACCTGACACCACTCAGAATGACTAAGATTAAAAACTTAGGAGACAGGAGGTGTTGGTGAGGATGTGGAGAAAGAGGAAAACTCCTCTGCTGTTGGTGGGATTGCAAGCTGTTACAAGTACTCTGGAAATCAGTCAGGCGGTTCCTCAGAAAACTGCGTACAACAATTCCGGAGGACCCTGCTATATCATTCCTGGGCATATACCCAGAGGACTCCCCAGCATGTAATAAGGATACATGCTCCACTATGTTCATAGCAGCCATATTTATAATAGCCAGAAGCTGGAAAGAACCCAGATGTCTCTCAACAGAGGAATGGATACAAAAAAATGTGGTATATATACACAATGGAGTACTATTCAGCCATTAGAAACAATGAATTCATGAAATTCTTAAACAAATGGTTGGAGCTGGAGAATATCATCCTAAGTGAGCTAACCCAGTCTCAAAAGAACACTCATGGTATTCATTCTCTGATAAGTAGATATTAGCCTAGAAGCTTGGAATACCCAAGACACAATCTACATATCAAATGATATCTAAGAAGAAGGAATGAGTGGCCCCTGGTTCTGGAAAGGCTCAGTGCAGCAGTGTAGGGGAATACCAGAACAGGCAAGTGGGAGGGGCTGGGTGGGGGAAAGGGGGGAGGGAAGATGGCTTATGGAAATTTCAGGGAGGTGGGAGCCAGGAGAAGTTAAATCATTTGTAATGTAAATAAAGAATATATCGAATAAAATTTTGAGGTGAAGAATGATAAGTGGATATTATCCCAGAAGATCGGAATACCCAAGGTACAATTCACAGACCACATGAAGCTTAAGGAGAAAGAAGACCAAAGTGTGGATTCTTCAATCCTTTATAGAGGGGGAATAAAAATACCCATGGGAGGAGATACAGCGACAAACTTTGGATCAGATACTGAAGGAAAGACCATTCAGAGACTGCCCCACCTGGGGATTCACCCCATATACAGTTGCAAAACCCAGACACTATTGTGGATTCCAACAAGAGCTTGCTGAAAGGAGCCTGATATAGCTGTCTCCTGAGAGGCTCTGCCAGTGCCTGTCAAATACAGAAATGGATGCTCTCACCCAACCTTTGGACTGAGCACAAGGTCCCCAATGTAGGAACTAGAGAAAGAACCCAAGGAACTGAGGGGTTTGCAGGCCCATAGGAGGAACAACAATATGAATCAACCAGTACCCCAGAGTTCCCAGGGACTAAACCAGCAACCAAAGAATAAAAACAGAGGGACCCATGGCTCCAGTTTCATATGTAGCAGAGGGTGGCCTTGAAGGTCATTAAAGGGAGAAGCCATTTGTCCTGAGAATGCTCAATGTCCCAGTGTAGGGGAATTCCAGGACAGGAAAGTAGGAGTGGGTAGGATGCTGAGCAGGGGGAGAGTGGATGGGATAGGGGGTTTTCAGAGGGTATCTTAGTCAGGGTTTCTATTCTGCACAAACATCATGACCACAAAGCAAGTTGGGGAGGAAAAGGCTTATTGACCTACACTTCCATGCTGCTGTTCATCAGTAAAGGAAGTCAGGACTGGAACTCAAGCAGGTCAGGAAACAGGAGCTGATGCAGAGGCTGTGGAGGCATGTTCCTTACTGGCTTGCTTCCCCTGGCTTACTCAGCCTGCTCTCTTATAGAACCCTAGAATACCAGCCCAGAGATGGTACCACCTACAAGGGGCCCTCTCCCCTTGATCACTAATTGAGAAAATGCCCCACAGCTGGATCTCATGGAGGCACTTCCCCAACCGAATCTCCTTTCTCTGTGATAACTCTAACCTGTGTCAAGTTGACACGCAAACCCAGCCAGTACAGAGGGGGAAGGAGGAAAGGGGATAACATTTGAAATATAAACAAAGAAAATGTCTAATAAAAATGTATTATTCCCATTAAAAATGTTGACACAAAACCTATGGGACACAATGAAAGCAGTGCAAAGAGAAAATCTCATAGTTCTTCATGCCTTCAGAATGAAACAGGAGAGAACATGCTCTACCAGCTTAACAGTATACCTAAAAGCTCTAGAACAAAAAGAAGCAAATACACCCAGGAGGAGTAGAAGGCAGGAAATAATCAAATATAGGGCTGAAATCAACCAAGTAGAAACAAGAACTATACAAAGAATCAACAAAACAAGGAGCTGACTCTCTGAGAAAATCAACAAGATAGATAAACCCTTAGCCAGATTAACCAGAGGACACAGAGAAAGTATCCAAATTAACAAAATTGGGAAAAGATCTTCACTAACCTATATCTGAGAGAAGACTAATACAGACACACACACACACACACACACACACACACACACACACACTATATACATATACATGTATATAGTGTGTCTGTATATATGTATATATATGTATACATATATATATATTATTCTAACACAATACTTAAAGAAGAGCAATTCTCAACCTCATATGGAAAGCAACAAAACAAATCCAGGGTAGCCAAATCAATTCTCAACAACAACAACAACAAACCTCTGGACAATTCATCATCTCTGACCTTAAGGTATAGTACAGAGTAATAGTCATTAAAACCCACATAGCGTTTTTATGTTTAGGTATGTGCCATGAATTCATAATATAGCCAAGATTTTTACCATGATGGGGATTTGGATTTTAGGAAAGTCCTCTTCAGAATCTAATGAGATTCATGTGAATTGTTTTTAGAAATTTTTTTTTGCTGTTTGTAATTTTCTTTTTGTTTAATTTTAATCATTTTTTTAAAACTTATGATTTATTTACAAAATTTAAAACAGAGACCAGTACTATATGGAAATGAATTTGGCAAAACAATTTAAAAGTTGAAGAAAATATAAAGTTTAAGTTATTGTAAATTTAAAATGATATCTGTATAATTTAAATGTGATGGTTAATTTGAATTGTGCAGAATTAATGTGTTTTTACCTATATTCTTTGTTTACATTCCGAATGATTTTCCCTCTCCTGGTTCCCCCCTTCCCATAAGTCCCATAAGCCTTCGTCCCTCTGACCGGTCTCCAATCAACCCCCTCCTTCTTCTTTGTTCTGCTACTCCCCTACAATGCTGGATCAAGCCTTTACAGGACTAGAGACCTCTCCTTCCTTCTTCTTAGGAATCATTTGATATGTGAATTGTGTCTTGGGTATTCTGAGCTTCTGGGCTAATATCCACTTACCAGTGACTGCATTCCATGTGTGTTCTTTTGTGATTGGGTTACCTCACTTAGGATGATATTTTCCAGATCCAACAACCTCATAAAATTACAAAGTTTATGTAAGGCAAAGGACACTCTATAAAGAACAAAACAGCAACCAACAAATTGAAGTTTTTTTTATATAGTGGATTACACTGATGGATATTTTTGGTATATTGAACCATCCCTGCAACTCTAGTATGAAGCATACTTGATTTTTATTAATGATGTATTTGATATGTTCTTGTATTCCATTTGTGAGAATTTTATTGACTGTTTTTGCATCAATGTACACCATAGAAATTGGTCTTAAATTCTCTTTACTTTTGGGTCTTTGTGTGGTTTAGTTGTAAAAGTAACTATGGCTTCAAAAATGAATTGGGTAGTGTTTCTTTTGTTTCTATCTTGTGGAATAATGTGAGCATATTGGTATAACCTCTTTGAAGGTCTGGTAGAATTCTGCTATAAAAATCACATGGCCCTGGACTTCTTTTGATTGTGAGGTTTCAGTGACTGTTTCTATTTCCTTAGGGGTTATAGGGCTATTTAGATAGCTTAACACAAGTTCATTTAACTTTATTAAGTGTTATCTGTCTAGACAAAAATCATCCATTTCATGTAGATTTTTCCAGTTTTATTGAGGTCCTTTGTAGTAAGATCTGATGATTTTTGAATTTCCTCAGTTTATTTTGTTATATGTTTCTTTTCCTTTCTTGTTTTATTGATTTGGATATTGACTCTTTTTCTTTTAGTTAGTTTGGCTAGGGTTATTCTATCTTGTTGATTTTTTGCAAATAACAAGTTCTTTGCTTGTAAATGTTTTATTTCATCTACAATTTTAAATATTTCCTGCTGTCTCTTCCTCTTGGGTGTGTTTGCTACATTTTGTTTTTCAAATTCTAGTTGTGCTGTTAAGTTGCTAGTATTAGATCTCTCCAATTTCTGTATGAAGGGACTAAGTTTCGTGAATTTTCCTCTTAACACTGCTTTCATTGTGTCCTACAAATTGGTTATGGTGTTCCTTAATTTTCATTGAATCCTAGAAAGTCTTTTTTTTTCTTCCATGAGCAAGTTTTTTACTAGAGATTTCGTTAGTTTCCACGGGTATGTATGCTTTCTGTTGTTTTTGTTTTTACTGAAGTCTAGCCTTAGTCATCGGTGATGAACTCAATCTTCTTGTATCCATTGAGGCTTGTTTTATGTTTGATTTTGTGGAAAATTTTGAGAAGGTTTCATGAGGTTCTGAGAAGAAGTTATATTCTTTTATTTTGGAGGAAAGTGTTTTGTTGATATCTGTTAAATCCATTTGATTAATAACTTTTGTTAATTATACTGTGTCTGATTTGTTTCTGTTTCAATGATTTATCCATTGTTGAGAATGGAGTGTTGATGTCTCTCACTACTATGGTGTGAGGTTCAAAGTGTGTTTTGGAGCTTTAGGAATGCTTCTTATCTGAATGTGGGTACTCTTCACTTGGGAACTAGATGTTCTGAGCTGAGATTTTATCCTGGTGTATTTTTTCCACTGATGGGTATAAAGTGTTCTTTCCCATTGCTTTTAATTTCTTTTGGTTGAAAGTTCACTCATCTATTTATTTTTTATATTAGAATGGCTACTATGACTTATTTCTTGAAAAAAGGGTTTTCTAGCCCTTTAGTCTGAGCCAGTTTCTTTGTTTGTTGAGAAGGTGTGCTTCTTGTATGTAGTAGAATGATGGATTCTTTTTAAATATCTGGTGTGATGATCCCTATCTCTTCAAAGGGAGCTGAATCTATTGATGTTGAGAGATATAATTGACTGATGACTGTTAATTCCTGTTAATTTGTTATTGAAGTTATTATGTGTGTGTATGTGTATGTTTGTTTGTGTATGTGTGTGTGTTTCTCTTCTGTTGGGTTTTTTATGAGATTATTAATTTCTTGTGTTTTTCTTGGTTATAGTTATCCTCTTTGTGTAAGCAGCTTCCAACTGTTTATATTGTTTTCTTGTATTTCTTTAAGGGAGTTATTTATGTCCTTCTTAAAGTCCTCTATCATCATCATGAGAAGTGATTTTAGATTTGAATCTTGCTTTTCCAGTGTGATGGTATATTCAGGACTTGATATTGTGGAAAAATTGCATTCTGGTGATGCCATGTAACCTTGATTTCTGTTATTTATGTTCTTACAATTGTCTCTCAACATCTTGTTATCTCTACTGCTACCTGCCTTGCTATATCTGACTGGACTTTCTCCTTCTGTGATCCTAGTTGTGTCAGAACTTCTCAGAGTCAATATATCACTGTGATCCTGTGATTCTTGGATCCTATGATCCTGTGATCCTGAAATCCTGGGTGTGTCAGCTCCTGGGACTCAAACTGCCTCCGAGACCCTTATATTCTGGTGTTACCAAATTCTGGGGATCTTCGGGTCCCTGACCCTGTGTTTCTGGGCGTGTAATATCACTTGGGAGTGGAACTTCCTCTGGGTGTTGTGGGATTGACTGAGGAGTTTGTGCCCAATATCTACTCAGGGTACCAGTCCATACAGACCCAAAGCAACCAATGCCAATGCTTTGATAGTGTTCCTGAGTGCCTAGATCCCACTAATCTCAGTAACTCCTAGTGTTGGGAAAGATGTTGTCCTTATCTCCTCTGATCCTATGATCCTGGTCTTGTTAAAGTGGCTTGGAGTGGAGCTTCCTTTAGGTGTTGTGGGACTGGCTGCCTTTTCCTGTATTTACTTAAAGAGTATTTTTGTTTCCTCTTAAGGCTTCAAATTGTTTTTTGCCTGTGTTTTCCTCTATATCTTTAAGGGTGTCACTTATATCTTCCCTAAAGTCCTTTGACACCTTTATGAGATAAAACTTTAGGTCAAAATCTTCCTCTTGGATTGTGTTAAGGTAATTAGGGCTTGTTATGGTGGGAGAACTGTGTTCTGATGGTGTCAAATTACATTGGTTTCTGTTGCTTATGTTCTTGGGTTTGCCTTTTCCCATACAGTTATCTTTGGTGTTAACAGGCCAGGGTGTCTTGGAATAGAGCAGGCCTCCTCAAGGTCAGGTAGAGCTGTGTGACCAGCATTAAAGGAGGCCTTCTTGGAAACAGGTAGTCCCATCTCTGCTTTGAGCAGCCTTCTTGCGTCCCTGTTTATTGCATCTCTTGTGAGTCCATGATTATGTGATACCTTCTAGGATACACACAGGCTGTTGGACAGGTATGGGGGAAAAGACTGACAATCTGCCATGTGTGCAGGTAGAGGTACAGACAAGAAATATGTTGTTTAACATGTTTTACAATTGTTATGATAACCAATCACATGGAACAGAAAAATCTACTTTTCTTGGTGTTACAGCCAATTGGTCCAAGTGGATTTATGAAAAAAGGTACCACAAGGTATGAGAATGAAGAATGGAAAAGAATTTGAGCATTGCTGATGCTGACCCTTACTCATGGAAAACTGAAGGAGGTAAGAAAATCAAGGGGTTTTAGTTGTATATGTAAAAAAATGTATCTGAGGGCACATAGAAGAAAAATTTTCTTCACAGAAATGTTTCTTGGTGAATTAGATTGCTAAGAATGGCTTTTGTCTACTTTAGGTCTCATGCATTCCATTTTAAATGTGACTATTTATTCATGTTTGTCAATTGCTTGTTATTTTAGGATTCAAACCTTTATATCCACAACAGAATAAGTTGTGTTTTGTGTCTAAACGTTCCTCATCATCCAACAGCATGGAGATGTGCTTCTGAAAAATATCAGGCAAGAATAGAGAATAGAGTGAGTGATCCATACACATTTTGGGCACTCTGTGCCCCATCTGGAGATCTTCCTTGCCTAACAAGTAACTCATGTTCCCAGTGTTAAATTATTTCAGAGCCAGAATAAAGGACGGTGTGATGTTACCCTGCTCTTAACTCTTTGAAAATGGGCAATTTATAGACTACCTTGGTAGAAAGATTCTTACACACTGCAGACATGAATAAAGATGGGTTAAATGTGTCATCTTGTATATCTAGGAAATAAGTTATATAAGTTTGAAATAACATCTTAATGTAACTGGAGTTGTAGAGATTGTGAACTGAAGGAGGAGGTTATAGCTGGTATATACTAAGGTAGCTGGTTTGACCAAGTGCTTCATCTTGCAGCACTAAAAACAAACTAAAATTTTCATTTTGTTGAAGTACTTAAAAATTTATCAAAACCTCAAAAATTCTCCAACCTCTCCAAGAAACTAAAAAGCAAGAAATTTCTGGAAATGAGGTGGACATTAAGTTGTATCTTCTTATGATGACACTAGAGTGGTAAGTTTATGGTGTTATGAGCATACTGAGTACAAATAGTCACATAGATCTATTATATGCAAAACTAGGTGAACCTATATTTATAACTCAATCAGAAACATGCTAAGTTCTCACATTGCCCAGAGATGATTTACCTCAGGGCAATACAGTTTTTGAGAGGTTGGGACATATGCATGATTCAGGAGCTCAAGTTAGGTGTGTACTGGGCACATATTATCTGCAATGTTTCTGTACTCAACATCTTCGGTGACTATAGCATGGTTGTGATCACTAGTGCCTCATTTAGAGTGAAGGTGGTTTCCCTCAACAACCACCATTTTCCTTTAGTGAAAAATACCAGGAAGGTTTTAACATTGACTTTTTTCAATCCATTGTTTTTCTCTATAGGTATGGAGGTTATTTATTCTTATTATTTGCATTTACTAATCATTTTACATTTTACATTTCAAATGTTATCCTCTTTCTTGGTTTTCCCCCCACCCACTCCACTTTGCCTCTAAAAGCATAGTCTTCCACCCACCCAATCACTCCCACCTCACCACTTCAGCATTGCCCTTCTCTGGATCTTCAATCCTCCAAATAACCAAGTCCCTACTCTCCCACTGATGCAAGATGAAGCATTCCCTGCTACATATGCAGTGGGAGCAATGGCTCATGTTCACATGTATTTAGTAGTTTAGTGTCTGGGAGCTCTGAGGGGTCTGGTTACTTGATACTTTTGTTCTTCCTATGGGGGTCCAGTCTCTTTTAGCTCCTTCAGCCTTTCCTATAACCCTTTCATTTTGGTCCTTGGGCTCAGTCCAATGGTTGACTGTATCAGTATCTGTCTTAGTCAGGTGCTATAGAGCCTCTCAGTGGGGAGCTATTCCAGGATTCTATTTATAAGCAGATCTTGACATGAGCAACAGTGTTGGGGTTTGGGATCTGAAGATGGAATGGATTGAAAGGTGGGGCAGTCTCTCAATGGCCCTTCCTTCAAGCTCTGCATCATTTTTGTCCCCACATTTATTTTAGACAGGGACAATTCCTGGACAAAAATTTTTAAATGGGTTTGAAATTAGCACAGAATGTAAAAATTTATGCATCCTATATCCATACACACTTAATTCTCTCTGTCTTTATTGAATGTTCTGATCCAATATCCATCTTTGTACGTGCACAGTACATTTGGTTTTAACAGGTTTTGGTGCATGTCTGATTGTGAGTTGTTAGATATGAGATGATTGAACCATTCTTCCATCATTGGAATGAAATGGAAATGAATGTTATCTAATTCTTGTCACTTCGTTCATTTGCTACTGTCTGATATTTTCTTAGTTTTCTGGTCCTTAACAGGTATCTTCACATCCTTTATTTTTTTCCTCTTTCCTCTTGGATGTATTTATCTTTTTCTTCAGTTTCGAATATTCATTCTAGTATGTTCTGTAACAAGCATAAAATAATTTAGCTTGACTTATCAAGGATAGTGTTTTCCTTCTTTAATTGCAGTCAATATTTTGCTTTTATCTTAATCTGGTTCTGCTGACTCTGATTTTGAGAACATAAAATATGTCTTTCTTAGCTTTCTGGGTTTTCATGGCTTCCACTGAAAACTCAACTATTTTGCTGATGGAACTGTCTTGATATATGACTTGATCTTTGTTTCTGTGTTGTCTGTTTTAACTTAAATATGACATGGTAAGTTTGTTTTCTGTTTTTTTCCATGAAATGTTCTCCATGTACTTTTGTATTCTCAAGGACAATTCTTTCCTTATATTTGGGGATTTTGCTTTTGTTTTTATTGAGAACATTTTATATGATTTGGACAGGAATGAGGTTCTTCTCATTGCTGTATGCTGAAACTCAAAGAGTTTGTTCATAATCTCTTAAAAACACTTGCAAATCATGTCCGCCCTCTTTATGAAATTGATAACTAACCATAACTAAATCATTGTATTCTTATTTCTTGTCTTCCTGTATCTATTGTCTGTTTTCTACATGATACATACTGTGACACTTTCCATTGAATTTCATATATAACTTAATAAAATTGTCATTTATGTCATCAATTGCTTTTGATTCTCTTCTGTATCTCTATCTTTTAAATCTACCTCTACTTTATCTATTAATTTATTTTTAATGTTTTAAAAATAAAACTCTATTTTAAGAGCCTGGTTTATTGTCCTTACTTCTTTCAGCATTTGGTGATTTCTTGGGATTGCTTTAGAAGATATTGTAGAAATTATTTAATCCTGACCTGGTTCTTTCCCAACCCCAACCCTATGAAACCTAAACCACACTAATGTTCCCCTTCCCCAGCTATTGGCTGTTGGCATCATTTTACTAATTAGAAATAACATGGGAATGGGGTCACTTAGCATTTAGGTCTATGTGTCTACGGCAATCAGTCTTGGGGGAGGCAATAATATTAGAATTTGGGTATATGCCCACAAATAGTATAGGTGCATCTTGAGATTGAACTATTTTGCTTTCTGTGAAACTATGAAATTGATTTTCTGCGTGGTTGTATAAGTTTGTCCTCTCACCAGGAATGGAGGACTGTCCTGCTTGCTCCAAAAATCCTTGCCAGCATGTACTATCTCTTGAATTTTTTGATTTAAGTAATTCTAACAGGTAGAATATTGAACCTCACAGTTGTCTTGATTTGCTATTTCCTGGTGACTAAGAACTATGAACATTTATTAAATTTCTTCCTGGCCATTTGAGATTCCACTGTTGAGAATACTGTTTAGCTCTGTACACCATTTTTAAATTGGGATATTTGAGTTGTTGGAATGTAGTCTCTTGTCTGACATTATAAATTTTGGATATTACACAAATTCAAGCCTCTTCCCCATTTTTTTCTTTTATCAGATTCAGTGTGGTAGACTTACATTGAGGTCCATTGTTCACTTTGAGTGGAGTTTTTGCAGTGTAGTAAATAGGGATCTATTTGCATTATTTTACATGCAGTGAATCATTTTGACCTGTACTACAGACGAAAAAGTGCTCATTACTCATATGAATTCTTTGCTTTTAGACAGGAATCAGGTATTCACAGAAGGGTGTACAAATGTCTAATTCTCTAGTTTAACTCCATTAATCAATGTGTCTTTATGATTACACAATGCTGTAATGATTCCTACAGTTAGGTAGTACAGTTTGAAGTCTGTAACGATGGTATTTCCACTAGATTTTATTATTCATGTTTGTTTGAACTAGTGTGTGTGTGTGTGTGTGTGTGTGTGTGTGTGTGTGTCTTTTATATATATCTTTGGTTCCATAAGAAGCTAACTATATTTTTAAAATTCTGTAAAGAACTGTGATTGATATGTTTTGATGGGTATTACCTGAAGTCTGTATATAGCTTTTGGTAGAAGTGTAATTTTGTAATAGTAATCCTACCAGTCCAAAAGCTTGAGAGAAATTCTTATTTTTTGGTATAATCAATATTTTTTTGTTGTCTTAAAGTTTTTTTCAAAAATATAAATCATTCATTTACCTGGTTAGAATTACCACAATATTCTTAATAAAGAAGGAATGTTATATCTTTATAGTAATTTCAGAATGTGTATTAAAAATATGTTCAACTTCCTTTTACAATGCAAAGAACTCTGAAAGGATTATATGGGAATTTTTGAAACAAATTAGACTTTGAAATAGCACAAAATATTGGATCCTATGTAGGCCTTATCCTCTTCCATCATTTTAATGCTTTAATATTTGTGCACAATACTTTTTCTTAAATAATAATTTTAAATAAAGAAAATCATATCACCTTTTTTATTTTGACTGTTATAAATCAGTCTATTCTCGATTATTTTAATTGGAGAAAAATAAGTATGGTGTTGTATAGATGGTTCATTGTGTAAATGCATCTGACATCCATTCTGATGGGCTGAAGTTGAACTGTGCAACTCATGCATTGGAAGGAGATAAGTGACTCCTAAAATCTGATCCCTAAGCTCCATCTCTAAGCACTGACATGAAATGCACAAAGAATAAAAATTTCATGTATAATCTTTAATTTAAAAGTAAGGAATATTATATATCAGAACAAAAAAACTTTGAGAATCACTGGAAATATTTTTTGAGCTCATGAACCTCTTTTATCTGAAGGTCACAGGATTCAGTCACATAAATCATGTCAGTTCAAAAGATTTTATTTTTGACCATTATTTGAACAATAAATTATCCATAAAGTAAGCACATACCCATAACTTTTCAGGTAAGGAATGTCTGCAGATTCATTATCAGTATAATACCACCAAACCCAATGATTTTCCTTGATCTCTGACCAACCAATTTTACAAAATCACTATTTGAAGAACATAGTGATCTATTTTTATTAATCACATGATATATTCAAAGATTCCTAGACCATTTCAAATGTTTGAATTAGGAATTCACTTTTTTCACTTGTATGTAGAATTGATAGGGACATAACAGTAAGGCATGGGTATATATAAAATCCAAAGTGAGAGCAGACTGGGAGTCCAAAATGTCTCTAGAGGCAGGACAAACTCAATGAAAGCAGAACTAAGCAGATATAGAATATAGGGGTTAATGGTTTGAATAAAAATTTCCTCAAATGCTTGAATATCCATTCTCCATTCGTTTGAGCTCTTCTGGAAGGAAAAAGAGGTGCAACACAACTTTGTTGAAGGAGTATGGCAATGATTGTAAACTTATAGGTTTCAAAAGACAGAGTCATTCCCAATGTCCTCTTTGTGTCCTTCTAGATCCAGATGTGAGTTCTCACTTGTTCCTGTCTCCATGCTTATGTTCCCTACCACAAAATTTAATCCTGTGAAAGTGTAAGCCCATTTAAATGTATTCCTTGGGATATTTTCTTTGTTAGAGTGTTTTGACAGTCATAAAAAAGTAATGATGATGGAAAGTGGTACCAGGGAGTGGGCTCTTCCTGTGAAGTCTTGCCTATGTTGTTTTTAAATGAATCTAAAGTCTTCTTCGATTTCTTTCTTCAAACACTTGAAGTTCCTGTCATACAGATCTTTCACTTATTTGGTTTGAGTTATACCATGTTCTTGGATTGGCAGCAATAATATAGTAAAAATGACGATCTTGCCAAAAACAATCTACAGATTCAATGCAATCCCCAACAAAATCTCAACTGAATTCTTCATAAACTTAGAAAGAGCAATTCTCAAATTCATCTGGAATAACAAAAAACCCAGGATAGCTAAATCTATCCTCAATAGTAATAGAAGTCTGGTGAATCAGTATCCCAGACCTCAAGCAGTACTACAGAGCAATTGTGTTAAAAACTGCCTGGTATTGGTACAGTGACAGGCAAGTAGATCAATGGAATAGAATTGAAGACCCAGAAATGAACCCACTCACCTATGGTCACTTGATCTTTGACAAGGGAGCTACAACCATCCAGTGGAAAAAAAGATAGCCTTTTCAGCAAATGGTGCTGGTTAAACAGGAAGTCAGTATGCAAAGAATGAAATTGATCCATTCTTATTTCCTTGTACAAAGCTCAAGTCCAAGTGGATCAAGAACCTCCACATAAAACCAGACACATTGAAACTAATAGAAAAGAAACTGGGGAAGACCCTTGAGGACATGGGCACAGGGTAAAATGTCCTCAACAGAACACCAATAGTTTATGCTCTAAGATCAAGAATTGACAAATGGGACCTCATAAAATTCCAAAGTTTCTGTAAGACAAACGATATTGTCAAAAGGACAAAAGGGCAACCAACAAATTGGTAAAAGATCTTTACCAACAGTACATCTGACAAAGGGCTTATATCAAAGATATACAATGAACTCAAGAAGGTAGACTCCAGAGAGCCAAATAATCCCCTTAAAAATGAGGTACAGAGCTAAACAAAGAATTGTCACCTGAGGAATATCGAATGGCTGAGAAGCACCTAAAGACATGTTCAACATCCTTAGTCATCAGGGAAATGAAAATCAAAACAACCCTGAGATTTCACCTGACAACAGTCAGAAAGGCTAAGATAAAAATCTCAGGAGAAAACAGGTGCTGGCAAGGATGTGGAGAAAGAGGAACACTCCTCCACTGCTGGTGAGGTTGCAAGCTGGTATTTCCACTCTGGAAATCAGTCTGGCATTTTCTCAGAAAACTGGGAATGATACATCTGGAGAACCACACTATTCCACTCCTGGGCATATACTCAGAGCATCCCCCAGCATGTAATAAGGATACATGCTCCACTATGTTCATAGCAGCCCTATTTTAATAGCCAGAAGCTGGAAAGAACCCAGATGTTCCTCAACTGAGGAATGGATACAGAAAATGTGGTCTGTATACACAATGGAGCACTATTCAGCCTTAAAAACAATGAATTCATGAAATACATAAACAAATGGATGGAGCTGGAGAACATCATCGTATGTGAGGTAACCCAGTCTCAAAAGAACACTCATGGTATGCACTCACTGATAAGCAGATATTAGCCTAGAAGCTTGGAATAACCAAGACACAATTCACTTATCAAATGATGTCCAAGAAGATGGAAGTAGTGACCCCTGTTCCTAGAAAGGCTCAGTGCAGCAGTGTAAGGGAATACCAGGACAGGGAATTGGGAAGGGGTGGATTATGGGACAGGGGGAGGGAAGAGGGCTTATGGGACTTTTGAGGAGGGGGTGATCCAGGAAAGGGGAAATCATTTGAAATGTATATAAAGAATATTTCTGATGCTGAATTCTACAACCAGGATTTAATGGACCCTCTTACTAGCAGCTTTTAAGACATTGCAAAGATCCATGGGGAGGCTGGAGACCCAGTCACAATATTTCTCTAACCATTATGAACATTAAACCTCTGAAATCATAATCCTAATTAAACCCCTTTTTATATAAATTGCCTGGAACATTGTGTTTAGTCACAGCAATGTTTAACTAATACACATGGATTGGAGGATGCTCAACAATGCAAACATCTTATTCTTCTGTGGACACAAAGTGTTTTTGCAAGGGTACATTTATAGCTGTGAAAATGGTAGAACTTAGACATAATTATTGCTTTTTTATGTTGTTATTGTATACTAGACATGGGATCATTCCTTAAAACTAAATTATTTGTCATTTTTTATCCTTCCTTTTTCCTTCCACCCCTCTTATTTTCTTTGTTCCTTTCATAGTCCTCTACTTCTTTCTGCTCATTCTTCTTCAAGTTCTTCCCTCTCTATGCTCTTTTCCATTTCTTCCTTTCTTCTACAGATTTTCTTTTACTAATTTTATGTTACATTTGTGATGTATGTTTTGTCTATGTGTCTGGAGTACATGTTATTGTCTGTATATGTGAATGCATATGTGGGTAGTATATACATTGCATATAAGCATGTGAGGTCCTGTGACTATGACTATTTTTCAATTTTTTCATACTTATTTTTGAAAGTTTAGATTATATTGACAATGAGTTACAGGGTTCTGCCTGTAAATACCTGCCCAGTCCTGGTGTTAGTACAGATGCAATGAAAAGTCTTATGCTTACACATCCGTGAAATCTTTACATTTATTCTTCAATCTCATGACACAATGGACTTTCTCTTGATAAATAAATGCTTCTCACTTTATTTCATAAGGGCATCCAACAGTTGCAAGTGTATATGAAAACACAATAAATACATCCCCAAACCCAATGGAAGTTAAGTAAAAGAAATATTTAAAGAACAGTAATGTGTCCCACTGAGTACTCTTGGACACCCCCAGCTCTCCTGAGCCACCTCGTATCTGTGTGGATCTCTATTATCCTGCTACCTCACTATCCACTTATATCAGGCTTTCTGATTCAGAAGCATACAGGTTAGATTCCTTTCTTGCACTTATACCTGTTATTGCTGAGAATTCTGGAATGCAGCCAGTTGCCCTGACCAACCTGCAATCCCAGCTGCACTGCCATTATCCCACTGTTCCTATCCCACCTTATCAGACCTGATGATTTGGAGTCATACAGCACAGGGATATATACCAGAGACCTGCCACACCACGGTCATGGAGGTTATGCCTCCACCCAATACCTACTACAACAGGAACTCAGATAGCTAAAAGTGTTCAAAAGAACACAATCAACAAATCCAGGACAACATGACACCTTCAGTGCAAGCTACCCCATTACATCAACACACAAGTAAACAAACCACACACAACCAAAACAAAAGAAAATGACTTTAAATCCAAACTTATAAAGATGGTAGATGCATTTAAAATGGAATGAATAAATCTTTAAGGAAATACAAGAAAATACAATCAAACAGATGGAGGCCCTTAAAGGGAATAAAGAAAAAAATCCCTTAAAGATACACAAGAAAATACAATAAAATATATGAAGGAAATAAATAATACTGTGTAAGACCTGAAAGTGGAAATGGAAACAATAAAGAAAATGCAAACTGAGGGAATCTTGTATATGAAAATCCTAGGGAAGAGAACAGGAACAATAGATGCAAGCATTGGACTAAGCATAGGGTCCCTAATGGAAGATTTAGAAAAAAGGACTGAGGGAGGTGAAAGGATTTGTAACCCCATAGGTGGAAGAAAAAAAAATCAACTGACCAGACTACCCAGAGCTCCCAGGGTCTAAGCCATCAACCAAGGAATTCACATGGCTCCAGATTCATATGTAACAGAGGATTGCCTTGTCAGGCATCAATGGGAGGACAGGTCCTTGGTGTTATGAAAGCTGGATAGATGTCCGAGTGTAGGGGAATGCCAGCGAATAGTGGGAGGAGTCTGTGAATGGGTAGAAAACTCAAGAACAGGGGAGTAGGATAGGAGGGAGGTTTTTGAGATGGAGGGGGAACCTGGAAAGGGGATAACATTTGAAATGTAAATAAAGAAAATATCCAATATAAAAAGTCTCCCAACTAAAAACAAAAGGCCTGGGCCACATGATTTTAGCACAGTATTCTACCATAATTACAAAGAAGAGGTAATACCAATATTCCTTAAATAATTCCACAAATTAGAAACAGGAGGAATACTGCCAAACTCATTATATGAAGCCACATTCATTGCAATACCTAAACCACACAAAAATTCAGCAATGAAAGAGAATTCCAAATCAATTTCTCTTATGAACACTGGCGCAAAAATAATTCAATAAAATACTTGCAAAACAAATCCAGGAACACATCAAATCCTTGATCAAGTAGGCTTCATTCCAAGGAAGGTGGGATGGTTCAATATACATGAATCCATCAATATAATACACTATATAAATCAACCACTCCATTATTTTAAAAGTCTTAGAAAGGTCAGTGAAGCAAGGCATATACTTAAACACAATAAAGGCAATATACAGCAAGCCATTAACTAACATCTAATTAAATGGAAAGAAATTTAAAGCAATTCAGTTAAAATTAGGGACATGAACATAGTAGTTGAAGATCTAGGAGAGTAATATAATCTGATAGCATACACAAGCAACCCAAAAATTTTACCACGGAACTCCTACAGCTGACAATCCCCTTCAGCAATGTGGCTGGATACAAAATTAACTAAGGGAATCACTAGTCCTCCTTTATACAATTGAGAAGTGGACCAAGAATTAAATTAGGGAAACAACATCCTTTATAATAGCCACAAGTAATATAAAATACCTTGATGTAAGTCTCCCCAAGCACGCAAAAGACTTATATGACAAGAACATTAAGTTACTGCTGAAAGTAATGGAGGAACATATCAGAAGATGAAAGATCCCACATAATCATGGATCTGTAGGATTAATGTCGTGAAAATGGCCATGTTATCATAAGAAATTTACAGATTCTATGCAATTCCCATCAAAATTATTTTCAGACTTGTACATAGGAATTCTCAACTTCTTATGGAGAAAGAAAAAATACAGGAGATCTAAAACAATCCTGAACAATAAAGGCAGATCTTGAGGTATAATTATCTCTGAATTAAAGCTTTACTACAGAGCAATAGTAAGAAAAATCATGTAGTATTGGTAAGAAAAAGCTAGGTTGATGAATTTAATCAAACGAAAGATCCTGAAAATAAAATACCACATATGTATGGAAAAGCTAAACAAGAAGGTAGGTCCAAGTGAGTTTGCTTTGATGTCACATATAAGGGGGAAGAAATTTATTGTAGGAGGCAGATGGAGTTAGGGAAGTGAGTCAGAGATGCTATGTGGAAGAGCGGGGGAATTCCAAGATCAGGTGTGGTAGATGTTGCATGTAATTTTAAAAACATGCTTTCTCCTTAGCCTGTAGCTGCACTCTTGGCTTAGCTCTGAGATCACACTCCCTCCAGCCTGTGCTCCTTCCCAGGAGCTTGCCATGTGTGAGCCTCTCCAGGTTTATTTCCAAGGTGCCAACAACTGCCCCAGCAGCTCTCTTTTTCCTTCTGTCCAACTTAGTCCTGAGTATGGAAAACACTAGACAGTTTTATTATTTTAAATCTGCAGATAACACAATGGCTGGGTGAAGAATATTCTGCCCTAATGTTATCAACTATATTTTTTCAACCTCCTCAGTCCCTGACTTTGGTAGAGGGTGCAGGCTCTAGTTTATGGCTGTTGTGTCTTACTCATTCTAAAACCTGGTCCAATAAAACTTCTCTCTCTCTGTGTTCCTTCTCTTCCTCTTGAGATCCATAAGTCTTGCCTTTCCTTTTGCCCAGCAATTGGCTTCCACCATCGTAATTGACACGATCAAGAACCAATTAGGGCACCATATTTTAGTATCAGATCCTCTCCATACAAGTAGAAAAAGGGGAGATGGCCATATGATCATGAGAATGAATGTGAATCACCAATCTGGGGGGATGTGTGGTCCGGGTGGCTTGAGGTCATGACAGAAACCTGTGGATGGGTCAGCTCCCAAGAATCTATGGGAGTGCTCTTAGTTGTGCTCTTAGCTTTGGGATTATATAACAAGAAAGACTATTTCCTATAGCCAGGTAGAAAACACAATGGAGCTATAGGGATACCAACCCACCCATAAAAAATTCTACACTAAATTAATTCTTCTGACAAAAATTGCAATCATAGGGAATGGTCAGAGTTTGAGTTTATGGCCAAGAAATAGTTGGCCCAAATAGAGACCCATGTCACAGGGAAGCACCAATCCCTGACACTATTAATAATACTCTGTTATGCTTGTAGACAGGAGCCTATGATGGCTGTTCTCTTAGAGGCTCTACTCTGCATCAATCTCAGAAAGATGCAGAGATCCATAGCCAAGCATTTGATAGAGCTTGGGAACTCTTCTGGAAGAGATTAGGGATTAAAGATTCTGAATGGTATAGGCACACCACAGTCAGACTAACATGCTCAACCAACCTGGACCCTTGGGGACTCTCAAAGACTAAACTACCAACAAAACCATAAACGGGCATGACCTAGACCCCAATGTGCACGCGTGTGCAAGCATGCACACAGGCACGCACGCACGTGCGCATGCAGACACCCACACCTACACCCACATATCAGATATGCAGTTCAGTCTGCACATGGGTCTCAAACAACTAGAGCAGGGTCTATCCCTAAATCTGTTGCCTGCGTGTGGGATCTGTTCCCATAACTCAGCTCTCTTTCTGGCCTCAGTTGGAGAAGCACCTAGCCCTAGCCCCACAGAGACTTGATGTTCCAGGGTAAGGTGATACCAGTAGAGGGAGCTTCTCCCTTTCAGAGTAGCATGGGAGTGGGGAAACATTAGGGACTCTAGATGGGGGGGATAGTAGTGGGGCAGCAATCAAAATGTAAACTGAATAAAAAAATAAAGAGAATGTATTTGAGAGTGATGCCATATGCCTGTCATCCAAGAAATCAATATACCCACTCTGGAGGATTCCAGGATTGAAACCAATTGAATTATATAGCAAGTTCTAGACCTCAATCAACAACATAGGAAGAAAAGTCAGCCCTCCAAACCACAGTAAGTAAATCTTTAAAAACAAGTCACAACTAGTCAATGAACTTGATACTAGAATGCTCAGCAATAAATGGGAAATTAAAGATTCTACAATGAAACAATGTTGATAATTTTATTGAGAAAACTTTAATCACTATAGGAATAAAGCATTGTGCTATCTCTAGAAAAAATCTACTTTTGATATGAGAACACATGTACATTACTGAGCAATAAGTTTCCTTTCACACATAATAACCAAGACTCTATCAAGACAATTAAAAATCATTGAAGACTGAATATTCAACTAACAAAGGGCAGAAGATTTAAGTCATAGTCATCTAGATTTTCTTCTAAGGTAAGTTAAAATCTCAGATGTTTATCATTCATTCTTTAAAGAACATATCAGAACTTGGGAACAAAATTAACCTTCATTTATGGTTCCATCTCTTGATGTCACTCTCAGGATAATAGGTTTCTCTGGAGAAAGAATCAGTTTCTTACTTAATTTCAAGGGAATCTGAAATAATTGAAGATATACATTGGTAAGTTAAATGAATTATCAAATTTCACAGGTTGCGAGAACCAATTTATTAAGAACAATACTGGCTTCTTCCTATTTTGTTGCATGGCTGTGACCCTAATATTCAGAAGTAAGGGGGAGGAGGAATACAAAGTTAAGGCTTGATGTCATATAGTATGTTCAAAACCATCATGAACCACACAGACTTCTTGTTTTAACAAAATCTATAAAGTGGTTAAATATCACTTTAATATTGAACACAATTAATTGCTTATATAGAATATGAAAATATGATTCAGTCTATTTATGCTTTAACATACATATTGACTACCTATCTTGTAATAGGCCAAGGACAAAATTGTAGCAGTGTATCTTCTTATTTGATCTAAATTTTAGATGAAAAGTAGAAGTTTGAACTTGGTAAAACACATTTTATATATACATTTAGATATACATTTAAAAATATGATATAAAGTTAATTTTCATTTAGTAAAACTGAAAAGACAGTCATGAGTATG
The DNA here is from genome assembly GCA_964023405.1 of Apodemus agrarius. Classification (NCBI taxonomy): domain Eukaryota; kingdom Metazoa; phylum Chordata; class Mammalia; order Rodentia; family Muridae; genus Apodemus; species Apodemus agrarius. Next base: position 30,099,854 of record OZ030028.1, read on the forward strand.
GTTTGTACATAGTGAGCACTGTTATCAGACTCTGACTTCCAAACAGTATGTTTAACTTCCCATCTGATACAAGTGGGTTCATAATACAGGACGGGACCTTGGGATCTATTAAGATATTAATCCCCTGCATCTATTTTGAAATGTAAGATGGTGCTAAAAGAAAAATTACAGGTTTTGATTACATTAAAATTAATTACATTAATTTTAAAATGATATTCTTGTTGGTTTGTGGGAGAGTGTGTCCTACAACAGATATATTTTGAGACATATTTGTTACAAAACTCATGAAATTAAACTTGCTGGGCATTTCTTCAATTAAATTAATGCCAATGTATTCATAAGTTCTTCTGAGACATTTCAAGCACTTTTATAAATGTAACAACTTGCTTTAAAAATTTACACAGAATGGGGGTTGAGGATTTGTAAGACCAGATGACTGACTTCAAGAAGACAGTGCCTTTCAGGAACCACAGGCAGATACACATTTACATTTTCATACATAGTTAACATGAAACACACTTTAAATTCTCTTTTATAATTTCAGGAGCCACACAGGTAACGGATATCAGGAGAACATGGCCCACAGAACAAAGCAGACTCATGGGAGCTCCCAGAGACTGCAGTGGCCCTCTGCATACATGCCATTGTGTAGATTGGAGTTTTTGTGTGACTTTTAAGAATATGTGTGTGTTTCTATGAATTTTTTGCCTTCTTGTGGGATCCATTTCCTCATACTGAGTTACATCATCAAGAACTATTTATGTATAGTCTATTGCATCTCTGTATGCTGTGCTTTGTTGCTATCACTGGGAGATCTGCTTTTTATGAACGTAAATGAAGCAGCAGTGGATCTGGTAGTGTGAGAAATCAGGACAGGGGACTGGAAAGAGGAAGGAGTGGAGGTTCTGGTTGAAATGTGCTTTATGAAAGAAAAGAAAAGAACTGGTCACATATATAGTGTACATAAGTATGAAAATGTTCTAACAAAGCCAATTCCAGTGTAAAATACAAATATACACCTACATTCACTCATATTATATATAACTATATAAGGGATATTTTGGTTAACTCTTCATGATCTTACAACTTACAATTAGACACAGAAAAAAAATCTCTAAAAATGAAGGACCCTAGATCTCACACATGACTTTAAGTACATGTTTAACCCAGAAAATTTAATTAAAGATAATTTAGTGTATATATATATATATATATATACATGCATATACATATATGTGCATGTATGTATATATGTACATATCTCTATCTCTATTTATCATCTATCTATCTATCATCTATCTATCTATCTATCTATCTATCTATCTATCTATCTATCTATCTATCTATGGGATACATATCCCCAACTTTATGAAAATGCATGTGAATAAAAAAACAAAACAATGTCAAAAAAGAATACTTTCTGCCTCACCTCTGTTTCCTTACAAGGCTGTACAGAAAAGTTCTGCAAGATTTTGACAACAGCAAGCTTCATGTTAATGAGAGCAAACCGCATGCCAAGGCAGTTTCTTGGACCATTTCCAAAAGGCATGTATACATAAGGATTGATTCTGTCCTTATTCTCCTTGCTGAACCTGGTGTTAAAATTGAGCAAGAACATAAATAATGAAACAAGAAGCACATAAGACTGATATATTTGGGTTTCACTTATAGCCCCCAGACAGAATCATACACAGGAATTCAGGTTATTCACTATTCTAATAGTGGTGGAGTTGATTCATTATGAGATTTGGAAGTTAAAGGTTCTTTGTGCTGCTTTACAAAAAGGAAGCTCCCAGCATTAAATATGATGTGTGGTGGATGCTCATTAAAATCAAATGTGTCCTGATACATTAAAGTCCTCAAAATAAGTCCTTCTTTAAAAAGAAATCTAGGTTCCCTGGGTCTAAACATTACAAAATAAAAGTAAAGGGAAAAGGAACTGTCCTGATGTCTGAGTTGGGGATTCACTCATTGGGGACAAAGAAGATATATGTTATGAATGAATTGTTTGTATTGCATCCTCTAGTTTCCTCATGCTCCTTTTTTCCCTTCCTATCTTTGTTTTATTCTAGTTATCCTAATCTGCTTCCTCTTCCTCATCATCCCTTTCATTTCAGGACTCCTTTTGCCTCATAAAGAACCTTTAACAAAATATTTTATTTTTCTCTCCTTCCTTAAAGGTTCATCAGATGAACCTTTGCAAGGACATAAATTATGAGATAAGTGACTTGTGTGACTCGGGGATCTCGCCTAGAGCAAAAGTGATGCTGAGGCATATCCAAACCCTGTCAAGTTCATCCTGAGACAAGAAGGAGTAGGGATTTTTCCATCCTTGTCTCTGGGCCTACATGTGCTAGTACACACAGCTTTGTGTTCCCCACCTCCACTACCTTTGGGGTAAACACAGAGCCTGGTAGGCAATTACAGGTTTAACCTCTTTCCTCCCCATAAGGTCAAGCCCAGAAATCACCTGGAGTTCTCCTTCATGAAATTGAAGCATTCCCAGCATCTCAGCTATAGCCAATAATGTACACTCACCATGAAAACCCCTACCTACTACCCAAGGCTTATATAACACTTTTTACCCCTCAAATAAAGAAAGGCATTTCACTGAAAACCTGGGAGAAGTTTGTTTCTCCATGCAATAACTGCCAGACAAGAATCCTTCAGATGTACCTGTCTGGATAAGCTTTGTTCCCTCCTTCCAGCCTATACATTGTGTCTGGAAGTCCTGAGGAAAGAAGTGAACCCAGACTGGCACCAGACTGCTTTTCTACTCACTTATCAATTACTTTTTTCTTTATCTCTTCTATTAAGAGAAAAACTACTGAAAGTAAAGTCATATGTCCAATTTAAATCAGTAGTCTCAACTGACCTAGACCCCTGAGATTTTTCAGACGCTAAGTCAACAACCAGGCAGCATACACCAACTGATATGAAGCCCCTAACACATATATACCCGAGGACTGCTTGGTTTGGCACCTAACCTTCAGGAGACTTGAGGTCCCAGGGAGTGGGGAGGACTGACAGAGTGAGATTCAGTGGAGGGGAGACATCCTCTTGGAGATGGAGGGGAAGAAGAATGGGATGGGGGAACAGTTAGGAGGAAGACCAGCAAGGGGATGAAGACTGGACTGTTTAAAAAGTTTAAAGAATAAAAGATAAAACAAAAATAATTAAAAAACTTTAATTTCTGATGTGATTATATAAATAAAAATGTTGATTCTGGAAATGCTCTGGAAGCCTAATAACCATCTGTTCTCTGGGAGTCTTTAAGCATCATGTAAGAATGTGAAATAATTCCTTAGTAACAGAATGCATTGGAGTCAGATGAAGGATATGTTGGAATGTATGTGCAAGTTGAATTTGGTAATTCTCATTAGGGAAGATTATAGACAATCATGAGAAACAAAAGAACACTTCTGTAGACTTTTTATATTAATGTTGGAGCATAACATTAATGTTTTCTTTTTAACTTTTGTATTCCTCACTCCTTGAACTTGCAGTCAGTGATGTTCACTGAGCATATAATATTGGGTTCAGCTCCACTGAAGACTCGAGAGCCTGAAGGCCACCCAGGAAATCTACTGCATCCAGGGTAACAGATCAGCAGCTTCTCTGCCCCTGTAAAAAGTTCCCAGTTGAAGGGACCAACAGGTGGTTTGCTACAGCCAAGGCTGCAGGCCTACAAGGAGAACTGAAGCAACCCAAGGACAAAAGAGGCAGACTCCAGACAGTCAACCAGACCAACAAACACTAGAGATACCCAGATAGCAAAAGACAAATGCAGGACCATAAGCTATGTATCTACTAATCAAGCCCTACAGAGGGTCCCAGAAGGAAAACTCCAACACAAGGAAGGTACTTTTACCAAAGAAAAGACAAGGTATTAATTATCTTACAACAAAGACAAAGTAGTGAACCACATGCCCATAATGCCATGTACAAAAAAATACATAAGAGGAAATAGCAATATTCTGTCTTTAATATCTATCAATTTTAATGGATGAAACTCACCTATAAAAAGACATAAACTAGCAGACTGGATACACAAACAGAATCCAGAATTTTGGTGTATACAAGAAATAAACAAAGACAGACAGTACCTCATTGTCAAAGGCTGGCAAATGGTCCCAAGATAAAAACTTGGTTTTGCTGTTCTAGTATCCAATGAAATAGACATTCAACCAAAAGTTATAAAGTGTGATGAAGAAGGATATTTCATATTCATCAAGGGGAAAATTCACAAAGAGAAATTCTCAATTCTGAACATTTATGCCCCAAGTGCAAGAGCATCTCTGCATTTATAAAAGAAAAAAGAAAAAAAGAAAAAAAAGAAAAAACAACAACAACAACAACAACAACAACAACAACAACAACAAACTTGAATAAAGCTCAAAGCACTCATTGAACCCCAAACAATAGAAGTGTAAGACTTGGAGCTGCCTGCTCCGCGGTCCCCCCAAGCCCTTGCAGTGGCAGTCAGTCTCCATCCTGCCACCAGGCCACTGGTAAAGAGGCCCAGGTATGCAGACTTAATCTGTGACTACCATTGCTCAGGTGGAAACCTGCCAGGCTCTCGTCACTAGCCAGTGCTAGGGTGGCTCGGCGGGACATCTCCATGGCCACTGGCCATGCCTGGGAGCTGCCTGACCTGCAGTCCCCCCAAGCACTTGCAGCTGTGGTCGGTCTCCATCTTGTCACCAGGCCACCAGTAGAGAGGCCCAGGTATGCAGACTTAATCTGTGACTATAATCACTCAGGTGGAAACCTGCCAGGCTCTTGCCACTAGCCAGTGCCAGGGCGGCTGCTCGGTGGGACATCTCCATGGCCACTGGCTGTGCACCAATGCAGCTGGGAGCTGCCTGCCCCGTGGTGTCCTACCATGCCCTTGGAGCTGCGGTCGGTCTCCATCTTGCCACCAGGCCACCACTAGAGAATCCCAGGTATGCAGACTTAATTTGTGACTACCATAGCAGGTTTGGAAACCTGCCAGGCTTTTGCAAGGAGCCAGTGCCCAGGCAGCTCAGCAGGACATCTCCATGGCCACCGGCCATGCACCAACTCAGTTGGGAACCGCCTACCCTGAGGTCTTCTCAGCATTCTCAGAGGCGGTCTACATCATGCCACCTGGGTTTCAGTAGAGAACCAGCAGGTGGGCCCAGCCTCATGGGAGGTTCAAACACCAGCCAGTGGCAATAAAGCCAACTAATGCCAGAGATAACCAGATGACAAAAGGCAAATGTAAGAACATTACTAACAGAAATCAAGGCAGCATGGCAGCATCTGAACCCAGTTCGCTGATAACAGGAAGTTCTGGATACCCCAACACACCAGCAAAACAAGATTTGGATCTAAAATCACTGGTCAGGATGCTGATAGCCGAACACAGATAAATCTCTTAAAGAAATACAGGAGAAAATGGATCAAAAGTTAGAAGCAAAGACAAAAATGACTTAAGGAAATTCAGGAGACAGGTAGTGGCAGGCCTCCATATTGCAACCAGGACACAGCTGGAGAGGCCCAGGTAGACAGACTCCATCCAGGGCTACCGTAGCTGGGCTATCTGCTAGGCTCTCGCAGCCAGGCAGGCCCAGCTCTGCTGAGGCTCTGCGGGACCTCCCCGCGCCCTCAGGCCTGGCACCAAGGCAGCAGGTGGCAGCTAGCTCGTGGGCCCCTGGACCAGCAGTAGCGGCGGGCCTCCATATTGCAACCAGGCCACAGCTGGAGAGGCCCAGGTAGACAAACTCCATCCAGGGCTACCGTCAAAGGGGGATCTGCTAGGCTCTCGCCACCAGGAAGGCCCAGCTCCGCCGAGGCTCTGCGGGACATCCCTGTGCTCTCTGGCCTTGCACTGAGGCAGCAGGTGGCAGCCAGCTCGTGATCCCTTAGAGCAGCAGTCACGCATAATCACCAGTAGAGAAACAACAGGTGAGTCCAGCCTCACGGGAGATTCAAACACCAGCCAGTGACAATAAGGCCAACTAACACCAGAAATAACCAGATGGCAAAAGGAAAACGAAGGAACGTTAATAACAGAAATCAAGGCAACATGACAGCATCTGAACCCAGCTCGCCAACAACAGGAAGCCCTGGATACCCCAAAACACCAGAAAAACAAGACTTGGATATAAAATCATTGTCAGGATGCTGGTAGCTTAACACATAGAAAAATCTCGTAAAGAAATAGAGGAGAAAATGGATCAAAAGTTAGAAGCCTTTACAAGGCAAATACAAAAATCACTTCAAGAAATTCAGAAGATGGATCAAAAAGAAGAAGACAATAAGGAAGAAAGACAAAATCACTTAAAGATTTACAGAAGAACGTGGGCCAACAAGTAGAAGCTATGAAAGAGGAAACACAAAAATCTATTAAAGAAATACATGGAAACACAATCAAGCAAGCGAAAGATCTGAGCACATCCATCCAGGATCTAAAAACAGAAGTAGAAACAACTAAGAAATCACAGAGGGAGACAACATTGGAGATAGAAAACCTTGGGAAGAAATCAGGGGCCATAGATGCAAATATCAACAATAGAATACAAGAGATAGAAGACAGAATATCAGAAGCCGAAGATACCATAGGAACCATTGATTCAACAGTCAAAGAAAATACTAAATGCAAAAAGGTTGTAACCCAAAATATCCAGGAAATGCAGGACACAATGAGAAGACCAAACCTAAGGATTATAGGTATAGATGAGAGTGAAGATTTACAAGTTAAAGGGCCAGCAAATATCTTCTACAAAATTATGGAAGAAAACTTCCACAACCTAAAGAGAGAGATGCACATGAATATACAAGAAGCCTATAGAACCCCAAACAGACTGGACCAGAACAGAAATACATCCTGTCACATAATAATCAAAACTCCAAATGTACTAAACAAAGAAAGAATATTAAATGCAGCAAGAGAAAAAGGCCAAATAACATATAAAGGAAGATCTATCAGAATAACACCAGACTTCTCACCTGAGACCATGAAAGCTAGAAGATCCTGGGCAGATATCATGCAAACTCTAAGAGAACACAAACTTGAGCTAAAACTACTTTACCCAACAAAACTCTCAATCGCCATAGATGGAGAGACATCAAGGTATTCCATGACAAAACCAAATTTGCACGATATTGTTCCACAAATCCAGCACTACAAAGGATAATAGGGGGAAAACACCAAGACAAGGACGGAAACTACACCCAGGAAGAAGCAAGATAGAAACCTCCTCTCATCAAACCCAAAAGAAGATAACCTCTCGAATATAAAATAAATGAATGAATGAATGAATGAATAAATAAATAAATAAATGAATGAATAATTTCAAAAATGTCTGGAGGTAATAATTACTATTCTTTAATATCTTTTAACATCAATGGAATCAATTGCCCAATAAAAATAGATAGATTAACAGACTGGATATGGAAACAGGACCCTACATTTTGCTGCACACAGCAAACACATCTCAGTGTTAAAGACAAACACTGCCTTAGAGTAAAAGGATGAAAGACAATTTTACAAGCAAATGGTCTCAGGAAACAAGCTGGAGTAGCCATTCTAATATCAGATAAAATTGACTTCCAACCTAAAGTCATCAAAAGAGACTCAGAAGGTCACTTCTTGCTGGCCAAAGGGAAAATCCACCAAGAAGAGCTCTCAATACTGAACATCTATGCTCCAAATGCAAGGGCACCCTCCTTCGTAAAAGAAATCCTTACTAAAGCTTAAAGCACACATTACACCTAACACAATAATTGTGGGTGATGTTAACACTCCAGTCTCCTCAATGGACCGATCAGGAAAGCAGAAACTAAACAGGGACACAGTGAAAGTAATTGAAACTTTGGACCAATTGGATTTAACAGATATATATAGAAAATTTCATCCTAAAGCTAAAGAATATACAATTTTCTCAGCACCGCATGGTACCTTCTCCAAAATTGATCATATAATTGGTCATAAGACAGATGTCAACAAATACAAGAAGATCCAGCTAATCCCATGCCTCCTATCAGATCACCATGGAGTAAGAGTAGTCTTCAATAGCAACAAAAACAACAGAAAGCCCACATACACATGGAAACTGAACAGTTCTCTACTCAATGACACCTTGGTCAAGAAAGAAATAAAAAAGAAATCAAAGACTTTTTAGAATTCTATGAAAATGAAGGTACAACCTACCCAAATCTTTGGGACACAATGAAAGCAGTGCTAAGAGGAAAACTCACAGCTCTAAGTGCATCCAAAAAGAAACTGGAGAGAGCATACACTATCAACTTAATGGCACACCTTAAAGCCCTGAAAGAAAAAGAAGTTAATTCACCCAGGAGGAGTAGAAGACAAGAAATCATCAAACTCAGGGCTGAAATCAATCAAGTAAAAACAATGAAAACCATACAAAGAATCAACAAGACCAGGAGCTGGTTCTTTGAGAAAATCAACAAGATAGATAAACCCCTAGCCAGACTAACCAAAGGACACAAATTAACAAAATTAGAAATGAAAAGGGAGACATAACAACAGAAACTGAGGAAATTCAAAAGATCATCAGATCCTACTACAAAGGTCTATACTCAAAACAACTGGAGAATCTAGAGGAAATGGACAATTTCCTAGACAGCTACCAAATACCAAAATAAAATCAGCATCAAGTAGATCAGCTAAATAGTCCCATAACCCCTAACAAAATAGAAGGGGTTATAGAAAGCCTCCCAATCAAGAAAAGTACGGGACCAGATGGTTTTAGTGCAGAATTCTACCAGACCTTCAAAGAAGACTTAACACCAATACTTTTCAAACTATTCCACAAAATAGAGACCGAGGGGACACTGCCCAACTCATTCTTCGAAGCCACAATTACACTAATACCTAAACCACAAAAAGATCCAAAAAAGAAAGAGAACTACAGGCCAATTTCTCTTATGAATATCGATGTAAAAATACTAAATAAAATTCTTGCGAACTGAATCCAAGAGCACATCAAAATGATCATTCACAATGATCAAGTAGGCTTCATCCCAGGGATGCAGGGATGGTTCAATATATGGAAAACCATCAATGTAATCCACTACATAAACAAACTAAAAGAAAAAACCCACATGGTCATCTCATTAGATGCTGAAAAAGCATTTGACAAAATTCACCATCCTTTCATGCTAAAAGTCTTGGAAAGAGCAGGAATTCAAGGCCCATACCTAAACATAGTAAAAGCAATCTACAGCAAACCAGTAGCCAACATCAAAATAAATGGAGAGAAACTTGAAGCAATCCCACTAAAATCAGGGACTAGACAAGGCTGCCCTCACTCTCCATATCTTTTCAATATAGTACTTGAAGTTCTAGCGAGAGCAATTAGACAACATAAGGAAGTCAAAGGGATACAAATTGGAAAGGAAGAAGTCAAACTATCATTATTTGCAGTCGATATGATAGTTTACTTAGAGCGACCCAAAAAACTCCACCAGAGAATTTCTACAGCTTATAAACAACTTCAGCAAAGTGGCTGGTTATAAAATTAACTCAAGCAAATCAGTAGCCTTCTTGTACTCAAATGAGAAGCAGGCTGAGAAAGAAGTTAGGGAAATAACTCCCTTCACAATAGCCACAAACAACATAAAGTACCTTGGCGTAACTCTAACCAAACAAGCGAAAGATCTGTATGACAGGAACTTCAAGTCCTTGAAGAAAGAAATCGAAGAAGACCTCAGAAGATGGTCTTGCTCCTGGATTGGCAGGATCAATATAGTAAAAATGGCCATCTTACCAAAAGCAATCTACAGATTCAATGCGATCCCCATCAAACTCCCGACTCAATTCTTCATAGATCTAGAAAGAGCAATTCTCTAATTCATCTGGAGCAACAAAAAACCCAGGATAGCTAAAACTATTCTCAACAATAAAAGGACTTCTGGGGGAATCAATATCCCTGACCTTAAGCAGTACTACAGAACATTTGTATTAAAACTGCATGGTATTGGTACAGCAACAGGCAAGTAGATCAATGGAATATGATTGAAGACCGAGAAATTAACACACAGACTTATGGTCACTTGATCTTTGATAAAGGAGCCACAACTATCCAGTGGAATAAAGATAGCCTTTTCAACAAATGGTGCTGGTTCAACTGGAGGTCAACATGCAGAAGAATGCGAATTGACCTACTCTTATCTCTTTGCACTAAGATCAACTCCAAGTGGATCAAGGACCTCCACATAAAACCAGACACACTAAAACTATTAGAAAAGAAACTTGGGAAGACCGTGGAGGACATGGGCACAGGGGGAATGTTCCTGAACAGAACACCAATAGCTTACACACTAAGATCAAGAATTGACAAATGGGACCTCATAAAATTACAAAGTTTCTGCAAGGCAAAGGACACTGTCAGAAGGACAAAACAGCAACCAACAAAGTAGGAAAAGATCTTCACCAACCCCACATCCGCCAGAGGGCTAATATCAAATATATACAAAGAACTCAAGAAGTTAGACTGCAAAGAACCAAATAACCCTATCAAAAATGGGGTACAGATCTAAACAAAGAATTTTCACCAGAAGAAATTCGGATGGCTGAGAAACACCTTAAGAGATATTCAACATCATTAGTCATCAGGGAAATGCAAATCAAAACAACCCTGAGATTCTACCTTACACCAGTCAGAATGGCTAAGATTAAAAACTCAAGAGACAACAAGTGCTGGCGAGGATGTGGAGAAAGAGGAATACTCCTCCACTGTTGGTGGAATTGCAAAATGGTAAAACTGCTCTGGAAATCAGTTTGGCGGTTCCTCAGAAAATTGGGCATGTCACTTCCAGAGGACCCTGGCATACCACTCCTGGGCATATACCCAGAGGATTCCCCTGCATACAATAAAGACACATGCTCCACTATGTTTATAGCAGCCTTGTTTATAATAGCCAGAAATTGGAAGGAGCCCAAATATCCCTCAAAGGAGGAATGGATACAGAAAATGTGGTATATTTATACAATGGAATACTACTCAGCAATTAAAAATAATGAATTCATGCAATTTGTACATAAATGGTTAGACCTGGAAAATATCATCCTGAGTAAGTTAACCCAATCACAAAAGAATACACATGAAATGCAATCACTGATAAGTGGATATTAATGAGCCCAGAAGTCCTAAATACTCAAGGCACAATTAGCAAGTCAAATGATTCCCAAGAAGAAGAAAGGAGAGGACCCTGGTCCTGTAAAGATTGGATCCAGTTTTGTAGAGAAACCGTGGGGGGAGGTGGAATGATTGGGGAATAGTTGGGGGGAGAGGAATTATGGGACGTATGGTGTGTGTGTGTGGGGGAACTGGGAAAGGGGAAAGCCTTTGGAATGTAAACATAGAATATAGAAAATATAAAGTAAAAAAAAGATTGGATCCAGTTTTGTAGACCCAGAACAGAGAAATTGTTGGGGGGATGATTGGGGAATAGTTGGGGGGAGAGGAATTATGGGATGTAAGGTGGGGTGGAACTGGGAAAGGGGAAAGCCTTTGGAATGTAAACATAGATTATAGAAAACAAAAATTTACATAGAAAAAGAAATTCAGGAGACTATGGATCAAAAAATAGAAGCCAATAAGGAGGAAATACAAAAACAACTTAAAGAAATACAGAAGAACATGGGTCAAACAAGGAGAAGTTATGAAAGAGGAAACACAAAAATCTCTTAATGAATTACATGAAAACACAAACAAGCAAGCCAAAGATCTGAGCAAATCCATCCAGAACCTAAAAACAGAAGTAGAAACAACTAAGAAATCTCAAAGGTAGACAACTTTGGAGATAGAAAACCTTGGTAAGAAATCAGGGGCCATAGATGCAAATATCAACAATAGAATACAAGAGATAGAAGAAAGAATCTCAGATGCCGAAGATACCATAGGAACCATTGATTCCACAGGCAAGAAAATGCTAAATGCTAAAAGCTTGTAACCCAAAATATCCAGGAAATCCAGGACACAATGAAAAGACCAAACCTAAGGATTATAGGTATAGATGAGAGTGAAGATTTACAAGTTAAAGGGCCAGTAAATATCTTCTACAAAATTATGGAAGAAAACTTCCACAACCTAAAGACAGAGATGCCCATGAATATACAAGAAGCCTACAGAACTCCAAACAGCCTGGACCAGTACAGAAATAACTCCTGTCACATAATAATCAAAACCCCAGAATGTACTAAACAAAGAAAGAATAATAGAGGCACTAAGAGAAAAAGGCCAATTAACATAAAGAAAGACCTATCAGAATTATACCAGACTTCTCACCTGAGACCATGAAAGCTAGAAGATCTTGGGCAGATATCATGCAGACTCTAAGAGAACAACAATTTAAGCCAAAATTACTATACCCAGCAAAACTCTCAATCTCCATAGAAGGAGAAACCAAGGTATTCCATGACAAAATCAAATTTGCACCGTATCTTTCCACAAACCCAGCCCTACAAATGATGATAGGGGGAAAACACCAACACAAGGAGGGAAACTACACCCTGGAAGAACCAAGACAGAAACCTGTTCTCATCAAGCCCAAAAGAAGATAACCTCTCAAATATAAAAAATAATTTCAAAAATGTCAGTAGGTAATAATTACTATTCCTTAATATCTCTTAACATCAATGGACTCAATTCCCCAATAAAAAGATATAGACTAACAGACTAGATCCGGAAACAGGACCCTACATTTTGCTGCATACAGGAAACACATCTAAGAGTCAAAGACAAACATTACCTTATAGTAAAAGGCTGGAAGACAATTTTACCAGCAAATGGTCTCAGGAAAAAAGCCAGAGTAGCCATTCTAATAGTAGATAAAATTGACTTTCAACCTAAAGTCATCAAAAGAGACATGGAAGGTCACTTCTTGCTGGTCAAAGGGAAAATCCACGGAGAAGAACTCTCAATACTGAACATCTATGCTCTAAATGCAAGGGCACCCTCATTCATAAGAAAACTTTATTAAAGCTTAAAGCACACATTGCACCTAACACAATAATTGTGAGTGACTTCAACACTCCACTCTCCTCAATGGACCAATCAGGAAACCAGAAACTAAACAGGGACACAGTGAAACTAATTGAAACTTTGGACCAACTTGATTTAATATATATATATATATATATATATATATATATATATATATATATATATAAAACATTTCATCCTACAGCAAAAGAATATACCTTTTTCTAAGCACCGCATGGTACCTTCTCCAAAATCGATAAGATAATTGGTCACAAGAGAGATGTCAGCAAATACACGAAGATTGAATTAATCCCATGCCTCCTATCAGATCACTATGGAGTAAGAGTGGTCTTCAATAGCAACAAAACAACAGAAAGCCCACATACACATGGAAACTGGACAATACTCTACTCAATGACACCTTGGTCAAGGAAGAAATTAGAAAGAAATCAAAGACTTTTTAGAATTTAATGAAAATGAAGGTACAACCTACCCAAATCTTTGGGACCCAATGAAAGCCATGCTAAAACGTAAGCTCATAGCCCTCAGTGCCTCCAAAAAGAAACTGGAGAGTGCATATTCTAGCAGTTTAACAGCACACCTGAAAGTCATGAAACAACAAGAAGCTAATTCACCCAGGAGGAGTAGAAGGCAGGAAATCATCAAATGATTCCCAAAAAGAAGAAAGGAGAGGACCCTGGGCCTGAAAAGATTGTAGATCCAGAACAGAGAAATGGTGTGGGGGGTGATTGGGGAATATTTGGGGGGTAGAGGACTTATGGGACGTATGGTGGTGGGGGGAACTGGGAAAGGGGAAAGCCTTTGGAATGTAAACAAATAATATAGAAAATAAAATTAAAAAAAAGAAATAATAAAACTCAGGGCTGAAATCAATCAATTATAAACAAATTGAACCATACAAAGAATCAACAAAACTAGGACCTGGTTCTTTGAGAAAATCAACAAGATAGATAAACCCTTAGCCAGACTAACCAAAGGGCACAGAGATAGTATCCAAATTAACAAAATTAGAAATGAAAAGGGGGATATAGCAACATAAACTGAGGAAATTCAAAAGATCATCAGATCCTACTACAAAAGTCTATACTACACACAAGTGGAGAATCTGCATAAAATGGACAATTTCCTAGACAGATACCAAATACCAAAATTAAATCAGAATCAATTAGATCAGCTAAATAGTCTCATAACCCCCAAAGAAATAGAAGGGATTATAGAAGGCCTCCCAACCAAATAAATAAGTGACTAGATGGTTTTAGTGCAGAATTCTACCAGACCTTCAAAGAAGACCTAACACCAATACTCTTCAAACTATTCCACAATCACTGAGCAGTGGTGGCGCACACCTTTAATCCCAGCACTTGGGAGGCAGAGGCAGGCAGATTTTTGAGTTCAAGGCCAGCCTGGTCTACAAAGTGAGTTCCAGGACAGCCAGGGCTACACAGAGAAACACTGTCTCGAAAAACAAACAAAACAAAACAAAACAAAAAAACTATTCCACAAAATAGAAAAAGAAGGGACACTGTCCAACTCATTCTATGAAGCCACAATTACGCTGATTCCAAAACCACACAAAAATCCAACAAAGAAAGAGTACTACAGGCCAATTTCCCTTATGAATATCGATGCAAAAATACTAAATAAAATTATTGCCAACCGAATCCAAGAGCACATCAAAACGATCATTCACCATGATCAAGTAAGCTTCATGCCAGGGATGCAGGGATGGTTCAATATACAGAAATCCATCAATGTAATCCACTACATAAACAAACAAAGAAAAAAACCACATGGTCATCTCATTAGATGTGGAAAAAGCAGTCAACAAAATTCAGCATCCTTTCATGTTAAAAGTCTTGGAAAGAGCAGGAATTCAAGGCCCATACCTAAACATAATAAAAGCAATATAGAGCAAACCAGTAGCCAACATGAAACTAAATGGAGAGAAACTTGAGGCAATCCCACTAAAATCAGGGACTAGACAAGGCTGCCCCCTCTCACAATATCTTTTCAATACAGTACTTGAGGTACTAGTTAGAGCAATTCAACAACATGTGGAAGTCAAAGGGATACAAATTGGAAAGGAAGAATTCAAACTCTCATTATTTGCAGACGATATGATACTCTACTTAAGCGACCCAAAAAACTCCACCAGAGAATTTCTACAGCTGATAAACAACTTCAGCAGAGTGGCTGGTTACAAAATCAACTCAAGCAAATCATTAGCCTTCCTGTACTCAGAGGACATCCAGGCTGAGAAAGAAGTTAGGGAAATAACACCCTTCACAACAGCCACAAAAAATATAAAGTATCTTGGAGTGACTCTAACCAAACAAGTGAAAGATCTGTATGACAGGAACTTCAAGTCCTTGAAGAAGGAAATCAAAGAAGACCTCAGAAGATGGAAAATATTTAATGCTCTTGGATTGGCAGGATCAATATAGTAAAATGGCCATCTTGCCAAAAGCAATCTACAGATTCAATGCAATCCCTATCAAAATTCCAAATCAATTCTTCATAGATCTAGAAAGAGCAATTCTCAAATTCATCTGGAGTAACAAAAAAACCCAGGATAGCTAAAACTATTCTCAACAATAAAAGGACTTCTGGGGGAATCAATATCTCTGACCTCAAGAAGTACTACAGAGCAATTGTGCTAAAAACTGCATGGTATTGGTACAGCTACAGGCAAGTAGATCAATGGAAAAGAATTGAAGACCCAGAAATGAACCCACAGAGTTATCTTCACTTGATCTTTGATAAAGGAGCTACAACCACCCAGTGGAAAAAAGATAGTCTTTTAAAGAAATGGTGCTGGTTCAACTGGAGGTCAACATGCAGAAGAATGTGAATTGATCTACTCTTATCTCCTTGTACTAAGATCAACTCCAAGTGGATCAAGGACCTCCACATAAAACCAGACACACTGAAACTAATAGAAAAGAAACTGTGGAAGACCCAGGAGGACGTGGGCACAGGGGGAAAGTTTCTGAACAGAAAACACCAATAGCTTATGCTCTAAGATGAAGAATTGACAAATGAGACCTTATAAAATTACAAAGTTTCTGTATGGCCAAGGACACTGTCAGAAGGACAAAACGGCAACCAACATATTGGGAAAAGATCTTCACCAACCCCACATCCAACAGAGGTCTAATATCCAATATATACAAAGAACTCAAGAAGTTAGACCCCAAAGAACCAAATAACCCTATGAAAAATGGGGTACAGAGCTAAACAAAGAATTTTCACCAGAAGAAATTTGGATTGCTGAGAAGCACCTTAAGAGATGTTCAACATCATTATTCAGGGAAATGCAAATCAAAACAACCCTGAGATTCCTTCTCGCACCAGTCAGATTGGCTAAGATCAAAAACTCAAGAGACCACAGGTGCTGGTGAGGATGTGGAGAAAGAGGAACACTCCTCCACCATTTGTGGGATTGCAAGATGGTACAACTGCTCTGGAAATCAGTCTGGTGGTTACTCAGAAAATTGGTCATGACACTTCCAGAGAACCATGTTATACCACTCCTAGGCATATACCCAGAGGATTCCCCTGCATACAATAAAGACACATGCTCCACTATGTTCATGGCAGTCTTATTTATAATAGCCAGAAGTCGAAAGGAGCCCAGATGTCCCTCAAAGGAGGAGTGGATACAGAAAGTGTGGTATCTTTATACAATGGAATACTACTCTGCAATTAAAAATAATGAATTTGTGCAATTTGTAGGCCAATGATTTGATCTGGAAAGTATCATCCTAGGTGAGTTAACCCAATCACAAAAGAATACACATGAAATGCAATCACTGATAAGTGGATATTAATGAGGTCAGAAGCTCTGAATACTCAAGGCACAAGTAGCAAATCAAATGATTCCCAAGAAGAAGGACGGAGAGGACCCTCTTCATGTCAAAAGTATTGGAGAAATAAGGTAGTCGAGGCTCATACATAAACAAAATCAAAGCAATTTACTGCAAACCAACAGCCAATATCAAATTAAATGGAGACATACTTCAAGCAATACCACTGAAATCAGGTAGAAGGATGCTCACTTTCCCCATATCTAGAGCAGTAAGCAAACCAAAAGAGACCAAGGGGAAACAGATTGGCAAAGAAGAAATCAAGATATCACTATTTGCAATGATATGATAGTATACATGAGCAACACCAAAAATTCTACCAGAGAACGTCTCCAGCTGATAAACAACTGCAGCAAAGTGGATGGATATAAAAGTAACTCAAATATTTCAGTAGCCTTCTTTTATACAAATGATAAACAGGCTGAGAAAGAAATTAGGGAAGCAAATACCTTCTCAATAGCCATAAATAATATAAAATATCTTGAAGTAAATCTAATCGAACAAGTGAATAACCTGCATAGCAATAACTTCAAGTCTCTGAAAAAAGAAATCAAAGAATATCTCAGAAAATGTGCACATACTAAATAAAATATTTATGAAAAGAAAGATTATATCAATTTTCTAGGGAATCGATTACTTGCATTTGGAGGAATCACTCACTGAATGAGTGTGTAGGAGCAATCTTCAGGAAGCATACAGATGCAACACTAGGAGGAGATATATTCACATTTCTCCTCAGTGAAGCTGCTTGAACTACTAAAGGGCTGAATTTCTGCAACTTTTAAATGTACAAATATGTAACTCAATGGGTTCCTATATTTGTGAAATGATTCCTGTATTTGGGCATGTGTCTAGAGATTTCTTCTAGCATAAAGAAAACTTCAAGGAAACAAACATAATGACTCCAACAAAATATTAGTTTCATAGTAATTGTAATTGTGTTTGCTCTGACAGGTACTAACACATCATACATGCATGCTTCAAAAAATAGGGTTGATAAATTATAAAAAGTAACCAGAATTTATAGAAACTGGAGAAACTTGTGTTTTTTGCTAAGTTTTAAATGTCCGCCCATACTTAGATATGTGTAAATCATATCACTCTATTAAAGAAATTTATATGAAGGTTTTAAGACTCTAAAACAAAATTCACAATTTAGAAATGTCATTTTTGTTCATCGAAAATCCTTGTACTTTTTAAAAATAATAATTATCTCATTGTAGTAAGGACACTGGAAATTTAAACATATATTTAAGGTAATATAAATTTTGATCTGTGTGATTAGTATAAGAGACATCTTAATGTGCTTAGAGAATTATGATTCTGAGTATGTTCCCACTCACAGAGTCCTCATACCTTTCAGGGCAGAATTTCTCAGGTTCTGGCCAGTATTTGGAATCTCGGTGAAGAACAAAGACAGCTACACCTACTTTTGTATTTTGGGGAATGAACACACCATTGATTTCAGCATCTTTCTTACTGAGTCTGGAAATTCTGGCACCAACTGGATATAATCTCAGAGTTTCATTGATTACCATGTCCAGATATTCTAACTCTACCAGGCCATTATAAGTGGCAGGTGCCTAGGAAGAGAAAAACAGATTTTTGATGATTTGAGATCTGTAAATATTAATATATTTTATATTAATATATATAGCACTTCTAAGTTGTTAGAAACTCCTCATTCAACAGATCAATGAGTGGAATTGAATGCTGATATGTTATATTCACAAGTCATGATTTTGACCAGGTAAATGGCCATTTAAATCCATATACATCATGTCTAAGCTGTCAAAAACTCCTCATTCAACACAGATTAATGAGTGAATTGAATGCTGATATGTTATATTTACAATAGTCATGTTTTTTGACCAGCTAAAGGGCCATTGAAACACACAGTGAAGTTATTATTGGGGATATTCACATAAACTTCTTAGATCTCAACTCATCAGTTTCTCTTTATACTGCTCTGCTTTTCAGTAATAATGGGTATCTTATTATACCAATCTCGTTCAACTTAAATCAGTTATCAAGGTCATCATAATTTTTTTATAGAGTCCATTAATGCAGACCAAGGAAATTTAATGTAGCCGGTGTCAAATTCCCCTTGAAAAATCTGCATCAAGCCTTTCTAATGTGAAGCCAAAGTGTGTACAACCTATTATTACATTTAGTATTACTATAGGTATGAAGAATAATGCCATATTAAACTGTAATAACATATGACATTATAGTGAAATATCTTCAGTAGAGTCTTTTTCTGTTTGAAACTCATCATGGTAAAATAAGGTAAATGGACAATAACTGAGTGTAAAATTTATATTCTACTGAAATTTCCATTCAACTCCATGCAGAGTTGCTGAAACAGCTTTCCTCTTCTTGCTTCATATAGTATACTAACAAATCTTTACTATTCGACATCTCACAGTCTAGAGTTGGCTGAAAAGGATTCTTAACTGAGAGATGAAGTATTAGATAGGTTTGTGGACATGTATTGGAGGTTTGTTTTCCTGATTATCTTGATTGATGTGGCTGTGTCCAGACAACTATAGGTAGCATTATTTTATGAGAAGATTATATTGAGGTATAGGAAAACAGCTGTATAATGATAGTTCAGTGAGTGGGTCATACAGCAATTAGAATCCTTCATGGTCCCTGCTGTGCTTATTTGACTTTGAGTAAGTGCCTTTGTTAAAAGAAATGCTATGTGGAGTTGAAAGCAATCCTGCCTACAAGTTCTTGTCTTGAGTGGCTGCTTTTTCTTTCATCAAGGATAGATTGGCATCAAAAAATGTAAGCTGAAATGAGTGTTTTCCTCCACATAGGTTGTTTTGGTCATAGTATTTGCCACAAGACAGAATGAATCAAGAACAGAAGTTGAGTATGAGACCAGATGATGCTTTGTGTGCTTCTCACTGATAACTAGACAGTCACAGATTTCAGATAGCTCACTCCATTGCAGTCAGTTTTTGGTAGAGTTGTGAGGACCGCTTATGTGATATACTGCTATTACTCCATGGACATTAGATCTACCAAAATGTAGAGATGAAAAGCTTATGTTGAAAGCTGCCATAATTTCCATGTCCTTATCTAGTCATGTGATTGGAGAAAGGAGTAATGGGGAGAATAGATGCCCAGCTTAGATAAAAAAATGGACATGACTGACTTTTGCTTTGTGCTATTGTATCCTGTTCTGTCACATTGGGTTGTTATCTCTTAGAGACTTGATCTTTCCTGAAAGAAACAAAAGAGGGAGAGGAGAGAGAGAGAGAGAGAGAGAGAGAGAGAGAGAGAGAGAGAGAGAGAGAGAAAGAGAGAGGATCTGAAGAAGAGTTACGGAAGGGTGGGGCTGTGAGCATTGGATGTAAGAGAAACTGTGTTAAGAATGAATAACATGAGAGAAGCACCTATTGTCAATCTAAAAACAGAAAAAAGAATATGTGGTAGATTATTGTATGTCTTCAGATATTTATTGCTCTTTGATCTCTAAGCTAGGGGTTTATTTCATTTCCCTCAGTAGCATCTTCTGAGGCTTTTTATTTGCTTTTGAAAAATACAATAAAATGGTTTAAAAAATAAGGTTTCATTGTCAATATCCATGCCAAAGCATGCACAGCACTAATGCAGCTATCAGGTCACTGAGAGTCTAGAGGGATGTCTCAGTGATGAACAGTACTGTTTTCTCTTCAAAAGGACAAAGGATGGTTTCCCAGGACCAAAATTGTGGGTCACAATGATTGGAAATATATTTTTGAGGCCTCTGTTTTACCATTCTAGACACCTCAGACTGTAGGTATGCACATTATGATAAATGTACATTCAGGCAAAGCAGTTATATATATTAAGTACAAATTTGAAAGGAGATTGACTTACATGATTATACTTAAAGACTAGACATTTTTCATGATTTAGAGTGTATCATTTTGGCAAGAAATAACAGATATTAGAGGATCATTAAAAAGTAGAATGATTGTGTCTCAAATGATGTCCAAGAAGAAGGAAGGAGTGGACCCTGGATCCGGAAAGGCCAATGCATAAGTGTAGGAGAATACCAGAAGAGGGAAGTGGGAAGGGGAGGATGGGGGAACAAGGGAGGGAAAAGGGCATATGGGACCTTTGGGGGGCAGGGAACCAGGAAAAGGGAAATGAAATGCAAATACAGAATAAATCCAATAAAAAGTACAATGATCAATTTTCTCTATGAACACTATTGACTTCAATCTCTCATTTTTCTTCTGCACTTAGATTTTCACTATTGATTTCTATAAGAACAAATGTTTATGCTATTTATTATCATTTTTAATATATGTGTGGAAGAAATGTTTCCTGGTGCGGTTTGATCTCTTTTGGACTTCAGATGCTATCTACTCACCTTATTGGGCAGAATTGCATCAATTTCGTGCTGGAGTTTTTTCTGGACTTCAGGATGAGTGGCCAGTATATACATAATAAAGGACAGAGAATTGCTTGTGGTCTCATAGCCAGCCAAAACAAATGTTATTGATTGGGCCACAATCTCCAGATCAGAGAGAGCTAAAATAAAATTAGAAATAACAGGTATAATGGATCAAGTTGGGAAGATGGCATAGATGAAACCACCTTTCTCTATAATTTGGAATGTGGACAATAATATAGGACACTATGCATAGTGACAAGCAAGATGCCAATGTGCCACATACTGAAAAGCTGCAAAATATAGAATAGGAAAGAACTGGGATTTTTCTGCTTATTCACAATAAGATTCACAGCAAAGAGAAACATAAGGTGTAAGATGAGCAGGTGCCTGATCAGCAGCTAGATGCCCGCCCACACCTTATAAACTGCATGCCTCCCAGGAGGTCTACAGTAACCAAAGACACAAGTGAGAATCTTATTAAAATATCCATGACAGCTGGGACAACCATGGTATGCAGCTGATGTGGGATATACCCACTTCCCCATCTGTCCATGAGATCCACCTTTCTTATGGCCTGTTGCCTACCCCTCATGCTATAGCCTGTGTGTCTCCCAGGATGTCCACAATAAGCAAAGACACAGCTCCACTTCCTTTTTGGTGCACTTCCCCACTTAGGTCAGATCAGAGGCATGACACATGCCAAATACTACTGCCTTTGAGATTTCCAGGAGGTCCACAGTAACCAAGGACACAGTCTTCCTGCCTCCCAGGATGTCTGAAACAACCAGACACACAGGAGGTTCTCACTAATCAGGGAAACAGAAGGCCTGCTCTAAAAAAGTGGCATAAGAAGCCCACTCCAACCAGATACAATACTGCCTGCCTCCAAGGAGATGGCACTCTTCTAATCCAGGTAACAGAGCTCTGCCTCCTTCCTAGGATGCCAGCTCTAGTCAAAGACACTCAGGCAATTTGACACCAGAGAAATCCAGATGGTCAGAGGCAAGCACATAGTCATAAACAACAGAAATGAATACAATTTGGCACCATCACAACACAGTTCTCCCACCACAGCAAGCTTGTATACATGACTGAAAAGTATGATGATGACTTAAATCTCATCTCATGAAGATAATAGAGGCATTTAGGGAGGATAGAAATAACTTCCTTAAAGAAATGTAGGAAAACAGACAAAGAAGCTATAAAAAAAGCCTGTAAAGAATAAACAAGTAAATCTCTTAAAAATATGGGAGAATCAATGAAGCATGTGAAGGAATTGAACAAAATAGTCCAAGAACAAAAATGGAAGTAGAAAAAATTAAGAAGACAAAAAAGGAGGTTACCCTGGATATGGACAAATTAGGAAAGGATCAGGAGCTATAGATGTAAGTATCACCACCAGAATACAAGAGATAGAAGTGAGAATTACTGGCATAGAAGACACCATAGAAAATATTGACACATTGGTCAAATATAACAAATGTAACAGTGTAATAGCCTAACCCAAAACATCCAGGAAATTAAGGACACAATGATAAGATCAAATGTAAGAATTGTAGAATAGAAGAGTGTGAATAATAAGATCAAAGGGCCAGAAAACATCGTCAACAAAATCATAGAAGAAAACTTCTCTAACCCAGAGAAAGAAATGGCCATAAAGTACAAGAACCATACAGAACACTTAATAGGCTGGACCAGAAATGAAAATCCTAGTATCACATAATAATCAAAACACTAAATGCACAGAACAAAGAAAAATATTAACAGGTATAAGAAAAAAGCCCAAGTAACATATAAATGTAGACCTATCTGAATTACACCAGATTGATCAAGAGAGATCATGGAATGATGTCATCTAGACTCTAAGAGGACACAAATGCCAGGCCAGGTTACTATATACAGCAGAACTTTCAATCATCATAGATGGAGAAACCAAGATATTCCATGACAAAGCCCAATTTAAACAACATCTTTCTACTAATCCAGTCCTACAGAGGATAGTGGAAGGAAAACTCCAGCAAAGGAGCACAACTACACCAAAGAAAACATAAGAAAATGAACATTTCAAAAAACACCCAAAAGAAGAGAATCATACACATATAATACCTCCTCTAGCAGCAAAATTAACAGGATCTAACAATTATTGGTTTTTAAAATATCTCAACATCAGTGTACTCAGTTCCACAATAAAAAGACACATGTCAACAGATTGGATGCTTAAACATGACCCAGCATTTTGCTGTCTACAAGTAAAACACCTCACTGAGAAAGACAGACACTATCTCAGAGTAAAGGGGTGGAAAGAATGTTTATAAGAAAATGATCTCAAGAAACAAGCTGGAGGTGCCACTCTAATATCAAATAAAAATGTACTTTCAACCATAAGTTATCAAATGAGATGGGGAAGAAAACTTCAAATTCATCCAAGGAAGAATGCCCTAAGAGGTAGTCTCAATTCTGAACATGTATTCTTCAAATTCAAGGACACCCACATGCATAAAAGACATGTTACTGAAGCTGAAAACACACATTGAACCTCATCAATAATAGTGGAAGTCTTCAACATCCCACTGTCACTAACTGGCAGGTCATTGATACAGAAACTAAACAGAGATACCGTGAAGCTAGTAGATATTATGAACCAAATGGATTTAACAGATATATACAGAACATTTTACCCCAAAACAAGAGAACACAATCTTCTTCTCAGCCCTTTATGCAAATTTCTTCAAAATTTGCCATATAATAGGACATAAAACAAGCCTCAACAGATTCAAGATGACTGATGCAATCCCAAGCATTCTATCAGATCACCACCAAGTAAAGCTAGACATTATAACAACAAAACAACAAAAAGCCCAGATACTCATTGAAATTGAACAATTCTCTGCTCAATGAAAACTTGGTCAGGGAAAAAATAAAGTAAGAAATCAGAGACTTCATATAATTCAATGAAAGTGAAGACACATCATAACTGAACCTATAGACCACAAAGAAAGTAGTATTAAGATGAAAATTTATAGTACTCTGTGCCTTCATAAAGAGACTCTAATGATCTTATACAAGTAAGTTAACAGTACACCTGAAAAATAGAGAACAGAAAGAAGCTAACACACCAAAGATGGCAGGAAGTAATCAAACTCAGCACTGAAATCAACCAATTAGAAACAAAGAGAACAAAACAAAGAATCAACAGAAGAAGGAGCTGGTTCTTGAGAAAATCCACAAGACAGAAAAACACTTAGCCACACTAAATGAAGGGCAGAGAGATGGTAGCCAAATTGCTAAAATCAGTAATGAAAAGAGAGACATAAAAACAGAACTGAAGAAATTAAAAAAGATTCATGAGATCCTACTACAGAAGCCTATACTCTATAAACTTGAAAATCTAGAAGAAATAGATGATTTCTAGACAAAATCATTATCATATAAACTACTTAACCAGTCTCATAACCCCTAAGGAAATAGACATATCATAAAATACCTCCCAACCCAAATAACACCCAGGGCCAGATGGTTTTGATTTTTTTAAATTGAATATTGTCTTCGTTTACATTGCCAATGGTAAACCTTTCCCAAATTCCCCCCTCCCCAAAGATCCCTAACCCCTCATCCCTCCCCCCTACCTCTACTTCCACATATATGCTTCTCCACCTGGCATACTCCCAGCCCCCCTCAGTTTCCCTTTTTTGGGGCCTCTGTTGAGCCTTTACCTGACCAAGGACCATTCCTCCCACTGATGTCCGACAAGGCCTTCCTCTGCCACATTTTTGTCTGGAACCATGTGTGTCCCTTGGTTGATGGTTCAGTCTCTGGGAGCCTTGGGGTGTCTGGGTCGCTGAAATCATTGTTTTTCCTATGGGGCTGTAAAGCCCTTCAGCTCCTCCAGACCACCCTCCAGCTTCTCCATTGGGGAACCCATGCCCAGTCCAATAGGTAGTTGCTAGCATCTGCCTCTGTATTTGTAAGGCTCTGGCAGGGCTTCTCTGGAGACAATCATAGCATGCTCCTTTTGGTATACACTTCTTGTGGTCCATAGTAGTGTCGGGGTTGGTTCACTGTTTATAGGATGAATTCCCAGGCTGGGCAGTCTCTAGGTGGCCTTTACTTCAGTCTCTGCTCTACACATTGTCTCTGTTATTGCTCCTGTGAGTATTTTGTTCCTTTTCTTAGAGGAATTAAAGTACCCTAACTTAAGTCCTCCTTCTTCTTGAGCTTCCTGTGCTGGGGAATTGTACCTTATTTATTTTGAGCTTTTGGGCCAAAATCTGGTTATTAGTGAGTATATACCATGTACATTCTTTTGTGATTGGGTTGCCTCACTCAGGATGACACTTTCTAGTTCCATCCATTTGCCTAAGAATTTCATGAATTCACTGTTTTTAATAGCTGAATAGTACTCCATTATTTACATATACCACAGTTTCTGCATCCATTCCTCTGTTGACGGACATTTGGGTTCTTTCCAGCTTCTGGCTATTTTAAATAAGGCAGCTATGAACATAGTGGAGCATGTGTTCTTATTACATGTAGGAGCATCTTCTGGGTATATGCCCAGGAGTGGTATAGCTGGGGTTTTAATGGTTTTAATGCAAAATTCCACCATAATCTCAAAGAAGAGCTAATATCAACACTCTTCAAACTATTCCATAAAATACAAACAAAATGAACAGTAAGTCATTCTATGGGATACAGAGCTAATCAGAGAACTCACAACAGAAGTTTCAAATGGCTGAGGGGCACACAAAGAAATATTCAGAGTCCTTAGTTATCAGTGAAATGTATGTCGAAATAATGCCAAGATTCCACCTGACACTTATCAGGATGACTGCGAGTAAAACTTCAAATGACAGGACATGCTGTCTTGTATGTGGGGAAAAAGGAATACTCCTCCATTGCTGGTGAGAATGCACACTTGTACTACCACTCTGGAAATCAATCTGATGGTTTCTCAGAATACTGGGGATAGTTCTACCTGAATAACTAGCTATACCATTCCTGGGCATATACCTAAAAGATGGTTACCATCTCACAAGGTCATGTGCTCCACTATGCTCATAGCAGCCTTATTTTTAATAGCCAGAAGCTTGAAACAATCAAGACGTTTCTCAATCAAAGAATGGATACAGAAAATGTGGCTCATTTACACAATGGACTACTATTCAGCTATTAAAAATGAGGTCATCATAAATTTTGTAGGCAAATGGATGAATCTAGAAACTTTCCTGAGTGATGTAATTCAGATCCACAAGTACATACATGGTATGTACTCACTGATAAGTGGATATCAGCATAAAAGTACAGAATACTCACAATACAATGCACGGATCATCAGAAGTTTAATAAGTAGAAAGGACTCAGTGAGTGTGCTTCAATCCCACTTAGAATGGGGTATAGAATAATCATGGGAAGCAGAGGAAGGGAGGGAGGGATCAGAGTGCTGTGGATTCCTGTCTCCTTTCTCCACTCCCTAAAAATATGTGCCTGTACTTAGGTGAAATCTTAATTGGTTGAATAAGGCTGGAGCCTGTGATTGGGTGGTGGAATGAGGGCGCGAAGCTAAAAATTTTAGAGAGGGGAATGATTAAAAAGAAGTCAGTTGAGATGAGACAGGATGGAGAAGGAAACAAGATGGAACCAGAAAGAGAAGATGGAGCCCAATCACATGGTCTGGAGATGTTGTAGATGGGCCTGCTGCATAGCTGGTTTAGTGTGGATTGGTTTTTTTAAACTACTTGCTATATCTGGGTGGTAGAGGGGACAGGGATGGAAAAAGGGGGACAGGATCACTTTTAATGTGGAGAGACAGGAGAGAAGCCAGGAAAACTAACAGAAATATGCAGCCTTGGAAGGTGTTAAGGTAGGGGGTACCCTCTAAAAAATACCACAGACCTGGGAAATGAGACACTCTCAAGATACATTGGAGGGGAGGAAAGTTGACGTGTCCAGTTCTAGTAGATAGACAGGGCCTCAAGTGGTGGTGGAATTGGGTTACTAAGTAACAGTCAAAATTATTGACCCAGAATTTCTTCTGTCTAAAAGAACTGCAGGCACAAAAATGGTGAAGAGATTGAAGGAAAGGCTGTCAAATGACCACCTGTAAATTCATCTCTTGGAAGAAACACCAAGGCCTGACACTAATATTGATGCTGTAATGTGCTTATAGACTGGAGCCTGGCATGTCTGCCTTCTGAGAGGCTCTACCAGGAGCTGACTGAGACAGATTCAGATACTTAAACCTAACCATTGGACTGAAGTCAGGGACCACCATGGTTGAATTAGGGGAAGGATCTAAGAATTTGTAGTGGAGGGTGACTCCATAGAAAGGCCAGCAATCTCAACAAACCTGGACTCCAGGGAGACTGAACCACCAACTAGGAGCATACACAAGCTGGTCTGAGGATCCTAGCACATATATAGCAAGGGATTGCTTGTTCTGAACTCAGGAGGAGAAGGGCTTAATCCTTGAGAGCCTTCACACCCAGTGAAGGGGAAGACCTGGGATGGAATACATCCTCTTGGAGTCAATGGAAAGAAAGAATGGAATGAGGAATTGTGGGAGGGGAAACTGGGAGTAGGAAACTGGGAGTAGGAAAATGACTGGAATGTAAATAGATAAGATAATTTAAAAAGAGAAGTAAAAGCCTTAAAAGAGATTGTTTAATTCAGATTGTCAAGTGATGGCTGATATCAAAGCTGTAATGGCAAATGAAAATAAGATCAGGGATGTCTTTACCAGAAAGAAAATCATTCTCAGAAAATGTCATTTGGAGAGAGAGTTGACATCCATGTACTCCTGGTGATTTTATGTATTTATATATGTGTGTGTATACATATATGTAAATGAAAATGTATATGCATACACATATGCATATGTATATGTACATTTATTTTGTATCACTTTAGATATGGTCTTGTTTTATATTGCTGTAATCATACAGATGCATGCCTTCTGTAATCAGAGATTCTATAGAATATTTATCATACAACAGAAATGTAGGATTTTTAAAAGATTATTTCTGCATGTAAGGAAAGACTATGTTTTTCTGTTATTAAGTGTGTCTATGCCACAGGATATATATATATATATATATATATATATATATATATATATATATAATGTCTAAATTTCTGAGATAAAAGAGATTCATGAGAATCAATCCTGATAATTGAACCATTTCATGTATTATTTAATTTGGTTTGCAGGCATTTTATGGAGAATTTTTGCCACAGCGATTTGTACATACAATTCTTGAATTTGGTTTGCAAATATTTTATCTAGAAATTTGTGCTTATGTTCACCAAGGAGATTCACATATAGATCACTTTTTGATGAGGTTTGTCTAGATTTAGCATCAGTGTAATATTCCGCTTACAATAAAAAGATTTCTTGAAGTTTTCTTTCATTTTTCATTTTCAGAATACTTTGAGTAGTGTTGATGAAAATCTCTGAAATTCTAAGAATATATACTGAAATACTGTCAAATTATTACTATGACTTTTGCTGACATGAATTTGTTTGAATTATTTATTTCATCTTGCCATTACTTTGACATGTCATACATATTGAAATATATATATTTTATTTTAGAATTTTGAGTTCAGTAGAATTTAAAAATTGAAATTATGTCCTTATGAGTCTATGAACTTTTTATACAGCAACAGGCAAGTAGATCAATGGAATAGGATTGAAGACCCAGAAATGAACCCACAGACTTATGGTCACTTGGTCTTTGATAAAGGAGCCACAACCATCCAGTGGAAAAAAGATAGCCTTTTCAACAAATGGTGCTGTTTCAACTGGAGGTCAACATGTAGAAGAATGCGAATCGACCCACTCTTATCTCCTTGTACTAAGATCAACTCCAAGTGGATCAAGGACCTCCACATAAAAGAATACACACTGAAACTATTAGAAAAGAAACTGGGGAAGACCCTGGAGGACATGGGCACAGGGGGAAATTTCCTGAACAGAACACCAATAGTTTATGCTCTAAGATCAAGAATTGACAAATGGGACCTCATAAAATTACAAAGTTTCTGTAAGGCAAAGGACACTGTCAGAAAGACAAAACAGCAACCAACAAAGTGGGAAAAGATCTTCACCAACCCCACATCCGACAGAGGGCTAATATCCAAAATATACTAAAGAACTCAAGAAGTTAGACCCCAGGGAAGCAAATAACCCTATCAAAAATGGGGTACAGAGCTAAACAAAGAATTTTCACCAGAAGAAATTCGGGGGATGACTGGGGAATAGTTGGGAGGGAGAGGAATTATGGGACGTATGGTGGGGGGAACTGGGAAAGGGGAAAACCTTTGGAATGTAAACATAGAATATAGAAAATAAAAATAAAAAAAAGTAAAATAAAAAAAATGAAGGTGAAATTTAACACGCACAGTGTTTTCTTTCGTCCTAAGTGAACTAGATCACCGTGAAAGGAAAAATAAAATTTCCAAGTATATTACATTGGCAAATACTTATGGAATGCAAACCATAGTACCTCCTGATTGGATGCCATGGAAGCAGATTTCCAGAAGAAATTTCTAATTAAATGGTTTTGCATGAGGCTGAGAAACAGCATGGGCTAATGTAGGAAATGCATACATCATAAATGAATTTTGTCCTAAGAAAGTCATGCTTACAAATGGCTCTTAGTAGAAGTGTAATACTATTTAAGTATGATGTTTCCTTTTTTACTTCCTAGATCACATCCACACATCAAAATCCGTGGCCTACAATTCCCTGAGCATCACTGTAACAAACAAACAAATGAATAATAATAAACCTATTACCTAATGAATTCTCTCAGTGTTATCTGCATATATTTGTTTCTAGCGCTGATATCTAGATATTAGATAGCTATTTAGGGGGCTCATTCTTGGCGAAGACTCATTATCCGTGTAGCTTGTTATCTCCAGATGAGTCCTTAGATTTCCCTCCTCTATTAGTGATATTAACTTATGTTTTTAACTAATCAGGTCTTTGTTAGGTACCTAGATTTTTGAGATTTCATGCAAGTAGATTCTCTGTCATAGATAGAAGGCATGGTAGTCTTCAGAACATAAACATTACTTTGTGTTTTTAGAAATTTCCTTTGGCTGCTGCATATAATACCACATTTCAGTATTTTTATGAAATTTAATAGGCTGTCTTCTTTACATGAATACAATTTTATATGTTAAGAACCAGCCCCTTCTTGTGTGCATATCTTTTAGATCTTAATGTATCCTTAGTTACCTGCATGAGAATCATCCTCATTTTTGGAATTTTGGCTGTTCATCATCAGCTGAAGAAAATCTACTGGGTTCTGAAAGCAGAGAAAAATATCAAAAAAGATATGTGTTTTGGGATCTTAAAATGGAAATTTAATGAAGAACTTAGGCAGTCTTATGAGGCTATAAATTATTTAATGTTAAAATATAGCTACTGTTGCCTGAATCACTAGTAAAAAACACTCATCATTACATTTTGGAAGACAAGATATGTACTTCTAATATCATCCTGCCATGCCTGACACCTTTTTTTTCCTCCCCCTGGCTTTCTCTCTCTCTCTCTCTCTCTCTCTCTCTCTCTGTCTGTCTTTTTCTTTCTTTTTAATTTTTTATTGGATATATTCTATATTTACATTTCATTTCCCTTTTCCTGGTTCCCTGCCCCCAAAAGGTCCCATATGCCCTTTCCACACCCCCTGTTACCCCATCCACCCCTTCCCACTTCCCTGTTCTGGTATTCCCCTACACTGATGCTTTGAGCCTTTCTAGAACCAGGGTCCACTCAATCCTTCTTGTTGGATATCATTTGGTATGTGGATTGTGTCTTTGGTGTCCCAAGATTCTAGGCTAATATCCACTTATCAGTGAGTGCATACCATAAGTATTCTTTTGAGACTGGGTTACCTCACTTAGT
This sequence comes from Apodemus agrarius, assembly GCA_964023405.1. Lineage (NCBI taxonomy): Eukaryota > Metazoa > Chordata > Mammalia > Rodentia > Muridae > Apodemus > Apodemus agrarius. The sequence goes on from OZ030028.1 coordinate 30,131,027, forward strand.
ATGATGTTCTCCAGCTCCATCCATTTCTCTATGAATTTCATGAATTCATTGTTTCTAATGGCTGAATAGTACTCCATTGTGTATATATATACCACATTTTTTTTGTATCCATTCTTCTGTTGAGGGACATCTGGGTTCTTTGCCCAGCCATACCACTCCTAGGCATATACCCAGAAGATTCCCAGCATGCAATAAGGATACATGCTCCACTATGTTCATAGCAGCCTTATTTATAATGGCTTTCTTTAATATGGAGCATTTGTAGCTGATGTGCCTAAGCCTTTGGATGGATGATTATAGTTCCTTTTCCTGTCATAGACACTTGTTTAGAAAGAAATTTTGCACACAGAATATGTCAATTTGTCATTTCTTTGACACAGTCTTAACTTATATTCCATTATTACTAATGGCTGTTTGAAGGTCTAATTTCTGGATTTTATATGATTACCTGACATGCTCCAAACACATGAATACTAGAAAAACACTGGAGACATCACAAGCACAATACTTTCTCCCAGACATCCTTCTGCTATTTTTTTTCTGCCAATATTCCTTGTCCAGCTCATAAGCTGCATTAGGCAAAACTTGGTTATACAATTGGCAATCTCTATGGTCAAACATAACTGCCAAAGTTCTAGACAAGTGACATCTCAAACTGAAAAGGCAATATTAATCAAATATCTCAATAGTGTCTTCTCTGGGGAATGTGTGAATCTTGATAACATTGCCTTTGAATTGAAATAAAAAAAATCATATATTACCTCTTGGGTATTTTCAAGCCGACATTTTTTGGTCTTCTCTATAAATTTTTTAAAAAATGTTATAGCATCACTTGGAAATATGGAGATGTTTAGTTTGTCATATATTTGGTAAAGAAATGGAAAGAGGGCTATAAAAAAGAAAAAATATGATGAAAACACAAATTGAATTTTTGACATTTTATTTATAATGGTAAAATTCAATGATTTAGGTAAAATAAAACAAATGGAAATACTGTGGTAGAAATGAACATAATTATAACATATAGCCTATCATACTTAAAAGTAAATGAATTTTAAATAAAACACACAATCACTAAGAAGAATTCAGCTTCAGAAAGATTCATGGTGGAGTTTTATGAAATGTTTAGCAGACAATTTATATCAACTTTTCACATGAGTTTGCAAAACATAGAAAATTAGTTAAAAGTGGAAAATTGTATCTGGAAGTTTCTCCTGCCCTCTTTCTAAAATAAGAACACTTTTGGGAAAGAAATCCTGTATAGAGACCTAACTTAAAAGTATGGTAATGAACTTACTAGCAAAACATTTGCCATCTGAATGCAAAATAATGAAATGAATCTTGTTATAGATAACATGCTTGCTATCAAATAAGGCAAAAAATATCAGAGATGCTGTATTATGAAAAATTCCTCGAAAAACTCAACATTTTCCCTAATTAATGTTCTAAGATAATTAGCAATAGCATAGAATTTTCTTAACTTTATGAAAATTGTCAATAGATACTAAGAAGTAACTCAAAAATTGAGGGTTGAAGTATTTATTGTTACATTCAAGAAAAGGGCAATGCTTTTGAAAAGAGCAACTGAGAAGCTTGCTCACTCTACCATCACGTCTATTCAGCTATTAGAATTACAAATCGAGGCTCCTATGTATTTTATGGTACAGTATTTATACACGAAAATGAACAAATTTAAATTGTCATGTGTTCTGGACTTTGGGGCCAAGAAACAATAGTTTGATACATAAAATTATTACACACAACATGTTTAAAAATTAAGAAATTATTGCAGTGTTGGTGAAGAACTGCACACTCTTATACTTGCTAAATACGTTTTCTATCATGAAGCTCCAACCCTCCACCAAGATCAAGTGTGCTTCATCCCGGTGATTCAGAGGTAGCTCAGTACATAGAACTTGTCAATGTAATCCACCATATAAACAAATCGAGAGAAAATACACGGTGATGATCATCTTATTAGATTATGATAAACCCTTCAACAAAATCCAGTTCACTTTTATGGTAAAGGTCTTGGAGAGATCAGGGAGTCAAGGCACACACCTAAATACAATAAAGACAATATACAGCAAGCCAAAAGCTATCATCAAATTACATGGAGAGAAACTGAAAGTAATTCCACTAAATCAGTGAATAGGAATGTCTGTCCACTTTCTTCATATCTTTTCAATATAGCACTTGAAGTTCTAGATTTAATAATCTAAGAGCTCCATTAATCATTATTTATGCCTAGAGCTATTCCTCATTTATATCATATCCAATGTCAACACAGGAAATCAGCACAATTTCTAAATTTTTAAACCTTATGTAATTTCTAATTTTTGAAAATTCTTTTATATCTCTTCTTTCTTAGTAACATAGACTTTCCTAGTGGAAAGGATCTCTGAGACTAATTTTTCTCAGAGATGGATCTGTTTTGCACGATGTAAGTGTATAACCTTACCCTCTCTTTTTCTCAGTGTCTCTTAAACTGTAATGCCCAAATTTTCCTCAGTGTTTTTTCCAGTAATATATGTTTCTCAAATGTTTTTTTGCTCCTCCATTTCACACTTAGCAACACTATGTTAACCAATAGTCCCATCATGGCTTATTTCTTTTCTCTTTCTCCTCCATTTCTTTTTCTGCCTACAGTAAGTAACATTATAAAGAAAACTTATAGTTTTTTCTCCGAAACATATTTGGAATTTAAAGAAGGACTAATGACCATTTGTCAATCAACCACTACTGTATTGTCATAGAATGCTTACAGATTGATAGCAAATATATTCTTCAAAGACAGATCTTCTCTCAGAGCATCACTGGGCTGAGAGCCTATGTCACTGAACTCATGCCTAGGTGAAGAATACATCATCCTAGGCTTTCCTGAACAGTGATAAAAACTCCAAATAGAGGGAGAAAATGACATGAATTAACAAAAATAATAACAAAATGTAAACATTGATATAACCACACTTCGGCATTGCTCAGTTCTAAAGCATACTTTATCAATTTCCCCCTCAATGTTATAGTACCACAAATGAACAAAATGTACAAAATACAAGATAAATCATCAAAGTGATTATAAATATGTTCACAGAATTCAAAGAACATAACTTATCATCTGATTTAATCCCAAATGAATACTAAAAGCTGAAAGAAATAAACACATTGAATTATAATAATAACATGAAATTTGATAAAGAGATTTAAAGAAGAAAAACAAAGTGAAATCATGACTGAAAAAAGTCATCAAGTCAAATACACATTTCAGCAGAAAGTCTCAGAATTATTGTGGATCATATAGAAAACAATTTCAGAGAAAACAATTGAAGGCGAATCAGAGTTGTAGGACCATTTATTCATGAGTGTTGATAAATTTGTTAAATCATTCAATGAAACATGTAAGTTTTGGGGGATAAATAACTCAATGGGTATGTCAAATGGAGAGAAAATCTTCTCATATTCTCAATAAAATTACAAAAGTTCCAAAACTGAAGGAAAGAATTGTCCATTCAAATTATAAAATGCCAAGTGTATGCACATACTTATAAAATGGATAAAGAATACCACACAGATAAGACCAGAGAAGTAGCTTCCCATTTAACATTAAAGATAAAGCAGTGAATATACAAAATAAAAAAAAGTGTACTGGAAGGTACAAGAGGAGGGAATAACTCATATATAAAGAGGAGTTCATCAGTGTGATTTCTGTCTTTTCAACAGTAAAAAAGAAAGCCAGGGTATCTTTGAAAGACATATTTTATGTTTAAAACATAACATCTGTTTAAAAGAATTAATATATCAAAACTTTATTGATTACAATCAAAGGAGAAGCAATAAACTATGTGTTATGTCACCCTAATGAATTGCCTAAAGAATTACTCACAATGAAGCCTGCTTGGATTACATAATGGAAAGAAGAATTTGGACTGAAGAAAAAGGTAATTGCAGCCAAGAGTAAGAGGGGAAGAGTTTTAAAACTGGTAAGGCAGTTGTTGAAAAAGAGGACCAAACAAGGTCAGAAAGTGCCATTAAGTAAAATGATAAGAACCAGATCATGCCTTTCATTAGAAATCTGAAAATAAATGGATTCAATTCCTTTAGAAAGGACACAGATTAAAGCTGAAAGATCATGAGCCTGTCTACAAGCAAGCAAGCAAGCAAGCAAGCAAGCAAGCAAGCAAACAAACAATACACAGACTAGCAGATTGGATTAGCAATCATAATTTGTTTTACTGATTCCAAGAAATACATCCAATCATCAAATATCAACATAGGAAATAAGCATGCATTACTATCCTGGTATACCAAAATTAATCACATGCTTATGATTTAAGTACTTTAAGAGAACTCTGATCCATTTAACATTGCAAGTCTCTCTCTCTCTCTCTCTCTCTCTCTCTCTCTCTCTCTCTCTCTTTCCTCTCTCTCTCTCTACATATATATATATATATGTGTGTGTGTGTGAACTTGATTTCATAAAGCAAATACTAGATATAGTGTCACAGAATAACTTCTGCCACAAAACAGTGATGTCTATACTTACTCTTAAAATTAATATACTATCCAGAAAAATTAATAATATTTATTTAAGTTTCTTTCAAGGTATAGTGAAATGATTAATATATATAAATGCAAATTAAAATTCATGACATTGATGGCTCAAAGACAGAAATCACATTGTCATATAATAATATTAATCAAAAACAGCAAAGTATGCAGCAATGATGTATAACCATATGTAAGATGAAACCTCAAACGAGCATAATACAAACACATCATACAGTGGTGAAAGCCAGAAGGGGGTAGAATTAATTGTCTATGGGTATGCTGTGAAATATGTTGTACTTTGTATGCTAGTTACAATAAGACTAAGATCTTAATAGTTGAAAATATACTACATACCCGTAGAGAATATTAATGGATTGAAAAAACTAAGTTTAAAAAGTTTCTTCACATTACTCAAAAAAGGATCCTGAGGATTGTTGAGGGAATCCACCGTCACTCCAAATGAGGTGCTAATGATCACATCCAAGCTGTAGGCACCAAAAATGCTGAGAAGAAAGACGAGGGGTTTAATATGAGACCAACACAGCTCCTAAGATATGGGACAATTTGTCTGCAGCCTGAATTTATTACTGTGGTATCTTCAAAATTCAACATGATTTTACTCTTCATATAATTTCCAGAAGGCCAACCATCTTCAGTTTAATTAAATAGATGTTGAAGAGATTTGATTTTTGTTGGTATTTTTCTAAGACACTCAGCAAAACATAAAATTTAGATTGTCCAAATTTATAGACTGTAATACTCATGACAAACTAATGATCTCTGATGAACCTCATATAGTCTTCTCTCACATTTCTTAGTCTTGACAGCTGTATCTTACCTAAATTTTCATTTCTTTCTCAACTGCATAATTTGTCTTCTAAAATAAAAGACAACAGCAGCTAATCTAATGTTGTTTCATGTACACAAGAGGGTGATTCTCCCAAGTTAATCTGGGAGGTGTTCATTAATACATGTTTCACAGCAGGATAACATCATACTTCTTCCTTTTTCTGTGTCTGGAATAATTTGGGGTACTTGAATATCCAGATGTGACAGAGCCCCCAGCTAAAACATGTATCATTACTTACTCGCTCATGGCAAATGGCTTGCCTTTCTCTACTTCCAGACTCATATTTTTCACCAGCACATCTCCATAGTGTTGGATGATGGGGAACATCTAAGTACAAAATACAACACACTGTATTGGTCCAATGTCAACATTTGAGTTTCCCAAATAACAAGACTTTTGAATTTATGAAAAGAGTCACATTTTATCAGAGGTGTAAGACCCATCTCCACTGAAACAAATTAAAACCAAAAAAAGAGAGAAAACAATAATAGTAACAACATCAACAAAGTAAAAATACCATTCTTAGCAATGTAATGCAAAAAGGAACATGTCTTTGAAGAATATATTACTTCTCCCCTTCCTCATATAGGACACATCTATAACAAAACATCCTTTATTTTCTTACCTCCTTCAGTTTTCCACTGGTGAAGGTTGGAGATAGCAATGATCGAATTCTTTTCCATTCTTCATTCTCACTTCTTACGACACTCTTTTTCATAATTCCAGCAGGACCAAGAGGCTATAATAAGAAAAATAGATTTTTGCCTTTTATTGCTTTGGTTACTTGGCAGTTGTAAGATATATATAAAATAGACAATATTCCTGAACATTTTTAGTAACCCTCTTCTAGATGGCATAGTTTTTATAAGTCTCAATAAAGTGTGTCAAACTGGGAGTCGACCAGTTGCTTAGTGGTTAAGAGTACTTGCTCTTCTTGCCAAGGACCCTGGTTCAATAATTAGCACACCCACTTCGTGGTTCACAGTTAACAGTAACTCCAGTTCTTGGTATTTGAAGCCCTCTTTTGGACTCTGACCACTTGCACAAATGTCATGCATATACATATACACTCAAGCACACATATATTATGAATAATGTAAAATAGTTCAAAGTACAAAAAGGATACATATTGTTATTTGATATTGTATTAACCTGTCCAATTACAATCTTCACATCAGTATAATTTACTCATGAGGAAATCCTCCTTTTAAAGTGAATAGACAAGAAGAGATTGAAATATAGCCTCCAACTTAGTATAGAAAAAAAGAAAGATTTGTTTCTTAGATAGGGTTCTATTGTGACTTTTGTAATAAAGAACATGGGCATAAGATACTTGGTTTGAGAGGGTTTATTTAAGCTTACAATTTCAGATCACATACCATCAATGGGAGAAGTCAAGGCAGGGACTCAAGGCAGGTTGGAAGGTAGAAAATGGATGCATAAGCTCTGCATAAATGTCACTTATTGGATTGCTCACCTGGTTTTATATACAGCCCAGGACTAACTTCCCAAGGATGGTGGCAACCACAGTGAGTTTGGTTGTTATTCACTAATTAAGAAAACACCCCAAAGACTTTCTAGATGTGAGCTAATGGAGCCATTCTTTCAATTGATATCTCTTCCTAACTATGTCTAGGTTTATGTCATGGTGCCAAAACCAACCAGCACTGTAAAACCAATTCGCCACTGTAAATGTAACTTATTCACTAGATGTAATCATTATCTCAGAGATTTACTGCTGAATGAACTCACCCTTTCTAGCTCTACCTGAACTGAGCTCTATCTGAACTGAGGCCTGGCTGTTTCAACTCATATGCTTTGGCTCAAGATCTTACCCAAGCTTATTGATTCAATTGGGCTTTTTTCAGCTTCTCACTGATTTGCTCTGGTTGGCTTCAAACTAACTTTGGATTTTTTTTGTAATTTTCTATTTTTTATTCCCTGAATTAAAATGCCTCTGCTGATCTTCACTTCACCAACTGTACAGACTGAATGGAACTCATGAACAAACTCAACTGAACCCAATTGAACTGCACTCACTGAACTGTCCTCTGTAGTGTGAAATAATTAAAAAATATACATATACACATACACATAAACATACACATATGCATAAATTTACATATACACATACACTTACAAACACACACACACACACACACACACACACACACACACACACACGTAAATATATAAGTCCCACACTACTGCCATGAAGGCACTGGCAGATAGCTAGCCTGGACTCCTGGAGTATTCTCTTCTCTGTATCTCTCTGCTCACAGCAATTTGCCCCCTCTGGGTAGCTGTCACAAATCCCTGTAACCTTGTAAAGTGAAAATTCTAGAGGCTTGTTGTAATTTATGAATTAGATTTATATTAGTAAATTTTCAATGCACAAAATGCTTGCACAATGAACTCAAAACTCAACTGATATAAACACACATGCAGATAGGGCAAATGCACCCTAGTTATTTAATTACCTATTAAAGAAATCCGCAATACTGAAGGCTCCCAGGACTTTGTGTTTCTGACTCTTCTTTCTCCCCTATAGATCCCATCATGTCTCTTCCTTTCCATCTCATCTGTCTCTCTGTACCTGTCTCTAAAATTCTTTGCTTACCTTCCTTTTACTGTCCATGTACAGGCTCTTGCCTGATTTGTGCCTGCCTTTACATGTGCACAGACAACAATCTACATTTATCTATTTTTTGTCCAATTAAAGCTCCGTATTCTCTCAGATATATTGAGCACAACTATTAGCATTTTGTTATTTATAAAGTATAAGTTACACTCAACATCTAGTCTATTTTTTGTCAATTAAATAAAACACACTGTCATCTATCTTAATTTAAAAACCTTATAATTTTATATCTTTATGTCTCAGTTTAGCTTGTATATTATCTGAAAAATGTCCTCTCAAATATATTTTCTCAATGTTAAATCGCCTGGGTTGGCTATGAGACAATAACAAGTTGTTCATCCTTCCAGAAATCTAAGAACATCAATATTATCTGAAAATATAGGCATTCTTTTATTTTTTTTAAATATAGGCATTCTAACATAGCTTCCAGAACTGAGACAAATTGTTCCAGAACTGAGGAGACAGTTGTCTAAACAGCCCAGTATGCCAGGAAGTTGGACCATCAGTCTTTAGCCTTCTGGCCTAGAATCATCTGATAGACCTTTGTAATTTAGAATTTTGAAGGACTGATTACTCTGCCTTGGCAAGATTGTCTGTCGACTATTCGACCTAGTGTGTGCTTTTTCTGGACACTATTTTGTCTGTAGATAAAATAGGCAATCTCTGTCCAGTGGACACCTAGCCACAATGTTCAACCCCATTGGAGTTAAGATTTTCAGCTGTTTCTTTGAATCCACTAATGGGGAACTGTTAGGAGCAGATATCTCTCAACAACAAATGAATAAATAAATTTAAACTTCACATTCTGTTGATTTTTGATGGTTTTTAAAACCATCTATATTTGTAAGGGAATATAAACTGTTGTTCATTAACTGCTCTCAGCTATTTCTAAATATAATATATTGCAAGCACTTTAGCATTTAACTCAGAGCCAAGAATTTGCTATCTAGTCTTTATCTCAAAGGCTTAATCATCTCAGATCAGTTCTTAATAACAGTTATAGAAGAACTGGGTCTAAGGCTTCTATTCTTAAGTGTGTTGTATAGGCACAATGCATATATGAGAGTAAGAATATTAATCCCAATTTTACTTCAATAAGAAATTTATATCGATATTGCAACCAGGACACAGCTGGAAAGGTGCAGGTACACAGATTCCATCTGGGGCTAGAGCAGGAAGATCTGCTAAGCTCTTGCCCCCGGGCCGGCCCAGTGGTAGGCGCCTAGGCTCTGCCGCACGTCCCTGCGAGCTTAGGCCGTGCACCAAGGCAGCCGGAGCCACCCAGCTCCCCAGGACCCAGGACCAGCGATAGCAGCAGGCCTCCATATTGCAACCAGGACACAGCTGGAAAGGTGCAGGTACACAGACTCCATCTGGGGCTAGAGCAGGGAGATCTGCTAAGCTCTCACCCCCAGGCGGGCCCAGTGGTGGGTGCCTAGGCTCTGCCGCACATCCCTGCGAGCTTAGGCCCTGCACTGAGGCAGCCAGAGTCACCCAGCTCCCCAGGACCTTGGACCAGCGATAGCAGCAGGCCTCCATATTGTAACCAGGACACAGCTGGAAAGGTGCAGGTACACAGACTCCATCTGGGGCTAGAGCAGGGAGATCTGCTAAGCTCTCGCCCGCAGGCAGGCCCAGTGGTGGGTACCTAGGCTCTGCCGCACGTCCCAGCGAGCTTAGGCCATGCACCTAGGCAACGGGTGGCAGCCAGCTCATGACCCCGTTGAGCAGCAATCACGCAAAACCACCAGTAGAGAAACAACAGGTAAGCCCAGCCTCACGGGAGATTCAAACACCAGCCAGTGACAACAAGGTCAACTAACACCAGAAATAACCAGATGGCAAAAGGTAAACGAAGGAACGTCACTAACAGAAATCAAGGCAACATGACAGCATCTGAACCCAGTTCACCAACAACAGGAAGCCCTGGATACCCCAAAACACCAGAAAAACAAGACTTGTATATAAAATCACTGGTCAGGATGCTGGTAGCTGAACACATAGAAAAATCTCGTAAAGAAAAAGAGGAGAAAATGGATCAAAAGTTAGAAGCCTTTACGAGGCAAATACAAAAATCACTTCAAGAAATTCAGGAGAAGATGGATCAAAGAGAAGAAGTCAATAAGGAAGAAAGACAAAAATCACTTAAAGAAATACAGAAGAATGTGGGCGAACGAGTAGAAGCTATGAAAGAGGAAACACAAAAATCTATTAAAGAAATACATGAAAACACAATCAAGCAAGCGAAAGATCTGAGCATATCCATCCAGATACTAAAAACAGAAGTAGAAACAACTAAGAAATCGCAGAGGGAGACAACATTGGAGATAGAAAACCTTGGGAAGAAATCAGGGGCCATAGATGCAAATATCAACAATAGAATACAAGAGATAGAAGACAGAATATCAGAAGCCGAAGATACCATAGGAACCATTGATTCAACAGTCAAAGAAAATACTAAATGCAAAAAGGCTGTAACCCAAAACATCCAGGAAATCCAGGACACAATGAGAAGACCAAACCTAAGGATTATAGGTATAGATGAGAGTGAAGATTTACAAGCTAAAGGGCCTGCAAATATCTTCTACAAAATTATGGAAGAAAACTTCCCCAACCTAAAGAGAGAGATGCCCATGAATATACAAGAAGCATATAGAACCCCAAGCAGACTGGATCAGAACAGAAATACATCCCGTCACATAATAATCAAAACTCCAAATGTACTAAACAAAGAAAGAATATTAAAGGAAGCAAGAGAAAAAGGCCAAGTAACTTATAAAGGAAGACCCATCAGAATAACACCAGACTTCTCACCTGAGACCATGAAAGCTAGAAGATCCTGGGCAGATATAATGCAAACTGTAAGAGAACACAAACTTCAGCCAAAACTACTTTACCTAGCAAAGCTCTCAATTGCCATAGATGGAGACATCAAGGTATTCCATGACAAAACCAAATTTGCATGATATCTTTCCACAAATCCAGCCCTACAAAGGATAATAGGGGGAAAACACCAAGACAAGGACAGAAACTATACCCGGAAAGAAGCAAGATAGAAACCTCCTCTCATCAAACCCAAAAGAAGGTAACCTCTCGAATATAAAAAATAAATAAAATAAATAAATATAATTTCAAAAATGTCTGGAGGTAATAATTACTATTCCTTAATATCTCTTAACATCAATGGATTCAATTCCCCAATAAAAAGACATAGATTAACAGACTGGATATGGAAACAGGACCCTACATTTTGCTGCATACAGGAAACACATCTCAGTGTTAAAGACAAACACTGCCTTAGAGTAAAAGGCTGGAAGACAATTTTACAAGCAAATGGTCTCAGGAAACAAGCTGGAGTAGCAATTCTAATATCAGATAAAATTGACTTCCAACCTAAAATCATCAAAAGAGACTCAGAAGGTCACTTCTTGCTGGCCAAAGGGAAAATCCACCAAGAAGAGCTCTCAATACTGAAAATCTATGCTCCAAATGCAAGGGCACCCTCATTCGTAAAAGAAACCTTACTAAAGCTTAAAGCACACATTACACCTAACACAATAATTGTGGGTGACTTCAACACTCTACTCTCCTCAATGGACCGATCAGGAAAGCAGAAAATAAACAGGGACACAGTGAAACTAATTGAAACTCTGGACCAATTGGATTTAACATATATATATATATATATATATATATATATATATATATATATATATATAACATTTCATCCTAAAGCTAAAGAATATACCTTTTTCTCAGCACCACATGGTACCTTCTCCAAAATAGACCATATAATTGGTCACAAGACAGATGTCAACAAATACAAGAAGATCGAGCTAATCCCATGCCTCCTATCAGATCACCATGGAGTAAGAGTGGTCTTCAATAGCAACAAAAACAACAGAAAGCCCACATACACATGGAAACTGAACAATACTCTACTCAATGACACCTTGGTCAAGGAAGAAATAAAAAAAGAAATCAAAGACTTTTTAGAATTCAATGAAAATGAAGGTACAACCTACCCAAATCTATGGAACACAATGAAAGCAGTGCTAAGAGGAAAACTCATAGCTCTAAGTGCATCCAAAAAGAAACTGGAGAGAGCATACACTACCAGCATAACGGCACACCTTAAAGCCCTGGAAGAAAAACAAGTTAATTCACCCAGGAGGAGTAGAAGACAAGAAATCATCAAACTCAGGGCTGAAATCAATCAAATAGAAACAAAGAAAACCATACAAAGAATCAACAAGACCAGGAGTTGGTTCTTTGAGAAAATCAACAAGATAGATAAACCCCTAGCCAGACTAACCAAAGGACACAGAGACAGTATCCAAATTAACAAAATTAGAAATGAAAAGGGAGACATAACAACAGAAACTGAGGAAATTCAAAAGATCATCAGATCCTACTACAAAGGTCTATACTCAAAACAACTAGAGAATCTAGAGGAAATGGACAATTTCCTAGACAGATATCAAATACCAAAATTAAATCAGCATCAAATAGATCAGCTAAATAGTCCCATAACCACCAAAGAAATAGAAGGGGTTATAGAAAGCCTCCCAACCAAGAAAAGTACGGGACCAGATGGTTTTAGTGCAGAATTCTACCGGACCTTCAAAGAAGACTAAACACCAATACTTTTCAAACTATTCCACAAAATAGAGACAGAAGGGATACTGCCCAACTCATTCTTTGAAGCCACAATTACGATAATACCTAAACCACAAAAAGATCCAACAAAGAAAGAGAACTACAGGGCAATTTCTCTTATGAATATCGATGCAAAAATACTAAATAAAATTCTTGCCAACCGAATCCAAGAGCACATCAAAACGATCATTCACCATGATCAAGTAGGCTTCATCTTAGAGATGCAGGGATGGTTCAATATATGGAAATCCATCAATGTAATCCACTATATAAATAAACTAAAAAAAACCCACATGGTCATCTCATTAGATGCTGAAAAAGCATTCGACAAAATTCAGCATCCTTTCATGCTAAAAGTCTTGGAAAGAGCAGGAATTCAAGGCCCATACCTAAACATAGTAAAAGCAATCTACAGCAAACCAGTAGCCAACATCAAAATAAATGGAGAGAAACTTGAAGCAATCCCACTAAAATCAGGGACTAGACAAGGCTGCCCTCACTCTCCATATCTTTTCTATATAGTACTTGAAGTTCTAGCGAGAGCAATTAGACAACATTAGGAAGTCAAAGGGATACAAATTGGAAAGGAAGAAGTCAAACTATCATTATTTACAGATGATATGATAGTTTACTTAAGTGACCCAAAAAACTCCACCAGAGAACTTCTACAGCTGATAAACAACTTCAGCAAAGTGGCAGGTTATAAAATTAACTCAAGCAAATCAGTAGCCTTCTTGTACTCAAAGGACAAGTAGGCTGAGAAAGAAGTTAGGGAAATAACACCCTTCACAATAGCCTCAAACAACATAAAGTATCTTGGCGTAACTCTAACCAAACAAGCGAAAGTTCTGTATGACAGGAACTTCAAGTCCTTGAAGAAAGAAATCAAAGAAGACCTCAGAAGATGGAAAAATATTTCTTGCTCCTGGATTGGCAGGATCAATATAGTAAAAATGGCCATCTTACCCAAAGCAATCTACAGATTCAATGCGATCCCCATCAAAATCCCAACTCAATTCTTTATAGATATAGAAAGAGTAATTCTCAAATTCATCTGGAGCAACAAAAAACCCAGGATAGCTAAAACTATTCTCAACAATAAAAGGACTTCTGGGGGAATCAATATCCCTGACCTTAAACAGTACTACAGAGCAATTGTGTTAAAAACTGCATGGTATTGGTACAGCAACAGGCAAGTGGATCAATGGAATAGGATTGAAGATCCAGAAATTAACCCACAGACTTATGGTCACTTGATCTTTGATAAAGGAGCCACAACTATCTAGTGGAAAAAAAGATAATCTTTTCAACAAATGGTGCTGGGTCAACTGGAGGTCAACATGCAGAAGAATGCGAATTGACCCACTCTTATCTCTTTGCACTAAGATCAACTCCAAGTGGATCAAGGACCTCCACATAAAACCAGACACACTGAAACTATTAGGAAAGAAACTTGGGAAGACCCTGGAGGACATAGGCACAGGGGGAAATTTCCTGAACAGAACACCAATAGCTTATGCACTGAGATCAAGAATTGACAAATGGGACCTCATAAAATTACAAAGTTTCTGCAAGGCAAAGGACACTGTCAGAAGGACAAAATGACAACCAACAAAGTGGGAAAAGATCTTCACCAACCCCACATCCGACAGAGGGCTAATATCCAATATATACAAAGAACTCAAGAAGTTAGACCCCAAAGAAGCAAATAACCCTATCAAAAAATGGGGTACAGAGCTAAACAAAGAATTTTCACCAGAAGAAATTCGGATGGCCGACAAACACCTCAAGAGATGTTCAACATCATTAGTCATCAGAGAAATGCAAATCAAAACAACCCTGAGATTCCACCTCACACCAGTCAGAATGGCTAAGATTAAAAACTCAAGAGACAACAAATGCTGGCAAGGATGTGGAGAAAGAGGAACACTCCTCTACTGTTGGTGGGACTGCAAAATGGCAAAACCGCTCTAGAAATCAGTGTGGCGGTTCCTCAGAAAATTGGGCATGTCCCTTCCAGAGGACCCTGGCATACCACTCCTGGGCATATACCCAGAGGATTCCCCTGCATATAATAAAGACACATGCTCCACTATGTTTATAGCAGCCTTGTTTATAATAGCCAGAAATTGGAAGGAGCCCAAATATCCCTCAAAGGAGGAATGGATACAGAAATGTGGTATATTTATACAATGGAATACTACCCAGCAATTAAAAATAATGAATTCATGCAATTTGTAGGTAAATGGTTAGACCTGGAAAATGTCATCCTGAGTGAGCTAACCCAATCACAAAAGAATACACATGAAATGCAATCACTGATAAGTGGATATTAATGAGCCCAGAAGCCCTAAATACTCAAGGCACAATTAGCAAGTCAAATGATTCCCAAGAAGAAAGGAGAAGACCCTGGGCCTGGAAAGATTGGATCCAGTTTTGTAGAGAAACTGTGGGGGGAGGGGGAATGATTGGGGAATAGTTGGGGGGAGAGGACCTATGGGACATAGGGAGGGGGGAACTGGGAAAGGGGAAAGCCTTTGGAATGTAAACATAGAATATAGAAAATAAAAATTAGAAAAAATAAAAAAAATGAAAAAAAGAAATTTATATCAATGGAAACCTTAAATTTGTATCAAAATAAATTCTGTATCAAAGAAATTATGAATATAATTTAGTAATTAGTATAAACATCTCTACACATTGAGATTATGGCTATATGATCAATTTTAGCTATTTCCTCCCTGTTTAAATTATTACCATTTCTAAGTTCCTGAATTAGACAACTTAGAGTAACCATATCCAGCCCCAAAGCCCAGGGAGCTGGGGTGATGTCTCTTCATAATTTCTTCCTGCTGAATTTGGGCATTGAGATATCTTTGTAGGCTTGAAGGGTAGTCTCTGATGATGTCTGTTTCCTGATTGGATCCAGCTGAAAGCCGTGAGATCATGAGTTCAAGCAGGACAGTTAGCATGTCTGACAATGCGAGTCACCAAAGCTGTATATTCTTTAATATACAAATCTTAATAAAAATTAGTATCATCAAGACATCTGTATGGATTGTCTTAGTCTGTGTAGGGTGTTCAGACTAGTTAGGATGAAATTCTGTCCCAATCATAGGTCTTTATTTCTGCCATATGGAGGATAGCACGAAGAATCGTTTTTTTTTTTTGTTGTTGTTTTTTGTTTTTTGTTTTTTTTTGATTCACCTGAATTTACATTCAGGCAGTTTGCCTCTGTAATATTTGGTCCATATAACTCTGAAAGGTGTATAGACACTAATCTCCTATTCTAAAAACACAAAGGCAAAAACCTTTCTCTCAAATTAGCATATCATTCAGTCAGCAACAAGGAAAGCTTGTATCCTGCCTTCAGAGGAATAATAAATCAACCAAAAGACTCATAATTCAACTCATTTTGAAAATCTCTATTCTCTCCTAACTATCAAACCAATTTAAATCACACTTTTATTAATATCTGCTCATAAGAACAAGGAAGTTTGTCAAGTTAGGATTTTAACCCAAAATTCCCATGGAGCCCATATAAGGAGAATAAGAATTTCCTGTAGACTGTATTATACCATCTATCCTGTTATGCTCTATGCCTGGAGCTACAGACATCTATTTTATAAATATCTGTTATACCATCTATCTGTTTTGCTCTCTTCCTATAGCCACAGACTTCTATTAATTAATACCTATTCATAGCAGGCAATTATCACTGCTCTCTACTTGGAGTCAGTAATGTTCCCCCATTCTAGATCCAAACTGTTGGCAAAATTCCCCATGTGATTCAGAAAAAAATCCGTAGTATGTAGACCCAGAACAGAGAAACTGTGGGGGGAGGGGGAATGATTGGGGAATAGTTGGGGGGGAGAGGAATTATGGGATGTATGGTGGGAGGGACTGGGAAAGGGGAAAGCCTTTGGAATGTAAACATAGAATATAGAAAATAAAAATTAAAAAACTATACTAAAAGCAAAGAATCCTAATTTTATAAATTCTAAATGTGTCTGCTTCCTTCTACAAACAAACATCAACTATACTGTTAGAGAATAAGGTTGTGTTCTAAGGGAATTTCTGTATTCCAGCAAGATGCTAAATGTGTATTGTACCAGATAGGTCACACAGATCTAGAAGGCCTTTGGATGTGAACCCTTGTGAGAGCAGCCTTTTTCTGAATTAAAATTCCTCCACAATCACAAAGATACACATAGGAAACTGTATTGCCAAACTTTTCCTTAGACAAGTTTTATACTTACCAGTATATAGAATATGAGCTATTAAAAAGAAATGAATGATCTTGTAATTATTAAATTATCAGAATAATGAAGGACTAGATATTAGGTTAAACATTAGTTGAATAGTATGGAAATGCATTTGCTTGACTGTTTATATTGAAAAATAAGCAAAAGAGAACTATAACTCTATTTTCCCAATGGAAACTTTCTTACAAAATATGCTCCTGCCATTGATTTCAACCCGGAATATTCCAATATTTCCTGATGATAAATATACATGTTAATATTAAGAGGGAAAGGGAATCTTCCCTGCTCTCTGTGCCCTCTAGGCCAAGACAAGCTGTCCTGTGTCTCATCAATTTGGGAACATTGTGCCTTCATTCTAATTGAATTCTGGAAACTCTTAGTTTCTTTTATTTCTTTCCAAACCCAGAGAATTGATCAATATCCAGGAGTCTGTAGTCTTCCTGGTGTTTCTATTGCGGAAATCCTCCATACTCCATGGTTGTCTGATTTGCAAAAAGACTTTCAGTTTTCTTATACTGGTCGAAGCTTTCTCTATGTCTGGCTATATGGTAAATTTTGGAGGAGGATGCATAATGTGCTTAGAAGAAGGTACATTCTTTTGTGTTTGGGTGAAGTATTCTATAGATATCTATTAGGTCCTTTTGATTAATAATGTTCATTAGTGTAATTATTTCTCTGTTTAGTTTTTTTCTGGAAGTTCTGGCAGTTTATGAGAGTGGGTGTTGAAGTCTCGCACTATTAATGTGTGGAGTTTGGTGTACTATTTAAGCTTTATTTCATTGGGAACTGTGGTTACCCTTGTGGTTGTGGCATAGATGTTCAGAATTGAGATATCATCTTGGTAGTATTTTCATTTTATGTGTATGAAGTGTCCTTCTCTGTCTCTTAATTTTACTTGATTTAGTTTTTATTGTTGCTGTCAGACAACAAATTTTGTTGTCTGATTAATTTTAGTTGAATGTGGGAGGAGGTGACCAGTAGTGAGCAGGATGTAAAGTGAATATGTGTTAAAATATTAAAAAATAGTGAGAGGGAAACTTCATCCACATGATTAACAACTCCATCAACAATACCTTTATCCAACAAAATGTATTGTTGAGATACACTGAGATTTTACCATTCAGAAATGATTTTTAAATGTCTATACTCACATTTTACTATACCTTACTTGGTGTCTATCTATTACATTGAGAAAAAAACTAAATTGAAAGGCACACAAATTTTAATGGAAATGGAATTATTTTTCATATTCAAGTGATGTTGTAAAGTATGTGGAATATAGAAGGATTATTTATAAAAATTAAAGGAAGTCATAATTGACCAAGCTACTCCACAATCATTGTATTACCTATCACACCCAAGACCCTTACATCATTGTGGAAGATAGGATGGAAAGACTGCTAGAGCCAAAGGAGTGCCATGAAAGTCTATACTCTGGGCATGCTATTGCTATTGCACCCATGAACTAATGATTAATGTGGCTATTCCTCTAGATCTCTAGAATATCAATCCAATTAAAAATTCTTCATTGATAATAGCCAGAAGCTGGAAAGATCCCAGATGTCACTCAATGGAGGAATGCATACAAAAATGTGGTATATATACACAATGGAGTACTATTCAGTCATTACAAACAATGAATTCATGAAATTCTTAGACAAATGGATGGAGCTGGAGAAAATTATACTAAGTGAGGTAACCCAGTCTCAAAAGAATACTCATTGTATGCACTCACTGATAAGTGTATATTAGCCTAGAATCTTGGAATATCCAAGACACAATCCACATATCAAGTGATGTCCAAGAAGAAGGAAGGAGTGGCCCCTGGTTCTGGAAAGGTTCAGTGCATCAGTGTAGGGGAATACCAGAACAGGGAAGTGGGAATGGGTGGATGGGAGGGGGAGGGAAAAGGGCATATCAAAATTTTGGGGAGTGGGGATCCAGGAAAGGGAAAATCATTTGAAATGTAAATAAAGAATATATTGAATAAAAAATGAATAAAAAAATCTTCATTGAATGTAAAGTGAATCTTGATGCCACCACCTCTACCTGAGGGTTTGATGATTGTTGTATGAGCAGTTTTTCCTCCATCTACATCTGTCCCACAGGGGTGCACCAGTTGCAGAGCACATAAGAGGGCAATGGATCTAATGACACTGAAATTACAGATATGTTTTAGGTATCATATGGCTACTGAGAATTGAATCCCAGTCTTCAGTAATAACAGGCAGTGTTCTTAATAACTGACTCCAAACATGGTGTTGTAAATCTGGAAAAGCATGTCATAGGCCTTAGTGCCAAAACTACAGCTCTTCTTACTAAATGAACATGTGATGCTTATCTAAATACCCTCTAGAATCTTACATTTATAACTATAGATTGCTGCTGTCATTGATTATCACAGAAGGTTAATTTTACAGTGGGCAAAGATTAACACACGAAAATTATAATTAGACAATGATTTTAAGAATTATAGCAGAATTCTCTTTCCTAAATGTTAAATCCAAACCACCCACTCAAAGGCTCAAGGGAAGTTAAGAAAAAGTAGAGTAGAAAAATCATAAAACCTATATTGGAGACCTGGATTATTAGTAAAGAATATATACTGGTCTTGAGAAGGAGATGAGTTCAATTTCTAGACCCTGTTAAGTGTGTCAACTGCCTGTAACTTCAGATGCAGGGAATTCAACACCCACTTCTGACCTTAATCAACACTTTACACATACACTCAGATATGCACCCATACATGCACATATATTTAAATGATTATAAATAAAGCCTTTTAAACAATAGAGGGTCTATAGGAAAGGTAGAGACATGTAGAAAGTTCCCTTTGGGGCATAAAAAGGTCATTGCATTCTCGGTATTTGAACAGTTCTGTTTAATGACCCAAGACCTACACAGAATAAAAGCCATAAACTCAAAACCATGGAGAATGGAAGGGTTAAAAGGTCCTGCTTCTACTGGTAGGTACTGATAACCACTGAAGGAAGAGTGCTTTTGTTCAGCCGTGCAGAGAGTGGAAGGGTACTAATGTTTCTGCAAATAATTCTGTAATCTTTGTTATTTTATAAATAATACTTACTAAATTCATTGACTCACAATTTCTGAAAGTCATTAGAATATAAGTAAGTATAATTTGGAAGAGAAAGGGGAACAACAAAAGTGATACAGGAACAGGACTAGGTAATAGGAGATAAATAAATGCAACACACACACACACGCGTGTGTGTGTGTGTGTATATATATATATGTATATAATACATATGGTAACATGTATTCTATTTGTAAATTAGTTATTGTACTTAATGTGTGCTGTCTGCTTGGATATGTTAAAATTTGGAATTTTCTTCTCTTGTCTCTTAGGAAATAGTCTGGAATGTAGAATATATTCGTTTTAAATGCTAATTTGACCTGTCAAAAAAGAAACAAAAGACACTAAAAACTTACAACAAGGGGCTGGAGAGATGGCTAAGTGGTTAAGAGCACCGACTGCTCTACTGAAGGTCCTGAGTTCAAATCCCAGCAACCACGTGGTGGCTCACAACCATCTGTAACGAGATCTGACTCCCTCTTCTGGAGTGTCTGAAGACAGCTATAGTGTACTCACATAAAATAAATAATTCTTTAAAAAGTTACAACAATATTATAATAAAATATTTTATACACACATGAAATAATGAAAATATAAAAATATAAATTACTATCATTAGTCATGTGAACATGATAATTCAGTGCTTACACACATAATTTAAAATATATACAAATAAATCTTTAGTGATAAATCAATTAAAAAAGAAATAAGTGATATAAAAAATTCAGTGTGATGGTGCTATGTGCTTTAATCTCAGTATGCTGGAAGGAGATGCAGGTAGAAACTGTGAGTTTATCATCAGCCTATTGTACAAGTACGTTTTAAGCCTGGCAGAGATACTTTTAAGATAGTGTTTGAAAAAAATTAGCATGACTTTCTAACAAAAACAATAATGAAAGAAACATACATCAAACAAAATATATTATAAACATTTAAAAATAAATTCTCTATATTACAAATACACAATCAAGATTATTATGAATGGAGAAAAATTCAAGTAATACCATTAAATTAAATTAAAAAGAAGAGAGTGAGAGAGGGGTATCCACCATCCCCAATCTTTTTCATTATAGTGCTCTATATCTATATTTATGTGTATGTATATATGCATATATATGTGTATGTATATGTATATATAAGAAATGGAGATATAACATTTATATAAGGTGCACACACATATATGTACTACTACTAAGTACATACATACATACATACATTTAAAGGAATACTTTTTAACTGAAAAGTGATTTGAAACCATGTAGTTAAATGAAGGCAACTAGAAAGTACTATATTAAGTGAGATAACCCAAACCCACACAGAGACATACCACATATTCTTTCATATATGTGGTTCCTAGACCTGAAAATTCAGATGCGAGTATACAATAAAGAGTAACCACCGAAAGTAGAAGAGTAGAAGGGACCATAGCAAGGGAATCTCCCAGGATGAAATTAACAAAGTATATGGTTCACATGTAATATGAATAAATTGAATAAGTGAAAGAGAATTTTAATTGGAGAGAAGAGAATAGCGAAACTACAGAGAATAGCAAAAAGGAGGAATAAATAACATTGAAAATACTTGAAAGAGACCTAGGTACACCATGTGTTTTGGACATAGGATTAAGAGGATTTGAAATGTAACTGACCCCCAAAGAGTGGATACTAGTTTTAATTGTATGAGAAAGGTAATATAAAATATTCTAAGGGGAGGAAGCAATCAGTAGACCCAACCTGATATAATACCTATGAAACATAACAAATACTATCAAAGTAAAATATTCTAAAAGTAAAATAATGGCATTAATATCTTGGTAGTAATCAATAGCTTACCAGTTGTACTCAAGGCCTGCTCAAAGTAGAGAAATACTTAATGCTACTGGAAACCTAGCTAAATATGTGTGGCTATTGAGGACATGGATTCTAGAATTGATCCTACTATCATCACTCTTTCAGTGCAATATGCTTTGTAGCCATCTTCCAAGTTTTTCACTAGATCCACAGAAAAGTATAGATCTCAATCCTTGTCAAGAAGTTTCTTTTGAAATGTAAAGTGGCAATTACAGAAAGCCACAGCTAGTCATTATGGAGAGGAATAATTTTCACACTGCTCTCCTACCTAACTGATAACATCATAACAGAGTTCCTTCCCCTAAAGCTAATAGAACATTGTAGATGTATGGCCAGAGTTTAAATAGCTAGAAGTGTTTTTTTGTGAGATTTTGCCTTTTAGCTATACCTGGGAAGCTACACAATGAAATATTAACAAGATCATTGCCTAAACAAGACCTGAACACTTTCAACAAATGGCGATGTAGGGAAAATGTTAGTGGGACATCTAGAGGAAGAGCTAGAGAGGGAAAATCAGTCTTCTCCTGAGATTCATCCCTGATTGGTTGTTGAATGCTGAGGAATCATCCCTAAACATACATATGCTGGCAACATTGAACAGTCTAATCAAGTTGTACTCATGTGTCTTTTCATGTATATTTATGTGTAGCTAGTTAAAGAGTTATACATGTTTCATTCAGATACTTGAAAAGCAAAGGCAGGGTGATTTACATGAGCCTTAGAAAAGTATGATCTAGAAAGTAAATTACAGAATAGCTATGGCATATATTGGCACTTGTTCAAAAAAAGAAAGGAAAATGAAAGGAAATGAAGATGAGTGTGTAAATTTGGAAGCAAGTTTAGTTGGGAATATGAGGGGAGTGAGCAGGAAAAAATAAATGATATGAATGTAATTTAATTAAAATGTACAAATTGTCATGCTAACTCTTTATATTAAAATGTATGTATTTGAGTAACGCTAACATTTTTAGATAACTACTTATCTCTGTCATCAAAGAAAACTGTGAAAGCTGGCTTTGAATACAAACACTGACACTAATAAAGAATAAAAACACACTTCTAAAATAACTACATATACATACATATGCACATACTTATACACATATATATGTATATATTTGTACATATATACATAGACTAGCAAATCCCAAAGGGGATCAGAAAACACTTCGTTATCAGAAAACACCTTAGTTGTGAATACCAGTTTTCCTTGGGTAATATGATGTGACATAAAAATACAGAGACAATAGAGACATGTCTTTGGTCTGAGGCAGCAAAACTGCTAAAACGAACTACTGACTTCTGCTCTGTGATCTTGTTTGTTTATCTTCCCTGCTGATAAGTGTCACATCTTCACTTCTACTTGGTTAGATAGTAAGTTCAGTCCCCTTTAAGCAATAGCTAGAGGCTATAGGTGCAAGCTAATTAAAGGAGATTTTCATTTATCTCTGACAATTTTTCCTTCAGGAAGGTTGAGCTCCCCTACTCCCCAACACAATAGCAGAAAGACACACAGAACTCTTGTACATTGTTGGAAAATTTTGATGACATCATTAGAATTTCAAAATAAAATGTTTGTTGGTATGAAATGTGAACCATGAGCAAGATTAATCTACTTCTGTGCAACATCACCAAATTTCATAGGAAAACTTTTAAATGAATGCTCACATTTTATTTTTTTACTTTCTGATATTAAAATTACACCCTTTTTTACATATACCTCTTCCTTCTCTTTTTCCTATTCATTCATGTTTTGTACTAAATGTTATTGCATGCATATATGCATATAAATACACTTATATCTTATATCTGTATATCTGTATACACACACATATACACACATTATATATATATATAATGTTCCTAGATATGAACCTGTTCAGTAGGTGCAATGTTTGCAGTTTGAAAAACTAAATACCTACCAGTCGATTTGTGAAGATTGAATAACATTCTTTCACTAATACCTTCTTGATCATGTCTGGCTCTGTGATGACCAGAACAGGGGTCATACCCTCATATAGCCTGTATTGGGAAAACAGAGATGATTATAACACTTTGATCCTGAACTGTGAAATAAATTTTGATCTTCTGTAAGAACAATTGTTCTTCACTAGTGAGCTATCTCTACAGCCCCTAAGTACATACTATTAACAACTGACAAGTGATAAAATTTGCAAGGAACTCTTCCTTTGGGACCATTAGAAATGTAGACCAGTTCAGTAGCATTGAAGAGGGATAGATTCTTTCCTGTCCCTTTTGCCCTGGCCACTTGTGGTGAGCTGAGTGCAAGAGCCAGCATCTGCTGGGGTCATGAGAACAGAAATTCTTCCCCCAGTGGTGTGTGCATAAGAGATCTGTCAGGCAGACCTTTTCATATACCTCTCAGGTCCAGATGCAGGACTCTAAATTGGCCCAACCTGACGCTGACTTGTCCTTGAACTGGTGGAGTGCATGATTAAGCCAGTCTTATAGATGCCCCCCCACAGGTTCTTCAGGATACTAGATAATGACAGAATAATTGAGAGGTATAGCAGTGAGGTTCCAGCATAAGTCAGAGGACTAGAACCAGAACAATTATTCATTACAATGAACATTTTCAAACAAATAATTGTGGACAAAATTGTATATTATGTGACTTATTCTGACTCATAAATGTTCCAAAATGAGACTTTATTATTTTTTTCTGTTGGGAGGAGGTTGCAATGGTGGAGGGTGGGCACAAGGAGAGAGGTTGCTGAGTAGAATTGGGGTGTATGATATGATAAGAAAATCAGAAGGAACCCCTAAAAAGAGACAACCAGTACAGATTGCCCATGGCATTGGAACATATAGTTCTTTTTTAATCATGCCAAAGCAACTGGCTTTGTGATTACTACTGAGATTTCTGATGATGAATAAATGAGATGAAGAATTAGAACCTCATCTACCTTGCTTGTGACATACAGAACATTGATGTCACTCCTCAGAAACTAACCAAATTACAAGCACTTCTCCTAGGGAGGTTCTGCTGCCATTGACTCAGTTATCAGACAAAATAATGAATGAAGTGAGCCTAGAAGGCAGTAGCATGATTTAACATGTACTATACTTGTATAGTGAGTAGTATGTGTTGTGAGAAAATATACATATACATTCCTGTTAAATAGTCACTATCTTGTAAAACAAATGCAATAAAAATGGAAGAAAGAGAAATTTCAGCTAAGTGTGATGCCATTGACTTCTAAGACAAGTAGCTAGGAGGTAGACACAGAAAACAGTGATATATGGGCTATAGAAACTTTTATTTGTCTTGGAAATGTTGAGACCTAGTCTCAAAAAATAATTAGAGAGATCCCAGGATGCTTCATGGAAAGAATTACAGGCAAGTAAATTATCCTGAGAATGAGAGAAGTAGTCTTCTCCAGGGAAGAACACATCAACTGATTACCCAATTCCATGTAGTCAGACAATAACACATACATATAATTAATACTATACAGACTGAGCAAGTGGTGATTATAAATATACATTCATTTGCACATACAAAGTATATATTTGAAGTGAGGAAAGGGAAAGGAGGAAGGAAGCAATTATAACTTTCAGCAAAATATGAAGTAATAACTAAGAAAAACACATTGTATTGATACTGAAAATTAAACAAAATAATAGCTATAGATAGGGCAATTTTCAGAAGGCCCTGTACTTTGTCTGGGTATCACAACAGTATAGACATAATGGTTTTAGGTTTACCCTCAGTTATTCAAATACTGACTTTTCTGCCCTCATAACTTGTTTCAATGCAGACATGGAACTGTAATGCTCATAACAGGAATCTCCTTCTCTAGTTTGTGTAAACAGTTCTTACCATTTATTTTTTGACTTGTCAAAAAATACTAATCATCCACTACTAATCACACTAGTCTGGCTGGGAAGAATAGAGAATAGTACAGGATGTCTACCAGCCATAGAATGGAGAGAGTGAGATAGAATGTTTCAGATTAACTGCCAGGATTGAGGAACTGGAGCCATGAAGAAGTCGTTCAAAGAGCCAGATTAATAATAATATGCAAGTATCATGGAATGCGAGTGGGGGGAAGTTAGATCACATAGAAGAAAAAGTCAGATCATTTAAGTGCTCAGCTGATGAAGTATAGTTTTGAATAAATGCATTATGTTCAGTGTAGTTATTGGAGAATAGCTTAAGGTAAAGAAATATAGCTGCCCTATTAATTCACCATTTACATTTATATTATGGATAATTCATTTACATAATAGGGCTGGCACAGGTTAAGAGGCACAGATGAGGTAATCCAGGGTAAGAGCACGAGAGAGCTATTCCTGGCACTCCTGATGTGAAATGCTGTGAATGTCAAAAGAGCTGGGGGGGGGTGTCATGAAAACACGTGAGCTGGCCATGTTTCTCAATGGACACAGTGTTCAGGAGAGCAGACCTTTGTAGGTCTAATCGTGCACTGTGTGAAAGTTATCCTTGTGTTTTTCAAATGTTAAGTTCTCTGTCCTCATATCTTACTTCAATCTGGGCATGGAATTCTAATGCTTATGTTAATAATTCATGACTCAAATTTTTATCTTACCATATTTTCTCTGGTCTGTCAATAAAAGCTGATCACCCAAGTGGTGTACAGAAAGAGAAAGAGGAAGAGAGATTCAGACTGAAACACAAGGAGAATTGAGGAAGGGGTTCATGAGAGTTCAGCAGAAGCATGGAAGGCTCTAAATTAAAGTGTTATACAGAATTTGGCTTGAAGGTCTCCAGATTCATTTAAAGGAATAAGATAGATAAATTCACTTCCCAGGAATTGGGATAAAGCTTTAAAATAAACCTTGGCCTTTCTGTGTCATTATTGGGGAACTAGCTTGGCTTAAGAAAAATATCCATCATATTAATTTACACCTTACATTTATTTATATTAAAATTAACAATAGAGGCATTACACCTAACTTGACCAGCAATGTTCTAATTACAACAGTGAACTACAACATACTACTGGAGCTGATGCAGGGTAGTCTTTCAGACACTTTAAAATAGGTAAATGCAATATTGCCTGCAGCTTCCCATCCAGCTGGTGGTGGGGAAGCCGGACCTAGCCAGCGTGCCAGGTGCTCAGACCCAGCCAGCAGCGGAACCAGGTACCCGAGACAGCCAGAGTTTAAGACCTTCGGGGACTCAGGCCTGGAGTGGGAGTTGGGCACAGAGTAGCGGCTGTGCTCTGCACTCGCGGGGCGGATCCGGAGCTCCCTGCAGGCAGCTGCCATATTGCCTGCACCTTTCCATCCAGCTGGTGGTGGGGAAGCCAGACCCAGCCAGCGTGCCAGGTGCTCAGACCCAGCCGGAGGCGGAACCAGCCTCCCATCCAGCCGGTGGTTGGGAAGCCGGACCCAGCCAGCTTCCCAGCAGCTTGGGACCAGCAGGCGGAACCAGATAACTGAGATATCCCAAATTTAAGACCCCTGGGGAAACAGGATAACAGACAGCAAACCCTGAGCAGGAGCAGTGCAGATAGCCGCCCAACAGGCGGAACCAAGTACCTGGGATATCCTGAGTTTAAGACCTCGGGGGGCTCAGGCCACCTGTCAGCAATCTGTGAGCAAGAGCCCTGCAGGACAGTGGTTCAGGTATCCCAGTCGCTGGGAAATAGCCTTAGGACCCCACAGGAGGGTCAAGTACCAGCTAGTATCTACAGGACCAACTAACACCAGAGTTAACCAGATGTCAAAAGGCAAACGTAAGATTGCTACTAACAGAAATCAAGGCAGTATGGCGGCATCCGAACCCAGTTCCCCAACAGCAATAAATATTGGATACTCCGAAACACCAGAAAAACAAGACTCAGATCTAAAATCACTGGTCAGGTTGCTGATAGAGGAACACTTAGATAAATCTCTTAAAGTAATACATAAGAAAATAGATCAAAAGCTAGAAGCCATTACAATGCAAACACAATTAAATCCCAGATATCTCAACACACCAGAAAAACAAGACTCAGATCTAAAATCACTGGTAAAGATGCAGATTGAGGATCACTTAGATAAATTTCTTAAAGTAATAGAGGAGAAAATACATCAAAAGCTAGAATCCCATACAAGGCAGACACAAAAATCACTTAAAGAAATCCAGGAGAATATAGAGCAAAAAATGAATCCCAATAAGGGGGAGAAACAAAAATCACTTAAAGAAATACAAGAGAACATGGGTCAACGAGTAGAACTCATAAAAGAGGAAACACAAAAATCCCTTAAAGAATTACAGGAAAACACAAACAAGCAACTGAAAGATCTGAGCAAAACCATACAAAATCTAAAAACAGAAGTAGAAACAACTAATCAATCGCAAAGGGAGACAATGTTGGAGATAGAAAACCTTGGGAAAAAACAGGAGTCATAGATGCAAATATCAACAATAGAATACAAGAGATAGAAGACAGAATCTCAGATGCTGAAGATACCATAGGAACCATGGATTCAACAATTAAAGAAAATGCAAAATGCAAAAAGTTGGTAACCCAAAACATTCAGGAAATCCAGGACACAATGAGAAGACCAAACCTAAGGATTATAGGGATAAATGAGAATGAAGATCTACAACTTAAAGGGCCAGCAAATATCTTCTACAAAATTATGGAAGAAAACTTCCCCAACCTAAAGAGAGAGATGCCCATGAATATACAAGAAGCCTATAGAACCCCAAATAGACAGGACCAGAACAGAAATACTTCCCGTCACATAATAATCAAAACCCCAAATGTACTAAACAAAGAAAGAATATTAAAGGCAGTAAGAGAAA
Source organism: Apodemus agrarius (assembly GCA_964023405.1). NCBI lineage: Eukaryota > Metazoa > Chordata > Mammalia > Rodentia > Muridae > Apodemus > Apodemus agrarius. The sequence continues at coordinate 30,159,718 of OZ030028.1, forward strand.
AAGGACAAGTAACATATAAAGGAAGACCTATCAGAATTACACTAGACTTCTCACCTGAGACCATGAAAGCTAGAAGATCCTGGGCAGACCTCATGCAGACCCTAAGAGAACACAAACTTCAGCCAAGACTACTATACCCAGCAAAACTCTCAATTGCCATAGATGGGGAAACCAAGATATTCCACGAAAAACCCAAATTTGCAAGATACTTATCTACAAACCCAGCCCTACAAAGGATAATAGGGGAAAAATATCAACACAAGGGGGGAAACAACACCCCAGAAGAAACAAGATAGAAACCCCATCTCATCCAACCAAAAAGAAGAGAACCACTCAAATACAAATAATAATAATAATGCCCAAAATGTCAGGAAGTAATAATTACTATTCCTTAATATCTCTTAATATCAATGGACTCAATTCCCCAATAAAAAAGACACAGACTAACAGACTGGATACGGAAAGAGGACCCTACATTTTGCTGCATACAGGAAACATATCTCAGTGTCAAAGACAAAAACCACCTTAGAGTAAAAGGCTGGAAGACAGTTTTACAAGCAAATGGCCCCAGGAAACAAGCCGGAGTAGCCATTCTAATATCAGATAAAATTGACTTTCAACCTAAAGTCATCAAAAGAGACACAGAAGGTGACTTCCTGCTTGTCAAAGGGAAAATCCACCAAGAAGAATTCTCAGTACTGAACATCTATGCGCCAAATGTAAGGGCACCCTCATTCATAAAAGAAACTTTACTAAAGCTTAAAGCACACATCGCACCTAACACAATGATTGTAGGTGACTTCAACACTCCACTCTCCTCAATGGACCGATCAGGAAAGCAGAAATTAAGTAGGGATACAGTGAAACTAATTGAAGCTTTGGACCAATTGGATTTAACAGATATATATAGAACATTTCACCCTAAAGCAAAAGAGTATACCTTTTTCTCAGCACCGCACGGTACCTTCTCAAAAATTGATCATATAATTGGTCACAAGACAGAACTCAACAAATACAAGAAGACCGAACTAATCCCAGGCCTCCTATCAGATCACTATGGAGTAAAAGTGGTCTTCAATAGCAAGAAGAACAACAGAAAGCCCACATACACATGGAAACTGAACAATACTCTACTCAATGACGCCCTGGTAAAGGAAGAAATAAAGAAAGAAATCAAAGACTTTTTAGACTTCAATGAAAATGAAGGTATGACCTACCCAAATCTCTGGGACACAATGAAAGCAGTGCTAAGAGGAAAACTCATAGCCCTGAGTGCCTTCAAAAAGAAACTGGAGAGAGCATACACTAGCAACTTAACAGCACACCTGAAGGCCCTGAAACAAAAAGAAGCTAACTCACCCAGGAGGAGTAGAAGAGAGGAAATCATCAAACTAAGGGCTGAAATCAATCAAGCAGAAACAAAGAGAACCATACAAAGAATCAACAAAACCAAGAGCTGGTTCTTCGAGAAAATCAACAAGATAGATAAACCCTTAGCTAGACTAACCAAAGGCACAGAGATAGTATCCAAATTAACAAAATTAAAAATGAAAAGGGGGATATAACAACAGAAACAGAGGAAATTCAAAAGATCATCAGATCCTACTACAAAGGCCTATACTCAAAACAACTGGAGAATCTGGAGGAAATGGACAATTTCCTAGACAGATACCAAATACCAAAATTAAATCAGCATCAAGTAGATCAGCTAAACAGTCCCATAACCCTTAAAGAAATACAAGGGGTTATAGAAAGCCTCCCAACCAAGAAAAGTACGGGACCAGATGGTTTTAGTGCAGAATTCTACCAGACCTTCAAAGAAGACTTAACACCAATACTCTTCAAACAATTCCACAAAATAGAGACAGAAGGGACACTGCCCAACTCGTTCTTCGAAACCACAATTACGCTGATACCTAAACCACAAAAAGATCCAACAAAGAAAGAGAACTACAGGCCAATTTCTCTTATGAATATTGATGCAAAAATACAAAATAAAATTCTTGCCAACCGAATCCAAGAGCATATCAAAACGATCATTCACCATGATCAAGTAGGCTTCATTCCAGGGATGCAGGGATGGTTCAATATACGGAAATCCATCAATGTAATCCACTACATAAACAAACTAAAAGAAAAAACCACATGGTCATCTCATTAGATACTGAAAAAGCATTTGACAATATTCAGCATCCTTTCATGCTAAAAGTCTTGGAAAGAGCAGGAATTCAAGGCCCATACCTAAACATAGTAAAAGCAATCTACAGCAAACCAGTAGCCAACATCAAAATAAATGGAGAGAAACTTGAAGCAATCCCACTAAAATCAGGGACTAGACAAGGCTGCCCTCTCTCTCCATATCTTTTCCATATAGTACTTGAAGTTCTAGCGAGAGCAATTAGACAACATAAGGAAGTCAAAGGGATACAAATTGGAAAGGAAGAAGGCAAAGTATCATTATTCGCAGATGATATGATAGTCTACTTAAGCGATCCAAAAAACTCCACCAGAGAACTTCTACAGCTGATAAACAACTTCAGCAAAGTGGCTGGTTATAAAATTAACTCAAGCAAATCAATAGCCTTCTTGTCCTCAAAGGACAAGCAGGCTGAGAAAGAAGTTAGGGAAATAACACCCTTCACAATAGCCACAAACAACATAAAGTACCTTGGCGTAACTCTAACCAAACAAGTGAAAGATCTGTATGACAGGAACTTCAAGTCCCTGAAGAAAGAAATCGAAGAAGACCTCAGAAGATGGAAAAATATTTCTTGCTCCTGGATTGGCAGGATCAATATAGTAAAAATGGCCATCTTGCCAAAAGCAATCTACAGATTCAATGCAATCCCCATCAAAATCCCAAATCAATTCTTCATAGATCTAGACAGAGCAATTCTCAAATTCATCTGGAGCAACAAAAAACCCAGGATAGCTAAAACTATTCGCAACAATAAAAGGACTTCTGGGGGAATCAATATCCCTGACCTCAAGCAGTACTACAAAGCAATTGTGTTAAAAACTGCATGGTATTGGTACAGCAACAGGCAGGTAGATCAATGGAATAGGATTGAAGACCCAGAAATTAACCCACAGACTTATGGTCACTTGATCTTTGATAAAGGAGCCACAACCATCCAGTGGAAAAAAGATAGCCTTTTCAACAAATGGTGCTGGTTCAACTGGAGGTCAACATGCAGAAGAATGTGAATTGACCCACTCTTATCTCCTTGTAGTAAGATCAACTCCAAGTGGATCAAGGACCTCCACATAAAACCAGACACACTGAAACTATTAGAAAAGAAACTTGGGAAGACCCTGGAGGACATGGGCACAAGGGTAAAGTTCCTGAACAGAACACCAACAGCTTATGCTGTATGATCAAGAATTGACAAATGGGACCTCATAACATTACAAAGTTTCTCTTAGGCAAAGGACACTGTCAGAAGGACACAACGGCAACCAACAACGTGGGAAATGATCTTCACCAACCCCACATCCGACAGAGGGCTAATATCCAATATATACAAAGAACTCAAGAAGTTAGACCCCAAAGAACCAAATAACCCTATCAAAAAATGGGGTACAGAGCTAAACAAAGAATTTTCACCAGAAGAAATTCGGATGGCCGAGAAACACCTTAAGAGATGTTCAACATCATTAGTCATCAGGGAAATGCAAATCAAAATAACCCTGAGATTCCACCTCACTCCAGTCAGAATGGCTAAGATTAAAAACTCGAGAGACAACAAGTGCTGGCGAGGATGTGGAGAAAGAGGAACACTCCTCCACTGTTGGTGGGATTGCAAAATGGTAAAACCGCTCTGGAAATCAGTTTGGCGGTTCCTCAGAAAATTGGGCATGTCACTTCCAGAGGACCCTGGCATACCACTCCTGGGCATATACCCAGAGGATTCCTCTGCATACAACAAAGACACATGCTCCACTATGTTTATAGCAGCCTTGTTTATAATAGCCAGAAATTGGAAGGAGCCCAGATATCCCTCAAAAGAGGAATGGATACAGAAAATGTGGTATATTTATACAATGGAGTACTACTCAGCAATTAAAAATAATGAACTCACGCAATTTGTAGGTAAATGGTTAGATCTGGAAACTATCATCCTAAGTGAGCTAACCCAATCACAAAAGAATACACACGAAATGCAATCACTGATAAGTGGATATTAATGAGCCCAGAAGCCCTAAATACTCAAGGCACAATTAGCAAGTCAAGTGACTCTCAAGAAGAAAAAAAGGAGAGGACCCTGGGCCTGTAAAGATTGGATCCAGTATTGTAGACCCAGAACAGAGAAATCGTGGGGGGGGGAATGAGTGTGGAATAGAATGGGGGGGAGAGGAATTATGGGACATATGGTGGGGGGTAACTGGGAAAGGGGAAAGACTTTGGAATGTAAACATGGAATATAGAAAATAAAAATTAAAAAAAAATAGGCAAATGCCTCCCAAGATACTCTGGGCTGGCCAAGTCTTCATACAGATTGGTTTCACATCTTAGCAAAATGACATATTAGATATTTAAAAACTACTTACCCCCACATATCACCATACTTTTTTCGGAATTCTACATCACATTTCCACATTCCCTGGGAAAATAATTGAATAGGTTATTATTTTTATACATATTTGGCCCCTAAATGAGAATCAAATGACTCAGTCATTAGGCTCATTGTATAAAATTCCTAACTTGGAAGTAATAGAAATCCTACAGAGTTCTTTGAGACACTTCAGAAAAAATATTCATGATTGTTTCTGAGTATTGTACATTCCCAAATTTTTCCTTCTCTAATAAAAGTACAGTGACAACTGCTTTAATCTATGGCAGTTTCTTTGGGTATGCTTTAACTGTGAAATCCTGAAATACACTAGTCTATCACATCTTGATGCATGATGGCATCAAGAATCAGGGAGACTGACAGGAATTTTCAAATCTGTTTGCTTCTTACTGCGTATTGCCCCTTCACTCAACCAATTATGTCTCTAGGATATTATATAATCATTAAAATTAAAACAACATCAATGCCTACAGCATACTAGATTTACAGTAGCAATGAAGTAGAGGCAAAAGGGTTTGCCTTCTACTGCCTCTGTTTAACATCAAAAGATGAGGTGTTCTTTCCTGACATAAGGGAAACAAAGTCAAAAGCTCTATCTGAACTGTTACCACTGAACCCTGGGCATTAGGGGGAATCAATGTAGTCATTAAGTCATTATTATAACATTTTTGAGACAAAATCCTATGTAGCTCAGTCTGACTCAATCTCTGTGTATATAAAAATGAACTTGAATTCATTCTCCTCTTAATTGTTGGTATTATAGGTGTGTGGCATCATCCTCTAGTTTATATGGTGCTGGGATCTCGCTTAGGTAATTGTCTGTTCTAGGCAAGCAATATACAGGAGGGATTTCCATCTTCAGCCACTCTGATTTTCAATTGCATGAAAGTATGTGTCTGGTAGATGATAAAGCCCAGCCTGTAGAGTACTTCCCCTGTGTTTAGAGCTATTCTGAGCCAAGGCATGCTCAGAAACCCTAAAAAAAGAACAAAAAGATCATTACATCTGTGTCTTTGTACACAAGCAGTCTTCCTAAGTTATAGTCTAGAGATAGATAAAGTGCATTACAAAAGTGAAAGGTATTTTCAAAGTGATCTGACTTTTTCTGGGCTGTCAGAATGGCAGATGTCTCTGAAGTATCCTAAGTTCTTTGCCAGAATTTTTTGACTTAGCTCTGTGGTGACCTTGGTCATGTCCCCCTTCATGTAGCATGTAAGAAGGTAGGCTTCTTAACAAATTTCCAACATAAGTCATTTTATAGAAGACATCATGTTCACAGCTATGCATCCTCTTTATTTCTCATACATGATTCTTTCCGTAATCATCACACCATCATGCTCTATGGGAATCCTCATTCCTTCTAATTGACATATGTGTTCCTCAATTTGAGCCCTGATATTAGTAGAAATAATATATGTAAAATGTCAGACTTGTGTGTCTGTAAAACAGAAAGCATGGTGGAATCACTAAGAGGAAGGATAGGACAAAAAATTCTAAACAGCAATCTCTTTTCCTACATAGACGTCATTTGTTTGTACTTGGACATTCTTGGGATGCATTTCGATGGTACTTCCATAAATTTCCTACTTTTGTTCAAAAATACGCAATTGGTTCCCTAAAGATTTTGTGAATTTAAAGACATGAGAATATATAGGTGAATGTTTAAAGAAAGAATATTACCCATAAGGGCCAGGAGAGATTCCCACGAATGGGTTTGTATTATAGAATTTCATACAACATTGTTTACACTTGTCGCATAGATATGTTTCACTTGTATTTCAACATCTCTGTAGATATAGTCAATCTACTAAAAAAACAAACAAACAAACAAACTCAAAACTGTGGGACAGTAGATAAAACCACAAATATCAAAATAAACATAATAGGCACTGAGGTGTGGAAATTAAAATTTCTTCACTAACATTCACTCCATGACACCTCAGAGGATGGGGAGGAAATTCTTTGTTGCATATGCAATCATAAAACCACCTGAACTGGCTTCTACTTGTTTAAAATGAGCCAAAAGGTTCCCATCTCTGAAATCTCCCTTCAGTTTTAGCCTTCCTTCCCTAGTTTTCAGAATCCCAGGAAGAGAGAATAATAGAAGGTGCTGTGACATGATGTGGCCAATAGGCCCATTTTGTGTCAACAATTTATTGCTCAAAATTTACCCCCGATAAGAAAAATGTACCCATCTCTTATTATTTATTACCTAGTTGATTTACGTTTTGCAGTACCTAGAGAATATTTAATTACTCAACTATTTCTCACTATCTAGTTTTACTTACATCATAATCAGATGAAAATTTCCTCAGGTGTATAGGGGAGATACAGCATATTTTAATTTAACTGCCATTTTAAATACAGTGATCTTTGAAGGAAAAACATGTCATTTTAATGGTGCAGAGTTCTGTTGAATAATAATATAAATAGGTACTTGAGAAATTTCACCTAATAAATAAGACTTTACTGGTAATTACTGTATGCCAAACTTATATAAACGAAATGACCCAAAGTTTCTGAAAAAGCTCATATTCTGGCCTGCAAAAATCACATGCTTACAAGTGCTATAACTGTATGATGACATAGTCCCTCCAAGGAAGGCTGCTATAGCATTCTTGGAAATAAAAATGCTTTCTTAACACATTTTCCTTTTTTAAATTTAAATTATTTTATTTGCTTCCATTGAAAATGTTGTCCCTTTCCTACTCCTCCCTCCCTGAATTCTTGAGCCCATGCTCCCTTCCTTGCCTTTGCTTCTAAGATGGTGCTCCCCCACTCATCCACTCCTACCCACCTCACCATTGCCAGTATTACCTTTCCCTGGGGCATCATGTTTCTATTTTAGTATATATGCTGCCGAAGCCAGCAGAGGGCATCATGTTTCTATAGCATTAGGTCCATCCTCTCCAACTGAGGTCAGACAAGGCACTCCTCTGCTACATATGTGCCATGGGCCACGACTCAGTCGATGTATGCTCTTTGGCTGGTCGCCTAGTCTCTGGGCACTCTGATGAGTTTGGGTTAGTAGATACTGTTGGTCTTTTGTTGGGTTCCCCTCACCTTCACCACCTTCAATCCATTCCCTAATTTTTGCATAGAGATCTCCGACCTCAGTGCAATGTTTGGGTATAAGGATTGGCATGTCTCAGTCAGTTGCTGTTAGAGTCTCACAGAAGAAATTCATCCTAGGTTTCTGTCTCCAAGTACAACATAGCATCAGTAGTGGTATCAAGGTTTGGTCCCTGTGAGTAGGATAGATCAAAAGAAGATCCTGTTACTGGTTAATCATTCCTACAATATGTGCTCAATTTTTTCCTTGCATTTCCTTTAGACAGGAACAATTCTGGGTCAAATATTTTGAATATGGGTGGATGGCCCCATACCTCAACAGAGGACCATGTCTACCTACTGGAGGTGTTCTATTCAGGTTCCAACTTCTCATTATTGAGCTTTTGTCCACGGTCATCCTCTTTGTGTCCTGGAAGCTTCTCATATCCCAGGTCTCTAGGATATTCTAGAGGACCTTTCTGCCCCCCTCATACCCACTGATACATATTTCTATTCACTCTTCTGGCCCTCTGAGCATCTTTAATGTCTCCCACATATCTGTTCCAGCCTCCCTTTCCCCCATTCTCTCTCACTTCACACTTAGTCCTCTACCTCCTTCTGCTGACTGTAATTATTTTGACCCCTTCTAAGTTTGATAGAAGCATTCACATTTGGGCCTTCCTTTTTGTTAAACTTCATAGGGTCTGTAAATTGTATCATGAGTATTCTGTACATTTTGGCTAATGTCCACTTTAGTTTTTGGATAAAATTCCTGAGGAGTCACCAGATTGATTTCCAGGTCGATTTTACCAGTTTTCAATCCCATGAACAAGGGAGGAGTGTTACTCTTTCTCCACATCCTCCCTAATGTACACTGTCACTTGAGTTTTCGATCTCAGCCATTTTGATTGGTGTAAGTGGAATCTCAGAGTTGTTGTGATTTGCATTTCCCTGATGACTAAAGATATTGAACATTTTTTGAAGTGTTTCTCAGCTATTGGACATTCCTGAGTTGAGAATTCTGTTTAGTTCTGTAACCCATGTTTTAGTTGGAGGCAAACTTCTTGAGAACATCATATATTTTGAATATTAGCCCTCTATCAGATATAGGTGTAGTGAAGATCTTTTCCAATAAGTTAGGTTGCCCTTTTGTAATATTGACAGTGTCCTTTTACTGATAGAGCATTGCAATTGCAGGAGGTTCCGTTTATCAATTTTTGATCTTAGAGCCTGAGCCATTGGTGTTCAGTTCACAAAATTTTCCCTGTACCAATATATTTGCAGCTATTTCTTAGTTCTTATTCTATTAGGTTCAGTGTATCTGGATTTTTGTTGAGTTCCTTGATACACTTGGACTTGAACTTTGAGGTGATAAATATGGCTCAATTTGCATTCTTCCACATACAGACCATCAGTTAGTACAGCCCCATTTTTTGAAGATGTCTTCTTTCCTCCCTGTATGGGTATGGAATATTTTTGTCTAAGATAAAGAGTCCATAGTTGTGGGAGTTTATTTCTGGGTCTTCAATTTTATTCTTTTGATTGACTTGTTTCTCTCTGTAATAATACCATGAGGTTTCTAGCACTACTGTTCTGTAGAATTGCTAGAGGTCAGGGATAGTGATTCCCGGAGAAGTTCTTTTATTGTTGAGAATTGTTTTGGTAATCCTGGATTATGTTTTTTCCATATGAAGTTGAGAATTGCCCTTCCATGTCTGTGAAGATTTGTGCTGGAATATTGATGGGAATTGCATTGACTCTGTAGATTGCTTTTGGTCAGATGGCCACTTTTACTATGGAAATTCTCCTGATCCATGAGTATGGGAGGTCTTTCTATCATCCTGTATCTCCTTCAATTTCTTTCTTCAGGAACGTCTAGTTCTGGTTATACAGATCTTTTACTTGCTAGGTTAGTTACACCAATATATTTAATATTATTCTTGTCTATTGTAAAGGGCATTGTTTCCATAATTTCTTTCTTAGCCCATTTATCATTTCTATAAAAGAAGGCTACTGACTTTTGAGTTACTTTAATATACAGCCACTTTGCTGAAGTTGAAGGAATTGTCTAGTAGAATTTTGGCAGTCCACTCTCTTGTTTTCTTGCTCTCTTGCTCCCCCTTGCCCTCTTGCACCCCCTCTCCCCATTCCCTTACTCCTTCTGCTTCTTGGCCAGCCTCTATTCCTCTCCTCTACTTCTCTTTATCTGCCTTTCTTTGCCTCTACTACCCTATTAAACCCCCTCCACATGCCTTAAATAAACTGTATTCTATACTATAAAAAAATTGGGGGGTCATTTATGTATACTATAATATCATCTGTAAATAGTGATATCCTGGCTTGATCCTTTCCAATTTGTATCCTTGATCTGTTTTAGTTTTCTTATTGCTCTGGAAATAACTTAAACTACTATAGTGGATAAATATGGATACAGTGGGTAGCCTTGTCTTGCCCATGATAATAGTAGGATTGCTTCATATTTCTCTCCAATTAACTATATGTTGACTGTTGGTTTGCTGTTTATTGATTTTATTATGTTTAGGTATGTGCCATGAAATCCTGTTCTCTCAAAACTTCCAGCTTTAAGAGGTAGGATATTTTGTCAATTGCTTTTCAAGTTCTACTAAGAAGAACATGTGTTTTTTTCCTTCAGTTTGTTATTATAGTGGAGTAGGTTGATGGACTTTCATGTACTGAACCATTCTTGCATCCCTGAATTGAATCCTACTTGATCATGCTGAATGATTTTTTGATATGTTCTTGCATTTGGTTTAAAAAAATTTATTATTTTTGATTCGATATTCACAAGCAAAATTCGTCTGAAATTCTCTTTCTCTGTTGCGACTTTGTGCCATATAGCTATCAGAGTGACTGTTACCTCATAGAATGAATTAGGTAGTGTTCCTTCTGTTTCTATTTTGTGGAATATTTTGAGGACTATTAGTAATGGCTCCTTTTTATAGGACTGGTAGAATTCTGCCCTGTGCCTTTTTTTTAAATTTGGGATGGTTTTAATGACAGCTTCTATTTCATTAGTTCCTCATAACTAAATAGATATGGTAGTATTTAGATAGTTTACCTGATCTTGATTTCAATTTGGAATATGGTATCTGTCCAGAAAATCATCCATCTCATCTTGATTTTCCATTTTTGTTGAGTATAGGCTTTTGTAGAAAGATATAATTTTTTGAAATTCCTCAGCTTCTATTGCTATATTTCCCAATTAATTTTGTTAATTTGGATACTGTCCTGCACCCATTAGGTAGTTTAGCTATCTTGTTGATTTTCTCAAAGATCCAGCTCTTTGTTTTATTGATTCTTTTTTTTTTCAATTTTTTAATTTATTATTGGATATATTCTATATTTACAATTCATTTCTGTTTTTCTGGTTCCCCACCCCCCAAAGGTCCCACATGCCCTTTTCACTCCCCCTGCTCCCTCATCCACACCTTCCTGCTTCCCTGTTCTTATATTCCCCTACACTGATGCTTTGATCCTTTCCAGCACGAGTGTCCACTCCTTTCTTCTTGTTGGACATCATTTGGTATGTGAATTGTGTCTTTGGTGTCCCAAGATTCTAGGCTAATATCCACTTATCAGTAACTGCATACCATGGGTATTCTTTTGAGACTGGGTTACCTCACTTAGTATGATCTCCATTTCCATCCATTTCTCTAAGAATTTCATGAATTCATTGTTTCTAATGGCTGAATAGTATTCCATTGTGTATATATACCACATTTTTGTATCCATTCCTCTATTGAGGGACATCTGAGTTCTTTCCAGCTTCTGGCTATTATATATAAGGCTGCTATGAACATAGTGGAGCATGTATCATTATTGCATGCTGGGGAATCTTTTGGGTATATTCCCAGGAGTGGTATGGCTGGGTCCTCTGGAAGTATCACGTCCAGTTTTCTGAGGAACCACCAGACTGATTTCCAGAGTGGTTGTACCAGTTTGCAGTCCCACCAGCAGTGGAGGAGTGTTCCTCTTTCTCCACATCCTCGCCAACACCTGATGTCTTCTGAGTTTTTAATCTTAGCCATTCTTACTGATGTGAGGTGAAATCTCAGGGTTGTTTTGATTTGCATTTTTCTAATGACTAATGATGTTGAACATTTTTTAAGGTGTTTCTCAGCCATCCAAATTTCTTCAGGTGAAAAGTCTTTATTTAGCTCTGTATCCCATTTTTGGATAGGGTTATTTGGTTTTCTGGGGTCTAACTTCTTGAGTTCTTTGTATACATTGGATATTAGCCTCTGTTGGATGTGGGGTTGGTGAAGATCTTTTCCCAATTTGTTGGTTGCCGATTTATCCTTTTGACAGTGTCTTTTGCCTTACAGAAACTTTGTAATTTTATGAGGTCCCATTTGTCAATTCTGGATCTTAGAGCATAAACAATTGGTGTTCTGTTCAGGAATTTTCCCCCTGAGCCAATGTCCTCAAGGGTCTTCCCCAGTTTCTTTTCTATTTGTTTTAGTGTGTCTGCTCTTATGTGGAGGTCCTTGATCCACTTGGTGTTGAGCTTAGTGCAAGGAGATAAGAGTGGATCAATTCTCATTCTTCTGCATGTTGACCTCCAGTTGAGCCAGCACCATTTGTTGAAAAGGCTATCTTTTTTCCACTGGGTGTTTTCAGCTCCTTTGTCGAAGATCAATTGGCCATAGATGTGTGGGTTCAATTCTGGGTCTTCGACCCTATTCCATTGATCCGCCTCCCTGTCACTGTACCAATACCATGCAGTTTTTAACACTACTGCTCTGTAGTATTGCTTGAGGTTCAGGATATTGAATCCCCCAGAAGTTCTTTTACTGGTGATGATAGCTTTAGCTATCCTGGGTTTTTTGTTATTCCAGATGAATTTGAGAATTGCTCTTTCTAACTCTATGAAGAACTGACTTGGGATTTTGATAGGGATTGCATTGAATCTGTATATTGCTTTTGACAAGATTGCCCTTTTAACTATATTAATCCTGCAAACCCATGAGCATGGAAGATTTTTCCATTTTCTGATGTCTTCTTTAATTTCCCTCTTCAGAGACCTGAAGTTTTTGTCATATAAATCTTCCACTTATTTGGTTAGAGTCACACCAAGATACTTTATATTGTTTGTGGCTATTGTCAAGGGTGTCATTTCCCTAATTTCTTTCTTGGCCTGCTTATCCTTTGCGTCCAGGAAGGTTACTGATTTGCTTGAGTTGATTTTATAACCAGCCACTTTGCTGAAGTTGTTTATCAGCTGTAGGAATCCTCTGGTGGAGTTTTTTTTTTGGGTGACTTAAGTATACTATCATATCATCTGCGAATAGTGATAGTTTAACTTCTTTCCGATTTGTATCCCTTTGACTTCCTTATGTTGTCGAATTGCTGTAGTTAGTACCTCAAGTACTATATTGAAGAGATATGCTGAGAGGGGGCAGCCTTGTCTAGTCCCTGATTTTAGTGGGATTGCTTCAAGTTTCTCTCCATTTACCTTGATGTTGGCTACCGGTCTGCTGTAAATTGCTTTTACTATATTTAGATATGGGCCTTGAATTCCTGCTCTTTCCAAGACTTTTAGCATGAAAGGATGCTGAATTTTGTCAAATGCTTTTTCAGCATCCAATGAGATGACCATGTGGTTTTTTTCTTTGAGTTTGTTTATGTAGTGGATTATGTTGATGGATTTCTGTATATTGAACCATCGCTGCATCCCTGGGATGAAGCCAATTTGATCATGGTGAATGATCGTTTTGATGCATTCTTGGATTCGGTTGGCAAGTATTTTATTTAGTATTTTTGCATCAATATTCCTTAGGGAAATTGGCCTATAGTTCTCTTTCTTAGTTGGATCTTTGTGTGGTTTTGGTATCAGGGTAATTGTTGCTTCATAGAATGAATTGGGTAGTTTTTATTTTGTGGAATAGTTTGAAGAGTATTGGTGTTAGGACCTCTTTGAAGGTCTGATAGAATTCTCCACTAAAACCATCTGGTCCTCTGCTTTTTTTGGTTGGAAGACTGTCTATGACCCCTTCTATTTCTTTGGGTTTTATGGGTCTGTTTAAATGATCTATTTGATCCTGATTTAATTTTGGTATTTGGTAACTCTCTAGGAATTTGTCCATTTCCTCCAGATTATCCAGTTGTGTTGAGTATAGGCTTTTGTAGTAGGATCTGATGATTTTTTGAATTTCCTCAGTTTCTGTTGTTAAATCTCCCTTTTCCATTCTAATATTGTTAATTTGTATACTGTCTCTGTACCCTTTGGTAAATCTGGCTAAGGGTTTATCTATCTTGTTGATTTTCTCAAAGAACCAGCTCCTCGTTTTGTTGATCCTTTTTATGGTTCTCTTTGTTTCAACTTGATTGATTTCAGCCCTGAGTTTGATGATTTCCTGTCTTCTACTCCTCCTGGGTGAAATAGCTTCTTTTTGTTCAAGAGCTTTCAAGTGCACCATTAAGTTGCTAGTGTATGCTCTCTCCTGTTTCTTTTTGGAGACACTCAGGGTTATGAGTTTTCCTCTAAGCACTGCTTTCATTGTGTCCCATAGATTTGGGTATGTAGTGCCTTCATTTTCGTTAAATTCTAAAAAATCTTTAATTTCTTTCTTTATTTCTTCCTGGACTAAGGTATCATTGAGTAGAATATTGTTCAGCCTCCACGTGTATGAGGATTTTCTGTTGTTTTTGTTGCTATTGAAGAACACTCTTACTCCATGGTGATCAGAGAGGAGGCATGGGAGTAGTTTGATCTTTTTATATTTGTTGAGGTCTGTCTTGTGACCAATTATATGGTCGATTTTGGAGAATGGACCATGAGGTGCTGAGAAAAATGTATAGTCTTTTGCTTTGGATGAAATGTTGTATATATGCATCTGTTAAATCCAATTGGTCCAACGTTTCAATGAGTTTCTCTGTGTTCCTGTTTAGTTTCTGTTTTCGTGATTGGTCCATTGAGGATAGTGGAGTGTTGAGGTCTGCCACAATTATTGTGTTAGGTGCAAAGTGTGCTTTGAGCTTTAGTAAAGTTTCTTTTACAAACGAGGGTGCCCTTACATTTGGAGTGTAGATGTTTAGAATTGTGAGTTCTTCTTGGTGGATTCTTCCTTTGACTAGCAAGAAGTGACCTTCTGTGTCTCTTTTGATGACTTTGGGTTGAAAGTCAATTTTATCTGATATTAGAATGGTTGTTCCAGCTTGCTTCCTGCGACCATTTGCTTGCAAAATTGTCTTCCATCCTTTTACTCTAAGGGAGTGTTTGTCTTTGACTATGAGGTGTGTTTCCTGTAAGCAGCAAAATGTAGGGTCCTGTTTCCATATACAGTCTGTTAGTCTATGTCTTTTTATTGGGGAATTGAGTCCATTGATGTTAAGAGATATTAACGAATAGTGATTATTTCTTCCTGTCATTTTTTATGTTATTTTTGTTTTTGAGTAGTTATCTTCCTTTGAGTTTGATGGAAGAAGGTTACTGTCTTGCTTTCTCTTGGGCTCAGTTTCCCTCCTTGTATTGGAGTTTTCCTCCTATTATCCTTTGTAGAGCTGGGTTAGTGGAAAGATATTGTGTAAATTTGGTCCTGTCATGGAATATTTTGATTTCTCCATCTATGTTGATTGAGACTTTTGCTGGGTATAGTAGCCTTGGCTGACATTTGTGTTCTCTTAGGGTCTGCCTGAGGTCTGCCCAGGATCTTCTAGCTTTCATGGTTTCTGGAGAGAAGTCTGGTGTGATTCTGATAGGTCTTCCTTTATATGTTACTTGGCCTTTTTCTCTTACTGCCTTTAATATTCTTTCTTTGTTTAGTACATTTGGGGTTTTGATTATTATGTGATGGGAGGTATTTCTGTTCTGGTCTAGTCTGTTTGGAGTTCTGTAGGTTTCTTGTATATTCATGGGCATCTCTCTCTTTAGTTTGGGGAAGTTTTCTTCCATAATTTTGTTGAAGATATTTGCTGGCCCTTTAAGGTGTAGATCTTCACTCTCATCTATCCCTATAATCCTTAGGTTTGGTCTTCTCATTGTGTCCTGGATTTCCTGGATGTTTTGGGTTACAAGCCTTTTGCATTTTGCATTTTCTTTGACTGTGGAGTCAATGGTTACTATGTTATCTTCAGCATCTGAGATTCTTACCTCTATCTCTTGTATTCTGTTTTTGATGTTTGCATCTACGACCCCTGATTTCTTCCCAAGGTTTTCTATCTCCAAAGTTGCCTCCTTTTGCGATTTCTTAGTTGTTTCTACCTCTGTGTTCAGATATTGGATGGTTTTGCTCAGTTCCTTCATTTGTTTGTTTGTGTTTTCTTGCAATTCTTTAAGAGATTTTTGTGTTTCCTCTTTCATGACTTCTGCCTATTGTATTGAATCTTTTTTATTCCTTTTTTCTTTCTAACTGATAGATTTCAAACCTCAGTTTGATTATTTCCAACCTTTTACTCATCATGTGACATTTTCGTCTTTTTTAAGAAGGTCTTCAGGTTTGCTGTTAAATTGCTACTATAGGATCTCTCCAATTTTTAATGAAGTTATTTAGTACTATGAATTTCCCCTTAGCACTGCTTTTAATGAGTCCCATCAATTTTGGTATTCTGTGATTTTCATTGTCTATAAAGTATAGAAAATCTTTCATTGCTTTTATTATTTCTTCCCTGACTAAGTTGTTTTTGAGTATAGAGTTTATTTTCAATTAATATGTGGGCTTGCTGCTCCATTTCTTGTAAATGAAGTCCAGCTTTAGGCCATTGTCTTCTGATTGAGTATATGGTATTATTTCAATGTTCTTGTGTCTGTTGAGGCTTGTTTTGTGTCTGATTATATGGTCAACTTTGGAGAATGCTCTGTGAAGTGCTAGGAACATATTTTTTTTTGTTGATTGGAGGTGAAATATTCTATAGCTATCTGTTAAATCCATTTGACTTATAACTTCTGTTAGTTTCAAGGTGAGTTTATATTCTGTTTCAATGATGTGTCCATTCGTAGGAGTGAGGTATCGAAATCCCCCAGTATTATTGTGTGTGGTCAATGTTTGTTTTGAGCTTTAGTAATGTTTCTTTTATGAATATGTGTGCCCTTGCATTGGGGAATAGATTTTTCAGGATTCAGACTTCATCTTTGTGGATTTTTCCTTTGATGAGTATGAATTTCCTTCTCCATCTTTTTCAGTTGAAAGTCTACTACATTGGATATTCAAATAGTGATTCTAGCTTGTTTCTTGGGATGACTTTCTTGGAAAATTTTCCAGCCTTTTACTCTGAGCAGTGTCTGTTTTTTGTCAGTGAGGTGTCTTTCTTGTATGTAACAAAATTCTGAATCCTGTTTACATATTCAATCTGTTAGCCTGTGTCTTTTTATTGTGGAGTTGAGTCTATTGATGTTGAGAGATAGTAAAGACCAATGATTCTTAGTTATTTTTATTTTAAGAGGGATATTGTGTGTGTGTGTGTGTGTGTGTGTGTGTGTGTGTGATTTTCTTCTTTTGTGTTTGTCGTGAGATTATTATTTTGTTGTGTTTTCTTGCATGTATTTTATGGATTGAAATTTCCCCTTCTAGTATCTTCTATAGGGCTGGAATAGTAGAAAGATACTGTTTAAATTTGGTTTTTTCATGTAATACTTTTGTTTCTCCAGTGATGGTGACAGAGAATTTTGTTGGGTATAGTATCCTGGGCTGGCCTATGTGTTCTCTTATGCTCTGTATGATACATGTCCTGGGTCTTCTTGTTTTCATCACCTCTGTTGAGAAATTTGGTGTAATTCTGATAGGTCTACTTTTATATGATTCTTTGTCTTTTCCCCATATAGCTTTTAATATTGTTTATTGTTTTGTGGATTTATTGTTTTGATTATTATGTGAGGGGAAGATTTTGCTTTCTTTTTCAATGTAGTTGATATTTTGTGATCTTTTTGTATGTTTATGGCGATCTCTTTCTTTAGGTTATGGAAGTTTTCTTCTATGATTTAGTTGAAGATGTTTTCTGGGCCTTTGAACTTGGAATCTTCACCCTATTCTATTCCTTTTATTCAGAGTTTTAATCTTTTCATTGTGTTCTGATTTTCCTGGATGATTTGGATAAAGAGCATTTTATACTTTTAATTTTCTTTGAACAGTGTGTCATTATCTTTTATGGTATATTCTATGCCTAAGATTCTTTCTTCCATCTCTTGTATTCTGCAAGTTATGTTTGCATTGTAGTTCCTGATTTCTTTTCGATTTTTAATGTTTCCAGAGTTGTCTGGAATTTAAATTTATTGTTTTTATTTCCAGTTTTAGGTCTTGGAGTGTTTTGATTAATTCCTTCACCTGGTTGATGGTGTTTTCCTGTATTTCTTTAAGGGATTTATTTGTTTCTTCCTTAAGTACATCTACCTGTTTGCCTGTGTTTTTCTATATTTCTTTGAGGGAGTTATTTACATGTTCCTTAAAGGGCTCTATCATTTTCATGAGATGGAATTTTAGGTATGAATCTTTCTTTTTATGTGTGTTATGGTATTATGGGCTTGCTGTGGTCAGAGAACTGTGTTCTGATGATGTCAAATTTCATTGGCTTCTGTTGCTAATATTCTTGAGCTTGCTTTTTGTCATCTCAAAGTCTGGTGTTAACTGCCTTGGGTGTCCCTGACTGGAGTCAGCCTCCTTTGAAATAGGTAAACTTCTATAGCATAGGTTAGGGCAGTTCTCCTTGAAGGAAGGCAGTTTTGTCTTCCTTCCAGGAGAAAGATACACTTTGAGCCTTTACCCACTCTTGACAGGCAGCTCTCATTGATATTATATCATATTCTGCAGATACTTTAATTCAAATCTGTCAACATTACATTCTTATCATTTTGTCCTTTGTATGAGGTACAAAATCCCAACAACAAATATTGTGTTTCTTAGTGAGAGACCCTCTGGGGTGGCTGATGTTATACTTGAAGAAGACATTTATCCTACTTTGTATGTTTCAGTAATGACTTCTCAAAGCATAGATTCCTTTGCATTCCCTTATCCTCTTAACATTTACTCTGACAGTGTGCATGCAATGCATGTTATTCATGTGATTCCTGTTAACTTATAAAATTTACTGAGGATGAATAGATGCTTCACTTGTTTCAGCATGTCCAGCAACAGCTTCAGAACCCGGAGATTCTCTTTAGTTTCTCCAAAATCTTCAAGCACTAGTCTTTCTGCTTTCTTGGAAGGAAGTCAAGCTTTATTACTATTACAAGCTTCTTATTACTCCATTCAGATATTTGCCATGTCTTCTGAGTTTAAACAAGCTACAGCCTCATTCAAGTCTCCATTATCCCTCTGCTATGCCTCAGCCTCAATTTTAGTTCTCTAATATTCCATGTAGTTTTATGCTACCAGCTTATTTCTGGGATGGCTGAGCTTCCAGCCCCCAATTGACTTCTCTTTTGTTTTATAGTCTAGGAGGTGATAATTCTACGAGCTCCTACCTGGCTTCCCTTGAATCTATGGCTGAAACACACACACACACACACACACACACACGTTTGTTCCTTTACAATTCACCTACTTGGCATAAATGCTGGGTGCTAATATCTCTCATGTGGAAAAGTGTGCCCTTATCAATTCATTTTCTCCATCTCTCCACCTGCCCTAAACTTCAGTAGCTAGTCCCAACTAGCCTCTGTGAAACATCACTTAGCACCCACCTGTGGTAGTGGCCACAGACACCTCCTCCCTTTAAGACCTCACATAGTTGCTGTGTTTTTCCTACAAAGCATTGCAGAAAGCCCGCTCTCCTTCTTTGCATCTGCCTTTTCCTCCTGGTACCCTATAGTCCTGCCTATACCTTCTTCCCAGCAATTGGCCACTGGCTTCCCTTACTGAAAAATAATGAACCAATTGAGGAGAACAGGACCATCAGAATTGCCCTCCTTCAATCTAGAGATCAAGTATGTCAAATTGTCCTGATCATGTAACCTATTTGTCTATTGTTTGTTATGGTGTTAATCCCCAAGGCTTACTATCTTATAGAAGATAGATATTACAGACATATCATTTCTTGACAACCACAAATGTGACAAATATCTGGGTTACTCATCATGTTTATCCAACTGACTAGAAAAACTGGTAGGCATTAGTTTACTTATTGCAGAGAATCTTTTACTATAGCTTCCCATTGCAAATGATAAAAACAATTAATATTCCTGCATAAACTTTTAGTGCCTTTAAATAATTCAGCCATCTTTAGTATGATAAATAAAATTTACCTCTTTTACATTTCTTAAACACCAGAAATTGTAAATGGGTCTTTTAAAGTTTTTCTTGAAAAAAGGGAAGTATACATATACTTTCCCACTCCTTCAAATCTTCTCAATTGTGCTTCATTTAATTTTTTTTGAAATTTAATCAACCAAGATTAACTGCTACATGGTATTTATGGCAGACATGCTCCAGATGTATAGGTGTTTGTAGAAAGATCCTGCTATAAGGAAATAGTGTGGTCCTGATTCTGTGCTAAGGTAGGGAAGCAGATAGGTTTGTGTTTTCCCAAAGGCAGCTTATGGAGCACATTGGATCTCAAAGCACTTCTTCAGACATTTGTATGCTATGAAAGCAGCTGCTGTACTATGGGTGCCAGGAGCTTGTGATGCAGATGATGATGAGTTTGATGTCTGGTAGGTCACATTCCCAACTTGATGATAGGTTACATGTCTCAATGCAGAATAAATTTGAGTGGTGTATGAGACAGGGCAGCCTGTTACTTCCACTCAATTAATTTTTAGCAATTCTGACATTACTTTCTTCCACTTACATGGAAGGTGATGGAGGCTACTGGGCCTATGAATCTGATATAAACTTTGATCCAGGAAGACACTTGGGAAGACCTACTTACTTATGACATGATGTTTATTGTGCAGTTCTCATGTTTCACATGCTGTGTCTGGAAGTGTTCTATCTGCACTTGGATATCATGAATAATTTGCATTTTTATTGATAAATCAGTACGGATGTTCTCATTTGAGTGACTGGTAAGTTCTATCATTTTAGGGTGCATGTGGGATTAAGGGTACAGTTTAACAAACTTCACTTATTTATAACATGAGTTTTCAGGCTTCTGATCAATTCAATTATCCATTGGTTAGACAAGGCCCAGAATGTGGTGAGATTTCTGTGCTTTGGTTCAGAATGAAATTCCCATTAATCAGCATGCTCCATAGTACAAAAGTATTACTTGCCTCTTGATAGATGAGGTAGGCACCTCATCTGGATAAAGATACCTTTCTATAACTTACTAATTGAACATTTCCTTTTATACTATATTCAGAGGAAGGTGTGAAAAGAACCTTAGGATGTAAGATGTATTACTGGATAATGGGATGACCTATTGAACAAAATGACGAACCATGCCATAGACATCATTTTATATTTTACCTCAGGTATTAACCCTCCATATATTGAAGTGAATGAGAATTTGTCTATTCAAGAGAGTGAGGGACACTTCAAAATTACCGGGTTCAATTGTACTTTTTGTGTGAAAAGTCTTCCACAAATTCAAGCCTTATTTTACTTCAACAGCCTTCTTTTGATATGGTTACTTTTGCACCTTAATGATACATTAAGTTTGGTGATTTTGATTAACACATTCTCTGTGAACAACATCAGGCTTTTACTAAAAGTATTTCTAGATCACATTTAACCTATAACTTTTGCAGTATTTATAATGATCAAACCAGAGGCTGCTTTCATCGTAGCCTTTGTCCCACAAGTGTACACTGCCTATTTTGTGAATTAGCTTTCTTATAATAGCTCTGTAGCTTGGTTATCACAAGAAGGAATATTTATAAAGCCCAGAATTTAAATGTTTTAAACATTGAAGTGTTTTACCTAGGAGATACTATGATATTAGTTACAATTACTGTTATGCTGGTTTAGATACATGTACGTTTCTCTTTTAAGTAACGAGGGGCAAGTGAGAATGGAAATTGGATTGAATTTTATATCATTTTCAGGGAATATGGTATCATGATAATGTTAGTTTAGACTTCTTAACCATCAATCAAAGAGCTAACGGCCTGGGCCAAGTATATTGCACATTCAATTTCTCTTTAGAGGTTTATAAAGTTTTATTACACAATCTGGAACTGTGTAACATCTTTATCTTCTCTAAATATTTGTTCAGAATTATCCTCAAATTACTTTTCTTGGAATGCTTTTGATATTGTTAGGAGGACTTTTCTGGTTTAAGGGGCATCAGGGGCTTTTAAACATTTAGGTGCAAATAACTCATCTGGCTGTAAAAACTAAAAAGGGTGGTACTGTTTGATATATACTGATACAAAGTTCATCTAGGCAACATAGTCAAAGTCCAAACAGAAGAGTTTGTACCGAAAATACAAACCATTCTGGTTATTTCCAGGAACAGATTTCACAAGGTCCTATCTGGTCTAGAGCTGTGGCCTCTAAGAAGTCAAGGATGAAGTTTCTGGGATACAAAACTTTTGGTTGGCCTATGATTATCCCAACAAGTGTATTTCAAAGAATACATAAAGAAGAGGTGATTAGAAAATGATGGGGGAAGTTATTGCTTTTTAAAATGAGGGCAAAATGTGTGGAAATCTTTGGACCTTAAACCCTCGTTTTGGAAGAATCATGATCTAATGAGTAAACCTTTAACATGTGGGTCTGCCAGTTATGATGATATACCAGCACTCCATCTTTAGAAAGCATACACAAAATTTCTATGTAAATAAACAGTTCAAAATTATCTATATGTGTATACATGTACATGTATTGTATATATGCATGGATTTACACATATTATATTTCACACACTACAACTAAGTATTTTCATATTTGTCAAATCATGCTCTCATTAATAATTTTGGATAGATCTGCTTCTGTTTCGAGAAATAAAACTCATGAAATGGTTAAACATCTGTGGTTCATAGGAATTATATAGTCTCCCATATTCCTATTCTTTAGAGTTATACACAAGGTTCTATTTTGTAGTGAAAAGGAGTAAATCCAAATCTTCATATATGTGGCAAGCCTTGCCTATAATCTTGGAAATAATAACATAGTTAAACAGTTTACATGAGGATTCAGATATGTGCATATTCCCCCCAAAGAACAATATGTCTCCTGATAGCCATGTGCCAGCGCTACTAAACAAGGAGAGTAAGTAATGTAACTGAAATCTAATTCAAATTGGTGGGGTGACACTCAGTGGACATATGAGTCTTTAAATATCGATTAGGAATAATTGTACTTTTCTGAAATCTGTACTGAAAAAGAAACCCAAATCTTTGATTATGCCACATTTTACATATCAGCATTTAAGCATTGGGCCTTGGTGGGTCAACATCCAGCATTCTCACTTGACCGGAAAAGGACCTGTTGTCACAAACTCATGCCAATAAATCCCTGGGATTATTTATAACCTGGCAATTATGCTGGTGTAGCACAAACAATTTTAAAAGCTGAAAACTGTAGCATTTCATTGCAATGGCTACTTGTAGTGGTGAATGGACACAGGGTTTCTTGGCACCCATGAAAATGACAGTCATTGAAGCAAAGCAGGAAATTCAACATCACTCACATTCCTGTAGAAAAGCATTGTCCCAACAAAAGGCAGTGGCTTTGGGCCAGGAATCCCTAGCTTCTTAAAAAGTCCATGAGTAGAAGTTCCATAACTACAACATGAAGGAGAAAAACAGGTCATGGACATACTCACACATGCACATACATGAATATACACATTCATATGCACATGTATGTGTATTGATATATGTACATATATACTCATCAAGGTACTAATTTTTGTGTATCATTGACTCAATATATATGAGTATACACATGCATATATATGTTTATGTGAATATATGTTCTTAGATGCAAATATTGAGAGTTACTAGAATCTATTCATTGACGAAACAGGTGAGCATATTTTATAATAATTTCTTTGAGTAATAATACTCTTCACATTCCAACTTTGTACAGACTTTTTAGGTTAAAATTTGATGTTTCTAATCCTAGAGTTAATATATAATACAACTTTATAAGCCTGATTTTGAATGTTACTGAGGGTCTCACAGACTTAGGAAGTAAGCACAGGTAACCAGTATGGGTAACCTGAATGCAAGATCTACAAATCACCTGTTAATGCTACATAAGCAGGGAGCATGGAGCTTGCTCAGCATACGAGGAGAGCTAAATAGTTGAGCTTCCTGATAAGACTTTTTGAGCTGTCCTGTCTCGTAGTCTGAAAACTGTCCAGAGTTTCCAACATGCAGCTTTTTGGATGCAAAGAAGGATCAGCAGTTAGGAACATTTGCTGCTCTTGCAGAGGTGCCAGGTTCAGTTCCCCCCCCACACTTACAACATGCTGTAATTGCCAGCTTACAACATGCCATAATCCCAGTTCCTGGGAATCCAGTACCCTATTCTGACATTCATATTTATCATACGTGTAGGCAAAACAGTAATGTGCATGGAAACTCTCATTTAAAGATACAGCCTTCAGAAGTCACCATTTGTTCAGGTGTGGTGGTTTGATGTTGCACATGCCTTTGAGCCATTCATGCCCACCAAAATAATATTTAAAACAAATTACTGTCATAATGCCATAAACCTTTGTCTTTCCAAGGTATCATTGGTGACATGGTTATAAGATGTTTTCTTCATTATCCCCAAAACAGTTAAACAGCATCATGAGTTACCGAAATGATATTACTACTACATAAAGCATCATATTGCTCTCAGTTCTTCTAAGGCTTTCCGTACTGAGTTCTTCAGCTAAAGGCACTTAATTAACTGACTTTGTAACCTAACAATATATTGAAAATTCTTTCTGGACAAACAGACTAGAGCAGTATAATCTTTAACATCTCAGATGCAGTCATTGTGAGTTCTATATCCTAAAAACATTGCTATCCTAATCTGACAAATTACAGACTAATAACACAAAAGTGTTAAGATAAATAGCTGGAGAACCATTTTAAGCCTGAGTTTAGTCTCACAACACTGCCTCTTAAGCAAGAGTTGAGACAGTATGGCTGAAAATCTCAGTGAGATAAATGATTTAGTTTACAGCAGAATTTTTTATCATCCCTAGCAGTGTGAATTTTCATTCGATAATACTTTTTGTTTTCTGACAGGGAATAAGGGCCTAAGAATCATCCCAACTATTGGAATACAAAGAAGAAGAATCCAAGCCTTTACTCACAGGTAGAGCAGCATGAGGATAGTAGCCAACAGTTCCCATGTTTCCACGGAAAAGTTTGGAATCAGTTCCATTGCACTTTTATTTCAATAAATCTATTCTCTGACTTTTCCTAGCAGGTAAATCCTTGAGTTCCCCTTCTGCATCCAGTTGTATATCTGTGATGCCAATCTTCAGTATTTTTGTGCTAGAGCAGTAGGTGGAACAGTCAATATTGTCAGTTGAACAATGAACTTTGTATCCTAGTTACCAAAACATGAGTTTTCCTTTTACTTGACAATTAACAATTGTTTATCAAAACTGACATTTTTTCTTTTCCATATATATTTTCTGCAGGAAATTAATAACTAAATTTATACTCTTAGTAAGATGAAAGATCGTGGATTTTTAAACGTGATTGATGCTAAATTTCTGCTTGATATTTATGTAATAGGCTGCATTGCAAAGTTGATTAAATATTTGTAAATGTTTCTGCATAAAAACATTCCAGATCTCTGGAACATTTTAAATACCTTAAAAAGTGAAGTATCACATTTCATAACAATGTTTGACAAAATAGCACCATAAATAAATAAATAAATAAATTCATCCTCAGATAAACTAGAATTTCTCATGCATTTCTTTTATTGTCTTTTATTTTGCTTTATTCACATTTTTGGGTACCTATTCTTCTTACACTATGTCATTATTAATGGAATAGTCTTGACTTTGCTCACTATTGCATTTGCAATTCCAGTGTCCTTGTGCACAGACAGAAGTCCAATCAACAATAAAGACACCAGAAAAATAACTTTTTTTAAAAAATAAAGATATGGTGATGTTTGTGAACATATTTTATCTTAATATTTTTGTAGTGTTGTTTTCTTTCATTTCCATAGTAATCCACATACTGTGCATCATCTGTAGCTGAAGAAGTGTGGCTTCCTCTAGTTTGGACTTCTGAAAAAGCATCACTTTCACACTCGTATTGTACCCTCAGTGAATCCATAGCCTGTGGTATATTTAACAACATAGTCAGCATTATTATTAATCTCAGAGACTACCAAAATCCACTCACCAACTCTTCCTATTTTTACCTGCATGTGTCTGGTGGTTTCTGAACCCTGGCTAGAGTAAAGAGTATATATTCATGGTGCAACTTAATCACTTCTTAATCATCTTGTTGGCTTTTTTCCCCAAATTTTTGTTATAATAGTAGTGGTGATGGATTTGTGTTACCTTTTACTATTACTAGATCATGTAAAATTTCTACTATGTTTTGTACATTGAAAAACGGTTTTCTTCTGAGACTCATTAGATAAAACTCACAGATTTCCTCAAAACATTCCATAGAACATGCTTTTATCCATGAATTGAAGGCAAATGAAGTAGTCTTCTGAATTAATCATGCATAGTTTGTAGTTTGACTTTCAGATGTTCTTTGTTCAGATTTTGACTCAGATGAAGTGAAAAACAAAATGATTTTTCATGAGTACCTGTTCCAAGAATATGACTAAGGCATGTAAATAATAATGAATACCTGTATAAATATAAAATGAAACTACTGACAAAGAACTATCCTTGCACCAAAGAATAATTGTGAATCCTCAAAACAGTCTACAAAAAGAATAGGATTTGTATCCCAGGAAATTATTAGAGAAATCTGAGACCTATTTCTTAGGTCTCTGGAATGTCCTAGAGATGCCCCCATATCGGAGTTCCATCTCTTTCCCCATGCTCTGCCTACACTTGATCCCCTTACCCTTGCTCCATTTCCCTGCTGCTTCCAGGGTCAAGCAGTTGAGTTCACCAAGCTCTAAATTTCTGCTTGCTATGTACCCATGCAGTTCTGCAGTCCTGAGGTCTGCCTTAACCCCTTCATAGTTCACATTCCAGGTACACCCTGTAACCACAACTCCAGACATGTGTGCCACGGACCGACTCAGTCGGAACACACACTCCCGTGGGGAATCAGGGTCTTTGGTATGCAGGAAGGTACAGGTCCGGCGAATGACAGACAGACACACACAAGATCTGAATGCGTCTGAATGCACTTTACTGTTCGGAGGCAGGCATTTTTATACACCCACAAGTAGTATTACATTACTAAAGAAAAAATGTATCCAGTGAAATGTTTACAAAGAATGGTTACCATGAGTATCTGGCACAAGGAAATACAAAATTAGTCAGGTATGAACGTCAGAGATTACACACAAGGTCATTGCGTCCCTCTGTGGTCAATGATGAATTAGTGATTCAAGAGTCAGAGATTACACACAAGGTCATCGCGTCCCTCTGTAGTCAATGATAAATTAGTAATTGGAATTAGTAATTAGTTCTTGGAAACACTATGTATGCTATTTTTCTTGTAAGACTTTCTCAGGCTTATTTTGAAATTTTACTTAACTGATGGTTTCCATGTCAGAGTGCCAAAGCCAGCTAACCATACAAATAATATAAATTGTTGGGAGGTTAATTCTTTAATGTATCTAGGTAATAACTGTACAGCTAATTAAAAGCAAAGCAATGGATCTCTAGAAGATAAATCATGGCCAGTGCTGTAGTTCAAAGAATAAACTCCCAGTGAATCATCACGCCTGGATGCTCGCACCTCTGGCTGGCAGAGACATCTTGTAAGTAAAAGAACAGGTCAGAAAAAGGTCACACAGCTTGCCATGAGAAATTTCAGCTCAGCCCTATCTGCAGCCAAGGAGGCCCACAGCGGCATTCACCTTGAACAGCCTTGCCAAACAAGGCTTTTCCCAGTAAATATCACACAGCCTCCGCCTGGATTGCAGCTTGGCTGCGTGAAATTACGGTGATCAAGAGATGCGTGTGATATCTCCCGCTTTTTTATTTTTTAATTTGAGCTCTTGAATATCTATCTCTTTTGGCAGCAGAAATGAAGGAGAAGACTAGTTTGAAAATTATTGGAAGGATAAGAAGAAAAAGAGATTACCCCTGCAGCCACGGCGACGACAACAATCCAATGTAACCAAGTTACAGGGTTCAGAGACTTCAAACCAGAACTAAAAGCCTGAGCCAAATCCTCTAAGTTAACTGATCCATCTTGTGCTTTACTCATAACCGCAATTTGAGTTTTTAATTGAGCCATATCATGAGAGATATCATTATCTTTCCAAATTCCCAACAAATGATTTTTAGTAAGAGTCCAATTATGTTGCTTGTCATAGATTAATGGCGTTACACATATGTATCGAAAGCTGGCATGACATCTGGTGGAAAGCTGAACCTTAATATTTTCTATCTCTTGTCCTAACTCCAGAACTACATCCTCTAAAGCATCAATTTTTGCTTCTAATTTCTTATCTATAACCTCTTGTTTTACCAGTGCCAAAGAAACATTCTTATTCAAATCATTAACAAAGTGTGCAGTCTTCATTTCTGAGACTAAAGCAACTGATGAAACTGTAAGTGAAGTCACAATAGCTATCAAGGCACTGATACCTAACATTAAAGCTGCTACAAAACGCTTTGGCCTAATAAGCTCACTAATTCTAGTAACTACCTGCAAAGCCTCATTATCAAACCAAGCTTCATCCTTTAGATCTACAGGAAGCATTACGTAGGAAGGCCTTTGTAATATCACAATGCGTGAATAGGATTCAATCAACTTATGATCAATACAATTAGTCAAAATACATTCGGAACAGTGAACCTCATAAGAGTGCCCTAATTTAGTAATGATTAAATCTGTATCATTTCCAGCAAGTATACTATAAGGATAGCTCAAACAAGATCTAATTGCTACAGGAAGAGGTCTAGACTCCAGAGGCCTCTTAAAGTAAATTATACTAGATGCAGCAAGAAGTCTAAATAGTCCTGGAAATGTATTCAAAACATCACCTAAAGGAGAATGACTAACATAGATAGGTTCTACCCATCCTGGTGTAAACCACCTATTAATAGGTTCTAAAGTAAACCTTTCAGGTTTATATCCATGATACTGTAATTTTTCACCAAGAAGGAAAGCTCTATAGTTATTATTTGGTGTGGCTACGGAATAATCATAAATCCTCTCTTGATTCTTCCAGGGAGTATGTGCTATAGCCCAATGTTCAAAACCACATTTAAGCCAACTTGGTCTTTCATAACTCTGAGGAGGCTCCCACATCTTATCTTTATCTTTATAGTTCCGGGAACATGAATCTAAAGGGATGTCCTTAAATAACTTCTTAAAGGTTTCATTATGAAAATTAGTCCCCAAAATCTTAAGTTTAATTTCCCACATAAATCTTCTATGATATGGAGGTTCTTTCGCTGGAGGCGATTTATCTGGAGCATCAGCAAGAATAGTTTTATAGGCAAGAGAAAGACAACCCATAGACCCCGATCTAGCTAAATCAATGCAAATCGGAGCAGAGTCTGACATCCCCTTATATCTAAATGGAGTAGAGGTTAGATGGGAGGAAAGAGTAGCATGTCCCCCCATAAGTCTAGTATCATTGGTCATTACTCTAATATTTACATTCTCCCCGCAACCCAGGGGATGAAGAAGTGGGGGATGAGGAACATAAGCCCAATATGAAACTGCAGACACAGGACACATTTGCATAGAAAGATAACAAACATAGCAAGAAACATATTTTCTGTCGATAACTGCTTTCTGGTGCTAGTGATCATCTGCTGCGCTTCTCGGGCGAGTCTCCTCAGCTGTCCCCAGGTGGGCAGATCCTCCCTTGACTCCTGTGATGGTTCAGCAGCAGTTGAGGTCTCCCGTAGAACAGCAAGATCAAGTCCCATCATCATTCTCAGCATCTTCTTTTTCAGTCTCTGCTTTCTCCTCTGATTCCTCGATAGAGGCCCTCCGGTTAAGTGGCCGGATGAGCCTGTCTGGGATCCAGATTGGACTATCTGCATCCTGTGGAAAAACACAAGCATATCCTCTTCTCGAGGAAATTAAAGCATCCGGTCCTTTCCAGGATCCGGTTAATAAGTCTTTCCACATTACTTGTGGAAGTTGTTCTCCTTTTATTCCTCCCCAATGTTTCATAGCAGGGGAGTTTCCTTGTTCATCAGTATTCAAATAATTTATCACAAAAAGAGCATGATTCAAAAGGTGATGGGGAGAATAATATTTATTAGCAGCCCTGAGGCATTCAATCTGATTTTTCAAAGTTTGGTGAGATCTCTCAATTATTGCCTGTCCTTGGGGATTATATGGTATTCCTGTGGTATGGTGTATATCCCATGCTCGCAGAAAAGAGGCAAAAGCCTTAGATGTATAAGCTGGAGCATTATCTGTCTTAATTCTCAATGGCTTTCCCATCATCATGAAGCTTTGTACAAGATGTTGAATTACATCTTTCACAGCTTCTCCACTTCTAGCAGAGGCAAACAGCACATGAGAATAAGTATCCACTGTCACATGAACATAAGCCAATTTTCCAAATTCAGGGATATGTGTAACGTCCATTTGCCATAAAGCTAATGCCTTAAGGCCTCGGGGATTTACTCCCATTTTTTGTGGGTGATAAACTTGAGGACAATTACCACAATCCTTAACTATCTGTCTGGCTTGTTCTCTGGAAATATGAAACATCCTTCTTAAAGCAAGAGCATTTTGATGATGTAGCTCATGACTATTCTTTGCCTCTAATACATTCATAACTGTTCCTCTAGTTAATGCATCAGCCATATAATTTCCTTTACTAAGGGGGCCTGGTAAATTAGAGTGACCCCGTATATGTCCTACATAAAATTTTTCTACTCTTTTTCTAATCGTATTTTGCAATTGCTGTAATAAATTTAAAATTTGAGACTGCCCTGAAAGCAAGGCTGTTTCTATGGCTGGAAACAAATTAACCACATACTTTGAATCCGTATAAAGATTAAGTTTTTCTGTAAAATTTTGAAAAGCAAGTAGAACTGCTCTTATCTCTGCTTGCTGAGCAGAAGTCTGCACACCTTCCTCTATCAGAGGCTTTTGTCCTGGTACATAAACCACAGACCTCCCATTAGAGGAGCCATCTGTGAAAATACATAAGGCAGACTCTAAAGGTTGTGAAGAACACTTATTTGAGAAAATTATTTCTGTTTCCTTGTAAAATTCAATTAAAGGATGTTTAGGATAATGATATTTAATTTGTCCTGTATAACCTTGCAATGCAATTCCCCAATCATCATCTTCCATCAATAGTATTTCAAATTGCCTTTTATTATATGGTAATATAATATTATGCATTTCTCTACCAAATAGTTCCCTGGATCTCATTCTTCCTTTATTAATCAATAATGAGCACATATATGGATAAGAAGCCAACATTTTCTGTTGCACATGAGGTAAGTTTTCCTCCACCAATGCTAAAGCTTTTATGGCTTCTTGAGTCATAACTCTTGGAGACTTAGGATCAGTATCTCCTTGTAATAGTTGAAACAAAGGACTTAATTCTCCTGTAGTAATTTTCAAAAAAGGTCTAATCCAATTAATATTTCCTAATAATTTCTGAAAATCATTTAAATTCCTTAATTTGTCTACTCTTATAGACACCTTTTGTGAGGCAATATAGTCATCATGAATTAACTGTCCCAAGTAACTTAAAGGTCTATTCTTTTGTATCTTATCTGGGGCTATTACTAATCCAAATTTGGTAAAATGTTCAATTGTATAAAGTAATATTTCCTTGTTAATTGATGGTGATTGATGAGCTATCAAGATGTCATCCATAAAGTGGGCAAAGTAAGCCTCAGGATATTTTTTTCTAATAAATACTAAAGCTTGATCCACAAATTTTTGACATAATGTCGGACTATTTTTCATTCCTTGAGGCAACACTTTCCATTGATACCTTCTATATGGCCTTCTCAAATTTACAGCTGACACACTAAAAGCAAATCTTTTACAATCCTCAGGATGTAATTTTATAGTAAAAAAGCAATCTTGCAAATCAATTACTATCACATCCCATCCTGCAGGAACTGCCACTGGAGAGGGCAGTCCTGGCTGCAACGCTCCCATGTCTTCCATGGTAGCATTTACTGCCCTAAGGTCCTGTAGCAATCTCCACTTCCCAGATTTTTTCTTTATTACAAATATGGGAGTGTTCCAAGGACTATTGCTTTCTTCAAGATGTCCTTTTTCTAATTGTTCTTGCACAAGTTGTTCTATAGCCTGTATTTTTTCTTCTGTTAGGGGCCACTGATTGAGCCATACAGGCTGCTCTGATTTCCAATTTAATTTCTCTGCATACAACAAGCCCTCAGCGGCCCCTATGAAAAATGCTGTTCACTCAGATTATCTGAGGTGACTAATTTTACATCCATGTCACCCATCATGTCTCTTCCCCACAAGGAAAGGGGGAGAGAAGGAACAACGTAAGGCTGAATCATTCCTGTCTTTCCTTCCAATTCCCATTTCAGAAACTGTGAACTTTGAGCCACATTAAAGGCTGTCCCTAAACCTAACAAAGAAGAAGAAGTCCTCTTACATGGCCAAGACGAAGGCCAATCCTTTCCTGCTATACAAGTCTTATCTGCCCCTGTATCTAAAAGTCCTTGAAACAACTTTCCATTTACTCTAACTGCTTTAAAAGGTCTTTCCATACCAATATTTTGGACCCATGCCACAACATCTGTAGAACCAAACTTCCCTTGTCCACGTTCATGCTTTAAGATTGGATTAGGTAAGTTAAGATAAGGCAGGAGCAGAAGCTGAGCTATTCTCTGCCCCTTATGAATTTGTATAGTTTCTTTTAATGGTCTAATCATGACTTTTATTTCTCCTGTGCTATCACTATCGATCACACCAGGCAACACCTCAAAATTCTTTTTATAATTTGAACTACGGCCAATTATTAACCCTACAGTTCCCTGTGGCAGAGTTCCCAAGGTAGACGTAGAGACCAAGGAAACACAGTCCCATCTAGAGAATATTACATCATCACAAGAGGCTAAATCTAAACCAGCACTACCAGGAGTAGCTCTAGGCAAATCATGTATAGTAAATTCAGGAGCCTCAGGATTCAGAGGACTCCCTGATGTAACTACAGCAGTTTCCTCTCTTTCGAGTTCGGGGCTGAGAGGCTGCCCCTGATTTAGTTTTTTGATTCCTTCTCCTCCTTTTCCCCATTAAGGGGTGTTCCATCCTTGTGGAACCTAGACTTGCACTCACTTTTCCAGTGTTTGCCTTTTTGGCAACGAGGGCATACTCCTGGGGGAAGACCCTTTCTATTGGAGTCCCTCTTATTGTTCTCTGGACATTGCTTTTGCATATGTCCTGATTTCCCACATTTAAAACAAGTGGGCTTGGGGGTTCCTTTCCCTCCTTTACCATAAGTCTTTTTAACATAGGCGCTGAATTTCTCTCCCTTCATAGCTGCAGCATAGGCCATACCTTGGACTACGGCTGGTGAGGCATCCACGCAGGCTTTCACATAGTCCTGCACTTTTCCTGTCTTTCTAATAGGCCTTATCAAATCTTGGCATAAAGCATTAGCATTTTCCCAAGCCAACTGCTTAAGGAGTATCTCAGTACCTTCTGAAGGAGGCATCATTCTAAAGACTGCCTCTTCAAGTCGAGAGATGAAACTTTGATAAGTTTCCTCATTTCCCTGCCTTACTCCAGAGAGAGTAGTTCCTTTGGTTCCGGGAGGTGGCAGCTTTCTCCAAGCCTGTACAGCATTTGTTGTAATTGCTTCCAACACATCTCTAGGGATGCTCACCTGTCTCTGAGGAGAAGTATATACTCCTGTGCCTAGCAGCATATCCATGCTTGGCTTGGAGCCTCTTTTCTTAGCAAACTGAATAACGGTCTGCTTTGATCTATCCTCATATTCTGTTCTCCACAAGACATAATCTCCTGGTTCTAATGTGGCTTTCGCTGTCTGATGCTAATCATGAGGAGTAAGCCAGTGACTGGCCACCATGTCCAGGACCTAGATTGTATATGGAGCAGAAGGGCCTGATGTCTTAATGGCCGATTGCAGCTCCTTCAGTGTCTTTAAAGGGAGAGGTTCCCATACAGGCTCCTCATCTCCTTTACCTTCTACCACTGGAAAGGAGAAAGTTAAATCTCCCTTCCTTCTAGCTTCTTCCACTGCTCCTTGGAAGCCCCTTGGGAGCAAAGGACGCCTTCCTCTTTTCCCTTTTTTGTCCGCAGGTTGCTTTTCGTCCAGGTCTCGATCTGACTCGATATTATCACTAGAATCTTTATCAAAAGCCTTTAACGGCATTGTTATAGAGTTTGTACCATAAGAACATGCAGGCTTGTTTAAAGGTTTAGCTTCTCTCTCATCCTGCATGGAAATAGTCTCCTGAACAAGTCCCTCAAGGTCTGTGGCATCCGACAAAAGCTCCCTCATCTGTAGCCACAATGGATAAGCCTGAGGGGGGAGCTCCCCTTCACCACACTCCTGAGCGTACTTTCTCATATCTTTACCTATTTTCTTCCAATCTGATAAAGACAAAGAACCTTCCTCCGGGAACCAAGTGCTTACCTTCTTCACGAAGTCAAAGAACTCTCTGGTTGTGCTTTCTGAAACTTTAAATCCTCTGCTAGCCATCATATGCTTAAACACTGAAAAGAACATTCGTTCCTGCTTTGACTCGGTCTGCCCCATGATATCAGATTACTTGCACTTAACCGGTGATCCTTTACCGGCAGGACCGCAGCTCCCTCGCAAGATCCGGCCTGTTACCTTGAAAGAAAGAAAGAAAGAAAGAAAGAAGGAAAGTTTACCTGCCCAAATTGTCCCTGTTCAGAGGCACCAGCTGCCATGGACGACTCAGTCGGAACACACACTCCCGTGGGGAATCAGGGTCTTTGGTATGCAGGAAGGTACAGGTCCGGCGAATGACAGACAGACACACACAAGATCTGAATGCGTCTGAATGCACTTTACTGTTCGGAGGCAGGCATTTTTATACACCCACAAGTAGTATTACATTACTAAAGAAAAAATGTATCCAGTGAAATGTTTACAAAGAATGGTTACCATGAGTATCTGGCACAAGGAAATACAAAATTAGTCAGGTATGAACGTCAGAGATTACACACAAGGTCATTGCGTCCCTCTGTGGTCAATGATGAATTAGTGATTCAAGAGTCAGAGATTACACACAAGGTCATCGCGTCCCTCTGTAGTCAATGATAAATTAGTAATTGGAATTAGTAATTAGTTCTTGGAAACACTATGTATGCTATTTTTCTTGTAAGACTTTCTCAGGCTTATTTTGAAATTTTACTTAACTGATGGTTTCCATGTCAGAGTGCCAAAGCCAGCTAACCATACAAATAATATAAATTGTTGGGAGGTTAATTCTTTAATGTATCTAGGTAATAACTGTACAGCTAATTAAAAGCAAAGCAATGGATCTCTAGAAGATAAATCATGGCCAGTGCTGTAGTTCAAAGAATAAACTCCCAGTGAATCATCACGCCTGGATGCTCGCACCTCTGGCTGGCAGAGACATCTTGTAAGTAAAAGAACAGGTCAGAAAAAGGTCACACAGCTTGCCATGAGAAATTTCAGCTCAGCCCTATCTGCAGCCAAGGAGGCCCACAGCGGCATTCACCTTGAACAGCCTTGCCAAACAAGGCTTTTCCCAGTAAATATCACACAGCCTCCGCCTGGATTGCAGCTTGGCTGCGTGAAATTACGGTGATCAAGAGATGCGCGTGATACATGTGAAAACATTGGTGACCACCAGGTGAGACCGCTATCCCTTTTCCTGACTAGAATAATCCAATAGCAGCAATCATCATCCTGTCCCAATATTGCATTTTCCTGGCCACAGCTCTGCCTTTAACCTTGAAGGAGTTTTGTTGACTGGGACAAAGAGAGGACTGCAAATATCAGGGACCACCAGCTCTACCTCTGTTGCTTGAGGCCTGCTCCTTTTTGGTGAAATAGTAAAAAAGTAGAAGTGGTTCATTCCTGATGTTGTGCCTCTGCCATGGCAGCTTGGCTGGCCATGAACTGGTGGGCAATTGCTGACCTGTTTATATCTCATGGAGATTCTAACTGTGAACTCCACAATCTCCCCCCACAGCCTTTGTGGAGCACCTCAGGCAACCCATGCTTGGCCACCATACCTTTCTCTCTTGAACCCAGACGGGGCACCACTTGAAGGAAGACACAATACAAACTTAGTTTAAAAACCATGGTAACTCAATCTCTGGGCATAACTAAAACTTAATCTTGTAAGCCTTATTAAAATCTGACCACTCCAGTGGACAAGCCATGCAAATCTACTATGATTCTAGGAAACTGTTGTAGCTACATTGTACCCCTGTGCTGTCCCACATACAAAGAGGCCTAACTCTCTCCTGCTTCCTCTTTTCTTCCATCGAACCCAGAAGTCCTGCCTACTAGCCCAGTGACTGACTCCTTTATTCATTTGGGGATTTGATCACAAGAACAACACCAGGCCTACCCAGGACACCTAGCAGGCTGTAGCATTTAAACTCTACTAGCTTTGCCTGCATCACTGGAAGCCTGGAGCCACTATGGGCAACCAGCTCTCCCTGCAATTTCAGAGGCCTGTTAACATCAGGGACTACCAGCACTACCTATTGAGGTTTTGTCTTTTACTGTCTATTTTAATGCTAGATGTGGGCCCCCAATGGCTTATGTCTGCACATAGACCCTCTGATCCTGTCCCCAAGTCAAAGATGCACACAGCTATTCACTGAGACAAAGAGACATAGGTGATATTTAGGTTGCAGTCTTGAGGGATAGTAGGATGAAGGGAAGTTGTGGGAGAAGATAGGAGAAGCTGGCATGGGTGAAGAGTCAATAGTCTATGGTCCCCAGGATGCCCAATTGGAGTTAAGAGCAAACCAGAGAGAACATAGTAAATAGTAAGTAATAACTTACTATTATCGATAGAAAAGTAGATTCTAATAGCATGGAGAATAGGCAACTGCCCTGCTATCATACTGCTTAAGCCTTACTGTAAATACAGAGGTTGTGAGTATGACATTGATCCAAGAACTCAATGATCATGATGAGGTAGAAGAAGCCCCTGTCAGAGATTTAAATATTTTCTACAACAATTTTCATCAGGAACTACAAGTCCTGGGAATATAGGGAATATCCAAATCGTTTAAGGCCAGCATAAGAAGACAAACAACAAAAGCCAGGGCAATCTGGTACTACTAGAACTCAGCTGTTGTACTGCAGCAAGCCCTACATATCCTAAAACACTTGAATCAAAAGAAAGTGATATTAAATCTAAATTTATGAAGATGATAGAGGCCCTTAAGGTGGAAATTAATGAATATAAAAAATATGGGAATATACAGTCAAACAGGTGAAAGAAATGAGTGGATCTGTTCAAAACCTGAAGAAGTTAGTAGACGAAAAACCAAACCAAACTAAACCACCATCTGTTAGAATCGTGAAGTTGTTTATCAACTATCTCTGATTCTACAGAGAGAGATAATTCATGCTTCTCTCTCTCTCTCTCTCTCTCTCTCTCTCTCTCTCTCTCTCTCTCTCTCTCTCTGTGTGTGTGTGTGTGTGTGTTTAGACAGAGGGAGAGAGAGAAGGAGAGAGAGAGAGAGAAAGAGATATGACAGAGGCAGAGAAAAGGGCTAGAGATACAGAAAGTGACAAAAAGGAGATACAACTTCAGAAATAAAATGTAAAGTTTATAGTTCTAAGTTCTTTAACACAAAGGATGATGTAATTCAACCAAGAGTCTTATGGGATGGATATTAAAAAATTAAAAAAAAAGAAAACTTTCAGCTGGGTGGTGGTGGTGCATGCCTGTAATCCCAGCACTTGGGTGGCAGAGGCAGGTGGATTTCTGATTCGAGGCCAGCCTCGTCTCCAGAGTGAGTTCCAGGACAGCCAGGGCTACACAGAGAAGACCTGTCTCGAAAAAATTAAAAAAAAAGAAAAGTTTCAAAACTTCTTTACTATTTGAATACCAAGTTCAGGAAAGAATAGTTCTCTGACCCAAGACTAAGTGCAAGTAGAGCTAGCATTGAAGTTTATACACTTTAGCCCAAGGTCTGATCTTCACTTAAGACCCCCACAGGATAAGTGGAAGAATGGCATCTCAGCCTAGACCTTCTGAATACCTAGTACCCTAAACTTGGTCTGCTTCTTTTTTTAAATTATATTTTCTATATTCTTTGTTTACATTCCAAAGGCTTTCCCCTTTCCCAGTGCCACCCCACCATACGTCCTATAAGTCCTCTGCCCCCAACTATTCCACAATCACCCCCCACCATTTCTCTGTTCTGGATCTACAAAACTGGATCCAATCTTTTCAGGCCCAGGTTCCTCTCCTTTCTTCTTCTTGGAAATCATTTGACTTGCTAATTGTGCCTTGAGTATTTAGGGCTTCTGGGCTCATTAATATCCACTTATCAGTGATTGCATTTCATGTGTATTCTTTTGTGTTTGGGTTAACTTGCTTAGGATGATATTTTCCAGATCTAACCATTTGCCTATAAATTGCATGAATTCAATTTTTTTTAAAATTGCTGAGTAGTATTCCATTGTATAAATATACCACATTTTCTGTATCCATTCCTCCTTTGAGGGACATCTGGGCTCCTTTCAACTTCTGGCTATTACAAACAAGGCTGCTATCAACAGAGTGGTGCATGTATCTTTATTGTATGCAGGGCAATCCTCTGGGTATATGCCCAGGAGTGGTATGACAGGGTCCTCTGGAAGTGACATGCCCAATTTTCTGAGGAACTGCCAAACTGATTTCCAGAGTGGTTTTACCATTTTGCAATCCCACCAACAGTGGAGGAGTGTTCCTCTTTCTCCACATCCTCGCCAGCACCTGTTGTTTCTTGAGTTTTTAATCTTAGCCATTCTGACTGATGTGAGGTGTAATCTCAGGGTTGTTTTGATTTTCATTTCCCTAATGACTAATAATGTTGACTATATCTTAAGGTGTCTCTCAGCCGTCCGAATTTCTTCTGGTGAAAATTCTTTGTTTAGCTCTGTACCCCATTTTTGATAGGGTTATTTGGTTCTTTGCGGTCTAACTTCTTGAGTTCTTTTTATATATTGGATAATAGCCCCCTGTCGGATGTGGGGTTGGTGAAGATCTTTTCCCAGTTTGTTGGTTGCCGTTTTGTCCTTCTGACAGTGTCCTTTGCCTTACAGAAACTTTGTAATTTTATGAGGTCCCATTTGTCAATTCTTGATCTTAGAGTATAAACTATTGGTGTTGTGTTCAGAAACTTCCCCCCTGTGCCAATGACCTCCAGGGTCTTCCCAAGTTTCTTTTCTAATAGTTTCAGTGTGTCTGGTTGTATGTGGAGGTCCTTGATCCACTTGGAGTTGATCTTAGTACAAGGATATAAGAGTTGGTCGATTCGCATTCTTCTGCATGTTGACCTCCAGTTGAACCAGCACCATTTGTTGAAAAGGCTATCTTTTTTCCACTGGATGGTTGTGGCTCCTTTATCAAAGATCAAGTGACTATAAGTCTGTGGGTTCATTTCTGGGTCTTCAATCATATTCCATTGATCTACTTGCCAGTTGCTGTACCAATAGCATGCAGTTTTTAACACAATTGCTCTGTAGTACTGCTTATGGTCAGGGATATTGATTCCCCCAGAAGTCCTTTTATTGTAGAGAATAGTTTTAGCTATCCTGCGTTTTTTGTTGCTCCAGATGAATTTGAGAATTGCTCTTTCTAGATCTATGAAGACTTGATTTGGGATTTTGATGGGGATTGCATTGAATCTGTAGATTGCTTTTGGCAAGATGGCCATTTTTGTTGATTCTTTGTATGGTTTTCTTTGTTTCTCCTTTATTGATTTCAGCCCTAAGTTTGATGATTTCCTGTCTTCTACTCCTCCTGGGTGAATTAACTTTTTTTTTCTTCCAGGGCTTTAAGCTGTGGCATTATGCTGCTAGTGTATGCTCTCTCCAGTTTGTATATTGATCCTGCAATCCAGGAGCAAGAAATATTTTTCCATCTTCTGTGATCTTCTTTGATTTCTTTCTTTAAGGACTTGAAGTTCCTGTCATACAGATCTTTTGCTTTTTTGGTTAGAGTTACACCAAGGTACTTTATGTTGTTTGTGGCTATTGTGAAGGGTGTTATTTCCCTAACTTCTTTCTCAGCCTGCTTGACCTTCGAGTACAGGAAGGCTACTGATTTGCTTGAGTTGATTTTATAACCAGCCCTTTGCTGAAGTTGTTTATCAGCTGTAGAAGTTCTCTGGTGGAGTTTCTTGGGTCACTTAAGTAAACTATCATATTGTCTGCAAATAGTGATAGTCTGACTTCTTCCTTTCCAATTTGTATCCCTTTGACTTCCTTATGTTGTCTAATTGCTCTCGCTAGATCTTCAAGTACTATATTGAAAAGACTTGGAGAGAGAGGGCAGCCTTGTCTAGTCCCTGATTTTAGTGGGATTGCTTCATGTTTCTCTCCATTTATTTTGATGTTGGCTACTGCTTTGCTGTAGATTGCTTTTACTATGTTTAGGTATGGGCCTTGAATTCCTGCTCTTTCCAAGACTTTTAGCATAAAAGGATGCTGAATTTTGTCGAATGCTTTTTCTGCATCTAATGAGATGACCAT
This sequence comes from Apodemus agrarius, assembly GCA_964023405.1. Lineage (NCBI taxonomy): Eukaryota > Metazoa > Chordata > Mammalia > Rodentia > Muridae > Apodemus > Apodemus agrarius. Next base: position 30,200,000 of record OZ030028.1, read on the forward strand.
GTGGTTTTTTCTTTTAGTTTGTTTATGTAGTGGATTACATTGATGGATTTCTGTATATTGATCCATCCCTGCGTCCCTTGGATGAAGCCTACTTGATCATGGTGAATGATCATTTTGATGTGCTCTTGGATTCAGTTGGCAAGAATTTTATTTAGTATTTTTGCATTGATATTCATAAGGGAAATTGGCCTGTAGTTCTCTTCTTTGTTGGATCTTTGTGTGGTTTTGGTATCAGCGTAATTGTGGCTTTGAAGAACGAGTTGGGCAGTGTCCCTTCTGTTTCTATTTTGTGGGATAGTTTGAAGAGTATTGGTTTTAAGTCTTCTTTGAATGTCTGGTAGAATTTTGCACTAAAATGTTCTGGTCCCATACTTTTTTTTATTTGGGTGGCTTTCTATAATCCCTTCTATTTCTTTATGGTTTATGGGACGATTTAGCTGATCTAATTGATCCTGATTTAATTTTGGTATTTGGTATCTGTCTAGGAAATTGTCCATTTTCTCCAGATTCTCCAGTTGTGTTGAGTATAGACCTTTGTAGTGGGTTCTGATGATCTTTTGAATTTCCTCAGTTTCTGTTGCTATGTCCCCCTTTTCATTTCTAATTTTGTTAATTTGGATACTGTCTCCGTGTCCTTTGGTTAGTCTGGCTAAAGGTTTATCTATCTTGTTGATTTTCTCAAAGAACCACCTCCTGGTTTTGTTGATTCTTTGTATGGTTTTCTTTGTTTCTCCTTTATTGATTTCAGCCCTAAGTTTGATGATTTCCTGTCTTCTACTCCTCCTGGGTGAATTAACTTCTTTTTCTTCCAGGGCTTTAAGCTGTGGCATTATGCTGCTAGTGTATGCTCTCTCCAGTTTGTTTTTGGATGCACTTAGAGCTATGAGTTTTCCTCTTAGTACTGCTTTCATTGTATCCCATAGATTTGCTTAGGTTGTACCTTCATTTTCTTTGAATTCTAAAAAGTCTTTGATTTCTTTTTTTATTTCTTCCTTGACCAAGTTGTCATTGAGTAGAATATTGTTCAATTTCTATGTGTATGTGGACTTTCTGTTGTTTTTGTTGCTATTGAAGACCACTCTTCCTCCATGGTGATCTGATAGGAGGCATGGGATTAGGTCGATCTTCTTCTATATGTTGACATCTGTCTTGTGACCAATTATATGAACAATTTTGGAGAAGGTACCATGCGGTGTTGAGAAAAAGGTATACTCTTTAGCTTTAGGATGAAATGTTCTATATATATATATATATATATCTGTTAAATCTAATTGGTCCAGAGTTTCAATTAGTTTCACTGTGTCCCTGTTTAGTTTCTGCTTTCCTGATCGGTCCATTGAGGAGAGTGGAGTGTTGAAGTCACCCACAATTATTGTGTTAGGTGTAATGTGTGCTTTAAGCTTTAGTAAGGTTTCTTTTATGAATGAGGGTGCCCTTGCATTTGGAGCATAGATATTCAGTATTGAGAGCTCTTCTTGGTGGATTTTCCCTTTGACCAGCAAGAAGTGACCTTCCGAGTCTCTTTTGATGACTTTAGGTTGAAAGTCAATTTTATCTGATATTAGAATGTCTACTCCAGCTTGTTTCCTGAGACCATTTGCTTGTAAAATTGTCTTCCATCCTTTTACTCTAAGGCAGTGTTTGTTTTTAACACTGAGATGTGTTTCCTGTATGCAGCAAAATGTAGGGTCCTGTTTCCATATCCAGTCTGTTAGTCTATTTCTTTTTATTGGGGAATTGAGTCCATTGATGTTAAGAGATATTAAGTTATAGTAATTATTACCTCCTGACATTTTTGAAATTATTTTTTTTATATTTGAGAGGTTATCTTCTTTTGGGTTTGATGAGAGGAGGTTTCTATCTTGATTCTTCTGGGGTGTAGTTTCCCTCCTTGTGTTGGTGTTTTTCCCCTATTATCCTTTGAAGGGGAGGGTTTGTGTTAAGATAATGTGCAAATTTGGTTTTTGTCATCGAATATCTTGGTTTCTCCATCTATGGTGATTGAGAGTTTTGCTAGGTATAGTAGTTTTGGCTGAAGTTTGTGCATGATATGTGCCCAGGATATTCTGGTTTTCATGGTCTCAGGTAAGAAGTCTGGTGTAATCCTCATAGGTCTTCCTTTATATGTTACTTGGCCTTTTTGTCTTGCTGCCCTTAATATTCTTTCTTTGTTTAGTACGTTTGTGGTTTTGATTATTATGTGACAGGAGGTATTTCTGTTCTCATCCAGTCTGTTTGGAGTTCTGTAGGCTTCTTGTATGTTCATGGGCATCTCTCTCTTTAGGTTGGGGAAGTTTTCTTCCATAATTTTGTAGAAGATATTTACTGGCCCTTTAAGTTGTATATCTTCCCTCTCATCTATGCCTATAATTTTTAGTTTGGTCTTTTCATTATTTCCTGGATGTTTTGGGTTACAAGCTTTTTGCATTTTGTATTTTCTTGGACTGTTGAATCAATGGTTCCTATGGTATCTTCGGCATCTGAGAGTCTTTCTTCTATCTCTTGTATTCTATTATTGATATTTGCGTTTATGGCCCCTGATTTCTTCCCAAGGTTTTCTATCTCCAAAGTTGTCTACCTTTGCGATTTCTTAATTGTTTCTACTTCTGTTTTTAGATCCTGGATGGTTTTGCTCAGATCTTCAACTTGCTTGTTTGTATTTTCATGTATTTCTTTAAGAGTTTTTTATGTTTATTCTTTCATGACTTCTATGTGTTGGCCCATGTTCTCCTTTATTTCTTACGTGATTTTTGTAGTTCCTCCTTATTGACTCCTAATTTTTGATCCATATTCTCCTGAATTTCTTTAAGTGATTTTTGTGTTTGCCTTGGAAGGGCTTCATATTTTTGTTCCATTTTCTCCTGTATTTTTTAAGATATTTATCTATGTGTTCAGCTATCAGCATCCTGACCAGTGATTTTAGATCCAAATCTTGTTTTTCTGGTGTGGTGGGGTATCTGCGACTTACTGCTGTCGGGGTGCTAGGTTTGGATGCTGCCATATTGCCTTGATTTCTGTTAGTAACGTTCCTACGTTTGCCTTTTGCCATCTGGTTATCTCTGGCCTTAGATGGTCTTGTAGTCACTACCTGGTGCTTGAACCTCCTGTGGGCTCGAAAGACTATTTCCCCACCACTTGATGACTGGGTTTCCCCTGGCACAGATTGCTGATGTGTTGTTCTCCTCTTGGGTGCTGTTGGACCCCTGATGTATCTTGCTCTAAGCATTTATATTCGGTTATCACTGTGGACCTGATGCTGCTTGTCTTCTCTGGATCTGTTTGCTTAGTTCACTCAGCAGCAAGGATGCTGTCTGAGGCCTCGGGGAGTGTGGAGTGTGGAGTGTGGAGTGCAGGGACTCCCAGAGGGCCGGGATTCCATGCCCTGCTGGAACACAGGACCTGCTGCTCTGCCAAGCTTCAGTTCTTAGGTTACTGGCTGGCGACCTGGGTCCCCTGAGATCTTAAGCTTGGGATATCTTGGGTATCTGGTCCTGTCCGCTTGGTCTAAGTACCCACCACCAAGATGGCTGCAGATGAGCAGAGTGCAGGGTTCCCGTCATAGCACAGAGCCCACACCTGGTTGGGTCCCTGGAACCCTGCTCTGCCTGGTTTGCTGCCAGGCGGTCTTGCGCCCCCAAAGATCCCAAGTTCTGGGTATCATGGGTACCTGGCTCAGCTCTCCTTAGTCCGGACTGCTGCAAGGATGCCAGCAGTGGCCGCTGGATGTGGGGAATGCGGCTTCTTGGTCTGCTTCTTAGGGAGAAAGTGATAGTTCCTAGAAAGTTCATTGATAGGCATTGTAGTGATAAAAATGGATATCCATTCTTCTCTCAAGGCCTTAAAAGATAAAAATTGTGTAAATTGTACAGCAAAGAAAAGAAGGTGAATTATATCATGAATGCTCATTCACTTTTGCATCCCATGTTCCCTCTCTTTCTCCTGAGCAAGGAGACACCAACGTGTTTCTAGCACGTCACAGATTATTTTGAGATTTTTCCACAAGTTTAAAGAATTATTGATGAGAATAGATTCACTTTCCCACAGCAGCTATCTTCCAAGTATCAGCTTTCCTGAGACAGGGATGTCAGTGAGTGGCTAAAACAAACAAATCAAAGTCAAGTCATGGGTCTAACCTGGTGGCCTATGTTCTGTCCAAGATGGCTTCCTAGAAGCTCCCTCTAGATAGCTTTTCCTTTTGTAGACTGCCCAAGATAGCTTTTCAGACTGATTTTTCTGTCTGTCTGTCTCTTTGTCTGTGTTTGTTTCTCTGTGTCTGCCTGCCTGCCTGTCTGTCTGTCTGTCTGTCTATGTCTGTCTACCCCATCCCTTTCTCTCTCATTTGCTCTGTTCTTGGCAGCTATTCCTTGCTAATACAAAATCTTATATGGTTGAGACAGTATTCTCTGCTAGTAAAAATCCTGTAAGTTCTCTATATAGCTCATGGGTTTCTTGTCCAATGTCAGAAAAGCTGCTATAAAACATTCTTGTATTTTCTGACCAAGTCAGAAATCCTGGTAGAAAAATTCTATAAGTAATTATCAGGGTTTCCAATCAAAATCAGAGAGCCAGAAAACTTTCTAGAAGAGCCATATTTGGACTTCAGACAACCTTCTCTGGATAGCTGCTTGTAGTAGGGACAGCAGGGCTGCCTCTCTGTAAATGCTGGGGGCCATACATCTGCAGAAGAATCTCTTGCAGGAGGATCCAATTGAGGGCTGCCTGAGAGAGCAAGGATATCTGGTCCAAATAATGCCAGTTTCTGAACAACGGTTTAGAATAGGTACATTCTTGGGATGAATCTGGTCATGGATGGAGGGTATTCAAGGATCTTGCAACAGTGCTCAGATGTGCTTGCTGCAGCATTTCTCACCTGCTCTTGGAGTCTGTGTCATTGACTCTGAACCAACTCACACTCAACCCCAAGTGCTGGTAGGGTCTGGCAGAGAGTTTTCCTGGGCAACATGTGGCACCAAACATGTCAATGGACTACTTTATTTTTATACTATTGTGGATGCTTGCTAATCCCCTTTACTGGGGGCTTGTTTTTTGCCTGATGATGCAAGGATTGTACTGTTGTTTCAGCCTGATCTCTTCTTGTTGAGGTGCTGCTGTTGTCCTCCCTCCACTTGCTTCTTTGATGAGTTGGCTCCTTATTATTCTATGTTGTGGGTCAGTGAAAGTGAGTACATGGTCCTCATTCCTGACTTCCTTGTCCTTTTCTGTCTGTCCATTCCAGTAATCTCACTTTTGTTCTCTGGTCTGTTTAAGAGTGAGTGTGAAGTAACCATGATATAAGTATGAGGTTCGTGTGAAACACACCTGAGGCAAGTTTGAGTCAAGTGCTTGAATTGGCCATCTTTTTGTTTTTTTTGTCTTTGAGTGAGCTTTTTGTGGCAAGCATGGTGCAAGTGTACAACAGACATTATTGTCTTTGGGTGATTGTGCCATGAGAAACACACAGTGGCCATCTTTTCTGTCTTCTATGTCTTTGTCCTTAATGTTCAATTTTGGTCTCGATTCATTCTGGTCCCTGACATAGGAACTGCTTTCCCAGGTGGTGGTACCAGGGACCAGCTCTCAAACACCTTTTTGTTCTTGGCTACACCATCCAGGTATAAGGCCTTAGAGGTACATCTGAGGGAATCTCCTACTTTGTACACCTTGACTTCCATTGCCTCTTCTGTCATACTTGGCATATCTTTTGTGTCTTTCCTTTGTGTTCAGCATCATATTTTGCCTTCCCTCTACCATCAAGGAACCCAGATTAGAGCTCTGAAAACCCTTCTGGTTGCCCATTGTCTCAAGATTAAGACTCATATCCTGGTCCAATTTTGGAATCAGACTGTTATTTTGGCCCCCCTTAGTATTGCCAGAAAACTTTTCGGTCCCTGACCTCTGAATGTGTGTTTTCTTCCTTGCCCAGAAGAGTGAGTTACAGTCTGGAATTATTTTTCCATGTTATTTGTTCCCATGCCCCTTGCAGTTATTTATAGTCTTAAGAATTCTTCCCTAAAGGAAGTAGTCATTTCCCATGACAAAGATCATACTAATATTCATTTTTTCCATGACTGAACCCCTCCTACTTTGTCTGGGTAAACAAGTTGATTTAAGCAATGAGGATGATGGTGCCTCTGCTCCATCCCTCTGGTTGACAGGCTCCAAGGTGTCCTCTAGTGCTGCTGTCAAAGGTCCCTCCCTCATACCCCTTCTGCTCCTACCCCGTCGAAGGTATCCCCATCTAATTCCTGAAGTGACTTATGGGTCTCTACATGAAATGCAGGTACAGGAGATGGAGCAGACACTGAGGAGATGACCAAACAATTACTATACCAGCTTGAGACCCATCCCATGGACAAACACCAAACCCTAAGACTATTAATGATACTACATTATGCTTACAGACAGGGACATGATGCTCTCTGAGAGGCTCAACTCAGCACCTGACAAAGACAGATACAGACTCCCACAGCCAAATAGTAAATGGAGTTGGAGACTCTTATGGAAGATAGGAGTCAGGAGTACAGGCCCTGAAGGGGATAGCAACTCCACAGAAAGACCAACAGTTACAACTAACCTTGAGCCTTGGGGCTCTGAAACACCAACCAAAGAACATACATGGACTACACCTAGGCATCCCTGCTCATATATAGCAGATGTGTGGTTTGTCTTTCATATGGGTTTCTAACAACTGGAATGGGGACTATCCCAAAAGCTGTTGCCTGTACTTGCTAAATGTCCACTAGTCGGGCTACCTTGTCTAGCCTCAGTGGGACAGAAAGCATTTAGCCTAGAAAAGACTTTAAGTGCCAGGATGGGGGGATAACTTGGGGTTCCCCACCCACTCAGGGGAGAAGGAGGGAGAGGATGAGGAAAAGTTTTGGGAGGGCATGACTGAGAGGGGTCAGTAAGTGGGATGTAAAGTGAATATGTAAAATAAATAAAATTAAGTAAAAAATCAAATCTGTTAGTTTCACTGTTTCTTTGTTTAGTTTCTATTTTCCTGGTCTATCCATTGATGAGAGTGCTGTATTGAAGTCTCTCACTATTATTGTGTGAGGTGCAATGTGTGATTTGAGGTTTAGTAAAGTTTTTATTTTTTATTTTTTTAATTTTATGAATGTGGGTGCCATTGAACTTGGAGCATAGATGTATAGAATTGAGAGTTCATTTTGGTAGATTTTTCCTTTGATGAGTGTGATGTGTCCTTCCTTAGCTTCTTTGATAATTTTAGGTTGAAAATCAGATTTATTCGATATTAGAATGGCTACATTAGTTTATTTCTTGGGACCATTTGCTTGGAAAATTGTTTTCCAGCCTTTTACTCTGAGGTAGTTAGTGTTTGTCTTTGTGCCTGAGGTGAGTTTCCTGTAAGCAGCAAAATTTTGGGTCATGTTTACAAATCTAGTCTGTTAGTGTATGTCTTTTTATTGGATGATTGACTCCATTGATAATAAAAGATCAAGGGAAAGTGATTATTGCTTCATGTTATTTTTGTTATTAGAAGTGGAGTTATGATTATGTGGCTGTATTGTTTTTGGTTTGTTAAAAGACGATTATTTTCTTGCTTTTTCTAGGGTGTAGTTTCCCTCCTTTTGTTGGTGTTTTCCATTCATTATCCTTTGTAGGGTTGGATTTGTGGAAAGATATTATTTAAATTTGTTTTTGTCATGGAATACCTTGGTTTCTCCATCTACTGTAACTGAAACTTTTTATCGATATAATAGCCTGAGTTGGCATTTTTGTTCCCTTAGGATCTGTAAGACATCTGCCAGGGATCTTCTGGGTTTATAGTCTTTTGGGAGAAATCGGGTGTAATTATGATAGGTTTGCCTTTATATGTTCCTTCACTTTCCCATTACTGCTTTTAATATTCTTTCTTTGTTTAGTGCATTTGACGTTTTGATTATTATATGATTGGAGGAATTTCTTTTCTGGTCCAATCTATTTGGTGTTCTGTGGCCTTCTTGTATGTTCATGGGTATCTCTTTCTTTAGGTTAGGGGAGTTTTCTTTTATTTTTTTGTTGAAGAAATTTACTGCTCCTTTAAGTTAAAAATCTTCAGTATCTTCTTTACCTATATTCCTTAGGTTTTGTCTTCTCATCGTGTACTAGATTTACTGGATGCCTTGGGTTAGGAGATTTTTGCCTTTTGCATTTTCTTTGACTCTTTTGTCAATGTTTTCTATGGTATTTTCTCCACCTGATATCCTCCCTTCTATCTCTTGTATTTTGTTGTTGATGCTTGCATCTATCCCTCCTGACTTCTTTCCAATGTTTTCTATCTCCAGAGTTGTTTCCCTTTGTGATTTCTTTGTTGTTTCTACTTCTATTTTTAGATCCTGGGTGGTCTTGTTCAATTCCACCAACAGTTTACTTGTGTTCTCCTGTATTTCTTTAAGAGAGCTATTTATTTCCTTCTTGAAGTCCTCTATCCATATCAGGAAATGGAATTTTAAATCCAAATCTTGCTCTCTGGTATGTTGGGTATCCCGGATTTTCTGTTGGGGAGAACTGGGCTCAGATGATACCATGTTGCCTTGGTTTCTGTTGGTAATTTTCTTGCATTTTCCCTTCACCATCTGGTTATCTCTGGTGTTAACGGGCAATTGGTCCAGCTATCTCTGACTGGATATGGTCCCTCCTGTGGGGCTGCAAGCCTGTATCAGCACCCCTGGGAAACCAACTCTCCCCAGGCTTGAGGTGAAGTCTTGAGATCTTTGCTGACTCCAATCTCAGCAGGTAGTCTGATGAGATCAGAGAACTGCAGGTCCAGAATGCTTCTGAGTGGCTTCCAGGTGAGGCTGCGTTGTTCTATACAGAACAAAAGCCAGGAATTTCACAGGGCTGCAAACTGATTACCAGAGCAGAGGCTGGAAAGCCAGCTCAAACACTGAAGAGGAGAAGGGACAATTTCCCCCTAATTTATAATTTTTTTAAAAAATATCCACTGGATGGATATATCCATCTAAAGATGGTGGGCTTTTAATCAGTGAGGAAAAGCAGGGACCATGACCCTGTTAAATATTAAATGACATCCTTTTCAGGGGAGGGGATATAGACTGCCTTATTATTATAAGGACAGTCTCTCAATATTGACCCCTATGCAGTCATGTGTGCTTTTAGGGAAATCAGACACAGGATTTTTTCCTTTTCCCTTGCCTTCCACCTCAAAACTGATGCCCATGTTTGCTTGATAACAAACACACATAGATCTGAGTTCTATGCGGCTCCATTTTTGGAGATCCACTTGTAAAGTAAATGCCGTGTGAATGTGAGCTGGCTGGCCTTTATAGCAGCCCACCTTCGAGTCCCAGAAGCCATTGCTGTATCTGAGAGATACCTGCTTGAAACGCAAAAGGAGAAATTAAAAGAAACTGTTTAGGCTGTCTCTGGAAGGCCAAAAATATTCAACTTAATTGTAAATTTGTGACTCTGGCAACAGGGCCTTTCTTGTAAATAAACTGCTAGAGAACAAAACCGCTTGGACCATCTCTGGGAGGCCCAAGGTATTTAATTCAATTGCAAATTTATGATACAGGCAATAGTGCCAGGCTTGTAAATTAACTGCTAGAAAACAATTAGCCTATCTTCCCAACTATGGGAGAAGAGGCTTTGAGAATACTTTTGAATTAGTTAATACTTACCAGCTGGTTCATGCTTTTGCAGCATTTTGTGGAAAAAACATAGACATGTCTTCTTCCCCAATATTAAGTCAGGATCATGTCATATGCCAATAAATGAACTCTTTTATCTCACCTAGGTATCAGTATGCCTAGTTATAGGATACTATATACTCAGCAAGGTGTTACTTGGCATCCAAATTTTAATTTTTTCTTAAAAATACACAAGTATAATTTAAATGATGTGTACAGGGATTAAATCTCCCCTCTCTTTTTCTTTTTTAAGAAGATATTGTTTTAAAAATTATATATTACTTCGTCTTTGAGGATAATAAAGAATTAAATTGTCAAAGACATCTCAAATGTTTGATAACTTTATTAAATGGCCAGTTCCATTGTTTGTTTTAATTTAAGTTAGAACACCAAGCATATACCATAACATAAATTAGAAATATGAGTATAATTTATTTGTAATAATTAATTAAGTCCTCTAGAATTAACACCATTGTGTGATAGGGGTAGATATTGAGGACACTTAAAAACAAATATTTATAATTTTATGAGTATAAAAATATAAAATTATTTTTAAGCCATTACTCCTTTTGATGATATAAAGAATATGTTTGCATAGCCAATTGTTTCTATATAGTCTGTCTGGGATATAAATTTTATGTGCCTTGCCTTAAGGGGTCTTTATCCAGGCACCCTTTTAAAGATCAACTATATAAAATATCTAGAGGATAGTTATTTGAAGAACATATCTTTTTTAACTTGAATTATATTTGCATAAACAATTGTAAAAATTAAAAATTAGCAGTATTAAAATGAAGGAATAATTTTTTGTAATTGTAAACCCTGAGCCATATATATATTTATATTTATTATTAATACATAAATTAAAGCTTGATTTTTTTCAAAACATTTTAAAAGTAGCCACTAGAGCACCAAAATTAGTTACTTGTGCTGAAGCAGGGAGAAACTCAAAGGAATAAACATGTTATCTAATTATGTAAAATTTACTCCCATAGTTGATGTATTTTACATGGGATGCTTGTATAGAAATATAAAAGCAAATTGTAACAAATTATCTTTTGGATAGTAATTATTAATTTTGCCTAAAAGGGCTTGTCATGTAATAGATCAACAATTAATAATAATCTGATTGCTGCTTGGAGCAAGGAACAAACATTTTTATTAGTCGCTTAAAACATCCCTTTAAAATACCTTTATAATATTTTAACAATATGTCAATATCTTTATTGAAAGATATAAAAACCATTATTTGGAGAGGAAAAAAGGTGATTTTATATTAACGTTTCTTTTGGCAATGAATGGCAATGAACACATAACATAAACAGCTGATTACTGTAGCCTTCATTATCTGTAAAATTATCTATCCTTTGCCAGTTAATTTTTTTTGTGTTTGTCGGGGGTTCAAGACAGGGTTTCTCTGTGTAGTCCTGACTGTCCTAGAACTCATTCTGTACTGTAAACCAGGCTGGCCTCAAACTCAGAAATCTGCCTGCCTCTGCCTCCCAAGTCCTGGGATGACAGGCGTGCACCACCATGCCCGGCAACCAGTTAAATTATATCTACCTTGAAAACAGTGGTTTGAGTCCTCTTGTGGCAAGCTTAAAGCGATGTCTTAGCCAATTAACTTATTTTAACATCTTTTCTTCAGAAAACTGGGCACAACAATTCCAGAGGACCCTGCTATATCATTCCTGGGCATATACTCAGAGGATTCCCCAGCATGTAATAAAGATACATGCTCCACTATGTACATAGAAGCTCTATTTATAATAGCCAGAAGCTGCAAAGAACCCAGATGTCTCTCAACAGAGGAATGGATACAAAAAAATGTGGTATATATACACAATGGAGTACTATTCAGCCATTAGAAACAATGAATTCATGAAATTCTTAAACAAATGGTTGGAGCTGGAGAATATCATCCTAAGTGAGCTAACCCAGTCTCAAAAGAACACTCATGGTATGCATTCACTGATAAGTAGATATTAGCCTAGAAGCTTGGAATACCCAAGACACAATCTACATATCAAATGATGTCAAAGAAGAAGGAATGAGTGGCCCCTGGTTCTGGAAAGGCTCAGTGTAGCAGTGTAGGGGAATACCAGAACAGGCAAGTGGGAAGGGCTGGGTGGGAGAACAGGGGGAGGGAAGATGACTTATGGAAATTTCGGGAAGGAGTAAGGCAGGAAAGGGGAAATCATTTGTAATGTAAATAAAGAATATACCAAACAAAAATTTGAGGTGAAGAATGATAAGTGGATATTATCCCAGAAGGTCGGAATACCCAAGGTACAGTTCAGAGACCACATGAAACTTAAGGAGAAAGAAGACCAAAGTGTGGATTCTTCAGCCCTTTTTAGAGGGGGAATAAAAATACCCATGGGAGGAGATATAGCGACAAACTTTGGAGCAGGTACTGAAGGAAAGACAATTCAGAGACTGCCCCACATGGGGATTCACCCCATATACAGTTACAAAACCCAGATACTATTGTGGATGCCAACAAGAGCTTTTTGAAAGGAGCCTGATATAGCTGTCTCCTGAGAGGCTCTGCCAGTGCCTGTCAAATACAGAAATGGATGCTCTCATCCAACCTTTGAACTGAACACAAGGTCCTCAATGGAGGAACTAGAGAAAGGACCCAAGGAGCTGAGGGGTTTGCAGCCCCATAGGAGGAACAACAATATGAATCAACCAATACCCCAGAGTTCCCAGGGACTAAATCAGCAACCAAAGAATAAACACAGAGGGACCCATGGCTCCAGTTTCATATGTAGCAGAGGGTGGCCTTGAAGGTCATTAAAGGGAGAAGCCCTTTGTCCTGAGAATGCTCAATGTCCCAGTGTAGGAGAATGCCAGGACAGGAAAGTAGGCGTGGGTAGGTTGCTGAGCAGGGGGAGAGTGGATGGGATAGGGGGTTTTCAGAGGGTATCTTAGTCAGGGTTTCTATTCTGCACAAACATCATGACCACAAAGCAAGTTGGGGAGGAAAAGGATTATTGACCTAAACTTCCATGCTACTGTTCATCAGTAAAGGAAGTCAGGACTGGAACTCAAGCAGGTCAGGAAACAGGAGCTGATGCAGAGGCTGTGGAGGCATGTTCCTTACTGACTTGCTTCCCCTGGCTTACTCAGCCTGTTCTCTTATCGAGCCCTAGAATACCAGCCCAGAGTTGGTATCACGTACAAGGTGCCCTCTCCCCTTGATCACTAATTGAGAAAATGCCCCACAGCTGCATCTCATGGAGGCACTTCCCCAACTGAATCTCATTTCTCTGTGATAACTCCAACCTGTGTTGAGTTGACACACAAAACCAGCCAGTACAGAGGGGGAAGGAGGAAAGGGGATAACATTTGAAATATAAACAAAGAAAATGTCTAATAAAAATGTATTATTCCCATTAAAAATGTTGACACAAAACCGATGGGACACTATGAAAGCAAAGTGAAAATCTCATAGTTCTGCATGCCTTCAGAATGAAACAGGAGAGAACACGCTCTACTAGCTTAACAGCATACCTAAAATCTCTAGAACAAAAAGAAGCAAATACACCAGGGTGGAGGAGAAGGCAGGAAATAATCAAATATAGGGCTGAAATCAACCAAGTAGAAACAAGAACTATACAAAGAATCAACAAAACAAGGAGCTGACTCTCAGAAAATCAACAAGGTAGATAAACCCTTAGCCAGATTAACCAGAGGACACAGAGAAAGTATCCAAATTAACAAAATTGGGAAAAGATCTTCACTAACCTATATCTGAGAGAAGACTAATACACACACACACACACACACACACACACACACATACACACACACACTATATATATGCATATATATGCATATATATATATATAATATTCTAACATAATACTTCAAGAAGAGCAATTCTCAACTTCATATAGAAAGCAACAACAACAACAACAAAATCCAGGATAGCCAAATCAATTCTCAACTACAAAAACAACAACAACAACAACAACAAACTTCTGGACAATTCATCATCTCTGACCTTAAGCTATATTACAGAGTAATAGTCATTAAAATCCACATAACTTTTTAATGTTTAGGTATGTGCCATGAATTCATAATATCGCCAAGATTTTTACCATGAAGGGGATTTGGATTTTAGGAAAGTCCTCTTCAGAATCTAATGAAATTCATGTGAATTTTTGGAATTTTTTTTCAGTTTGTAATTTTCTTTTTGTTTACTTTTCATCATTTTTTAAAAACTTATTTATTTACAAATTTTAAAACAGAGAACAGTGCTATAAAGAAAGAAACCCCTAGCTATATGGAAATGAATTTAGCAAAACAATAATTTAAAAGTTGAAGAAAATATAAAGTTTAAGTTATTGTAAATTTAAAATGATATCCGTATAATTTAAATGTGATGGTTAATTGTATTGTGCAGAATTAATGTGTTTTTTCCTATATTCTTTGTTTACATTCCGAATGATTTTCCCTCTCCTGGTTCCCCCCTTCCCATAAGTCCCATAAGCTTTTGTCCCTCTGACTGGTCTCCAATCAACCCCCTCCTTCTTTGTTCTGCTACTCCCCTACAATGCTGGATCAAGCCTTTACAGGACTAGGGACCTCTCCTTCCTTCTTCTTGGGAATCATTTGATATGTGAATTGTGTCTTGGGTATTCTGAGCTTCTGGGCTAATATCCACTTACCAGTGACTGCATTCCATGTGTGTTCTTTTGTGATTGGGTTACCTCACTTAGGATGATATTTTCCAGATCCAACAACCTTATAAAATTACAAAGTTTCTGTAAGGCAAAGGAAACTGCATAAAGAACAAAACATCAACCAACAAATTGAAGTTTTTTTTATATAGTGGATTACACTGATGGATATTTTTGGTATATTGAACTATCCCTGCATCTCTAATATGAAGCATACTTGATTTTTATCAATGATGTATTTGCTATGTTCTTGTATTCGGTTTGTGGGAATTATATTGAGTGTTTTTGCATCAATGTACATCATAGAAATTGGTCTTAAATTCTCTTTACTTTTGGGTCTTTGTGTGGTTTAGTTGTATGAGTAACTATGGCTTCAAAAATGAATTTGGTAGTGTTTCTTTTGTTTCTTTCTTGTGGAATAATGTGAGCATATTGGTATAAGCTCTTCTTTGAAGGTTTGGTAGAATTCTGCTATAAAAATCACATGGCCCTGGACTTCTTTTGATTGTGAGGTTTCAATGACTGTTTCTATTTCCTTAGGGGTTATAGGACTATTTAGATAGCTTAACACAAGTTCATTTAACTTTATTAAGTGTTATCTGTCTAGAAAAAAAATCATTCATTTCATGTAGATTTTCCAGTTTTATTGAGGTCCTTTGTAGTAAGATCTGATGATTTTTGAATTTCCTCAGTTTATTTTGTTATGTGTTTCTTTTCATTTCTGGTTTTATTGATTTGGATTTTGACTCTTTTTCTTTTAGTTTGGCTAGGGTTATTCTATCTTGTTGATTTTTTGCAAATAACAAGCTCTTTGCTTGTAAATGTTTTATTCATCTCTAATTTTAAATATTTCCTGCTGTCTCTTCTTTTTGGGTGTGTTTGCTACATTTTGTTTTTCAAATTCTAGTTGAGATGTTAAGTTGCTAGTATTATATCTCTCCAATCTCTGTATGAAGGTACTAAGTTCCATGAATTTTCCTCTTAACACTGCTTTCATTGTGTCCTACAAATTGGTTATGGTGTTCCTTAATTTTCATTGAATCCTAGAAAGTCTTTTTTTTTCTTCCATGAACAAGTTATTTACTAGAGATTTCTTTAGTTTCCACGGGTATGTATGCTTTTGTTGTTTTTGTTTTTATTAAAGTCTAGTCTTAGTCATCGGTGATGATCTCAATCTTCTTGTATCCATTGAGGCTTGTTTTATGTTTGTTTATGTGTAAAATTTTGAGAAGGTTTCATGAAGTTCTGAGAAGAAGTTATATTCTTTTATTTTGGGGGAAAGTGTTTTGTAGATATATCTGTTAAATCCATTTGATTAATAACTTTTGTTAATTATACTGTGTCTGATTTGTTTCTGTTTCAATGATCTATCCATTGTTGAGAAAGGAGTGTAGACGTCTCCTACTACTATGGTGTGAGGTTTAAAGTGTGTTTTGGAGCTTTAGGAATGCTTATCTGAATGTGGGTTCTCTTCACTTGGGAGCTAGTTGTTCTGAGCTGAGATTTTATCTTGGTGTATTTTTTCCATTGATGGGTATAAAGTGTTCTTTCCCATTGCTTTTAATTTCTTTTGGTTGAAAGTTCACTCATCTATTTATTTTTTTATATTAGAATGGCTACTATGACTTATTTCTTGAAAAAAGGTGTTTTCTAGCTCTTTAGTCTGAGTTAGTTTCTGTGTTTGTTGAGAAAGTGTGCTTCTTGGATGTAGCAGAATGATGGATTCTTTTTAAATATCTGGTGTGATGACCTCTATCTCTTCATAGGGAGCTCAATCTATTGATGTGGAGAGATATAATTGACTGATGATTGTTATTTCCTGTTAATTTGTTATTGAAGTTATTATGTGTGTGTATGTGTGTTCTTGTATGTGTATGTGTGTGTGTGTATGTGTGTGTGTGTGTGTGTGTTTCTCTTCTGTTGGGTTTATTGTGAGATTATTTATTTCTTGTGTTTTTCTTGGTTATAGTTATCCTCTTTGTGTAAGCAGCTTCCAACTGTTTACAGTGTTTTCTTGTATTTCTTTATGCGAGTTATTTATGTCCTTCTTAAAGTCCTCTATCATCATGAGAAGTGATTTTAGATTTGAATCTTGCTTTTCCAGTGTGATTGTATATTCAGGACTTGATATTGTGGAAAGATTGCATTCTGGTGATGCCACGTAACCTTGATTTCTGTTATTTATGTTCTTACAATTGTCTCTCAACATTTTGTTATCTCCACTGCTACCTGCCTTGCTATATCTGACTGGACTCTATCCTTCTGTGATCCTAGTTGTGTCAGAACTTCTCAGAGTCAATATATCACTGTGATCCTGTGATTCTTGGATCCTGTGATCATGTGATCCTGAAATCACGGGTTTGTCTGAGCTCCTGGGACTCAAACTGCCTCTGAGACCCTTATATTCTGGTGTTACCCAACTCTGGGGCTCCTGGGGCCCCTGACCCTGTTTTTCTGGGTGTGTAATATCACTTGGGAGTGGAATTTCCTCTGGGTGTTGTGGGATTGACTGAGGAGTTTCTGTCCAATATCTACTGAGGATACCAGTCTATACAGACCCAAAGCAACCAACGCCAACGCTATGACAGTGTTCCTGAGTGCCTAGATCCCACTGATCTTAGTAACTCCTGGTCTTGGGAAAGATGCTGTGTCCTCATCTCCTCTGATCCTATGATCCTGGCCTTGTTAAAGTGGCTTGGAGTAGAGCTTCCTTTGGGTGTTGTGGAACTGGCTGCCTTTTCCTGTATTTACTTAAAGAATATATTTGTTTCCTCTTAAGGCTTCAACCTGTTTTTTGCCTGTGTTTTTCTCTCTATCTTTAAGGGTGCCATTTATATCTTTCTTAAAGCCTTCTGACACTTTTATGAGATAAAACGTTAGGTCAGAGTCTTGCTCTTGGGTTGTGTTAAGGTAATTAGGGCTTATTATGGTGGGAGAACTGTGTTCTGATGGTGTCAAATTACATTGGTTTCTGTTGCTTATGTTCTTGGGTTTGCCTTTCCCCATACAGTTATCTTTGGTATTAACAGGCCAGGGTGTCTTGGAATAGAGCAGGCCTCCTTAGGTTCAGTTAGATCTGTGTGACCAGCATTAGAGGAGGCCTCCTTGGAAACAGGTAGTCCTATCTCTGCTTTGAGCAGCCCTCCTGTGTCCCTGTTTATTGCATCCCTCGTGAGTCCATGATCATGTGATACTTTCTAGGATACATGAAGGCTGTTGGGCAGGTATGTGGGAAAAGACTGACAATCTGCCATGTGTGCAGGTAGAGGTACAGACAAGAAATATGATGTTTAACATGTATTAAAACTTTTATGATAACCAATCACATGGAAGAGAAAAATCTAATTTTCTTGGTACTACAGCCAATTGGTCCAAGTGGATTTATGAAAAAAGGTACCACAAGATATGAGAATGAAGAATGGAAAAGAATTTGAGCATTGCTGATGCTGACCCTTACTCGTGGAAAACTGAAGGAGGTAAGAAAATCAAGGGGTTTTAGTTGTACATGTACAAAATGTATCTGAGGGCATATAGAAGTAAAATTTTCTTCACAGAAATGTTCCTTGGTGAATTAGATTGCTAAGAATGGCTTTTGTCTACTTTAGGACTCATGCATTCCACTTTAAATGTGACTATTTATTCATGTTTGTCAATTGCGTGTTATTTTAAGATTCAAACCTTTATATCCACAACAGAATAAGTTGTGTTTTGTGTCTAAATGTTCCACATCATCCAACAGTATGGATGTGCTCCTGAAAATAATCAGGCAAGAAATAGAGAATGAGAAGGCTGTTGTCATGAAAAAGTGAGTGATGCATACACGTTTTGGGCACTCTGTGCCCCATCTGGAGATCTTTCCTGCCTAACAAGTAACTCATTTTCCCAGTGTTAAATTGTCTCAGAGCCAGAATAAAGGAGGGTGTGATGTTACCCTGCTGTTAACTCTTTGAAAATGGGCAATTTATTGACTACCTTGGTAGGAAGATTCTCACACACTGCGGACATGAATAAAGATGGGTTAAATGTGTCATCTTGTATATCTAGGAAACAAATTATATAAGAGTGAAATAACATCTTAATGTAACTGGAGTTGTGGAGATTGGGAACTGAAGGAGTAGGTTATAGCTGGTATATACTAAGGTAGCTGGTTTGATTAAGTGTTTCATATTGCAGCACACTAAAACCAAACTAAAATTTTCATTCTGTTGAAGTACTTAAAAAAATTACCAAAACCCCAAAAATTCTCCAACCTCTCCAAGAAACTGAAAAGCAAGAAATTTCTGGAAATGAGGTGGATATTAATTGTATCTTCTTATGATGACACGAGAGTGGTAAGCTTAGGGTGTTATGAGCATACTGATTACAAATAGTCACATAGATCTACTATATGCAAAACTAGGTGAACCTATATTTATAACTTAATCAGAAACATCTTAAGTTCTTACATTGCCAAGAGATGATTTACCTCAGGGCAACACAGTTTTTGAGAGGTTGGGACATATGCATGCTTCAGGAGCTCAAGTTAGGTGTGTACTGGGCACACATTATCTGCAATGTTTCTGTACTCAACATCTGTGGTGACTATAGCATGGTTGTGATCACTAGTGCCTCATTTGGAGTGAAGGTGGTTTCCCTCAACAACCACCATTTTCCTTTTATGAAAAATAGTACGAAGCTTTTAACATTTACTTTTTCTTTTTTTTATTTTTTATTTTTATTTATTTTTTATTGGATATATTCTATATTTACAATTCATTTCCCTTTTTCTGGTTCCCCACCCCCAAAGGTCCCACATGCCCTTTTCCCTGCCCCTGCTCCCTCATCCACCCCCTCCCACCTCACTGTTCTTGTACTCCCCCACAATGATGTTTTGGTCCATTCTAGCACCAGTGTCCACTCCTTTCTTCTTGTGAGACATCACTTGATATGTGATTTATGTCTTTGGTGTTCCAAGCTTCTAGGCTAATATCCACTTATCAGTGACTGTATACCATGGGTATTCTTTTGAGACTGGGTCACCTCACTTAGTATGACGTTCTCCAGCTCCATCCATTTCTCTAGGAATTTCATGAATTCATTGTTTCTAATGGCTGAATAGTACTCCATTGTGTATATATACCACATTTTTTGTATCCATTCCTCTGTTGAGGGACATCTGGGTTCTTTCCAGCTTCTGGCTATTATATATAAGGCTGCTATGAACATAGTGGAACATGTATCCTTATTGAATGCTGGGGAATCTTCTGGGTATATTCCCAGGAGTGGTATGGCTGGGTCCTCTGGAGGTTATTTATTATTATTTGCATTTACTAATCATTTTACATTTTATATTTCAAATGTTATCCTCTTTCTTGGTTCCCCCACACTCACTCCCCTTTGCCTCTTAAAGCATGGTCTTCCACCCACCCAATCACTCCCACCTCACCACTCTAGCATCACACTTCTCTGGATCTTCAAACCTCCAAATAACCAAGCCCCTCCTCTCCCACTGTTGCAAGATGAAGTATTCTGCTGTTACATATGCAGTGGGAGCAATGGCTCATGTTTATGCTTATTTAGTAGTTTAGTGTCTGGGAGCTCTGAGGGGTCTGGTTACTTGACACTTTTGTTCTTCCTATGGGGGTTCAATCTCTTTCAGCTCCTTCAGCCTTTCCTATAACCCTTTCCTTTTGGTCCTTGGGCTCAGTCCAATGGTTGACTGTATCAGTATCTGTCTTAGTCAGGTGCTATAGAGCCTCTCAGTGCAGAGCTATTCCAGGATTCTATTTATAAGCAGATCTTGACCTCAGCAATTGTGTCGGGGTTTGGGGTCTGAAGATGGAATGGATTGAAAGGTGGGGCACTCTCTCAATTGCCCTTCCTTCAAGCTCCTCACCATTTTTGTCCCCACATCTATTTTAGACAGGGACAATTCCTGGATAAATAATTTTAAATGGGTTTGAAATTAGCACAGAATGTAAAAATTTATGCATCCTATAACCATACACACTTAATTCTCTCTGTCTCTATTGAATGTTCTGATCCAATATCCATCTTTGTATGTGCACAGTACATGTGGTTTTAACAGGTTTTGGTGCATGTTTGATGGTGAGTTGTTAGATGTGAGATGATTGAACCATTCTTCCATCATTGGAATAAAATGGAAATGAATGTTATCTAATTCTTGTCACTTCGTTCATTTGCTACTGTCTGATATTTTCTTAGTTTTCTGGTCCTTAACATGTATCTTCACATCCTTTATTTTTTCCTCTTTCCTCTTGGATGTATTTATCTTTTTTCAGTTTCAAATATTCATTCTAGTATGTTCTGTAACAAGCATAAAATAATTTAGCTTGATTTATCAAGGATAGTGTTTTCCTTCTTTAATTGCAGTCAATATTTTGCTTTTATCTTAATCTGGTTCTGCAGACTTTGATTTTGAGAACATAAAATATGTCTTTCTTAGCCCTCTGGGTTTTCAGGGCTTCCACTGAAAACTCAACTATTTTGATGATGAAACTGTCTTGATATAAGACTTGGTCTTTGTTTCTTGTTGTTTGTTTTAACTTTAATAAGACATGATAAGTTTCTGATTTTTTTCTATGAGATGTTCTCCATGTACTTTTGCATTTGCAAGGACATCTCTTTCCTAAGGTTTTGGGAGTTTGCTTTTGTTTTATTGAGAACATTTTACATGATCTGGACAGTAATGGAGTTCTTCTCATTGCTGTATTCTGAAACTCAAAGTGTTTGTTCCTGATCTCCTAAAAACACTTGCAAGTCATGTCCACCCTCTTTATCAAATTGATAACTAACCATAACTAAATCATTCTATTCTTATTTCTAGTCTTCCTGTCTCCATTTTCTGTTTTCTACATGATACATTCTGTGAGGCTTTCCATTGAATTTCATATATAAGTTAATGAAATTGTTATTTATGTCATCACTCACTTTTGTTTCTCTTCTGTATCTCTTTTTTTAAATCAATCTCTAGTTTATCTATTTATTTATTTTTAATGTTTTAGAAATCAAACTCTAGTTTAATAGCCTGACTCAATGTCCTTACTTCTCTCAGCCTTTGGTGTTTTATTGGGATTAATTTAGAAGATATTGTTGTAGAAATTATTTAATCCTGACTTGGTGCTTTCTATCCTGTCTCAGATTAGTTAGTTCCCAGAGAAAAACTGCACACGGCATATTTTTGCAATAAGCCTTAAACAGTACAAGAGCTGGGCAGTTGCATACTGGCAATGCTCTTAGAATCTACTTTCCTAACAACAGCCCTGACTTGTATTACTTACTATGTTTCATCTTGGTTTTTATTTTTGGACAACCCTCAGAGTAGCCCTTCTAATCTACAGTATCTTCTCCTCTTTCCTCCTACAAGTCCTTCCCTCATGGTTCTTTCCCAACCCCAACCCTATGAAATCTAAACCCCACTAATGTCCCTCCTCCCCAACTATTGGCTGTTGGCATCATTTTAGTAATTAGAAATAACTTGGGAATGGGGTCACTTAGCATTTATGTCTATGTGTCTCGGGCAATCAGTCTTGGAGGAGGCAATAATATTAGAATTGAATCAGTATCAAGCCAACTACTACAAGATATGCTTGTGCTATATAAGTACATTGAACATATTCATAGTCATTTTTTGATTTTTTTAACTTGAGTTATGTTGTTTCTCTTATTTGAGGTTATTATGAGCTTAATAATTATTGAAGGAGAATTGGTTTGTTTTTTTTCACAATTTCTTGTGTTTTAGCAATCAAATTTGCCCATCTGAATTTACTTCAGTGATGAAGATTTGCTGTCCCTTTAATTCAGTTAAGTTTTCCTCCCTTCATTGTGCACATTTTCAGAATTAAAGACAGTCAAGATTTTGGTGGTGTTGAGGTGGTAGTTTCCATTTTCTGGCTTGTATGCAGGGCTCTGAGCTCTCCCCTCAGCCATCCTCAGAGATATCATCCATGTTTTCAATAACAATTACTATCCATCTGTAAGAACTCTATGAAAAAATTGTAGTTGTTGTCTATGAAACAGTCATTAGACATTCTTCACTTGATCTTAGCCAAAAGGCTGAGAAGCGATAGATATTCTTTATGTAGTGATTATTTTAGAGAGTAAGGCATACTCAATTCTCTTTGTACTTACATGTAAGATATATTGGTTTGGTATAAGCAAGAAAAAAGGAGAAAAGTAATCAGATGCAATTCACCAAGGGACTAGTGATTAATAAAATGTTTCTTGTAGAAAATAGATGAGGAGAATTACATAGAAAGGACATGGTAGAGACAAAAAATATATGGGAAGAAGTGAAAGTTTTGGTTAAAAGAAGACTAAAATTAGAAAGATAGAGTTATTCATCCATACAGTATAAAATGGTCTCATCTCTCAGAAAGCCAAGTCAGAGAAATACTGTAAACCAGGCCTGCATATGTTCCAAGAAATAAAAGAGGTTATCAAGAAAAGTTTATAAAACAAAGAAATCACATTGCATATAAAAGCGAAAAAAACCTGGCATATTTATTGATATTGGGCATGATATAAAAAAGAATAAGGGGAAATGAGGCTGGGGTGGAGATATTTGAAAAGAAAACCACCTGGTCTGAATATTGGGCTTTCTTACCTCTGAAGGAATATATGGATTATTTTATGCAAAAAGTTCTGCTCCAGAATATACTTCAGGTTGAGTTTCATCAAATTCTTCTCTGGGTCAGTCCAGTTACTGTGATGGGGCCTGATATGCTGTTGAGAACCTTAATGAGGTGACATGCCACCTGGCAGTAACTTGACATAGACCAATGTGATGTTACTGTCCCAGTCTTTGAGTGGGAACTCCTGTATTAGCCATAATCCCCTCCACCTAGGTTGGGATGCTTAGACAAAGGTGAAGCCCATTATTCTTTGAGAACCTGTAGTTTCCTGAGAAATACTAGCCACCCATAGCGCAACTGAACCAGTTCTACTGAGAAGATTCTAGCCTTTGGGGGAAGGGTTTTCCCCTGCCTTTATATTTGGTGTTATTCATTAAACTTAGAGAATTTGAACATCAGTATTGTCTTGGTCTCCATCTCTTTTGCTGCCTTCCTATACATCCCCAGCTTCCCTTCCAGGTAACCCATTCAATGTAACTGCGGGCAGTTACAATATGCCAGTGTGCAGTGATGGAATTTTTTTATGTATTAACGATTTTATTCTTTTTTAAAAATTACTTGTTCAATTTATATTCCTCTCACTAGCTCTTTACCACTCCATAATGCTTCCAATCACTCCCTCTTCCCACTCTCATCTGAATTGATGAAGGGCCCCTGGCTATCCCCCTACCCCATAATATCAAATCTTAAAAGCTAGGCATATCCTTTTCCCAATGGATGCCCACCTGGGATAACATATCCTATGTGCCAGCAACAGCTTTTGGGATAGTACTCTCTCCAGTAGTTCCAAACCCATATGAAGACAAAGCTGCACATCTACTACAAATGTGTGGGCATGCCTAGGTTCAGCTCCTGTATATTCTTTGATTGTTTGTTCAGACTTTGAGAGCCACAGGTGTCCAGGTTATTTGAATATTTTTGTCTTCCTGTGGAGTTCCTATCCTCTTTTTGGACTACAATTCTCCCTCCTATTTTTCTCTAAGAGTCCCCAAGCTCCATCCACTGTTTGGCTCTGGGGGTCTGCATCTGTCTGAGTCAACTCCTGAGTGGAGCCTCTCAGAGGACTATATGCTCCTGTCTGACAGCATAACAAATTATCATTAATAGTGTTAGGCACAGATGCTTGCCTATGGAATGGTCTTTTGGGGATGATGGAGCATTTTGGGGGGTATATGCCCAGGAATAGTATAGGTGCATCTTGAGATTGAACTATTTTGATTTCTGTGAAACCATGAAATTGATTTTCTAAGTGGTTGTACAAATTTGTACTCTCACCAGGAATGGAGGACTGTCCTGCTTGCTCCAAAAATCCTTGCCAGCATGTACTATCTCTTGAGTTTTTTTGATTTAAGTCATTCTGACAGGTAGACTATTTACCCTCAGAGTTGTTTTTATTTGCTATTCCCTGGCGACAAGAACTATGAACATTTATTAAATTTCTTCTTGGCCATTTGAGATTCCACTATTGAGAATACTCTTTAGCTCTGTACACCATTTTTAAATTGGGATATTTGAGATGTTGGAGTGCAGTTTCTTGTCTGATATTATAAATTTTGGATATTACACAAATTCAGGCCTTTTCACTATTTTTTTTCTTTTATCAGATTCAGTGTGGTAGACTTATGCTGAGGTCCTTTGTTCACTTTGAGTGGAGTTTTTGCAGTGTAGTAAAAAGGGATCTATTTCATTATTTTACATGCAGTGAATCAGTTTGACCAGTACTACAGATGAAAAAGCGCTCATTACTCATTATGAATTCTTTGCTTTTAGACAGGAATCAGGTGTTCACAGAAGGGTGTACAGATGTCTAATTTTCTAGTTCAACTCCATTAATCAATGTGTCGTTATGATTATACCATGCTGTAATGATTCCTACAGTTAGGTAGTACAGTTTGAAGTCTGTAACAATAGTACTTCCAGTAGATTTTATTATTTATGTTTGTTTGAGCTATTGTATGTGTTTGTGTGTGTATGTGTCTTTTATATATATATATATATATATATATATATATATATATATATTTAGTTCCATAAGAAGCTAACTATTTTTTTAATTCTATAAAGAACTGTGATTGATATGTTTTGATGGGTATTACCTGGACTCTGTAAATAGCTTTTGGTAGAAGTGTAATTTCATAATAGTAATCCTACCAGTCCAAAAGCTTGAGAGAAATTCTTTTTTTATTGGATATATTCTATATTTATAATTCATTTCTCTTTTTCTGGTTCCCCACCCCCAAAATTCCCACATGCCCTTTTCCCTCCCCCTGCTCCCTCATTCACCCCCTCCCACCTCACTGTTCTTGTACTCCCCCACAATGATGTTTTGGTCCATTCTAGCACCAGTGTCCACTCCTTTCTTCTTGTGAGACATCACTTGATATGTGATTTATGTCTTTGGTGTTCCTAGCTTCTAGGCTAATATCCACTTATCAGTGACTGTATACCATGGGTATTCTTTTGAGACTGGGTCACCTCACTTAGTATGACGTTCTCCAGCTCCATCCATTTCTCTAAGAATTTCATGAATTCATTGTTTCTAATGGCTGAATAGTACTCCATTGTGTATATATACCACATTTTTTTGTATCCATTCCTCTGTTGAGGGACATCTGGGTTCTTTCCAGCTTCTGGCTATTATATATAAGGCTGCTATGAACATAGTGGAGCATGTACCCTTATTGCATGCTGGGGAATCTTCTGGGTATATTCCCAGGAGTGGTATGGCTGGGTCCTCCAGAAGTATCATGTCCAGTTTTCTGAGGAACCGCCATACTGATTTCCAGAGTGGTTGTACCAGCTTGCATTCCCACCAGCAGTGGAGGAGTGTTCCTCTTTCTCCACCTCCTTGCCAACACCTGATGTCTTCTGAGTTTTTAATCTTAGCCATTCTGACTGGTGTGAGGTGAAATCTCAGTGTTGTTTTAATTTGCATTTCCCTAATGACTAATGATGTTGAACATTTTTTAAGGTGTTTCTCAGCCATCCGAATTTCTTCAGGTGAAAAGTCTCTGTTTAGCTCTGTACTCCATTTTTGGATAGGGTTATTTGGTTTTCTAGGGTCTAACCTCTTGAGTTCTTTGTATACATTGGAAATTAGCCCTTTGTCGGATGTGGGGTCGGTGAAGATTTTTTCCCAATTTGTTGGTTGCCGATTTATCGTTTGGACAGTGTCTTTTGCCTTACAGAAACTTTGTAATTTTATGAGGTCCCATTTGTCTATTCTTGCTCTTAGAGCATAAGCAATTGGTGTTCTGTTCAGGAATTTTTCCCCTGAGCCAATGTCCTCAAGGGTCTTCCCCAGTTTCTTTTCTATTTGTTTTAGTGTGTCTGCTCTTATGTGGAGGTCCTTGATCCACTTGGAGTTGAGCTTAGTGCAAGGAGATGAGAATGGATCAATTCTCATTCTTCTGCATGTTGACCTCCAGATGAGCCAGCACCATCTGTTGAAAAGGCTATCTTTTTTCCACTGGATGTTTTCAGCTCCTTTGTCGAAGATCAATTGGCCATAGATGTGTGGGTTCAATTCTGGGTCTTCGATCCTATTCCATTGATCTGCCTCCCTGTCACTGAACAAATATCATGCAGTTTTTAATACTACTGCTCTGTAATATTGCTTGAGGTCCGGGATATTGATTCCCCCAGAAGTTCTTTTGCTGTTGATGATAGTTTTGGCTATCCTGTTTTTTTTGTTATTCCAGATGAATTTGAGAATTGCTCTTTCTAACTCTATGAAGAACTGAGTTGGGATTTTGATGGGGATTGCGTTGAATCTGTATATTGCTTTGGGCAAGGTTGCCATTTTGACTATATTAGTCCTGCCAACCCACGAGCATGGAAGATTTTCCCATTTTCTGATGTCTTCTTCAATTTCCCTCTTCAGAGACCTGAACTTTTTGTCATATAAATCTTTCACATGTTTGGTTAGCGTCACTCCAAGATACTTTATATCATTTGTGGCTATTGTGAAGGATGTCATTTCCCTAATTTCTTTCTCAGCCTGCTTATCCTTCGTGTATGGAAAGGCTACTGTTTTGCTTGAGTTGATTTTATAGCCAGCCACTTTGCTCAGGATTTCTCACTCAGTTGCAGGAGTTCTCTGGTGGAGGTTTTTGGGTCACTTAAGTATACTATCATATCATCTGTGAATAGTGATAGTTTGACTTCTTCCTTTCTGATTTGTATCCCTTTGACTTCCCTCTGTTGTCGAATTGCTCTAGTTAGTACCTCAAGTACTATATTGAAGAGATATGGTGAGAGGGGGAAGCCTTGTCTAGTCCCTGATTTTAGTGGGATTGCTTCAAGTTTTTCTCCATTTACCTTGATGTTGGCTACTGGTCTGTTGTATATTGCTTTTACTATATTTAGATATGGGCCTTGAATTCCTGCTCTTTCTAAGACCTTTAGCATGAAAGGATGCTGAATTTTGTCAAATGTTTTTTCAGCATCCAATGAGATGACCATGTGGTTTTTTTCTTTGAGTTTGATTATGTAGTGGATTACGTTGGTGGATATCTGTATATTGAACCATCCCTGCATCCCTGGGATGAAGCCAACTTGATCATGGTGAATGATTGTTTTGATGTGTTCTTGGATTCGGTTGGCAAGTATTTTGTTTAGTATTTTTGCATCAATATTCATAAGAGAAATTGGCCTGTAGTTCTCTTTCTTAGTTGGATCTTTGTGTGGTTTTGGTATCAGGGTAATTGTGGCTTCATAGAATGAGTTGGGTAGTATTCCTTCTGTTTCTATTTTGTGGAATAATTTGAAGAGTATCGGTATCAGGACTTCTTTGAAGGTCTGATAGAATTCTGCACTAAAACCATCTGGTCCTGTGCTCTTTTTGGTTGGAAGACTGTCTATGACCCCTTCTATTTCTTTGGGGGTTATGGGTCTGTTTAGACAATCTATTTGATCCTGGTTTAATTTTGGTATTTGGTAACTGTCTAGGAAATTGTCCATTTCCTCCAGATTCTCCAGTTGTGTTGAGTATAGGTTTTTGTAGTAGGATCTGATGATTTTTTGAATTTCCTCAGTTTCTGTTGTTATATCTCCCTTTTCATTTTTAATTTTGTTAATTTGCATACTGTCTCTGTGCCCTTTGGTAAGTCTGTCTAGGGGTTTCTCTATCTTGTTGATTTTCTCAAAGAACCAGCTTCTGGTTTTGTTGATTCTTTGTATGGTTCACTTTGTTTCAACTTGGTTGATTTCAGCCCTGAGTTTGATGATTTCCTGTCTTCTACTCTTCCTGGGTGAAATTGCTTCTTTTTGTTCCAGAGTTTTCAAGTGCGCCATTAAGTTGCTGGTATATGCTCTCTCCTGTTTCTTTTTGGAGACACTTAGGGCTATGAGTTTTCCTCTAAGCACTGCTTTCATTGTGTCCCATAGATTTGGGTATGTTGCGCCTTCATTTTCATTAAA
This sequence comes from Apodemus agrarius, assembly GCA_964023405.1. Taxonomy (NCBI): domain Eukaryota; kingdom Metazoa; phylum Chordata; class Mammalia; order Rodentia; family Muridae; genus Apodemus; species Apodemus agrarius. Next base: position 30,228,398 of record OZ030028.1, read on the forward strand.
TTCTAAGAAATCTTTGATTTCTTTCTTTATTTCTTCCTGGACTAAGGTGTCATTGAGTAGAATATTGTTCAGCCTCCACGTGTATGAGGATTTTCTGTTGTTTTTGTTGCTATTGCAGAACACTCTTACTCCATGGTGATCTGATAGGAGGCATGGGATAAATTTGATCTTTTTATATTTGTTGAGATCTGTCTTGTGTCCAATTATATGGTCTATTTTGGAGAATGTACCATGAGGGGCTGAGAAAAAGGTATAGTCTTTTGCTTTAGGGTGAAATGTTCTATATATGCATCTGTTAAATCCAATTGGTCCAAAGTTTCGATGAGTTTCTCTGTGTCCCTGTTTAGTTTCTGTTTTCCTGGTCGGTCCACTGTGGATAGTGGAATATTGAGGTCCCCCACAATCATTGTGTTAGGTGCAATGTGTGCTTTGAGCTTTAGTAAAGTTTCTTTTACGAATGAGGGTGCCCTTACATTTGGAGTGTAGATGTTCAGAATTGTGAGTTCTTCTTGGTGGATTCTTCCTTTGCCTAGCAAGAAATGACCTTCTGTGTCTCTTTTGATGACTTTGGGTTGAAAGTCAATTTTATCTGATATTAAAATGGCTATTCCAGCTTGCTACCTGTGACCATTTGCTTGCAAAATTGTCTTCCATCCTTTTACTCTAAGGTAGTGTTTGTCTTTGACTCTGAGGTGTGTTTCCTGTAAGCAGCAAAATGTAGGGTCCTGTTTCTGTATCCAGTCTGTTAGTCTATGTCTTTTTATTGGGGAATTGAGTCCATTGATGTTAAGAGATATTAAGGAATAGAGATTATTACTTCCTGACATTTTTGATGTTATTTTTGTTTTTGAGTAGTTATCTTCCTTTGAGTTTGATGGAAGACGGTTACTGTCTTGCTTTTTCTTGGGTGCAGTTTCCTTCCTTGTATTGGAGTTTTCCTCCTATTATCCTTTGTAGAGCTGGGTTAGTGGAAAGATATTGTGTAAATTTGGTCCTGTCATGGAATATTTTGATTTCAGCATCTATGTTGATTGAGAGTTTTGCTGGATATAGTAGTCTTGGCTGACCTTTGTGTTCTCTTAGGGTCTGCATGAGGTCTGCCCAGGATCTTCTAGCTTTCATGGTTTCTGGAGAGAAGTCTGGTGTGATTCTGATAGGTCTTCCTTTATATGTTACTTGGCCTTTTTCTCTTACTGCCTTTAATATTCTTTCTTTGTTTAGTACATTTGGGGTTTTGATTATTATGTGATGGGAGGTATTTCTGTTCTGGTCCAGTCTGTTTGGAGTTCTGTAGGCTTCTTGTATATTCATGGGCATCTCTTTATTTAAGTTAGGGAAGTTTTCTTCCATAATTTTCTTAAAGGTATTTGCTGGCCCTTTAAGTTGTAGATCTTCACTCTCATCTATCCCTATAATCCTTAGGTTTGGTCTTCTCATTGTGTCGTGGATTTCCTGGATGTTTTGGGTTACAAGCCTTTTGGATTTTGTGTTTTCTTTGACTGTGGAGTCAATGGTTACTATGTTATCTTCAGCATCTGAGATTCTTATTTCTATCTCTTTTATTCTGTTGTTGATGTTTGCATCTATGACCCCTAATTTCTTCCCAAGGTTTTCTATCTCCAAAGTTGCCTCCTTTTGTGATTTCTTAGTTGTTTCTACCTCTGTGTTCAGATCTTGGATGGTTTTGCTCAATTCCTTCATTTGTTTGTTTGTGTTTTCATGTAATTCTTTAATATATTTTTGTGCTCCCTCTTTCATGACTTCTGCCTTTTGTTTCAAGTTCTCCTGCATTTCTTTATCTGATTTTCTCATTTACTCTTTATTGGTTTTTGTCTGATGGCCCATATTCTCCTGGAGTTCTTTAAGTGTTTTTTTGTTTGGAGTGTAAGAGCTTCTACCCTATTGATGTTCCCCTGCATTTCTTTAAGAGATTTGTTTATGTCTTTTTTGTGTTCCTCTAGGAGCATCATGACCTGTGCTTTTATATCTAACTCTTGTTCTTCTGGTGTGCTGGGGTATCCCAGACTTGCTGTGGTTGGCGAATTGGGTTCAGATGGTGCCATATTGCCTTGATTTCTGTTAATAAAGTTCCTACGTTTGCCTTTTGCCATCAATTTATCTCTGGAGTTAGTTGGCCTTATTGTAGATGGCAGCCCTGCTGAAAGCACAGTGCACCTGTCCCCAGGAGACAGTGATCTTGGCTGAGCTGTTGGTACCTGGATCTGTAGATCTCTTCTGTCTCTGGGTGCGGGCCAGAGCCTGGCGGCATTGTCTGTGCTTGACTAAGCTAAGTCTCAGTCCAAGCCCCTGACTCCAGCTGCTAGAATTCCGAGCTGTGTCCCAAGGCAAGATGGCCCCTTGCTGCCAGCCCACCCGGAGAGCCAGCCGCGGTGGTCTGCTCCTGCAGCTGATCTGTCTGTGCCCAGACCTCCTGCAGAGCTAGGCTAAGCTATTTCTCTGTCCACGCACCTGACTCTTGCAGTTTGCTGTGCCTGCTGTTCCAGTGCGGTGTCCTGAGGCAAGATGGCAGCCCCACTGAAAGCACAGCGCACCTGTCCCCAGGAGACAGTGACCTTGGCTGAGCTGTTGGTACCTAGCTCTTCTGATCTCTTCCTGCAGCGTTGTCTGTGCTGGACTATGCTAGCTCTCAGTCCAAGCCCCTGACTCCAGCTGCTAGAATTCCGAGCTGTGTCCCGAGGCAAGATGGCCCCTCACTGACAGCCTGCTCAGAGAGCTGGCCGTGGTGGTCTGCACCCGCAGCTGAGCTGTCTGTGTCCAGATCTCCTGCAGAGCTAAGCTAAGCTATATCTCTGCCCACGCACCTGACTCCAGCCGCTCGCTGTGCCTGCTGTTCACGCGAGGTGCCCCGAGGCAAGATGGCGGCCCCGCTGAAAGCACAGCGTGATCGAGAAATTCTTATTTTCTTCTATAATCATCAGTATTTTTTGTTGTCTTAAAGTTTTTTTATTCAAAAATGTAAATCATTCATTTACCTGGCTAGAATTACTGCAATATTTTTAATAAAGAAGGAACGTTATATCTTTAAAGTAATTTCAGAATGTGTATTAAAATATGTTCAACTTCCTTTTACAATGCAAAGAATTCTGAAAGAATTATATGGGATTTTTTCGAAACAAACTAGACTTTGAAATAGCATAAAATATTGGATCCTAGGTAGGCCTTATCCTCTTCCATCATTTTAATGCTTTAATATTTGTGCACAATCGCTTTTTCTTAAAGAATAATTTTAAATAAAGGAAATCTCATCACCTCTCTTATTTTACTGTTATAAATCAGTCTATTCTTGGTTATTTTAATTGGAGAAAAATAAGTATGGAGTTGCATAGATGGTTCATTGTGTAAATGCATCTGATATCCATTCTGATGAGCTGAAGTTGAACTGTGCAACTCATGCTTTAGGAGGTAACTGACTCTTAAAATCTGAACCCTAAGTTCCATCTCTAAGCACTGACATGAGATGCACATAGAATAAAAATTTCACATATAATCCCTAATTTAAAAGTAAGGAATATTATATACCAGAACAAACAAAAACTTTGACAATCACTGGAAATATTTTTTGAGGTCATGAACCACCAAACCCAATGATTTTCCTTGATCTCTGACCAACCAATTTTACAAAATCACTATTTGAAGAACATAGTGATCTATTTTTATTAATCACATGATATATTCATAGACTCGTAGACCATTTTCAAATGTTTGAATTAGGAATTCACTTTTTTCACTTGTATGTAGAATTGATAGGGACATAACAGTAAGGCATGGGTATATATAAAATCCAAAGTGAGAGCAGACTGGGAGTCCAAATTTCTCTAGAGGCAGGACAAACTCAATGAAAGCAGAACTAAGCAGATATAGAGTATAGGGGTTAATGGTTTGAATGAAAAATTTCCTCAAATGCTTGAATATTCATTCTCCATTTGTTTGAACACTTCTGGAAGGAAAAAAGAGGTGCAAATTTGTTCCAGGAGTATGGCAATGATTGTAAACTTATAGGTTTCAAAGGACAGAGTCATTCCCAATGTCCTCTTTGTCTCCTTCTTCTAGATCCACATGTGAGTTCTCAATTGTTCCTGGCTCCATGCTTATGTTCCCTACTACAAAATTTAATCCTGTGAAAGTGTAGGCCCAATTAAATGTATTTCTTGGTATATTTTCTTTGTAAGAGTGTTTTGACAGTCATAAAAAAGTAATGGTGATGGAAAGTGGTACCAGGGAGTGGGCTATTCCTATGAAGGCTTGCCTATGTTGCTTTTCAATGAATCTAAAGTCTTCTTTGATTTCTTTCTTCAAATACTTGAAGTTCCTATTTGGTTAGAGTCACACCATACTCTTGGATTGGCAGCAATAATATAGTAAAAATGACCATCTTGCCAAAAGCAATCTACAGATTCAATGCAATCCCCATCAAATTCCCAACTGAATTCTTCATAGACTTAGAAAGAGCAATTCTAAAATTCATCTGAAATAACAAAAAACCCAGGATAGCTAAATCTATCTTCAATAGTAATAGAACTCTGGGGGAATCAGTATCCCAGACCTCAAGCAGTACTACATAGCAATTGTGTTAAAAACTGCATGTTGCCTCTGGAATGTAAACAAAGAATATAGAAAATAAAATTAAAAAAGAAACTGCATGGTATTGGTACAGTGACAGGCAAGTAGATCAATGGAATAGAATTGAAGACCTGGAAAAGAACCCACACACCTATGGTCCCTTGATCTTTGACAAGGGAGCTACAACCATCCAGTGGGAAAAAGATAGCCTTTTCAGCATATGGTGCTGGTTAAACAGGAAGTCAGTATGCAAAAGAATGAAATTGATCCATTCTTTTCTCCTTGTACAAAGCTCAAGTCCAAGTGGATCAAGAACCTCTACATAAAACCAGACACACTGAAACTAATAGAAAATAAACTGGGGAAGACCCTTGGGAACATGGGCACAGGGTAAAATTTCCTCAACAGAACACCAATAGTTTATGCTCTAAGATCAAGAATTGTCAAATGGGATCTCATAAAATTCCAAAGTTTTTGTAGGACAAAAGATATTGTCAAAAGGACAAAAGGGCAACCAACAAATTGGTAAAAGATCTTTACCAATACTACATCTGACAGTGGGCTTATTTCAAAGATATACAATGAACTCAAGAAGGTAGATTCCAGAGAGCCAAATAATCCCCTTAAAAATGGGGTACAGAGCTAAGCAAAGAATTGTCACCTGAGGAATATCGAATGGCTGAGAAGCACCTAAAGACATGTTCAACATCCTTAGTTATCAGGGAAATTAAAATGAAAACAACCCTGAGATTTCACCTCACAACATTCAGAAAGGCTAAGATTTAAAAAAAAACTTAGGAGAAAACAGGTGCTGGCGAGGATGTGGAGAAAGAGGAACACTTCTCCACTGCTGGTGGGGTTGCAACCTGGTATTTTCACTCTGGAAATCAGTCTGGCGGTTTCTCAGAAAACTGGGAATGATACTTCTGGAGAACCACACTATACCACTCCTGGGCATATACCCAGAGCATTTCTCAGCATGTAATAAGGATACATAATCCACTATGTTCATAGCAGCCCTATTTATAATATCCAGAAGCTGGAAAGATCCCAGATGTCCCTCAATGGAAGAATGGATACAGAAAATGTAGTCTATATATGCAATGGAGCACTATTCAGCCTTAGAAACAATGAATTCATGAAATTCTTAAACAAATGTATGGAAGTGGAGAACATGATCTTATGTGAGGTAACCCAGTCTCAAAAGAACACTCATGGTATGCACTCACTGATAAGCAGATATTAGCCTAGAGGCTTGGAATACCCAAGACACAATTCATTTGTCAAATGATGCCCAAGAAGAAGGAAGGAGTGGCCTCTGTTCTTGGAAAGGCTCAGTGCAGCTGTGTAAGAGAATACCAGGACAGGGAATTGGGAAGGGGTGGATTAGGGGACAGGGGAGGGAAGAGGGCTTATGGGACCTTTGGGGAGGGGGTGATCCAGGAAAGGGGAAATCATTTCAAATGTATATAAAGAATATATTGGATAAAAAAATAAAAGACATTGAAAAATACTTTGGGATTTTGGAGTAGAACAGATGTTGAATTCTACAACCAGGATTTAATGAACCCTTTTACTAGCAGCTTTTAAGACATTGCAAAGATCCATGGGGAGGCTGGAGGCCCAGCCACAATAATTCTCTAACCATTATGAACATTAAACCTCTGAAATCATAATCCTAACTAAACCCCTTTTTATATAAATTGCTTGGAACATTGCGTTTAGTCACAGCAATGTTTAGCTAATGCACATGCGTTGGAGGATGCTCAACAATGCAAACATCATATTCTTCTGCGGATACAAAGTGTTTTAGCAAGGGTACATTTATAGCTGTGAAAATGGTAGAACTTAGACATAATCATTGCTTTTTTATGTTGTTATTGTATACTAGACATGGGATCATTCTTTAAAACTAAATTATTTGTCATTTTTCATCATTCCCTTTTCCTTTCACCCCTCTTATTTTCTTTGTTCCTTTCATAGTCCTCTACTTCTTTCTGCTCGTTCTTCTTCAAGTTCTTCCTTCTCTATGATCTCTTTTCCATTTCTTCCTTTCTTCTACAGATTTTCTTTTACTAATTTTATGTTACATTTGTGATGTATATTTTGTCTATGTGTCTGGAGTACATGTTATTGTCTGTAAAGGTGAATATATATGTGGTTGGTATATATATATATATATATATATATATATATACACACATATATATAATATAAGCATGTGAGGTCCTGTGAATGTGACTTTCAATTTTTTTCATACTTATTTTTGAATGTTTAGAATATGTTGACAATGACTTACAAGGTTCTTCCTGTAAATACCTGTCCAGTCCTGGTGTTAGTACAGATGCAATTAAAAGTCTTATGCTTACACATTTGCAAAATCTTTACAATTATTCTTCAATCTCATGACACAACCTTAAGAAGAATGGACTTTCTCTCGATAAATAAATGCTGCTCACTTTATTTCATAAGGGCCTGCAACAGTTGCAAGTGTATATGAAAACACAATAAATACGTCCCCAAACCCAATGAAAGTCAAGTAAAAAGAAATATTTTAAAAACAGTAATGTGTCCCACTGAGTACTCCCAGACACTCCCAGCTTTCCTGAGCCACCTGGTATCTGTGTGGATCTCTATTATCCTGCTACCTCACTATTCACCTATATCAGGCTTGCTGATTCAGAAGCATACAAGTTAGATTCTTTCTTGAACCTGTATCCATTACTGCTGAGAATTCTGGAATACAGTCAGTTGCCCTGACCAACCTGCAACCCAGCTTCACTGCCATTATCCCACTACTCCTAACCCACCTTTATCAGACCTGCTGATCTGGAGTCATACAGCACAGGGATATATACTAGAGGCCTGCCACACCAGGGTCATGGAGATTATGCCTCCACGCAATACCTACTACAACAGGAACTCAGATGGCTAAAAGTCTTCAAAAGAACACAATAAACAAAACCAGGACAACACGACACCTTCAGTGAGCAGCTACTCCACTACATCAAACCACAAGTAAACAAACCACATACAACCAAAACAAAAGAAAATGACTTTAAATCCAAACTTATAAAGATAGCAGATGCATTTAAAAAGGAATGAATAAACCTTTAAGGAAATACAGGAAAATACAATCAAACAGATGGAGGCCCTTAAATTGAAAACAGAAAAAAAATCCCTTAAAGATATACAGAAAAATATAATAAAATATGTGAAGGAAATAAATAATACTGTGTAAGACCTGAAAGTGGAAATGGAACCAATAAAGAAAATGCAAACTGAGGGAATCCTGTATATGAAAATTCTAGGGAAGAGAACAGGAACAACAGATGGAACATTGGACTAAGCATAGGGTCCCTAATGGTAGATTTAGAAAAAGGACTGAAGGAGCTGAAAGGGTTTGTAACTCCATAGGTGGAACAAAAATATCAACTGACTAGACTACCCCAGAGCTCCCAGGGTCTAAGCCATCAACCATGGAGTTCATATTGCTCCAGTTTCATATGTAGCAGAGGATTGCCTTGTCAGGCATCAATGGGAGGAGAGGTACTTGGTGCTATGAAGGCTGGATAGATGTCCCAGTGTAGGAAAATGCCAGCGAAGAGAGGGAGGAGTTTGTGAATGGGTAGAACAAAACTCAAGAACAGGTGGAGTTGGGATCAGAGGGAGGTTTTTGAGAGGGAAGGGGAACCTGGAAAAGGGGATAACATTTGAAATGTAAGGAAAGAAAATATACAATATAAAAAGTTTCCCAACTAAAACCAAAAGGCCTGGGCCACATGATTTTAACACAGTATCCTACCATACTTGGAAAGAAGAGGTAATACCAATATTCCTTAAATAATTCCACAAATTAGAAACAGGAGGAATACTGCCAAACTCATTATATGAAGCCACATTCATTGCAATACCTAAACCACACAAAAATTCCACAATAAAAGAGAATTCCAAACCAATTTCTCTTATGAACACTGGTGCAAAATTAATTCAATAAAATACTTACAAAACAAATCCAGGAATACATCAAATCCTTGATCAAGTAGGCTTCATCCCAGGGAAGGTGTGATGGTTCAATACACATGAATCCATCAATATAATACACTTTATAAATCAACCACTCCATTATTTTAAAAGTCTTAGAAAGGTCAATGAAGCATGGCTTATACTTAAACACGATAAAGACAATATACAGCAAGCCATTAGCCTACATCTAATTAAATGGAAAGAATTTTAAAGCAACTGAGTTAAAATTAGGGACAAGACAAGAATATAGTACTTGAAGATTTAGGGGAGTAATAAAATCTGATAGCATACACAAGCAACCCAAAAATTTTACCACAGAAGTCCTACAGCTGACAAACCCCTTTAGCAATGTGGCTGAATACAAAATTAACTAGAGAAATCACTAGTCCTCCTTTATACAATTGAGAAGTGGACCAAGAATTAAATTATGGAAACAGCACCCTTTATAATAGCCACAAGTAATATCAAATACCTTTATGTAAGTCTCCCCAAGCAAGCAAAAGAGTTATATGACAAGAGCATCAAGTTCCTGCAGAAAGTAATGGAGGAGCATATCAGAAGACAAAAGATAAAACATAATCATGGATCTGTAGGATTAATGTGAAAATGGCCATCTTATCATAAGAAATTGACAGATTCCATGCAATTGCCATCAAAATTATTTTCAAACTTGTACATCGGAATTCTCAACTTCTTATGGAGAAAGAAAAAACACAGGAGAGTTAAAACAATCCTGAACAATACAGGCAGATCTTGAGGTATTATTATCTCTGAATTAAAGCTTTACTACAGAGCAATAGTAAGAAAAATCATGTAGTATTGGTAAGCAAAAGCTAGGTTGATGAATTCAATCAAATGAAAGTTCCTGAAAATAAAATACCACATATGTATGGAAAAGCTAAACAAGAAGGAAGGTCCAAGTGAGTTTGCTTTGATGTCACATATAGGGGAAAGAAATTTATTGTAGGAGGCAGATGGAGTTAGGGAAGTGAGTTGGAGATGCTATGTGGAAGAGGAGGGAATTCCAAGATCAGGTGTGGTAGATGTTGCATGTAATTTTAAAAACATGCTTTCTCCTTAGCCTGTGGCTGCACTCTTGGCTTAGCTCTGAGATCACACTCCCTTCAGCCTGTGCTCCTTCCCAGGAGCTTGCCATGTGTGAGCCTCTCCAGATTTATCTCCAAGCTGCCAACAACTGCCCCAGAAGCTCTCCTTTTCCTCCTGTCCAACTTAGTCCTGAGTATGGAAAAGATTAGACAGTTTTATTACTTTAAAGCTATGCAGATAACACAATGGCTGGGTGAAGAATACCCTGCCCTAATATTATCAACTATATTTTTCCAACCTCCTCAGTCCCTGCCTGTGGTAGAGGGTGCAGGCTCTAGTTTATGGCTGTTGTGTCTTACTCATTCTAAAACCTGTTCCAATGAAACTTCTTCTCTCTGTGTGTTCCTTCTCTTCCTCTTAAGATCCATAAGTCTTGCCTTCCCTTTTGCCCAGCAATTGGCTTCCACCATCATAATTGACACAACCAAGAACCATTTAGGGCACCAGATTTTAGAGAACTGAAGCAACCCAAGGATAAAAGAGGCAGATTCCAGAAGTCAACCAGACCAACGAACACCAGGGATATCCAGATAGCAAAAGAAAAGTGCAGGACCGTAAGCAATGTATCTACTAGTCAAGCCCTACAGAGGATCCCAGAAGGAAAACTCCAACACAAGGAAGGTACTTTTACCAAAGAAAAGACAATGTATTAATTATCTTACAACAAAGACAAAGTAGTGAACAACCTGCCCATAATGCCATGTACAAAAAATACATAAGAGGAAATGACAATATTCTGTCTTTAATATCTATCAATATTAATTGATGCAACTCACCTATAAAAAGACATAAACTAGCAGACTGGATACACAAACAGGATCCAGAATTTTGTTGTATACAAGAAATAAACCTCAATAACAAAGACAGACAGTACCTTATTGTAAAAGGTTGGCAAATAGTACCAAGAAAAAACTTGGTGTTCCATCCTAATATCCAATGATATAGAAATTCAACCAAAAGATATAAAGTGTGATGAAGAAGGATATTTCATATTCATCAAGGGGAAAATCCACAAAGAGGAATTCTCAATTCTGAACATTTATGCCCCAAGTGCAAGAGCATCTGCATTTATAAAAGAAAAAAAGAAAAAGGAAAAGTAAAACAACAACAACAACAACAAACTTGAATAAAGCTCAAAGCACAAATTGAAACCCAAACAATAGAAGTGGGAGACTTCAACACCCCACTCTCACCAATGGACAGGTCATAGAAACAGAAAATAAACAAAGACACAGTGAAACTAAGAGAGGATATGAACCAAATATATTGAACCACTATCTACAATATATTTCGCCCTAAAAAAGAATACACATTCTGTTCAGCACCTCATGGAATCTTTTCCAAAACAGACCATATATTCAGGCATGAAACAGCCATCTACCTGCACAAGAAGGTTGAAATTATATCATGCATCCTATCAGATGACCATTACTTAAGGCTGGGTTTCTTTTTTTTTCTTTTAAAAAAATTTTTTTTTGAGACAGGGTTTCTCTGTGTAGCCCTGGCTGTCCTGGAACTCACTCTGTAGACCAGGCTGGCCTCGAACTCAGAAATCCACCTGCCTCTGCTTCCCAAGTGCTGGGATTACAGGCATGCACCACCACGCCCAGCAAGGCTGGTTTTCAATAACAGCAAAAACTACAGAATGCCCAGACACACCTGGAAACTTAACTCTTTATGCAGCGATAGCTTGGTAAGGGAAGAAATTAAATACTTCCTAGAATTTAATGAAAATATTGACACATCACAAGCAAACTTATGGGACATAATGAAAGCATTGTTAAGGGGAAATTTCATTGTATTAAGTGCCCTGGTGAAGAAACTAGAGAGATGTAACATTAACAACAGCACACCTTAGAACTCTAGAACAAAAAGAAGCAAACTCATACAAGAGGAGTAGAAGGCAAGAAAAAGTCAATCTCAGGGCCAAAATAAACCAAAAATAAACAATGAAAACAATAAAAAGAATCACAAAACCAGAAACTGGTACTTTGAGAGAACCAAGAAGATAGATAAACCCCTAGGCAAACCAACTAAAGGGCCTAGAAGCAGGAACCAAGTAAACAAAATCAGAAATGAAGAGCAAGACATAACAACAGAAAATGAGGAAATTAAAAAATATCAGATCCTACTACAAAAACATATAATCAATAAAAGAGGAAAAATTTAGATGAAAAGGATGGTTTTCTAGACAGATTCCACATTCCAAAGATAAATCAAGAACAGGTAAACTATCTAAACAGGCCCAAATCCCCTAAGGAAATAGAAGAAATCATTAAAAATCTCCCAACCAAAAAAAAGTCCAGCTCTAGATGGATTTAGTGCAGAATTCTACCAGATCTTCAAAGAACTGATGCCAAATTTCGCCAAACTATTCCATAAAATAGAAAGAGAAGGAACACTACCTAACTTGTTCTATGAAGCCACATTTACTGTGACACCTAAACCGGAGAATGGCCAAACCAAAAAAAGAGGACTTCAGACCAATCTTGCTTATGAATATTGATGCAAATATACTAAATAAAACTTGCAAGCCAAATCCAAGAACACATCAAAACCATCATTCACTGCAATCAAGTAGGCTTCATCCCAGAGATACAAGGTTGGTTTAATATACAAAAATCCATTAATGGAATCCCCTTCATAAAGAAACTCAAAAAAAAAACCACATGAATATCTCCTTAGATGCAGAAAAAGCATGTGACAAAATACAACCTCTTCATGTTGAAAGTATTGGAGAAATCAGGTATTCAAGGCTCATACATAAACAAAGTAAAAGCAATTTACTTCAAACCAACAGTCAATATCAAATTAAATAGAGACATACTTGAAGAAGTACCACTGAAATCAGGTAGAATTATGCTCACTTTTCCCAAATCTAGAGCTCTTTTTGTAAGCTTACAAAAAGAGACCAAGGGAATACAGATTGGCAAAGAAGAAATCAAGATATAACTATTTGCAATGATATGATAGTATACATAAGCAACACCAAAAATTCTATCAGAGAACTTCTCCAACTGATAAACAACTGAAGCAAAGTGGGTGGATATAAAAGTCACTCAAATATATCAGTAGCCTTCCTTTATACAAATGGTAAACAGACTGAGAAAGAAATTAGAGAAACAACTCCCTTCTCAATAGCCACAAATAATATAAAATATCTTGAAGTAAATCTAAACAAACAAGTGAATAACCTGTACAGCAATAACTTCAAGTCTCTCAAAAAAGAAATCGAAGATCTAAGAAAATGTGCACATACTAAGTAAAATATTTATGGAAAGAAAGATATCAATTTTCTAGGGAATAGATTACTTGAATTTGGAGGAATCACTCACTGAATGAGTGTGGAGGAACAATCTTCAGGAAGCATATGGATACAACACTAGGAGAAGATGTATTCACATTTCTCCTCAGTGAAGCTGCTTGAACTACCAAAAGGCCGACTTTCTGCAACTTTTAAATGCACAAATATGTAACTCAATGGGTTCCCATATTTGTGAAATGATTCCCGTATTTGGGCATGTGTCTAGAGATTTCATCTAGCATAAAGGAAAACTTCAAAGAAACATAAACATAATGACTTGAACAAAACATTAGTTTTATAATAATTGTAATTGTGCTTGCTCTCTCTGACAGGTACTAACACACATACATCATACACACATGCTTCAAAAAATAGGGTTGATAAATTATAGAAAGTAACCAGAATTTATTGAAACTGGAGAAACTTGAGTTTTTTGCTAAGTTTTAAATATCCGCCCATACTTAGAAATGTGTACAATATCACTCTATTAAAGAAATTTAGATGAAGGTTTTAAGACTCTAAAACAAAATTCACAATTTTGAAATGTCATTTTTTGTTCATCTGAAATCCTTGTACTTTTATAAAATAATAATTATCTCGTAGTAAGGACATCATAAATTCAAACATATTTAATATAATATAAATTTTGATCTGTGTGATTAGTATAAGAGACATCTTAATGTGCTTAGAGAATTATGATTCTGAGTATGTTCCCATTCACAGAGTCCTCATACCTTTCAGGGTAGAATTTCTCAGGTTCTGGCCAGTATTTGGAATCTCGGTGAAGAACAAAGACAGCTACACCTACTTTTGTATTTTGGGGAATGAACACACCATTGATTTCAGCATCTTTCTTACTGAGTCTGGAAATTCTGGCACCAAATGGATATAATCTCAGAGTTTCGTTGATTACCATGTCCAGATATTCTAACTCTATCAGGCCATTATAAGTGGCAGGTGCCTGGGAAGAGAAAAACAGATTTTTGATGATTTAAGATCTGTAATTTACTTTTATATTAATATATACAACCCTTCTATGTTGTTAGAAACTCCTAATTCAACACAGATCAATGAGTGAATTGGATGCTGATATGTTATATTCACAATAGTCACGTTTTTGACCAGCAAAAGGATCATTAAAATGCATATACAGCACTTCTAAGCTGTTAGAAACTCCTCATTCAACACAGATTAATGAGTGAATTGAATGCTGATATGTTATATTTACAATATTCATGTTTTTTAGTCAGCTAAAGGGCTATTGAAATACATGGTGAAGTGATTATGGGGGATATTCAGATAAACTTCTTAGATTTCAACTCATCACTTTCTCTTTATACTGCTCTTCTTTTCAGTAATAATGAGTATCATATTATACCAATCTTGTTCAACGTAAATCAGCTATCAAGGTCATCATAACTTTTTATAGAGTCCATTAATGCAGACCAAAGAAATTTAATGCAGACAATGTCACATTCTCCTTGAAAAATCCGTATTAAGCCTTTCTAATGGGAAGCCGTTGTTTGTAAAACCTATTATTACATTTAATATTACTATAGGTATGAAGAATAATGCCATATTATACAGGAATAACATATGACATTATAGTGAAATATCTTCAGTAGGGTCTTTTTCCATTTGAAACTCATCATGGTAAAATAAGATAAAAGTGGACATTAACTGTTCGTAAAATTTATATTCTACTAAAATTTACATTCAACTCCATTCAGAGTTGCTGAAACAGTCTTCCTCTTCTTGCATCATATAGTATACTAATAAATCTTTACTATTCGACATCTCACAGTCTAGAGTTGGCTGAAAAGGATTCTTAACTGAGAGATGAAGTATTAGATAGGTTTGTGGACATGTATTGGAGGTTTGTTTTCCTGATTATCTTGATTGATGTGGCTGTGTCCAGACAACTATAGGTAGCATTATTTTATGAGAAGATTATATTGAGGTATATGAAAACAGCTGTATAATGATAGTTCAGTGAGTGGGTCAGACAGCAATTAGAATCCTTCATGGTCCCTGCTGTGCTTATTTGACTTTGAGTAACTGCCTTTGTTAAAAGAAATGCTATGTGGAGTTGAAAGCAATCCTGCCTACAAGTTCTTGTCTTGAATGCCTGCTTTTTCTTTTCTCAAGGATAGATTGGCATCAAAAAATGTAAGCTGAAATGAGTGGTTTCCTCCACATAGGTGGTTTTGGTGGCATAGTATTTGCCACAAGACAGAATGAATCAAGAACAGAAGTTGAGTATGAGACCTGATGATGCTTTGTGTGCTTCTCACTGATAACTAGACAGACAGTCACAGATTTCAGATAGCTCACATTCCATTGCAGTCAGTTTTTGGTAGAGTTGTGAAGACAGCTTATGTGATATGCTGCTATTACTCCATGGACATTAGAGCTACCATAATGTAGAGATGAAAAGCTTATGTTGAAAGCTGCAATAATTTCCATGTCCTTATCTAGTCATGTGATTAGAGAAAGGAGTAATGGGGAGAATAGATGCCAAGCTTAGATAAGAAAACGTACATGACTGACTTTTGCATTGTGCTATTGTATCCTGTTCTGTCACATTGGGTTGTTATCTCTTAGAGATTCGGTCTTTCCTGAAAGGAACAAAAGAGAGAGAGGGAGAGTGAATGAGACAGTGAGAGAGAGAGAGAGAGAGAGAGAGAGAGAGAGAGAGAGGATCTGAAGAAGAGTTAGGGAAGGTGGTGGGGCTGTGAGGATTGGATGTAGGAGAAACTGTGTTAAGAATGAATAACTTGAGAAAAGCACCTATTGTTAATCTAAAAAGAAACAAAAAGAATATGTGGTAGATTATTGTATGTCTTCAGATATTTATTGCTCTTTGATCTCTGAGCTAGGGCTTTATTTCATTTCCCTCAGTAGCATCTTCTGAGGCTATTTATTTGTTTTTGAAAAATGCAATAAAATGGTTTTAAAATAGATAAGTTTTCATTGTCAATATCCTTGCCAAAGCTTGCACAGTAGTAATGCAGCTATCAGGTCACTGAGAGTCTAGAGAGATGTGTCAGTGATGAAGAGTACTGTTTTCTAATGCAAAGGACAAAGGATGGCTTCCCAGTACAAAAATTGTGGGTCACAATTATTGGAAATATAGTTTTGAGGCATCTGTTTTACCATTTATACACCTCAGACTCTAGGTATACACATTATGATAAATATACATTCAGGCAAAGCAGTTATATATATTAAGTATAAATTTGAAAGGTGATTGACTTACATGATTATACTTAAAGAATAGATATTTTTCATGCTTTTAGAGTATATTATTTTGACAAGAAATAATAGATATTAGATGATCATTAAAAAGTACAATGATTGTGTCTCAAATGATGTCCAAGAAGAAAGAAGGAGTGGACCCTGGATCTGGAAATGCCAATGTATCAGAGTAGGAGAACACCAGAACAGGGAAGTGGGAAGGGGAGGATGGGGGAACAAGGGGAGGGAAAAGGGCATATGGGACCTTTGGGGGGTGGGGAACCAGGAAAATGGAAATGAAATGTAAATACAGAATATATCCAATAAAAAGTACAATGATTAATTTTCTCTATGAACACTATTGACTTCCATCTCTCATTTTTCTTCTGCACTTCGATTTTCACTATTGATTTCTATAAGAACAAATGTTTATGCTATTTATTATCATTTTTAATATATGTGTGGAAGAAATGTTTTCTGGTGAGGTTTGATCTCTTCTGGACTTCAGATGCTATCTACTCACCTTATTGGGCAGAATTGCATCAATTTCAAGCTGGAGTTTTTTCTGGACTTCAGGATGAGTGGCCAATGTATACATAATAAAAGAAAGAGCATTGCTTGTGGTCTCATAGCCAGCCAAAACAAATGTTATTGATTGAGCCACAATCTCCAGATCAGAGAGAGCTAAAATAAAATTAGAAATAACAGGTATAATGGATCAAGTTGGGACGATGGCATAGCTGAAACCACCTCTCTCTATAATTTGGAAAAAATATTATCAATCATGTGTAGGGCAGTATTCTATGAGAATAAATAGTAAACATATACCAGGATAAATGTAAAAATACTATACATTGTACTTATCAGAGGAGTTTGGACAATAATATAGGACATGAATAGTGACAAGCAAGATGCCAATGTGCCACATACTGAAAAGCTGCAAAATATAGAATAGGAAAGAACTGGGATTTTTCTGCTTATCCACAATAAGATGCACAGCAAAGAGAAACTTAAGGTGTGAGATGTGCAGGTGCCAGATCAGCAGCTAGATACCTGCCCACACCTTATAGACTATGTGCCTCCCAGGAGGTCTACAGTAACCAAAGACACAAGTGAGAATCTTATTAAAATATCCATGACAGCTGGGACAACCATGGTATGCAGCTGATGTAGGATATATCCACTTCACCATCTGCTCATGAGCTCCACCTTTCTTATGGTCTGTTGCCTACCCCTCATGCTACAGCCTGTGTGCCTCCCAGGATGTCCACAATAAGCAAAGACACAGCTCCACTTCCTTTTTGGTCCACTTCCCCACTCAGGTCAGATCAGAGGCATGACACCTGCCAAATGCTACTGCCTTTGAGATTCACAGGAGGTCCACAGTAACCAAGGACACAGTCTGCCTGCCTCTCAGGATGTCTGAAACAACCAGATACACAGCTTGTTTGCCCCCAGGAGGTTCTCAGTAATCAGGGAAACAGAAGGCCTGCTCTAAAAAAGTGACATAAGAAGCCCACTCCAACCAGAGACAATACTTCCTGCCTCCAAGGAGATGGAACTCTTCTAACCCAGGTAACAGAGCTCTGCCTCCCTCCAAGGAGGCCAGCTCTAGTCAAAGACACCCAGGCCACTTGAAACCAGAGATAGCCAGATGGTCAGAGGCAAGCACGTGGTCATAAACAACAGGAAAGAATACAATTTGGCACCATCACAACACAGTTCTCTCACCACAGAAAACCTGAATACATGACTGAAAAGTATGATAATGACTTAAATCTCATCTCATGAAGATAACAGAGGCCTTTAGGGAGGATAGAAATAACTCCCTTAAATAACTATAGGAAAACAGAGACAGAGGCTATAAAAAAGCCTGTAAAGAATAAACAAGCAAATCTCTTAAAAAATATGAAAGAATACAATTAAGCATGTGAAGGAATTGAACAAAATAGTCCAATAACAAAAATGGAAGTAGAAAAATTAAGAAGACAAAAAGGGGGGTAACCATGGATATGGACAAATTAGGAAAGGATCAGGAGCTATAGATGTAATTTCCACCTCTCGAATACAAGAGATAGAAGTGAGAATTTCTGGCAGAGAATATACCATAGAAAATATTGACACATTGGTCAAATATAACAAATGTAGCAGTGTAATAGCCTAACCCAAAACATCCAGGAAATTAAGGACGCAATGACAAGATCAAATGTAAGAATTGTAGAATAGAAGAGTGTGAAGAATAAGATCAAAGGGACAGAAAACATCGTCAACAAAATCATAGAAGAAAACTTCTCTAACCCAAAGAAAGAAATGGTTGTAAATGTACAAGAACCATAAAGAACACTTAATAGACTGGACCAGAAATGAAAATCCTAGTATCACATAATAATCAAAACACTAAATGCACAGAACAAAGAAAAATATTAAAAGGTATAAGAAAAAAGGCCAAGTAACATATAAATGCAGACCTATCTGAATTATACCAGATTTATCAACAGAGACTCGAAAGGCCAAAAGATCATGGAATGATGTCATCTAGACTCTAAGAGGAGACAAACGCCAGGCGAGGTTACTATATACAGCAGAACTCTCAATCATCATAGATGGAGAAACCAAAATATTCCATGACAAAACCAAATTTAAACGACATCTTTCTACTAATCCAGTCCTACAGACGATAATGGAAGGAAAACTCCAGCAAAGGAGCACAACTACACCAAAGAAAACATAAGAAAATGAACATTTCAGAAAACACCCAAAAGAAGAGAATCATACACATATAATACCTCCTCCAGCAGCAAAATTAACAGGATCTAACAATTATTGGTTTTTAAAATATCTCAACATCAATGTACTCAATTCCACAATAAAAAGACACATGTCAACAGATTGGATGCTTAAACATGATCCAGCATTTTGCTGTCTATAAGTAAAACACCTCAATGAGAAAGACAGACACTATCTCAGAGTAAAGGGGTGGAAAGAAGGTTTATAAGAAAGTGATCTCAAGAAACAAGCTGGAGGTGCCACTCTAATATCAAATAAAAAATGTACTTTCAAACATAAGTTATCAAATGAGATGGGGAAGAAAACTTCACATTCATCCAAGGAAGAATGCACTAAGAGGTAGTCTCAATTCTAAACATGTATTCTTCAAATTCAAGGACACCTACATGCATAAAAGAAATGTTACTGAAGCTCAAAATACACATTGAACTTCATGCACTAATAGTGGAAGTCTTCAACATCCCACTCTCACTAACTGGCAGGTCATTGAAATAGAAACTAAACAGAGATACAATGAGGCTAGTAGATATTATGAACCAAATGGATTTAACAGATATATACAGATCATTTCATCCCAAAAAAAGAGAACACAATTTTCTTCTCAGCCCTTTATGCAAATTTCTTCAAAATTTGCCATATAATAGGACATAAAACAAGCCTCAACAGATACAAGATGACTGAAGCAATCCCAAGCATTCTATCAGATCACCACCAAGTAAGGCTATACTTTGCAACAAAACAACAGAAATCCCATATACTCATTGAAATTGAACAATTCTCTGCTCAATGAAAACTTGGTCAGGGAAAAAAATAAAGTAAGAAATCAGAGACTTCATATAATTCAATGAAAATGAAGATACATCATAACTGAACTTATAGGACACAAAGAAAGTAGTATTAAGATGAAAATTTATAGCACTCTGTGCCTTCATAAAGAGACTGGAGTGATCTTATACATGTAAGTTAGCAGTACACCTAAAAAATAGAGACCAGAAATAAACTAACACACCAAAGATGGCAGGAAATAATTAAACTCAGCACTGAAATCAACCAGTTAGAAACAAAGAGAACAAAACAAAGAATAAACAGAAGTAGGAGCTGATTCTTGAGAAAATCCACAAGAAAGATAAACACTTAGCCACACTAAATAAAGGGCAGAGAGATGGTAGCCAAATTGCCAAAATCAGTAATGAAAAGGGAGACATAAAAACAGAACTGAAGAAATTAAAAAAGATTCATCAGATCCTAGTACAGAAACCTATACTCTATAAACTTGAAAATCTAGAAGAAATAGATGATTTCTAGACAAAATCATTATCATATAAGCTACTTAACCAGTCTCATAACCCCTAAGGAAATAGACATAGTCATAAAATACCTCCCAACCCAAATAGCGCCCAGGGCAGATGGTTTTAATGTTTTTTTAATTGAATATCATCTTCATTTACATTGCCAATGGTAAAACCTTTCCCAAATTAACCCCTCCCCAAAGACCCCTAACCCATTCTCCCTCCCCCTCACCCCTGCCTCCACATATATGCCCCTCCACCCGGCACACTACCAATCCCCCTCAGTTTCCCTTTGTTGGGGCCTCTGTTGAGCCTTTACCTGACCAAGGACCATTCCTCCCACTGATGCCCAACAAGGCCTTCCTCTGCCACATTTTTGTCTGGAACCATGTGTGCCCACTTGGTTGATGGTTCAATCCCTGGAACTCTTGGGAGTCTGAGTCACCAAAATCATTGTTCTTCCCATGGAGCTCTAAAGCCCTTCAGCTCCTCCAGACCACCCTCCAGCTTCCCCATTGGGGAACCCATGCCCAGTCCAATAGGTGGTTACAAGCATCTGCCTTTGTATTTGTAAGGCTCTGGCAGAGCCACTCTGGAGACAATTATGGCATGTTCCTTTTGGTATACACTTCTTGTCGTCCATCATAGTGTTGGGGTTTGTTCACTGCTTATAGGGTGAATCCCCAGTCTCTAGGTGGCCTTACTTCAGTCTCTGCTCCACACATTGTCTCCGTTATTGCTCCTGTGAGTATTTTGTTTCTTTTCTTAGAGGAATTAAAGCACCCTCACTTAAGTCCTCCTTCTTCTTGAGCTTCCTGTGCTGGGGAATTGTAACTTTTTTATTTTGAGCTTTTGGGCCAACATTTGCTTATTAGTAAGTACATGTCATGTATGTTCTTTTGTGATTGGGTTGCCTCACTCAGGATGACACTTTCTAGTTCCATCCATTTGCCAAAAATTTCATGAATTCATTGTTTTTAATAGCTGAATAGTATTCCATTGTTTACATATACCACAGTTTCTGTATCCATTTCTCTGTTGAGGGACATCTGGGTTCTTTCCAGCTTCTGGCTATTATAAATAAGGCAGCTATGAACATAGTGGAGCATGTGTCCTTATTACATGTAGGAGCAACTTCTGGGTATATGCCCAGGAGGAGTATAACTGGGGTTTTAATGGTTTTAATGCAAACTTCCGCCAGAATTTCAAAGAAGAGCTAATATCAACACTCTTCAAAGTATTCCACAAAATACAAACAAAATGGACAGTAATTCATTCTATGGGGTACAGAGCTAATCAGAGAACTCACAATAGAAGTCTCAAATGGCGGAGGAGCACATAAAGAAATATTCAAAGTCCTTAGTTATCAGAGAAATGTATGTCAAAATGACCCCACGATTCCACTGGACACTTATCAGGATGACTGCGAGTAAAACTTCAAATGACAGGACGTACTGTCATGTATGTGGAGAAAAAGGAATACTCCTCCATTGCTGGTGAGATTGCAAACTTGTACTACCACTCTGGAAATCAATCTGGTGGTTTCTCAGAATACTGTGAATAGTTCTACCTGAATACCCAGCTATACCATTCTGGGGCATATACCCAAAAGATGGTTACCATCTCACAAGGTCATGTGCTCCACTATGTTCATAGCAACCTTATTTTTAATAGCCAGAAGCTTGAAACGACCAACCTGCTTCTCAATCAAGGAATGGATACGGAAAATGTGGCTCATTTACAAAATGGACTACTATTCAGCTATTAAAAATGAGGTCATCATAAATTTTATAGGCAAATGGATGGATCTAGATAATATCCTGAATGATGTAGTTCAGATCCACAAGTACATACATGGTATGTACTCACTGATAAGTGGATATTAGCCAAAAAGTACAGAATACTCACAGTACAATACACAGATCATAAGTTTAATAAGTAGAAAGGACTCAGTGAGTGTGCTTCAATCCTACTTAGAATGGGGTATAAAATAATCATGGGAGGCAGAGGAAGGGAGGGAGGGATCAGAGTGCTGTGGATTGCTGTCTGCTTTCTCCACTCCTTAAAAAATATGTGCCTGCACTCAGGTGAAATCTTAATTGGTTGGATAAGACTAGAGCCTGTGATTGCGCAGTGGAATGAGGGCATGAAGCCTATTTAGAGAGGGGAAAGATTAAAAAGAGGTCATTTGAGATGAGACAGGATGGAGAAGGAAACAAGATGGAACCAGAAAGAGAAGATGGAGCTCAAACACATGGTATGGAGATGTTGTAGATGGCCGTGCTGCATAGCTGGTTTAGTGTGGATTGGTTTTTTTAAACTACATGCTATATCTGGGTGGTAGAGGGGACAGGGAGGGGAAAGAGAGCAGAATCAGGTTTGAGGGGGAGAGACTGGAGAGAAGCCAGGAGAACCAATGGAAATATGCAGCCTTGGAAAGTGTTAAAGTAGGGGGTACCCTCTAAAAAATACCATAGACCTGGGAAATGAGAGACTCTCAAGACACAATGTAGGTAACCTTACCCAAAATGCCTAACAATGGGGTAAGGGAAATTGACGTGTCCACTTCCAGTAGATAGACAGGGCCTCAAGTGGAGGTGGAACTGGATTACTTAGTAACAGTCAAAGTTATTGACCCAGAATTTCTTCTGTCTAAAAGAACTGCAGGGACAAAAATGGAGAAGAGACTGAAGAAAAGGCTGTCAAATGACCAACTTGGAATTCATCTCTTGGAAGAAACACCAAGCCTTACACTAACACTGATGCTATGATGTGCTTATAGACAGGAGCCTGGCATGTCTGTCCTCTGAGAGGCTCTACCAGGAGCTGACTGAGACAGATTCAGATACTTAAACCCAACCATTGGACTGAATTCAGGGACCACCATGGTTGAGTTAGGGGAAGGATTTAATAATTTGTAGTGGAGGGTAACTCCATAGAAAGGCCAGCAGTCTCAACAAACTGGACCCCAGGGAGACTGAACCACCAACTAGGAGCATACACAAGCTGGTCTGATGATCCTAGCACATATATAACAAGGGACTGCTTGTTCTGGACTCAGGAGGAGAAGGGATTAATCCTTGAGAGTCTTCACTCCCAGTGAAGGGGAAAGCCTGGGATGGAATACATCCTCTTGGAGGCAAGGGAAAGAAGGAATGGAATGAGGAATTGTGGGAGGGGAAACTGGGAGCAGGAAAATGACTGGATTGTAAATAGATAAGATAATTAAAAAAGAGAGTAAAAGCCTTAAAAGAGATAGGCAAATTCAGATTGTCAAGTGATGGCTGATATCAAAACTGTAATGGGAAATGAAAGTACGATCAGGGATGGCTTTACCAGAAAGAAAATCATTCTCAGAAAATGTCATTTGGAGAGAGTTGACATCCATGTACTCCTGGTGATTTTATGTACGTATATGTGTGTGTATACGTATATGTAAATGCAAACACATATGCATACACATATGCATACGTATATGTATATGTATATGTTTATGTACATTCATTTTGTATCACTTTAGATGTGGTCTTGTTTTATATTGCTGTAATCATACAGATATATGCCATTTGTAATCAGAGATTCTATAGAATATTTATCATATAACAGAAATGTTGAATTTTTAAAAGATTATTTCTGCATCTAAGGAAAGACTATGTTTTTCTGTTATTAAGTGTGTCTATGCCACAGGATATATATAATTTCTAAGTTTCTGACATAAAAGAGATTCATGAGATTCAATCCTGATAATTGATCCTTTTCATGTATTATTTAATATGGTTTGCAAGCATTTTATGGAGATTTTCACCACAGCAATTTGTACATACAATTCTTGAATTTGGTTTGCAAATATTTTATCTAGAAATTTGGGGTTATGTTCACCAAGGAGATTCACGTACAGATCACTTTTTGATGAAGTTTGTCTATATTTAGCATCAGTGTAATATTCCATTTACAAAAAAAATTTCTTGAAGTTTTCTTTTATTTTTCCTTTTCAGAATACTTTGAGTAGTATTGATGAAAATCTCTGAAATTCTAAGAATATATACTGAAATATTTTCAAATTATTTCTATGACTCGCTAACATGAATTTGTTTGAATTATTTATTTCATCTTGACATTACTTTGACATGTCATATACATATTGAAATACATATATTTTATTTTAGAATTTTGATTTCAGTAGAATTTAAAAATTGAAATTATGTCCTTATGAGTCTATGAACTTTTTAAAGGTCTAGAAGTAATAGCTCTAGCAATAAGTAAAAGAATAAAGATGTGGCAAAACCCATACTTATCTTTGGGTAATGATTTTATATATAAATTTCTCTAAAGTCTCCATTGGATAAATCCTCTCATGGACAAACAAATTTAGCAAAGGTTTAGGATACAAAATTAGTGTGTGAAAATCAGTAATTTCTAATGAAAATGACAAAAAGGATACAAATCGGAAAACCAGTTTCATTCACAGTTGCATCACAAATGTCTTGGAATTAATGTAAGAACATAAAAGAGTTGTAAAATAACAACTTTAAGACACTGGAGAAAAAAAGTGTGGAAGACACCAGGAAATAGAAATAACTTCCCTGAATGTTTGGTGGCATTAATACTGTGAAATGAGCTACAAATAAACAGCAATCTTCACATTCATGTAAATCTCTTTCAAAATTTAAATGCAAAATTTTCAAATTGAATGGTATTCTAGGCAGGAGAATCTATGATGTACAATGTCAGTTTTAAACATAAACCAACCTATTTCCTTTCCAGGAGCTACTAAATGCTGCTGCTAAACCACAGGTCTGCCTGGGGAATGATGTCAACCCACAAAATGGATGTAACATGGTGTCTAAACTAAAATATAACAGACATATGAGGCAGAAAATGAGATCTCTGAATACTGGACCTGTTTGGAAGTGTCAGGACAGGACCCTCTGCTGATAGAGCTACCTAAAAACAACAGTCTGGGATACAAAATAACACAGATTTTCCATAAAATTATTATATAGGTTTTTGATTAATAATAATTAGGAGGGTCCTTAGCAGTTAAAAATAAAATGCAAATCAAACTTAAATTTGTAATAACATAAATGGGTCTTTAGGCATATTTATCCACATATAGTTTGCTTATAATTTCAAATTGTAAAATTATGCTTTTATGTTGCTAAAATATATTTTGCCCTAGGGAGTATGTATTCTGATGGTCAATGTGCAGAGGTTGTGTGGGGGCACAGTTTTGCTATTATCCAAGAGAAAAAGAAAAGCTATGCTCACATGAGCTAACATTGGATAGAATTTCAAGATACACTGAGCATCTAGCTTTGTCTCCTTGGAATGTGGGACTCCCACAGGAGACCTAATTGCCACTCATGAGAGCTAATTTGATGATAGGTGTCATACTAGTAGGAGGGCTCTATAAAAATGGGCTTCCACATTTATCCTTCTTTCTTTCCTTTTTAAGGGTAAGGAGATTGAACTGAATGAAATTAGTCAAATAGGATTATAATATTGAATGTAGTCTTGAACTAAAAATATTTTTATCCATAATACTGCATTGGTAGAGATCTTTATATTTTGTTGCAGAATTGAGGCTATATTTTGTTCCCTTTGTACATAATTTTATACATTGATATAGGTTTAAAGTTTACATTGATATAAATCTCTGCATACTGATAATATTAATCTTGTTAAAACAAAATTTATATATATTTCAATCCTTGTATAGGTACTATGCCTATGTAACTCACTTTAAGAACACAAGATTTATTCCCAGTCTTTTTAATATCTGAAATTATAAACTGTTAAAGATAATTAATACAAATTAATAGTCAGATAGTAAAACTCATGGTCATATCCGATTTGTCTAGATAATAAATTAAATTTGTGTCCTGATTGAGTAGATAATAGGTGGATGGAGTCAGGCAATGTTTGCTTGTTCAGATATGCTGTGAATAGATAGATGGTCTTTGAAAGCATTAGAGATCCATTATTTAATGATCTTTTGACCATGAGACATGTCTGCTCCTGCTCCCATTTTCTACTCCATAGAAATGATGCACATAAATAACTGCCACGTCCAGTTGCTGCAGTAGTAACAAGCTAGCTACTGGAAAGACATGCCCTAAATTCATCTGCAGACAGAATGCTGTGCAGATAATGTTGCTAAACTTTGCCTAGATAGCATAATATAGTCTTTCATAATTCCTGTTTCACTTAAGGTTTGTCAGATAAATTGATTCAAGTCTAAAGATGGATGTTTCAATGTTATAGAGGCAATATTGGGGACTTGAAGGAAGTCAGCAGTCTCTGTCAGTTCCTGTACATTCTACATACTCAAGCAATACTTGGTCCTTCTCAGGTTTTGATGAGGTTGAAAAGTAGGAAAGATGAAGAATTAAATTTAAGGAGTTTACCATTTAGGAAGATCCTTAGGCATAAGATGTTTTTAAGTTAATTTAAAAATTGGAATGTAAAATGTTTTAGATGTCAAACTCTAAACACACCAGTATAGTTAATTGAATACGTTTTTTGAGTTGCCAGATATGAACAGATTGATCTATTTGAACATAACTCTTACTTATTAATTTCATAATTTGATTTATAATTTTCCTTCTGTATGTTGTTTATTATTAAAGAGAAAGAGCCTTCTTACTTAGAGAAAAATTGAAATTGTTGAGGTATGGTCTTTTGTTATATATGACAATGCAAACTACTGCTCCCAAAGGTCTGGTTGTTTCTAGGGATGAGAAAATCTGTACATACAATTTCACCTTGATCTTTAATTTAAAATTATTGTTTTAATAAAGATGCTGACAGCCAATTTCTGGGTAGAAGGGTAGATATTTGTAAAATTAAATTTTTCTCAACCCTACCTTATTAATATGTCTTAAGTGGTTTAACTTCTAGTGGTAGTGGATAAGAACGTTTATTAGGATACAGGGGAGGTGGATCTGTCTAGAAATTGTTCTTTGGAGCAAATACCATCTGTGTTCTTAGGAAATCAGCAGTTCAGTTCATAGGATTCAGCAGTGACAGCTCAATCTACCTTCAAATACTTCATGAATATAGCAGCAGTCCAGTTCACTAGCCTCAGGACAGCAAACATGAATCAACAGAGATGGCATGACTTAGCAGTGATATGCAATCCACAGCTCATTTGGGCATAAGTCAGCAGGATGGAATAGTACCACGAGGTATGCCAGGAGAAGTTCTTGGGTGTACCTCTCTCAATGAAGAGAAGATCAGTAAAGACTTGAGACCAAGCCGTGACACAATGTTAGCTCTACATGGAAGCCTTTCTAACAGTTGAGTCCTATTTATACTCCATCTAAACATCATGTGTGTTCCCTGGATCCACATGTTTAGCCTCAGTTTGTGAGTTTTTCTTAGCAGAACTCTATGTGAGTTCATATCAGTTGATATTGCTCTATCAATTGGTCCAAGTCCACAGAAGTGTCAAGAGCCACCAGCATACCACCAGAAGTGTTCTGGTGTGTTACTGTCTATGGAGTCATGACAAATGGAGATAAACAATTTATGTAAGTTCAACAAATATATGTGTGTCATTATGGAAGAATCCTTCATCACAGACACTTTTACATGCTTGGTTTAGCAAAACATCCTTTTACTTGTGTCCACTTCAGAAATTCCCTAAACATTCGTTAGGTTGTTTATGGAAGGGAGAACAAATGCATAGTGTGTATAATGGAAAAAACTAACATAATGGTACAGGAAATTTTGCGATCTGGGTAAACCAAAATCTTAGAAAATACCATATGTGATTTACACACACACACACACACACACACACACACATACACACACACATACACGAAAGCAGTTTAAACTGACTTACCCTTTTCCAGAGGGACACAGACTGTCCTAGACATTCATTCACAGAGAAAAATTGTGGACAGTAATAGGTTAACTTCATTTTTCTAGGCACAAAACACTACATTGTCCCTTTGTCAGACTTCAAAATTGATAGTAAAAGTCTTTTACTGAAGGTACTACATACTAATATTACAGCCATAAAGAAATAAAGCTTTTCTAGAATCTGGAAATTTTATATCTACTAGTGAGCTTTCAGAATAAAGAATGGTTCTATGAATCCTTGGAGGTAGTAATCAATAGTATTACCTAGCTATAAACCCTGTGAGGTAAAATAACAGCTTACTTTCTTCCATGATATGTCTATTGGTATAATAGTGGCATAATGTTAGGAAAGAATTCAATCTTGGTCTTTGAAATTGGGCCAAATATTCATTGTTTAATGGGTCAGAGAATCTATGGGAGAGCCTAATACTTTTATAGACACAACAATAGACAGTTCCCCAAATTTTTATCTTTATTTCTTCCATCTTAATACACTTCTATCCTTCATCGGAGAACCTTCTTTTTAAAAATAGCTGACAATAACACAGGGACCCTAAGCTGATCAGTATGCATAGAATTGGAAGTCACATGATGCTCAGAAGTCTCATCAGGACTTTTGCATCACAGTCCCTCCAGCAATAGCTCAATGGCCCAGAGCTTATCCAGGAATAAAGAGAAATATTGTAAACATCAGAGGTGGTGGTTGTCTGCAGCACTTTCTGGAGATGACAGGATCCTTACAAACATGAACTCACAAGAGGTGGGATGAATCTAGGAGACCTGTATAAGATCAAGCCAGACAAAACTCCAGCATGGAAGGGGAGGGCTTTTAGTGTGCCACACATAAATGAAAATCTGCTGGAAAGATATAGATATTGAGAAATGAATACCCATTTTTCTTGAGGAAAAAAGTCCAGAGATTTTATTCGGTAATGCTTTTTCACTACCATTATGTATCCTTCACTCATCGTGTACAAGCATCTCTAAGTAGACTCAGTAGGATTTGCAAAAAAAGGATAAAAACTTGGAAGAAAATATTATCAGAAGATTCATGAGAAAATTTGGGATTGATTTAATCATAATTGTTTATATGCTTGTAAAAAATTCCCATTTTTTTAGAGGACTAGATGTCGAAAAAACAAATTTCTGGAAGGAATCATAATTGAATTGCATGTTCACATCATATATTGATCAAAATATAAAGGATTTTAAAGGTATGAATTAAAAGTTATATAAACTAGAAAGTTATGTAATATAATTTTGTTAATGTATATTCATCAGTTACAATGTATTTACTACTTCAGTGGGGATGGTAATTGTGGGCTATGTGTCCATTTTTAATGTCAAGAATATGGAGTATATTTCTCTATATTCTCATCAATGGTGCTATGAACTGAATTTTTTCTAGTAATTTTTAACATCTGCATACAATGTTTTATAAAGTACGTTCTGGAGGTCCATGGAAGTGGAAAAATCACTAAACTCAGAGAACATACATGAATAATGAATAGATGACTTTGCAAATATGTGAAATCTGTGAGGAAAGGAGTAGATATTGCAGAAGCAAGCAAGTCAGAAAGAAATACTATTTGTAAACTGAAAACTAATTTCAAATATAGAATACATGATAAATTATGACATTATGATTTTATAGCCATTGTAGTACTAATGTATGGAAAAAATAAAAATTCGAACAAAAGTAAAATCAAACCCCTAAATCCCACACCTTTGAAGTATTAAAGCCAGTGGTATTGCATAAAGAAATGAAGATGAAATTTAACACTCACAGTGTTTTCTTTCATCCTAAGTAAACTAGATTACCGTGAAAGAAAAAAATAAAAGTTACAAGTATATTACATTGGCAAATAGTTATGAAATGCAAACCACAGTACCTCCTGATTGGATGTCATGGAAGCAGATTTCCAGGAGAAATTTCTAATTCAATGGTTCTGCATGAGGCTGAGAAACAGCATTGGCTGATGTAGGAAATGCATACATCATAAATGAATTTTGTCCTAAGAAAGTCATGCTTACAAATGGTTTTAATATTAGTATAAGTGTAATACTATTTAAGTATGACTTTCCCTCTTTTTCTTCCTAGGTAACATCCACACTTACATCCAAATCCGTGGACTACAATTCCTTGAGCATCAGTGTAACATACAAACAAATGAATAATTATAAAGCTATTACCTAATGAATTCTCTCAATGTTATCTGCATATATTTGTTTCTGGGGGTGGTATCTAGATATTGGGTAGCTATTTAGGGGGCTCATTCTTGGGGAAGACTCATTATCCATGTAGCTTGTTATCTCCACATGAGTCCTTAGATTTATTAGTCCTTCTCTATTAGTGATATTAACTTACGTTTTTAACTAATCAGGTCTTTGTTAGGTACGTAGATTTTTGAGATTTCATGCAAGTAGATTCTCTGTCATAGATAGAAGGCATGGTAGCCTTCAGAACATAAGCATTCTATACTCTGTTTTTAGAAATTTCCTTTGGCTGCTGCATATAATACCACATTTCAGTGTTTTATGAAATTTAATAGGTTGTCTTCTTTACATGAATACACCTTTATATGTTAAGAACCAGCCCCTTCTGTGCATATCTTTTAGATCCTAATGTATCCTTAGTTACCTGCATGAGAATCATCCCCATTTTCGGAATTTTGACAGTTCATCATCAGCTGTAGAAAATCTACTTGGTTCTGAAAGCAGACAAAAATATCAAAAAGATATGTTTTGGGATCTTAAAATGGAAATTTAATGAAGAACTTAGACAGTCTTATGAGGCTATAAATTATTTAACGTTAAAATATAGCTACTGTTGCCTGGATCACTAGTAAAAAAAATCATTACATTTTAGAGAACAAGATGTGTACTTCTAATATCATCCTGCCATGCCCAACACCTTTTTTTCCTCATGACTTTCTTTAATATGGAGCATTTGTAGCTGATGTGCCCAAGCCTTTGGATGGATGATTATAGTTCCTTTTCCTGTCATAGACACTTGCTTAAAAAGAAATTCTGCACACAGAATATGTCAATTTGTCATTTCTTTGACACACTCTTAACCTATATCCCATTTTTACTGATGACTGTAGCTCTAATTTCTGTGCTTTATATGATTACCTGACATGCTCCAAACACATGTCTACTAGAAAAACACTGGTGACATCACAAGTACAATACTGTCTCCCAGACATCCTTCTGCTATGCTTTTTTTCTGCCAATATCCCTTGTCAGGCTCATAGGCTGCATTAAGCAAAACTTGGTTATAAAATTGGCAATCTCTATGGTCAAACATAACTGCTAAAGTTCTAGGCAAGTGACATCTCAAACTGAAAAAACAATATTAATCAAATATCTCAATAGATATCTCTAGGGAATGTGTGAATTTTGACATCATTGCATTTGAATTGAAATACAAATTTTTATATATTACCTCTTGAGTATTTTCAAGCCGACATTTTTTGGTCTTCTCTACAAATTTTTTAAAAAATGTTATAGCATCACTTGGAAATATGGAGATGTTTAGTTTGTCATATATTTTGTGAAGAAATGGAAAGAGGGCTATAAAAATATGATGAAAAAACAAATTGAATTTTTTTGACAGTCATTTTATTTATAGTGGTAAAATTCAATGATTTAGGTAAAATAAAACAGGAAATATTATGGTAGAAATGAACATAATTATAACATATAGCCTATCATACTTCAAAGTAATTGAATTTTAAATAAAACACACAATCACTAAGAAGAATTCAGCTCCAGAAAGGTTAATGGTGGAGTTTTATGAAATGTTTAACAATTTATACCAACTTTTCACAAGATTTTGCAAAACAGCAACTTAGTTAAAAGTGGAAAATTGTATCTGGAAGCTTCTCCTGCCCTCTTTCGAAAATAGGAATACTTCTGGGAAAGAAATACTGTATAGAGAAATGACCTAAAAGTATGATAATGAACTTACTAGCAAAACATTTACCATCTGCATGCATAATCATGAAATTCAATCTTGTTATAGAGCAATATGTTTGTGATCAAATAAGGCATGGGACAGAACAAAATCAAGTTACACAAATAATCAGAGATGGCGTATTATGAAAAATTCCTGGAAAAACTCAATATTTTCCCTAATTAATGTTCTAAGATAATTAGCAATAGCATAGAATTCTCTTTTACTAAAACTGTCAATAGATGCTAAGAAGTAACCCAAATATTGAGGGTTGAAGTATTTATTGTTACTTTCAAGAAAAGGGCAATGCTTTTAAAAAGAGCATGTGAGAAGCTTGCTCACTCTATCTTCACTTCTATTCAGCTATTAGAATTACAAATCGAGGCTCCTATGTATTTTATGGTACAGTATTTATATACAAAAATGAGCAAATTTAAATTGTAATGTGTTCTCGACTTTGGGGCCAAGAAACAATAGTTTGAGAGATGAAATTATTACACACAATATGTTTAAAAATTAAGAAATAATTGTAGTGTTGATGAAGAACTGCACACTCTTATACATGCTAGATATGTTTTCTATCATGAAGTTCCAACCCTCCCGGGGATTGAGGAAGAATTTTGATAGTTGGTCAGATAGGTTAATAAATGTAATATCCCTGTCTCTATTGCACAACTCCTGGAGTCAAAAATATTCCCCAACACATTTAACAGAATATTATACCTTTACTTATGCATAGTCATAGCTAATACAACAAAAAGGTCAATGGGAATTTTTTAGCAAGAAAACAATACTGAAAAAATCTTCCAAGTACTCTCCTCTGTTCTACATCTTCTGGTTCACTATAATTTATTACTTATGGAGGCCTGTAGCCATCTGGTTCAACCCAGAAATACCAGCTATAATTACAGTCACAAAAGCCAGCACAAACTATCATGCCAGGTAACACCATGGAAAAATAGATGGCTAAAGGCTAGAGTAAGAATACACCCAAGAAAAGCCAGGATAATATGGCACCACTAGAACTCACCTATTCTACTACAGCAACCACTGGATATCCTAACACACATTAACAGAAAGAAAACGACATTAAATCTAATATAATAAAGATAATACAAGCTTGTAAAAAGCAAATAAATGAATCCCATAAAGATATACAGGAAAATAAAACTGGTGAAGGAAATGGATAAAACTGTTCAAAGTCTAAGAAATGGCAATAGAAGCAATGGCGAAAACACAAACTGAGGCAATCCTAGAGAGAGAAAACCTAGAAAGGCAGCAGGGACACAGAAACATGCATCACCAAACAGAATACAGGAGATGGAAGAGACACATTCAGTTATAGAAGATATTGTAGAAGAAATACCAGTCAAACAGTATCTTAAATCTTAAAAAAAAATCCTGACACAAAACATTCAGGAAATCTCTAAAATTATGAAGAGAGAAAACCAAAGAATAATAGGATTAGAAGAAGGACATTTTATATCTCAAAACACTACAAAATAGCTTCAACAAAATCACAGAAAAAATTCCCTAACTTAAAGAGAGGGATGTTTATAAACATATAATAAGCTTAAAGATCACTAAGTAAATTGGACCAGGAAAGAAAATTTCTCATGCCACATAATAATGAAAACACTATATATACAAAACAAAGAAGGAATATTGAAAGCTGCAAGGGATAAAATCCAACAAACATATAAATGCAGAATAACACCTGACATATCAACAATGATTCTAAAAGCTAGAAAGGCCTGGGCAGATGTCAAGCATACTGCAAGAGAAGACAGATGTAAGCTCAGATCACTATACTCAGCAAAACTTTCAATCACCATAGATGGAGAAACCAATATATTCCACAACAAAATCAAAATTAAACAATATCATTCCAGTAATGTAGCCATACAGTAAAAACTAGGAGGAAAACTCCAACTGAAAGAAAACACACAAGAAAACACAAAATTAATAAATTCACATGAGCAAAACTAAAAGAAGAGAAATATTTTCCTTTAGACTCTCTCTCTCTCTCTCTCTCTCTTTCTCTCTCTCTCTCTCTCTCTCTCTCTCTCTCTCTCTCTCACACACACACACACACACAAATACTATTAATAAAAAATAACAGTAACTAACAATAATTGATTATTACTATCTTTCAATATCAATATACTCAATTTACCAATAAATATACAAAGGCTTAAAGAGCTGTTATATAAACAGGATCCACCATTCTTCTGCATACAAGAAACACACCTAAGCAAAACCGATAGTCACTAACTGAATATATGGCTGGAAAAAATATACCCAAGCAAACAAACCCAAGAAACTAGCTGTAGTAGCTATTCTCATATTTAATGAAATAGACTTTTGAGTTAAAATTAATAAAAAGGGACAGGGAATGTCTCTTTATACTCATCACAGGAAAGATCCACTAAGAGGATATCTCAATTCTATCTGTGTGTCAAATGCATGTGTATCCATGTTCATAAAAGAAACATTACTCGAAAGTTTACATCATTCATTGAACCCCACACATTTATAGTGGGAGATATCAACATCCCACTCTCATCAATGGACAGGTCATCAAAACCTAAGCTAAACTGAACCACAGTGAAAATAACAGATGGTATAAATCAAAGGGAGCTTACAGATATCTATATAACATTTCAGCCAAATACAGAAGAATATTATTTCTTCTCAGCACTTCCAGTAATATTCTTCAACATTGAGCATATACCCAGTAAAAAGGAAGCCTAGACAGATACAAGAAGATTAAAATAACACTTTGTATATTATCTGATAACTATGGATTAAAACTGGACTTCATCAGCAACAGAAGGCCTACAACTGTCAACTGAAGAACTCTCTACTCAATGACCACTGTGTCAAAGAAGAAATAAATCCAAGGCTTTCTAGAATTCAATGAAAGTGAAGGTATAACACACCCAAACAATGAAAACAATGATAAGATGAAATGTCAGCACTACCTGACTTCATAAAGAAATATGTCAGAATGCATAATAACAATTTAACAGTTCAACTGAAAGTCCTAAAACAAAAAGAAGGAAACACACTCAAGAGGAGTAGATGGCAGAATGTAGCCAAACTTAGGACTTAAATAAATTAGAAACAAACAGAACAATACCAAGAATCAATGAAATCAAGAACTGGTTCTTTGAGAAAAAAGAATCTCTTAGTCAAACTTAGTAAAAGGCAAAAAGACAGTGTTCAAGTCAAGAAAATCAGTAATGAAAATTAAGACATAACTGCAGGCACTGAAAAAATTAAAAAAAAAATTAGGTCTTATTTCAAAAGTTTGTTTACACAAAATAGAAAAATGTAAACAAAATGGATGGTTTATAAAATAAATACCACTTGCCAAAGTTAAATCAGCATCAGGTAAACTATTTAAATAGTCCTATCACACCTATAGAATAGAAGCTGTCATTACAAATCTAACAATTGAAAAAGCCCTGGAACAGCAGAGTTTACCAGACTTTCAAAGAAGAGCTAATGAAAAACTCCACAAACTATTCCATAAAATATAGAAAAGGAATATTGTCAAACCCATCCTTTCTGTCCATACTCACCATGATATCTATACTACACAAAGTGCCAACAAATAAGGACAACCTCAGGCCAAAAATTTCAACAAACATTGATGCAAAAACACTCAACAAAATATCTACAAATCAAATTCAAGAATATATAATCCACCATGATCAAGTGTGCTTCATCCCGGTGATTCAGAGGTAGCTCAGTACATAGAACCTGTCAACGTAATCCACCATATAAACAAATGGAGATAAAATACATGGTGATGATCATCTTATTAGATTATGATAAACCCTTCAACAAAATCCAGTACACTTTTATGGTAAAAGTCTTGGAGAGATCAGGGATTCAAGACACACACGTAAATACAATAAATACAATATACAGCAAGCCAAAAGCTATCATCAAATTATATGGAGAGAAACAAAGCAATTCCACTAAATCAGCGAAAAGGAATGTCTGTCCACTTTCTTCATATCTTTTCAATATAGCACCAGAAGTTCTAGCTGGAGAAATAGGATAATTTAATAATTCTAAGAGCTCCATTATTCATCATTTATGTCTAGAGTTATTTCTCATTTATATCATATCTAATGTCAACACAGGAAATCAGCACAATCTCTCAATTTTTAAACCTTATGTAATTTCTAATTTTTGAAAATTCTTTTATATCTCTTCTTTCTTAGTAAGAAAGATTTTCCTAGTGGAAAGGATCTCTGAGACTAATTTTTCTCAGAGATAGATATGTTTTGCATGATGTAAGTGTATAACCTTACCCTCTCTTTTTCTCAGTGGCACTTAAACTGTAATGCCCAAATTTTCCTCAGTGTTTTTTCCAGTAATATATGTTTCTCAAATGTTTTTTGCTCCTCCATTTCACACTTAGTAACACTATGTTAACCATTAGTCCCATCATGGCTTATTTCTTTTCTCTTTCTCCTCCATTTCTTTTTCTGCCTACAGTAAGTAACATTATAAAGAAAACTTATAGTTTTTTTCTCCCAAACATATTTGGAATATAAAGGACTAGTGACCATTTTTCAATCAACCACTTCTCTATTGTCATAGAATGCTTAATGATTGATAGCAAATATATTCTTCAAAGACAGATCTTCTCTCAGAGCATCACTGAGGTGAGAGCCTAGGGCACTGAACTCATGCCTAGGTGAAGAATACATCATGGTAGGCTTTCCTGAACAGTGAGAAAAATTCTAAATTGAGGGAGAAAATGATATGAATTAACAAAAATAATAACAAAATGTAAACATTGATATAACTACACTTCGGCATTGCTCAGTTCTAAAGCATACTTTATCAATTCTCCCTCAATGTTACAGTACCACAAATGAACAAAATGCACAAAATACAAGATAAACATTCAAAGCAATTATAAATATGTGCACGGAATTCAAAGAACATAACTTATCATCTGATTTAGTCCCAAATGAATACTAAAAGCTGAAAGAAATAAACACATTGAATTATAATATTAACATGGAATTTGATAAAGATATATAAAGAAGAAAAACAAAGTGAAATAATGACTGAAAAATGTCATCAAGTCAAATACACATTTCAGCAGAAAGTCTCAGAATTATTGCAGATCATATAGAAAACACAATTTCAGAGCTTGAAGGCAAATCAGAGTTGTA
The DNA here is from genome assembly GCA_964023405.1 of Apodemus agrarius. Lineage (NCBI taxonomy): Eukaryota > Metazoa > Chordata > Mammalia > Rodentia > Muridae > Apodemus > Apodemus agrarius. The sequence goes on from OZ030028.1 coordinate 30,265,760, forward strand.
GGGATATTTATTCATGAGTGTTGATAAATTTGTTAAATCATTCAATGAAACATGTAAGTTTTGGGGGGATAAATAACTCAATGAGTATGTCAAATGGAGAGAATATCTTCTCATATTCTCAATAAAATTATAAAAATTCTCAAAATGAAGGAAAGAAATGTCCATTCAAATTGTAAAATACCAAGTGTACTCACATACTTATAAGATGGATAAAGAATACCACACAGATATGACCAGAGAAATAGCTTCCCATTTAACACTAAAGATAAAGCAGTGAATATACAAAATAAAAAAAAAGTGTACTGGAAGGTACAAGAGGAGGGAATAACTCATACATAAAGAGAAGTTTATCAGTGTGATTTCTGTCTTTTCAACAGTAAAAAAAAGAAAGCTAGGGTATCTTTGAAAGACACATTTTATGTTTAAAACATAAGATCTGATTAAAAGAATTAATATATCAAAACTTTATTGATTACAATCAAAGGAGAAGCAAAAAACTATTTGTTATGTCACCCTAATGAATTGCCTAAAGAATTACTCACAATGAAGCCTGCTTGGATTACATAATGGAAAGAAGAATTTGGACTGAAGAAAAAGGTAATTGCAGCTAAGGGTAAGACGGGAAGAGTTTTAAAACTGGTAAGGCAGTTGTTAAAAAAGAGGACCAAACAAGGTCAGAAAATGCCATTAAGTAAAATGATAAGAACCAGAGCATGCCTTTCATTAGAAATCTGAAAATAAATGGTTTCAATTCCTTTAGAAAGGACACAGACTAAAGCTTAAAAATCATGCGTCTGTCTTCAAACAAACAAGCAAGCAAACAAACAAGCAAACAATACACAGACTAGCAGACTGGATTAGCAATCATAATTTTTTTAATGATTCCAAGAAATATATTCAATCATCAAATATCAACATAGGAAATAAGCATTCATTACTATTCTGGTATACCAAAACTAATCAAATGCATGTGATTTAAGCACTTTAAGGGAACTCTGATCCATTTAACATTGCAACTCTAAATATATATGTATATAAATGTGAACTTAATTTCATAAAGCAAATACTAGATATAGTGTCACAGAATAACTTCTGCCACAAAATAGTGATTTCTACACTTACTCTTAAAATTAATATACTATCCAGAAAAATTAATAAACATCAAAAATAGATATTTATTTAAGTTTCTTTCATTATATAGTGAAATGATTAATATATGTAAATATAAATTATAATTCATGACGTTGATGGCTCAAAGACAGAAATCACATTGTCATATAATAAAATTAACCAAAAACAGTAAAGTATGCAGCAATGATGTATAACCACATGCAAGATGAAACCTCAAACAGGGATAATACAAACAGATCATACAGTGGTGAAAGCCAGAAGGGGGTAGAATTAATTGTCTATGGGTATGCTGTGAAATATATTGTACTTTGTATGCTAGTTACAATAAGACTAAGATCTTAATAGTTGAAAATAGACTACATACCCATAGAGACTATTAATGGATTGAAAAAACTAAGTTTAAAAAGTTTCTTCACATTACTCAAAAAAGGATCCTGAGGATTGTTGAGGGAATCCACCATCACTCCAAATGAGGTGCTAATGATCACATCCAAGCTGTAGGCACCAAAAATGCTGAGAAGAAAGACAAGGGGTTTAATATGAGACCAACACAGCTCCTAAGATATGGGACAATTTGTCTGCAGCCTGAATTTACTACTGTGGTATCTTCAAATTTCAACATGATTTTACTCCCCATATAATTTCCAGAAGGCCATCCATCTTCAGTTTAATTAAATAGAGGTTGAAGAGATTTGATTTTTTGTTGGTATTTTTCTAAGACACTCAGCAAAACATGAAATTTAGATTGTCCAAATTTATAGACTGTAATACTCATGACAAACTAATGATCTCTGATGAACCTCATATATTCTTCTCTCACATTTCTTAGTCTTGACAGCTGTATCTTATCTAAATTTTCATTTCTTTCTCAACTGCATAATTTGTCTTCTAAAATAAAAGACACCAACAGCAAATCTAATGCTGTTTCATGTACACAAGAGGGAGATTCTCCGAAGTTAATCTGGGAGGTGTTTATTAATACATGGTTCACAGCAGGATAGCATCATACTTCTTCCCTTTTCTGTGTCTGGAATAATTTGGGGTACTTGAAAAGTAGGAGAGGTCTCCAGATGTTACAGAGCCCCCAGTTAAAACATGCATCACTACTCACTCTTTCATGGCAATGGGCTTCCCTTTCTCTACTTCCAGACTCATATTTTTCACCAGCACATCTCCATAGTGTTGGATGATGGGGAACATCTAAGTACAAAATACACCACATTGCATTGGTAAATGTCAACATTTGAGTTTCCCAAATAACAAGACTTTTGAATTTATGAAAAGAGTCACATTTTATCAGAGGTGTAAGACCAATCCCCACTGAAACAAATTAAAACCAAAAAAAAAGAGAGAAAACAATAATAGTAACAACATCAACACAGTAAAAATACCATTCTTAGCAATGTAATGCACAAAGGAACATATCTTTGAAGAATATATTACTTCTCCCCATCCTCATATAGGACACATCTATAACAAAATATAACAGGCTTTATTTTCTTACCTCCTTCAGTTTTCCACTGGTGAAGGTTGGAGATAGCAATGATCGAATTCTTTTCCATTCTTCATTCTCACTTCTTAAGACACTCTTTTTCATAATTCCAGCGGGACCAATAGGCTACAATAATAAGAAAAAGATTTTTGCCTTTTATTTCTTTGATTACTTGGCAGTTGTAAAAAAATATATAATAGACAATATTCCTGGATATTTTTAGTAACCCTCTTCTAGGTCATAGGTTTTGCAAGCCTCTCAATAAAGTATCTCAAACTGGGAGTCGACCAGTGACTTGGTTAAGAGTACTTGCTCTTCTTGCAGAGGACCCTGGTTCAATAATTAGCACACCCACTTGTTGATTCACAATTAACAGTAACTCCATTTCTTGGTATTTGAAGCCCTCTTGGTCTCTGTGACCACTTGCACAAATGTCATGCACATATATATACTCAAGCACATATATGTTATAAATAATGTAAAATACTTCAAAGTGCAAAAAGGATACATATGGCTATCTGATATTGTATTAATCTGTACTATTACAATCTTCACATCAGTATAATTCACTCATGAGGAAAACCTCCTTTTAAAGTGAATAGACAAGAAGGAGATTGAAATATAGTCTCCAACTTAGTATGGAAAAAAAAAGAAGATTTGTTTCTTAGATAGGGTTCTATTGTGATTTTTGTAATAAAGAACATGGGCAAAAGCAACTTGGTTTGAGAGGGTTTATTTAAGCTTACAATTTCAGATCACATACCATCAATGGGAGAAGTCAAGGCAGGGACTCAAGGCAGTGACGGAATGTAGGAAAATGATGCAGAAGCTCTGCATAAATGTCACTTACTGGATTGCTCACCTGGTTTCATATACAACCCAGGACTAACTTCCCAATTATGGTGGCAACCACAGTGAGTTTGGTTCTTAGTCATTAATTAAGAAAATGCCCCAAAGACTTTCTAGAAGTGAGCTAATGGAGCCATTCTTTCAATTGATGACTCTTTCTAACTATGTCTAGTTTTATGTCATGATGCCAAAACCAACGAGCACTATAAAATCAATTCACCATTGTAACTGTAACTTTTATTCACCAGATGTAATCATTATCTCAGAGATTTACTGCTGAATGAACTCACCCTTTCGAGCTCTACCTGAACAGAGCTCTATCTGAACTGAGGCCTGGCTGTTTCAACTCATATGCTTTGGCTCAAGATCCTACCCAAGTTTACTGATTCAAATGGGCTTTTCTCAGATTTTCACTGAATTGCTCTGGCTGGCTTCTAACTAACTTTGGAATTTTTTTTTGTAATTTTCTAGTTTTTATTCCCAGGATTAAAATGCCTCTGCTGGCCTTCACTTCACAAACTGTACAGACTGAATGGAACTCATGAACAAACTCAACTGAACCCAATTGAACTGCACTCACTGATCTGTCCTCTGTAGTGTGAAATATTTAAAAAAATATACATATACACATACACATACACATAAACATGCACATATACATACATTTACATATACACATACACTTACACACACACACACACACACACACACACAAATATATAAATCCCACACTACTGCCATGAAGGCACTGGCAGATAACTGGCCTGGACTCCTAGACTCTTCTCTGTAGTCTCTCTCCTCACATGCCAGCCATCTGCCCCCTCTGGGTAGCTGTTACAAATGCCTGTAACCTTGTAAAATAAAAATTCTAGAGGCTTGTTGTAATTTATGAGTTAGATTTTTATTAGTAAATTTTCAATGCACCAAATGCTTGCAAAATGAACTCAAAACTCAACTGATATAAACACACATAGATGGGACAAATGCACCCTAGTTATTTAATTGTCTATTGAAGAAATTCCCAATAATTAAGGCTCCCAGGACTTTGTGTTTCTGACTCCTCTTTCTCCCCTATAGATCCCATCATGTCTCTTTCTTTCCATCCCATCTGTATTTCTGTACCTGTCTCTAAAATTCTCTGCCTACCTTCCTTTTCCACTGCCCATGCACAGGCTCTTGCCTGATTTGTGCCTGCCTTTACATGTGAACAGACATCAATCTACATTTATCCGTTTTTTTGGTCCAATTAAAGCTCCCTATTCTCTCAGATATGTTGAGCACAACTATTATCATTTTGTTATTTATTAAGTATAAGTTACACCTAACACCCAGTATATCTTTTTGTCAATTAAATAAAACACACTGTCATCTATCTTAATTGAAAAGGCTTATAATTTTATAACTGTCATGTCTTGGTTTAGCTTGTATATTATCTGAAAAATATCCTCTCAAATATATTTTCTCAATGTTAAATAGCCTGGGTTTTCTATGAAACAATAACAAGTTGTTAATCCTTCCAGAAATCTAAGAACACCAATATTATCTGAAAATATAGGCATTCTAACATAGCTTCCAGAACTGAGACAAATTGAGGAGACAGTTGTCTATGTAAACAGCCCAGTATGCCAGGAATTTGGACCATCAGTCTTTAACCTTCTGGCCTAGGATCATCTGACAGACCTTTGTAAATTAGAATTTTGAAGGACTGATTACTCTGTCTTGGCAGAAATTGTCAACTATTCTACCTAGTGTGTGCTTTTTCTGGACACTATTTTGTCTGTATATGAAATAGGCAATTTCTGTCCAGTGGACACATAGCCACAATGTTCAACCCCATTCCAATTGGAGTTAAGATGTTCAGCTGTTTCTTTGAATTCACAAATGGGAACTGTTAGGAGCAGATATATATCAACAACAAATGAATAAATAAAATTAAACTTCACATTCTGTGGATTTCTGATGGTTTTTAAAACCATCTATATTTGTAAAGTAATATAAACTGTTGTTCATTAACTGCTCCCAGCTATTTCTAAATATAATATATTGTAAGCACTTTAGCACTTAACTTAGAGCAAAGAATTTGCTATCTGGTCTTTACCGCAAAGGCTTAATCATCTCAGATCAGTTCTTAATAACAGTTATAGAAGAAATGAATCTAACCCTCCTATTCTTAAGTGTGTTGTATAGGCACAATGCATATATGAGAATAAGAATATTAATTCCAATTTGATTTCAATAAGAAATTTATATCAATGAAAACCTTAAATTTGTATCAAAATAAGTTATGTACCAAGAAAGAAATTATGAATATAATTTAGTAATTATTATAAACATCTATACATTGAGATTATGGCTATATGATCAATTTCAGCTATTTACTCCCTGTTTAAATTATTACCATTTCTATGTTCCTGAATTAGACAACTTAGAGTAACCATATCCAGCCCCCAATCCCAGGGAACTGGGGTGATGTCTGTTCATAATTTCTGCCTGATGAATTTGGGCATTGAGATATCTTTGAAGGCTGGAAGGGTAGTCTCTGTTGATGTCTGTTTCCTGATTGGATCCAGCTGAAAGCCCTGAGATCCTAAGTTCAAGCAGGACAATTAGCATGTCTGACAATGCGAGTCACCAAAGCTGTATATTCTTTAATATACAAATCTCAAAAAAAGTATCATCAAGATATCTGTATGGATTGTCTTAGTCTGTGTAGGGTGTTCAAACTAGTTAGGATGAAATTCTGTCCCAATAGTAAGTCTTTATTTGTGCCATGTGGGGGATGGCATGATGAATATTTTTTGTTTGATTCACCAGAATTTATATTCAGGCAGTCTGCCTCTGTAATATTCGGTTCATATAACTCTGAAAGGTGTATAGACACTAATCCCCTGTTCTAAAAACATAAAGACAAAAACTTTCACTCAAATTAGCGTGTCATTCAGTCAGCAACAAGGAAAGCTTGTATCCTGCCTTCTCTTTCTGAGGAATAATAAATCAACCAAAAGATTCATAATTCTACTCATTTTGAAAATCTGTATTCTCTCCTAACTATAAAACCAATTTAAATCACACTTTTATTAATACCTGCTCATAAGAACAAGGAAGCTTGTCAAGTTAGGATTTTAACCCAAAATTCCCATGTAGCCCACATCCAAGTTTTTCGTTGGATCCACAGAAAAGTATAGATCTCAATATTTGTCAAGAAGTTTCTTTTGAAATGTAAAGTGGCAATTACAGAAAACCACAGCTAGTCATTATGTAGAGGAATAGTTGTCACACTGCTCTCCTACCTATCTGATAACATCATAACAGAGTTACTGTACTAAAGCTAATAGAACATTGTAGATGTATGGCCAGAATTTAAATAGCCAGAAGTTTTTTTTTTTTTTTTTTTGTGTGTGTGTGTGTGTGTGTGTGTGTGTGTGTTTGTGAGATCTTGCCTTTTAGCTATACAGGGAAGCTACACAATGAAATATTAACAAGATCATTGCCTAAACAAGACCTGAACACTTTCATCAAATGGTGATGTGGGGAAAATGTTAGTGGGACAACTCCTAGATGAAGAGCTAGAGAGGGAGAATCAGTCTTCTCCTGAGATTCATCCCTGATTGGTTGTTGGTTCTAGAGGAATCATCCCTAGAAACATACATATGCTGGCAACATTGAAAAGTCTAATCAAGTTGTACTCATGTATCTTTTCATCTATATTTATGTGTAGCTAGTTAAAGAGTCATACATGTTTTATTCAGATACTTGAAAAGCAAAGGCAGGTTGATTTACATGAGCCTTAGAAAAGTATGATCTAGAAAGTGAATTACAGAATATCTAGGGCATATATTGGCACTTCTTCAAAAAAGAAAGGAAAATGAAAGGAAATAAAGATGAGTGTGTAAATGTGGAAGTGAGTTTAGTTGGGTATATGAGGGGAGTGAGCAGGGAAAAATAAATGATATGAATGTAATTTAATTAAAATGTATAAATTGTCATGCTAACTCTTTATATTAAAATGTATGTATTTGAATAATGCTAACATTTTTAGATAACTACTTAGCTCTGTCATCAAAGAAAACTGTGAAAGCTGGCTTTGAATATAAGCCCTGCCACCAATAAAGAATAAAAACACACTTCTAAAATAGCTACATATACATACATATGCACATACTTATACACATATATATGTACATACTTGTACATATATACATAGACTAGCAAATCCCGAAGGGGATCAGAAAACTCTTTGTTATCAGAAAACACCTTAGTTGTCATTACCAGTTTTCCTTGGGTAATATGATGTGACATAAAAATACAGAGACAATAGAGACCTGTCTTTGGCCTGATGCAGCAAAACTGCTAAAATGAACTACTGACTTCTGCTCTGTGATCTTGTTTGTTTATCTTCTCTGCTGATACGTGTTACATCTTCACTTCTACCTGATTGGATAGTAAGTACAGTTCCCTTTAAACAATAGCTAGAGGATATAGGTGCAAACTAGTTAAAGGAGATTTTCATTATCTCTGACAATTTTTCCTTCAGGAAGAATTAGCTCTCCAACTCCCCAACACAATAGCAGAAAGACACATAGCACCCTTGTACATTGTTGGAAAATTTTGATGACATCATAAGAATTTCAAAATAAAATGTTTGTTGGTACTGAAATGTGAACCATGAGCAAGGTTAATCTACTCCTGTGCAACATCACCAAATTTCATAGGAAAACTTTTAAATGAATGCTCACATTTTATTTTTTTACTTTCTGAGATTAAAATTGCACCCTTTTTAACATATTCTTCTTCCATCTCTTTTCCTATTCATTCGTGTTTTGTAATAAATGTTATTGTATGCATATAGGTATTTATATATACACTTATATCTGTATATCTGAATATACACACATATATATGTGTACACACACACACACACACACACACACACACACACATTCCTGGATATAAACCTGTCCAGTAGGTGCAATATTTACATTTTGAAAAATTAAATACCTACCGGTCGATTTGTGAAAATCGAATAACATTCTTTAGCTAATACCTTCTTGATCATGTCTGGCTCTGTGATGACCAGAACAGGGGTCATACCCTCATATAGCCTGTATTGGGAAAACAGAGATGATTATAGCACTTTGATCCTGAACTGTGAAATGAATTTTGATCTTCTGTAAGAATAATTGTTCTTCACTAGTGAGCTATCTCTACAGCCCCTAAGGACATACTATTAACAAATGACAAGTGATAAAATTTGCAAGGAACTCATCCTTTGAGACAATTAGAAATGTAGTCCAGTTCAGTAGCATTGAAGAGGGATAGATTCTTTCTTGTCCCTTTTGCCCTGGCCACTTGTGGTGAGCTGAGTGCAAGAGCCAGCAACTGCTGGGTTCATGAGAACAGAAATTCTTCCCCCAGTGGTGTGTGCATAAGAGAGCTGTCAGGCAGACCTTTTCATATACCTCTCAGGTCCAGATCCTGGACTCTAAATTGGTCCAACATGACGGTGACTTGTTCTTGAACTGGTGGAGTATATGATTGGGCCAATCTTATAGATGAAAAAAAACCCCACAGGCTCTTCATGATACTAGATAATGACAGAATAATCAAGAGGTATACCAGTGAGGTTCCAGCAGAAATCAGAGGACTAGGACCAGAACAACTATTCATTACAATGAACATTTTCAAACAAAGAAGTGTGGACAAAATTGTATATTATGTGACAGATTCTGACACATAAATGTTCCACAATGAGATTTTATTATTTTTTTCTGTTGGGGGGAAGTTGCAATGGTGGAGGGTGGGCACAAGGAGAGAGATTGCTGAGTAGAATTGGGGTGTATGATATGATAAGTAATACAGAAGGAACCCCTAAAAAAAGACAACCAGCACAGATTGCCCATGATATAGGAACATATTTTTCTTTTTTGATCATGCCAAAGCAACTGACACTGTGATTACTACTGAGCTTTCTGATGAATAAATTAGATGAAAAATTAGAACCTCATCTACCTTGCTTGTGTCATACAGAACATTGATGTCACCCCTCAGAAACTATCCAAATTACAAGCACTTCTCATAGGGAGGTTCTGCTGCCATTGGCTCAGTTATCAGACAAAATAATTAATGAAGCAAGCCTAGGAGGCAGTAGCATGATTTAACACACACTATACCTGTACTTTAAAGTGAGTAGTATGTGTTATGAGAAAATATACATATACATTCCTGCTAAATTGTCACTGTCTTGTAAAACATGCAATAAAAATTGAAGGAAGAGAAATTTCAGCTAAATGTGATGCCATAGACTTCTAAGACAAGTAGCCAGGAGGTAGACACAGAAAACAGTGATATATGGGCTATAGAAACGTTTATTTCTACCTTGGAAATGTTGAGACCTAGTCTCAAAAAATAATTAGAGAGATCCCAAGATGCCTCAAACCTATGGGAAGAATTACAGGCAAGTAAAGTATCCTGAGAATGAGAGAAGTGGTCTTCCCCAGGGAAGAACACGTCAACTGATTAGCCAATTCCATGTAGTCCGACCATGAGACATACATATAATTAATACTATATAGACTGAGCAAGCTGTGAATATAAATATAAATTCATTTGCACATACAAATTATATATTTGAAGGGAGAAAAGCGAAAGGAAGAAGGAAGCAATTATAACTTTCAGCACAAAATAAAGTAACAACAATAAGAAAAGCACAATGTATAATACTGAAAATTAAACAAAATAATAGCTATAGATAGGCCAATTTTCAGCATGCCCTGTATTTTGTCTGGGGATCACAACAGTATAAACATAATGTTTTTATACATTGTGTTAGGTTTACCCTCAGTTATTCAAATACTGACTTTTCTGCCCTCATAACTTGTTTCAATGCAGAATGGAACTGTAATGCTCATAACATGAATCTCCTTCTCAAGTTTGTGTAAACAGTTCTTACCATTTATTTTCTGACTTGTCAATAAATGCTAATCATCCACTGCTAATCACACTAATCTGGCTGGGAAGAATAGAAAATAGCATAGGATGTCTACCAGCCATAGAATGGAGAGAGTGAGATAGAATGTTCCAGATTAACTGCCAGAATTGAGGAACTGGAGCCATGAAGAAGTCGTTCAAAGAGTCAGATTAGTAATAATATGCAAGTATCATGGAATGTGAGTGGGGAAGTCAAATCACATAGGAGAAAAAGGTAGATCATTTAGCTGTCAGATAATGAAGTATAGTTTTGAATAAATGCTTTATGTTTAGTGTAGTTATTGGAGAATATCATAAGGTAAAGAAATATAGCTGTCCTATTAATTCACCATTTACATTTATATTATGGATAATTCATTTATATAATAGGGCTGGCCTAGGTTAAGGGGCACAGGTGAGGTAATCCAGAGTAAGAGCATGAGAGAGCTAGTCCTGGCACTCCTGATGTGAAATGCTGTGGGTGGAATGTGGATGTCCCCTCAACATCTGCAGCAGTCAAAAGAGCTGGGGGGCTCATGAAAATACATGAGCTGGCCATGTTTCTCAATGGACACAGTGTTCAGGAGAGCAGACCTTTGTAGGCCTAATCTTTTTGTGCACTGTATGAAAGTTATCCTTGTGTTTTTCAAATGTCAATTTCTCTGTCCTCATATCTTATTTCAATCTGGACATGGAATTGTAATGTCTATGTCAATAATTTATGACTCAAACTTTTATCTTACCATATTTTCTCTGATCTGTCAATAAAAGCTGATCACCCAAGTGGTGTACAGGAAGAGAAAGAGGAAGAGAGATTCAGACTGAAACACAAGGAGAATTGAGGAAGGGGTTCATTAGAGATCAGCAGAAGTATGGAAGGCTCTAAATTAAAGTGTTATGCAGAATTTGGCTTGAAGGTCTCCAGATTCATTTAAAGGAATAAGATAGATCAAGTGACTTCCCAGGAATTGGGATAAAAGCATTAAAACCAACCTTGGTCTTTCTGTATCATTATTGGGGAACTAGCTTGGCTTAAGAAAATATCCATCATATTAATTTACACCTTACATTTATTTATATTAAAATTATCAATAGAGGTATTACACCTCACTTGAGCAGCACAGTAGAGACAGCCAGGTTGAGGAGGTGCAGGTGAGTCAGTTGTGAGGATGAAGTTGAGCCAGAGCTGTCTCTGCCACTGATCTGCCATGAGGTGCAGTGGGTGATGAAGAGATGCTCTTCTCCCTTCCCCCTCTCATTACCTGTGGCACCTGGGAGAATTGGTCCTGTGGTTATGAGAAATGACAAATTGGCCCTTTCCCTCATCTGATGCATCCTTGGCAAGAATCAGTCCTGCATCTTGCCTGGGCAGCAGTAGATCTGGATCTAGAGATGTGGATGTAGGTGAGCCATCTCATGGAATGAAAAAAGGAAGCTGATCCTGTGTCTTGTTGATGGTACCATTGGGTGGCAGGGCTATAGCAATGCTGGTAAGCTCACCCTGGTAGTGTGGATAAGGGATAGCCAGTGTACTAACTAGCTCTTAATCTACCCAGGCCCAGATCCAGGGCTCTGAGATGGCCCACCTCAACCCTACATAATATGCTAATTTACTCAGACACATGAATTGACCAGTTTTTCTTTTTCAACATTTCAGAATTTCCTTGACACTTGGCAACAGCAGAATAACTGGGAAGAATCCCAATGCGGATATAATGGACAGTGTCACATAAGCCAGAGTCCTCAAACCAGACCAATGAGTCATTGCAGTGAACATTTGTAAGTAAAGATGTATGGTAGGATACACTGGAAAATACTATAGCTTCCACAGAGATGTTTTTTATACTTTGTTTTTGACATTGTTGTCATCATCATTATTGTTGTCATAAGTAGTATTGGAGTAGAGTGTGTGTGTGTGTGTGTGTGTGTGTGTATGTGTGTGTATGTGAGGGAGGGACAGATAGATAGATAGATAGATAGATAGATAGATAGATAGAGCATGTGTGCATCAATATGTGTGTGTGTGTTTGTGTGTGTGTGTGTGTGTGTGTGTGTGTGTGTATTTGTGGTTATTTTGTGGGGAGGTTGGGTTGCAAGCCTGAGATGTGGATATGAGGATATATGAAGATGAGCAGTATTGGGATGGCCTATGTGAAACTCACAATAAATCAATAAAAAAGATAAAAAAAGAAAAAGAAAAATTAAGCCTGTATTTGAGAATACTGGGAATAATTTTATAAACTGCTTTGCTTTTATCTAAGTGAGGGCAGGAGACATTCTTCTAAATTTATAATCACGTGTTACTTGTGTCTGAATTAATGCATTTTACAGAAACAAAAAAGTCCTAATTAATAATAAATGAAGCCAAGAATGCTTATATGACAGTAGGTAAAAGTAAGGCTATGTGTCTAGATCATTAAATGATGCGGACAAATCATGACCTCCAATGTTCTAATTAAGACTGTGAATTGCCACACACTACTGAAACTCTTGTTAGGGTCGCCTTTCAGACACTTTAATATAGACAAATGCATCCCTAGATACTCTGGACTGGCCAAATCTTCATGCAGATTGGTTTCACATCTTAGCAAAATGACATATTAGATATTTAAAAACTACTTACCCCCACATATCACCATACTTTTCTCGGAATTCTACATCACATTTACATATACCCTGGGAAAATAATTGAATAGGTCATTATTTATATATATATATTTGGTCCCTAAATGAGAATCAAATGACTCAGTCACCAGGACATTAGGCTCATTGTATAAAATTCCTAACTTGGAATAATAGAAATCCTACAGAGTTCTCTGAGACACTTCAGGAATTAAAAAATATTCATGATTGTGTTTCTGAGTATTGTATATTCCCCAATTTTTCTTCTCTAATAACAGTACAGTGACAACTGCTTTAATCTATGACAGTTTCTTTGGTTATGCTTTAACTGTGAAATCCTGAAACACACTAGTCTTTCACATCTTGATGCATGATAGCATCAAGAATCAGGGAGACTGACAGGAATTTTCAAAATCTCTTTGCTTCTTAGTGCTTATTGCCCTTTCAGTCAACCAATTATGTCTCTAGGATATTAATATACACAGTAAATTGAAGACAACATCGATGCCTAGAGCATACTTGATTTACAGTAGCAATGAAGTAGAGGCAAGTGGGTTTGCCTTCTAGTGCCTCCTTTTAACATCAAAAGATGAGGAGTTCTTCCATGACATAAGGTAAATGAAGTCAAAAGCTTTATCTGAACTGTTACCACTGAATCCTGGGCATTATGGGGAATCAATATAGTCATTAAGGCATTATAACATTTTTGAGATAAAATCCCATATAGCTCAGCCTGACTCAATCTCTGTGTATATAAAGATGAACTTGAATTCCTTATCATCCTAATTGTTGGTATTATAGGTGTGTGGCATCATCCTCTAGTTTATATGATGCTGGGATCTAGCCTAGGGAATTGTCTGTTCTAGTCAAGCAATATACAGAAGTGATGTCCACCTTTAGCCACTCTGAATTTCAACTGCACGAAACTATGTGCCTGGCAGACGATAAAGCCCAGGCTGTAGAGTATTTCCTTGCAGTGGTCCAGACTAAGGAGACCTGAGCCAGGTACCCATGATATCCAGAACTTGGGATCTTTGGGGGCTCAAGACCGCCTGGCAGCAGGCAGAGCAGGGTTCCTGGGCCCCAACCAAACATGGGCTCTGTGCTCTGAAAAGAACCCTGCACTCTGCTCAACCGCGGCCATCTTGGTGTTGGGTGCTTAGACCGAGTGGGCAGAACCAGATACCCGAGATATCCCAAGCTTAAGATCTCAGGGGAACCGGGCCACCAGCCAGTCATCTAAGAATGGGAGCATGGCAGAGCTGCAGTTCCTGTGTTCCAGCAGGGCATGGGTTCCTGGCCCTCTGGGAGTCCTTGCACTCCTTACTTCCCACTCCCCTAGGCTGCAGACAGCATCCTTGCTGCTGACTGAACTAAGCAAACAGAATCGGAGAAGAGAAGCAGCATCAGGTCCACAGAGATAACCGAATATAACATTGCTTAGAGCAAGATACACCAGGGGTCCAATAGCAACCAAGAGGAGAACAACACATCAGCAATCTGTGCTAGGGGAAACCCAGTCATCCAGTGGTGGGGAAATAACCTTTTGAGCTCACAGGAGGTTCAAGCACCAGCTAGTGACTACAAGACCATCTAAGGCCAGAGATAACCAGATGGCAAAAGGCAAATGTAGGAACGTTACTAACAGAAATCAAGGCAATATGGCAGCATCCGAACCCAGTACCCCGACAGCAGTAAGTCCTGGATACCCCAACACACAAGAAAAACAAGATTTGGGTCTAAAATCACTGGTCAGGATGCTGATAGCAGAACACATAGATAAATCTCTTAAAGAAATACAGGAGAAAATGGATCAAAAATAGGAAGCCCTTTCAAGGCAAACACAAAAATCACTTAAAGAAATTCAGGAGAATATGGATCAAAAATTAGGAGCCGATAAGGAGGAAGTATAAAAATCACTTAAAGAAATAAAGGAGAACGTGGGTCAACAAGTAGAAGTCATGAAAGAGGAAACACAAAAAAAAACTCCTAAAGAAATACATATCCAATAAAAAAAAATACAAACAAGTAAGTGGGTGATCTAAGCAAAATCATCCAGGATCTAAAAACAGAAGAAACAACTAAGAAATCGCAAAGGGAGACAACTTTGGAGATAGATAACCTTGGGAAGAAATCAGGGACCATAGATGCAAATATCAACAATAGAATACAAGAGATAGAAGAAAGACTCTCAGATGCCGAAGATATCATAGAAACCATTGATTCAACAGTCCAAAAAATACAAAATGCAAAAAGCTTGTATCCCAAAACATCCAGAAAATCCAGGACAAAATGAGAAGACCAAATCTAAGGATTATAGGCATAGATATACAACTTAAAGGGCCAGCGAATATCTTCTACAAAATTATGGAAGAAAACTTCCCCAACCTAAAGAGAGAGATGCCCATGAATATACAAGAAGCCTACAGAACTCAAAACAGACTGGACCAGAACAGAAATACCTCCCATCACATAATATTCAAAACCCCAAATGTACTAAACAAAGAAAGAATATTAAGGGCAGTAAGAGAAAAAGAGCAAGTAACATATAAAGGAAGACCTATCAGGATTACACCAGACTTCTCACCTAAGACCATGAAAGCTAGAAGTTCCTGGGCAGCTATCATGCAGACTCTAAGAGAACACAAACTTCAGCCAAAACTACTATACCTAGCAAAACTCTCAATCGTCATAGATGGAGAAACTAAGGTATTCCATGACAAAACTAAATTTGCACATTATCTTTCCACAAACCCAGCCCTACAAAGGATAATAGGGGAAAAAACACCAACAAAAAGAGGGAAACCACATCCCAGAGGAATCAAGATAGAAACCCCCTCTCATCAGACAGAAAAGAAGATAAACATGATAATATACAATAAAATAATGTCAAAAATGTCAGGAAGTAATAATTATTATTCCTTAATATCTCTTAACATCAATGGACTCAATTCCCCAATAAGAAGACATAGACTAACAGACTGGATACGGAAACAGGACCCTATATTTTGCTGCATACAGGAAACACATCTCAGTGTAAAAGACAAACACTACCTTGGAGTAAAAGGCTGGAAGATAATTTTACAAGCAAATGGTCACAGGAAACAAGCCGGAGTAGCCATTCTAATATCAGATAAAATTGACTTAAAACCTAAAGTCATCAAAAGAGACACAGAAGGTCACTTCTTGCTGGTTAAAGGAAAAATTCATCAAGAAGAACTCTCAATACTGAACATCTATGCTCCAAATGCAGGAGCACCCTCATTCATAAAAGAAATTCTACTAGAGGTTAAAGCACATATTACACATAACACAATAATTGTGGGTGACTTCAGCACTCCACTATCCTCAAGGGAACGATCAGGAAACCAGAAACTAAACAGGGACACAGTGAAACTAATTGAAGCTTTAGATCAATTGGATTTAACATATATATATATATATATATATATATATATATATATGTATGTATGTATGTATCACACGCGTCTCTTGGACACCGTAATTTCACGCAGCCAAGCTGTAATCCCGGCGGAAGCTGTGTGATATTTACTGGGAAAAGCCTTGTTTGGCAGGGCTGTCCAAGATGAATGTTGCTGTGAGCCTCCTTGGCCGGAGATAGGGCTGAGCTGAATTTCTCATGGCAAACTGTGTGACCCTTGTTTCTGACTTGTTCCTTTACTTACGAGATGTCCCTGCTAGCCGGAGGTGCGAGCATCCAGGCGTGATGGTTCACTGAGAGTTTATTCTTTGAGCTACAGCACTGGCCATGATTTATCTTCTAGAGATCCATTGCTTTGTTTTTGATCAGCTGTACAGTTATTACCTAGATACATTAAAGAACTAACCTCCCAACAATTTATATTATTTGTATAGTTAGCTGGCTTTGGCACTCTGACATGGAAACCATCAGTTAAGTAAAGTTTCTAAGTAGGCCTGAGGGAGTCTCACAAGAAGATAGCAAACATAGTGTTTCCAAGGACTCTTGAACTACTAGTTTATCATTAACTACAGAGGGACGCGATGACTTTGTATGTATTCTCTAAAGTTCATACCTGATTGATTTTGTATTTCCTTGTGCCAGATACTCATGGTAACCATTCTTTGTAAACATTTCACTGGATACATTTTTTTCTTTAGTAATGTAATACCAACTTGTGTGTATAAAAGTTCCTGCCTCAGAACAGTAAAGTGCATTCAGACGCATTCAGATCTTGTGTGTGTCTGTCTGTCATTCGCCGGACTTGTACCTTCCTGCATACCAAAGACCCTGATTCCCCACGGGTGTGTGTGTTCCGACTGAGTCGGTCCGTGGCATATATGTTAAATATTTAACATACATACATACATACATATATATATATATACATATATATATATATATATATATAAATTGGATATATATACATATATACATATATATATGTGTGTGTGTATATATATATATATATATATATATATATATATAAAACATTTCATCCCAAAGGAAAAGAATATACCTTTTTCTCAGCACTGCATGGTACCTTCTCCAAAATCGATCATATATTTGGTCACAAGACAGATGTCAACAAATACAAGATTGAACTAATCCCATGCCTCCTATCAGATCACTATGGAGTAAAAGTGGTCTTCAATAGCAAGAAAAACAACAGAAAGCCCACATACACATGGAAACTGAACAATAATCTACTCAATGACACCTTGGTCAAGGAAGAAATAAAGAAAGAAATCAAAGACGTTTTAGGATTCAATGAAAATGAAGGTACACCTTATCCAAATCTATGGGACACAATGAAAGCAGTGCTAAGAGGAAAACTCATTGCACTGAGTGCCTCCAAAAAGAAACTGGAGACAGCATACACTAGAAGCTTAACAGCCCACCTGAAAGCCCTGGAACAAAAAGAAGCTAATTCACCCACAAGGAGTAGAAGACAGGAAATCATCAAACCAAGGGCTGAAATCAATCAAGTAAAAATAAAGTGAACCACACAAAGAATCAGCAAAACCAGGAGCTGGTTCTTTGAGAAAATCAACAAGATAGATAAACCCTTACCCAGACTAACCAAAGGGCACTGAGACAGTATCCAAATTAACAAAATTAGAAATGAAAAGGCAGGTATGACAACATAAACTGAGGAAATTCAAAAGATCATCAGATTCTACTACAAAAGTCTATACTAAACACAAGTGGAGAATCTGGAGGAAATAGACAATTTCTTAGACAGATACCAAATACCAAAATTAAATCAGGATCAAATAGATCAGTTAAACAGTCCCATAACCGCTAGAATAATAGAAGGGGTTATAGAAAGTCTCCCAACCAAAAAAAGTACGGGACCAGATGGTTTTAGTGCAGAATTTTATCAGACTATTTAAGAAGACCTAACACCAATACTCTTCAAACTATTTCACAAAATAGAAACAGAAGGAACACTGCCCAACTCGTTCTACAAAGCCACAATTGCGCTGATACCAAAACCACACAAAGATCCAAGAAAGAAAGAGAACTATAGGCCACTTTCCCTTATGAATATCGATGCAAAAATACTAAATAAAATCCTTGCCAACCGAATCCAAAAGCACATCAAAACGGTCATTCACCATGATCACATAGGCTTCATCCTAGGGATGCAGGGATAGTTCAATATATGGAAATCCATCAATGTAATCCACTACATAAACAAACTAAAAGAAAGAAACCACATGGTCATCTCATTAGATGCTGAAAAACCATTTGACAAAATTCAGCATCCTTTCATGCTAAAAGTCCTGGAAAGAACAGGAATTCAAAGCTCATACCTAAACATAATAAAAGCGATATACTGCAAACCAGTAGCCAACAGCAAACTGAATGGAGAGAAACTTGAAGCAATCCCACTAAAATCAGGGACTAGACAAGGCTGTCCTCTCTCTCCATATCTTTTCAATATAGTACTTGAAGTTCTAGCGAGAGCAATTAGACAACATAAGGAAGTCAAAGGGATACAAATTGGAAAGGAAGAAGTCAAAATATCATTATTTGCAGATGATATGATAGTATACTTAAGCGACCCAAAAAACTCCACCAGAAGACTCTTACAGCTGATAAACAACTTCAACAAAGTGGCTGGCTATAAAATCAACTCAAGCGAATCAGTAGCCTTCCTATACTCAATGGACAAGCAGGGTGAGAAAGAAGATAGGGAAATAACACCCTTCAAAATCACCACAAACAATATAAAGTATCTTGGCGTGACTCTTACCAAACAAGTGAAAGATCTGTATGACAAGACATTCAAGTCCTTGAAGAAAGAAATCGAAGACCTCAGAAGATGGAAAAATATTTCTTGCTCTTGGATTGGCAGGCTCAATATAGTAAAAATGGCCATCTTGCCAAAAGCAATCTACAGATTCAATGCAATCCCCATCAAAATCCCAAATCAATTCTTCATAGATCTAGAAAGAGCAATTCTTAAATTTATCTGGAGTAACAAAAAACTCAGGATAGCCAAAACTATTCTCAACAATAAAAGGACTTCCGGGGGAATCATTATCCCTGAACTCAAGCAGTACTACAGAGCAACTGTGCTAAAAACTTCATGATATTGGTACAAAGACAGGCAAGTAGATCAATGGAATAGAATTGAAGAACCAGAAAAGAACCCACAGAGTTATTGTCACTTGATCTTTGATAAAGGAGCTACAACCATCCAGTGGAAAAAAGATAGCCTTTTCAACAAATGGTGTTGGTTCAACTGGAGGTCAATATGCAGAAGAATGCAAATTGAACCACTCTTATCACCTTGTACTAAGATCAACTCCAAGTGGGTCAAGGACCTCCACAAACGGCCAGACACACTGAAACTAATAGAGAAGAAACTGGAGAAGACCCTGGAGGACATAGGCACAGGCGGAAAATTCATGAACAGGACACCAATAACTTATGCTCTAAGATCAAGAATTGACAAATGGGACCTCATAAAATTACAAAGTTTCTGTAAGGCAAAGGACACTGTCAGAAGGACAAAATGACAACCAACAAATTGGGAAAAGATCTTCATCAACCCCACATCCAACAGAGGGCTAATATCCAATATATACAAAGAACTCAAGAAAGAAATTAGACCCCAAAGAACCAAATAACCCTATTAAAAAGGGGGTACATAGCTAAACAAGGAATTTTTACCAGAAAAAAAATTTGGATGGCTGAGAAGCACCTTAAGAGATGTTCAACATCATTAGTCATCAGGGAAATGCAAATCAAAACAACCCTGAGATTCCACCTCACACCAGTAAGAATGGCTAAGATTAAAAACACAGGAAACAACAGGTGCTGGAGATGTGGAGAAAAAGTAACACTCCTCCACTGTTGGTGGGATTGCAAGATGGTAAAACTGCTCTGGAATTCAGTCTGGCAGTACCTCATAAAATTGGGCATGACACTTACAGAGGACCCTGTCATACCACTCCTGCGCATATACCCAGAGGATTCCCCTGCATGCAATAAAGACACATGTTCCACTATGTTCATAGCAGCTTTAGTTATAATACTCAGAATTTGGAAGGAGCCCAGATGTCCCTCAAAGGATGAATGAATACAAAAAATGTGGTATATTTATACAATGGAATACTACTCAGCAATTAAAAATAATGAATTCATGCAATTTGTAGGCAAATGGTTGGATATGGAAAATATCATCCTAAGTGAGTTAACCCAATCAGAAAAGAATACACATGAAATGCAATCACTGATATGTAGATATTAATGAGCCCAGATGCTCTGAATACTCAAGGCACAATTAGCAAGTCAAAAGATTCCCAAGAAGAAGAGATGAGAGGACACTGGTCCAGAAAAGACTGCTTCTAGTCTTTCAGGAGAGTACCAGAACAGAGAAAGGGTTGGGGGGTGATTGGGGAATGCATGGGGGTCGGGGAGGACTTATGGGATACCTGGTGAGTGGGGAACTGGGAAAGGGGAAAGCCTTTGGAATGTAAACAAAGAATATAGAAAAATAAAATAAAATAAAATAAAATAAAATAAAATAAAATAAAATAAAATAAAATAAAATAAATTAAAGATGAACTTGAATCCATCCTCCTCCTAATTGTTGGTATTATAGGTGTGTGGCATCATCCACTAGTTTATATGATGCTGGCATCTAGCCTAGGGAAAAGTCTCTTCTAGGCAAGTAATATACAGAAGTGATTTCCATATTCAGCCACTATGAATTTCAACTTCATGAAAATATGTGCCTGACAGATGATAAAGCCCAGCATGTAGAGTACTTCCCTTGTGTTTAGAGCTATTCTGAACCAAGGCATGCTCAGAATCCCTAAAGAAAGAACAGAAAGAACATTACATCTGTGTATTTGTACACAAGCAGACATCCTAAGTTATAGTCTAGGCATAAATACAGTGCATTACAAAAGTGATAGTTGTATTTTCAAAGTGATCTGACTTTCTGGGCTGTCAGAATGGCAGATGTCTCTGAAGTATCCTAAGTTCTTTGCCAGAATTGTTTGACTTAGCTCTGTGGTGACATTGGTCATGTCCCCCTTCTTGTAGCATGTAAGAAGGTAGGCTGCTTAACAAATTTCTAACGTAAGTCATTATTTTATAGAAGACATCATGTTCACAGCTATGTATCCTCTTTAATTCTCATACATGATTCTTTCCCTAATCATCACACCATCATGTTCTATGGGAATCCTCATTCCTTCTAATTGACATATGTGTTCCTCAATTTGAGCCCTGATATTAGTAGAAATAATATATGTAAAGTGTCAGACTTACGCATCTGTAAAATAGAAAGTGTGGTAGAATCACTAAGAGTACGAATAGGACAAAAAATTCTAAACAACAATCGCTTTTCCTACACAGACTTCAATTGTTTGTACTCTGACATTCTTGGAATGCATTCCGATGGTACTTCTATAAATTTCCTACTTTAGTTTAAAAATATGCAATTGGTTCCCTAAGGAAGGTTTTGTGAATTTAAAGACATGAGAATATATAGGTGAAAGTTTAAAGAAAGAATATCACCCATAAGAACCAGGAGAGATTCCCACCAATGGGTTTGTACTGTAGAATTTCATATAACTTTGTTTACACTTGTAGCACAGATATGTTTCACTTGTATTTCAGCATCTCTGCAGATATAGTTAATCTACTAAAAAACCCTCAAAACTGTGGGACAGTAGATAAAAACACAAATGTCAAAATAAACATAAAAGGCACTGAGCTGTGGAAATTAAAATTTCTTCACTAACATTCACTCTATGACACCTCAGTGGATAGGGGAGGAAATTCTTTGTTGCATATGCAATTATAAAACCACCTGAACTGGCTTCTACTTGTTTAAAATGAGCCAAAAGGTTCCCATCCCTGTAATCTCCCTTTAGTTTTAGCCTTCCTTCCCTAGTTTTCAGAAACCCAGGAAGAGAGAATAATAGAAGGTGCAGTGACATGATGTGGCCAATAGGCCCATCTTGTATCAACAATTTACTGCTCAAAATTTACCCCCGGTAAGAATAATGTACCCATCTCTTATTATTTATTACCTAGTTGATTTACATTTTGCAGCACCTAGTGACTATTTAATTACTCAACTATTTTTCACTATCTGGATTTACTTGCATCATAATTAGGTGAAAATTTCCTCGGGTGTATCGGGGAGAGACAGCATATTTTAATTTAACTGCCATTTTAAATACGGTGATCTTTGAAGGAAAAGCATGTTATTTTAATGGTGCAGAGTTCTGTGGAAAAAATAATATAAATAGGTACTTGAAAAATTTCACCTAATAAATAAGACTTTACTGGTAATCACTGTATGCCAAGCTTATATAAATGAAATGACCTGAAGTTTCTGAAAAAGCTCATATTCTGGCCTGCAAAAATCACATGCTAACAAGTGCTATAGGTGTATCATGACATATTCCCTCCAAGGAAGACTACTATGGCATTCATGACAATAAAAAAGTGCTTTTTTAACTCATTTTCCTTTTTCTAATTTAAATTATTTTATTTACTTATATTGAAAATGTCGTCCCCTTCCTACTCCCCCCTCCCTGAGTTCTTGATCCCATGCCCCCTTGCCTTTGTTTCTTTTTTTTTTTTTGACTACAGGATTATTATTTTTTTTAAATTTTTATTTTCTATATTCTACGTTTACATTCCAAAGCCTTTCCCCTTTTCCAGTTCCCCCCCACCATACGTCCCATAATTCCTCTCCCCCCAACTATTCCCCAATCATTCCCCCTCCGTCCATGGTTCCTCTACAAAACTGGATCCAAACTTTATAGGCCCGGGATCCTCTCCTTTCTTCTTCTTGAGAATCATTTGACTTGCTAATTGTGCCTTGAGTAGTTAGGGCTTCTGGGCTCATTAATATCCACTTATCAGTGATGGCATTTCATGTGTATTCTTTTGTGATTAGGTTAATTCACTCAGGATGATATTTTCCAGGTCTAACCATTTACCTACAAATTGCATGAATTCATTATTTTTTAATTGCTGAGTAGTATTCCATTGTATAAATATACCACATTTTCTGTATCCATTCCTCTTTGAGGGATATTTGGGCTCCTTCCAATTTCTGGCTATTATAAACAAGGCTGCTATAAACATAGTGGAGCATGTGTCTTTATTGTATGCAGGGGAATCCTCTGGGTATATGCCCAGGAGTGGTATGCCAGGGTCCTCTGGAAGTGACGTGCCCAATTTTCTGAGGAACCGCCAAACTGATTTCCAGAGCGGTTTTACCATTTTGCAATCCCACCAACAGTGGAGTAGTGTTCCTCTTTCTCCACATCCTCGCCAGCACTTGTTGTCTCTTGAGTTTTTAATCTTAGCCATTCTGACTGGTGTGAGGTAGAATCTCAGGGTTGTTTTGATTTGCATTTCCCTGATGACTAATGATGTTGAACATCTCTTAAGGTGTTTCTCGGCCATCCAAATTTCTTCTGGTGAAAATTCTTTGTTTAGCTCTGTACCCCATTTTTGATAGGGTTATTTGGTTCTTTGCGGTCTAACTTCTTGAGTTCTTTGTAGATATTGGATATCAGCCCTCTGTCGGATGTGGGGTTGGTGAAGATCTTTTCCCATTTTGTTGGTTGCCATTTTGTCCTTCTGACAGTGTCCTTTGCCTTGGAGAAACTTTGTAATTTTATGAGGTCCCATTTGTCAATTCTTGATCTTAGTGTGTAAGCTATTGGTGTTCTGTTCAGGAAATATCCCCCTGTGCCCATGTCCTCCAGGGTCTTCCCAAGTTTCTTTTCTAATAGTTTCAGTGTGTCTGTTTTATGTGGAGGTCCTTGATCCACTTGGAGTTGATCTTAGTGCAAAGAGATAAGAATGGTGGGTCAATTTGCATTCTTCTGCATGTTGACCTCCAGTTGAACCAACACCATTTGTTGAAAAGGCTATCTTTATTCCACTGGATGGTTGTGGCTCCTTTATCAATGATCAAGTGACCATAAGTCTGTGGGTTAATTTCTGGGTCTTCAATCCTATTCCATTGATCTACTTGCCTGTTGCTGTACCAATACCATGCAGTTTTTAACACAATTGCTCTGAAGTACTGCTTAAGGTCAGGGATATTGATTCCCCCAGAAGTCCTTTTATTGTTGAAAATAGTTTTAGCTATCCTGGGTTTTTTGTTGCTCCAGATGAATTTGAGAATTGCTCTTTCTAGATCTATGAAGAATTGAGTTGGGATTTTGATGGGGATCACATTGAATCTGTAGATTGCTTTTGGCAAGATGGCCATTTTTACTATATTGATCCTGTCAATCCAGGAGCAAGAAATATTTTTCCATCTTCTGAGGTCTTCTTCGATTTCTTTCTTCAAGGACTTGAAGTTCATGTCATACAGATCTTTCCCTTGTTTGGTAAGAGTTATGCCAAGGTACTTTATGTTGTTTGTGGCTATTGTGAAGGGTGTTATTTCCCTAACTTCTTTCTTAGCCTGCTTGTCCTTTGAGTACAAGAAGGCTACTGATTTGCTTGAGTTAATTTTATAACCAGCCACTTTGCTGAAGTTGTTTATCAGCTGTAGAATTTCTCTGGTGAAGTTTTTTGGGTCGCTTAAGGAAACTATCAGATCGTCTGCAAATAATGATATTTTGACTTCTTCCTTTCCAATTTGTATCCCTTTGACTTCCTTATGTTGTCTAATTGCTCTCGCTAGAACTTCAAGTACTATATTGAAAAGATATGGAGAGAGAGGGCAGCCTAGTCTAGTCCCTGATTTTAGTGGGATTGCTTCAAGTTTCTCTCCATTTATTTTGATGTTGGCTACTGGTTTGCTGTAGATTGCTTTTACTATGTTTAGGTATGGGCCATGAATTCCTGCTCTTTCCAAGACTTTTAGCATGAAAGGATCCTGAATTTTGTCAAATGGTTTTTCAGCATCTAATGAGATGACCATGTGGTTTCTTTCTTTTAGTTTGTTTATGTAGTGGATTACATTGATGGATTTCCATATATTGAACCATCCCTGCATCCATGGGATGAAGCCTACTTGATCATGGTGAATGATCGTTTTGATGTGCTCTTGGATTCGGTTGGCAAGAATTTTATTTAGTATTTTTGCATCGATATTCATAAGAGAAATTGGCCTGTAGTTCTCTTTCTTTGTTGGATCTTTTTTTGGGTTAGGTATTAGCGTAATTGTGGCTTTGAAGAATGATTTGGGCAGTGTCCCTTCTGTCTCTATTTTGTGGAATAATTTGAAAAGTATTGGTGTCAAGTCTTCTTTGAAGGTCTGGTAGAATTCTGCACTAAAACCATCTGGTCCTGTACTTTTTTGGTTGGGAGGCTTTCTATAACCCCTTGTATTTCTTTAGGGGTTATGGGACTATTTAGCTGATCTACTTGATGCTGATTTAATTTTGATATTTGGTATCTGTCTAGGAAATTGTCCATTTCCTCCAGATTCTCCAGTTGTTTTGAGTAGACCTTTGTAGTAGGATCTGATGATACAGATCCTACTGTTGTTGTTGTCTGTTGTTATGTCTCCCTTTTCATTTCTATTTTTGTTAATTGGATACTGTCTCTTGCCTTTGCTTCTAAGATGGTGCTCCCCCACTCATCCCCTCCTACCCACCTCACCATTGCCAGTATTGCCTTTCCCTGGGGCATCATGTTTCTATAGCATTAGGTGCATCCTCTCCAATTGATGTCAGACAAGGCACTCCTCTGCTATATATGTGCCATGGGTCATGACTCAGCTGATGTATGCTCTTTGGCTGGTCGCTTAGTTTCTGGGCACTCTGAGGAGTTTGGATTAGTTGATACTGTTGGTCTTTTGTTGGGTTCCCTTCACCTTCAGCACCTTCAGTACTTTCCCTAGTTCTTGCATAGAGATCTCCAACCTCAATCCAATGTTTGGGTATAAGGATCTGCATGTCTCAGTCAGTTGTTGTTAGAGTCTCACAGAAGAAAGCCATGCTAGGTTCCTATCTCTAAGTACAACATAGTATCAGTAGTGGTGTAAAATTTTGGTCCCTGTGAGTAGGATAGATACAAAGAAGGTCCTGTCACTGATTAATCATTCCTACAATGTGTGCTCAATTTTTTCCTTGTATTTCCTTTAGACAGGAACAATTCTGGGTCAAATATTTTGAATATGGGTGGATGGCCCCATACCTCAACAGAGGACCATGTCTACCTACTGGAGGTGTTCTATTCAGGTTCCAACTCCTCATTATTGAGCTTTGGTCCACAGTCATCCTCATTGTGTCCTGGAAGCTTCTCATATCCCAGGTCTCTAGGATATTCTAGAGGACCTTTCTGCCCCCTCATACCCACTGATACATATTTCTATTCACTCCATATCTGTTCCAGTCTCTCTTTCCCCCATTCTCTCTCACCTCATATCTAGTCCTCTACCTCCTTCTGCTGACTGTGATTATTTTGACCCCTTCTAAGTTTGATAGAAGCATCCACATTTGGGCCTCCCTTTTTGTTAAACTTCATAGGGTCTGTAAATTGTATCATGAGTATTCTGTTCATTTTGGCTAATGTCCACTTTAGTTTAGGATAAAATTCCCGAGGAACCACCAGATTGATTTCCAGATTGATTTTACCAGTTTTCAATCCCATGAACACAGAGGAGTGTTACTCTTTCTCCACAGCCTCCCTAATGTATACTGTCACTTGAGTTTTCGATCTCGGCCATTCTGATTGGTGTAAGGTGGAATCTCAGAGTTGTTTTGATTTGCATTTCCCTGATGACTAAGAATATTGGACATTTTTGAAGTGTTTCTCAGCTATTGGAGATTCCTTAGTTGAGAATTCTCTTTTTAGCTATGTAACCCATTTTTTAATTGGAGGCAAACTTCTTGAGTACATCATATATTTTGAATATTAGCCCTCTATCAGATGTAGGTGTAATGAAGATTTTTTTCCAATAAGTAGGTTGCTTTTTTGTGATATTGACAGTGTCCTTTTACTTACAGAGCGTTTCAATTGCAGGAGGTTCCATTTATCAATTTTTGATCTCAGAGCCTGAGTCATTGGTGTTCAGTTCACAAATTTTCCACTGTACCATTATATTTGAGGCTATTTCTTAGTTCTTATTCTATTAGGTACAGTGTATCTGCTTTTTTGTTGAGTTCCTCAATCACTTTGACTTGAACTTTGTATAAGGTGATAAATATGGCTCAATTTGCATTCTTCTACATACAGACCATCAGGTAGTCCAGCACCATTTCTTGAAGATGCCTTCTTTTTCCCCCCCTGTATGGTTGTGGAATATTTTTGTCAAAGATAAAGAGTCAATAGTTGTGGGAGTTTATTTCTGGGTCTTCAATTCTATTCTTTTGATCGACCTGTTCCTCTCTGTAATAATAACATGAGGTTTCTAACACTACTGTTCTGTAGAACTGCTAGAGGTCAGGGATTGTGATTTCCTGAGAAGTTCTTTTATTGTTGAGAATTTTTTTGGTTATCCTGGATTATGTTTTTTCCATAAGAAGTTGAGAATTGCTCTTCCATGTCTGAAGATTTGTGCTGGAATATTGATGGGAATTGCATTGATTCTGTAGATTGCTTTTGGTTGGATGGTCACTTTTACTATGTAAATTCTACTGATCCATGAGCATGGGAGGTCTTTCTATTGTCTTGTATCTCTTTCAGTTTTTTTCTTCAGGGATTTCAAGTTCTGGTCATACAGATCTTTTACTTGCTAGGTTAGTTACACCAATATATTTAATATTATTCTTGGCTTTTGTTAAGGGCATTGTTTCCATATTTTCTTTTCTTTTTTTTCTTTTTTTGTTTTTTTTTTTTTGAGACAGGGTTTCTCCAATTAATTATATGTTGACTGTTGGTTTGTTGTGTATTGTTTTTTATTATGTTTAGGTATGTGCCATGAAGCCTGTTCTCTCAAAACTTCCATCTTTAAGAGGTAAGATATTTTGTCAATTGCTTTTCAAGATCTACTAAGAAGAGCATGTGTTTTTTCCTTCAGTTTTTTTATAATAGTGGATTAGGTTGATGGACTTTCATATACTGAACCATTCTTGCATCCCTGAATTGAAGCCTACTTAATCATGCTGAATGATTTTTTGATATGTTTTTGTATTTGGTTGGAAAAAAATTTTATTAAGTTTTTTGAAATGATATTCATAAGCAAAATTTATCTGAAATTCTCGTTGTTGCGACTTTGTGCCATATAGCTATTACAGTGACTGTTATCTCATAGAATGAATTAGGTAGTGTTCCTTCTGTTTCTATTTTGTGGAATATTTTGAGGAGTATTGGTAATAGCTCCTTTTTAAAGGTCTGGTAGAATTCGGCCCTGTGCTTTTTTTTTTAATTTGGGATGGTTTTAATGACAGCTTCTATTTTATTAGTTCCCCATAACTAAATAAATATGGTGCTATTTAGATAGTTTACCTTATCTTGATTTGACTTTGAATGTGGTATCTGTCCAGAAAATCATCCTTCTCATCTAGACTTTCCATTTTTGTTGAGTATAGGCTTTTGTTGAAAGATATGATTTTTTGAAATTCCTCAGCTTCTATTGCTATATTTCCCAATTTATTTTGTTAATTTGGATACTGTCCTATACCCATTAGGTAGCTTAGCTATCTTGTTGATTTCTCAAAGAGTCAGCTCTTTGTTTTATTGATTCTTTTTTATTGCTTTCTTTCTAACATATACTTCAGACCTCAGTTTTATCATTTCCCACCTTTTACTTATCATGTGTACATTTTCTTCTTTTTTTAAAAAAGGTCTTCAAGTTTACTGTTAAATTGTTACTAGAGGATCTCTCCCATTTTTTGTGAAGGTATTTAGTACTATGAATTTCCTCTTAGCACTGCTTTTAATGAGTCCCATCAATTTGGGTGTTCTGTGATTTCATTGTCTATAAATTATAGAAAGTCTTTCATTGCTTTCATTATTTCTTCCCTGACCATGTTGTCTTTGAGTATGGAGTTTATTTTCCATTAATATTGGGCTTCCTGCTCCATTTCTTGTAAATGAAGTCCAGCTTTAGGCAATAGTCATCTGAGTATATGGCATTATTTCAATGTTCTTGTTTCTGTTGAGATTTATTTTGTGTCTGATTATGTGGTCAACTTTGGAGAATGTTCTGTGAAGTGCTAAGAAATATTTTCTTTTTGTTTGGAGGTAAAATATTTTATAGATATCTGTTAAATCCATTTGCCTTATAATTTCTGTTAGTTTCACGGTTTGTTTATATTCTGTTTCAATGCTGTGTCCATTCGTAGGAGTGAGGTATTGAAGATCCCCATTATTATTGTGTGTGGTCAATGTTTGTTTTGAGGTTTAGTAAAGTTTCTTTTATGAATATGGGTGCCCTTGCATTGGGGAATAGATTTTTCAGGATTGAGACTTTATCTTTGTGGATTTTTCCTTTGATGAGTGTGAATTTCCTTCTCTATCTTTTTCAGTTGAAAGTCTATTTCATTGGATATTTAAATCGTGACTCAGGCTTGTTTCATGGGACCACTTTCTTGGAAAAATTTCCAGACTTTTACTCTGAGCAGTGTCTGTTTTTTTCAGTGAGGTATATTTCTTATATCCAACCAAATTCTGATCATTGGAATTGCCCCCCTTTCAATCTAGAGATCAGATATGGCAAATTGTCCTGATCATGTAACCTATTTGTCTTTTGTTTGTTATGGTGTTAATCCCCAATGCTTACTATCTTATAGAAGATAGATATTACAGACATATAATTTCTTGACAACTACGAATGTGACAAATATCTGGGTTACACCTCATGTTTATCCAACTGACTAGAAAAACAGGTAGGCGTTAGTTTACTTATTGCAGAGAATCTTTTACTATGGCTGCCCATTGAAAATGCTAAAAACAATTAATATTTCTGCATACACTTTTAGTGCCTTTAAAAAATTCAGTCATCTTTAGTATGATACATAAAATTGACCTCTTTTACATTTCTTAAAGACCAGAAATTGTAAATGGATCTTTTAAAGTTTTTCTTGAAAAAGGGGAAGTGTACATATACCTTCCTACTCCTTCAAATCTTCTCAATTTTTTCATTTAAATTTTTTTGTGATTTAATCAACAAAGATTAACTGCTACAGAGTATTTATGGTAGACATGCTCCAGATGTATAGGTGTTTGTAGAAAGATCCTGCTATAAGGAATCTTATTCTGTGCTAAGGTAGGGAGGTAGATATGTTTGTACTTTCCCAAAGGCAACTTATGGAGCACATTGGGTCTCAAAGCACCTGTTCAGACATTTGCATTTGCATGCTATGAAAGAAGCTGCTGTAATATGGGTGCCAGGAGCTTGGAATGCAGATGATAATGAGTTTGAAGTCTGGTAGGTCACATTCCCAACTTGATGATAGGTTACATGTCTCACTGCAGAATAAATTTGAGTGGTATATGAGACAGGGCAGCCTGTTACTTCCACTCAATTAATTTTTAGCAATTCTGACATTACTTTCTTCCACTTACATGGAAGTTGATGGAGGCTACTGAGCCTATGAATCTGATATACACTTTAGCCCATGAAGACACTTGGGAAGACCTACTTATGACATGATGTTCATTGTGCAATTCTGATGTTTCACCTGCTGTGTCTGGAAGTGCTCTACCTGCACTTGGATATCATGAATAATTTGCATTTTTATTGCTATATCAGTATGGGTGTTCTCATTTGAGTGACTGGTAAGTTCTATACTTTTAGGGTGCATATGGGATTAAGGGTACAGCTTAACAAACATCACTTATTTATAACATGAGTTTTCTTGTTTCTGATCAGTTCAGTTATCCATTGACTAGGCAATGCCCAGAATGTGGTGAGATTTCTGTGCTTTGGTTCACAATGAATTTCCCCTTAATCAGCATGCTCCATAGTTCAAAAGTATTCCTTGCCTCTTGATAGATGAGGTAGGCACCTCATCTGGATAAAGATAACTTTCTATAACTTGCTCATTGGACATTTCCTGTTATACTATATTCAGTGGAAGGTGTGAAAAGAACCTTAGCATGTAAGATGTATAACTGGATAATGGGATGACCTATTGAAAAAAAAATGACGAACCATGCCATAGATATTTTATATTTTACCTCACCTATTAACCCTCCATATATTGAAGTGAATGAGAATCTGTCTATTCAAGAGAGTGAGGGACACTTTAAAATTATTGGGTTCAATTGTATTTTTTTTCTGTGAAAAGTCCTCTGAAAATTCAAGCCTTATTTTACTTCAACAGCCTTCTTTTGCTATGGTTCCTTTTGCACCTTAATGATACATTATGTATGGTGATTTTGATTAACACATTCTCTGTGAACTACATCAGGCTTTTACTAAAAGTATTTCTAGATCACATTTAACCTACAACTTTTGCAGTATTTATAACGATCAAACCAGAGGCTGCTTTCATGGTAGCCCTTGTCCCACAAGTGTAAACTGCCCATTTTGTTAATTAGCTTTCTTATAATAGCTCTTTAGCTTGGTTATCACAAGAAGGGATATTTATAAAGCCTAGAATTTAAATGTTTTAAACATTGAAGTGTTTTACCTAGGAGATAGTACGATATTAGTTCCAATTACTGTTATGCTGGGTTTAGCTACATGTATGTTTCTCTTTTAAGTAACGAGGGGCAAGTGAGAATGGAAATTGGATAGAATTTTATATCATTTTCAGGGAGTATGGTATCATGATAATGTTAGTTTAGACTTCTTAACCATGAATCAAAGAGTTAATGGCCTGGGCCAAGTTTATTGCACATTCAATTTCTCTTTAGAGGTTTCTAAAGTTTTATTACACAATCTGGCAACATGTAACATATTTATCATCTCTAAATATTTGTTCAGAATTATCCTCAAATTACTTTTGTTGGAATGCTTTTGATAGTGTTAGGAGGACTTTTCTGGTTTAAGGGTGCATCAGGGGCTTTTAAACATTTAGGTTCAAATAATTCATCTGTCTGTAAAAACTAAGAAGGGTGGTACTGTTTGATATATACTGATACAAAGCTCTTCTAGGCAACATAGTCAAAGTCCAAACAAAAGAGTTTGTACAGAAAATACAAACAGTTCTGGTTATTTCCAGGAACAGATTTCACAAGGCCCTATCTTGGACTAGAGCTGTGGCCTCTAAGATGTCAAGGACGAAGTTTTTGGGATCCAAAACTTTTGCTTGGCCAATGATTATCCCAACAAGTGTATTTCAAAGAATACATAAAGAAAAGGTGATCAAAAAATGATGGTGGAAATTATTGTTATTTTTTTAAATGAGGGCAAAATGTGTTGAATTCTTTGGACCTTAAACCCTCGTTTTGGAAGAATCATGATCTAATGAGTAATCCTTTAACATGTTGGTCTGCCAGTTATGATGATATACCAGAACTCCATCTTTAGAAAGCATACACAAAATTTATATGTAAATAAACAGTTCAAAATTATCTATATGTGTATACATGTCCATGCCTTGTATATATGCATGCATTTACACATATTGTGTTTCACAAACTACAGCTAAGTATTTTCATATTTGTCAAATCATGCTCTCATTAATAATATTGTGTAAATCTGCTTCTGTTTCGAGAAACAAAACTCATGAAATGGTTAAACATCTGTGGTTCATAGAAATTATCTAGTCTTCCATATTCCCATTCTTTAGAGTCATACACCAGGTTCTATTTTGTAGTGAAGAGGAATAAATCCATATCTTTATATATGTGGCAAGCCTTGCCTATAATTTTGGAAATAATAACACAGTTAAACAGTTCACTTGAGGATTCAAGTATGTGCATATTCCACCAAAATAACAATATGACCCTTGATAGCCATGTGCCAGAGCTACTCAACAAGGAGAGTAAATAATGTAACTGAAATCTAATCCAAATTGGTGGGGTGACACTCAGTGGACATATGAGTCTTTAAATATCGATTAGAAATAATTGTACTTTTCTGGAATCTGTACTGGAAAAAAACCTAAATCTTTGATTATGCCACATTTTACATATCAGCATTTTAGCATTGGTCCTTGGTGGGTCAACATCCTGCGTTCTCACTTGACCTGAAAAGGACCTGTCTTCACAAACTCATGCCAATGAACCCCTGGGATAACCTGGCAATTATGTTGGTGCTGCACAGACAATTTTAAAAGCTGAAAAGTTTAGCATTTCATTGCAATGGCTACTTGTACTGGTGAATGGACACAGGGTTTCTTGACACCCATGAAAATGACAGTCATTGAAGCAAAGTAGGAAATTCAATGTCACTTACATTCCTGTAGAAAAGCATTGTCCCAACAAAAGGCAATGGCTTTGGGCCAGGAATCCCTAGCTTCTTAAAAAGTCCATGAGTAGAAGTTCCATAACTAAAACATGAAGGAGAAAACTAGGTTATGGACATACTCACACATGCACATACATGAATACACACATTCATATACACATGTATATGTATTGATATATGTACATATATATTCACGCAGGTACTAATTTTTGTGTATCATTGACTCAATATATATGAGTATATAATGCATATATATGTTTATATGAATATATATTCTTGGATGCAAATATTGAGAATTACTAGAATATATTCAGTGAGAAAACAGGTGAGCAGAATTTATAATAATTTATAATAATAATGCCCTTCATATTCCAACTTTGTATAGACTTTTTAGGTTAATATTTGATATTTCTAATCCTAGAGTTAATATGTAATACAACTTTATAAGCTTGAGTTTGAATCTTACTGTCTCACAGACTTAGGAAGTAAACACAGGTAACCAGTATGGGTAACCTGAATGCAAGATCTACAAGATCCCTTGTGAATGCTACATAAGCAGGGAACATGGAGCTTGCTCAGCATAAGAGGAGGGCTAAACAGTTGAGCTTACTGATAAGACTTTCTGAGCTGTCCTGTCTCACAGTCTGCAAACTGTTCAGAGTTTCCAACATGCAGCTTTTTGGATGGCAAGAAAGATCAGCAGTTAGGAACATTTGCTGCTCTTGCAGAGGTGCCAGGTTCAGTTCCTCCCCCCCCCCCACTTACAACATGCTGTAATTGCCAGCTTACAACATCCTATAATCCCAGTTCCTGGGAATCCAGTACCTCATTCTGACATTCATATTTATCATACATGTAGGCAAAACAGTAAGGTGCATGGAAACTATCATTTAAAGATACAGCCTTCAGAAGTCACCATTTGTTCAGGTGTCGTGGTTTGATTTTGCACATGCCTTTGAGCCATTCATTCCCGCCAAAGTAATATTTAAAACAAATTACTGTTATAATGCCAGAAACCTTTGTCTCTCCAAGGTATCATTGGTGACATGGTCATAAGATGTTTTATTCATTTTCCCCAAAACAGTTAAACAGCATCATGAGTTACCCAAATGATATTACTACTACATGAAGCATCATATCGCTGTCTTATCTCTTCCAAGGCTTTCTGTACTGAGTTCTTCAGCTAAACGCACTTAATTAACTGATTTTGTAACACAACAATCCATTGAAAATTCTCTCTGGACAAACAGACGAGAGCAGTATAATCTTCAGCATCTCAGATGCAGTCATTGTGAGTTCTATATCCTATAAACCTTGCTATCCTAATCTGACAAATTACAGACTAATAACACAAAACTGTCAAGATAAATAGCAGGAGAACCATTTCAAGCCTGAGTTTAGTCTCACCACACTGCCTCCTAAGCAAGAGTTGAGACAGTATGGCTGAAAATCTCAGTGACGTAAATGATTTTGTTTACAGCAGAATTTTTTTATCATCTCTGCCAGTGTGAATTTTCATTGGATAAAATCTTTTGTTTTCCAACAGGGAATAAGGGCCTAAGAATCATCCCAACTATTGGAATACAAAGAAGAAGAATCCAAGCCTTTACTCACAGGTAGAGCAGCACGAGAATAGTAGCCAGCAGTGCCCATGTTTCCATGGAAAAGTTTGGAATCAGTTCCATTGCACTTTTATTTCAACAAATCTATTCTCTGACTTTTCCTAGCAGGTAAAGCCTTGGGTTCCCCTTCTGCATCCAGTTGTATATCTGTGATGCCAATCTTCAGTATTTATGTGCTAGAGCAGTAGGTGGAACAGTCAATATTGTTAGTTGAACAATGAACTTTGTATCCTAATTACTGAACCATGAGTTTTCTCTTTACTTGACAATTAACAATTGTTTATCAAAACTGACATTTTTTTCTTTTCCATATTTATTTTCTGCAGAAAATTAATAACTAAACTTATGCTCTCAGTAAGACCAAAGATCATGGATTTTTAAATAAAAATTATAGTAATGTGATTGATGCTAAATTTCTGTTTGATAATTATAATAGGCTGCATTTCAAAGTTGATTAAATATTTTCACCCAAGCTACATTTGTAAATGTTTATGCATAAAAATATTCCAGATCTATGGAACATTTTAAATACCTTAAAAAGTGAAGTATCACATTTCATAACAATATTTGACTAAATACCACTATAAATAAATAAATCAATTAATCCTCAGATAAATTAAAATTTCTCATGCATTTCTTTTATTGTGTTTTATTTTGCTTTATTCACATTTTCTGTAAGTATTCTTCTTACACTATGTCATTATTAATGGAATAGTCTTGACTTTGCTCACTGTTGCATTTCCAATTCCAGTGTCCATGTGCACAGACAGTAGTCCAATCAACAATAAAGACACCAGAAAAATAACCTTTTTAAAAACATAACAATATGGTGATGTTTGTGAACATATTTTATTTTAATATTTTTGTACTGTTGTTTTCTTTCATTTTTATAGTAATCCACATACTGTGCCTCATCTGTAGCTTAAGAAGTTTGGCTTCCTCTAGTTTGGACTTCTGAAAAAGCATCACATTCACACTCATATTGCACCTTCAGTGAATCCATAGCCTGTGGTATATTTAACAACATAGTCAGCATTATTATTAATCTCAGAGACTACCAAAATCCACTCACCAACTCTTCCTATTTTTACCTGCATGCATCTGGTGGTTTCTGAACCCTGGCTAGAATAAAGAGTATATATTCATGGTGCAACATAATCACTTCTTAATCATCTTGTTGGCTTTCTTTTTCCAAATATTTTGTTGTTGTAATAGTGGTGGTGATGAATTTGTGTTCCTTTTTACAATTACTAGATCATGTAAAATTTCTACTATATTTTGTACATTGAAAAAAGTTTTCCTTCTGAGACTCATTAGATAAAAGTGATAGATTTCCTCAAAGAGCTCCATAGAACATGCTTCTATTGGAGGCAAATGAAGTGGTCTTCTGAATTAATCATGAATAGGCTGTAATTTGACTTTCAGATGTTCCTTATTCAGATTTTGCCTCAGATGAAGTGAAAAACAAAATGATTTTTTTATGAGTACCTGTTCCAAGAATATTCCTAAGTCATGTAAATAATAATGAATCCCTGTAAAAATACAAAATGAAACTATTGGCAAAGAAGAACTATCCTTGCACCAAAGAATAATGTGAATCTTCAAAACAGTCTGCAAAAAGAATAGGATTTGTATCCCAGGAAATCTTAGTGGGTTCCTATTTCTCAGGTTTCTGGAATGCCCCCATATCTGATTTCCATCTCTTTCCCCATGCTCTCCCTACACTTGATCCCCCTATCCCTGCTCCATTTCCCAGCTGCTTCCAGGGTCAAGTAGTTTAGTTCACCAAGTTCTAAATTTCTAATTGCTATGCTCCCATGCAGTTCTGCAGTCATGAGGTCTGCCCTAACCCCTTCATAGTTCACATTCCAGGTACACCCTATAACCACAACTCCAGACATATGCAGACAATGGTGACCATCAGGTGAGACCGCTTCCCCATTTCCTGACTGGAAAAATCCAATAGCAGCAAGCATCATGCTGTCCCCATATTGCATTTTTCTGGCCACAGCTCTGCCTTTATCCTTGAAGGAATTTTGTTGCCTGGGACAAAGAGAGGACTGCAAATATCAGGGACCACCAGCTCTACCTCTGTTGCTTGAGGCATGCTCCTTTTTGTGAAACAGTAAAAAAGTAGAAGTGGTTCATTCCTGATGTTGTGCCTCTGCCATGGCAGCCTGGCTGGCCATGAACTGGTGGGCAATGACTGACCTGTTTATATCTCATGGAGATTCTAACTGTGAACTCCACAATCTCTAAACACAGCTTGCTAGGTCCCCAATGGCAAGTTGCTACCATGCCAAACCCATGCTTCAAAGCTCCCACAGCCTTTGTGGAGCACCTCAGGCAACCCATGCTTGGCCACCATACCTTTCTCTCTTGAACCCAGATGGGGCACCACTTGAAGGAAGACACAACACAAACTTAGTTTATAAACAATGGTAACTCAATCTCTGGGCACAACTAAAACTTAATCTTGTAAGCCTTATTAAAATCTTACTGCTCCAGTGGATAATCCATTCAAGTCTACTATGATTCTAGGAAACTGTAGTAGCTACATTGTACCCCTGTGCTGTCCCACATACAAAGAGGCCTAACTCTCTCCTGCTTCCTCTTTTCTTCCACCAACCCAGAAGTCCTGCCTACTAGTCCAGTGATTGGCTCCTTTATTCATTTGGGGATTTGATCACAAGTATAGCACCAGGCCTACCCAGGACACCTAGCAGGCTATAGCATTTAAACTCTACTAACTTTGCCTGCATCACTGGAAGCCTTGAGCCACTATGAGCAACCAGCTCTACCTGCAATTTCAGAGGCCTACCAGCTCTACATATTGAGGTTTTGTCTTTTACTGTCTATTTTAATGCTAAATGTGGGTCCCCAACGGCTTATGTCTGCACATAGACCCTCTGATCCTGTCCCCAAGTCAAAGATTCAGACAGCCAGTCACTGAGCAAAAGAGTCATAGGTGGCATTTAAGGTTTCAGACTTGGGGGATAGTAGGATGAAGAGAAGGTGTGGGAGAAGGTAGAAGCTGGCATGGGTTAAGAGTCAATAGTCTATGGTCCCCAGTATGCCCAATTGGAGTTAAGAGCAAACCAGAGAGAACATAAGAAATAGTAAGTAATAACTTACTATTATCAATAGAAAGGTAGATACTAATAGCATGGGGAAGAGTCAACTGCCCAGCTATCACGCTGCTTAAGGCTTACTGTAAATAGAGAGGTTATGAGTGTGACATTGATCCAAGAACTAAATGATCATGATGAAGTAGAAGAATCCCCTGTCAGAGATTTAAATATTTTCTACAACAATTCTCATCAGGAACTACAAGTCCTGGAAATACGAGGAATGTCCAAATCGTTTAAGGCCAGCATAATAAGACAAACAACAAAAGCCAGGACAATCTTGTTCTACTAGAACTCAGCTATTGCACTGCAGCAAGCCCTACATATCCTAACAGACTTGAATCAAAAGAAAGTGATATGAAATCTAAATTTGTGAAGATGATAGAGGCTCTTAAATTTTTAATTAATGAATATAAAAATATGGAAATATACAGTCAAATAGGTGAAAGAAATGAGTGAATCTGTTCAAAACCTGAAAAAGTTAACAGATGAAAAATCAAACCAAACTAAACCACCATCTGATAGAATCCTGAAGTTGTTTATCAGCTATCTCTGATTCTACAGAGAGATAATGCATGCTTCTCTCTCTCTCTCTCTCTCTCTCTCTCTCTCTCTCTCTCTCTCTCTCTGTGTGTGTGTGTGTGTGTGTGTGTGTGTGTGTGTTTAGACAGAGGGAAAGAAAGAGAAGGAGAGAAATAAGAGAGATGACAGAGACAGAGAAAAAGGCTAGAGATACAGAAAGTGACAAAAAAGAGTTACAAACTTCAGAACTAAAATGTAAAGTTTATAGTTCTAAGTTCTTTGACACAAAGAATGATGTAATTCAACCAAGAGTCTTATGGGATGGATATTTAAAAATTAAAAAACAGAAAACTTTCAAAACTTTGTTACTATTAGAATGACAAGTTCAGGAAAGAATAGTTCTCTGACCCAAGACTAAGTGCAAGTAGAGCTAGCATTGAAGTTTATACACTTTAGCCCAAGGTCTTATCTTCACTTAAGACCCCCACAGGGTAAGTGGAAGAATGGCATCTCAGCCTAGACCTTCTAAATACCTAGTACCCCAAACTTGGTCTGCTTCTTAGGGAAAAAGTGATAATTCTTAGCAAGTTCATTGATGGGAATTGTAGTGATAAGAATGGATATCCATTCTTCTCTCAAGGCCTTAAAGGATAAAAAACTTTGTAAATTGTATAGCA
Source organism: Apodemus agrarius (assembly GCA_964023405.1). Classification (NCBI taxonomy): domain Eukaryota; kingdom Metazoa; phylum Chordata; class Mammalia; order Rodentia; family Muridae; genus Apodemus; species Apodemus agrarius. Next base: position 30,305,507 of record OZ030028.1, read on the forward strand.
AAGAAGAGAAGGTGAATTATATCATGAATGCTCATTCACTTTTGCATCCCAGAGTCCCCCTCTCTTTCTCCTGATCAAGGAGACACCAACATGTTTCTAGCACTTCACAGATTATTTTGAGTTTTTTCATGTTTAAAGAATTATTGATGAGAATAGATTCACTTTCCCACAGCAGCTATCTGCCAAGGATCAGCTTTCCTGAGACAGGGGTGTCAGTGAGTGGCTAAAACAAACAAATCAAAGTCAAGTCATGGGTCTAACCTGGTGGCCTATGTTCTGTCCAAGATGGCTTCCTAGAAGCTCCCTCTAGATAGCTCTTCCTTCTGTAGACTGCCCAAGATAGCTTTTCAGACTGATTTCTCTGTCTCTATGTCTTTGTCTGTGTTTGTTTCTCTGTGTATGTCTGTTTGTCTGCCCCCTCTCTCCCTTTCTCTTTCATTTGCTCATATTGGCAGCAATTCTTGGCTAATCCAAAAACCTATCTGGTTGAGACAGTATTCTCTGCTAGTAAAAATCCTGTAAGTTCTCTATATAGCTCATGGGTTTCTTGTCCAAAGTCAGAAAAACTGCTATAAAACATTCTTGTATTTTCTGACCAAGTCAGAAATCCTGCTAGAATAATTCTATAAGTAATTATCGGGGTTTTCAATCACAATCAGAAAGCCAGAAACCTTTCTAAAAGAGCCATATTTGGCCTTCAGACAGCATTCTCAGGATAGCTGCTTGTAGTAGGAAGAGCGGGGCTGCCTCTATGTATATTCTGGGGGCCATACAGCTGCAGAAGATTCTCTTGCAGGAGGATTCAATTGAGGACTGCCCGAGAGAGCAAGGATATCTGGTCCAAATAATGCCAGTTTCTGAACAGCTGTTTAGAATAGGTACATTCTTGGGATGGATCTGGTCACAGATGGAGGGTATTCAAGGAGCTTGCAGCAGTGCTGAGATGAGCTTGCTGCAGCATTTCTCACCTGCTCCTGGAGTCTGTGTCATTGACTCTGAAACAACTCACCCTCAACACCCAAGAGCAGGTAGGGTCCAGCAGAGAGTTGTCCTGGGCAACATCTAGCACTGAACATGTCAATGGACTACTTTATTCTTATCCTATGGTGGCTGCTTGCTAATCCCCTTTACTGGGGGCTTGTTTTTTGCCTGATCATGCAAGGACTGTACTGTTGTTTCAGCCTGATTTCTTCTTCTTCTTCTTCTTCTTCTTCTTCTTCTTCTTCTTCTTCTTCTTCTTCTCCTCCTCCTCCTCCTCCTCCTCCTCCTCCTCCTCCTCCTCCTCCCTCTCCTCCTCCTCCTCCTCCTTCTCCTCCTCCTCCTCCTTCTCCTCGAGGTGCTGCTGTTGTCCCCCCTCTGCTTGCTTCTTTGATGAGTTGGCTCCTTAGTGTTCTATGTTGTGGGCCAGTGAAAGTGAGTGCATGGTCCTCATTCCTAACTTCTTTGTCCCTTCTGTCTGTCTATTCCAGTAATCTCACTTTTGGTCTCTGATCTGTTCAAGAGTGTGAGGTAAGCATGATACAAATGTGAGGTACGTGTGAAACACACCTGAGGCAAGTTTGATTCAAATACTTGAAGTGGCCATCTTTTCATTTTTCTTTGTCTTTGAGTGAGCTTTTTGTGGCAAGCATGCTGCAAGTGTACAACAGACATTTTTGTTCTTTATTGTCTTTGGGTGATTGTGCCATGAGAAACACACAGTGGCCATCTTTTCTGTCTTCTATATCTTTGTCCCTTCATGTTCACTTTTGGTCTCAATTCACCCTGGTCCCTGACATAGGAACTTGTTTCCCAGGTGGTGGTACCAGGGACCAGCTCTTGAACACCTTTTTTGTTTTTGGCTACACCATCCAGGCATAAGGCCTTAGAGGTACATCTGAGGGATTCTCCTGCTTTGTATACCTTGACTTTCATTGCCTCTTCTGTCATACTTGGCATATCTTTTGTTTCTTTCCTTTGTGTTCATCATCATATTTTGCCTTCCCTCTACCATCAAGGAACCCAGATTAGGGCTTTGAAAACCCTTCTGGTTGCTCATTGTCTCAAGATTAAGACTCATATACTGGTCCAATTTTGGAAGCAGACTGCTATTTTGGCCCCACTTAATATCGCCAGAAAACTTTTGTGTCCCTGACCTCTGAATGTGTGTTTTCTTCTTGCCCAGAAGAGTGAGGTACAGTCTGGGATTATTTCTTCCATGTTCTTTGTTCCCATGTTCCTTGCAGTCATTAACAGTCTTAAGAATTCTTCCCTAAAGGAACTGGTCACTGCCCATGACAAAGATCATACTAATATTCATTTGTCCATGACTGAACCCATCCTACTTTGTCTGGGTAAACAAGTTGATTTAAGCAATGAGGATGATGGTGCCTCTGCTCCATCCATCTGGCTGACAGGCTCCAAGGTGTCCTCTACTGCTGCTGTCAAAGGTCCCTCCCTCATACCCCTTCTGCTCATGCCCCATCAAAGGTATCCCTATCTAATTCCTGGCGTGACTTATGGGTCTCTACAAGAAATTCAGGTAGAGGAGATGGAGCAGAGACTGAGGAGATGACCAAACAATTACTATACCAGCTTGAGACCCATCCCATGGACAAACACCAAACCCTAAGACTATTGATGATACTACATTATGCTTACAGACAGGGACATGATGTTCTCTGAGAGGCTCAAACCAGAACCTGGCAAAGACAGATACAGACACCCATAGCCAAACAGTAAATGGAGTTGAAGACTGTTATGGAAGAATGGGAGTCAGGATTACAGGCCCTGATGGGGATAGCAACTCCACAGAGAGACTAACAGATAAAACTAACCTTGAGCCTTGGGGTTCTCAGGGTCTGAAACACCAACCAAAGAACATACATGGACTATACCTAGGCATCCCTGCTCATATATAGCAGATGTCTTTGTTCATCTGCTCATATATAGCAGATGGCTTGTCTTTCATGTGGGTGTAATATCCGAAAGAAAAACAAGCACCCCATGCCTCGGAAACCGGCACCCCAAACGAGAGACAGACCTCTGGGGAGTCACAGTCCTACCATGCAGGGTAGAAAAAGTGAGCCGTGTGGGCTGGCTTGGATGGGCTTTTTGTAGGCTTATAACAGAACCCACCTACCACAAGCTTCTAAGCCAATCAGTTCAAACCATCCGAACCCACGCTCTCTGAGAACCTATCAGCCTCTCACAGAGGCCAGAAGAACTAGTTAAGTCATTTCCGTTTATGTGGCCGCCACACACAGTGTTGCACCCACCCTCCCCCACTGGCAATAGGGGTACCTGAGCGCTCCCTCCAAGCAGGAGTTCTGCAGACCCTGCGGTGTTTCTGCCAGCCCTCAGCTGTGCTTGTCCTTGCCACAGCCGCTCCGTGGATGCGAGATGGAAAAGATGTCAGGGACACTCCCAGGCCGAGGCTCTCAGCTGGACCCTAGAGGAAAGAATGGGCCAAACCTCCACTCCCCTGGGGTCACCCCAGACTCAGGCACGGGGGATTCCCAGCTTGCAACCCTATCCTTTCATTCCCCACTTCCTGTTTTGTTAATAGTTCTAACTTTAGAACTAGGAGAATTAAAGGTCAGCCTCCTCTTGTCTCAGAAGGCTCTTATACTGCCACCTAAGTACCATAATCTGGACCACGCTCACCTGGTCTCTGATGAAGGCAACTAACCTATTGACTATATAAGTCTAACTGTAAGCAACAGGAGCATTATCATTAGGGTCATTATCATTCTACCCTATCCTATCAGGGTAGAAAACAGGGTGGTCAAGAGTACAAGATAAGGTTCTTTCCACTGAGTCTTAAAGTTTGCCACGTGGTGTCATCTAATGTAGACCATATCTCCAACTTGTAAGCAATGCGGGACTTGTGGATCTCCTCCTGAGTAGGCCTCCTGGACCTCGATGCCTTATCCATTGGAGTGCCTTGAGCCTAGAGAGCAAAGGTCCAGTCTCTGTGATCAATTTTGTGAGGGTCTCTTTCACCAGGGTTCCAGCAACTGTTCCTGAAGCCTTCTTTGACAGATTCAGTAACCTGTCTGGAAGCAGCGAGGAGTCTCTGACATGCATAGAGCATTAAAGCAGACAGTTTGAACCAAATCTCATGTTGTGGTACACCTCTCGGGAGGACCCAGTGGATGACAAAGAAATTGGGGTAACAAAGAGGATCTCCATGGGGGTCAGGTTAAAATGGCAAGGACTATTTAGAAACAAGAGGAGAGGCACCACCCAGCCTAAGCCAGTCTCCAAGGTCAATTTAGTTAAGGTCTCTCATAGGGTTTTGTTTATTTTCTCTAGCTGTCTTGAGCCCTGGGGACAGTACATCCAATAATGTTTCCAATTAGTCCCCAATATCTGTCAATTTCTGACTTACCTTAGAAACATAAACAGAACTATTGTCTGATCCAATTACCTTGGGCACTCTGAAACTCAGGAAAATTTCTTTTAACCCTGGGTGCTGTTTCCTGCCTGCTAGGGGAAGTCTCAATCTATCTAGATTAAGTATCTACAAGTGCTAGAAGATATTTATAACCATACTTTCCTGCCTTATCTTTTATAAAATCTCTATATATGCTAGGTTGTTTTCTTCTAGGTCTTATGCCCTATTTACTCTTTGCTGCATAAGCATTCACCCGCTGGCATACCTTACACTGTTTTATTGATCCCTTAAATGAGTTCATCTCTGCATTTGCCTTGGTGAGTACTTGGCTTACTCTCTGGGGAGTATAATTCTCCCTTCTTGTGTGCACCTTTTCTTGGTAATAGTTGGTCAGATGGCTAGCAATCTCAGTCCTTTTTTTCTTAAGCATATTTTAAGTGAGGCTAGCTCTTAATTTTGTCCCATTTTTCAGTGGGTGTCTCTTGCAGAACCACAACCAGTATAGGCTCCTGTATATCTATCCTTAGAGCTGTTTGCTCTGCTGGGCTATTGCCCACTTAGTCTTTTCCCTTTTGACATCCTGGGCAGAGGGTAATGCTCATGGTTGTTGGCTTCATTAGGGCATCTAAGAGGTCCAAGATATCCTGTTAGTTTTCTCTGATGTGAGCAGTCCTTTTGGCATATACACCTGTGGATGTGGGCTGTGGCAAAGGCATACCTGTTATCCATGTGGATGTTGATTTTCTTGCTGTCTCCAAGTTCCAAGGTCTTGGTAAGGGCAATTAGCTCCACTTTCTGCGTTGACATGCCAGGGGGTAAAGATTCTTCTACCCAGATGCCATTTGTGCTGTCCACCATAGCAGCACCTGCTTGTCTCTGTCCTTCACAGAGAAAATTGCTCCTGTCTGTAGCAACTTTCAGCAGGGGTCAGTCTCTTTTTTTGGGCCAGTTGCTGCAGCCCATTGGACAGTAATTATATCTGTCCTCCCCACCATTTTGGAGAGTATGCCTTGATCCAACGGTTAGGAACATCCTGGGGTGACCTTAAATGAATGGGTTACCCATCCCATCCCTAGGTCCATTGTTCTTCGGGTAGTCCATGAACATATTTTGATGCCAGTGGCTTCTTGGACCCTAGATCTTTTCTTGGAAACAGGGCCATTGGGTTGGAAGACCGTTTGTTAAGCCCCTGTGTCCATCAAGAACTGAGTGGGTTTCTCTTTCCCTCTCACAGTTATCCAGGGTTTGGGGAGGTGGTTAGAATACCCATCTCCCCTAGTCATTGTCTTTATCCAGGGATAACACCTTTGCCATTTGGGGGCACTTCTCCCAAGACCTGGGAGTTCCTGCTCCAAGCTTGTTAGGGCACACTCTGGCTCAGTGGCCTCTCCATAAAGTATGCACATTGATTCCTTTCTGCCTTATAGCCAGGATTTTCTGTAGCTTCCTTCTCTGTCATTTTTTCTTTCTCCTCTATCTCTCTGTCTCAGCAAACTATACTAAATCTCTCTATAGACTTTTCTAACAACGTGCACCACCAAATCTCTCTACAGACCTTCTAAATAACTTGCACCAAATCCCTCTACATACTTTCTCAGCAAACTAAACTCCTTCTAGTCTGGGGTGTATAGCAATATGCTTCTGAGCTGCACTAGAAAGGCTGCCAGTGACTCATCTGGTCCCTGCTTAACCTCACATACTTTCTCTAAATCTGTGGGCTGTCATGCCCTGGAGACCTGCCAATGGAGTCTGGTGTCGGTCCTTCAGGTGCCTCTTACCTTTCGTCTGAGTGGGTATTCTTTTCTGGCTTCCTGTATTACGAATTAAACAGTCTCAAAGAGATTAATCAGTCTCTTGGAAAATATGTCCTTAGTGAGAGAGTCACCGTGAATCAGGATAGGTGGTCTCAGATTTTCTGCTCCATTCTGTGGTCTTCTCTAAATATAAATTGAGCATACTATTATCATTTTGTAAATTATAAACTATAAGATAGGCCTAACATCCAATCTCTGTTAAACAGAACCTTTGTCATCTTTACTATCTTGAAAGACTATAAGAATTAACACCTGACTCATGTTTTGGCTATAAATTTTATATCACCTGAAAATCATTTCTGTAAATCTATATCAGCTTTCTAGATTAAAGAACTTGAGCTGACTATGAGATTAACAGTTTTTATCCCTATTGGAAATCCAAGAGTGACCAATATTAACTGAAAATATATAGAAAGCTTAACACACCTTCTAAGACTTAGCCAAATGATAAGACTGCTAAACACCTGAACAGTTTATACTTCAAAATGTTGGAACATTGGTCTTCAGCCTTTTGGCAAAAGAACATCTGACAGACTTAAAGAATCAGGAATTATTAAGCCATATAATAATCTATAGACACATAGAGTTTGTCTGTAAATGAAGAGAGGCAATCTCGTTGCTCTCTCTCTTTCTCTCTCTCTTTCTCTCTCTCTTTCTCTCTCTCTCTCTCTCTCTCTCTCTCTCTCTCTCTCTCTCTCTCTCTCTCTCTCTCTCTCTCCATAACAGAAACAACTCTAATTAAAACATTGAAAACACCCTAATAATAAACTCAGAGCCTCATATTTTTGTATGGCCCCAAACTCATAGGCTTAAACATCTCAGATCCATAATAATAACAGCAAGAAAGGACTCGGTGTAAATCCTGCATTTTTATATTTTTAGTATTTATACCAATGAAAACCTTGATTTTGCATTAAAATAAATTCAGTATCAAATAAGAACTTATACCTTGAACATAATATAATTCTCAAAACAAGATTTTAGTATCACTGAGACAGATTTTTGCTTAATGTTTCAGAATCTAGTCTTCTGGAGGTTCCCCTTATTTTGACCTCTTTCCCAGAGAAACCACAAATCTTAACATTATGTCTATAATAATTTAAACAGTTTAAAATAAATGAAATAAGCCATCTGTAACTCAAGCTCAGAATTCCTATATCTGCCACTTTGAGTTTCTTGTTGAAAACTATTTCCCCCACCAGGGGCCTCAGAGCTCGAATATTTTGTCTCTTTTTTGTTCTAACATGGCAGGCTTGAGTCACATGACCTGATCTTGGCACCAAAGCCTTAACATGGCAGGCTTGAGTCATGGGACCTGATCTTGACGCCAAACCCTAACTTGCTGGGACTGAGTCACGCGACCTGATCTTGGTGCCAAAGCCTTAACATGGCGGGCCTGAGTCACGTGACCTGATCTTGCCGCCAGACCCTAACATGGTGGGCCTGAGTCACGTGACCTGATCTTGCCGCCACAGAGCCCAACATGGCGGGCTTTTCAGTCATTCTAAATCCTTATCAGTTGTTTTCAGTCACTCTAAATCCCTATCGTCAGTCATCTACGTCCCAGAACACAAGACTAAACAGAGAAACAATCACCACATAGACAGCCTGACCCTGCCACCATCAGGTGTCTCAATTCAAGACAGTTTGCCTCTAGACAACCCAGTTTCAGATACCGAATGTTCTGCCCATTGCAGGAAACAAATACAGAGAAGAGAAGAACCTTATTCGGCCTTCTCCAGCTTCCTCCAGACCCCCTGAGGTTTCAACTGCCAGTCGGAACTCTCTGCACCAGTCAGGCTTTTGACAAAAGGGTGAGACAAACAGAAAACAGACTGCATTATCTATCCAACAGAACCAGATCAGAAAACCAGACGGCCAGAAGGGCGTGTAAGTTCTCCAATTCAGTAGAACTACTATATCCTCCCCGACACCCAGATGGAGACTTTCCAGGCATCCCTGGAGTTCCCCCCACTCTTGGGATGTCTCCCCAGAGTCACAGCTTGTGGCCTTCACTAGCATGTCTGCTTATACCACGGTCTCCTGGCCATCACGGTCCGAGAAGACAGCTGCATATCTAAAAGCATGCTTCTCATCAGATTCAGATCCCAATAAGAGAACAGAACAGAACACTCAGGACAAACGAACATCAGCTGGCTGGACCACACACACACTTCAGAGGGGGTCCCCTTACCTCCAAGTTGTTTCTTGAGTGTGTAGGGGTGTCCGCACTTCCCGGCCCAATGCACCAACTGTAAGATCCGAAAGAAAAACGGGGGTACCCCAGCACCCCATGCCTCGGAAACCGGGATCCCAAACACTCACGAGAGACAGACCTGATGCAATTTGCAAGAGGAATTTTAATTTCCAGAGCTGTGGGGGGTCACAGTCCTACCATGCAGGGAAAAAGAAGTGAGCCATGTGGGCTGACTTGGATGGGCTTTTTATAGGCTTATAACAGAACCTGCCTACGCTTCTAAGTCAATCAGTTCAAACCATCCAAACCCGTGTTCTCTGAGAACCTATCAGCCTCTCACAGAGGCTAGAAGAACTAGTTAAGTCATTTCTGCTTACGTGGCCGCCACACACAGTGTTGCACCCACCCTCCCCCACTGGCAATAGGGGGACCTAAGCGCCCACCCCCCCAAGCAGGAGTTCCACAGACCCCGCGGAGTTTCTGCCAGCCCCCAGTCGCGCTTGTCCTTGTCACAGCCACTCTGTGGAGGCAAGATGGAAAAGATGTCAGGGATACTCCCAGGCCAAGGCTCTCAGCCAGACCCTGGAGGAAAGAATGGGCCAAACCTCTGCTCCCCTGTGGTCACCCCAGACTCAGGCACGGGGGATTCCCAGCTTGCAACCCTATCCTTTTATGGGTTTCTAACAACTGGAATGGGGGCTATCCCCAAAACTGTTGCCTGTACTTGCTAGATGTCCATTAGTTGGGCTACCTTGTTTAGCCTCAGTAGGACAGAAAGCATTTAGCCTAGAAAAGACATGAATTGCCAGGATGGGGGGATAACTTGAGGTTCCCCACCCACTCAGGGGAGACGAAGGAAGGGGATGAGGAAAAGGTTTTGGGAGGTCGTGACTGAAAGGGGTCAGTAAGTGGGATATAAAGTGAATGCATAAAATAAATAAAGTTAAATAAAAAATCAAATCTGTTAGTTTCACTGTGTCTTTGTTTAGTTTCTATTTTCTTGGTCTATCCATTGATGAGAGTGCTGTGTTGAAGTCTCTCACTATTATTGTGTGAGGTGCAATGTGTGATTTGAGGTTTAGTAAAGTTTTTATTTTTTATTTTTTTAATTTTATGAATGTGGGTGCCATTGACTTTGGAGCATAGATGTATAGAATTGAGAGTTCATTTTGGTAGATTTTTCCGTTGATGAGTGTGATGTGTCCTTCCATATCTTCGTTGATAATTTTAGGTTGAAAATCAGATTTATTCGATATTAGAATGGCTACATTAGTTTGTTTCTTGGGACCATTTGCTTGGAAATTGTTTTTCAACCTTTTACTCTGAGGTAGTATCTGTCTTTGTGCCTGACGTGAGTTTCCTGTAAGCAGCAAAATTTTGGGTCATGTCTACAAATCTAGTCTGTTAGTGTATGTCTTTTTATTGGATAATTGACTTCATTGATAGTAAGAGATCAAGGGAAAGTGATTGTTGCTTCATGTTATTTTTGTTATTAGAAGTGGAGTTATGATTATGTGGCTGTATTCTTTTTGGTTTGTTAAAAGACGATTATTTACTTGCTTTTTCTAGGGTGTAGTTTACCTCCTTTTGTTGGTGATTTCCTTTCATTATCTTTTGTAGGGGTGGATTTGTGGAACGATATTGTTTAAATTTGTTTTTGTCATGGAATACCTTGGTTTCTCCATCTACTGTAACTGAGACTTTTGATGGATATAATAGCATGGCTTGGCATTTTTGTTCCCTTAAAATCTGTATGATGTCTGCCAAGGATCTTCTGAGTTTCTAGTCTTTTGAGAGAAATCTGGTGTAATTATGAGAGGTTTGCCTTTATATGTTACTTGATTTTTCCCATACTGCTTTTAATATTCTTTTTTTGTTTAGTGCATTTGATGTTTTGATTATTATATGATTAGAGGAATTTCTTTTCTGATCTAATATATTTGGGGTTCTGTAGGCTTCTTGTATGTTCATGGGTATCTCTTACTTTAGGTTAGGAAAGTTTTATTTTTGTTGAAGAAATTTACTGGCCCTTTAAGTTAAAAATCTTCAGTATCTTCTTTACCTATATTCCTTAGGTTTTGTCTTCTCATCATGTCCTAGATTTACTGGATGTTTTGGGTTAGGAGATTTTTGCCTTTTGAATTTTGACTCTTTTGTCAATGTTTTCTATGGTATCTTCTGCACTTGATAGTCTCTCTTCTGTCTCTTGTGTTCTGTTGTTGATGCTTGCATCTATGACTCCTGACTTCTTTCCAATGTTTTCTATCTCTAGAGTTGTTTCCCTTTGTAATTTTTTTGTTGTTTCTACTTCTATTTTTAGATCCTGGATGGTTTTGTTCAATTCCTTCACCTGTTTACTTATGTTCTCCTGTATTTCTTCAAGAGAACTATTTATTTCCTTCTTGAAGTCCTCTGTCCACATCAGGGAATGTAATTTTAAATCCAAATCTTGCTTTCTGGTGTGTTGGGGTATCCTGGACATTCTGTTGTGAGAGATCTGGGTTCAGATGATGCCATGTTGCCTTGGTTTCTGATGGCAATGTTCTTGCATTTTTCCTTCACCATCTGGTTATCTCCAGTGTTAACAGGCAATTGGTCTCTGGCTGGACATTGTCCCTCCTGTGGGCCTGCAAGCCTGTCTCAGCACCCCTGGGAAATAAACTCTCCCCTGGATCAGATAGCTGTGGATCATCCTAGCTCCTGGTTGCAGATGGAGCCTGGAAGGTTCCTGCCCCAACTGTTCTGCCACTCCTGTGCTCCATGTGCTCCTGGTAATACCCACATTGGACAGTCACTAGGAGAGAAAGTGGTGGTCTCACCTCCAAAACCGGGAGACAAAGCACTTCCTCGAGGGCAGATCTCCCCTGGCAGGACCAGTGCACTAATGGGTATGGAGAAGCAGAGCTCCTGGTTGCAGATGAATAATGGAAGGCCCCTGTCCAAGCTGCTCTGCCACTCCTGTCCTTACTGTGCTTCTGGCTGTACCTCCTTGGATAGACACCAAAGAGAAAAAATTTGATGCATACAGGAAATGCACCTCAGTACAAAGACAGACACTCACTATCTTAGATTAAAGGGCTAGAAAAAAATTTCCAACCAAACAGTCCCAAGGAAAAAGCTGGATTAGCCATTCTTTTTTTTCTTATAAGGACAACATTTAACTGTGGTGGGTTTACGGGTCCGAGATTTAATATATTATCATCAAGGCAGGAGCATGGCAGCATTCTGGCAAACGTGGGGCAGAAGGAGCTGAGAGTTCCACCTCTTGTTCCCAAGGCAGCTTGCTGAAGACTGACTTCCAGGCAGCTAGGATGAGCATCTCAAAGACCTTGTCCCCAGTGACATACCTACTCCAACAAGGCTACACCTCCTAGTAGTGCCACTCCCTTGGCCAAGCATATTCATGACATCACATTCCATTCCCTGGCCCCCTTCGGCTTGTTCAAATACTTGAGTCTGTGGGGCCCATACATACCCATGACATAATAAAAATACAGTTAGTCCAACTTCCAAAATCCCCATAGTCTATAGCAGTCTCAACAATGTTAAAAGCCCAAAGTTCAAAGTCTCTTCTGAGATTCATCCAATCACTGAACTGTAATCCCCAAAGCAAGACAGGAAACCAGCTGAGCAAACTCCAAACTCTGCATCTTCATGGCTGATGGCAAAGCAGTCTTTAGATCTCCAACTCATTTTTCATTTTTGTTGATGCAACAAAATTATTTCTCCTGGGCTCGTTAGCAATTTTCCTCATCAAATAGTCTATTACTCTGGCATCTTGAACATCTTGGCGTTAGCAATTTTCCTCATCAAATAGTCTATGACTCTGACATCTTGAACATCTAAGGCAACTTCAGTGTTGCAGCTTCTTGTTTCAGTGTTTGGGATTCACACATGATTTTCTGGGCTCCTGCAAATGTCTGGCATTACTTGTCCAGCTCTACTCTCTGTACCCTCTAAGCTCAGGTTGATCCACTCCACTGACACTTCTGTTCTTGGTGGCCATCCCCTGGTACTGGCATCTCTAATACTCTGCTGACTTCCACTGCAACTATACTTCTCAAATAGCCTCTCATAGGCTCTCTTCATGGTGCCAAGCTTCAACTCCTTTGCATGACCACTTTAGTCATGCAACTGGGGCTGAATCTTTGCCAGTGGCTTTCTGTGGCCTCTCACAGTGTTAAACTTCAGCTGCTCTTCATGATACCTTTCATGCTTCAATACAAGTACCACCTACTGAACGACCCCGGAAGGGAGACCCTCACTCAAATCTCGGGAATAGCACGCACCCAGTGAGGCACCGAGACCGGACTTGCTGTAATCACACGAGGAAGTTTATTGAAAACAGGATTAATCGAGATCTCAGGCCAGCATACTGGGGTCGAGACTCATACACCACGCAGGGGTAGAGGAGTTCGACGACGACGACCCGAACTTGTGACAAGCTTATAAAGGCAAAAACCACAAAAGAGGGGGAGGACTGGGGAGGAAATAGGCGAAGTCTAAAGTCACACATTTACTCATCAGTTAAACTATGTGTTACATTAAGTGACACACCTGGGGCTTTGGGACATTCCATAGAGGTCTTTGGGACACCCTGTGGTTATTCTAGGAGTTGTTTTTCTCAAGAGAGTTCAGGGAGAAGCCACCTGCAGGGGACAGGGGGGCCCAAGGTGACGAGCCCATATCCTTACAGACAGCTAGTAATTAATTTTTTATTCTTCACTACCATGATGACTCTTACACATTAGTAAGATAAGTTGCAGCCCAAGGTACAACTGTTGTGTTCCGTAGCCATCCGCAGCTACTGCAGACTGGTTCCTGCAAGAAAATCTTATGGGATGAATGGGGAAGCAGTCCAAAAAGTATTGGGTCAAGAAGATATTGCCTTTCAAGACCTAAGCTTTAATAAACGTTAGGCAATATATAGTCTGGAAAATTCCCTCCCCCCAGGCTTGAGGTCAAGTCTCCAGATCTTTGCTGGCTCCAATCTCAGCAGGTCGTCTGCTGAGATCAGAGAACTGCAGGTCCAGAATGCTTCTGAGTGGCTTCCAGGTGAGGCTGTGTTGTTCTATAGAGAACAAAAGTCAGGAATTTCACAGGGCTGTGAACTGATTACCAGAACAGAGGCTGGAAAGCCAGCTCAAACACTGAAGGGGAGAAGGGACAACTTCCCCATAATTTATAATTTTTTAAAAAGAACTGAAAGGATAAGGTTATAAGCTAGGAATCCCCCATGCCTGGGCATGTGGGGGGCACTTGAATCCGCAAGGCCAGTGGGGGAGGGTGGGCGCGACACTGCGTGGCGGCCACGTAAGCGGATATGACTTAACTAGTTCTTCCGGTCTCTGTGAGAGGGTGATAGGTTGTCAGAGAGCTCAGGTTCGGATGGTTTGAACTGATTGGCTTAGAAGCTTGTGGTAGGCGGGTTCTGTTATAAGTCTATAAAAGACCAAGGCAAGCCAGCTTGGGCGGGCTTACATCTTTACCTTGCTGGGGAGACAGTAACCCCCCAGAGCTCTGGAAATTAAAACCCTCTTGCGAAATTGCATCAGGTCTGTCTCTCGTGAGTGTTTGGGGTGCCGGTTTCTGAGGCATGGGGGTACAGAAGTACCCCGGTTTTTTCTTTCGGATCTTACAGAACCAGTGGATAAATATATCCGTCTAAAGATGGTGGGCTTTTAATCAGTGAGGAAAATCAGGGACTATGACCCCCCCTTAAATATTAAATGACATCATTTTCAGGGGAGGGGAAATAGACTGCCTTATTATTATAAGGAGAGTCTCTCAATGTCAACAGCTATGCAGTCATGCATGCTTTTAGGGAACTCAGACAGGATTTTTTCCTTTTCCCTTGCAGTGCCTCGCCTTGCACCTCAAAACTGATGGCAATGTTTGCTTGATAACAAACATGCATAGATCTGAGTTCTATACAGCTCCGTTTTTGGAGATCCACTGGTAAAGTAAATGCAATGTGAATGTGAGTTGGCTGGCCTTTATAGCAGTCCACCTTTGAGTCCTTGAAGCCATTTCTGTATCTGAGAGATACCTGCTTGAAACACAAAAGGAGAAATTAAAAGAAACTGTTTGGGCTGTCTCTGGAAGGCTCAAGATATTCAATTTAATTGTAAATTCGTGACTCTGGCAACAGGGCCTGACTTGTAAATTAACTGCTAGAAAACAATTAGCCTATCTTCCCAACTATGGGGGAAGAGGCTTTGAGAATACTTTTGAATTAGTTAATAGTTACCACCTGGTTCATGCTTTTGCAGCATTTTGTGGAAAAAAAAAACATAGACATGCCTTCTTCCCCAATATTAAGTCAGGGTCATGTCTTATGCCAATAAATGAACTCTTTTATCTCACCTAGGCATCAGTATGCCTAGCTATAGGATAGCATATAGTCAGCAAGGTGTTCCTTGGCATCCAAATTTTAAATTTTTCTTAAAAATACACAAGCATAATTTAAATGATGTGTACAGGGATACAATCTCCCCTCCCTTTTTTCTTTTTTAAGAAGATATTGTTTTAAAAAAATTATATATTACCTCGTCTTTGAGAATAATAAAGAATTAAATGGTCAGACATCTCAAATGTTTGATAACTTTATTAAATGGCCAGTTCCAATGTTTGTTTTAATTTTAGTTGGAACACCAAGCATATACCATAACATAAATTATAAATATGAGTATCATTTATTTGTAATAATTAATTAAGTCCTCTAGATTTAACACCATTATGCGGTAGGGGTAGAAATTGAGGACACTTAAGAACAAATCTTTATAATTTGATGAGCATAAAATATATAAAATTATTTTTAAGCCATTACTCCTTTTGATGATATAAAGAATATGTTTGTATAGCCAACTGTTTCTATATAGTCTGTCTGGGATATAAATTTTATGTGCCTTGCCTTAAGGGGTCTTTGTCCAGGCACCCTTTTAAAGATCAATTATATCAAATATCTAGAGGATATTTATTTGAAGAACATACCTTTTTTAACTTGAATTATATTTGCATAAACAATTGTAAAAATTAAGAATTAGCAGTATTAAAATAAAGGAATAATTTTATGTAATTGTAAACGCAGAGCCATATATATATATATATATATATATATTTGTTATTACTACCTAAATAAAAGCTTGATTTTTTAAATATTTTACAAGTAGCTGCTAGAGTACCCATGTTAGTTACTTGTGCTGAAGCAGGGGGAAACTCAAAGGAATATCTAATTATGTGATCTATATATAAATTTTACTCCCATAGTTGATGTATTTTAAATGGTATGCATGTATAGAAATATAAAAGCAAATTGTAACAAATTATCTTTTGGATAGCAGTTATTAATTTTGCCTAAAAGGACTTGTCATGTAATATATCAACAATTAATGACGATCTGATTACTATTTGAAGCAAGAAACAAACGTTTTTATTAGGCTCTTAAAACATTCCCTTAAAATACCTTTATAATATTTTACCAATATATCAATATCTTTATTGAAAGATGTAAAAACATTATTTGGAGAGGAAAATATGTGACTTTATATTAACGTTTCTTTTGCCAATGAATGGCAATGACCACATAAAATAAACAGCTGATTACAGTAGCCTTCATTATCTGTAAAATTATCTATCCTTTGCCAGTTAATTTTTTTTGTGGGGGGGTTCAAGACAGGGTTTCTTTGTGTAGTTCTCACTGTCCTGGAACTCACTCTGTAGACCAGGCTGGTGTTGAACTCAGAAATCCGCCTGTCTCTGCCTCCCAGAGTGCTGGGATTACAGGCATGTGCCACCATGCCAGGCAACCAGTTAATTTATATCTACCTTGGAAAGAGTGGTTTGAGTCCTCTTGTGGCAAGCTTAAAGCGATGTCTTAGCCAATTAACTTATTTTAACATCTTTTGAAAATTATTTACTTAAAAATTTAAAAAACCCATAAGTAAAGGCCTGAAACAAAATTCTATAAACAAAATATATTGAAAAATCTAAGATTCCAGCTTTTTGTACTGAAGCAGAGACAAAATATTTTTTCACATAAGGTAAGGTTATTAGCCATTCCTTGAGGAAAAAAAACCAACGTTTTAATGAAATTGCTTTAGTGTTTTCTTAAAATTAACTCATAGAAGCAGACGATTTTATAATTATCAGAATGTAAAGCAGAAAACAACCCTTTAAATCTATAAATAAGCCTTCATTCAGACTGCAAGCTGCAGTCAATGGCACATTTGCAATTTTTATCCTAACTCTTAATTTTCTCTTGTAATATTAGAGCATAACTACAACTTTGGAAGCAAAACTCAATTTTAAACAGTCTATTTTCTTTAAAATTAATGGTAAATGCATTATTTTTACAGCACAAGGTTTGTCTGCCAGTTTTTATGTTCAAATGTATGACAGTATAATTAATTCAAGAGACAGTATTTTAAATCTTATTCCTTCTAAGTCTGATTTCTAGGTTGAGATTCACATAAAACACCATGTCAATTTAGAAGCATCCCAGAGGCCTGCATTCTATGAGTCGCAACATGCCATGTGCTCAAGATGGCCATAATCTCGAGCCATCAGCTCCAAACTCGCCTCTTATTGCCAACTCTATATCATTTAAATCATGAACAATAATTTATAAGCCAATATCCCCATAGTCAAAACATAAAGATCATATTGATATTTTTAAGACCAATTATAAAAAGCAAATAAAGCATGCATTGCATTAGGCCACATGTTGCTGGTTAAACTAACCTTTTCTTAATAATATTATATCTTTTAAATTATTTCTAATGACTTATAAGCCAATATTGTATATAGTCAAGACATGCAAAATATACTTATACCTTTCAGACCAATTATAAAAAAGGAAAAAACAATTATACGAATGTTGTAATCTTAAACCAAACAAATTTTTCCTTTCTCTAGCTGTAATTTTGAGAGAATAAAAGCACTTTGAACCAAAAACCACAATTGTAGAGCTTTTTCTTTAAGAGAAACAATCATTAATCTACTTGTCTTAGACTTGAGGTTGCTCGCCCCCTTTTAAAAGCAGCCTTTTCTTTAACTATGTTTGACTCCTAGCTGATTGCTGGACACCTTAAATCAGCCTTTGCTGTGTAAATTGCAGCTAGATAAAGAAATAGACTGCCAGTAGATGAATTTTTATTAATTTTTCCTTTTAACATGAAACAATTAGGAAAGTCATTCACACAATGCCATGAATAGGACATACACATACATGTAGACACATGGTACACCAAGAAGAGATGACAACACACAGAAAGGGAAGCATGCTTGTCATGCAATTACTTCCATTTTCCTTCTCTCTCTCTCTCTCTCTCTCTCTCTCTCTCTTTCTCTCTCTCTCATTTTTCATACTTAAAGCAGCTCTTGGAGGCTGCAGACATATGCCTATTTTTTGTTTTTTTTTTCAAGACAGGGTTTCTCTGTGTAGCCCTGGCTGTCCTGGAACTCACTCTGTAGACCAGGCTGGCCTTGAACTCAGAAATCTGCCTGCCTCTGCCTCCCAGAGTGCTGGGATTATAGGCGTGGGCCACCTGGCAACATATGCTTATTTTTAACCCCTTTCCTTTTCACCTGAATATCTCTTTTTTTTATTTTTATTTTCTATATTCTATTTTTACATTCCAAAGGCTTTCCCCTTTCCCAGTCCCCCCCACCATACGTCCCACAATTCCTCTCCCCCCCAACTATTCCCCAATCATTCCCCTCCCCCCACGGTTTCTCTACGAAACTGGATCCAATCTTTACAGGCCCAGGGTCCTCTCTTTTCTTCTTCTTGGGAATCATTTGACTCGCTAATTGTTCCTTGAGTATTTAGGGCTTCTGGGCTCATTAATATCCACTTATCAGTGATTGCATTTCATGTGTACTGAATAGCTCTTAATAGCTGTGGTTACAATCAGAACCGATAAAGTTCTTCCCCATTTTTCATTGTCTGCCTCTAAGCAAGGAGTTCAGTGTTGGGTCAACACTGCCTTACTTAATCCGTATCCTCTAGCACCCATTTTGCTCACTGTGCAGGATACCATATTTTTCGGTTTTTCTGCAAAGCTTTGCTAAGACAGGTTGTGGGCACCATTCTGTTGTGTTCTGTAGCTATCTGCAGCTACTGTAGACTGGTTCCTGCAAGAGAATCTTATGGGATGAATGGGGAAGTGGTGGAAAAATAATTGGGTCAAGAAGACATTGCCTTTCAAGACCTAAGCTTTAATAAATGTTAGGCAATATATAGTCTGGAGGATTTCCTACCCCCAGGCTTGAGGTGAAGTCCCCAGATCTTTTCTGACTCCAATCTCAGCAGGTCATCTGCTGAGATCAGAGAATTGCAGATCCAGAATGTTTCTGAGTGGCTTCCAGGTGAGGCTGTGTCCTTCTATACAGAACAAAAGCCAGGAATTTCACAGGGCTGAGAACTGATTACCAGAGCAGAGACTGGAAAGCCAGATCAAACACTGAAGGGGGGAAGGGAGAATTACCTTTGTTATTTTTGGAACACAGCTTCTTTTTGCTCTCAAAAAACACTTCCTATATTTTATCTCAGTGATACTTGTGTCTTCTTAATCACTGCTAACTTCTTAGCTCCAGCTATCCAGCATCAATTGTCCAAGTATTCTCTTCTATTCTTAACCTTAAAGCCAGTGCCAATTACAGAAATTGCCAAGTTTTCCTATTTCCTGGGACTGGAACATGACAACCCCCCACCTTGTTCTCTTACATTATCACTTTTTGTTTTCCAACTCCTACACTGCCTAAGCTTGGCTGTCCTGGAAATTGCTGTGTAGATTCACCTGAACTCAGTTCTGCATGGTTCTCTCCCCTGAATGCTAGGATTAAATGGTATAGCACCACATGTGTACTTAAGTGTATTTTCACCTAGAACCTACTCTGTCCTAGGCTGTCATTGAACTTAGAGAACTGCTTGCCTTTGCCACCTGGGATTAAAGGCTTGTACTACCATGCCTGGACCTAAATTTAGCTAGGTCAGATCTTGCCCCAAGTTTACCCACTCCTTTAATTCAATTTAATATCCTTGGAACAGAGGATTCAGCTCCATTTCACTTTCTGGTGCCACTTTATATTTTTCACTTCTAAGCTTGCTACACTTGTTTAAATTGCTCTTCATAAGACTTAACCAGAGAACAAAGTCTATGCTGGGCATTTCTGAGACTTCCTTTGTCAATGCAATTAATATAGACCTCTTTACCTTAGTCTTAGGTAGACTTTTCAGACATGGGCAAAAAGGAGCCATATTCTTCACCAAAACATCACTAAACAGTCTCTTGGCCACATATTAAAATTCTCTTCTTCTAAAACCCCTAGAGCCAGGCTTTCACAGTTAAAATCACCTTCAGAAACAAAGTCTTCCATATTACTACTAGGATGACCCACTAAGTCCCACTTAAAGCATTCTACTGCTTTCCAAATCCAATGGCCCCAAATCTACATTTTTGTAAACAAATATATGGTTAGGTCTTTCATAGAAATACCCTACTACTACTTATACCCACTTCTATCTTAGTTATGGTTCTAATCCTGTGAACAGACACCATGACCAAGGCAACTCTTATAAAGACAACATTTAATTGGGACTGGTTTACAGGTCAGAGGTTCAGTCCGTTATCATCCAGATAGTACAGTGACACTCCTAAGGAAGACAGGACTGGAACTCAAGCAGGTCAGGAAGCAGGAGCTGATGAAGAGGAGCTGATGAAGAGGCCAATGAGGGACGTTTCTTACTGGCTTGCTTCTCCTGGCTTTCATAATTTTTCATTGTGACCTCTCAATGCTGAAATCTAACATCATAGCACCACAATACGACACTATAATGCATGATATGATATCACAGTGCTCAATGTTGCATCATCATTCTTCATTATGACATTTTCACAGTGATCTGTTATGGTATCACAATTGTAGTACAATTACAATATAGCAGTTTGGTGTTACAATTCAGGTCTGACAGTGTTCCATTCTATTTTCTCAATATTCAATGTGATATAATAATGCTGAATTTAACATCACAATGGTACATAATAATATTATAGTGCTATATCTTTATATCAGAAAATTATATGGAGATCTCACAGTATTCATTTGTTCCATCCCAATGCTGACATTTTCATTACAGTCTTGCATTTTGTCATCACAATCATCCATTGTAATATCACATGTTGAATTTTGGTATCATAATACTCCATTATGTCTACAGTGAATAATGGCATCACATTATTGTATTTTCTATAGCAATACCAAATCGGCCATCATCTATTTGATCCAGGACAATGGGCTGGTAACCTTTTCTTTACTATATTTAGAGAGATTTAATAAAAATCTATTGATCCCAAATTGTCTTGACTTCATAGACACTGCACATGTAACCAACATGAGAGTTATAGGATTCAGTGATTACATAAAAATAATGCAGATTATCTAAATATAAATGAAACTGTAAGTAAAAATTAGTCAGACAAAAGGCTCTATGATAAGCCTTACCAACAGCCTGGACCATATGGAAAATACAATATCTGAACTTGAAGATAAAATTGAGGAATTAGGTCACACACTCAAAGAAAATTTGAAAATTAACAAATGAGCAGAACACACATCATCTTTGAGACACCATTAAAATGCCATATCTATAACCGATAGGCATAGAAAGAATAATTTTAGATCAAAGCCTGGGAAAATAGTTTCCTTTTTTGATATTTAAGTCATTTTTCTTCTTTTATTTTCGCTTTCAAGTCCTTCCTATGTCCCCTTTCTCCAGTCCCTCAAATTCTCTCCCTCAAATGGATAGCCTTTTTCTTTGATTACTATTGATACTTAAGCACATGAACACATATACACCTAGACTCATCTTGTACTCATTATTTTGCTTTCACCTCCCACATTCCAGAATTCCAGTAATGTTCCACTATGGCAACTTTGTAATTAGAACTTACATAGCCAATAGGATCTCATTTTGAAACTCATACCTACCTAATGGAGCATGGACTTTAATCCCCATTTTGCAAGTCGGGAAATAGTATCTCAGAGAAAGGGAACAACATTTAGAAAAGATCACCCTGATGGTAAATAATAGAAATGGAATTAAGATCCATATAATTTATGTTGACACAATGTCATATGTGGTCTCACAGTATGCTATCCTCTAACAAAAGATTTCCATGACCTTCTATTCTGTGTTGAACCTTTTGAGATCTTCAGTTAGTCCATAATTACAGATGTTAACTTCCATAAAATTTAATATGTCCCTTTGTCTTATCAAGGCAGTAGAGGGTGGAGCACAGTAATAGTGTCATAGGTTGCCTAATGATGTAGCAATGAGAAAGGGGGAGATTAGTTTTTGGTTGAGTTACAGAAGAGCTGATTCTGCTCACTGCCAGTAATCATGCAGGTACTATTACCTTAGACTAGAATAACCGTAAGTTACAAGAATGGAGTTACAAGTTACATCATGGATCTAGCCTGGACTTAGAAGCTGGGAAGCCTTGAGGAACAGAGTAAGAACTGGGTCAAAGATAGACTTCAATCAGGATTCTAGATGGAATTCAGCCTGACCTTAGACCAATGCTTCCTGATCTAGACTCTATATCTCTAATTCTTGTGTCTATACTATACTAGCTCTTTCTAATAGATCCTATTTGTTCTATAAATGACTGGTCTAAATATATTACTTTATGTTGCAATAATAGACTTTCTCCATGTGTTCAAACATACTTGTTCCTAAACATAGTTTATGTATGTTTATGATCTCCATCATATCTCTGCAGAGGCAAAACCCCCATTACTTCACTTCCCAGTTCCCTCAGTTTCCCCACTAACTCCATTTTTGTCCAGAGAGATAGTATTGAGTATTAGAGTTGAACTGAAGCCTCTGAGTACCTACTCAGGACAGCTGTTTGGAAGCTGGAGCCACAGATACACAACTTACAATCTATATTCTCCAACTAAGAAAATGCCTTAGCAGATAAAGTTGCCTGCCACCAAGTCTGATAACTTGAGTTTGATCCACATGACCTACCAACATGGTGGAAAGACAGAATTGATTTCTCCAAATTGTTCTTTGGACTGTGAATGTGGACAATGGTCCCTAAGTCACTAGTAGGATTTTACGAGAAAAATCATGCCCTGTTCAGAACAATGCTGCACAATATAAGGGACAGCAATCAGAGAGAGAGAGAGAAATGTACTCATTAGGCACATTTCTTTTGTTAAACCACATCCTGGGCACTCCAAACTCTGTGGGACATTGTTATGTGAGGAAAGAAAATGTTTTCTGAATAGTCTATTCCCAGGTGATCTGGATATAAGGCAGGAGAATCACTTTTTATTATTTCTTCTCCACCAACTGTTCTGTATTCGAGAATTTTCTATTATCTTATAATAAACATTACTGACAATTAAAGTTTTCTCTCAAGTTTAGGTCCATTGAAACTTCAAATATTGCCAGTACATAGCTTTTTATGTCTAGAAAATTACCACTGCATTAAACAGGAGAGGTGTTGTGTTCCTTTGAATATAAAACCATGACACTCCAGTCTGTGTCTCGTGTGAGATTTCAATATGTATTAATGTGTTATACTTTCTTATTATGCAAAAATTTAGTTGTGCATATAAGAATAAGAAGTGACAGAAAAGAAATCCATTACCTGCATTCCAAATGGCAACACCAAGAAAAGATGTGATAAAGTGTCATTTTAATTTTTTAGCTTGGTAGCAAGTAAATGAAATCAACAAGAAAAAGCCACATACCCACACATGTTTATTGTAGTAATATTTGAATCACTTTGGTAAGAAAACCACCTCATTAATTATGTCCTGGGTGAATGGATAAGAAAAGATCTGATGGTAGCACTGACCTGTAAAAGTAATAATATTTATAAATATTATTACTTAAAATTCTATCTGAATCAACACACATACAAATCTCCCTTTGAAAGTATGAGGATTAGACTATTCTTAGGACATTTACTAAACATTATGATAGGAACTTCAGACACCGAGTCAAAATATAACCAGGATCCTAGATATATAAAAACCTCCAATGACAATCCCATATGCATGTAAATTAAGTATATTAACATGATGGTTAAGCTAGTGAGATACCATGGAATGATAAACCAAACACTGAAACAACCTAGTCTCTAATATTATTCCACCATAAAGTTATACATAAGACTGTAATTGTGAAATGCAGTGTTTTCTCATAGCAGTAAAATTCATGACTATTTTTATTAAAATGTACAATTACTGAGCCAATGGAAAGCAAATATCTAAACAAGTAAAGGCAGTTGCTGAGAAAACCTGATGATTTGATTCATATAAAATGGAGAGATGAGAGTTGACTCCAAAAAAATGTGCTTGTTATAGCATGTGGGTCAGTATGAATGTAACACATTGTCACACACCATGGGAAATAAATAAAATTATTAAATTCTTAGTCTGATACATGTTTCTATCAATGAAATTATATCTAAATATTTTTCTCTTTGATGAGTGTGGATTTTCGAGTATTTCTTGATCCAAATATTTTTAAATGTTGGGAAAAATGGAAAAGGAAGAGTGGAGAAGAATGAATGTCATAGTGCATGCAGAAGGTGATAAAGTGGATCATATGATTGAATTGTATAAAGATGCTGAAATGAGAAAATGAGAAACCCTCAATAAAACAGAAGAATCATGTTTTATTTTCAAGGTCCCAGCAGATAGCAATGTGCAGTGTTATTATAGACATATAATAATGCTTAGCATCTTAGTAAAGAATTCCTTTCTTTCTTCCAGCCTAACATTTTTCTCAGAGCCCTCTCTATATCTTTATTCCTAAGGCTGAAGGGATAGATCATGTGTGTGACCACATTGTACATAACAGAGGCTCTTGCAGTTGACTTTATTTGTTGTTAAAAAGAACTGAGATAAACACTCTGTCCTATGCAGTAGATTAAAAAGACAACTAGCAAGTTAGACACACCGATAGCAAGTGTTTTGTACTTCCCCAGCAGTGAAGAGATGGCATGTAGCAAGGCAAATATCTTGGAGTAAGTGTAAAGTATTCCAACCAGGGTACAACAAGCCCACCGCAAAGCAGAAAAGTAGATAACCACATCATTGTGATGGGTATTAAAGCAAGTATTTTGTGCCTCTTGATTAAGTTCACATAAAAGTACGGGATTTCCAATTCTGTGCAGAAGGTCAGTTGTAAAGTCATTAAGCTTTGTGTTGTGGAGTAGAAGACATTCATGATCTAGGATGCTAGGACCATCAGCAAACAGAGTTGGAGGCTCATGATGGTAGCATAATGCAGGAACTGGCAGATGGCCACATACCAGACATAGGCCATCAAAGTCAGCAGAAAAATTTCAAGCCCTGCAAAGAGTATTAAAAAATGCATGTGGGACATGCAGTTCTTATATACGATGATGTTACTTTTTTGTGTTTATATTCACCAATGCCTTTGGGACAGTTGTAGAAGTGAAGCAGGCATCTACGATGGATACGTTGGAGAGGAATAAGTACATAGGTTTATGCAGATGGGGTCTTGAAATTGTTGCCAGGACCATGAGCAGGTTTCTGAGCATGGTGCCCAAGTACATGGCCAGGAACAACACAAAGAAGAAAGGCTGGAGACTTGGGTCATTTTAAATTCCCAGAAGGATAAACGTGAAATTTGTGAGTTGTTCTCAGACTCCAAGAGGTTTCAGTGGAGAAGAACTTTAATATGTGGCTGAAAGACAGTTTTTGTGACGTTTTGGTAAAGAGCATGGCTTCATTTTGCCATTGTCTGAAGAGACTGCCTATGGCTAAGGTAAAGAGATTTATATTAATTGCATTTGCTAAGGATGTCTCAAAAAAGTGCAACAAAGAATTTGTTCTCTGGTTAAGTCTGAAGAAGAGAATTTTGAACAAACAGCAATCTGAGAAAGGAGAGGTACAAAATATATAGTTTTAGTATTAGAGGGACTCCAGGAAGTGAAATGGAACTGAATTCTAGGATATTAAATTGAATTAAGGGAGTGGTGACCTTGGGGCAAGTTTCTACTCATTAAATTTAGGTCCAGGCAGGTAGTACAAGCCTTTAATCCCAGTAGGCAAAGATAAGCAGATATCTGAATTCAAGGCCAGTCTAGAACAAAGTAAATTCTAGGTGAATAAACACTTAAATCCAGGCTTGGTGGACCACACCTTTAATCCCAGTGCTTAGGAGACAGGCATGCAGCTCTCTTGAGTTCAAAGTCAGTCTGTGGAGCAAGATTCAGGACAGTCAGTTTAGTCAGTGAAGAGTTGGGAAAAAGGGAGATAGTGATAACATAATAGAAGAAGGGGGCAAGTGTTTCAGCTCCTGCAATCAGCAGAACTCAGCAGCTTTGGCCATGTGTCTCTGGCTTTATATTCAAGAGGAGAAGGAGACTACTGGGACAATTGATGCTGGTTAGCTGGAGCTAAGAAATTAGTGGTGATTAAGAAAAGACCAGCATCACTGAGGGGAAATCTTCTGAGAAGTGTTTTCTTAGAGCACAAAGAATCTGTATTCCAGAAATAGCCAAGGTTGTACTTCATTCTGCAGCTGTACTTGGTAACATGTAAGAATCATCCAGGTGGTACTGGTTTTGAAGGCATGAAGGCATCATGAAGAACAGCTGAGGTTTGGCACTGTGAGAGGCCATAGAAGGCCACTAGTGAAAGTGTACCCTCCATTGTAATTGGCATCCCAGGACTGAAGGGTTCATACAAAAGAGTTGAGGCTTGGTACAATGAAGAGACACTATGAGAGACTTTGGTGAAGCATAGTTGCAGTGGAAGACCCTAGCATATTGGAGATGCCAGGGCCATGGGATGACCATCAAAAACAGCAGTGGCAGTGGAGTGGATCAACTGTTACATTGGGCAGATCTGGAGAAGTGACACCAGGTCTTTGGAGATGCACAGAAGATCATATGTGGATCTCAGACACTTGAACTAGAAGATGTGAAGCTGAAACTGACTTGGGGACCCCAAGATGTCAAAGATGCCAGAGCCACAGGATGCCTGCCAAGGAAAGCTGCTAACAGGTAGTGGAACAGCCCTGGAGAAAGAACCTTGTTGCAGTCAACAAACATGAAAAAGGAGTTGTATATCTAGACTACTTTGCCACCAGACGTGGAGATGCAGAGTTTGGACTTTGCCCAGCTGGTTTCCTGTCTTGCTTGTGGGATTACAGTTAAGTGATTGGAAGAATCTCAAAAGAGACCTTGAACTTTGGACTTTTTGAGACTACTATAGACTACAGGAACTTTTAAAGTTGGACTAAATGTATTTCACATTATGCTATGTTTAAGTATGGCCCTCATAGACTCATGTTAGAACAAGCCTATGGGAACCAGGGAGTGGAATGTGATGGTTTTTATATGGTTGGCCCAGGAAGTGACCCTATTAAGAGGAGTGTCCTTCTTGGAGTAGGTATGTCACTGTGGGTGTGGGCTTAAGACTCCCACCCTAGTTGCCTGGAAGTCAGTTTTCCACTAGCAGCCTTCAGATGAAGTTGTAAAATTCTCAGCTCCTCCTGCACCATGCCTGCCTGGATGCTGCCATTTTTTTTTTGCCTTGATGACAATGGACTGAACTTCTGAGCCTATAAGCCAGCCCCAGTTGTCTTTTATAAAACTTGCATTGGTCATGGTGTCTGTTTACAGCAGTAAAATCCTAGGACAACAGGTCATGGAGAAGACTCCCAAGCAAGCATGATGCATGGTATCGAGAGACAGGTAAGATCTCCAGGTAGGGGACTACATAAGATATGAGTCATGTGACCTGCTCATAAAAAAACAAAACAGAGGAGACGTTGGGCCTTATTCAGCCAGATACTGAGTCTTAGTTAGGGAGGCTGAGACTTTTGAGTTTAGAGACCTGTCTCCGTCACTTCTGTCACTTCCGTACTGCAGTAACTCAGCATGACCTGCTTAAGCCCGCCTTTGTCTGCCTAACACTGAGGTGGAACAACTTTGTTTGCTGTCAGTCACCCTGTACCCTCTGTCACCCTTCCCATCCCATTAAGTCATCTCACCTCTGGGAAAAAAACTCATTTTAGCCCTTTATAAACAAAAGACTGATATAATAAAATTAGTTCCTACTTTGATAGACTCCCAGCTAGGTTCAGAGTGGTTATTCTCAGGATGGCAGGAGATCCATGCCATGACTCTCACCATCCCATCAGCCCGGGAGAGACTCTGCTGGACTCGGTTCTCTCCTCTCAGTCTAGATCTGCAAGCAGTGAGCCAAAATGTCCCTCACCTCCTTACCCCCATCAGTTGCAGATTTATATTCATTTTTATGGCCATCTAGCCATCTCTTCTGACCTTCTCCATACCTGATCCAGAAGCAGCCATTCCGCTAAACATTGCCCTTCCCTCCCAGTTCCTCCCTCAATCTGATTCTTTTAATTTTATTTAACCTTTTTTTAAACTCCAGATTTTATCCCACTCCTAGTCCACCCTTTGACTATTCCTCATTCCATACATCCTCTTCCATCTCCAAGAGGATGTCCCCATCTCAGCCCACTCCCCCACCTGACCTTCTTATTTCGTAGGGCCTCTTGCCTCTTGAGGGTTATGTGTATCTTCTCTCACTGAACCCAGGCAGCAGTCATCTATATGTTTTGAGGGCCTCATATCAGCTGGTGTATGCTTCCTGGCTGGTGGTCCAGTGTCTGAGAGATCTTGTGGTACAGTTTAAATGAGACTTTTGGTACTCCTACAAGATCACTCTTCTCCCTAACTTCTTCCAGTTCTCCCCTAATTCAACCACAGGGGTCATCAGCTTCTATCCATTAGTTGGGTGTAAATATCTGCATCTGACTTTTCAGTTTATTGTTGGGATTTTCAGAAGGCAGTCATGATTGGTCCATAGCTAATTTTTGTGATCACACCATAGCCTCAGTAACAGTACCAGTCCTTGGGCCCTGACCATGAGCTGTAACCCACTTTAGGACTGTTGCTACACCTCCTTTTCCTCAGGCTCTTCTCCATTTTTGTCCCTTCAGTTTTTTTTCAGACAGGAACAATTATAGCTCAGAAATTTGACTCTGGGATGACAACCCCATTCCTCACTTGATTCTCTGCCTTTCTGCTGGAAGTGAGCTCTAAACATTCCCTCTTCCCACTGTAGGGCATTTCCTCTAAGTTCCCTTCCTTTGAGTACCGAGTCTCTCACCTCCTAGGTCTCTGATACATTCTGGAGGGTCCCCCTATTTCCTACCTCCTTTCCTGTTTCCATTCTTTCTGCTGGACCTCAGGGTTTCAGTCCTTTTCCCCCACCAAATACCTGATCATGTTCATATCTTTCCTCTCCCTGTCCCCTTTCACACACACATTCCTTTCTCCCCCTTTGTGATTAATATATTTCCCTCTTAAGTGAGAATGAGTTGTCCTTACATAGACGCTTCAGCTTGTTAACCTGTTTGAGTTCTGTATTTTGGGTATTCTGCATGTTTTTTGTTTTGGCTAATATCCACTTATTAGTGAGTACATACCATGCATGTCCTTTTGGGTCTAAGTTACAACACTCAGGATGATATTTTCTAGTTCCATCTATTTGCCTGTGACACGCAAAATGTCCTCATACCTAATAGCTGAATAGTATCACATTGTGTAAATGAAGAACATTTTCTGTGTCCATTCTTTTCATGAGACATCTGTGTGTTTTCCAGCTTCTGGCTATCACAAAATAGGCCACTATGAACCTAGTGGAACACATTCCTCTTTGGCATGTTTTGGTTGTTCAAGAGTGGTATGGCTGGGTCTTAAGAAAGATCTATTTCCAATTATCTGAGGAACCACCAGAAAGATTTCAGGGTGGTTGTGCCATTTTGTAATACCACCAGCAATGGAGAAGTGTTCCTCTGACTCCACATTCTCTCCAACACGTGCCATCTCAGACATTTTGATCTTTCCCATTCTGATTGGTATAAGGTGGAATTTCAGGTTTGTTTTGATTTGCAATTCTTTGATCACTAAGTACTTTGAATATATTTTTAGGTGCTTCTCAGCCACTCACGTTTCTTCTGTTGTGAATTCTTGGTTTAGATTTATTCCTCATTTTTTATTTTTATTTTATTTTTGTTTGGTTTTCCTTGTGGGTAGCTTTTTGAGTTCTTTATATATTTTTGACATTAGCCCTCTATTAGATGTGGGGTTAATGAAGATTTTTTACCAATGTGTAGGTTGCCAATTTTCATATGGAATATTTCTTGCAGAAGATTTACAATTTAATGATGTACCATTTATCAAATTTTGATCTTAGAGCATTAGCCATTGGATAAATTTAAGAAATTTTCCCCAGGGCCAGTGAATTCAAGGCTCTTTCCCTTTCTTTTCTAATATAATGTGTGTGTCTTGTTTTATGTTGAGTTTCTTGATCCACTTGGACTTGAACTTTGTGTGAGGTGACAAATATGAGTCTACTTTCATGTATTTACATACAGACAGCCAATTGGTCTGGCACCATTCTTTGAAGATGATTTCCTTTTTCCATTGTACATTTTAGCTTCTTTGTCAAAGACCAAGTGTCTTTAAGTGAGTGGTTTTATTTCTGGGCCTTCAATTCTATTGCATTGATCAACATGTCTTTCTATGTATCAATACCATTCAATTGTTATCACTATAGCTCTGTAGTCTACCTTGTAATCAAGGATGGTGATTCCCCCAGAAGTTCTTTAATTTTTAAGAAAAAAATTTTTTTTTTGCTATTCTGGGTTGTTTGCCCTCCATATGAATTTTAGAATTTCCATGTCTTTGAAGAGTTGTGTTGGGATTTTGATGGGGATTGTGCTGAATCTGTAGATTGCCTTTGGTAGGATGGCCATTTCTTCTACATTAATTCTGCCAATCCATGAGCATGGGAGATCTCTCAATTTTCTGACATCATCTTTGATTTCTTTCTTGAGGGACTTGTCATACAGGTCTTTCACTTGTTTAGTTAGAGTTATCCTAATAGTTTATATTATTTGTGCCTATTGTGAAGGGAGCTGTTTCCCTAATTTCTTTCTTAACCTGTTTATTATTTATATAAAGGAAGGATACTGATTTATTTGAGTTAATTTTTTTATTTGGCCACTTTGATGAAATTGTTTATCAGCTGAAGTATTTCTCGGGTATATTTGGGGTTGCTTATCTATGATATCATCTGCAAATAGTGATACATTTATTTCTTCTTTGCCAATTTGTATCCCCTTCATCTTTTTTTTGTCATATTGTTCTAGCTATAACTTAGACTACTATGTTGAATAGATATGGGAAGAGTAGGCACCCATGTCTTTTCTCCGATTTTAGTGGTATTCCTTCAAGTATATTTCCCTTTAACATAATATTGGCTGTTGGTTTTCAGTAAATTGCTTTTATTATGTTTAGGTAGGGGCCTTGAATTCCTGATCTCTCCAATACTTTTAACATGAATATGGTTTTTTTTTGTTTATTTTGTCTGATGTTTTGTCTGTACCTAAGGAATGATCATGTAATTTTTTACTTTGAGTTTTTTTAATATAGTGTATTATGTTAATGTATTTTTATATAATAAACCAACCTTGCATTCCTGTAATGACGTCTACTTGATCATGGTGAATGGTGGTATTGATTTGTTCTTAGATTTAGTTTACAAGAATTTTATTGAGTAATTTTGCATTCATAATCATAGCAAAATTGGTCTGAAGTTTTCTTTTTATGTTACATCCTTGTATGGTTTAAGTATGAGCATAATTGTGGCTTCATTGAACAAATTGGATAGTGTTCCTTCTGTTTCTATTTTGTAGAATAATGAAAAATAGTATCTGCATTAGGTCATCTAAAAATGTCTGATGGTTGGGCTGGAGAGGTGGCTCAGTGGTTAAGAGCACTGACTGTTCTTCCAGAGGTCCTGAGTTCAATTCCCAGCAGCCACATGGTGGCTCACAACCATCTGTAATGGGATTCAATGACCCCTTCTGGTGTGTCTGAGAGCTACACTTTACTCATATACATAAAATAATTAAATCGTAAAAAAACAAGAATGCAGATGACTGACCGCCTGGCACAAGTCAATCAGAAGCTGACTCCATGAAGGAAATTTTAGATTACCTAACATGCTCTCTAAAATGATCTCTGATGAAATTCTCCATTAAACCCATCTGGCCCTGGGTGTATTTTTGGTTGGGAAGTTTTTAATGACTTCTATTTCCTTAGGGGGATATGGACCTGTTTAGAAGGTTTACTGGATCTTGATTTGACTTTGGGATGTGGTATCTGTCAAGAAAATCATCCATTTGATATAAATTTTCCAATTCTGTTGAGTATAGACTTTTGTAGTAGCTTCTGATGATTTTTTGAATTTCCCCATTTCTGTTGTCATTATTCCCTTTTCATTTCTGATTTGTTAATTTGGATAATGCCTCTAGGTCCTTCAGTTAGTTTCGATAGGGGTTTATTTATCTTCTAGATTCCCTCGAAGAACTATCTTTCCCTTTTGTTCATGCTTTGAATCATTTACTTTGATTTTATTTGGTTGATTTTGGACCCGAGGTTGATTAGTTTTTGCCATCTAGTCTTCTTTGGCATGTTTTATTCATTTTGTTATAGAGCTCTCAGGTGTGATGTTAAGTGGCTAGGGTAAGATCTCTCCAGTTATTTTTATCAGGGCACTTAATGCTATGAATTTCCCTCTTAGTCCTGCTTTCACTGTGTCCCACAAGCTTGGGTATGTTGTGTCAGCATTTTCATGAATTCCAGAAAAGCTTTAATTTCTTTCTTTATGTTTACACTGACCAGGTTATCCGGGAGTAGAGAGTTGTTGAGTTTCTATATGAATGTGTGCTTTCTGTTGTTCTTGTTATTGAAGAGCAACATTAGTCAATGGTGATCTGATAGAAAGCTTGGGATTATTTTAATCTTTTTGTTGAGGGTTGTTTTGTGACCAATAATATGGCCAATTTTGGAGAAGGTAATATGAGGCGCTGAGATTAAGGTGTATTTTTTTGTTTATAGTGAAATGATGCCTATGTATATATGTTTCTGTTGCTTATGGTCTTGTTCTTGCCTCTTGTCATTTGGTACTCCCTGCTGCTTGCTGGTCTGAGTGACTCTGTCTGAACCCCGCATCTTTTGTCTCTGGGTTGCTTCATGTCTCTTTGTAGGCCTGTGTCCCTTCCTGTAGCAGACCTCCTGTAGTTCCTTCCTACTGTGGGGTCTTTGGAGAAGCAGAGAAGCTGCTGATCTATAGCCATAGCTGCAACAGGTCTCCTGGAGGCCCTCAGACTTTTGTGTCTTCAGGAAAACACTCAAGCTGTTGTCTTGGGTGCAACTGTTCTCCAGGGGTATTACAGACTGCAATTTTTGTTTCTGTTTCCCTGTGTCCATCAGAGCTGCAGGCTTTCAGTCTGATGGGCCAGATTTTCTGCATGCTGTGTAGCACTGAGGAGGTCTTTAGACTCTGGTGTTTGTTTCCCAGTTGCCTTATATGCAGAGAAACTCCTGCAGTGTCTTTAGGTGAGTAACTAGCAGTCCAGCCCAGAAGAAAAGGAACATCCAGAAAAGGGCTTTTAATAGATTTTAATAACTATTTAAGTTATCACAAAATGCAAGTTCATAGATAGTGAAACTAATGGTCCTATTAGATTCTAATTTAGTTAATTACAATAAACAGTTTTCAAGATTATTCAATTAGTCAAAAGCTAAGAATAATCAATGTTTGACAATTCTAATGTTATTTATAGATGGTGGTTTTTAAAGGCACTAGAGATCCACAAACTATGACATTTTATGTTATTTAATTATTTAAAAATCTTTTGACTATGAGACAGGTTTGTTCTTGAGAGTAGCCAAATTCCACTTCAAAGAACATATTGAGTATAATTATCTCCAGGTAGGGTTTCTTCAATATTAGATAACTAGCCACTGGGGAAAAATGCCCTAATTTCAACTGCAGACGGAAAATTGTTGTAGGATATTTGACTGCAAAGCTCTGACAAGAGAGGCAAACTAATCCTTTCTGCTTCATTTAAGGTCTGTCAGATATTCTGGACCAAAAGTTCGAAGACAGATGCTTCACCACTATAAAGACTAATGAGGTGCATCCTGTGTCTGCAAAAATATTAAGTTATGGAAGCTGTGTCTATATCCCTTCTTCATATTCATGTAATATTAAATGCTTTCTCAAATCACTGGTGGATTTGAATACTAGTTATAGTCTCACAATTGAAATTAAGTTTTTTAGCATTAGGATGTTTTAGATTTGAAAGGATGGTTTTCAAATGGTAATTCCATTTGAAATCAAGCATGATTGAGGTACAGAATTGTAAACTCTTTAAGTTAGGATATTTGTTAGAATACTTTGTCTAAATTACCATATATGATATACTGGGCATTAAAAGTATATATTATACCTTATAATCTGCATAATTGATATAACTGTTTAACTTATATCTAAGATTAAGGGGTCTTTTAAATTGGACAAAAATGGAAATGTGGTGGATTGGCATAATGCTGTTTGTATTCTAATCCAAATTTGAGGGCTACAAGTCTGTTTTACCCAAAGATGACAGAGTCTGAATGTAAGATATTGAGTTACACTGCCCCCAGTTGACTGTGATTGGTGAATAAAAATGCCAAGTGCCAAAAGCTCAGAAGAAGAGAAATAGGGAGGATTAAATTTTTGCAGTTTTAGTAGATAAAGGAAAGAGGGGGAGAAAACCGTTGCCATGGAATAGAAGAAGATGTTTCAGGAGAGGAGAATGAGAGCTATCATGGATTAGATGAACTATAAAAACATGACCATGTGGGCTGGTAAATTGCAGCTAAGAGCATCCCAGTTGAAACATAATAACTAATAACCTCGGTTATCTATACAGTAATGCATTCTAACATCATGAGGGTAGGCAGTTGCCCAGTTATTGTGCTGCTTATGGAATATTAAAATGTAAAGATTGTATGCATGTGTCTTTCATCCAGGAACATAAATGTACTAAGGCAGGTAGAAGCCCCAAGATGTAATTTTTAATACCTTATTACTAGAACACAATATCTATTACAACAAGAATCAAAGGACCAAAACTATTCATGTAACTAAAGACAAATCCAGGAGCTGGTTCTTTGAGAAAATCAACAAGATAGATAAACCCTTAGCCAGACTAATGAGAGGGCACAAAGAAAGTATCCAAAATTAACAAAATCAGAAATAAAAGGGAGACAAAAACAGAAACTGAGAAGATTCAAAAATTATCAGATCCTACTACAAAAGCCTCTATTCAACAAAAGTAGAAAATCTGAATCAAATGAACAGTTTTCTAGACAGATACCAGGTACAAAATTAAATCTGGATCAACTAAACCATCTAAACAGTATCATAACCCCTGAGTAAATAGCAGCAATTATTAAATATCTTGAAAACCAAAAAAAGTACAGGACCAGATGGGTTTAGTGGAGAATTCTATTAGATTATCAAGGAAGACTTATTAACAATACATCTCAAAACATCACACAAAATAGAAAAAGAAGGAACTCTACCCAAATCGTTCTATGAAACTACAATTATGCTTACCCCTAAACCACACAAAGATCCAACTGAGAAAGAGAACCTCATACCAATTTCCCTTATGAATATTGATACAAAAATATATAATAAAACCGAATCCAAGAACACATCAAAACAATCATTCAGCATGATCAAGTAGAATTAATTCCAGAGATGAAGGGATGGTTCAATATAAGAAAATCCATCAATGTAATCCATTATATACAAACTCCGTGGAAAAAAGCCATATGATCATCACATTAGATGCTGAAAAAGCATTTAGCAAAATTCAACATTCATTCATGATAAAAAGTCTTGGCAATATCAGGAATTCAAGGCCCATACCTAAACATATAAGAGCAATCCACAGCCAAACAGTAGCCAACAACAAACTAAATAGAGAGAAACTTGAAGCAATTCCACTAAGATCAGGGCCTAGACAAGACTCCCTAGAATCTCCCTATCTATTCAATATAATACTCACAGCCCTAATCAGAGCAATTAGAGAACAAAAGGAGGTCAAATGGCTATAATTGGAAAGGAAGAAGTCACTATTTTAGTATTTGCAGATAATATGTTAGTATATTTAAGTAACCCCAAAAATTCCACCAAAGAACTCCTATATCTGAAAAACAACTTCAGCACAGTGGCCAGATAGAAAATTAATTCAAACAAATTATGAGCCTTCCTATACTAAAATTATAAAAGGCTGAGAAAGAAATTAGGGAAACGACACCTTCACAATAGTCACAAATAATATAAAATACCTTGGTATGACTTTAACCAAGCAAGTGAAAGATCTATATTGCAAGAACCTCAGGTCTCTGAAGAAAGAAAGTCTCAGAACATGGAAAGATCTCTCATGTTCATAGATTGTCAGGATTAATAAGGTAAAAATGGCCAGCTTTCTGAAATCTACAGATTCAAGTGCAATCCCAGTCATAATTCCAAGTCAATTCTTCAGAGAGTAAGAAAGAGCAATTAGAAAAATTATTTTGAATAACCAAACCTGTTCTTAAAAATAGAGGACTCAAGGTGCTGAAGTGGTTTGCAATCCCATAGGATGAACAACAATATAAACCAATGAGACACCCCAGAACTGTCAGGAACTCAGCTACCGACCAAAGAGTACACATGGAGGGACCCATGGTTCCAGCTGCATATTTAGTGGAGGATAGCCTTATCCGGCATCTTTTTTTTGGAGACTTTAGGCAATTTCAAGCCTGATAACCCAACTGTTCCTATATTTTTACAGTGTGTGGATGCTATTAGAGCATGTACCAACAAGTTTTCCTTGGGAAATCTTAGAGCCCACACTAATCTCCCAGGTGCCTTATCTCTTGGCAATGCTAAAGCTGATGCTGCCACTAGAAATACTTTCTTTGTTAAATTACAGGAAGCTCAAGAGGCTAATAAATTACATTATTTAAATTCTAGAACATTATGGCTTCAATTTTGACTAACTTGAGATCAGAGTCATCAATTTGTTAAACAATGCACAAATTGTGCTAAATTGTTACCTGTCACTCATTTAGGAGCTGATCCTTTTTGGAATGCAGATTGTAAATATATGTATGCAAAGATCATGTGGAAGGACCCATTGTCTGGAGTTTGGAGTGGACCCTCCCCTGTTCTCATATCGGGTCAAGGATCTGCTTATATTTTTGATCATCAAGCTAACTGTAAAATGGCTACCAGAAAGACTGGTAAACAGTCTTTTAACAGTTGGAAACAAATTAATGATTGATCCAGGGCTGAGTCCCTGAGAAAATATCGTTTATGTATTTTCGGATGAAAAGCATCGTGCTGATCATCACAATCAAGATTGTTGTGGAGGCTGCATGCATACCTGCACTGCATGAACCAATGGAGCTGACATGTATCATAGAAGATGGAAAGGAGAGAAAACTTACATAATTGACAAGAACAACAACTCCTGGAACCTGGTTTCTGGAAATCACTCTCTCGAGGAAGGACTTGTTAAGCTGTGCCATATGGACTCAGTCACCCAAAGGACATTTTTATATATGTCCTGCTCATAATTCTGATGAAAATTCTTGTGGCTCTAGTGACTCTTTTTATTGTGCAACATGGAGATGTGATACTTCTGGGCACATCTACTGGCAGGCAAATTGTGGAGACTTTATTACTATGAATCTCAGATTCTGTCATCTCTATGAGATGTAAGCACTCTGTGTTCATGAATAATCTCTATTCTTGTAAAGGAAGCAACAATGTATATTCCACCTTAGGTATTTAATTCACTGACAAGGGTAAGAAGGTTAATTTGTCAGGAGTTTTTCTGTGGGGTATACATATCAGGAGGTTAGGATGTTGGTAATACTTTCAGAATTAGACAGATCAAGAAGGCTGTTCCACCTATGCAAGGCCTTGGTGGAACTTCTTGTTCCATCTTTACTGCAACCAGATTATGTTACACCAAATCCATTTTCTGTGAGTAATCCTACCATGATCTCCCTTCAGGCACCTTTGGCCTGTTTCCATGAAAAATTGTTTAGGCTTGTCAGTACATCCGTCTGAGCATTGAATGTTTCTCAACTTTACTAAAGATTGCTGCCTCTGCCTTTCCTCTAATCTCCCATTTTATGAAGCTGTAGCCTCTAATGATACTATATGACTAGTTTCTGATCAGGCTGCTTGTTGATGGTGTCAATCTCGTGAAAGAGTTACTCTTTTGTATATAGTAGGGTCTGGTTTATGCATTGGTCAGTTACTCAGAGACTATAGTCATTTTTGTGCTATCTATAGGATGTTCAATGCTACTATTTGGTGCCACCAAAAAAATTCTTGTGGGCTTGTGACAGTGGCATTATTCCATGTTTCTTTGGATTTTTTGAAAACTATGATTTTTGTCTTCTAGTGCAACTTGTTCCACATGTTACTGTTTTCTCTTGTCAGGACTTTTTAGATGCCTGAACCGCCCCCCCCATGACACCCTGGTCCTTAGTTGAAGGACCAGAGAAGCTTTCACTGCTGTAACTATGGCTGTTTTGCTGGGGTTGGGAGTCATTGGAACTGGCTCTGGTATTTCCTCCTTTGTTCTGCAAAACAAACATTATAATGAACATCAAGTAGCCACAGATGAAGATTTAGAGAATTTAGAAGTAGCTCTGTCTCTCATGAAAGATTCTATAACATCCTTATCTGAGGTAGTTCTTCAAAATTGAATGGGTTTAGATTTGTTAATTTTGCAGCAAGGAGGTTTATGTGCTGCCCTAAAGGAAGAATGTTGTTTTTATGCTGATCACACAGGAGTCATAGAAGATTCTCTAGCCAAAGTGCACGAAGGGTTAGAGGCTTGTAAGAGGTTGAGGGAAATGGATGCACTTTCCTGTGGCTGACTCCTCTTCTACCTTCTCTGCTTGGGCCATTGTTAGGTCTGATCATCCTATTGTCCCTTGGTCCAGTTTTATTCAGTAAGCTGATGAACTTTCTAAAACAACAGATTGATCAAATTTAATCTAAAACTATATAAGTTCATTATTAGTGGCTAGCCTTAGCTCATGAGTTGTCAGTGACAGGTAATCTTCATGGGGACAGCTTTACAGGGGACATCATGCTTTTGAGCTAAGACAGAAGGCATACCTTTGCTGGATGTTCATTCAACAATGGCTACAAACATGACCTGAAGCTGGTTGTACAATGGAACCTAAGACAGGTTCTCATCCATTGACTTTTATTTTACAGAAGGGGGACATGTAGGAGACCACTGTAGTCTGACAAGCCTTTTTCAGGCCTGAGCAGGCTCATGGTGGGGCCATTAGTCACAAGAAGTGGTATGGTCAGTCTGGAATTATTGCCGCTGACTGTACCCTGAGTTCTTGATGAGAGACAGTGTGCTGACATATACTCTAGATTAGATTCTTTGTGAAGGTCAGGTTTTTTTGTTTTTGCTGCTTATGACATCCTATTTTATTTTTCACTGCCAAATGATTTACCATATAATGGCTATGTGAAACTGCATTAAAGGATACTTGATCAGAATCCTGTCTTTTCTCAAGTTCTCATACTTCTTGCCCCCTAGCTCCTCACTCCACCCCTTAGGAACCTCTTTGAGAATCTGCAGACAGGTTCAGATTATTTTTGAGTTAACTTTATATTCAGCCACTTTGCTGAAGTTGTGCATTAGCTGAAGGAGTTTTCTGGTAAAGATGGTAGGTTCTCTTACATATACTATCATATCATCTGTAAATAGTGATACCCTGACTTCTCCCTTTCAAAGTTTTATCCATTTAATAACCTTTTATTGTCTTATTGATTTAGCTAGAACTTCAAGTACTATATTAAATAACACGGAGAGAGTAGGCATACTTATCTTTTCCCTGATTTTAGTGAGATTGCTAGTTTCTCTCTATTTAATTTGATGTTGGCTGTTGGTTTTATATATATTGGATTTTTTTGTTTAGGTTTGAGTCATGAATTCCTAATCTCTCCAAGATTTTTAACATGAAGGGGTTTAGAATTTTACGAAAGTCCTTTTTCAGAGTCTAATGAGATTCATGTGATTTTTTTGGATTTGTTTTCATAGTGGATTACACTTAATGGATTTTTATTTTTGTATATTGAACTATTCTGCATCTCGGGTATGAAGCATATTTGCTACAAATGATGTTTTTGATATGTTATTGCATTCAGTTTGTGAGAATTTTATTGACTATTTTTTCATCAGTTTACATAAGGGAAATTGGCCTAAAGTTCTCTTTCTTTGTTGGGTCTTAGTGTGGTTTAGTTAAAAGAGTCACTATAGCTTCAAGAACTAATTAGGTACTGTTTCTTTTGTTTCTATCTTCTGGAATAACTTGAGGAATATTGGTATTGGCTCTTCTTTGAAGGCTTGCTAGAATTCTGCTATAAAATCACCTGACCCTAGGACTTTTTTTGATTGGGAGGTTTCAGTGACCACTTCTATTTCCTTAGGGGTTATGGGAGTATTTAGATAGCTTACCAGAAGTTGGTTTGAGTTTGATAAGTGGTATAAGCCTAGAATAATCATTTATTTCATGTAGATTTTCCACTTTCATTGAGTATGGTCTTTTGTAGTAAGATCTGATTTTTTTTCAATTTCCTCAGTTTCTTTTCTTATGTTTTCCTTTCCCTTTCTGGTTTTATTGATTTGGATATTGACTCTGTCTCTTTTAGTTAGTTTGGTTAGGGGTTTTTCTAGCTTGTTCATTTTCTCAAAGAACCAGCTCTTGGTTTTGTTGATTTTTTGTATCATTCTCTAAATCTAAATGTTTGATTTCATCCCTGATTTTGACTATTTCCTGCTACTTCTCTCGGGTGTGTTTCCTTCTTTGTCTTTTAGAGATTTCAGCTGTGCTTTTAAGTTGTTAGTATAGGATCTCTCCAATTTCTTTATGAAGGCACATAGTCCTATAATTTTCCTCTTAACACTGGTTTCATTGTGTCCCACAAATTTAGGTCTGGTGTGACTTCATTTTCATTGAATCTTAGGGAGACTTTATTTCTTCCCTGAACAAGTTATTTAGTAGAGAGTTATTTAGTTTAGGAGTATGTAGGCTGTCTGTTGTTTCCTTTTTATTAAAGTCTAGCCTTAGTGGTGATAACTTAGTCTTCTTGTATCCATTGAGGCTTGTTTTATGTTTTATTATATAGTAAATTTTGATAAGATTACATGAGGTTCTGAGAAGAAGATATATTCTTTTTTTTTGGTTGAAAATTAATTTATTCATTTTTGGATATTAGAATGGCTACTATGAGTTACTTATTGGAAAAGTGTTTTCTAGCCCATTTCTCTGAGGTTGTGTTTGTTGTCAAGATGTGTTTCTTGTATGTAGGAGAATGATAGATTCTTTTCACATATCTGGTCTGATGGCCTCTATCTCTTTATTGGGGAATTGTGTCAATTGATGTTGAGAGATTATTGACCAATGATTGTTAATTTCTGTAATTTTTGTTGTTGAAGTTAGTAGTGTGTGTGTGTGTGTGTGTGTGTGTGTGTGTGATTCTATTGTGTTGGGTTTGTTGTGAGATGATTAATTTCTTGTGTTTCCATGAGTGTAGTTACCCTCTTTGGCTTGTAGTTTTCCTTTTATTATCTGGTGTATGGCTGGGTTAGTAGAAAGATATTGTTTAAATTTGGTTTTGTTATGGAATATATTGGTTTCCCCATCTATGTTCATTGAGACTGTTGCCTGGTATAATAGTCCGGGCTGTTATTTCTTGTCTTTTAGGGTCTTGTGATATCTGTCCATTATTGTCTGGCTTTGGGAGTCTCTGTTTTGATTGTAATTCTGATAGGTCTGTGTTTATATATTACTTGGACTTTACCCCTTACAGTTTTTAAAATTCATTCTTTATTTTGTGCATTTATATCACGGCGCATTTCTTGAACACCATAATTTCACGCAGCCAAGCTGCAATCCAGGCAGAGGCTGTGTGATATTTACTGGGGAACGCCTTGTTTGGCAGGGCTGTTCAAGGTGAATGCCGCTGTGGGCCTCCTTGGCTGCAGATAGAGCTGAGCTGAAATTTCTCATGGCAAGCTGTGTGACCTGTTTCTGACCTGTTCTTTTACTTACAAGATGTCCCTGCCA
The DNA here is from genome assembly GCA_964023405.1 of Apodemus agrarius. Taxonomy (NCBI): domain Eukaryota; kingdom Metazoa; phylum Chordata; class Mammalia; order Rodentia; family Muridae; genus Apodemus; species Apodemus agrarius. The sequence continues at coordinate 30,346,997 of OZ030028.1, forward strand.
GCCGGAGGTGCGAGCATCCAGGCGTGATAGTTCACTCAGAGTTTATTCTTTGAGCTACGGTACTGGCCATGATTTACCCTCTGGAGATCCATTGCTTTGCTTTTAATCAGCTGTACAGTTATTACCTAGATACATTAAAGAATTAACCTCCCAACAATATCTATTATTTGTGTAGTTAGCTGGCTTTGGCACTCTGACATGGAAACCATCAGTTAAGTAAAGTTTCAAAGTAAACTTGAGGGGGTCTTACAAGAAGGAAGCAAGATATTAAACTAAAACTGCACTAACAATACCTAGCCCTGTAACATAGTGGTTTCCAAGGACTCTTGAACTACTAGCTTATCATTAACTACAGAGGGACGCGATGACTTTGTGTGTATTCTCTAACGTTCATACCTGATTGATTTTGTATTTCCTTGTGCCAGATACTCATGGTAACCATTCTTTGTATACATTTCCCTGGATACATTTTCTCTTCAGTAATGTAATACCAACTTGTATAAAAATTCCTGCCTCAGAACAGTAAAGTGCATTCAGACGCATTCAGATCTTGTGTGTTTCTGTCTGTCATTCGCCGGACCTGTACCTTCCTGCATACCAAAGACCCTGATTCCCCACGGGAGTGTGTGTTCCGACTGAGTCGGTCCGTGGCAATTTATGTTTTGAATATTATGTGGTAGGAGGATAATATTTTGTTGTACAAACTATTTGGTGTGCTGATGGCTTTTTGTAAGTTTATAGCTCTGTTTGTTTGTATATGCTTGGGCCAGGGAGTGGCACTATTAGGAAGTTCTGTCCTTCATGGTGTATGTGTGTCACTGTGGGCAAGGGCTTTAATACCTTGGTCCTAGCTGCCTGGAAATCACTTTTCTCTTAGAGGTCTTCAGATGAAGGCGTAGACCTCTCAGTTCCTCCTGTACCATGCTTGCCTGGATGGTGCATGTTAATGCCTGATGATACTGGACTGAATTTGTGAACCAGTAAGCCAGCCACAGTTAAATGCTGCCCCTAAAATTTGTTTCATTGTCTCTGCACAGCAATAAAACAATAGCTATATCTTTATTTAGGTTAGGGAAGTTTTCTTCTATGACTTTTTTGAAGATGTTTACTGACTTTTTGAACTAGAAACTTGTACCCACCTCTATTACCTATTGTTAGGTCCGGTCTTTACATTTTGTCCACAAATTTCTGAATATTTTGGGAAAGGAACTGTTGACATTTTGCATATTCTTTAACTAATGTACCAACATCTTCTATGGTATCTTGTATGCCTGAGATTCTCTCTTACATCTCCTTTATTTTGATGGTGATACTTGCTTCCATAGTTTCTGTTCTATTTCCTAAGTTTTCATTCTCTAGAGTTGCCTCCATTTGTGATTTCTTTTATTTTGCTATTTCCCTTTAAGGACTTGAATTGTTTTCTTTAATTCCTTCACCTGTTGTATTGTGCTATCCTGTATTTCCTTTTTTGATCATTTTTTAATTTTTATTTTTTATCAGATTCAATACAATACATATTTTATACCATTCATAAAATGATGGACATATTATTAAACAAACAAACAAGTGAAGGAACTGAGCAAAACCATCCAGGATCCAAAACCAGAAGTACAAACAACTAAGAAATCACAAAGGGAGACAACTTTGGAGATAGAAAACCATGGGAAGAAATCAGGGTCATAGATGCAAATAACAACAGAATACAAGAGAGAGAAGAAAGAATCTCAAATGCTGAAGATACCAGAGAAAGCACTGAATCAACAGTCAAAGAAGTTCCAAAATGCAAAAAGCTTATAACCGAAAACATCCAGGAAATCCAGGACACAATGAGAAGACCAAACCTAAGGATTATAAGTATAGATGAGATAGAAGATTTACAACTTAAAGGGCCAGCAAATATCTTCAACAATATGATGAAAGGAAACATCCCTAACTTAAAGAGAGAGATGCCCATGAATATAAAAGAAGACTACAGAACTCCAAACAGACTGGACCAGAACAGAAATATCTCCTGTCACATAATAATCAATACCCCAAGTGTACTAAACAAAGAAAGAGTATTAAAGGCAGTAAGAGTAAAAGGTCAAGAAACAAAACAGAAGACCTATCAGAATTACACCAGACTTCTCACCAGAGTCCATGAAAGCTAGAAGATCCTGGGTAGATGTCATACAGACTCCAAGAGAACACAAATGCCAGCCAAGAGTACTATACCCAGCAAAACTCTCAATCACAATAAATGGAGAGTCCAAGATATTTCATGATAAAACCAAATTTTCACAATATCTTTCCACAAACCAAGCCTTACAAAGGATAATAGGTGGAAAATGCCAATACATGGAGGGAAACTATAGCCTGGAAAGAGCAAGATAGTAACCTTCTTTCATCAAACTAAAAAGAAGATAACCTTAATATCTCTTAACATCAATGGACACAATTCCCCAGTAAAAAGACATAGATTAACAGACTGGATATGTAAACAGGACCCTATATTTGGCTGCACGCAGGACACACACTTCAGTGTCAAAAAAAATACTACCTCAGAGTAAAATGCTGTAAAACAATTTTACAAGCAAATAGTCTCAGGAAGCAAGTTGGAGTAGCCATTCCAATATCAGATAAAATTGACTTTCAACCTAAAGTCATCTAAAGAGATACAGAAGGACACTTCTTACTGGTCAAAGGAAAACCCCATCAAGAAAAACTCTCATGTCTAAACATCTATGCTCCAAATAAAAGGGCACCCTCATTCTTAAAAGAAACTTTACTAAAGCTCAAAGGACACATTGCACCTAACACAATAATTGTGGGTGACTTCAACACTCCAGTCGCCTCAATGGACTGATCAGGAAAACAAACTAAACAGGGACACAGTGAAACTAATTGACGCTTTGGACCATTTGGATTTAACAGATATATATTAGAACATTTCATCCAAAAGCAAAAGAATATAACTTTTCCTAAGCACCGCATGGTACCTTCTCCAAAATCTACCATATAATTTGTCACAAGACAGACCTCAACGGATATAAGAAGATCGAACGAATCCCATGCCTCTGATCAGATCACTATGGAGTAAGAGTGATCTTCAATAGCAACAAAAACAACAGAAAGCTCACATACATAAGGAAGATGGAAAACACTCTAGTCAATGACACCTTGGTCAAGGAAGAAATAAAGAAAGAAATCAAAGGCTTTTTAAAATTTAATGAAAATGCAGTCACAAGATTCCCAAATTTATGGGACACAATGAAAGCAGAGGTAATAGGAAAACTCATAGCCCCGAGTGCCTCCAAAACGGAAGCGAAGAGAGCATACACTAGCAGCTTAATGGCACACCTGAAAGCCCTGGAACAAAAAGCATCTAATTCAGCCAGGAGGAGTAGAAGACAGGAAATCATCAAACTCAGGGTTGAAATCAATCAAGTTGAAACAAACAAAACCATACAAAGAATGAACAAAACCAGGAGCTGGTTCTTTGAGAAAATCAACAAGATAAATAGACCCTTAGCCAGACTGACCAGAGGGCAAAGAGACAGTATCCAAATTAACAAAATTAGAAATGAAAACGGAGATATAACAGTAGAATCTGAGGAAATTAAAATAATCATCGGATCCTAATAAAGAAAGCCTTTACTCAACACTACTGGAAAATCTGGAGGAAATACACAATTTCCTAGACAAATCCCAAATTCCAAAATTAAATCAGGATCATCTAAACAGTCCTATAACTCCTAAAGAAATAGAAGTGGTCATTGAAATACTTCCAACCAAAGAAAGCGCAGGACCAGATTGTTTTAGTGCAGAATGCTATCAGTCCTTTAACGAAGATATAACACCAATACTTTTCACACTATACCACAAAATAGAAACAGAAGAAATACTACCCAACTCATTCTATTAATCCATAATTATGCTGATACCAGAAACACACAAAGATCCAACAAAGAAAGAGAATTTCAGACCAATTTCCCTTATGAATATCGATGCAAAAATACGCAATAAAATTCTTTCCAACCGAATCCAAGAAAACATCAAAATTATTATTTACCATCATCAAGTAGGCATCATCCCAGGGATGCAGGGATGTTTCAATATACAGAAATCCATCAATGCAAACCACCATAAACAAACTCAAAGAAAAAACCCACATGGTCATTTAATTAGATGCTGAAAAAGCTTTTGACAAAGTTCAGCATCCATAAATGCTAAAAGTCTTGGAAAGAAAAGGAATTCAAGGCCCATACCTAAACATAGTAAAAGCAATATACAGCAAACTGGTAGCCAACATCTAACTAAATGGAGAGAAACTTGAAGCAATCCTACTAAATCAGGGACTAGACAAGGCTGCTCCCTCTGTCCATATCTTTTCAAGAACTTCAAGTACTTGAAGTTCTAGCCAGCGCAATTAGACAATATACGGAGATCAAAGGTATTCAACTTGGAAAGGAAGAAATCAAACTATCACTATTCACAGATGATATAAAAGTATACTTAAGTTACCCAAAAAACTCCACCAGAGAACACCTACAGCTGATAAACAACTTCAGCAAAGTGTCTGGTTATAAAATCAACTCAGTCAAATCAGTAGCCTTCCTATAATCAAAGGATAAGCAGACTGAGAAAAACATTAGGGAAAGGACACCCTTCACAATTGCCACAAACAATATGAAGTATTTTGGTATGACTCTAACCAAACAAGTGAAAGATCTGTATGACAAAAACTTCAGGCCTTTGAAGAAGGAAATCGAAGAAAATGGAAAAATCTTCCTCGCTCAGATATTGGCAAGATTAATATAGTAAAAATATCCATCTTGCCAAAAGCAATATAGAGATTCAATGCAATCCCCCTCAAAATCCCAACTCAGTTCTTCATAGAGTTAGAAAGAGCAAATCTCAAATTCAGCTGGAATAACAAAAAAACCCAGGATAGCCAAAACTATTCTCAACAGTAAAAGAAAATCTGGGCGAATCAGTATCCCGTATCTCATGCAGTGCTACAGAGCAATAGTGTTAAAAACTGCATTGTATTGGTACAGTGTCAGGAAGGTAGATCAATGGAATAGGATTGAAGACCCAGAAATGAACCCACATACCTATGGTCTTGATCTTCGACAAAGGAGCTGAAACCATCCAGTGGGAAAAAAATAGCCTTTTCAACAAATCGTGCTGGTTCAACTGGAGGTCAACATGCAGAAAAATGTGAATTGATCAACTCTTTTCTCCTTGTACTAAGATCAACTCCAAGTGGATCAAGGACCTCCACATAAAACCAGACACACTGAAACTAAAAGAAAAGAAACTGGGGAAGACTCTTGAGGACATGGGTACAGGGGAAAAGTTTCTGAACAGAATACCAATAGCTTGTTCTCTAAGATCAAGAATTGACAAATGGGACCTCATAAAATTACAAAGTTTCTGTAAGGCAAAGGACACTGTCAGAAGGACAAAATGGCCACCAACAAATTGGGAAAAGATCTTCAACAACCCCACATCTGATAGAGGGCTAATATCCAATATATACAAAGAACTCAAGAAGTTAGACTCCAGAGAGCCAAATAACCCTACTAAAAATGGGGTACAGAGTTAAACAAAGATTTTTCACCTGAAGAACTTCGAATGGCTAGGAAGCACTATAAGAAATGTTCAACATCATTAGTCATTAGGGAAATGCAAATCTAAACAACCCTGACATTTCAACTCACACCAGTCAGAATGGCTAAGATTAAGAACTCAGGAGACAGCAGGTGTTGGCAAGTATGTGCAGAAAGAACAACACTCCTCCACTGCTGGTGAGATTGCAAACTGGTACAGCCACTCTGGAAATCAGTCTGGCGGTTCCTCTGAAAACTGGATATTATACTTCTGGAGGAACTTGATATTTCACTTCTGAATATATGCCCAGAGGATTCCCTGGCATGCAATAAGGACACATTCTCCACTCTGTTCATAGCAGCCTTATTTATAATAGCCACAAGCTGGAAAAACCCAGATGTCCATCAATGGAAGAATGGATACATAAAATGTGGTATATTTATAGAATGGAATAATACTCAACAGTAAAAAAACAATGAATTCATAACATTCTTAGGCAAATGGTTAGAACTGGAAAATATCATCTTAAGTGAGGTAACCCACTCACAAAAGAACACACATGGAATGCAGTCATTGATAAGTGGATATTAGCCCAGAAGCTCTGAATACCAACGACACCATTCACATATCAAATCATTCCCAAGAAGAAGCAAGGAGGGGGCCCTTGTCCTGGAAAACCTTGATAGAGCCATATAGGGGATTATGAGGACAGAGAAGTGGGAAGGTATTGATTGGGAAATTGGTGGAGGGAAGAGGACTTATGGAACTTAGGGGGAGGGGATAACTGGGAAAGAGGAAATCATTTGAAATGTAAACAAAGAATATAGAAAAAAAGAAACAGAAAGAAGTCCAAGGAAGCTCCAGTTTGCTGATGAGTACGTCCATTATGTTCCTGTCACATTCCTTTGCTGACATTGGAAGCCACACTCTTCAGGGTCCACTGTGGACTGGAGACAAGAGGCTCTTGAGAAATCCTTCCAGCCTTGGGGACTGAACAGCTATTGGGTTACAAGTATCTCCAGCATATACATGACTGTTGTTGGACGACCAAACCCTGTCATATAAGCCAATCAAATGAGTCTGCTCTCTAGATTCTGTTCCTTTAAAAAGTGTGTGTGTGTGTGTGTGTGTGTGTGTGTGAAATGAGGCTTTATAAGTCACATGAATCATATGTACATATAATTGTGATAAAATTGGATATTTGAATGGATGTCTTATTTAAAAAAAACTATAATTGTCTAAATCATGACAGATAGAAGAATAAAAACCAACTTACTCTATTAGTGACTAAAAGACAATGGAATAGTTTTTTAAATGGAAAAATAAAATGGAGGCTAAAAACATGGATAAAAAGATATATTGAGGAAAAGTGATTGTTACTGCATGTTATATTTGTTGTTAGAGGTAGAATTGTTTGTGTGGCTTTGTTTCTTGCTTTTCCTAGGGTGTAGTTTCCCTCCTTGTGTTGGTGTTTTCTTTCTTTAGGGCTTGATTTGTGGAAAGATATATTTGTATATTGCATTAATTTGGTTTCTCCATCTATGGCAGTAAGGGTTTTTCTGGGTATAGTAGCCTGGGCTGGCATTTGTATTCACTTAGGTTGTATATAACATCTTCTGAGGATCTTCTAGCTTTCATAATCTCTTGTGAGAAGTCTGTTGTAATCCTGATAGACCTGCCTTTGTATGTTACTTGAAACTTTGCCTGTAATACTTTTAATCTTTTTTCTTTGTTAGTGCATTTAATGTTTGATTATTATATGATTTGTGGAATTTCTTTTCTAGTTCATTCTATTTGGACCTCTGTAAGCTTATTGTATTAGCATGGACATTTCTTTCTTTAGATAAGGGAAGTTTTCTTTTTCTATAATTTTGTTGAACATTGTTACCAGCCCTTTAAGTTGGGAATCTTCACTCTCTTTTATTTATTTATATATTTTTATTATTTATTCTACATTCTTTGTTTACATCCCAAAGGCTTTTCCCTTTCCCAGTTCCCCCTCACAATATGTCCCATATTTCCTGTCCCCCCCACCCCTGCCTATTCCCCAATCACCTCCCCAGCATTTCCCTGTTCTGGTACTCTCCTACAAAACTGGATCCAATCTTTTCAGGACCAGGGTTCTCTCCTTCCTTCTTCTTGGAAATATTTTGACTTGCTAATTTTGCCTTGAGTATTCAGAGCTTCTGGTCTCATTAATATTCACTTCTCAGTGATTGCATTTCATGTGTATTCTTTTGTGATTGGGTTAACACACTTGGGATGATATTTTCCAGATCCAACCATTTGCCTACAAATTGCATGAATTCATTATTTTTATTGCTGAGTAGTACTCCATTGTATAAATATACCACATTTTCTGTATCCACTCTTCCTTTGAGGGACATCTGGGATCCTTCCAACTTCTGGCTATTATAAATAAGGCTGCTATGAACATAGTAGAGCATATGTCTTTATTGTATGCAGGGGAATCCTCTGGGTTAATGCCCAGGAGTAGTATGACAGGGTCTTTTGGAAGTGTAATGCCTAATTTTCTGAGGAACTGCCAGACTGATCTCCAGAGCAGTTGTACCATCTTGCAATCCCACCAACAGTGGAGGAGTATTCCTTTCTCTACATCCTCTCCAGCACCTGTTATGTCCTGAGTTTTTAATCTTAGCCATTCTGACAGGTGTGAGGTGCAATCTCAGGGTTGTTTTGATTTGCATTTCCCTGATGACTAATGATGTTGAACATCTAAGGTGTTTCTCAGCCATCTGAATTTCTTCTGATGAAAATTCACTGTTTGGCTCTGTACCCCATTTTTAATAGGGTTATTTGGTTCTTTGGGGTCTAACTTCTTGAGTTCTTTGTATATATTGGATATTAGCCCTCTGTCGGATGTGGGGTTGTTGAAGATCTTTTCCCAATTTGTTGGTTGCTGTTTTGTCTTCTGACAGTGTCCTTTGCCTTACAGAAACTTTGTAATTTTATGAGGTCCCATTTGTCAATTCTTGATCTTAGAGCATAAGCTATTGGTGTTCTGTTCAGGAACTTTCCCTCTGTGCCCATGTCCTCCGGGGTCTTCCCCAGTTTCTTTTCTATTACTTTCAGTGTGTCTGGTTTTATATGGAGGTCCTTGATCCACTTGGAGTTTATCTTAGTACAAAGAGATAAGAGTGGGTCAATTCGCATTCTTCTGCATGTTGACCTCCAGTTGAACCAGAACCATTTCTTGAAAAGGCTATCTTTTTTCCACTGGATGGTTGTAGCTCCTTTATCAAAGATCAAGTGACCATAAATCTGTGGGTTTATTTCTAGGTCTTCAATCCTATTCCATTTATCTACTTGCCTGTTGCTGTACCATGCATTTTTTAAACACAATTGCTCTGCAGTACTGCTTGAGGTCAGGGATATTGATTCCCCCAGAAGTCCTTTTATTGTTGGGAATAGTTTTAGCTATTCTGGATTTTTTGTTACTCCAGATGAATTTGAGAATTGCTCTTTCTATATCTATGAAAAATTGAATTGGGATTTTGATGGGGGATTGCATTGAATCTGTAGATTGCTTTTGGCAAGATGGTCATTTTTATTATATTGTTCCTGCCAATCCAAGAGGATGAAATATTTTTCCATCTTCTGAGGTCTTCTTTGATTTCTTTCTTCAAGGACTTGAAGTTCCTGTCATACAGATCTTTCACTTGTTTGGTTAGTCATGCCAAGATACTTTATGTTGTTTGTGGCTATTGTGAAGTGTGTTATTTCCCTAACTTCTTTCTCAGCCTGCTTGTCCTTTGAGTACAGGAAGGCTACTGATTTGTTTGAGCTGATTTTATAACCAGCCACTTTGCTGAAGTTGCTTATCAGCTGTAGAAGTTCTCTGGTGTAGTTTTTTGGGTCACTTAATTATACTATCCTATCATCTGCAAATAATGATAGTTTGACTTCTTCCTTTCCAATTTGTATCCCTTTGACTTCCTTATGTTGTCTATTTTCTCTCGCTAGAACTTCAAGTACTATATTGAAAAGGTATGGAGAGAGAGGGTGGCCTTGTCTAGTCCCTGATTTTAGTGGGATTGCTTCAAGTTTCTCTCCATTTAGTTTGATGTTGGCTACTGGTTTGCTGTATATTGTTTTTACTATGTTTAGGTATGGGTCTTGAATTCCTGTTCTTTTCAAGACTTTTAGCATGAGAGGATGCTGAATTATGTGGAATGCTTTTTCAGCATCTAGTGGGATTACCATGTGGTTTTTTTCTTTTACTTTGTTTATGTAGTGGATTACATTGATGGATTTCCATATATTGAACCATCCCTGCATCCCTGGATGAAGCCTACTTGGTCATCATGAATGATCGTTTTGATGTGCTCTTGGATTCGGTTGGCAAGAAATTTATTTAGTACTTTTCCGTCGATATTCATAAGGGAAATTGGCCTGTAATTGTCTTTCTTTGTTGGATCTTTGTGTGGTTTTGGTGTCAGCGTAATTCTGGCTTCGAAGAACAAGTTGGGCAGTGTCCCTTCTATTTCTCTTTTGTGGACTATTTTGAAGTTTATTGGTGTTAGGTCTTCTTTGAAGGTCTGGTAGAATTCTGCACTAAAACCATCTGGTCCCGTACTGTTTTTGGTTTGAGACTCTTTATATAACCCCCTCTATTTCTTTAGGGATTATGGGACTGTTTTGCTGATCTAATTGATCCTGATTTAATTTTGGTATTTGGTATCTGTCTAGGAAATTATCCATTTCCTCCAGATCCTCCAGTTGTGTTGAGTATAGGCTTTCTTTATTAGAATCTGATGATCTTTTGAATTTCCTCAGATTCTATTCTTATATCCCCCTTTTCATTTCTAATTTTGTTAATTTGGATACTGTCTCTGTGCCCTTTGGTTAATCTGGCTAAGGGTTTAATCTATCTTGTTGATCTTCTCAAAGAACCAGCTCCTGGTTTTATTGATTCTTTGTATGGTTCTCTTTGTTTCTACTTGATTGTTTTCAGCCCTGAGTTTGATGATTTCCTGTCTTGTACTCCTCCTGGGTGAATTAGCTTTTTTTGTCCAGGGCTTTCAGGTGTTTTCCTCCTAGCACTGCTTTCATTGTGTCCCATAGATTTGGGTAGGTTGTACCTTCATTTTCATTTCATTGAATTCTAAAAAGTCTTTGATTTCTTTCTTTATTTCTTCCTTGACCAAGGTGTCATTTAGTAGAGTATTTTTCAGTTTCCATGTGTATGTGGGCTTTCTCTTGGTTTTGTTACTATTGAAGATCACTCCTACTCCATAGTGATCTGATAGGAGGCAAGAAATGACCTTCCATGTCTCTTTTGATGACTTTAGGTTGAAAGTCAACCTTATCTGATATTAGAATGGCTACTCAAGCTTGTTTACTGAGACCATTTGCTTGTAAATTTGTCTTCCAGCCTTTTACTCTAAGGCAGTGTTTGTCTTTGACACTGAGATGTGTTTCCTGTATGCAGCAAAATGTAGAGTTCTGTTTTCATATCCAGTCTCTTAGTCTATATCTTTTTATTGGGGAATTGAGTCCATTGATATTAAGAAATATTAAGGAATAGTAATTATTATCTCCTGACATTTTTGAAAATATTTTTTTATTTTTGAGAGGTTATCTTATTTTGGGTTTGATGAGAGGAGGTTTCTATCTTGCTTCCTCCGTGGTGTAGTTTCCCTCCTTGTGTTGGTGTTTTCCCCCTATTATCCTTTGTAGGACTGGGTTTGTGAAAAGATATTGTGCAATTTGATTTTGTCATGGAATACCTTGGTTTCTCCATCTATGGCGATTGAGAGTTTTGCTGGGTATTGTAGTTTTTTCTGAAATTTGTGTTCTCTTAGAGTCTGCATGATATCTGCCCAGGATCTTCTAGCTTTCATGGTCTCAGGTAAGAAGTCTGGTGTGATTCTGATAGGTCTTCCTTTATATGTTACTTGGCCTTTGTCTCTTACTGCCTTTAATATTCTTTCTTTTTTCATAATTTGGGGTTTTGATTATTATGTGATGGGAGGTATTTCTGTTCTGGTCCAGTCTGTTTGCAATTCTGTAGGCTTCTTGTATATTCATGGGCATCTCTCTGTTTAGGTTGGGGAAGTTTTCTTCCATAATTTTGTAGAAGATATTTGCTGGTCCTTTAAATTGTAAGTCTTCACTCTCATCAATCCCTATAATCCTTAGGTTTGGTCTTCTCATTGTGTCCTGGATTTCCTGGATGTTTTGGGTTACAAGCCTTTTGTATTTAATATTTTCTTTGACTGTTGAATCAATGCTTCCTATGGTATCTTTGGCATCTGAGATTCTTTCTTCTATCTCTTGTATTTTATTGTTGATATTTGCATCTATGGCTCCTGATTTCTTCCCAAGGTTTTCTATCTCCAAAGTTGTCTCCCTTTGCGATTTCTTAGTTGTTTCTACTTCTGATTTTAGAACATGGATGGATTTGCTCAGATCTTTCGCTTGCTTGTTTGTGTTTTCATGTAATTCTTTTATCGATTTTTGTGTTTCCTCTTTCATAACTTCTACTTGTTGACCCACATTCTCCTGTATTTCTTTAAGTGAGTTTTGTATTTCCTCCTTATTGGGTTCTATTTTTTGATCCATATTCTCCTGAATTTCTTTAAGTGATTTTTTTTGTTTGCCTTGTTAGGGCTTCTAACTTTTGATCCATTTTCTCCTGTATTTCTTTAAGAAATTTATCTATGTGTTCCGCTATCAGCATCCTGACCAGTGATTTTGATCCAAATCTTGTTTTTCTGGTGTGTTGTGGTATCCAGGACTTCCTGTTGTCCACGAACTGGGCTCAGATGCTGCCATGCTGCTTTGATTTCTGTTAGTAACTTTCCTACATTTGCCTTTTTCCATCTGGTTATCATTGGCGTTAGTTGCCCTTGTTGTCACTGGTTGGTGTTTGAACATCCCATGAAGCTGGGCTACCCTGTTGGTTCTCTATGGATGACCTGGCTACAAGATAGAGACTGCTTCTGCGAGTGCTGAGAGGACCTCAGGGAAGGCGGTTCCCAACCGAGTTTGTGCAAGGCCGGTGGCCATGGAGATGTCCTGCCAATCCACCACCCTGGCCCTGGTTAGTGGCGAGAGCCTGGCAGATCCACCTGAGTGATGGTAGTCAGCGATTAAGTCTGTATACCTAGGCCTCTCTAGCAGTGGCCTGGTGGCAAGATGGAGACCGACCGCTACTGCAAGGGCTTGGGGAACCGCGGGGCAGTCTGCTCCCAGCTGCCTTGGTGCAACACCAGTGGCCATGGAGATGTCCCACCCAGCCCCTGCCCTGGCCCTGGTTAGTGGTGAGACCCTGGCAGATCCACCTGAGTGATGGTAGTCACAGATTAAATCTGTATACCTGGGCCTCTCTAGCAGTGGCCTGGTGGCAAGATGGAGACCAACCGCCGCAGCAAGGGCTTGGGGAACTGCGGTACAGGATGCTCCCAGCCATTTTGGTGCAAGGTCAGTGGCATTCGAGATGTCCTGCTGAGCTGTCGTCTTGGCCCTGGCTAGTGGCGAGAGCCTGGCAGATCCACCCAAGCAGTGGTAGTCTGTATACCTGGGCCTCTCTAGTGGTGGCCTGATGGCATGATGGAGACTGACCATTCACTCTCTTTTATATCTAGTATCCTTAGGTTTGTTCTTTTCATTTTTTCCCCTGGATTTTATGGATATTTTGGATTAGGAACATTTTGCTTTTGGTGTTTTCCTTGACTGTTGTGTTAATGTTTTCTATGGTATCTTCTGCACCTGAGATTCTCTCTTCTGCCTATTTTATTCTGTTGGCATCTATGACTCCTGATTTCTTTCCTAGTTTTTCTAGGTCCAGTGTTAACTCAATTTGTGAATTATTTATTGTTTCTAGCTCCAGTTTTAGATCCTGGATGGTTTTATTCATTTCCTTCACCTGTTTGAGAGAGTTTTCCTGTAATTTTTAAAGGGAATTTTGTCTTGTCTAAAGTTTCCAACTATTTACAATGTCCTCTTGTATTTCTTCACGGTAGTTATTTATGTCCTTCTCAACACCCCCATCATCATTATGAGAAGTTATTTTAGATCTGAATCTTGCTTTTCCAGTATGATGGTATATTCAGGACTTGCTATGGAGGAAAAATTGCATTCTGGTGATGCCATGTTACCTTCATTTCTGTTACCTATGTTCTTACCCTTGCCTCTTGACATCTTGTTATCTCTACTGCTACTTGCCTTGCTATATCTGACTGGAGCCTATTCTTCCTGTGATCCTGGTTGTGTCAGAACTTCTCAGAGTCAAGATATCTCTGGGATCCTATGATTCTTGTATCCTGTGATCCTGAAATCCTGGGTGTGTCTGAGATCCTGGGACTCAAACTGCCTCTGAGACCCTTAGTTTCCTGTGTTACCAAACTCCTGAGATCCTGGGATCCTGTGTTCCTTGGTATATGAAATCACTTGGGAGTGGAACTTCCTCAGGACATTGTGGGTCTGATTGAGGAGTTTGTGCCTAATATCTACTCAGGGCACCAGTCCAAACAGACCCAGCTGAACCCATGTCAATGCTCTGATAGTGTCCCTGAGTACCTAGATTGCACTGGTCCCAGTAACTACTGGTGTTGGGAAAGATATTGTGTCTTCATCTCCTCTGAACCTCTGATCCTGGTCTTGTTAGAGTGGCTGGTAGTGGAGCTTCCTCTGAGTGCTGTGGAATTGGTTGCCTTTTCCTTTATTTACTTAATGAGTATACTTGTTTCCCCTTTAAGGCTTTTACTTGTTTTTTTTTTTTCCTGTGTTTTCCTGTTTGTCTTTAAGAGTGTTATTTATATCTTCCTTAAAGATCTCTGTCATCTTTATTAGATAAGACTTTAGCCCTTTAGTTGGAATCTTGCTCTTGGGGTGTGATAAGGTAAATAGGGCTTGTTATGGTAGGAGAACTGGGTACTGATGGTGTCAAATTACATTGGCTTCTGCTGCTTATGTTCTTGGGCTTAAATTTCCCCATATGGTTATCTTTGGTATTAACAGGCCAGGGTGCTTTGGATTTGAGTAAGCCTCCTCAGGGGCAGGTGGAGCAGTGTGACCTGCATTAGAGCAGGGCTCCTTGGAAACAGGTAGTTCTGTCTCTGGTTTGAGCACCCCTCCTGTGTCCTGTTTTTTGCATCCCTCCTGTATCCCTGGTTATGATACAGATTCTGGAATACAGGTGGACTGTTGGGTAGTTATGGGGGGAAAGACTGACAATCTGCCATGGGTGCAGCTGGAGGTGCAGACCAGATGATGACTAACAAGTTTTACAACTTTTATGCTAACCAATCCCATGCAACAGAAAATCTACCTTTCTTGGTCTTAGAACCAATTGGTCCAAGTGGATTTATGAAAAAAGGTTCCACAAGATATGAGAATGAAGAATGGAAAAGAATTTGAGCATTGTTGATGCTGACTATAACTTGTCGGAATCTGAAAAAGGTAAGAAAATCAAGGGGTTTTAGTTGTACATGTAAAAAATTGTATCTGAGGACAGATGGAAGAAAATTTCCTTCACAGAAAAGTTTTGTTTTTCATTAGATTGCTTAGAAAGTTTTTTGTCTACTTTAGTTTTCATACACTCCATTTTAAATGTGACTATTCATGTTTGTCAATGACTTGTCATTGAGGATTCACAGTAGAATAAGTTGTGTTTTGTGCCTAAATGTTCCTCATCATCCAACAGTATGAAGATATGCTCCTAAAAATATTAGGCAAGAAATAGAGAATGGGAAGCCTATTATGAAAGAGTAAGTGGTGCACACACTTTTTGGTGGTTCTGTGCCTTATCTGGAGATTTTCCCCTGCCTACCAGGTAACTCAGGTTCCCAGTATTAAATTATTTCAGAACCATAATTAAGGAAGGTGTGATGTTACCTTGCTGTTAACTCTTTGAAAATGGGTAGTTTATAGACTAACTTGGTAGAAAGATTCTTACCCACTATGGAAATGAAAAAAGTTGGGTTAAGTGGGTCATCTTGTATATTCTAGGTGACAAATTATATAACATTGAAATCACATCTTAATGTAATTGGAGTTGATATTGGGAACTGAAGAAGGAGGTTATAGCTGGTATATACTAAGGTAATTGTTTTGACTAAGTATTTCAGCTTGCAGCACTAAAACAATTAAAATTTTCATTTCTGCTGAAGTACTTAGAAACGTATCAAAACCCAAAAAATTCTCCAACCTCTCCAAGAAATTCAAAAGGAAGAAATTTCTGAAAATGAGATGGATATTAAATTGTATTTTCTTATGAGGACACTAGAGTGGTGAGCTCAGGGTGTTGTGAGCATACTGAGTACAAATTGTCATCTAGTTCTAGTATACACAAAACTATATGAGCCTATATAACTTAATCAGAAACAATCTAAGTTCTTACATTGCCGCAAGATGATTTCCCTCAAGGTCACACAGAATCTAAGAGTTTGGGGATATATGCATTCTCAAATTAGAGCTCAAGTTAGGTATGTACTGGGCACACATTATCTGCAATGTTTCTGTACTCACCATCTTTGGTGACTATAGCATGATTGTGATCACTAGTGCCTCATTTGGAGTGAAGGTGGTTTCCCTCAACAACCTCCAGGCTCCTTTTGTGAAAAATACCAGGATGCTTTTAACATTGAATTTTCAATCCATTGTTTTTCTCTATAGGTGTGGAGGTTATTTATTCTTATTATTTGTCTTTATTAATTATTTTACTTGTTTACATTTCAAATGTTATTCTCTTTCTTGGTTTCCACCCACTTCCCTTTGCCTTTAAGAGCATGCTCCTCTTCCCACCCAATCACTCCCACCTAACTCCTCTAGCATCTCCCTTCTCTGGGTCTTCAAACCTCCACATAATCAAGTCCTTCTTCTCCCACTGATGCAATATGAAGCACTTCTATGCTTCATATGTAGAGGGATACATAGAATGGCTCATGTTTACTCTTATTTAGTGTTTTCTTTTTCTATCGGAGCTCTGAGGTTTCTGGTTAATTGATACTTTTGCTCTTCCTATGGGAGTTCAATCTCAATCAGCTCCTTCAGCCCTTCCTGTAACACTTCTATTGTGGTCCCTGGGCTCAGTCCAATAGTTGACTGTATCAGTATCTGTCTTAGTCAGGTACTGGTAGATCCTCTCAGAGGACAACCATTGCAGGATCCTATTTATAGGCACATCTGTACCTCAGCAATAGTGTCAGGGTTTGGTGTATGAAGATGGAATGGATTGAAAGGTGGGACAGTGTCTTAATGGCTCTTCCTTCAGGCTCTGCACCATGTTTGTCCCTACATTTATTTTAGACAGGGTCAATTCCCAGATTAAAAGTTTTACATGCATTTTGAATTAGCACAGAAGGTAAAATTTTACGCATCCTATAACCATACACACTTAATTCTCCCTGTCTCTATTGAATGTTCTGATCCAATATCCATCTTTGTATGTGCACAGTTCATGTTGTTTTAATAGGTTTTGGTGTATGTTTAATGGTGAGTTGTTAAGTATGAGGTTATTGAGCCATTTCCCCATCATTGGTGAAATTGACATGTATGATATCCAATTCTTGCCTCTTGGATGTATGTATCTTTTTCTTCAGGTTCAAATATTCTTTCTAGTGTGTTCTGTAACAAGGATAAAATAATTTGGCTTGGCTTATCATGGATAGTTTTTCTGGCTTTAATTGTGATCGATATTTTGTTTTTATCTTAATCTTGTTCTGCCAACTTTGATTTTAGGAACATAAAATATGTCATTCTTAGCCCTCTGTGTTTTCAAGTTTTCCATTGAAAACTCAGCTATTATGCTGATGTAACTGTCTTGATATATTACTTGGTCCTTCTACCTTATATCTTTCAGTATGCTTTCTTTTTTCTCTGTGCTCTCTGCTTTAACTTTAATAAGACATAGTAAGTTTCTTTTCGGATTTTTTCATGAGATGTTCTCCATATATTTTTGTATTTTCAAGGACATCTCTTTCCTAAGGTTTTGGGAGTTTGCTTTTGTTTTTATTAAGAACATTTTATATAATTTGTACAGGAATGAAATTCTTCTCATTGTTATATGCTGAAGCTCAAAGAGTTTGTTCCTCATCTCCCAAAAACATTTGCAAATCATGTCCACCCTCTTTATCAAATTGATAATTAACCATGACTAAATCATTCTAATCTTCTTTATTGTCTTCCTGTCTTCATTGTGTGTTTTCTACATGATCCATTCTGTGAGGTTTTCCACTGAATTTAATATATAAGTTATTGAAATTGTCATTTATGTCTTCATTCACTTTTGATTCTATTCTGTATCTCTATATTTTTAAGCAAACTCTATTTATATATTTTTTTAAAAAAATCAAACTATATTTTAATAGCCTGAATCAATGTCCTTACTTTATTCAGAATTTGTTGTCTTCTTGGGATTATTTCAGAGGGTATTTTTGTAGAAATTATTTAATCGTGACCTGGGGTTTCCTGTCCTGCTTTAGATTAGGTAGTTCCCAGATAAAAACAGCACATAGCATTTATTTTTACAATAAGCCTTAAACAGTACAAGAGCTGGACAGTTGTATACCATCTATGCTGTGAGAATCTACTTTCCTAACAACATCCCTGACTTATTATTTACTACTTAGTATGTTTCATCTTGGTGTCTCTTTACTACAGTTGGACAGCACTCAGAGTAGCCATCCTAACCTAAAGTGTCTTCTCCTCTCTTGTCCTGCAAGTTCTTTCCTCATGGTTCTTTTCCAGCACCAACCCCATGAAAACTAAACCACATGGATGTCCACTCTCACTAACTATTTGCTGCTGGCATCATTTTACCAATTAGAAATAACTTGGGAATGGGGTCACTCAGCATTTATGTCTATGTCTCTAGGGAAATCTGTCTTGGAGAGCCAATATTATCATTAGAATACAATCTGTATCAGGCCAACTACTCCAAGATATGCTTTTGTTACATAAATACCTTGAACATGTTTACAGTCATTATCTATTTTTAAATTGAGTTATGTTTGTATCTCTTATTTGTAGTTATTATGAGCTTAATAATTATTGAAGGAGGATTGATTTGGTTTTTCATGATTTCTTGTGTTTTAGCAATGAACTTTGCCCATTTGTGTTTACTTCAGTGGTGAAGTTTTGTTTTTCCTTTAATTCAGTTAAGATTTTCTCCCTTCATAGGGAACATTTTCAGAGTTTAAGACAGTGAAGGTTTTAGTGGGATTGAGGTGGTAGTTTCCATTGTCACGGTTGTATGCAGGGCTCTGAGCTCTCCTCTCATCCATGCTCAGAGATGTGATCCATGTTTTCAGTACCAATTACTATCCATTTGTAAGACCTCTAGGACAGTATAGTAGTTGATATCTATGAAACAGCCATTAGGCATCCTTTATGTACCAATTGTTTTAGAGAGTAAGGCATACTCAATTATTTTTGTACTTATATGTAAGATATTTTATTTGGTAAGAAAAAAAGAAAATAATCATGCAAATGTCTAAGTGACTAGTGATTAATACAATGTTTCTTGTAGAAAATAGATGAGGAGAATTAGATATAAAGGACATGATAGAGACAACAAAAATATAAGTGAAGAGGTGAAATTTTTGGTTAAAAGTAGACTAAAATCAGAAAGGTAGATTTCTTCAGTCATGTTGTATAAAATGATCTCATCTCTCAGAAAAGCAAGTCAGAGAGATACTGTAAACCAGGCCTGTATATGTTCCATGAAAGAAGAGAGGGTATCAAGAAAGGTTTATAAAACAAAGAAATCACATTCCATGTAAAAATGGAAAAAAACCTGGAATATTTATTAATATTGGGCATGATATAAAAAAGGAATAAGTGTAAATGAGACTGTGGTGGAGATATTAGATAAGAAAATCACATGGACAGAATATTGGGCTTTCTCACCACTGGAGGACCCTACGGATTATTTAATTCAAAAATTCTGCTCTAGAATATACTTCAGGTTGTTTCATCAAATTCTTCTCTGGGTCAGTCCAGTTAATGTGATGGTGTCAGATATGCCAGTATGCAGTAATGGGAATATGATTCTTTATATTTTAATGATTTTATTCTTTTTTTAAACAAATACTCCTCTCACTGGTCCTGTCCCAGTCAGCCCTCCCATAATCCTTCCACTGACTACCTCTTCCCCTTCTCATCTGAATAGGTGAAGGACCCTTGGCTATCCTCTCACTCCAGCATATCAAATCTTTAAGGCTAGGCATTTGTTCTTCCCACTGAATGTAGACAAGAATGTCTACCTGGGATAACATATCTCATGTGCCAGCAACAGCTTTTGGTATAGCCCTCACCCCTGTTGTTCCAAATCCGTATTAAGACGAAGCTGCACATCTGCTGCAAATATGAGGGCAGGCCTAGCTCCAGCTCATGTATGTCCTTTGGTTGTTGGTTGAGACTGTGAGAGTCCCCAGGGTCCAGGTTAGTTGACTCTTTGGCCTTTCTGTTGAGTTCCTATCCTCTTTGGGGTCTGCAATCCTGCCTCATATTCTGCTATAAGAATTCCCAAGCTCCACCCATTGTTTTGATATGGTAGTCTGTATCCGTCTGAGTCAGCTGATCTGTCTGTGTAGCCTCTCTGAGGACTACATGCTCCTGTCGGAAAGCATAACAAAGTATTATTAATAGTGTTAGGTATTGATGTTTGCCAATGGGATAGGTTTTTTTTTTGTGGAGGATGGTGGAGCATTTTTTGGGTATATGCCCAGGAGCAGTATAGCTGGTTCTTGACATTGAAGTATTCTGTTTTCTGTAAAACCATGAAATTTATTTTCTAAATGGTTGTACAAGTTTGTACTTCCAGCAGGAATTGAGGAGTGTCCTGCTTGCTCCCAAATTATTGCCAGCATTTACTATATCTTGAGTTTTTTTTTTAATCTAAGTCATACTGATGGGTGCAATATGGAATCTCAGAGTTGTTTTGATTTGCTATTCCCTGATGACTACAAACTTTGAGCACTTATTGAAGTTCTTCTTGGCCATTTGAAATGCCACTGTTGAGAATTCTGTTTAGCTCTGTACTCCATTTTCAACCTAGTGATATTTGTGTTGTTGGTATGTACACTTCTATTTGAGTTTATAGATTTTGGATATTAGTCCAAATTCAAGCCTATTCCCTATTTTTTCCTTTATCAGATTTGATCTAGTAGACTTATGTTGGAGTCATTTGTTCACATTGAGTGGAGTTTTTGCAAGGTAGTAAATATAGGTCTATTTGCATTATTTTACATGCAGTGAATTAGTTTCATCAATACTACAGATAAAAAACCACTCATTCCTCATTATGAATTCTTCGTTTTTAGTCAGGAATCAGGTGTTCACAAAATGGTGTACTGATGTCCAATTCTCTAGTTCAACTCCATTAATCAATGTGTCTTTTTTGATAATACCATGATTTATTAATTTCTATAGTTAGGTAGTACAGTTTGAAGTCTATGATGGTGATACCACCAATAGCTTTTATTATTCATGATAGTTTGAGCTATTGTATGTGTTTCTGTGTAAATGTGTGTTTCATATACATATGTATATAGTTCCATAAGGAGTTACACATTTGTTTTTAAATTTTGTGAAGAACTGTGTTTGATGTTTTGATTGGTGTTACATGGACTCTGTAGATAGTGTTTGGTAGAAGGGTAATTTGTAATAGTAATCCTATCAGTACAAAGCTTGAGAGAACTTCTTATTTTCTGGTATAATCATCAATATATATTTTTAATGTCTTAAAATTGTTTTATTGTTAAAAAATGTAAATCATTCGATTACCTGTATAGAATCATCACAATATTCTTAATACAGTGGAAATTTTTATCTTTGTAGTAATTTCAGAAGTATTAAAATATATTCAACTTCCATTTACAATGCAAAGGATTCTGAAAGGTTTAGATGGGAATTTTTTGAATCAAACTAGACTGAAATAGCATAAAATGTTGGAATCCCATGTAGGCCCTATCCTCTTCCATCATTTTAATGTTTTAATATCTGTGTATAACACTTTTTCATAAATAATATTTTTAAATAAAATAAATCTCATCAGCTCTCTTATTTTGACTTTATAAATCAGTCTAATATTGGTTATTTTAATTGGAGAAAAATAGATCTGGAGTTGCAGAGATATAAATGCATCTGACATCCATTCTGAGAAGCTGAAGATGGACTGTGCAACTTATCCAGTGGAAGGAGATAACTAAATCCTAAAAGCTGTTCCCTAAGTTCCAACTTCATGCAGTGACATGAGATGCACATAGAATAAAAATTTCACATATAATCTCCAAATAAAAAGTAAGGAATTTCATATACCAGAACAAACAAAAACTCTGAGAACTCCTGGAAATCCTTTTTTGGGGTCATGAGAATCTTTAATCTGAGGACCACAGGATTCATTCACATAAATCACCACAGTTCAAAACATGTCATCTTTGACCATTATTTGAACAATGAATTCTCTATCCATAAAGACAACAAATACTTATAATTTTCAGGCATTTGGTGAAGGATATCTGAAGAGTCATTATTAGTATAGTACCACCAACCCCAATAATTTTTCTTGATCTCTGACCAACTTGTTTTACAAAATCATATTTCATGAACACAGTGGTCTATTTCTATTAATCACACGACATATTCATAGAATCCTGGACCACATCTAATTGTTTGAATTAGGAGATCACTTTTCTTATTTTTATGAAGAATTGATAGTGACATAACAGTAAAGCAAGTGTATATAAAAAATCCTAAGTGAGAGCAGACTAAGAACCCAATATGTCTCTAGAAGCAGGACAAACATATTGAAGGCAGAACTATTGAGATATGGAATGCAGGGTTTAATGGTTTGAATGATAATTTCCCCCATAGTCACAAATGCTTGAGTATTCATTCTCTATTAGGTTGAACTCTTCTGGAAGGAAAAAGAGGTACAACTGTTGAAGGAGTATGGCAATGTTCGTAGGCTTTTAGGTTTCAAAAGACAGAGTCATTCTCAGTGTCCTCTCTGTCTCCTTCTTCTATATCTAGATGTGAGGGCCCACATGTTCCTCTCTCCATGCTTATGTTACCCACCACAAACTTTAACTCTGTGAAAGTGTAAGCCCAATTAGATATATTCTTTTGGATATTTACTTGGTTAGAGTATTTTGATACAGTCATGAAAATCTAACTATGATGGAAAGTGCTACCTGTGAAAGGCTTGCCTATGTTGCTTTTAAATGAATCTGAAAAAGACTTTGGGATTTTGGAGTAGAAGAAATGTTGAATTCTACAACCAGGATTTAATGGACCCCCCCTTCTAACAGCATGGAAGACATTGCAGAGAGCCATGAGGAGCTTGGAGGTCCAGTCACAATATTTGTCTAACAATTATCAACCTTAAACCCTGTAATCATAATCCTAATTAAACACATTTTTTTAGAAATTGCCTTGAACATTGTGTTTAGTCACAGCAATGTATAACTAATACACATGTGTTAGAGGATGTTGGAAAATGCAAACTTTGTATACTTTCATGGATACAAAGTGGTTCTGCACAGGAATGCAAGGACATATTTATAACTGAAAATGGTACAACTTAGACATAATTATTGCTTTTTTATGTTGTTATTGTGTACTGGACATGAAATCATTCCTTAGAACTAAATTATTTGTCGTTTTTCTTTCTTCAATTTTCCTTCCACCCCTGCTTTACTTTGTTCCTTTCACCCCCTCTATTTGTTTTTGCTCTTTCTTCTTCATCTTCTTCCCTTTCTATACTCTATTTTCTATTCCTTCCTTTCTTCTCAAGATTTTTCTTTTACTTATTTTATGTTATAAATGTCATGAATATTTTGTCTGTGTGCCTGAGTACGTGTTAGTGTCCCTATAGGTGAATGTATCTGTGAGTAGTATAACATTGCATATAAGCATGAGGCTCTACACATATGACTATTTTTCAATTTCTTTTGATATTTATTTTTTGATGTTTAGAATATGTTGAGAATTAGTTACAAGATTTGGCCTAAAATTACCTGCCCAGTCCTGGTGTTAAAGGTACCCAAGACTCCTTATATATTTTACAGAGGTTCTAGAGATCGAATCTAAAGTCTTTACATCTCCAAAAATTTACAAATATACTTCAATCTCTTGACACAGCATTTAGAAGAAGGGGCTTTCTCTAGATAAATAAATATTTCTCACTTAATTTTATAAGGGGCTGCAACAGTTGTAAGAATATATGAAAACACAATAAATACATCCCCAAACACAATGGAATTCTAGTAAAAAGAACAGTAATGTGTCTCACTGAGTACTTTGGGGCACGCCAGCTTTCCTGAGCAACCTGCTATCCAAAGTGGGCCTCTATTATCCTGTCACCAAACTGCCCAACTTCATCAGACTTGCTTATACAGAAGCATATCGGTTAGATTCCTTTCTTGCCCCTATATCCCTTACCTGCTGAGAATTCTGGAGTGCACCCAGCTGCCCTGAACAACCTGCAATCCCAGCTGAACTTCCATTCTCCCCCTTCTTCTAGCCCACCTTCATCAGACCTGCTGATCTGGAGCCATACAGCATAGGGCTATTAACCTGAGGCCTGACACATCAGGGTCATGGAGATTAGACCTTCTCCCAATACCTACTGAAACAGGAACTTTCAGGGATTGAAGTCATCCAGATGGCAAAATTCTTCAAAATACCACAATCAAGAAAAACCACGGCAATATGACACCTTCAGGGCACAGCTACCCCACTATAGCAAATCCTGCATATCCTAAAACAATGAAAACAAAAGAAGATGATCTTAAATCCACACATTAAGAGTGTAATCTTCAACAATCTACTCTCTCTCATTGACAGGTCATCCACACAAATACCAAACAGAAATAATGAAACTGATTTCATGAATCAAATGGACCTAACATATCTACAGAATATTTCAACCAAACACAAAAGAATGTACCTTCTTCTCGGCAACTCCAGGAACCTCCTTGAAAATTACCACATAATCTGTAACAAATCAGGCAGGGAAGCCAGACCCAGACAGCTTGCCAGGTGCTCAGACCCAGCCGGCAGAACCAGGTACCCGAGACAGCCCGAGTTTAAGACCTTCGGGGACTCAGGCCTGGAGCGGGAGCTGTGCACAGAGTAGTGGTTTGGGGCACCGTGGCCAAGCCTACGCTCTGTGCTCGCAGGCCAGACACCGAACACCCTGCAGGCAGCACCATCTTGCCTGCAGCTTCCCATCCAGCTGGTGGAGGGGAAGCCAGACTCAGCCAGCTTGCCAGGTGCTCAGACCCAGCCGCCGGAACCAGGTACCCAAGATAGCCCGAGTTTAAGATCTTCAGGGACTCAGGCCTGGAGCTGGAGCTGGGCACAGAATAGCAGTTTGGGGCACAGCGGCCATGCCTGCGCTCTGGGCTCACCGGACCCCGAACCCCCTGCAGGCAGCACCATCTCGCCTGCAGCTTCCCATCCAGCCAGAAGCGGGAGAGCCAGCCTCAGCCAGCTTCCCAGCAGCTTGGGACCAGCAGGCAGAAACAGATAACTAAGATATCCCAACTTTAAGACCCCTGGGGAAACAGGATACCAGACAGCAAACCATGATCAGGAGCAGTGCAGAGCAGCTGCCCAACAGGCGGAACCATGTACCTGGGATATTCTAAGTTTAAGACCTCAGGGGACTCAGGCCACCTGTCAGCAATCTGTAAGCAGGAGCCCTGCAGGGCAGTGGTTCAGGTGTCCCAGTCACTGGGAAATAGCCTTATGAGCCCACAGGAGGGTCAAGCACCAGCTAGTAACTACAGGACCAACTAATACCAGAGTTAACCAGATGGCAAAGGGCAAACGTAAGATCGTTACTAACAGAAATCAAGGCAGTATGGCAGCATCCGAACCCAGTTCCCCGACAGCAATAAATCTTGGATACCCTGTAACACCAGAAAAACAAGCCTCAGATCTAAAATCACAGGTCAGGATGCTGATAGAGGAACACTTAGATAAATCTCTTAAAGTAATACATGAGAAAATAGATCAAAAGCTAGAAGCCCTTACAAGGCAAACACAATTAAATCTCGGATATCTCAACACACCAGAAAAACAAGACTCAGATCTAAAATCACTGGTAAAGATGCTGATTGAGGATCACTTAGATAAATTTCTTAAAGTAATAGAGGAGAAAATAGATCAAAAGCTAGAAGCCCATACAAGGCAGACACAAAAATCACTTAAAGAAATCCAGGAGAATATAGAGCAAAAAATGAATCCCAATAAGGGGGAGAAACAAAAATCACTTAAAGAAATACAAGAGAACATGGGTCAACAATTAGAAGTCATAAAAGAGGAAACACAAAAATCCCTTAAAAAATTACAGGAAAACACAAACAAGCAACTGAAAGATCTGAGCAAAACCATACAGAATCTAAAAACAGAAGTAGAAACAACTAAGCAATCGCAAAGGGACACAACATTGGAGATAGAAAACCTTTGGAAGAAATCAGGAGTCATAGATGCAAATATCAGCAATAGAATACAAGAGATAGAAGACAGAATCTCAGATGCTGAAGATACCATAGGAACCATGGATTCAACAATTAAAGAAAATGCAAAATGCAAAAAGCTGGTAACCCAAAACATTCAGGAAATCCAGGACACAATGAGAAGACCAAACCTAAGGATTATAGGGATAGATGAGAATGAAGATCTACAACTTAAAGGGCCAGCAAATATCTTCTACAAAATTATGGAAGAAAACTTCCCCAACCTAAAGAGAGAGATACCCTTGAATATACAAGAAGCCTATAGAACCCCAAGTAGACTGGACCAGAACAGAAATACTTCCCGTCACATAATAATCAAAACCCCAAATGTACTAAACAAAGAAAGAATATTAAAGGCAGTAAGAGAAAAAAGGACAAGTAACATATAAAGGAAGACCTATCAGAATTACAGCAGACTTCTCACCTGAGACCATGAAAGCTAGAAGATCCTGGGCAGACCTCATGCAGACCCTAAAAGAACACAAACTTCAGCCAAAACTACTATACCCAGCAAAACTCTCAATCGCCATAGATGGGGAAACCAAGGTATTCCACGACAAAACCAAATTTGCATGATACTTATCTACGAACCCAGCCCTACAAAGGATAATAGGGGAAAAATACCAACACAAGGGGGGAAACAACACACCAGAAGAAACAAGATAGAAACCCCATCTCATCCAACCCCAAAGAAGAGAACCACTCAAATACAAAAAAAAAAAAAAAAAAAAAAAAAAAGAACGCCCAAAATGTCAGGAAGTAATAATTACTATTCCTTAATATCTCTTAATATCAATGGACTCAATTCCCCAATAAAAAGATACAGACTAACAGACTGGATACGGAAACAGGACCCTACATTTTGCTGCATACAGGAAACACATCTCAGTGTCAAAGACAAACACCACCTTAGAGTAAAAGGCTGGAAGACAGTTTTACAAGCAAATGGTCCCAAGAAACAACCCGGAGTAGCCATTCTAATATCAGATAAAATTGACTTTCAACCTAAAGTCATCAAAAGAGACACAGAAGGTCACTTCCTGCTTGTCAAAGGGAAAATCCACCAAGAAGAATTCTCAATACTGAACGTCTATGGCCAAATGTAAGGGTACCCTCATTCCTAAAAGAAACTTTACTAAAGCTTAAAGCACATATTGCACCTAACATAATAATTGTAGGTGACTTCAACACTCCACTCTCCTCAATGGACCGATCAGGAAAGCAGAAACTAAACAGAGACACAGTGAAACTAATTGAAGCTTTGGACCAATTGGATTTAACATATATATATATATATATATATATATATATATATATATATATATATATATATATATAACATTCCATCCTAAAGCAAAAGAGTATACCTTTTTCTCAGCACCGCATGGTACCTTCTCAAAAATTGATCATATAATTGGTCACAAGACAGACCTCAACAAATACAAGAAGACCGAACTAATCCCATGTCTCCTATCGGATCACTATGGAGTAAAAGTGGTCTTCAATAGCAAGAAGAACAACAGAAAGCCCACATACACATGGAAACTGAACAATACTGTACTCAATGACACCTTGGTCAAGGAAGAAATAAAGAAAGAAATCAAAGACTTTTTAGACTTCAATGAAAATGAAGGTACGACCTACCCAAATCTTTGGGACACAATGAAAGCAGTGCTAAGAGGAAAACCCATAGCCCTGAGTGCCTACAAAAAGAAATTGTAGAGAGCATACACTAGCAACTTAACAGCACACCTGAAGGCCCTGGAACAAAAAGAATCTAACTCACCCAGGAGGAGTAGGAGAGAGGAAATTATCAAACTAAGGGATGAAATCAATCAAGTAGAAACAAAGAGAACCATACAAAGAATCAACAAAACCAAGAGCTGGTTCTTCGAGAAAATCAACAAGATAGATAAACCCTTAGCTAGACTAACCAAAGGGCACAGAGACAGTATCCAAATTAACAAAATTAGAAATGAAAAGGAGGATATAACAACAGAAACGGAGGAAATCCAAAAGATCATCAGATCCTACTACAAAGGCCTATATTCAAGACAACTGGAGAATCTGGAGGAAATGGACAATTTCCTAAACAGATACCAATTACCAAAATTAAATCAGCATCAAGTAGATCAGCTAAACAGTCCCATAACCCCTAAAGAAATAGAAGGGGTTATAGAAATCCTCCCAACCAAAAAAAGTACGGGACCAGATGGTTTTAGTGCAGAATTCTACCAGACCTTCAAAGAAGACTTAACACCAATACTCTTCAAACTATTCCACAAAATAGAGACAGAAGGGACACTGCCAAACTCGTTCTTCGAAACCACAATTACACTGATACCTAAACCACAAAAAGATCCAACAAAGAAAGAGAACTACAGGCCAATTTCTCTTATGAAAATTGATGCAAAAATACTAAATAAAATTCTTGCCAACCAAATCCAAGAGCATATCAAAACGATCATTCACCATGATCAAGTAGGCTTCATTCCATGGATGCAGGGATGGTTCAATATATGGAAATCCATCAATGTAATCCACTACATAAACAAAATAAAAAAAAAACCACTTGGTCATCTCATTAGATGCTGAAAAAGCATTCGACAAAATTCAGCATCCTTTCATTCTAAAAGTCTTGGAAAGAGCAGGAATTCAAGGCCCATACCTAAACATAGTAAAAGCAATCTGCAGCAAACCAGTAGCCAACATCAAAATAAATGGAGAGAAACTTGAAGCAATCCCACTAAAATCAGGGACTAGACAAGGCTGCCCTCTCTCTCCATATCTTTTCAATATAGTACTTGAAGTTCTAGCGAGAGCAATTAGATAACATAAGGAAGTCACAGGGATACAAATTGGAAAGGAAGAAGTCAAAGTATTATTATTTGCAGACGATATGATACTCTACTTAAGCGATCCAAAAAACTTCACCAGAGAACTTCTACAGCTGATAAACAACTTCAGCAAAGTGGCTGGTTATAAAATTAACTCAAGCAAATCAGTAGCCTTCTTGTACTCAAAGGACAAGCAGGCTGAGAAAGAAGTTAGGGAAATAACACCCTTCACATTAGCCACAAACAACATGAAGTACCTTGGCGTAATTCTAACCAAAAAGCAAAAGATCTGTATGACAGGAACTTCAAGTCCTTGAAGAAAGAAATCGAAGAAGACCTCAGAAGATGGAAAAATATTTCTTTCTCCTGGATTGGCAGGATCAATAGAGTAAAAATGGCCATCTTGCCAAAAGCAATCTACAGATTCAATGCAATCCCCATCAAAATCCCAAATCAATTCTTCATAGATCTAGAAAGAGCAATTCTCAAATTCATCTGGAGCAACAAAAAACCAAGGATAGCTAAAACTATTCTCAACAATAAAAGGACTTCTGGGGGAATCAATATCCCTGACCTCAAGCTGTACTACAGAACAATTGTGTTAAAAACTGCATGGTATTGGTACAGCAACAGGCAGGTAGATCAGTGGAATAGGATTGAAGACCCAGAAATGAATCCACAGACTTATGGTCACTTGATCTTTGATAAAGGAGCCACAACCATCCAGTGGAAAAAAGATAGCCTTTTCAACAAATGGTGCTGGTTCAACTGGAGGTCAACATGCAGAAGAATGCGCATTGACCCACTCTTATCTCCGTGTACTAAGATCAACTCCAAGTGGATCAAGGACCTCTACATAAAACCAGACACACTGAAACTATAGAAAAGAAACTTGGGAAGACCCTGGAGGACATGGGCACAGGGGGAAAGTTCCTGATCAGAACACCAATAGCTTATGCTCTACAATCAAGAATTGACAAATGGGACCTCATAAAATTACAAAGCTTCTGTAAGGCAAAGGACACTGTCAGAAGGACAAAACGGCAACCAACAACGTGGGAAATGATCTTCACCAACCCCACATCCGACAGAGGGCTAATATCCAATATATACAAAGAACTCAAGAAGTTAGACCCCAAAGAACCAAATAACCCTATCAAAAATTGGGGTACAGAGCTAAACAAAGAATTTTCACCAGAAGAAATGCAGATGGCTGAGAAACACCTTAAGAGATGGTCAACATCATTAGTCATCAGGGAAATGCAAATCAAAACAACCCTGAGATTCCACCTCACTCCAGTCAGAATGGCTAAGATTAAAAACTCGAGAGACAACAAGTGCTGGCAAGGATGTGGAGAAAGAGGAACACTCCTCCACTGTTGGTGGGATTGCAAAATGGTAAAACCGCTCTGGAAATCAGTGTGGCGGTTCCTCAGAAAATTGGGCATGCCACTTCCAGAGGACCCTGTAATACCACTCCTGGGCATATACCCAGAGGATTCCTCTGCATATAATAAAGGCACATGCTCCACTATGTTTATATCAGCCTTGTTTTTAATAGCCAGAAATTTGGAAGGAGCCCAGATATCCCTCAAAAAGGAATGATACAGAAAATGTGGTATATTTATACAATGGAGTACTACTCAGCAATTAAAAATAATGAACTCATGCAATTTGTAGGTAAATGGTTAGATCTGGAAACTATCATCCTAAGTGAGCTAACCCAATCACAAAAGAATGCACATGAAATACAATCACTGATAAGTGGATATTAATGAGCCCAGAAGCCCTAAATACTCAAGGCACAATTAGCAAGTCAAATGACTCCCAAGAAGAAGAAAGGAGAGGACCCTGGGCCTGTAAAGATTGTATCCATTATTGTATACCCAAAACAGAGAAATCGTGAGGGGGGAATGAGTGAGGAATAGCAGGGGTGGGAGAGGAATTATGGGACATATGGTGGGGGGTAACTGGGAAAGGGGAAAGCCTTTGGAATGTAAACATAGAATATAGAAAATAAAAATGTAAAAAAAAAGAAAAGAAAAGAAACTTGGGAAGACCCTGGAGGACATGGGCACAGGGGGAAATTTCCTGAACAGAACACCAATAGCTTATGCTCTAAGATCATGAATTGACAAATGGGACCTCATAAAATTACAAAGTTTCTGTAAGGCAAAGGACACTGTTATAAGGACAAAACGGCAACCAACAAAGTGGGAAATGATCTTCACCAACCCCACATCCGACAGAGGGCTAATATCCAATATATACAAAGAACTCAAGAAGTTAGACCCCAAAGAACCAAATAACCCTATCAAAAAATGGGGTACAGAGCTAAACAAAGAATTTTCACCAGAAGAAATGCGGATGGCTGAGAAACACCTTAAGAGATGTTCAACATCATTAGTCATCAGGGAAATGCAAATCAAAACAACCCTGGGATTCCACCTCACTCCAGTCAGAATGGCTAAAATTAAAAACTGAAGAGACAATAGGTGCTGGCGAGGATGTGGAGAAAGAGGAACACTCCTCCACTCTTGGTGGGATTGCAAAATGGTAAAACCGCTCTGGAGATCAGTGTGGCGGTTCCTCAGAAAATTGGGCATGTCACTTCCAGAGGACCCTGGCATACCACTCCTGGGCATATACCCAGAGGATTCCTCTGCATACAATAAAGACACATGCTCCACTATGTTTATAGCAGCCTTGTTTATAATAGCCAGAAATTGGAAGGAACCCAGATATCCCTCAAAAGAGGAATGATACAGAAAATGTGGTATATTTATACAATGGAGTACTACTCAGCAATTAAAAATAATGAACTCATGCAATTTGTAGGTAAATGGTTAGACCTGGAAACTATCATCCTAAGTGAGCTAACCCAATCACAAAAGAATACACATGAAATGCAATCACTGATAAGTGGATATTAATGAGCCCAGAAGCCCTAAATACTCAAGGCACAATTAGCAAGTCAAATGACTCCCAAGAAGAAGAAAGGAGAGGACCCTGGGCCAGTAAAATTGGATCCAGTATTGTAGACCCAGAACAGAGAAATCGTGGGGGGGGATGAGTGGGGAATAGCAGGGGTGGGAGAGGAATTATGGGACACATGGTGGGGGGTCACTGGGAAAGGGGAAAGCCTTTGGAATGTAAACATAGAATATAGAAAATAAAAATAAAAAAATCTGTAACAAATCAGGCCTCAACAAGTAAAAGAAAGTTGAAATGACACCTTTTGTTTTATCAGACTGCCATGTATTAAAGCTGGGTTTCAACAACAACAGAAACAACTTCAAAGGCCTGTGATATACAAAATTGGAAAATCTTAATGAAATGTTTTATAAAGAAATAGAACTTATCAAAGTTAAATGAAGATCGGGTAAATTACTTAAATGGCCTATAACCCCTAATAAAAGAGAAGCATTCATTAAAATTCTCCCAACTTGCTATATGTTGGAGAGTCTTTTGTGTATATGCCAAAGAGTGGTATAGCTGGGTCCTCAGGTAATAATATGTCCAATTTTCTGAGGGACCAACAGACTAATTTCCAGAGTGGTTGTACCAGTTTGCAATCCCACCAGCAATGGAGGAATGTTCTTTCTCCACATCCTTCACAGCATCTGCTGTCACCTGAGTTTTTTTATCTTAGTCATTCTGACTGGTGTAAGGTGGAATCTCAGGGTTGGTTTGAATTGCATTTCCCTGATGACTAAGGACGTTGAACATTTCTTTAGGTGCTTCTCAGCTTTGTGAAATTCCTCACTTGAAAATTCTCTTTAGCTCTGTACCCCATTTTAATAGGGTTATTTGATTCTCTGTAGTCTAACTTCTTGAGCAGAGTGGTTAAGATTAAAAAAACTCAAGTGACAGCAAATACTGGCAAGGATGTGGGGAAAGAGAAATGCTTATCCCATCACTGGTCGGAGTGCAACCTGGTACATCTATTCTAGAAATCAATCTGGCAGTTCCTCAGAAAACTGAAAAAATGTCTACCTGAAAACCAATCTCTACCACTCCTAGTCATATTCCCAAAAGATACTCCCCAATACAACAAGTTCATATTATTTTTTTTGATGTCAAATTATTATCATTATACATTCAATGAGCATCTATAGCATAGAATGCACTTGGTTAGGTGCTTTGTGATCACTATAATTTTATATTACTATAAGTGGAACAGTTTCTGTTCTCTGCAATGTCATAATTAGAAGACTGGGAATATGACTCGGTTCCAAGGCATTTCATGCCCTTTTCTGTTTCCACAATGTGGTCCTTTGAATAAGAAAGGCTTCATAGCCACATAGATTTGAGTACTTGGTCACTATGCAGTGGCAGTCTTTGAAAGGATTAAAAATGTGGCCTTGTTCCTTTTTCTCCACATCCACACCAATATATGCTGTTAACAGCGTGTTTTATTTTAGCCATTCTTACTGATGAGAAGTGAAATCTCAGGGTTGTTTTGATTTGCATTTCCATGTTACCCAAGGATGTTGAACATTTCTTTAGGTGCTTCAGTATTCCTCAGTTGAAAATTCTTTGTTTAGCTCTGTACCCCATTTTAATAGGGTTATTTGATTCTCTGGAGTCTAACTTCTTGAGTTCTTTGTAAATATAGGATATTATCCTTCTATTGGATGTAGGATTGGTAAAGATCTTTTATAAGGCTGCTGGTTGCAGTTTTGATAGTGTCCCTTTCCTTACAGAGGTTTTGTAATGTTATGAGGTCTCATTTGTTGATTCTTGATTTTAAATCATAAGCCATTGTTTTGTTCAGGAAATGTTCCCCTCTGCCCATGTGTTGGAGGTGCTTCCTCACTTTCTCCTCTATAAGTGTCAGTGGAGGTCCTTGATCCATGTCTACTTCAGCTTTGTACAAGGAGATAAAAATGGGTACATTTCCACTTTTCTACATGCTGTCCACCAGTTGAACTAGCACCATTTGTTAAAAATACCCCATAGGTGGAACAAAAATGTCAACCAACCAGACACCCAAAGAGCTCCCAGGGACTAAGCCATCTACCATGGAATCCACACGGCTCCAATTGCATATGTAGCAGAGGACTTCTTTGTTAGACATCAA
The DNA here is from genome assembly GCA_964023405.1 of Apodemus agrarius. Classification (NCBI taxonomy): domain Eukaryota; kingdom Metazoa; phylum Chordata; class Mammalia; order Rodentia; family Muridae; genus Apodemus; species Apodemus agrarius. Next base: position 30,381,007 of record OZ030028.1, read on the forward strand.
TGGGAGGAGAGGTCCTTGGAGTTATGAAGACTTGAAAGATGCGCCCGTGTAGGGGAATGCCAGTGCAGAAAGACAGGAGTGTGTGGATGTGTAGAGGAACTTTCTCATAGAAACATGTGGAGGAGGGATGGAAGGGGGGCTTCCTGAGAGGGAGAGAATGAAGAAAGGGGATAATAGCAAACCTATTTATAATAGCCAGTAGCTGAAAGAACCCAGATGTCCCTCAATGGACGAATAGATACAAAAATGTGGTATATTTACACAAAGGGATACTACTCAGCTATTAAAAATAATGATTTAATTAAATTCTTAGTCAAATGGGTGGAACTGGAAAATATCATCCTAAGTGAGTTAACCCAATCACAAATACCACACATGGTATGCAGTCACTGATAAGTGGATATTATCTCAGAAGCTTGATATACTCAAGACACAATTAACATATAAAATGATGTGCAAGAAGAAAAAACAACAAAATATGGGTACTCTGGTACTTCTTAGAAGGGAGAGCAAAATACCCAGAGAAGGAGATACAGCAGCAAAGTGTGGAGCAGAGTCTGAGGGAAAGACCATCCAGGGACTATCTGGCCTAGGGATCCATCCCATATACAGTTACAAAACCCAGATACTATTATCGATGCCCACAAGTACTTGCTGACTGGAACTGGATATAGCTGTCACCTGGGTGCCTCTACTAGTCCATGAGAAATACAGAGAGGGACACTATCAGCCAGCCATTGAACTGAGAACAGGGTCCCCAATGTGGGAACTAGAGAAAGGACCCAAGGAGCTAGAGGGGTTTGTAGCACCATAGGAAGAAAAATGATATGAGCCCCCCAGTACTCCCAGAGCTCCCAGGGACAAAACATCAACCAGAGAGTACATATGTGCCACGGACCGACTCAGTCGGAACACACACACCCGTGGGGAATCAGGGTCTTTGGTATGCAGGAAGGTACAGGTCCGGCGAATGACAGACAGACACACACAAGATCTGAATGCGTCTGAATGCACTTTACTGTTCTGAGGCAGGAATTCTTATACTCATAAGTTGGTATTACATTACTGAAGAAAAAATGTATCTAGTGAAGCGTTTACAAAGAATGGTTACCATGGATATCTGACGTAAGGAAATACAAAATCAATCAGGTATGAACTTCAGAGAACACCTACAAAGCATTACGTCCCTTGATCAGAGTAGCTGTGGTCAATGATAAATTAGTAATTCAGGAGTTCTTGAGAACACTACATTATAGCCCTGGGGTCCCTTTGTTCATGTTCAGTCTCTTTTTAATGTCCTGCTTCTTTCTTTTGAAACTCCCTCAAGCTCACTTTGAAACTTTACTTAACTGATGGTTTCCAAGTCAGAGTGCCAAAGCCACCTAACCATACAAATAATAGATATTGTTGGGAGGTTAATTCTTTAATGTATCTAGGTAATAACTGTACAGCTGATTAAAAGCAAAGCAATGGATCTCTAGAAGATAAATCATGGCCAGTGCTGTAGCTCAAAGAATAAACTCTAGTGAACCATCACGCCTGGATGCTCGCACCTCCGGCTGGCAGGGACATCTTGTAAGTAAAAGAACAGGTCAGAAAAAGGGTCACACAGCTTGCCATGAGAAATTTCAGCTCAGCCCTATCTGCAGCCAAGGAGGCCCACAGCGGCATTCACCTTGAACAGCCCTGCCAAACAAGGCTTTTCCCAGTAAATATCACACAGCTTCCGCCTGGATTACAGCTTGGCTGCGTGAAATTATGGTGTTCAAGAGATGCGCGTGATACATATGTTATTACCCATGACTCTAGCTGCATAGGCAGCAGAGGATGGCTTTGTTAGACATCGAAGTGTTGGGAGGTTCCTGGTCCTGGAAAGGCTCAATGCAGCAGTGTAGGGGAATACCAGGACACAGAAGCAGGAGGGAGTTATTAGAGAAACAGGGGGAGGGGAGATGACTTCTGGGAATTTCAGTGGGGGAACTAAGAAAGGGAAAATCATTTGAAATGTAAATAAAGAATATATCTAATATAAAATGTCTCCCAACTAAAATAAAAGGCCAGGGCCAGATGATTTTACCACAGAATTCTACCAGACATTCAAAGAAGAGATAATATCAATGCTCCTCAAAAATTTCCACAAATTAGAAACAGAAGGAATACTGCCAAACTCATTCTATGAAGCCACATTCATTGTGATACCTAACCCACACAAAAACTCAGTGTTGAAAGAGAATTTCAAACCAATTTCTTTGTGTATATTGATGTAAAAATAATTCAATAAAACATTTGCAAAGCAAATCTATGACATCAAAACCATTGTCCACCTTGATCAAGTAGGCTTCATCTGAGGGAAGGTGTGATGGTTCAATATACAAGAATCCATCAATGTAATACACTATATAAATTAAGCACCCCTTTATGTTAAAAGTCTTTGAAATATCATTAATCAAACTCATATACTTAAACACAATGAAAGCAATATACAGCAAGAAACTTAAAGCAATTCAATTAAAATTAGGGACAAGACAAGAATATAGTATTTGAGTTTCTAGGAGAGCAAAAATAAAAAAATCCCTATTTGGATATGAAATGATGACATACATAAGCAATGCAATACTTAGACTACAGAGCTCCTACAGATGATACACACCTTCAGCAATGTTACTAGATACAAAATTAACGAAAATATCACTAGCCCTCCTTTATACAATCGAGAAATTGGCTAAGAATGAAATTAGGGAAACAAACCTTTTATAATAACCACAAATAATATAAAATAACTTGATGTAAGTCTACCCAAGCAAGCAATAGACCTGTATGACAAGAACATCAAGTTACTGAAAAAAGTACTTGTGGAAGATATCAGAAGATGGAAATATCCCCCATAATCATGGGTCTGTAGGAATAATATAGTGACAATGGTCATCTTATCATAAGAAATTTACAGAGACCATGTAATTCCCATCAAAATTATTTTCAGATTTATACAGAGCAATTCTCAACTTCTTATGGTCAAAGGAAAAATATAGGAGAGCTAAAACCATCCTGAACAATATAGTCAGATCTTGAGCTATCACTATCCCTGAATTCCTGAATTAACACTTCACTACAGAACAATAGTAAGAAAAACTGCATGGTATTTGTAAGAAAAAACAGGTTGATTAATGCAATCAAGTAAAAGATTCTGAAAAAACCCACACACGTATGGATATTTGGTTTAGGCAAAGTCAGATAAACTGCACAAAGAAAAAAAAAGCATCTTCAACAAGTGGTGCCTGTCTAACTGGATAACTAGATGTAGAAGAATGAATATAGAAGAATGAATATAGATCAAAGCCATGTGGATAAAGAAACTCAACAAAAACCAGATACACTACAGCCCATAGAAGAGAAAGTAGGAAATACCCTTGAATGCATTGGTAGACAAGGCAATGAACAGAATAGTAGTGGCTCATGCTCTAAGATCAAAAATTTTTAAATGTTATCTCATGAAACTGAAAAGTTTCTATAAGGCAAAGGGCACTGTAAATAGGACAAAATTGAAGTCCATTGATTGGTAAAGGATCTTCATCAATCTTTCATCTGGCATAGGGCTAATATCTAAAACTCATAAAGAGCTCAAGATGGTAGGTATCAACAACCCAAATAACCCAATTTTAAAAAATGGGGTATAAAGCTAAACTAGAGAATTCTCAACAGAGGAATATCAGATGGCTGTGAAATACTTAAATGTTAAAAGTCCTTAGTCATAAGAAAAATGAAATTCAAAACATCTTTTTATTCCATCCTGCAACATTAAAAATAGCTAACATCAAAAACTGATATCAGTGCTTGATCAAAAGGATGTGGAGGAAGAGGAACATTCCTCTGTTGATGGTGAGGTTGCAAACTTGTACACTATTTTGAAAATCAATTTGGCAGTTTCTCAGAAAACTGGGAATAGTTCCACCTCAATACTCAGGTATACTTATACCACTCCTGAGCATATACCCAAAAGATGCTTTTGAGCATATGCTCAAAAGATAGTTGCTAATAATGTTCAATAACCAGAAACTGGAAACAATCTAGATGTCCCCAAACATAATAATGAAGAAAGAAAAATGGTGGTCCACCTACACAATGGAATACTATTTAGCTATTAAAAACAAAGACTTCATCAAATTTATGGGCAAATTAATAGAACTAGAAAATATCCTGAGCGAGGTAACCCAGAGTCAAAGAACATGTATAGTGTCTACTCAATTTATAAGTGGATATTATCCATAAAATACAAGATATTCACACTGTACTCCACAGACCCAAAGATGCTAAACAAGAAGAAAGTTCCAAGTAAGGTTGCTGCTTGGATGTCACATATAAGGGAGAAGAAGTTTGTTGTAGGAGGCATATGGATTTATGGAAGTCAGTGGGAGATGATATGGGGAAGAAAATGGGGGAATTTCAAGATCAGGTGTGCTAGGTATTGCATGTAATTTTTAAAGCATGCTTCTCCTTAGCCCATTGCTACACTCTTGGCTTAGCTCAGACATCATACTCCCTCTAGCCTGTGCTCTTTCCTAGGAGGTTGGCATGTGCACTGACTTCTCCAGGTTCATCTGCAAGTTGCCAACAACTGCCCTAGCTGTTCTCTTTTCTTCTGTCCACCATAGACCTGAGGATGGAAAATATTGGACAGTTCTATTATTTTAAATCTTTCCAGATAACACAATGTTTGGGCAAAGAATATTCTGCCCTATTGTTATCAACTGTTTGCTTCCAACCTCCTCTGTGCCTACCTGTGGTGGAGGGTGCAGGCTCTAGGTTATGGCTATTGTGTCTTACTCATTCTAAAGCCTGGTCCAAAGAAACTTCCTCTCTCCCTGTGTCACTTCTTTTCCTCCTGGGATCCATAAGTCTTTCCTTTCCTTTTGCCCAGCAATTGGCTTCCACCATCATAATTGACACAATCAAAAACCAATTAGTGAATCAAATTTTAGTATCAGATCCTCCTTACACAGGTAGAAAAAAGGGAGATTGCCAGAATGTCATGAGAATGAATGTAAATCTTCAATCTGCAGGCATGTGGGCTTACGGTGGCTTGAGGATGTGCCAGAAACCTGTGGATTGGAGAGTTCCCAAGGATCTATAGGAGTGGCCTTAGCTGTGACTCTTAGCTTTGTGATTGTAGAACCAGGAGAGGCCATCTCCTAAGACCAAGTTGAAAACCCAATGGAGCTATAGAGATACCAACCCACCCACAAAACTTTCCACCATATATTTATTCTGTTGACAAAAATGCAAACATGCGTGATGGTTCAGAGACTGAGTGAATGAATGAGAAATATTTGGCCCAGTGCTTCCCATGTCATAGGGAAGCAACAATTCCTGACCCTATTAATGATATTCTGTTTTGCTTGTAGACAGGAGCCTACCATGGCTGTTCTCTTAGAGACTCTACTCTGCAGTTGACTCAGATAGATGCAGAGATCCATAGTCAAGCATTTGATAGAGCTTAGGAACTCTTCTGGAAGAGTTAGGGGAGGATTAAGCATTCTGAAGATTGTATGTACTCTACAGGAATACCAACATGGTCAACCAACCTCGACCTTGGGGGACTCTCAGAGACTGAACTATCAACCAAAAGTATAAACATGCAGGACCTAGACTCCCATTTGCACACACACAGACACACACAGACACACAGACACAGACACACACACACACACACGTGTGTGTGTGTGTGTGTGTGTCTGTGTGTGTGTGTAGTGTGATATGCAGCTCAGTTTGCATTCGTTATCAAACAACTAGAGCAGGGGCTGTCCCTAAATCTGTTGCCTACCTTTTGGATCTGTTCCTATAACTCAAACCTTTTTCTGGCCTCAGTGGGGTAAGCACCTAGCCCTAGCCCCACAGAGACATGATGTTCCAGGGTCAAGGGATACCAGGGGAGGGAGCTTTTCCCTTTCAGAGACGAAGGGGAGTGGGGAAGGGTTATGGACTCTGGAAGAGGGTGTAGGAGTGGGAAGCGATGTAAACTGAATAAAAAAAAGAAAAGGAACAATAATGCATTTTGAGAGTGATACCACATGCCTTTATTCCAAGAAATCAATTTGCCCACTCTGGTGAATTCCATGATTGAAACCATTTAAGTTATATAGCAAGTTCTAGACCTCAAACAGGAATATAGCTAGAAAATGCAGCCCCAACCCCCAAAACAACCGTAAGTAAATCTTTAAAATCAAGTCAGTAGTCAATGAATTTGTTAGTAGAATGCTCAGTCATAAGTGGGAAATTAAAGATTCTACAATGAAATAACACTGACAATATTATTGAGAAAACTTAAATCATCATAGAAATAAAGCATTTTGATATCACTGGAAAAGTAGACTTTTGATATGAGAGCACATGTATATTACTGAACTATAATTTTCCTTTCAAACATAATAATCAAGACTCTATCAAGACAAAACTAATTGAAGACTGAATATTCAACTAACAAAGTGCAGAAGATTAAAGATATAGTCATGTAGATTTTTTCTTTTAGGGTAAGTTAAAATCTCAGGTATTTTACATTCATTCTTTAAAGAACATGTCAGAACTTGAGAACAAAATCATCCTTCATTTATGGTTCCATTTCTTGATGTAACTTTCAGGACAATAGGTTTTTCTGGAGAAAGAGTCACTTTCTTACTTAATTTCAGGGGAATCTGAAATTGAATAAACACATTGGTAGATTAAATGAATTATTAAAATTCACAGGTTGCTAAAACCAGTTTATTAATAACAATACTGGCTTCTTCCTATGTTCGTGCATTGCTGCGATCCTAATATTCAGATGTAAGAGGGAGGAAGAATATAAAGTTAAGGCTTGCACAGGTACATAGTATGGTCAAAACCTCATGAACAGCACAGACTTCTTCCTGTTTTAACAAAATCTATATAAGTGATTAAATATCACTTTAATATTGAACATCTTGAATTGCTTATGTAGATATGAAACTATGATTCAGTCTATTTATATTTTAGCATGCATATTGAATACTTAAACTTTTTAAAATCTCTTCCAAAATTGTAGGAGCCATACAGGTCAAGGATATCAGGAGAGCATGGCCCACAGAACAAAGCAGAGCTCATGGGAGCTCACAGAGATTGCAGTGGCCCTCTGTATACATGCCATGTTTGTGGAGATTGGAGTTTTTGTGTGACTTATAACAATAGGAGTGTGTGTGTCTATGAGTCTTTTTACTTCTTGGGAGATTCATTTCCTCATACTGAGTTACCCCATCTAGAACTGTTTTTGTATAGCCTACGGTATTAGTCCCCTCTATCTATTTTGAAATTGCAATATGGTGCTAAAAGAAAATGTGCAGTTATTTTTATTATTTTTAAGATTATATTCTTTTTGGTTTGTGGGAGAGGGGGGTCCAACAACAGCAATATTTTGAGCCATACTTGTTACAAAACTCATAAATTTTTCTATTAAGTTAATAACAATATATTCTTAAGTTCTTTGGCTGAGACATTTCAAATATGTTTATGAATGTGACAACTTGCTTTAAATGTTTACACAGAATAGGATTGAGGATTTGTAAGACCAGATGACAGGCTTCAAGGAGACAGTGCCTTTCAGGAACCACAGGCAGATACATACATATACTTTTATAAATAGTTAACCTGAAACACACTTTAAAAATCTCTTCCATAATTGTAGGAGCCATACAGGTCAAGGATATCAGGAGAACATGGCCCACAAAACAGAGCTCATGGGAGCTCACAAAGACTGCAGTGGCCCTCTGTATACATGCAATGTTTATGTAGATGGGACATTTTGTGTGACTTCTAACAGTAAGGGTGTGTGTGTCTATGAGTCTTTTGCCTTCTTGGGGGATTCATTTCCTCATAATGAGTTGCCCCATAAAGAACTGTTTATGTATACTCTATTGTATCCTTTTATGATGTGATTTGTTGTTAGCACTGGGAGATCTGTTCTTTTATGAAAGTAAATGAAGCGGCAGTATATCTGGTAGGGTGGAAAAGTAGGACAAGAGACTGGGAAAAGAGAAGTGAGTGGAGGCTACGGATGAGATGTGTTTTATCAAAAACAGAAAAGAAGTGGTTACATAGTGTACATAAGTATAAAAATGTTCTAACAAAGCCAATTACAGTGTAAAATACAAAATATGTGTAACAGGAAAAAAACACCTATCTTCAGTGATATTATATATAACCATATAAGAGATATTTTCATTAACCCTACATGATCTTACAACTTACACTGAGACACAAAATAACTGCCCCCAAAATGAAGCACCCTAGAGCTCACAAATGACTTTAAATACATCTTTAACAGAGAACATTTAAAGATAAATTAGTATATGTATACATGTCTATATGCATATATGGATATATCTATATACATGTATTTGTATATATGTGTGTATATATATATGTGTGTGTGTATATGTATATATGTGTATATGTGTAAATGTGTATATGTGTCTATGTGTAAATGTGTCTATGTGTATATAGCTATATATGTATATGTATATGTGTATATATGTGTATATGTGTGTATATGTATATATCTATGTATATATATACATATATATGTACACATGTACACATATATATGCACATATGTATGTATGCTCGTATGCACATATGCATGTATGCCCTTAAGTACTCATATACATATATATTTATATATGTATATATGTATATATGTACACATGTACATGTGTATATATGTATGTATATGTACATACATTTTATATGTACATATATGTGCACATGTATGTATATGGATACATGTTTTATATGTACATATTTTTATATGTAGATATGTACATATCTTTATCTGTCTGTCTGTCTGTCTATCTTTGGGAATGTCTATACATATTCCCAAGGTTATGAAAATGCATGTGATAAACATTACAGAAAACTGATATATTTGTGTGTTTCACTTATAACCGCCAGATAGAATCATACACAGGAATCCAGGTTATTCACTATTCTAATAGTGGTGGAGTAGATTTATTATGACATTTGGAAGTTAAATTTCTTTGTACAGCTTTACAAACTATGTCAAAATAGAATGCATTCTGCCTCACCTCTGTTTCCTCACAAATCTGTACAGAAAAGTTCTGTAAGATTTTGACAACAGCAAGCTTCATTTTAATGAGAGCAAACCTCATGCCAAGGCAGTTTCTCGGACCATTTCCAAAAGGCATGTATACATAAGGATTGATTCTGTTCTTATTCTCCTTGCTGAACCTTGTGTCAAAAATGAGCAAAAACATAAATAAGGAAACAAGAAGTACACAAGACTGATATATATGTGGGTTTCACTTATAGCCCCCAGACAGAATCATACACAGGAATTCAGATTATTCACTATATTAATAATGGTAGAGTTGATTTATTATGAGATTTGGAAGTTAAAGTTTCTTTGTACAGATTTACAATAAGGATACTTCTAGCATTAAAGATGATGTGGGGTGGATTCTCATTAAAATCAAAAGTGTCCTTCAATCTTAAAGTCATTAAAATATTAAAGAAGTCTAGGTTCCCTGTGTCTAAATATTACATAATAAAAGTAAATGGAAAAGGAACTATCCTGAGGTCTGAGTTGGGGATTCACTCATTGGGGACAAAGGAGAAGATATATGTTATGAATGAATTGTTTGTACTGCATACTCTAGTTTCCTCATGTTCCTTTATTTCCTTCATGTCTTTGTTTTACTCTACTCATTCTAATCTGTTTCCTCTTCTTCATCATCCCTTTCATTTCAGGACTCCTTTTACCTCATTAAGATCCTTTAATATTTGACTTTTCTCTCCTTCCTTCAAGAGTCATCAAGTGAATTAGCTTGCAAGGACACACATTATGAGATACATGAGCTGTGTGACTGGGGGATATGGTCTAGAGCAAGGGTGTTACTGAGGCATATCCAAACCCTGTCAACCTCATTCTGTGACAAGCAGGAGTTAGGATTTTTTCATCCATGTCTCTGGGGCAGTATGTGCTAGTAAACATAGATTTGTGTTCCCCACCTCCACCACCATTGGGGAAGACACAGAACCTGGTTGTCAATTCCAGGTTAAACCTGTTTCCTCCCCATAATGTCAAGTCCAGAAATCACCTGGAATTTCTCTTCATGAAATTGAGGCATCTCAGCTACAGCCAATAATGTCCACTTGCTTTGTCTCCCTTATTACGCCTGTGAGTATTTTGTTCCCTTTCTCAGAGGAACCAAAACACCCTCACATAAGTCCTTCTTCTTGAACTTACTGTGCTGGGTGAATTGTAACTTGTTTATTTTGAGCTTTTGGGCTAAGATCCGCTTATTAGTGAATGCATACCATGTGCTTTATTTTGTGATTGGTTTACCTCGCTGAGGATGACACTTTCAAGTTCCATCCATTTGCTTAAGAATTTCATGAATTCATTGTTTTTAATAGCGGAATAGTACTCCATTGTGTATATATACCATAGTTTCTGTATCCATTCCTCTGTTGAAGGACATCTGGGTTCTTTTCAGCTTCTGGCTATTATAAATAAGGCTGCAGAAACTGAAGTAAAGACCACCCAGAGACTGCCCTACCTGGGGATTCATCCTATAAACCGTCACCAAACCCCAACAACACTATGGACAACAAGAAGTATATTCCAAGAGAAGCATGCCATGGTTGTCTCCAGAGGGGCTCTGACAGAGCCTTACAAATACAGAGGCAGATGCTAGCAGCTAACCTTTGGACTGGGCATGGGGTCCCCAATGGAGGGGCTTAGGGCTGTCCAGGAGGAGCTGAAGGGGTTTACAGCCCCATGGGAAGAACAATGATTTCGGCCATCCAGATGCCCCAGGACTCACAGGGACTAAACCATCAACCAAGGGGTTCACATGGTTCCAGCCAAAATGGGGTAGAGGAATGCTTTGTTGGGCGTCAATGGGAGGAGTGGTCCTTGGTCAGGTGAAGGCTCAAGAGATGCCCCAACAAAGGGATATCAAGGGAGGACAGTGGGAGTGGGTCATGTGGAGGGGCATATACCTGGAGGCAGTGGGTCAGAAGGTGGTTGGTTTCTTTGGGGAGGGGGAAATCAGGAAAGGTTTTAGAAGTGACAATGTAAATGAAGATGATATTCAATAAATTTAAAAAATGTACACTCATCATGAAAACCTCTACATACTACCTAAGGTTTACATAACACTTATTACCCCTCAAATAAAGAGAGCCATTTTACTGAAAACCAGAGAGAAGGCTGTTTCTCCCTGCAATAACTGCCAGACCAGAATCCTTCAGATGTACCTGTCTGGATAAGCTTTGTTCCCTCATTCAGCCTAGTGTACACCTGGAATCTGGATGCCCTAAGGGAAGAAGTGAACCTGGACTGGCACCACACTGCTTTTCTACTCTCTTATCAATGACTTTTGTTTCTATCTTTTCTATTAGGAGAAAGACTACTAAAAGTAAAATCCTTTGTACAATTAAAATCAGCTGTCTCAACTGACCTAGACCCCTGAGATCTGGGAGACACTAAGCCAAAAACCACACACCTTATACCAATTGATATGAGGCCCCTGACACATATACCCAAGAGGACTGGTTGGTCTGGCCTCAGTGAGAGGAGATGCACCTAACTTTCAAGAGACTTATCCCAGGGAGTGGAGAGGCCTGGCAGGGTAGGATTCAGTGGAGTGGGGATATCTTCTTGGAGATGGAGGGAAGGAGGAATGGGATGAGGAACACTCAGGGGAATACTAGGAAGGAGATGAAGATTGGACTGTAAAAAAACATTAAAGAAGAAAAGAAGAAACAAAAAACAATGAAAAAAATTTAATTTCTCATGTGGTTATATAAATAAAAATGCAGATTCTGGAAATGCTCAGGAAGCCTAATAAGCATCTGTTCTCTGAGAGTTTTTAAGCATCCTGGAAGATTGTGAAATACTTCCCTAATAATATTTTACATAATGCATTGGAGTCAGATGAAGGTTGTGTTGGAATGTATGTGCAAGTTGAATTTGGTGAATCTCATCAGGGAAGATTACACACAAACATGAGAAACATTAGAATATTTCTGTAAACCTTTTATATTATATGTTGTATTATAATCAACATATAATATAATGTTTTCTTATTAACTTTTGCATTCCTCACTCTGTGGACTAGGAGTCAGTAATGTTCACTGAGCATATCATATTGGGTTTAAAGCACATCAATGTGCACAATAAATGACATCTGTTTGAAGTCATTAAGCTACAGGAGGTGAGATTGGTGGGTATATAGATTTCACCTACCCAGGAAACTGGAATCAGTCAAATCTATTTTAGTCTTCATATGTGTACTATATGTAAACTGCCTCAGCCAGAGGCAGGACAAATATTACAAGATCTTAGGCATCAAAACCTTTATGAAATATTAGAGAACAGTATATATCTAAATTATTTGACTCCTGATTCAACTACTACTATCTCAAAAATATTTTTCACATAAGTAGCATTATATAGACTAAACAGTTTACTTTCATGAATATAACATGTATAGCCATACACTTATATACAAGTAATAACAATTTATGCAAAAAGAGACTTTGAACTTGAAAAAGTATAGGTAGAGATGTAAAGTAACTTTTGGGTGGGAAAAGTGTAAGAACAAATGTTATACCTAAATTAAAATCTCAAAATCTCCCTCCCATCCACTTTACCTCTTCTGCCTGGCCCTTTCTACTGGGACAGAGTGTTAGCTGGGCTGCTCCATTGAAGACATCATATTCAAACCCATCTGAAAGGACCAGCTACACTCAGAGAAGTTGAAGACCTGCTGCACTCAGAATAGAAGAGGACCCATTGAGCTCAGAGAAACTGAGGACCCCCTGTGCTCAGAGCACTTGAGTATCCACTGCACTCAGAGCAGATGATGATCCACTGGACACAGAGCAGTTGAGGATCACCTGCACTCTGAGCAGTTGGACACCAGCTTAACTGCTCCAATGAAGACCCAAGAGCCTGAAGACCTCCCAGGAAATGTGCTTCATCCAGGGTAACAGATCAGCAGCTTCTCTGACCCTGTGAAAAGTTACCAGTTGGAAGATCCCACAGTTGGTTTGCTACAGTCAAGGCTGCAGACCTACTAGGAGACCTGAATCAACCCAAGGATAAAAGAGGCAAACTCCAGACAGTCACCAGGACCAACAAACACCAGGGATATCCAAATAGCAAAAGACAAGTGCTGGACCATAAAGAGTGCGTCTACCAATTCAGCCCTATAGAGGATCCCAGAAGGAAAACTCCAACAAAAAGAAGGTACATTTACCAAAGAAATGACAAGGTATTAGTCAAATTATAACAAAGACAACAGAGAGAACCACATGCCCATGATGCCATGTACAAAAAATACATAACAGGAACTAATAATATTCTGTCCTTAGTATTTATCAATATTGATGGACTTAACTCAATTATAAAAAGATATAACCTGATAGACTGGATACAAAAACAGGACCCAGAATTTTGGTGCATACATGAAATAAATCGCAATAACAAAGACAGACAGTACCTCATTGTAAAAAACTAGCAAATGGTCCCAAGGAAAAACCTGGTGTTGCCATTATAATATCCAAGAAAATATACTTTCAATCAAGTTATAAAGTTTGATGAAGAAGGACACTTCATATTCATCAAGTAGAAACTCCACAAAGAAAAATTCTTAATTCTGAATGTTTATGTCCCAAATGCAAGAGCATACACACACACACACACACACACACACACACACACACATGTGTATATATAGGTATATAATATATATACATATATATGTATGTATATATATACATATATATGTGTATATATATAAAGTTATATATATATATATATATATTATATATATATATATATATATATATATATATATATATATATATATATAACTTTACTAAAGTTCAAAACACACACTGAACCCCAAACAATAGTGGTGGGAGACTTCAGCAGCACTCTGAACAAAAGGACAGGTCATAGAAACAGAAAATAAACAGAGATACATTGAAACTAAGAGAGGATATGAACAAAAAATATTGAACATTTATCTACAAAATATTTCACCCTAAAAAAGAATTCACCTTCTGCTCAGCACTTCATGGTACATTCTACAAAATAGAACATGTATACAGGCACAAAAAATCCCTAATCCTGCAAAAGTAGATTGAAATAATATCATGCATCCTATCAGATGACCATGATCTAAGGCTAGTCTTCAATAAGAGCAGAATGCCCAAAATACACCTGGAAACTGTAAAAATTTCTACACAATGATAACTTGGTCATGTAATAAATAAAGTAAGAAATTAAAAACTTCCTGGAATGTAGTGAAAATATTGACACATCATACCCAAAATTATGGGACACAATGAAAGCATCGTTAAGAGGAAATTCATTACATTAAGTGCCCTAGTGAAGAAGCTGGAGAGATGTAACACTAACAACAGTACACCTGAGAACTCTAGAACAAAATGAAACAAACTCATCCAAGAGTAGTAGATGGCAGGAAATTGTCAATCTCAGGACCAAAATCAACCAATAAAAAACAAAGAAAATATACAAAGAATCAACAAAACAAGAAGCTGGTTCTTTGAGAGAATCCACAAGATAGATAAACCCCTAGCCAAGCTAACTAAAGGGCCCAGAGGCAGTAACCAAGTAAACAAAATCAGAAATGAAAAGGGAGACATAACAACAGAAACTGAGGAAATTCAAAAAAAATCATCAGATCCTATTAGAAAAGCCTATGCTCATCAAATGGGGAAAATCTACATCAAATGGATGGTTTCCTAGACAGATTCCACATACCAAAGAAAAATCAAGAGCAGGTACACTATCTAAACTGGCCCATATCCCCTTAGGAAATAGAAGAAATCATTAAAAACCTCCCAACCAAGAGAAGTCCAGGGCCAGATGGATTTAGTGCAGAATTCTACCATATCTTCAAAGAAGAAGTGATACCAATTTTTCTCAAACTATTCCATAAAAAGAAAGAGAAGGAACACTACCTAACTTGTTCTATGAAGCCACCATTACTCTGACACATAAACCATGCAAGGATCAAACCAAAACAAAAGAGTAATTCAGACAAATCCTGCTTATGAATATCAAAGCAAAAATACTCAATAAAAACTGTTGCAAAAAAACTGTTGCAAATGAAATCTGAGAACACATCAAAACCATCATTCACTAAAATCAAGTAGGCTTCATCTCATAGATGCAAGGTTGGTTGAATATAAAAAAAATCCATTAATGTATTCCACTTTATAAACAAACTCAAAGAAAAAAGTACATGATCATCTTCTTAGATGCAGAAATCATTTGACAAAATACAGCACCTCATTGTGTTCAAAGTATTGAAGAGATCAGGAATTCAAGGCCCAGACATAAACAAAATAAAAGCAATTTACTGCCAAACAACAGCAAATATCTAATTAAATTGAGACATACTTGAAGCAATACCACTGAAATTTGGGACAAGACAAAGATGCTTACTCTCCTCATTATAGACCAATAAGACAACAAAAGGAGATCAAGAGGATCCAGATGGGAAAAGAAGAAATAAAGGTGTCACTATTTGCAAATGATATGATAATATACATAAGTGACACCAAAAATTCTACCAGATAACTTCTCCAGCTTATAAACAACTGCAACAAATGGGTAGACATAAAAGTAAGCCAAAAATATCAGTAGACTTCCTTTATACAAATGATAAACAGGCTGAGAAAGAAATTATAGAAACAACTCCCTTCACAATAGCCAAAAATAATATAAAATATCTTGGAGTAAAACAAGTGAAATAGCTGTATAACAAAAACTTCAAGTCTCTCAAAAAAGAAATCAAAGATCTCAGAAAATGTGCACATAATAAGTAAAATATTTATAAAAAGAAAGATATCAACTTTCTAGGAAATAGATTACTTGTATTTGGAGGAATCACTTACTGAATGTGTGTGAAGGAGCAAACTTCAGGGGGCAGACAGAGACAACACTAGGAGCAGGTATATTCACATTTATCCTCACCAAAACGGCTCAAACTACTAAACATCTGACTTTCTACAACTTCTAAATGAAAAATGTATAACTCAATGGGTTCCAATATTTGAGACATGATTCACATATTTGGGCATGTGTCCAGAGATTTCTTATAGCATAAAGGACAACTTCACAGAAACATAAACATAGTGACTTTAATAAAACATTAGTTTCATAATCATTGAAATTGTGCTTGCTGTCTCTGAGAGGTACTAGCACACATACATGCATACATCATACAAGCATCCTTCAAAAAATAGTGTTGATCAATTATAGAAAGCAACCAATATTTATAAAAATGGAGAAATGTGTTTATACTGTTTTAGATATCTACCCATATTTATCACTCTAGTAAAGAAGTTTGTATGAAGGTTTAAAACTCTAAAACAAAATTTCAGAATTTAGAAATGTCATTTCTTTGTTCAGCTAAAATCCTTAGTTTTTTAAAATAATTGTCTTTGTAGTAAGAACATTTTAATTTTAAATATACATTTAAGATAATATAAATTTCGATCTGTGTGATTACTATGAGACATCTTAATGTGCTTAGAGTAATATGATTCTGAGTGTGTTCACATTCACAGAGTCATCATACCTTTCAGGGCAGAATTTCTCAGGTTCTGGCCAGTATTCGGGATCTCGGTGAAGAACAAAGAGAGATACAACTACCTTTGTATTTTGGGGAATGAACACACCATTGATTTTAGCATCTTTTTTACTGAGTCTGGAAATTCTGGCACCAACTGGATACAATCTCAGAGTTTCACTGATTATCATGTCCAGATATTCTAGTGCTACCAGGCTATTATAAGTGGCAGGTGCCTAGGAAGAGAAAACAGATATTTGATTATTTGAGATCTGTAATTAACTTTCATATCAATACATAAAATATTTCTAAGTTGTTAGAAACTCATTCAATACAGATTAATGAGTGAATTGAACAGTGATATGTTATATTCACAATGTCAAGTGTTTTGATCAGATAAAGGGCCATTGAAATTCAGGGTGAAGTGATTATGGGGAGCATTCAGATAAACTTCTTTTTTAGATCTCAACTCATCAGTTTCTCTTCATACTGCTCTTATTTTCAGTAATAATGAGTTATCTTGTTCAAGATAAATCAGCTATCAAGGACATCATAATTTTTTTTAGAGAGACCATTAGCATACCAAGGAAATTTAATGCATTGTCAACATATCTTTGAAAAATCTATATCAAGCCTTTCTAATGAGAACTCATGGTGTGTAAGACCTATTATTAAGTTTAATATTACTATACGTATGAAGACTAATGCTGTATTCAACAGGGATAATATGAAATTATAGTGAAGTAAGTTTAGTAGGGTCTTTTCCCTTTGAAACTCAAATATGGTAAAATACTCAAAATGGTAAATTAAGGCAAAAGTAGACAATAATTGACTGTAAAATTTATATTCTACTGAAAGTTCCATTCAACTCCATGTAGAGTTGCTGAAACACACTTCTGCTTCTTCTTCATATAGTCTTCAAACAATTCTTTACCTTTCAACATCTCATAGTGTAGAGTTGGCTGAAAAGAATGTCTTAACTGAGAGATTAAGGACTAGTAGATTAGATAGGTTTGTGGATATGTCTTGGAGTTTTGCTTTCCTGATTGTCTTGATTGATGTGGCTGTGTCTATGCAACTGTGGGTAGCATTATTTCATGAGAAGTTTCTATTGGGGTATATGAAAACAGCTATATAATGATAGCTCAGTGTATGGGTCAGACAGTATTTAGCATCCTTCATGGTCCCTGGTGTGCTTATTTGACTTTGAGTAAGTGCCTTTTTAAAAGGAAATGCTATGTGGAATTGAAAGCACTTCTGCCTACAAGTTCTTGTCTTGACTTCCTGCATTTTATTTACTCAATGATAGATTGCCATCAAAAAAATGTAAGCTGAAATCAGGTTTCCTCCACATAGGTTTTTTTGGTCATGGTATTTGCCACAAGAGAGAATGAAGCAATAACAGAAGATGAGTATGAGACCTGATGATGTTTTGTGTGCTTCTCACTGATAACTAGACAGTAACAGATTTCAGATACCTCACACTCCATTGCAGTCAGTTTTGGGTAGAGATGTGAAGACAGCTTATGTGATATGTCGCTATTACTACATGGGACATTGGAGCTAGCATAATATAGAGGTGAAAATCTTATGTTGGAAGCTGTCATAAATTCCATGTCCATATATATTCATGTGATTGGAGAAAGGAGTAATGGGGAGAATAGCTACCCTGCTTAGATAACAAAAAATATAATGGCTGGCTTTTGTATTGTGCTATTGTATCCTGTTCTGTCTCATTGGGTTCTTATCTTTTAGAGACTTGATCTTTCCTGAAAGGAGAGAGAGAGAGAGAGAGAGAGAGAGAGAGAGAGAGAGAGAGAGAGAGAAACAGGGAGAGAAACAGGGAAAGAGAAGGAGAATAAGGGAAGTTGGTGGGGCTGTGAGGTGTGGGTGGAGGAAAAACTGTTAAGAATATGTAAGTTGAGAGAAGAATCTCTTGTCAATCTAAAAACAGAAAAAAGAATATATGGTAGATTATTGTATGTCTTCAGATATTTTCTGCTCCTTGATATCTGAACTAGAGCTTTATTTCATTTCCCTCAGTAGCATCTTCTGAGGCTATTTCTATCTTTTTTAAAAATACAATAAAATGGTTTTAAAAACAGATAAGGTTTCATTGTCCATATCCATGCCAAGCATTCAGAGTGGTAAAGTACCTACCAGGTCACTGAGAGTCTAAAGGGATGTCTCAGTGATGAAGAACATTGTTTTCTCTTTTAAAGGACAGAGATTGGTTTCCCAATACCAATATTGTGGATCACAATTACTGGAAATTTAGTTTGGGGACATCTGTTTTACCATTCTAGTCATCTCACAATCTAGGCATGCACATGATGATAAATATACATTCAGTCAAAAGAGTTATATAAATTAAGTGCAGATTTAAAAGGTGATTGACTGTTAAATGATTATACTTAAAGACTAGATATTTTGTTCATGCTTTTAGAATGTGTCATTTTGTCAAGAAATAATAGATATTAGAGGATCATTAAAAATACAATGATTAATTTTTTCTATTAACACTATTGACTTCCATCTCTCATTCTCTTCTGCACTTAGATTTTCACTATTGATTTCTATAAGAACCAATGTTTATGCTATTTATTATCATTTTCAATATATGTGTGGAAGAAATGTTTCTTGTTGAGGTTTGATCTCTTCTGGTCTTCAGATGCTGTCTACTCACCTTATTGGGCAGAATTGCATCAATTTCGTGCTGGAGTTTCTTCTGGACATCAGGGTGAGTGGCCAGCGCATACATAATAAAGGAAAGAGCATTGCTTGTTGTCTCATAGCCAGCAAAAATAAATGTTATTGATTGGGCCAAAATCTCCAGATCAGAGAGAGCTAAAATAAGATTAGACATAACAGGTATAATGGATAAAGTTGGGAAAATGGCATAGTTGAAACCACTTCTCTCTATAATTTGGAAAAAATATTAATATCATGTGTAGGGCAGTGTTCTATGAGAATAAATAATAAACAGATACTAGGATGAACATAAAAATACTATACATTGTACTTATCAGAGAAATGTGGACACTAATATACGACACTAAGCATAGTGATGAGCAAGATGTCAATGTGCCATACATTGCAAAGCTGCAAAAACAAATTGGAAAGAACTGGGATCTTGAGCTTATCCACAATAAGATGTGCAGCAAAGGCATACTTAAGGTGTGAGTTGTAGGGCAGATCAGCAGCTAGATACCTGCCTACCCCTTATAGTCTGTGTGCCTCTTGGGAGGTCTACTGTAACCAAAGACACAGCTGGACTTTCTCTGTGGTCCACTTCCCCACCTAGGTCAGATCAGAGGCATGATATCTGCCAACATACTAATGCCTTTGATCTTCCCAAGAGGTCCAAAATAAGGGCACAGCCTGCCTGTCTCCCCGGATGTCTGTAGCAACTAGGGGCAGAGCCTGCTTGCCTCGCAGGAGGTTCTCAGTAATCAGGGAAAGAGATGGCCTGTTCTAAAAAAGAGACAAGAAGCCCACTTCAACCAGAGACAATAGTTACAGCCTCCAAGGAGATGGATATCTGGCTTCAACCCAGGCATCAGGGATCTTTCTCCCTCCAAGGAGGCTAGCTCTAGTCACAGACACCCAGGCCAGTTGACATCAGAGATAACCAGATGGACAAGTTCATAAACAACAGAAATGAATACAATTTGGCACCATCACAACCCAGTTTTCCCACCACAGCAAGCCTGGATACATGCTTGAAAAGTAAGATAGTGACTTAAATCTCATCTTGTGAAGATTATAAAGGCCTTTAAGGAGGCCTTTCCTATATTTTCTTTAAGGAAATATAGAAAAACAGACCAAGAGGTTCTCAAAAAAAAGCCCGTAAAAAATAAACAAGTAACCCCCTAAAAGAAATATGGAAAAATACAATGACACATGTGAAGTAATTGAACAAAATAGTCCAAGAACAAAAATGGAAATAGAAACAATTAAGAAAACAAAAAGGGTGGTAACCATGGATATGGGAAAAATTAGGAAATGGATCAGGAGATATAGGTCCAAGCATCACCACCAAAGTACAAGAGATAGAAGAGAGAATTTCCGGCATAGATGTTACCATAGAAAATATTCACATATTGGTCAAATATAACAGTGTAAATGATGCAAACCCAAAACATCCAGGAAATTTAGTACACAATGACAAGATCAAATGTAAGAATAGTAAGAATAGTATTCTTATTGCATGCTGGGGAATCTTCTGGTTATATGCCCAGGAGTGGTATGGCTGGGTCTTCCAGAAGTATCGTGTCCAGTTTTCTGAGGAACCACCAGACTGATGCTCCACTATTTTCATACCAGCCTTATTTATAATAGCCAGAAGCAGGAAAGAACCCAGATGTCCCTCAACGGAAGAATGGATACCAAAATGTGGTATATATACACTAATTTTTAACTTCTGAATCTAATGTTTTTTAAAGAACATTCTAGAAGTCCCTGGAAAGGGCAAATTCACCAAACACAGAGAACACACATGATACAAATAATGAATGAAGAGATGAATTTGCAAATATGCAAAATATGTGAGGAAAACAGTAGATATGGTAGAAGCAAACAAGTCAGAAAGAAATATTGTTTATAACCTGAACACTAATTTCAAGTATGGAATAAGTGATAAATTATGGCAATCATGATTTTATAGCCATTGTAGTACTAAAGTATAAAAAAATAATAATAAAAACAAAATTAAAACTGAACCCAAAAATCCCATACCATTGAAATATTGAAGCAGGTTGCATTGGATAAAATAATGAAGATGAAATTTAACACTTACAGTGATTTCTTTCATCCTAAGTATACTAGATCATCATGAAAGAAAAAGGAACATTTCCAGGTCTCTTACACTGGCAAATACTAATGACATGCAAAGCATTGTACCTCCTGATTGGATGCCATGGAAGCAGATTTCCAGGATGAATTTCTAATTCAGTGGTTCTGCATGAGGCTGAGAAACAGCATTGGCTGATGTAGGAAATGCATACATCATAAATGAATTTTGGCCTAAGAAATCATGCTTACAAATGGCTTTAAGATTATTTTAAGTATAATTCTATTTAAGTATGACTTTCCCTCTTACACTTCCTATGTCACATCCACACTTACTTGCAAATCCATGGCCTCCAATTCCTTGAGCATCATTGTAACATATACACAAATGAATAATCATAAAGTTATTACCTAAGGATTTCTCTCAGTGTTATCTGCATATAGTTGTTTCTAGGGCTGATATCTAGATATTGGATAGCTATTGAGGGGGATCATTCATGGAGATGTCTCATTATCCCTGTAGCTTGTTATCTACGGATGAGTCCCCCTGAGATTTCCCTCCTTTATTAGGTATATTAACCTACTTTTTTTGTTTTTTGTTTTTTGTTTTTTGAGACAGCGTTTCTCTGTATAGCCCTGGCTATACTGGAACTCACTCTGTAGACCAGGCTGGCCCCAAACTCAGAAATCCTCCTGCCTCTGCCTCCCAGAGTACTGGGATTACAGGCATGTGCCACACCGCCCGGTTAACCTAATTTTTTTTAACTAATCAGGTATTCATTAGGTAGCTAGGATTTGGGATTTCATGCAGGTAGATTCTGTGTCATAAATAGAAGGCACAGTAGTCTTCAGAATATGAGCATTCTATACTGTGTTTATAGAAAGTTCTGTAGGTTGCTGTATATAACACCACATGTCAGTGTTTTTCAAAAAATTTGATAGACTGTCTTATATACTTGAATACCCGTATATATGTTATGAACCAGCCCCTTCTTCTGTGTATATCTTTTAGATGCTAATGTATTCTTAGTTACCTGTATGGGAATCATCGTCAGTTTTGGAATTTTGGCAGTTCAACATCAGCTGAAGAAAATCTACTGGGTTCTGAAATCAGACAGAAATATCAAACGCAGATATGTGTTTTGGGAGCTTAAAATGGAAATTTAACAAAGAACTTAAACACTATTATGAGGCTATAAATTATTTAATGTTAGAATATAGCTATTGTTGCCTGAATCACTAGTAAAACAAAATGGTCATCATTACATTTTGGAAAACAAGATGTGTACTTCTAATATCATGCTGCCATGCCCAACACCTTTTTTTTCTCCTGGCTTTCTCTGATTCTGCACATATGTAGTTGTTGAGCACAAGCCTTTGAATGGACGATTATAGTTCCTTCTCCTGTCATAGACACATGGTTAGAAAGAAATTCTGCACACAGAATATGTCAATTTGTCATTTGCTTGACACATTCTGAACCCACATCCCATAATTATTGATGGCTATTTGTGGCTCTAACTCCTGGGTTTTATATGATTACCTGAAATACTCCAAACACCAGAATACTAGAAAAACACTGGTGACATCTCAGGCACAATACTGACTCCCAGACATCCTTACGCTAAGTTTTTTCTGCCAATATCCCGCATCCTGAGTATAGGCTGCATTGAGCAATAGTTGGTTATACAATTTGCAATCTCTATGGTCAAACATAACTACCCAAGTTCTCGGCTAGCCACACCTCAAACTGAATAGACCAAATTCATCAAATATCTCAATAGGGTCTTCTCTGGGGAATGTGTGACTTTTGACATCATTGCCTTTGAATTGAAATATTTTTTTTTCATATATTACCTCTTGCGTATTTTCAAGCCGACATTTTTTGGCTTTCTCTACAAATTTTTTAAAAAATGTTATAACATCATTTGGAAAAATGGAGATATTTAGTTTGTCATATATTCTGTAGAGAAATGGAAAGAGGGCTATAAAAAAGAAAAAAATATGATGAAAACACAAATTTAAATTTTTTGTCAGTCATTTTATTTAATAATGGTAAAATGCAATGATTAGGTAAAATCAAACAACAGGAAATATTGTGGTAGAAATGAATGTTATTATTTTATATATATTCTATTATACTGAAAAGTAATTGAATTTTAAATAAAACACAGAGTTGCTAAGAAGAAATTAGTTTCAGAAAGATTCATAGTAGAGTTTCATAAAATGTTTAACAGACAATTTATATCAACATTTCACATGAGTTTCCAAAATATAGAAAATTTGTTAAAAGTGAAAAATTGTATCTGGAAGCATCTCCTGCCCTGTTTCTAAAATCAGAAAACTTTTTGGAAAGAAATCCTGTATAGAAACATGGCTTAAAAGTTTGATAAGTTAACTTATCAGTAAAACATTTATCACCTGAATGCAGAATCACGAAATGAATCTTGTTATATAATAACATGCATGCTATCAAATCAGGCATGTAACAGAATAAAATTAAATTACACAAATAAACAGAGATGGAGTATTATGAAAAATTTCAGGAAATGTAAACATTTTTCCTAATTAATGTTTTCAGATAATAAGTAATAGCTTAGAATTTCCTAAACTTTATGAAAATTGTCAATAGATACTAAGAAGTAACCAAAAATTGAGGGTTGAAATATTTCTTATTACTTTCAAGAAAAGGACAATGGAATCTTGCTCACTCTATCATCACTTCTATTCAGCTATTAGAATCATAAAACAAAGGTTCCTATGTTTTTATGGTACATTATGTATACAAAAAAATGAACAAAATTAAATTGTCATGTGTTCTGAAGTTTGAGGCCAAGAAAAAATAGTTTGAGAAACGATGTGAATATTATACATAACCTGTTTAAAAATTAAGAAATAATTGCTGTATTGGTGAAGAACTACACACTCTTATACATGCTAGATAAATATGCTATCATGAAGCTCCAAACCTCCCTGGGTTTGAGGAAGAATATTGATAGTAGTTTAGAGAGGTCAAAGACTGTAATATTCCTGCCTCTATTGCACTACTTCTGGGGTGAAAAATATTCCCCAATACACTTAACACAATATTATTCCTTTACTTATGCATATTCATATCTAATACAACAAACAAGGTCAATAAAAATATTTTTAGCAAGAAAACCATACTGAGAAAATCCTCAAAGTGATCTACTCTGTTCTACATCTTCTAGTTCACTGTAATTCATTATTCATAGAGGCCTGTAGCCATCTGGTTCAACCCAGAAATACCAGCTATAGATACAGTCAAAAAGCCATCGTGGACTATTAGGCCAGGCAAAACCAGGTACAAACAGATGGCTAACACTCAAGAAATCTAGGATAATATGGTACCACTAGAACTCACCTATTCTACTACAGCAAGCTTTGGATATCCTAACGCACATCAACAGCGAAAAAACAACCTTAAATCAAATCTTATGATGATGATAAGAGCCTATAAAAAGCAAATAAATGAACCCCATAAAGATGTACAGGAACATAAAACTGGTGGAAGAAATGCATAAAGCTGTCTAAAGCCTGAGAAATGGAAGTAAAAGCAATGGATAAAACACAAACTGAGGCAATCTTGGAGAGAGAAAATCTAGGAAGACAACAGGGACACAGAAACAAACATCACCAACAGAATACAAGAGATGGAAGTGACACATTCAGTCATAGAAGATACGGTAGAAGAAATACCAGTCAAAGAAATTGTTAAATCTTAAAAAAAATTACTGACACCAAACTTTCAGGAAATCTCTAATATTATGAAAAGAGAAACCTAAGAATAATAGCAATAGAAGAAGACATTTTGTATCTCAAAACACTACAAAATATCTTCAACAAAAATCACACAAGAAAATTTCCCTAACTTAAAGACAGGGATGGTTATAAAGATACAAGAAGCTTAAAGAACACAAAATAAATTGGACTAGAAAAGAAAATTCCTCATTCCACATAATAATGTAAACATTAAATATACAGAACAAAAAGAAAGAATATTGATTCCTGCAAGGCATAAAGGACCAAAAAAATATAAAGGCAGAATAACACATGACAGCTTAACAATGATTCTAAAAGCCAGAAGGGCCTGGACAGATAACAAGGACACCCCAAGAGAAGATCAATGTCAGCTCAGATTACTATAGTCAGCAAAACAATCAATCACCATAGATGGAGAAACCAATATATTCCACAGCAAAATCAAAATTAAACAATATCTTTCCAGTAATCTATCCACACAGAAGATATTAGGAGGAAAATTCCAACCAGATAAGGCTAGCTACACCCAAGAAAACACAAATATTAATAATTTCACACCAGCAAAACTAAAAGAGACTAATTTTTCTACAGACACACACACACTCATAAACACAAATACTATCAACATAAAAATACCAGAAACTAACAATAATTGGTTATTAATATCTTTCAATATCAATGGAATCAATTCACCAATAAAAAGTCAGAGGCTTACAGAGCTGTTGTATAAATAGGATCCACCATTCTGCTGCATACAAGAAACATATCTTGGCAAAACCGATAGACACTAACTGAATAAGTGACTGGAAAAAATATTTCCAAGCAAGCAAACCCACAAAACCAGATGTAGTAGCTATTCTAATAGCTAATAAAATAGACTTTCTCTCAAAATTAATAAAAAGAGGCAGGGAATGTCACTTCATACTTGTCAAAGGAAATATCCACTAGGAGGATGTCTCAATTCTATCTGTGTGCTGAATACAAGTAATGCTCCTAAAAGAAACATTACTGAAGCTTAAATCACACATTGAACCTCACACATTAGTAGTGAAAGGCATCTATATCCCACTCTCATCAATGGACAGTTCATCAAAACAGAAGCTATATTGAAACACAGTGACTATATCAGATAGTATAAGTCAAAGGGACCTAACAGATATCTATATAACATTTCTCCCAAACACAAAATAATATAATTTCTTCTCAGCACCTCAAGAAATCTTCTCCAAAACTGAGCATGTATTCAGTAAAAATGAACCCTAGTCAGATACAAGAAGACTAAAGTAATTCTTTGTGTATCATCTGATGACTATGAATTAAACATGGACTTCATCAACAACAGAAAGCCTACAAACTCATGGCAACTGAAGAACTCTCCCCTCAATGACCACTGTGTCAAAGAAGTAATAAATCCAATGCTTTCTAGAATTCAATGGAAATGAAGGCACAACATACCCAAATAATGAAAGCAGTGATAAGAGAGATGTCATAGCACTACATGATTTCAAGAAGAAATATGTGAGATTGCATACCAGAAATTAACAGTACACCTGAAAGTTCTAAAACAAAAATAATGAAACACACTCAAGAGGAGTAGAAGGCAGGAAGTAGTATCCAAATTTACAAAATTAGAAATGAAAAGGGGGATATAACAACAGAAACTGAGGAAATTCAAAAGATCATCAGATCCTACTACAAAGGCCTATACTCAAAACAACTGGAGAATCTAGAGGAAATGGACAATTTCCTAGACAGATACCAAATACCAAAATTAAATCAGCATCAAGTAGATCAGCTAAACAGTCCCATAACCCCTAAAGAAATAGAAGGGGTTATAGAAAGCCTCCTAACCAAAAAAAGTACAGGACCAGATGGTTTTGTGCAGAATTCTACCAGACCTTCAAAGAAGACTTAACACCAATACTCTTCAAACTATTCCACAAAATAGAGACAGAAGGGACACTGCCCAACACGTTCTTTGAAACCACAATTACACTGATACCTAAACCACAAAAAGATCCAACAAAGAAAGAGTACTACAGGCCGATTTCTCTTATGAATATTGATGCAAAAATACTAAATAAAATTCTTGCCAACTGAATCCAAGAGCATATCAAAACGATCATTCACCATGATCAAGTACGCTTCATTCCACGGATGCAGGGATGGTTCAATATATGGAAATCCATCAATGTAATCCACTACATAAACAAACTAAAAGAAAAAACCACATGGTCATCTCATTAGATGCTGAAAAAGCATTTGACAAAGAAACAAACAAAATGAGAGCAGGTCGGCAGGAGGTCTGTGCACTACAGCTCAGAGACTGTCTCTGACCACTGGGGACTGGTTCACAGGCTTGCATCCAGGCCACCATCTTCCCTCCATTCACTGCGAACTGCTGGTGGCTGGGTTCAGGTGCGTGGACAGAGACCTAGCCTAGCAACGACCACCCAGTCAGGCCCTTGCTTGCACCCGGAGCCAGAGCAGGTTGGAGGGAGGTCTGTGCACCTACAGCACAGAGGCTGTCT
The DNA here is from genome assembly GCA_964023405.1 of Apodemus agrarius. Classification (NCBI taxonomy): domain Eukaryota; kingdom Metazoa; phylum Chordata; class Mammalia; order Rodentia; family Muridae; genus Apodemus; species Apodemus agrarius. The sequence continues at coordinate 30,408,752 of OZ030028.1, forward strand.
CTGTCCGCTGGGGACCGGCTAGCAGGCTTGCAGCCAGGCCGCCATCTTCCCTCCAGTCACTGCGAACTGCCTGACGGTGGCTGGGTTTAGGTGCATGGACAGAGACCTAGCCTAACATCTACTACCCCTCAGGCTCTTGCTTGCGCCCAGAGACAGAGCAGGTCGGCGGGAGGTCTATGCACCAACAGCTCGGCAGTACACTCAGAGCCAGATCAGCTCAGCAGGCAGTCTGCGCCAACCCGTGTGTGCACACCAACCTGCTAGTGGGTCGGTGCCTGGAGTACAGCCAGAGGCCAACATCTTGCCTCAGGACACCACAGACAGCTAACAAGACAGAGCCATGTGGATTGAGAGCACCACCATCTAGGTTCTAGCAGCCCAACCAGGAAACCTCCGGTCCTGCAGGGAATCCCGCTGTTAGAGCCCTGAGATCTGCCACCATCTTGGAGCTGGTGGCCTGAACAGGTCACCATAGAGAACCAACAGAGGAGCCCAGGTCACCATAAAGATCTAACAGACAAGCCCAGGTCAGTGGAGAAAAAAAAAAAAAAAAAGATCTGATTCTTAAGAGCCGGCGACTAGGCAGGACAGGAGAAGACCACTGGAGGCCAATTGCAGGTCCAGCAGTGAGCCTGGGGAAGACTTGGATCCGGCCCAGCAGAGCTGAGGAGGTAATTCAGAGCCCAGTAACTGAAACCTCCCGGTCTCCACCTCGGAAGCTCAGATGCCCTCTACAACAGCAGTGCCAAATGCCAGGCTCACAGGAGCTTCAAACACTAACCAGTAACAACAAGGCCAGCTAACTCCAGAGATAAACAGATGGCAAAAGGCAAACGTAGGAACGTTACTAACAGAAATCAAGGCAATATGGCAGCATCTGAATCCCATTTGCCAACCACAGCAAGTCTTGGATAACCTAACACACTAGAAAAACAAGAGATGGATTTAAAAGCACTGGTCATGATGCGGCTAGAGGAACACAAAAAAGACAAACAAATCTCTTAACGAAATGCAGGGGAACATCAATAGGTTAGAAGCCCTTACAATGCAAACACAAAAATCATTTAAAGAATTCCAGGAGAATATGGACCAACAGACAGAAGCCAATAAAGAGGAAATGAGAAAATCATTTAAAGAAATGCAGGAGAAATTGAATAAACAGGTAGAAGTCATGAAAGAGGAAACACAAAAATATCTTAAAGAATTGCAAGAAAACACAAACAAATGAAGGAACTGAGCAAAACCATCCAAGATCTGAACACAGAGGTAGAAACAACTAAGAAATCACAAAAGGAGACAATTTTGGTGATAGAAAACCTTGGGAAGAAATCAGGGGTCATAGATGCAAATATCAACAACAGAATACAAGGGATAGAGGTAAGAATCCCAGATGCTGAAGATACCATAGTATCCATTGAGTCCACAGTCAAAGAAAATGCAAAATGCAAAAGGCTTGTAACCCAAAACATCCAAGAAATCCAGGACACAATGAGAAGACCAAACCCAAGGATTATAGGGATAGATGAGAGTGAAGATCTACAATTTAAAGGGCCAGCAAATATCTTAAACAAAATTATGGAAGAAAACTTCCCTAACCTAAGGAGATTGATGCTCATGAATATACAAGAAGCCTACAGAACTCCAAACAGACTGGACCAGAACAGAAATACTTTCCATCACATAATAATCAAAACCCCAAACGTACTAAACAAAGAAAGAATATTAAAGTCAGTAAGAGAAAAAGGCCAAGTAACATATAAAGGAAGACTTATCAGAATCACTCCAGACTTCTCTCCAGAGACCATGAAAGCTAGAAGATCCTGGGCGGATCTCATGCAGACCCTAAGAGAACACAAATGTCAGCCAAGACTACTATACCCAGCAAAACTCTCAATCAACATAGATGGAGAAATCAAAATATTCCATGACAGGATCAAATTTACACAATATCTTTCCACTAACCCAGCTCTACAAAGGATAATAGGAGGAAAACTCCAATACAAGGAGGGAAACTGCACCCAACAAAAAGCAAGATAGTAACCTCCTTTCATCAAATTCAAAAGAAGATAACCACTCAAAAACAAAAATAACATCAAAAATGACAGGAAGAAATAATCACTATTCCTTAATATCTCTTCACATCAATGGACTCAATTCCCCAATAAAAAGACATATACTAACAGACTGGATACAGAAAAAGGACCCTACATTTTGCTGCATACAGGAAACACACCTCAGAGTCAAAGATCAACACTACCTTAGAGTAAAAGGCTGGAAGAAAATTTTGCAAGCAAATGGTCACAGGAAGCGAGCTGGAACAGCCATTCTAATATCAGATAAAGTTGACTTTCAACCCAAAGTCATCAAAAGAGACACAGAAGGTATCTTGCTAGTCAAAGTAAGAATCCACCAAGAAGAATTCTAAACATCTATGCTCCAAATGCAAGGACATCCTCATTCGTAAAATAAACTTTACTAAAGCTCAAAGCACACATTGCATCTAATACAATAATTGTGGGAGACCTCAACACTCCACTGTCCTCAATGGACTGATCAGGAAAACAGAAAATAAACAGGGACACAGGGAAACTCCTTGACACTTTGGACCAAAAGGATTTAACAGATATGTATGTAGAACATTTCATCCTAAAGCAAAAGCCTATACCTTTTTCTCAGCACCTCATGGTACCTTCTCCAAAATCGACCATGTAATTGGTCACAAGACAGACCTCAACAAATATAAAAAGATCAAACTAAGACAGCTGCAGTGTACTTAGATATAATAAATAAATAAATCTTTAAAAGAAAATGCAAATAAGGAATGCAAAATGCCACGCCATTAAAGCTGAGGGCAGCACCTATGGAACAGTGGATCAGGGAGTAGACCGATACTGGTTCTAGCCCCTATATTGCCACGATAATTGGACAAGCTATATCTAAAGGTTTTAGATCTCAAAATCCATGGTGCTTTAACTCTGGAAGATATAGTAAAAAGAGTTAATGTTCTCAGGTCTCAAACTGTCCTGTGCTGTGGGAAACATGGTCATCTGAAACAAAACTGTGAACAAGGCATCTCTAAGGGCAATGGATTTCCTGAGTATAAACCAGGAAGAAGGCCTAGGCATCCAGGAGTGAGCAGGCAGTGTGACAAGGGTTGCCACTAAACCAATGAGTGCAGGTCCAAGAGAGATAGCCAAGGCAATTTTGTACAGTTGGGAAATGGGACAGAGGTGCCTGTCTTGAGTCTTCACAGCAAAAAGTACAAACCAGTGGACTGTTATCAGCAAGGAATAAGGAGCAGGCTGAAAAACCCCAACTAAGAATTGCAGATCTAACACAAGCTACTGTAGGCAGTGCTGCTCTAGACTTGACCATAGAGGAACATCTACATTATCCCCCACAATCCAATATTCTAAAATCTCTACTGCAGGTTATGTTTCTTTGCTCTCAGAGACAGCAAAGGATCAACATGGAGTAAGAGTGTTGTTCAATAGCAAGAAAAACAACAGAAAATCCTCATACACATGGAAGCTGAACAATATTCTACTCAATGATACCTTAGTCAAGGAAGAAATAAAGAAATCAAAGACTTTTTAGAATTTAATGAAAATGAAGGCACAACATACCCAAATCTATGGGACACAATTAAAGCAGTGCTAAGAGGAAAACTCATTGCCCTGAGTGTCTCCAAAAAGAAACAGGATAGAGCATATACTAGCAACTTAATGGCACACCTGAAAGCTCTGGAACAAAAAGAAGCTATTTCACACAGGAGGAGTAAAAGACAGGAAATCACCAAACTCAGGACTGAAATCAATCAAGTTGAAACAAAGAAAACCATAAAAGGAATCAGCAAAACCAGGAGCTGGTTCTTTGAGAAAATCAACAAGATAGATAAACCCCTAGCCAGACTTACCAAAGGGCACAGAGGCAGTATTCAAATTAACAAAATAAGAAATGAAAAGGGAGATATAACAACAGAAACTGAGGAAATTAAAAAAAATCATCAGATCCTACTACAAAAGCCTATACTCAACACAACTGGAGAATCTGGAGGAAATGGACAATTTCCTAGACAGATACCAAATACCAAAATTAAATCAGGATCAAATAGATCCTCTAAACAGACCCATAACCTCCAAAGAAATAGAAGGAGTCATAGAAAGACTTCCAACCAAAAAAAGCACAGGACCAGATGGTTTTAGTGCAGAATTCTATCAGACCTTCAAAGCAGACCTAATACCAATACTCGTCAAACTATTCCACAGAATAGAAACAGAAGGAACACTACCCAACTCGTCCTACGAAGCCACAATTACCCTAATACCAAAACCACACAAAGATCCAACTAAGAAATAGAACTTCAGACCAATCTCCCTTATGAACATCTCTGCAAACATACTCAATAAAATTTTTGCCAACCGAATCCAAGAACACATCAAAATGATCATTCACCATGATCAAGTTAGCTTCATCCCAGAGATGCAGGGATAGTTCAATATACGGAAATCCATCAATGTAATCCACTACATAAACAAACTCAAAGAAAAAATCCACATGATCATCTCATTGAATGCTGAAAAAGCATTTGACAAAATTCACCATCATTTCCTGTTAAAGGTCTTGGAAAGAACAGGAATTCATGGCCCTTACCTAAACATAGTAAAAGCAATCTACAGCAGACTGGTAGCCAACATCAAAGTAAATGGAGAGAAACTTGAAGCAATCCCACTAAAATCAGGGACTAGACAAGGCTGCCCCCTCTCACCATATCTCTTCAATATAGTACTTGCGGTACTAGCTAGAGCAATTCGTCAACATAAGGAAATCAAAGGGATACAAATTGGAAAGGACGAAGTCAAACTATCACTATTCACAGATGATATGATAGTATACTTAAGTGACCCAAAAAACTCCACCAGAGAACTCCTACAACTGATAAACAACTTCAGCAAAGTGGCTGGTTATACAATCAACTCAAGGAAATCAATAGCCTTCCCATACTCAAAGGATAAACAGGCTGAGAAAGAAATTAGGGAAACGACACCCTTCACAATAGCCACAAACAATATAAAATATCTTCGTGTGACTCTAACCAAACAAGTGAAAGATTTATATGACAAAAACTTCAGGTCTCTGAAGAAGGAAATTGAAGAAGACCTCAGAAACTGGAAATATCTTCCATGCTCATGGGTTAGCAGGATTAGTATAGTTAAAATGGCAATCTTGCAAAAAGCAATATACAGATTCAATGCAATAACCATTAAAATTCCAACTCAGTTCTTCATAGAGTTAGAAAGATCAATTCTCAAATTCATCTGGAATAACAAAAAAACCCAGGATAGCTAAAACTATCAACAGTAAAAGAACTTCTGGGGGAATCATTATCCCGGACTTCAAGCAATACTACAGAGCAGTAGTGTTAAAAACTGCATGGTGTTGGTACAGTGACAGGGAGGTGGATCAATGGAATAAAATTGAAGACCCAGAAGTAAACCCACACATCTATGGCCAATCCACATACCAAATAATGTCCAACAAGAAGGAAGGAGTTGACCCTGGTTCTGGAAAGGCTCAAAGCATTAGTGTAAGGGAATACCAGAACAGGGAAGTGGGAATGGGTTGATGAGGTTGTAGGGGGAGGGAAAAGGGCATGTGGGACCTTTGGGGGGCGGGGAACCAGAAAAAGGGAAATGAAATGTAAATATAGAATATATCCAATAAAAAAGAAACAAGCAGAACAATACAAAGAATCAATAAAATCAAGAGCCAGTTCTTTGAGAAGAAAGAATCTCTTAGCTAAACTTAGTAAAAGGCAGAAAGACAGTATTCATATTAAGAAAATCACTAATGAAATGTAAGACATAACAGCAAGCATGGTAAATTTAAAAAAATGTCTTATTTAAAAAGTCTGTATTACACAATATAGGAAAATGTAAACAAAATGGATTATTTACTAAATAAATACTGCTTACCAAAGTTAAATAAAGATCAGCTAAACTATCTAAATAATATTATAAGACCTGTGGAATAGAAGCTGTCATGAAAAGTCTCTCAATCAAAAAAGCCCTGGAACAGATGACTTTAGTACAGTATTTACCAGACTTTCAAAGAAGAGCTAATGAAAGACTCCACAAACTATTCCATAAAATATAGAAAAGGAATATTGTCAATTCACCTTTGTGGACACAGTCACCCTGATATCCCCACCACACAAAGTGGCAACAAATAAGGAGAATCTCAGACCAAATTTTTCAACAAACATTGGTGCAAAAACACTCAAGAAAATATCCACAAACATAATTCAAAGATATATCATCCACCAGGATGCTTTATCCTAGTGATGCAGAGGTAGCTCAGTACATAGAACCTGCCAACATAATCCACCATATAAACAAGTGTAGAGAAAATATATGATGATGATCATCTCAATAGATGGTGAAGAAACATTTGTCAAAACCCAGTACCCACAATGAATTCATGAAAATTTTAGGCAAATGGTGGGAACTGGAAAATATCATCCTAAGTGAGGTAAAGCAAACACAAAAAAATAAGCATGGAATGCAATCATTGATAAGTGGATATTAATTAGCCCAGAAGCTCTGAGTACTCAAGACACATAGCTTATCCAATGACTCCCAAGAAGAAGGAAGGAGAGGGCCCTGGTCCTGGAAATGCTTGATCCAGCATTTTAGGGGAGTACCAGGACAGAGAAATGGGAGGGTGTGATTTAGGAATGGTCAGAGGGCAGAGGGCTTATGGGACATATGGTGAGGGGGGAACCAGGAACGGGGAAAGCATTTGGAATGTAAACAAAGAATATAGAAAATAAAAAAAAATAGTCTTGGGTAGATCATGGATTAAAGGCACATACCTAAACATAATAAAGACAATATACAGCTAGCCAAAAGCTAACATCAAATTAAATGGAGAGAAACTGAAAGCAATTCCACTAAATCAGGGAAAAGGAAAGGCTGTTCACTTTCTCCATATATTTTCAATATAGTACTTGAATTCCTAGATACAGCAATAGGGTAATTTAATAATTTAAGAGATCCATTGTATTGTCATTTATCTTGAGCAATTTCACATTTATATCATATCAAAGGTCAATACAGGAAATCAGCCCAATTTCTCAATTTTTAAACAATATGTAATTCCTAATTTTTGAAAAATCTTGGATATCTCTTCTTTCTTAGTAACATAAATTTTCCTAGTGTATAGGATATCTGAGACTAATTTTTCTCAGACATGTATCTATTTTGCATAATATAGGTGTATAACCTTATCCTCTCTTTTTCTCTGTTTCTCTTAAACCATAATGCCCAAATTTTCCTCACATTATTTTTGCAGTTTCATATGTTTCTCAAATTCTTTTTGCTTCTCCATTCACCACTTAGCAACACTGTGTTAACTAGTTAGTCCCATCATGGCTTATTTCCTTTCTCTTTCCTCTCTATTTCTTTTTCTACCTACAGTAGCTAATACATCATTATAAAGAGAACTTATACTTTTTTTCTCCAACTCATAGTTGGAATTTAAAGGACTAATGAGCAGTTTTCAATCGACCACTACTCTATTGTCATAGAATGCTTACTGACTGATAGAAAATTAATTCTTCAAAGACAGATCTTCTCCCAGAGCATCACTAGAGTGAAAGCATGGTGCACTGGACTCATACCTAGCAGAAGAATACATCATCCTATGCTTTCCTGGACAGTGAGAAAAAGTAAAATGAAGGGAGTAAATGACATGAACTAACAAAAATAATCTACATCCTTGGCTTTCCTGAACAGTGAGAAAATTCCAAATGAAGGGAGAAAATGATATGAATTAACAAAAATAATAGCAAAATCTAAATATTTATATAACCACACTTTGGCATTGCTCAGTTCTAAAGCAAACTTTATCAATTCTCCATCAATATTACAATACCACAAATGAATAAAATGTACAAAATACAAGATAAACAATCAAAGTGATTAAAAATATGTTCAGGGAATTCATAGAACATGAGCCAATCTTCTGATTTAATCCCAAAAGAATACTAAAAGCTGAAAGAAATAAACATATTGAATTAGAATATTAACGTGGAATTTGATAAAGTGATATAAAGAAGAAAAACAAAGTCAAATAACAACTGAAAAAAATCATCAAGTTAAACACACAGTTCAGCAGAAAGTCTCAGAATTAGAGTGGATCATATAGAAGACAGAATTTCAGAGCATGAAGGCAAATCAGAGTTAATGGACTATTCAGTCATGAGTGTTGATAAATTTGCTAAACTGTTCAATGGAACATGTAAGTTTTGGGGGAATAAATAATTCAATGAGTTTCAGCATAGAACTTTGTTATAATTCCATGTCAAATGGAGAGAAAATTTTCTCATATTCTCAATAAAATTACAAAAGTTCCCAAACTGAAGGAAAGAATTGTCCATTCAAATTAATAATTGCCAAGTGTACTCACATACTTATAAAATGGATGAAGAATACCACAGAGAAGACCAGAGAAGAAACTTCCCATTTAAAATTAAAGGTAAAGCAGCGAATACACAAAATAAAAAAAGTGTACTGGAAGGTACAAGAATATTGACTAACTCATAAAAAAAGAGAAGTTCATCAGTGTGACTTCTGTCTTTTCAACAGAAAACAAGAAAGCCAGGTGATCGTTAAAAGATATATTTCATTTTTAAAGCATATGTTCTGTTAAAGTATTAATATTTCAAAACCTTATTGATTACAATTAAAGGAGAAGCAAAAACTGTATGTTATGTCAGCCTAGTGAATTGCCTAAAGAATCAATTACTATGAAGTCTGCATGTATTACATAATGGAAAGAAGAATTTGGACTGAAGAAAAACGTAATTGCAGCCAATAGTGAGAGGGGAAGAGTTTTAAAACTGCTAAGGCCATTGTTAAAAAAGAGGACCAAACAAGGCCAAAGTGCCATTAAGTAGAATCATAAGAACCAGTGCATGCCTTTCAATAAGAATCTGAAAATAAATAGTTTCAATTCCTTGAGCAATGAACACAGATTAAGCCTGATTGTAGTGATGCATCTTTTAACCTCAGCAGTCATGAACCACAGGCAGGCAGATGATTATGAGTTTCATCCAATCTGGTCAACATAGCCAGTTACAGATCAGCCATGATCATGAGTTTGTCTATAAACAAACAAACAAACAAACAGACAAACAAACAAACAATACACACACTAGCAGATTGTATTAGCAATCATAATTTGTTTTGTGATTCCGAGAAATATATCCAACTGTCAAATATCAACATAGGAAATGATCATGCATTACTATTCTGATACACCAAAACTAATCACAAGCATATAGACCACTTTATGCATTTAAGGGAACTATGATCCATACTACATTGCAACTCTAAATGTAAACGTTTATATATGTGAACTTAATTTCATAAAGAAAATGCTAGATATAGTGTCACAGAATAACCTCTGCCACAAAATAGTGAGTTCTGCACTTATTCCTAAAATTAATATACTATCCACAAAAATTACAAACATTGAAAGTAGATGATATTTATTTAAGTTTCTTTCAAGATATAGTGAAATGATTAATATATGTAAATGTATGAATAAAAATCATGGCATTGGTGGCTCAAAAACAGAAATCACATAGTCATGTAATAAAATTATCTAAAAAGAGCAAAGTATGTAGCAATGTTGGATAACCACATGGAAGATGAAAGTACAAAGGGGAATAATACAGATCATAGAGTGGTGAAAGACTGAATGGGGGAGAATTAACTGTGTATTGATATGCTGTGAAATATATTGCACTTTGCATGCTATTTACAATAAGAGTAATATCTTAATAGTTGAAAAATAGACTACATACCCATAGAGAAAACTAATGGATTGAAAATGTTATGATGATGAAGCTTCTTGACATTAATCAAAAAAGGATCCTGAGCATTGTTGAGGGAATCCACCTTCACTCCAAATGAGGTGTTAATGATCACATCCAAGCTGTAGACAGCAAAAATGCTAAGAAATACAAGGGGTTTGATATGAGACCAACACAGCTCCTGAGCTCTGGGGCAATTTGTCCTCAGTAAGATTAATGCAGCCTGAGATTACTATTGTGGTATCTTCAAAATTCAACGTGATTTTACTACCCACATAATTTCCCGAAAGTCATCCCTCTTCAATTTAATTAAATAGAGGTAGAAAAGACTTCTCTTTTAATGATATATGTCTAAGATGCTCAGCAAAGCATGAATTTTAGATTGTCCAAAGTTATAGACTGTAATACTCGTGACAAACTAATCATCTCTGATGAGCCTCATATATTCTCCTCTCACATTTCTTAGTATTGACAGTTTTATCTTACCTAAATTTTCATCTTTCTTTCTAAACTATATAATTTGTCTTCTAAAATAAGAGACAAAACCAGCTAATCTAATTTTGTTTCATGTACACAAGAGGGAGATTCTCCAATGTTAATCTGGGAGGTGTTTCTTAATACATGGTTCACAGCAGAATATCATCATACTTCTTCCTTTTTCTGTGTCTGGAATAATTTGGAGCACTTGAAAAGTAGAGGAGGTCTGCAGAATTGGCAGACCACCCAGCCAGTACATGCATCACTACTCACTCTCTCACAGCAATGGGCTTGCCTTTCTCTACTTCCAGACTCATATTTTTCACCAGCACATCTCCATAGTGTTGGATGATGGGAAACATCTAAATACAAATTACAATACAATGTTTTGGAAAATTTCAACATCTGAGTTTCCCAACTAATAAGACTTTTGAAATTATGAAATTAGTCACATTTTAACAGAGATGTAAGAGCAACCTCCGCTGAAACAAATAAAAACCAAACAGAGGAAGAACCATAAAAATAACAACATCAACATAGAAAATGAAGACCATTCTTAGCAATGTAATGCACAAAGGAACATGACTTTGAAGAATATATTACTTCTCCCTGTCCTCAGAATTGATCCCACGTATAACAAAACAACTTTTATTTTCTTACCTCCTTCAGTTTTCCACTGGTGAAGGTTGGAGACAGCAATGATCGAATTCTTTTCCATTCTTCATTCTTACGTCTTGAGACACTCTTTTCCATTATTCCAGCAGGACCAAGAGACTACAATATTAAGAAAAATAGAGTTTTGCCTTTCATTGTATTTGTTATCTGGCAGTTGTAAAATATATATAAAATAGACAATATTCCTTATCATTGTTAGTAAACCTCTTCTAGATGACATAATTTTTGTATGTCTCTCAATTAAATGCCTCAAACTGAGACTGGACCAGTATCTTAGTGGTTAAGAACACTTGCTCTTCTTGCAGAGGACCCTGGTTCAATACTTAGTACACACATTTGGTGGTTCACAACTACCAGTAATTCCAGTTCTTGTTATCTGAAGCCCTCATTTGGTCTCTGTGACCACTTGCATAAATGCCATGTACATACATACACTCAAGCACACACATGTGATGAATTAATTAAATATGTAGAATACCTCAAAGTACAAAAAGTATACATAGGGTTATCTGATATTTTATTAACTTGTTCTACTACAATCTTCACATCAGTATAATTTACTCACATTGAAAAGATCCTTTTATAATGAATAGAAGAGGATTGATATATAGTTTCTATGTCAGGATAGAAATAAAAAGATTGGCTTCTTGGTTAGGGTTTTATTGTTGTAATTTCTGTGATAAAGAACATGGGCAAAAGCCACTTGTTTTGAGAGGGTTTATTTAAGCTTACAATTTCAGATCACATCCCATCAATGTGAGAAGTCAAAGTAGGGACTCAAGGCAGGAATGGAAGACAGGAACTGAAGCAGAAGCTCTGTATAATTGTCACTTACTGGATTGCTCACCTGCTTTCATATACAATCCAGGACTAACTGCCCAAGGATTGTGGCAACCACAGTGAGTATTGTTGTCAGTCACTAATTAAGAAAATGCCTCAAATCTTATCTAGAAGTGAGCTGATAGAGGCATTTTTTTTCAGTTGAGGACTCTTCCTACCTATGTCTATGTTTATGTCATGGTGTCAAAAAGAAGAAAAAAAAACAGCACTGTAAAAGCAACTTTTCAGCATAAATGTAACTTTTATTTGCCAGATGTAATCATTTTCTTGGAGATTTATTGCTGAATGAGCTCACCCTTTCTAGCTCTATCTGAACTCAGGCCTGGCTGTTTCAACTCATATGCTCTGGCTCAGGCTCCTATTCAAGTTTACTGATTCAAATGGGCCTTTTTCAGCTTTTCACTGAAGTGCTCTGGTTGGCTTCAAACAAACTTTGGAAATTTGTTGTAATTTTCTGTGTACTTTTTAGTCTTTGGATTAAAATGCCTCTGCTAAACTTCACTCCTTGAAATTTACTATGAATGGAACTCATGAACAAACTCAACTGAACCCAATTGAACCCAACTGTCCTCTGTAGTGTGAAATATTAAAAAATATATATAAATCCCACACTACTGCCAGCAAGGCACTGGCAGATAGCTGGTCTGGCCTCTTCTCATCTCTGTAGTCTCTCTGCTCACATTCCCAGCCATCTGCCCCCTGTGGTTATCAGTCACAAATCCCTGTAACCAGATAAAATCAAAATTCTAGAGGCTTGTAATTTATCATTTAGATTTATATTAGTAAATTCGCACCCCCCCAAAATTCCTCTACAATGAACTCAAACTCAACTGAAACAAACACAATGTACACTTGTAGATAGGGCAAATGCACCATATATATTATTTTTCTATCAAAAAAATCCCCAATACCTTAGGCTCCCAGGACTTTGAGGTACTGACTTTCCTTTCTCTCCTATAGATTCCATCTTATCTCCTCCTCTCCATCTCTTCTGTCTCTCTGTAACTGTCTTTTAATTCCTAGCCTGCTTTCCCTTTCCACTGCCCAAGCAAAAGGATCTTGCTTTATCTTGTTCCTGCTTTCACCTGTGCACAGACTGCAGTCTATATTTCCCCCCTTTTGTCCAATTAAAAGTCCCTTTTCTCAGATATAAGATGAGCACAATGATTATGATTTTATTATTTGTAAAGTATATGTTACAGCTAACACCCACTCTATCTTTTTGTCAATTAAAAAAAGCAAACTGTTATCTATCTTAGCTTAAAAAAGTTTTTGATTTTATATCTGTCATGTCTTCGTTTAATTTGTATATTATCTGAAAACTAACCTCTCATATATATGTCCTCAATGTTAAATAGCCTGGGTTGGCTATGAGACTATAACAAATTCTTAATAATTCCAGAAATCTAAGAACAATCAATATTAAGTGAAAATATAGGCAATCTAAAAAAGCTTCCAGATCTGAGACAAATTAGATTGACAGTTGACTATCTAAACATCGCCAGTATGTCAGGAAGATGGCTCATCATTCCTTAGTCTTCTTGCCTATGATAATCTGACAGACTTTTGTAATGTAGAATTTTGAAAGACTGATAACTCTGTCTTGCCGGAGATTATCAGTTGACTATTCTACATACTGTGTCCTTTTTCTGGACAGTATTTTGTCGGTAGATGAAATATCTTATATCTGTTCAGTTTACACATAGCCACAATATACAACCCCATTTGGAGTTAGAGATATTCAGCTATTCCTTTGAATAAATGGGGAACTGTTAGAAGCTGATATATCTCAACCACAAATGAATAAATGTCATCAAATTTCATATTCTGTGGATTTCTGACAGTTTTAAAAACCACCTGTCTTTGTAAGTAATCTGGACTGATGTTCATTAACTGTTCTCAGGTATTTCTAAATAAAATATATTGTAAACACCTTAACAATTAACTCAGGGCCAAGAATTTGCTATCTGGTCTTTAACTCAAAGTCTTAATCAGAGTCTAAGCCTTGTATTCTTTTTTTTTAAAAAAAGATTTATTTATTTATTATATGTAAGTACACCATTGCTGTCTGCAGACACCCCAGAAGAGGGCATCATACATCATTACAGATGGTTGTGAGCCACCATGTGGTTGCTGGGATTTGAACTCAGGACCTCCGGAAGAGCAGTCAGTGCTCTTAACCACTGAGCCAGCTCTCCAGCCCTAAGCCTTGTATTCTTAAATGTGTTGTATAGGCACAATGCTTATATGAGAGTAAGAATATTAATCTCAATTTTATATCAATAAAATGTTACTCTGTGGTGGTCTGATACAATAAAAGCCATCATTTCAATTTTTTTATATCTGTTGCAGGTTTCTCTATGACTGACTATGTTGTGGATAGCTCTGGGCTTGTATTTTGATGATAATTCCACTCCTCAGAGGGGCTGCAGATGAGGAGTTGCCTTGCGAACCTTCTCCCCACCTTAACTTTTCAAATAAAGGCTTGAGCCAATGATTGGGCAGGAGGAAAGTGGGAGGAGCTGAAAGTCTAGGGGAGGAGCTATGGGGTATAAAAAAGAGAAATGAAGAGCCAGAGAAATGGAGAAAAAAAAGAAATGGAGAGGCGGCAGAGAGACAAGCTAGGGCCTGGATAAACCGCAAGTTGTATGGGATAAAATAGATTGAAACAGTTTAGTGGAGTGGGAGGCCTGCCCAGTCTAGGATTGTAGCTTGTTTTGTTAACTTTTGAATTGAACTTTCTTTTACTGGGGCACTGAGTTGGAAACAAAGTAACAACAAAATGGCTGCCCAACGTATTGTTTAGAACCTAACAATCCTGAGATAAAACATTAACTGCCTGAGAAGCCCTGAATGCCTTGGGAAGCAGATACAAAGTATTCCAGACCAGGTAATTCATTGATATAAGAAATATATAACATCTTGATACTTAAAGATGGGTAAAACAATAAAGACCTTTTTGGCTCTGTGTGATGATATTTTGAGTAACTTGACAGGAATGTATTTAGAGGAAAAAGTCATTGGTATTGCAGTACTTATTCTCTTTATTTACTATGTCATCTCAAGAGACAGGGTCCTAGACAAAAAATTCCTTGCCTTAGAAAAGAGATTACAAGTAACACTAGAACTAAAGGTTCAGGATTTCATAGGTCAAAATAAGGCAGATGCTGCAATATTAGAATTACAATACAAAGAGAAGCTAAGATTATGGAAGCAGGGCTTAGAACAGAAGATACAGGAAATTACAAAACAGCATAAACAACAGAAAGAGGAATTTAAGAGTTGGCAATGTGGCCTAGAGGAAACACTAAAATTGAAGACCCAGGAAATTATTGGACAGAATAAGAGACAGAGAGGAGAATGAATGTGGGAGACAGGAGTTAGAAAAGATGCTAGAACAATGGATGCAGCAGTTCACAGATCAGACTGAGCAGCAGAGAGAAAATAATGAGAATTGGAAACTAGACTTAGAGAATACCTTTTAAAATTAATCAATCAAAATAAAATAGACAGTAGACTATCAGAATTGCAATATAAAGAAAAGATCAAAATGTGGAGGCAGAACCTTTAACAGAAAATACAGGAACTCAAGGAAAAGGAAAATACTCAGGGAGGGATAGAAGATAAGAGTAGAGAAAGCCAACCAAAAGTTATTAAAAAACAAACTTTAGTCTATCCTGTTAGTATACAACAAAGACCTCCAGATGATGATCATCCACAGGGTTATCAGGAATTTGAATGGCAACCTGTGGATGTGTTAGATTTAAGAAAATTTAAGGAAAGTGTCACTAATTTTGGAATGCATTCACCATTTGTAAAGCAAATCCTGACTTCTTGGGGTATTAAAAATCGAATAATCCCACAAGACTGCAAGGATATGGCAAGAGCAATACTAGAACCTGCTGCTATTTTACAATGGGGCTCATGGTGAAGAGACAGGGTGAGGGAGATAGCACGACAAAATAGTGCTGGGGGTAGAGTGATTTCTGTGGACCAACTGCTTGGTGAGGGTCGCTTTGCTGAGGTAGAAGTGCAGGATATATATGATAAAGAAACCCTAGCCTTGTGTCTATGGTCAGCTTTAAGGACCTGGGACAAAGTGGCAGAATCAGGGAAAAGACTTGAACCATTTACTCAAGTCATACAAGGTCCACAAGAAACCTACCCTGACTCTTTACAAAGACTAACCTCAGCTGTGGAAAGGAGTATATCAGATTCTGCAGCAAGTAAGGCAATAATTGAGTCTTTAGCTTTTGAGAATGCAAACACTAAAGGCAAGGAAGTAATCAGACCATTGAGGGCAAGGTCAGCATCAATAGATGAGTGGATTAGATATACAATTGATGTTGTATCTCGCTCACCTGATATGACTGTAAAAGGAGAAACTGCCACTAGACACCTAGAAAGGACCGAGAATTTCAAATGTTTTAATTGTGGTGAGTGGGGTCATCTCAGAAATGACTGTTTAAAATAACAAAGTAATACCAAAAGGGGACCTATGCCTTTTGGAATATGACAAAGGTGTGGCAAAGGCCAGCATTTAACTAGTGAATGTAGAGCAAGAACAGATAAATGGGCAACATCCTGCCAAAAAACCTCCCAAGTGGGCCTCTCACAAGCTCCAATGCCAGACAAGGAGAGTTCTCTTCCTCAGGACAATTAAGTGTCACTGCGTCAAAAACAGATGTTCTAAGACCAGACAAGACTGAGGAAAGTTCTGTAGACAATTCAGAAAGCCTCAAAGGGACACAAAAAAGAATATTTTGGCAAACTTCTATAGAGGATCACAGTCCAAAACTAAGACTATTAGTAAACAATATTAAGATTAAAGGAATGGTTGACACTTGTGCAGATGTCACTATTATCTCTTCAAAATCTTGGCGTGTTGGTTGGCCACTTCAAGAAGTTGACATCCAATTTCAAGGAGTTGGGATCTTATCCCAAATAAAGCAAAGCACCAGATGGCTTAAATGTATAGGACCAGAAAGTCAGGTTGGAAAATTGAGGCCATACGTGGCTAATATAGCCATTAATTTATGGGGAAGAGATCTATTACAGCAGTGGAATACCCAAATTAATATCCCCTCAGTCTCGGTATCTAACCATGAAACTAGTGGGGATTCTAATGAAAATCTTAAATTAGTTAAGGAATCTTTTCAAAGGCAGTTGCAGACTGTCCAAGCTGTCCATAAACAAGATATAGCAGAGGCTGACAATTTAGCTTTACCCCAAGGAGCCACTGCTGCAAAAACACCAACAGCCTTACCACTAAGGTGCTTGACTGACAAACTCATTTGGATTGATCAATGGTCTATAACAAAAGAAAAACTACAGGCATTAGAACAGCTGGTCCAAGAACAGCTGAAGGCTCAGCATATAGAGGAGTCTTCCAGCCCTTGGAATTCTCCAGTATTTGTCATTAAAAAAAATCTGGCAAATGAAGGATGTTGACAGATCTCAGAGAGATTAATAAGATTATTTAGCCAATGGGTTCCTTGCAACCTGAGATACCATTGCTTTCCTTGTTGCCTAAGGAATGGCCTATCATAGTGATTGATCTGAAAGATTGTTTTTTTAACCATCCCTCTACATGAATATGATAAGAAAAGTTTTGGTTTCTCACTACCTACTTTCAATAGAAGTCACCCAATGAAAAGATATCATTGGAAAGTCTTGCCACAAGGAATGTTAAATAGCCCTACCTTGTGTCAGTATTTTGAACAACAGCCAATGGAGATGATTTGCAAACAATTTCCCCAATCCATTTTTTATCATTATATGGTGACATCCTATTGGCTGATTCAGATATAAATACTGTGGAAAGAATGTTTGATGAAGTACAAAAAACATTGCCTTCCTGGGGATTGCAAATTGCCCCTGAAAAGATACAAAGAGGGGATTCTGTTAATTATCTAGGATATAAAATAACTCTGCAAAGGGTTAGGCCACAAAAGATGCAAATCAGAAGCCGATTAAGGACCCTTAATGATTTTCAGAAGCTACTGGGAGATATCAACTGGCTGAGGCCTGCAATTGGCTTGGCCACTCAAGAGCTAAGCAATTTATTTCAAACCTTACAAGGTGATAAGGATTTAAATAGTCCAAGGAAATTGTCAGCTGAGGCCGAGAAGGAGTTAACTTTGGTAGAAAGGAAATTGCAGGATACACATCTAGATCATATTGATCCGAAGATGGCCTGCATCTTAGTTATCTTACCTTCTGTTATGATTTGTATATGCTTTTCCCAGGGAGCAGCACTATTAGGAGGTGTGGTCTTGTTGGAGTAGGTGTGTCACTGTGGGTGTGGGCTTAAGACCTTCACCCTAGTTGCCTGGAAGTCAGTCTTCTACTAGCAGCCTTCAGATGAAGAGGTAGAACTCTCAGCTCCTCCTGCACCATGCCAGCCTGGATGCTGCCATGTTTTTGCCTTCATGACAATGGACTGAACCTCTGAGCCTATAAGGCAACCCTAATTAAATGTTGTTTTTATAAAACTTGCATTGTTCATGGTGTCTGTTTACAGCAGTAAAACACTAACTAAGACAGAAGTTGGTACCAGAGACTGGGGTATTGCTGTGATAGACCTGACCATGCTTTTGTTCAGAAGAATGAGGATTTTGGGACTTTGGATTTGTAAAGCCATGAAATGCTTTAAGTGGGGCGTAATATGTCAGCCTAGTAGGAATATGGAAGACAGTGGAGCTGAGGGTCATTTGAACTGTGTAGGCCTGATGGCCCAAGAGGTTTCAGTGGAGAAGAATTTTAATATGTGGCTGAGAGACTCTTTTTTTTTGATGTTTTGCTAAAGAACATGACTACTTTTTGCCATTGTCTGAAGAGACTGCCTAAGGCTAAGGTGAAGAGATTTATATTAATTGTATCTGCAAAGGAAGTCTCAAAAAAGCCCAACAAAGTCTTTGTTCTCTGGTTAAATCTGATAAAGAAAAATATGAACAAATATAGCAAGATGAGAAAGGAAAAGTACAAAATATATAATTTGAGTATTAAAGGGACTCCAGGGAGTGAAATGGAGCTGAATTCAAGGATATTAAATTAAATTAAAGGAGTGGTGACCTTGGGGGCAAGATTCCACCTAGCCAAATTTAGGTCCAGGCATTGTAGTACAAGCCTTTAATCCCAGGATGGAAAGATAAGCAGATCTCGAGTTCAAGGCCAGCCTAGAACAGAGCAAATTCTAGGTGAAGAAAAACTTAAATTCAGGCTTGGTGGACTACACCTTTAATTCCAGTGCTTAGGAGACAGGCATACAGAACTCTTGAGTTCAAAGTCAGTCTAAGGAGCAAGATTCAGGACAGCCAACTTAGGCGGTGAAGGAGCTGGGTAAAAGGAAGCTAGTGATAATGTAATAGAACAAGGGAGCCAATGTTCCAGCTCCTGCAAGCTACAGAACTCAGCAGCTTCAGCAATGTGTCTCTAGCTTTATATTCAAAAGGAGAAGGAGACTACTGAAACAATTGATGCTAGGTAGCTGGAGCTAAGAAATTAGTGGTGATTAAGAAAAGACCAGCATCACTGAGGTTAAATATGGGAAGTGTTTTCTGAGAGCACAAAGAAGCTGTATTTCAGAGGTAGCCAAGTGTTCCTCATGCTGCAGCTGTACTTGGTAACATGTAAGAATCATCCAGGTGGTACTGGTTTTGAAGGCATGAAGGCATCATGAAGAACAGCTGAGGCTTGGTACTGTGAGAGGCCATGGAAAGCCATTGGTGAAAGTGTACCCTCAGTTGTAATTGACAGTCTAGGACTGAAGGGGTTGAGGCTTGGTACCATGAAGAGAGCCTATGAGAGGCTTTGGTGAAGCATATTTGCAGTGGAAGACCCTAGCATATTAGAGATGCCTGTACCACGGGATGACCACCAAGAACAGCAGTGGCAGTGAGTGGATCAATCTGAACTTAGAGTGCTACAGAGGGTAGAGCTGAAGTGATACTAGCACTTTGGAGATATACAGAAGATCATGTGTGGATCTCAGACATTGGAACAAGAAGCTGTGAAGCTGAAATTGACTTGGGGTACCCAAGATGCTAAAGATGCCAGAGCCACAGGATGCCTGCCAAGGAAAGCTGCTAACAGGGAGTGGAACAAGCTCAGGAGAAAGAACCTTGATGAAGTCAACAAAGATGAAAAAGCAGTTGGATATCTGAAGACTGCTTTGCTATCAGAAGTGGAGATGAAGAGTTTTGACTTTGCCCAGCTGGTTTCCTGTCTTGCTTGGAGGATTACATTTAAGTGATTGGATGAATCTCAAAGGAGACCTTGAACTTTGGACTTTCAAACTGTTGAGACTGCTATAGACTACAGGGACTTTTGAAGTTGGACTAAATGTATTTTGCATTATGCTATTTTTAAGTATGGCCCCCATATACTAATGTTTGAACAAGCCTATAGGGGCCAGGGAGTGGAATGTTATGGTTTGTATATGCTTTTCCCAGGAAGTGGCACTATTAGGATGTGTGGCCTTGTTGGAGTAGGTGTGTCACTGTGGGTGTGGGCTTAAGACCTTCACCCTAGTTGCCTGGAAGTCAGTCTTCTACTAGCAGCCTTCAGATGAAGATGTAGAACTCTCAGCTCCTCCTGCACCATGCCTGCCTGGATGCTGCCATGTTTTTGCCTTCACGAAAATGGACTGAACCTCTGAGCCTGTAAGCCAACCCCAATTAAATGTTGTTTTTGTAAAACTTGCATTGGTCATGGTGTCTGTTCACACCTGTAAAACCCTAACTAAGACACCTTCTACTCATTCTCCTACAGGAATTGTTATGCAGAGGAAAGATTATATCTTAGAATGGATAATTTTAGCACATAAACAGAGTAAGAAATTAAAAACCTACATTGAGAAAGTCTCTTAATTGATACTTAAAGGAAAAATGAGACTTATTTAATTGGTATGGATCCGGCTGAAATTGTGGTACCTTTTACTAACACAGAAATTGCCTCACTATGGGCACAAGATGAATACCGGCAAAGAACATGCAGTAACTTCTTGGGAGAGATTAACAACAGATACCCTAAAAGCAAGTGGCTTCAGTTCATAAAAAGAACTTATTGGATTCTCCCTCGTATAATAAATAAAACTCCAGTATCTGGAGCCCCTACATTTTACACTAATGCCAGTAAATCAGGAAAGGCAGGATATACATCAGAAGATTTAAGTAAGGTGGCTGAGAGTCCCTATAAGTCAGTTCAAAAATCTGAACTATATGCAATAGTCATGCTGTTGTCAGATTTTCAAGGGTCTTTTAATGTAGTAATGGATTCTGAATATGCAGAAGGGGTTGACTTACATATAGAGACTGCTGAACTTATACAGGATGATTCTGAATTGACTTCATTATTTATTCAGCTACAGCAAATAATCAGAAATAGGAGTTATCCACTATATATCACACACATAAGATCCCATACAGGTCTGCCAGGCCCTCTGGCACAAGGTAACAATGAGATTGACCAACTACTGATAGGAAGTGTGCTAGAGGCTTCAAAATTCCATAAAAAGCACCATGTTAACAGCAAAGGTTTAAAGAAAGAATTCTCTACAATTTGTCAACAAGCCAAGGAAATTGTGAAGCAATGCTCCACTTGTTCATTATATAACTAGACTCCATTGCATATGGGAACTAACCCTAATGGTACCCAAAGATATGACATTTGGCAAATGGATGTCTTCCATTTTACAGAGTTTGGCAAACTGAAATATGTACACCATACTGTAGACACATATTCAGGATTTCAATGGGCAACTGTATTACCCTCAGAAAAGGCTGATTCTATAATTACACATTTGTTAAAAGTTATGGCCATTATGGGAATACCAGCACAAATTAAAACAGACAATGGGCCGCCATATATCTCTAATAAGATGAAGCAGTTTTTTGAATATTACAATCTAAAAAATGTTACAGGCATATCACATAATCCTTCAGGACAAGCAATTGTGGAGAGATCAAATCGAACTCTAAAGGAGATGCTTACTAGGCAAAAAAAGGATCAATGAGAACCCCCAAGGATAGATTACATAGTGCTTTATTAACCTTAAAATTTTTAAATGCCAATGAACAAAACACCACAGCTGCTGAAAGACATTGGACTGTGGAAAGAACGATTGAACTAAATCAGCCTGTTTACATTAAGTATATTCTAACATCAGAATGGAGAATGGGAACTGTGTTATGCTGGGGGAGTGGCTATGCCTATGTTTTTACAGGAAAAGAAAAGCTGTGGGTTCCTTCCAAGTTGATAAAAATCAGATATGACAAAGGGAGACCTCCTGAAGACCTTGGCAACAGAGAAGAAAAGGAAGACTAACACAATCAACAAAATAGGTGATGTATATGTGGTGATGTTTATGTCTCTGTATATGGAGACAGCTCTGAAACTGGTTGAGACTAAAATGTCTATACATAGCCATTAACACTTATTGGGTGTTACATACCATCCTTTACGAGGATATGGATACATAGTTACATTTTTGTTTGACTAGGTGATCAAGCTAACCTGAGGAAAGGCAGTCATATGTCTTTCTTTATTGATCTTCATTGGCCAATCTGTGCCTCTGCATGCTCTATGTGAATGTCTTTACCTGTTTACTTGTTGCTTTTATGTTTTGTATACTACAGAGATGAAAGAAGAGAAAGACAGCCCTGAAAAGATTCACACTCCAGGATGCTGAGATTTGGGACCTTCCATTCCAGCTTCACAATTGACTCTATTTCAACTACATCAAAGCTGATTCTCTTAAAGACTTGCTTCCAGAACTTTACTTTCCCCTCCAACATTTCAGAATGTCATGGTCAAGATGTCATCTGACATGGAAGCATGAACTTTCTCACCAAATAGTGACTGGAAGGCAAATACTGCCAGCTAGTTTTCAAAATTTCCCTTTGGGCCCCCAGATGGGAATTCTTTGCCCCAATTGAGCTGGAAGCAGACAGAAGACAATCATCATCCCAGTTCCTTATGTGGGGTGGATGGTTCTGGCTTTTTAGGAATTATATGTATGTTATCATTTTAGGGATACTTTACAAATGTAGCTTTGGACAGGGAGGGAACTAAAGAACTTAAACTCAGATATTTCTACCATTCCTTTCCTCTTCTCTATCCTGCTTTCTTAGGTAAAGGAGAAGTGGGTGGAAAAGAAAAAGGGGGATATAATAATATTATAGAGATTATAGAAATAAACAAATAGGGATTGTTTAGCAAATGTACTTTTAAGCAAAACATTACATAACCAGATCTTACATTGGTAGAAGTCTTTATAATTGATACAAAGTTGAAGTTATAATCTCTTATATTGATTCAGAATTTAGTTGATGTAAATTTGATGTTTTCATTGGTATGAATTTACTATTGATATAAAACTGGGATTAATATTGTTACTTCCATGTAGGCATTGTGCCTATATAACACATTTAAGAATACAAGGCTTAGACCCAGCTGCTAGTATAAACTGCTTTTAGATGATTAAGTAATACAAGTTAAGGGCCAGATAGCAAACTCGTGGTTATGAGTTAGTTAAAAGAGTGTTCCTGAGTTATTTTGATTAGAAACAGCTGAGAATAGTCAAGGCTTAACAGTTCAGAGAGGTTTTAGGTAGACAGATGGTCTTCAAAGGTGTCAGAAGTCCACAGAATATGTTTATTGACATTTCTTTATTAAAGACCATTTGATTGGAGACCTATCTGCTCCTGACAGCACCCTTTCTTGAATTCAAAGAAGAACTTGAGCATCAATGGATTTGCTTCAGTTGTGGCGAGACAGTCACCAGGCAAGAATTGCCTCATTTTCTCTACAGACAAATACTGTCCAAAAAAAGGACACACTGCAGAATAGTCGACTGATAATCTCTGCTAAGACTGAGTAATCAGCCCTTCAAAATTCTGTATTACTAAGGGCTGTCAGATGATCCTGGGCCAGAAAGCTGAAGTCTGATGCTCCAACGTTTTGGTGTATAGGGCCTATCCAGGTGATCAGCGGTCTCTATAAATTGGCTAAGTTTAGAAGCTATATTTTGTGCTTTTCATACTTTCAGGTAATATTAGTCATTCTTGGATTTCTGATGGGGTTGAAAGCTAATAGTCTTATAGCCAGTCCAAGCTGGTTAGCATTTAGAAAGATGATACAGATTTGAGAGGATGGTTTTTAGATGGGTTATAGTCTAAAGCCAGGACTTGAGTCAGGTGTAGAATTATAAGTCTTTTAAGTTTGAATAGATGACAGGGGTACTATTTAACTGATAAAAAATGATGGACTGGGTGTTAGGTCTATTCTTTATGTTATAAATTACAAAATGGTAATAATTTTGCTCAATTGATGTCTGAGATAAAAGAGTCTTTTAATTGGACAGAAAGGGGGAAATGTTGTGGATATCCCTGGGCTTGTATTTTGATGTTAATTCCACTCCTCAGAGGGGCTGCAGATGAGGAGTGACCTTATGAACCTTCTTCCCACCTTAACTTTTCAAATAAAGGCTTGAGCCAATGATTGGGCAGGAGAAAAGTGGGAGGAGCTGAGAGTCTAGGGGAGGATCTATGGAGTATAAAAAAGAGAAACTGAGAGCCAGAGAAACAGAGAAAAAAAAGAAATGGAGAGGCGGCAGGGAGAGAGGCTCAGGGCCTGGAGAAACCTCAATTTGTATGGGATAAAATAGATTGAAACAGAGTAATGGAGTGGGAGGCCTGCCCAATCTAGGCTTGTAGCTTGTTTTGTTAACTTTTGAGTTGAGCTTTCTTTTACCAGGGATGGAAACAAAGTAGCAACATGAATATATGGTAAATTTTGGAAGATGATCCATAATGTGGTATGAAGAAGGAATATTCTTTTGTGTTTGGGTGAAGTATTGTATAGATGTCTATTAGGAACATTTGATTCATAATGCTCATTTGTTTCATTATCTCTGTTTAGTTTTATTTCTGAATGTCATGTCGGTTTGTGAGAGTGGGTGTTGAAGTCTCCCACTATTAATATGTTGGGTTTGGTGCACTATTTATGACCTATTTAATCGAGAAATGTGGGTGCCCTTGTGGTTTTTGCATTCATGTTCAGAATTGAGATATTATCTTGGTAGTATTTTCCTTTTATGTGTATGAAGTGTCCTTCTTTTGATTAATTTTGGTTGAAAGTCTATTTTGTTAGAGATATCTATTTTTATTAGAATAAATAACTAATTTATTTATTAATAGGTACTAATCTCTTAATTATTAGATAAGTCATGCTTACTTCTTGGGTCCATTTGCTTGCAACACTTTTTCAAGCCCTTTACTCTGAGGTAATATCTATTTTTACTGCTAAAGTGTGCTTCTTGCAAGAAGCAGACTAATAGATCCTGTTTTTGAATCCATTCTCTCAGCCAGTGCCTTTTAATGTGGAACGGAATCTTTTGAAATTGAGAGGTATTAATGACCAGCGATCGTTATTTCATGTTATTTTGTTGTTGGATGTGGTATGGTGTTGGTAGTGGTGGTGGTGGTGGTGGTTTGGGTGTGTGTGTATGTTTGTATTTGTATTTTTGTATGTGCTTTACTTCTTTTTGGTGCTATAGAAGCAACTATTTTCTGTGCTTTCTTGGATGTAATTATCTGTCTTAATTTGGAGTTTTCCTTCTTTCATTTTCTGTAGGGTTTGGCTTGTGTATAGATAATGTTTGAATTTAGATTTTTCTTGAAATATCTTATTTTCTCCATTTATAGTGATTGAGAAGTTGTTGGATGCAGTAGTCTCTGAGTTGGTACCTGTGTTTAATTAGAGGTTGCAAGGCATATGACCAGGTACTTATAGTCTTTCATGTCTGTTGAGAAGTCAGGTGCAATCTTGACTCTCTAAGAAGGCATTTGTGAGATACCTGGCCATTTTCCTTGTCACTCTTAATGTTCTTTCTTTGTTCCATAAATTTTGTGTTTTGATTATTATGTGCTAGGAGGATTTTCTTTTCTGATCCTGTCTAATTGGTGTAAAAAAGCTCCTTGTATGTTTATAGGCTTTTCTTCTTTAGATTGGAAACATTATCTTCTATGATTCTGCTGCGAATACTTTTTAGGGGCTTGGTGTGGGACTCTTAACCTTCTTCAATTACTATCATTCTTTGGATAAGTCTTTTCATGGTATCCCAGATTTCCTGGATGTTTTGTGACAATAATTTTTTTAGATTTAACATTTTATTTGACTGATGCTTCAGTTTCTTCTATTGTATCTTCTACACCCAAGATTCTCTCTTCTATATCCTGTATTCTGTTGGTGATGTTCTTCCTGTTCTCTTTTCTAGGTTTTCCATATCCAGGATTTTCTCAGTTTTTGTTTTCTTTATTGTTTGTATTTCTACTTTGAGGTCTTATACAGTTGTATTTATTTTCTTTATCTGTTAAATTTCTTGTAGTCTCTAAGGGATTCATTTGATTTCTCTCTAAAGACATATATTTGGTTTGTATTTTCCTACATTTCCTTAAGACTTTTATTCATTACCTCTTTCAATGCCTCTATCATCTTCATTATATTGAGTTTAAGTCATTTTGTGTGTTTTGGTTGCTAAGATATCCAAGGCATGCTGTAGTTGGGTAGCTGTGCTTCAGAGATGTAATATTGCCCTGGCTACTGTTGATCATGATAGTCTTGGTCCCTAGATGTTCTTGTTTTAGTAGGTATTGGGAGAGGGGTGAACCTCAATGATCCTGGTGTTGCAGGCCTCTAAAATGGGTATCCTTTGGCTGTATGTTTCTGGAGCTGCAGTTTTGTAAAATTCAGGAAGGTCATATCTAGTGACAGTTTGTGTAGTGGTAGCAGGGGAATGTAGGTCTCCCTAGGATAGTAGGTTCCTCCAGGCAGCTTGGCTTGGTCAGAAGTCTCAGAGAGCAAGTAAGATGTCTGGATAAAGGGAATCTAACTTGTGTGATTCAGGAGTCTGATGAAGATGGAGGAGAGGTAGTGGTAGAATGAAAGTTCCCTGGAGATAGATTGGTTAGAGCAGCTTGGTTCGATCCAGAGTTTATAGCAGGCAGGAAAGATGGTAGGGCAAACAAGCTAATTTGTATAGTCCAGGACTCTCTAATCTGTTGGAGCCAGTGGGAGAATGGAGGTCCCTCTGGGTTGGTGGGCTTCTCAGGGCATCTTGGCTGGTCTCAGACATTTCAGAGAACAGGGAATATGGATGGAGGGATGGATGCTGAGCTGTGTAGTTCAGGAATCTTATGAAATTTGAGGACAGTTGACAAGACAGTGAAGGTCCCCCTGGGATAGTAGGCCAATTAGTGTAGTATTAATAATTAATTCATTAATCTCAGTGTGGGTTTTGCTATAAACCTCAAGGATTTATGTACCGAATGAAGGACAAACACACCACTTTTATATTTTTATATTTTTCATGCAGCACAAGTGCTTGGCTGCCACTTAGCCTTCATGCTGCTAGAATGTATCCCCTTCAGAGAATTCCAAGGTACTACTTATTAAATTTTATATTCTATGTTGACTGATCTTGACACAGTTGAGCATCCCTCTGGGCTGTGTCCTTCCTGCTGCTTTGCATGCTCTGCCTCTTTGTAATGCACTCTTCCCAGGCATAGAGACTGGATTTAGATCAGCCATATTAATACTACTATTGGTGTCCCAACTATCAGACAAGAACTTACTTTTAAAAATTAATTGGAGAACACTGGATGTAAAACACATACTGTTCCTTTAAGATTAGAAGGAGTAATATGAGAATTGATTTATCAGCCAAACAAGGCTGCAGAGGTTCAGTACTAGGATAGGAAATTTTGCTTGTTTGGCATGGCAGGGTTTGTGACTTAAGACTGTATCTCATCCAGTCTGGTTCAGCGAAATGTGTGGTAGGCTAGTTATTCAGCTGGATGTTCTCTCAGGTTCTGGGCTGTTGTGGAACATTTAGATCAGGATGCTGAGACCTCCTGCTAAAATACAGCAGACCACAGAGTCAAGTCTGAATAAGATAGGAATGGAGGAATTTATGGAAATTTAATAAGTCAGTTCTTTGCAAGCAACCATATTTTTTGAATGCTTGGGAATTCTGGAATAGCTTAGAGTGGTATTCATTCATAAATTAGTCTGAAAACAAGCTCATACAGAATATAGAAGTAAATTTATCTGCAGTTAAATACATAGGAATGGATGTTAATTCAAGATATACAAAGAGAAAGGAGATGTACTTATATATGCACAGATACTAATCTCCATATATGGGAAGAACAAAAGGAAATTACATTATTTTAAAGATGGAAGGGAGAACTAGTGGTAATTACTTAAGTATTTGTAAGTATATGTGGAAGAATAAAGAGGCCTTTGCTCACAAATATAGGAAAAAAAGCATGGAGATAGAACCTCCATTTCAAGAAATAGTAATAATTGTTTAAATTTGTTTTAATTACTTTGAGTTGTTTTAATTATTAGAATGAAGGGGTTATAAGTTTGGCGGTATTAATGACATTACTAATCCTCTGGGAGAGATGTCAGAGTAGAGCATGACCTATGAAAAACTAGGCTGCACAACTGAACCAATAGATTTTGGGCTGCTGGACCAAGAACGTGCTACTTTGGGAGAAAGACTATGTACTTGTGTGAACAGGAAAGGGGAATATGCCTTGGTCCCTTCCAAAGTGGTATATATTTGAAATGTTAGGTTATGACCCACTGAAGATCTTGGCTTAAGACAGGAAATAAAAATTCAAGACGCCCAAACAGGACAGTAAACATGAATTGCTGATCCCTCTAGAGATAAACATCCCTGTAACTAGCTTAGACATAAAAATGTCTCTAGCCAAATCTTCAGCTAAAATTAGCCATAAATCTTGTTGTTTACTGAATCCATGCAGTTCATTATGCTATCCTTCACATGGTATGAATGAAGATTCATGAATGAAGATGGTTATTAATCAAAGTAACTCATAAAAAGATAGTTGCCTTTTACCTGCATGAATTTTCATCCATAACCAATCTGTGCATCCATCTTGTACAATCCATATAAATATCTCTATAGTACTTAAAAATGGGATATAAGTTTCTGATATTTCAGAATGAAACACCAAGGTACAGAACTTACAAGATTTACTCTTGGGAACTCTGAAATGACCTGTGGTACCAGCTCACTGTCTTACCTGAGACTTGCTCCCAGAACAGATTCAGGAATGCCTGTTGATTCCTGATGACCTCAGTTCATCCAGTCTTTCATTCAGATTCTGTCAAGACTTCAGTTAAGTCCTGAACATTCTAAGCATACAGAGACTGGATGACAAATGCATAAGATACATTTCTTAAGTCTAACTACTTTTTGTAATTTTCTTACCCCATTGCCATCTTTTTAAAATTTGACACCTCTATTCAGCAAGAAGTTATAGTGATTTTCTGTCCTGATCTTCTGGGTTTGCATGTCTGGATATGGTTATTTTATAAATTAAAGGTAAGATGTCATTTAAATGGATAATTTAGGAAAGGTTCGGATTTTGGACAGGGAGGAAAATACATAGCTTAGTTGCAGGGATTTCTGTCTTTCCTTTTTTCTATCCTTTCTTAGGTAAAGGAAAGAGGGTTAAAAATAAAAAAGTGGTAGAATAATAATATAAGAAATTAGAAGGGGTGAGGTGCTGCCATCTTTGCTTCTGTGACTATGTAGTGGGGCAGACAGGTATGCAGGGATCACCTGTGTAGAAGATTCCTTCGGACATAGCCTGCCAGGGTTCTACCTGTGCCCAGGAACTTGGCAGCTGCACAGTTAGCTGGGCAACTACCCTGGCAGGGGTCATCTTCCCTGCAGCGAGGCAGTTAGAAGGAGTCCTGCGTTTAGAGGTGAGGCACTGCCATATTTGATCCTGTGACTCTGTAGAGGTGTATACAGGTACACAGGAATCACCTGACTAGAAGAGTGCTTGGGACATGGCCTGCCTGGGTCCCACCTGCACCCAGGAGCTGGGCAGCACCATCATAGCCATCTATGCACCTAGTCTGCTGGGGGATATCTGCTCTGCATTGAGTCCCTTGATTAGAGGTAAGGGAAACATCTCCTCTCCTGTGACTGAGCAAGTTGTTGGAGCCAGAAATGCAGAGAACACCCGAGTGTAAGATAACATGGGACTTGGTCTGCCAGGGTCTGGCTTGTGCTCAGAAGCTGGGCAGCCCCACAGCAATCTGTGCCAGGGGAAAGCCGATCACCCAGGGGTGCTGAAATAGGCTTGTAGGCACACAGGACAGACAAGCACCAGCCAATGACTGCAGGAGCAACTAACACCAGAGATAACCAGGTGGCAAAAGGCCACAGGAATATTTCTAATAGAAAAAAGGCAATATGGCACAATCTGATCCCAATTCTCCCATAATAGCAAGTCTTAGATACACCAACACACCAGAAAATCAAGATTTGGTTTGAAAAATCACAGCTCATGATGCTGTTGAGGTCTTCAAGAAGGACATAAATAACTCCCTTAAAGAAATACAGGAAAACACAAGTAAACAGGGAGAAACCTTTGAAGAACTAAGGGAACACACACACACACACACACACACACACACACACACAGAGAGAAAAACAGGTGAAGGAATTAAACAATGCCATCCAGGATTTAAAGATAGATGTAGAAACAACAAAGAAAACACAAAGGGAAACAACTCGGAACATAGAAAACCTAGTAAAGAAGTCAGGTGTCATGGATCCAAGCAAGCATCAACAACAGAATATGAGAGATAGAAGAGAGAATCTCAGATGCAGAAGACACCATAAAAAGCATTAACACAACAGTCCAAGAAAATGCAAAAGGCAAAAAGCT
The DNA here is from genome assembly GCA_964023405.1 of Apodemus agrarius. Lineage (NCBI taxonomy): Eukaryota > Metazoa > Chordata > Mammalia > Rodentia > Muridae > Apodemus > Apodemus agrarius. Next base: position 30,439,403 of record OZ030028.1, read on the forward strand.
CCTGACCCAAAACATCTAGGAAATCCAGGACTAAATTAGAAGACCAAACCTACGGATTATAGGTATAGAAGAGAGTGAAGATTTCCAATCTAAACGGCCAGTAAATGTCTTCAACAAACTTATAGAAAAAAACTTCCCTATCCTAAGGAAAGAGATGCTCATCAACAGAGAAGAAGCCTACAGAACTCCAAATAGATTTGACCAGAAAAGAAACTCCAAATGTACCAAACAATGAGAGAGTATTAAAAGCAGTAAGGGCAAAATTTCAAATAACATATAAAGGTAGACATATAAGGACTTCTCACCAGAGACTATGAAAGCCAGAAGAGCCTGGACAGATGTCATACAGACCCCATGTGGACAAAATGCCAACCCAGACTGCTATATCCAGCAAATCCCCCTATTGCCTTAAATGGAGAAACCAAGGTATTTCATGACAAAACCAAGTTTACACAGTCTTTCCACAAATCCAGTTCTTCAAAGGATAGTGAATGAAAAACACCAACAAAAAATGGAAGCTACACACTAGAAAAAGAATCAATTAATCTTCTGTCAACAAACCAAAAAAAGATAACCACACAAACATAAAAATTGCTTCAAAAATATCATGAAGCAACAATCACTATTCCTTAATATCTTTTAACATCAATGGATTTAATTCCCCAATGAAAAACATAGACTAACAGACTGGACACATAAACAGGACCCAACATTTTGCTGCACACAGGAAACACATATCAGTGTCAAAGAAAAATACTCCCTCAGAGTAAAAGGCTGGAAAACTCTGTTCCAAGCAAATGGTCCCAGGAAACAAGCTGAAAAGCCATTCTGATATACAAAAAATAGACTTTCAACAAAAAGTCATCAAAAATATGCAGAAGGACACATTATAATCATCAAAGGAATAACCTACAGGGAAGAACTCTCAAATCTGAATATCTATGCTCCAAATACAACAGCACCCTCATTTGTAAAAGAAACTTTACTAAAGCTTATAGCACACATCACAACCCACAAGATAATTATGGATGACTTCAACACTCCCTTCTCCTCAATGTACAGATCAGGGAATCACAAACTAAACAAAGACACAGTGAAACAAACAGAAGTTACAGAACAAATGGACTTAATAAATATCTATAGAACAATACATCCTAAGTCACAAGAATATACCTTCTCACACCTCATGGTACCTTTTCCAAAACTGGTCATATAATTGGTCACAAAACAGACCTCAACAGATATAAGAAGATCAAATTACTTCCATGTCTCCTATCAGATCACTATGGAGTCTGGGTGGTCTTCCAAAACTGATCATATAATTGGTCACAAAACAGACCTCGACAGATATAAGAAGATCAAGTTAATTCCATGTCTCCTATCAGATCACTATAAGGTGGTCTTCAATAGCAATAAAAACAAGGAAGCATCAACATTCACATGGAAGCTGAACAAAGCTCTACTTAATTATACCTTGATCAAGGAAGAAATAAGGAAAGAAATCAAAACATTTTTAGAATTTAATGAAAATGTAGGCACAGTATACACAAATTTATGGGACACAATGAAAGCAGTGCTATGAGGAAAACTCATAGCTATAAGTGCCTCCAAAAGGAAGTGGGAGAGAGCATGCACTAGCAGCTTAACAGCACACCTGAAAGCTTTAGAACAGAAAGAAGTTAATATACCCAAGAAGAATAGAAGGCAGGAAATCATCAAACTCAAGGCTGAAATCAACCTTGTAGAAACAAAAGAACTATACAGAGAAGCAAAAAAAAAAAAAAAAAAAAAAAAAAAAACCAGGAGCTGATACTTTGATAAAATCAACAAGATAGAAAAACTTTTAGCCAGATCTACCAGAGGGCACAGAGAAAGTATCTAAATTAACAAAATCAGAAATGAAAAGGGAGAAATAGCCACAGAAACTGAAAAATTAAAAAAAATTAGATCTTACTACAAAAGTCTATACTCAACACAATTGGAAAATTAGGATGGAATGGACAATTTCCTAAACAGATGCCAATTACCAAAATTTAATCAAGATCAGATAGGCCATCTAAATGGTCTCATAACCCCTAAAAAATAGAAGTGGTCATTGATAGTCTCCCAACCAAGAAAAGCACAGGACCAGATGGTTTTAGTGCAGTATTCTATCAGACCTTCAAAGAAGACTTAACATCAATACACTTCAAATGATTACACAACATAGAAACAGAAGGAACACTACCCAACTCAATCTACTAAGCCACAATTTTGCTGATATCAAAACTACACAAAGATACAACAAAGAAGGAGAACTTTAGACCAAATTCCATTATGAATATTGATGCAAAAATACTCAATAAAAATCTTGCCAACCAAATCCAATAACACATCAAAAATATCATTCACCATGATCAAGTAGGCTTTATGCCAGAGATGAAGAGAGGGTTCAATATATGGAAATCCATCAATGTAATCCTTTAAAGAAACAAACAAAAAAGCCACATGGTCATTTCACTAGATGATGAAAAGCATTTGACAAAATTCGGCATCCTTTCATGTTAAAGGTCTTGGAAAGATAAGGAATTCATGGCCCATAACTAAAATAGTAAAAGCAACATAGAGCAAACCAGTAGCAAACATCAAACTAAATGGAGAGAAATTTGAAGCAATCCCACTAAAATCATGGACAAGGCTGTCCACTCTTTCCATATTTATTCACTATAGTATTTTAAGTTCTATCTAGGGCAATTAGGCAACAAAAGGAGGTCAAATGGATACAAATTGGAAAGGAAGAAGTGAAATTATGACTATTTGTAGATGATATGATAGTATACTTAAGCAAACCAAAAAACTCCACCAGAGAACTCCTACAGCTGATAAATAACTTCAGCAAAGTGGCCAGATATATAATTAACTCAAGCAAATCAGTAGCTTTCCTGTACTCAAAGCTTAAACAGGCAGAGAAAGAAATTAGGGAAATGACACCTTTCACAATAGCCACAAACCATATAGAGTATCTTGGTGTGACTCTATTCAAACAAGTGAAAGATCTGTATGACAGGAATATCAAGTCTTTGAAGAAAGAAATCGTTGAAGACCTCAGAAGATGTAAAAATCTTCCATGCTCTTGGATTGGCATTATGAATATAGAAAAAAATGTCCATCTTGCCAAAAGCAATATACAGATTCAATGCAATCGCCACCAAAATCAGGGACTAGACAAGGATGCCCTCTCTCTCCATATCTTTTCAATATAGTCTTTGAAGTTCTAGCGAGAGCAGTTAGACAAAATAAGGAAGTCACAGGGATAGAAATTGGAAAGAAAGAAGTCAAAGTATCATTATTTGCAGAAGATATGATAGTCTACTTAAGCGACCCAAAAAACTCCACCAGAGAACTTCTACAGCTGATAAACAACTTCAGCAAAGTGGCTGGTTATAAAATTAACTCGATCAAATCAGTAGCCTTCTTGTACTCAAAAGACAAGCAGGTTGAGAAAGAAGTTAGGGAAATAACACCCTTCACAATAGCCACAAACAACATAAAGTACCTTGGCGTAACTCTAACCAAACAAGCGAAAGATCTGTATGACAGGAACTTCAAGTCCTTGAAGAAATAAATCGAAGAAGACCTCAGAAGATGGAAAAATATTTCTTGCTCCTGGATTGGCAGGATCAATAGAGTAAAAATGGCCATCTTGCCAAAAGCAATCTACAGATTCAATGCAATCCCCATCAAAATCCCAACTCAATTCTTCATAGATCTAGAAAGAGCAATTCTCAAATTCATCTGGAGCAACAAAAAACCCAGGATAGCTAAAACTATTCTCAACAATAAAAGGACTTCTGGGGGAATCAATATCCCTGACCTCAAGCAGTACTACAGAGCAATTGTGTTAAAAACTGCATGGTATTGGTATAGCAACAGGCAAACAGATCAATGGAACAGGATTGAAGACCCAGAAATGAACCCACAGACTTATGGTCACTTGATCTTTGATAAAGGAGCCACAACCATCCGATGGAATAAAGATAGCCTGTTCAACAAATGGTGCTGGTTCAACTGGAGGTCAACATGCAGAAGAATGCGAATTGACCCACTCTTATCTCCTTGTACTAAGATCAACTCCAAGTGGATCAAGGACCTCCACATAAAACCAGACACACTGAAACTATTAGAAAAGAAACTTGGGAAGACCCTGGAGGACATGGGCACAGGGGGAAAGCGCCTGAACAGAACACCAATAGCTTATGTTCTAAGATCAAGAATTGACAAATGGGACCTCATAAAATTACAAAGTTTCTGTAAGGCAAAGGACACCGTCAGAAGGACAAAACGGCAACCAACAAAGTGGGAAAAGATCTTCACCAACCCCACATCCGACAGAGGGCTAATATCCAATATATACAAAGAACTCAAGAAGTTAGACACCAAAGGACCAAATAACACTATCAAAAAATGGGGTACAGAGCTAAACAAAGAATTTTCACCAGAAGAAATTCGGATGGCCGAGAAACACCTTAAGAAATGTTGAACATCATTAGTCATCAGGGAAATGCAAATCAAAACAACCCTGAGATTCCACCTCACACCAGTCAGAATAGTTAAGACTAAAAACTCAAGAGACAACAAGTGCTGGCGAGGATGTGGAGAAAGAGGAACACTCCTCCACTGTTGGTGGGATTGCAAAATGGTAAAACCGCTCTGGAAATCAGTGTGGCAGTTCCTCAGAAAATTGGACATGTCACTTTCAGAGGACCCTGGCATACCACTCCTGGGCATATACCCAGAGGATTCCCCTGCATACAATAAAGACACATGCTCCACTATGTTTATAGCAGCCTTGTTTATAATAGCCAGAAGTTGGAAGGAGCCCAGATATCCCTCAAAAGAGGAATGGATACAGAAAATATGGTATATTCATACAATGGAGTACTACTCAGCAATTAAAAATAATGAACTCATGCAATTTGTAGGTAAATGGTTAGATCTGGAAAATATCCTCCTAAGTGAGCTAACCCAATCATAAAAGAATACACATGAAATGCAATCACTGATAAGTGAATATTAATGAGCCCAGAAGCCCTAAATACTCAAGGCACAATTAGCAAGTCAAATGACTCCCAAGAAGAAGAAAGGAGAGGACCCTGGGCCTGTAAAGATTGGATCCAGTATTGTAGACCCAAAACAGAGAAATCGTGGGGGGGTGATTGGGGAATAGCTGGGGGGGAGAGGAATTATGGGACATATGGTGGGGGGAACTAGGAAAAGGGAAAGCCTTTGGAATGTAAACATAGAATAGAAAAAATAAAAATTAAAAAAAATAGGGTACAGGGCTAAAGAAAGAATTTTCACCTGAGAAATTTTGAATAGCTGAGAATCACCTAAAGAAATGTTCAACATCCTTTGTCATCAGAGAAATGTAAATCAAAATAACCCTGAGATTTCACCTCACATTAGCCAGAATGACTATGATAAAAAAAATCAGGGGAAAACAGGTATTGGCAAGACTATGGACAAAGATGAACACTCCTCCACTGCTGGTGGGATTGCAAGGTGATACAATTACTCTGGAAAACAGTCTTACAGTTCCTCAGAAAACTGGGCATGATACTACAAGAGGACCCCATGATACCACTATCGGGCATATACCCAGAGGATTCTCCACTGTGTAATAAGGACACATGATCCACTATGTTCATAGCAGCCCTATTTATAATAGCCATAAACTGGAAAGAATGCTGATGTCCCTCAGTGGAAGAATGGATACAGAATATGTGGGATATTTACACAATGGAATACTACTCAGGTATTAAAAGGAATGAATTCATGAAATTCTTAGGCAGGTGGTTGGAACTGAATAATGTCATCCTGAGTGAGGTGACCCAATCACACACACACACACACACACACACACACACACACACAACCACTCATGGTATGCACTAATTGATAAGTCAATATTATCCCAGAGTCTAGGAATTCCCAAGAAACAATTCACGTGTCAAATGATACCCAAGAAGTAGGAAGGAGAGGACCCTGGTCCTGTAAAGCCTCAATGTAGCAGTGTAGGAGAATATGAGGACAGTGAAGCAGAAAGAGGTTGATTGGTGAACAGGGGGAGGGAAGAGGGCTTATGAGACTTTCAGAGAGAGGGGATTCAGGAAAGGGGAAATAATTTGAAATGTGAACAAAGAATATATCTAATAAAAATAAAAATAAGAAATTAGATATTTGGGGATGGATTACTATATTTACTCTCAAAATATTTTATAGCCATGATCTTACATTGGTATAAAACTATATTTTGATGGAGAATTGAAGAATATATTTTGCATTGATACAGAGTGTTTAAGATTTTCACTGGCATAAATCTTTGTATACTGATACAAAATTTAAAATTAATTTTGTTACTCTTAGATTGGTATTGTACCATTGTAACTTACTAAGAATATAAGCCTTAGACCCAGTTTTTCCAATAGCTGCTAATACAAACTCTTTAGGATGACTAACTAATGCAATTTAAAGTCCAGATAGTAAATTCAAAGTAATATTAGATACTGATTTAATTGCAACAAAGTATTTTCATGATTTTTAAAATAGAAACAGCTAAAATTAATCAGATTTTACAACTCAGATATACTATATATAAATAGTTGGTCTTCAAATACATCAGAGGTCCAGAATATGTTATTTAAAATCATTTAATTATTAATATATCTTTTAACTACAAGACATTTATGCTCCTGACAGAATCCTCATAACACTTCAGAAGAGATATGGCACATCATTACCTCCAATTGGAGTCCCTTCAATTGTGGCAAGTTAGCCACTGGTTAACAAATAACTTAATTTCATATACAGACAAAATACTGGCCATTAAGGACAAATGTATGAAGCATAGTTGATAGCAAAGCTCTGCCAAGGCAGGGTATGCTAGTCCTTCATAATTCCTGTTTCACATAAGGTTAGTCAGATAGTTCTGGCTTAGAATGCTGAAGACAGATGCCCCAACATTATAAGGAACATTGTAGACTGTCCAGGGAGTCATTTATCTCAACAACTTAAATAACATTTGGAAGCTATGTCTTGTGCTTCTGACATATTCAGGTAATATTTAATTCCATCTAAGATCTCTGAGGGGGTTAAAGACTATGTATAGTCTCATAATTGAGCTTAAGATGTCTAACATTGAGGAAGATGATCTAGAGTTGAGAAGATGGCTTTCACATGGAAATACAAGGCAAAATTCAAACATGGTTGAGGTTTAAAATTGTAAACTCTTTAAGTTAGGATAGATGATAGAATACTTATCAATATTACCAAATATGGTTGACTGAATATTATAAATGTATATCTTGCCTTATAATTTACATAACTATTATAATTATATTGATTGTATATCTGAGAGGAAAGAGCCATGGACCAAAAGGGAGAAATATAGCTGCTGCATTATAAACGCTAACTATGTTCTTCAAAGAACTATTTGTATGAGAGGCTTTGCACACAATTTTGGGGATCCTGGCCCCATTTAGTTCTGATTGGTAAACAAAGATGCCAGACACCAGTAGCTGCGGAAACACAGTGAGGTGTATTTAGGGGTTTTCCTGCGCTTAGGGACTTGAGAGTTATAGCAGCTATGTGAAAGGGGTGGGGGAGTATAGTTCAGAGGGCTGCCCACCTGATTCTAGAGCAGGCAAGGTAGAAAAATAGCATTTAGTAAATAATAACTTGGAATTCTCTATGAAGGGTAGATTCTAGTAGCATGGAGGCTAGAGAGCAGCCAATCTATTGTGCTATTTAAGGTATATTCAAATATAGTGGCTCTATGTGTGTCCTTCATTTGGAAAAATAAACCATCAAGGTGGGTAGAAAAAACCCACTGGAATTTATTAATTAAATATTAATACTTTACCATGAAAGAAGTGCTAAGTGGACAGTTCATAGTATTACATGCTTCCATAAAGAAATTAGAAAGTTTTTAAATCAGCAATTTAATAGTACACCTGGAAGTCCAGAAAAAAGAAGCAAGCAAACCAAACAGGAATAGCAGGCAGGAAAAAATAAAAATTCAATGCTGAAATCAATCAATTAGAAAGAAAGAAAGCAATACAAAGAACCAAAAGAGAGTTCTTGGAGAAAATTGAAGAGATGGGTGAACAATTAGCCAAACTTACAGAGAGACTGTAAGACAGTATCCACATAATCAAAATCAGTACTGAAAAGGAAGATATAACAACTGACATTGAGGAAATTCAAAGAATCATTAGGTCTTACTTCAAAAGCCTGTATTCACAAAATTGGAAACTATTAATGAAACTGATCATTTTCTGACATATATGGCTTACCAAAGATACATCAAGATCAAGTAAATCAATTTGGTGATATTTCAGAAAACTAGGAATAGTTGTGACTCAAGACTCCTGGGAATATAGCTATAAAATTCTTTAATATCCCACAAAGACACTTGCTCAACTATGTTTATAACACCTTTATTCAAAATAGCCAGAAAATGAAAACAACGTAGATGTTTCTCATCTGAAGGATGGGTCAAGATAATGTTGTACATCTACACATTAAAATGCTATTCAGCTATTAAATACTAAGACATCATAAATTTTGCAAGCAAATGGGTGGAACTTGAGAATATCATCCTGAGTAACGTAATCTACTCTCAAATGAACAAACCTAGTATGTAGTCACTTATAATTCCATATTAGCCCTAAAATGCAGGAATCGTGTTACATTTCACACACCCAAAGAAACTAAACAAGTAGAAAGGTCCAAGTTGGCAAACTTGAACCTGACTTAGACGTAGGAATAAAATAATCATGAGAGGAAGATGTAGGGAGGAATCTGGGAGGAAGGGGGATGTGGGCAGAAATGGGGCACTCATGATCAGGTATTGAACAGGACAGGAGATATGGTTAGATGGCCATACAAATGAATGGAAATCTACAAATGACAGGCATGAGAAGATAAGGGGCATCTGCAGGATGGAACAAAGATCTGGGATATGGATAGCACCCCAGAATCAATGGGAGCGGTTTCAGCTGTGACTCACTACATTGGAGATATGGAACCTGAAGTGTTCACCTCCTGTAGCCATGCAGGAATCCCAGTGAAGCAATAAGTACACCAACCCACCGACAAAAATTTCCAACCCAAGTTTTCCTAATAAGAAAAAACGAAGGCATGTGTGATGGAGCAGAGCCTGAAGGAATGGCCAACTAATAATGGGCCCAACTTGAGATCCATCCCATGGGCAAGCACTATTAATGCACTACTAATTAATGTACTTATTAATGTACTATTAAAGCACTATTAATTAACACTATTAATGTTACTCTGTCAGGCTTGCAGACAGGAGCATGTCCTCTGAGAAACTCTTCCCAGAAGCTGACTCAGTTTGGCTATAGCCAAACAGTGGATGGAACTTGGGAACTCTTATGGAAGAGTTGGAGGAAGGATTCCCTGCCGAGAAGGGGATAGGATCCCCACAGGAAGACAAATAAAGGCAACTAGCCTAGACCTTTGGTGTTCTCAGAATCTGAAACACCAACTAAAGAACCTACATGGGCTGGACCAAGGTCTTCCCATACATATGTAGATGTGCAGTTGGTCTTTGTGTGGGTACAAAACAACTGGAATTTGGGCTATCTTAAACCTGTTGCCTATATATGGGATATGTTGTACAAGATGGTCTGCCTTGTCTCTCCTCACTGGGAGAGGAAGCACCAAGCTTCCCTGAGACTTGAAGTGCCAGAGTGGTGGGATTCTCAGGGGTCACTCACTCAGAGGAGAAGGCTCAAATTGGGGGAATGAATGTGGAAGGGGGTGACCAGTACTGAGCAGGTTGTAAAGTGAATTGGTTTTAAAAATATTGGAAATTATTCATCCACATGATTAAAAACTCCATCAAACAATACCTTTATCCAACATCATGCTTTATTGAGAAACACTGAGATTTTCCCATTACGAAATGATTGTAAACTGTCTATGCTCACAGTTTACTATACCTTATTCTGGTGTCTATTGCATTGAGAAAAAAAACTAAATTAAAAAGCACACAGATTTTAATGGAAAATGGAATTATTTTTCATATTCAAGTATGTCATAAAGTATGTGGAATGTAGAGGGATTATTTATAAAAAAATAAGGGCAGCTTCCCATCCAGCCAGTGGTGGGGAAGCCAGCCCCAGCCAGCCTCCCAGGTGCTCAGACCCAGCCTGCAGAACCAGGTACCCGAGATATCCTGAGTTTAAGACCTTCCAGGACTCAGGCCTGGAGCGGGAGCTGTGCACAGAGTAGCGGTTTGGGGGACAGCGGCCGAGCCTGCGCTCTGTGCTCGCAGGGTAGACCCCGAACTCCCTGCAGACAGTGCAATCTTGCCTGCAGCTTTCCATCCAGCTGGCAGCGGGAGAGCCAGCCTCAGCCAGCTTCCCAGCAGCTTTGGACCAGCAGGCGGAACCAGATAACTGAGAGATCCCGACTTTAAGACCTCTGGGGAACCAGGATACCAGACAGCAAACCCTGAGCAGGAGCAGTGCAGAGCAGCTGCCCAACAGGCTGAACCAAGTACCTGGGATATCCTGAGTTTAAGACCTCGGAGGACTCAGGCCACCTGTAAGCAATCTGTGAGCAGGAGCCCTGCAGGGCAGTGGTTCAGGGGAAATAGCCTTACGAGCCCACAGGAGGGTCAAGCACCAGCTAGTAACTACAAGACCAATTAACACCAGAGTTAACCAGATGGCAAAAGGCAAACGTAAGATCGTTACTAACAGAAATCAAGGCAGTATGGCGGCATCCGAACCCAGTTCCCCGACAGCAATAAATCTTGGATACCCTGTAACACCAGAAAAACAAGACTCAGATCTAAAATCACAGGTCAGGATGCTGATAGAGGAACACTTAGATAAATCTCTTAAAGTAATACATGAGAAAATAGATCAAAAGCTAGAAGCCCTTACAAGGCAAACACAATTAAATCTCGGATATCTCAACACACCAGAAAAACAAGACTCAGATCTAAAATCACTGGTAAAGATGCTGATTGAGGATCACTTAGATAAATTTCTTAAAGTAATAGAGGAGAAAATAGATCAAAAGCTAGAAGCCCATACAAGGCAAACACAAAAAACACTTAAAGAAATCCAGGAGAATATTGAGCAAAAAATGAATCCCAATAAGGGGAAGAAACAAAGAACACTTAAAGAAATACAAGAGAACATGGGTCAACAAGTAGAAGTCATAAAAGAGGAAACACAAAAATCCCTTAAAGAATTACAGGAAAACACAAACAAGCAATTGAAAGATCTGAGCAAAACCATACAGAATCTAAAAACAGAAGTAGAAACAACTAAGAATTCACAAAGGGAGACAATGTTGGAGATAGAAAACCTTGGGAAGAAGTCAGGAGTCATAGATGCAAATATCAACAATAGAATACAAGAGATAGAAGACAGAATCTCAGATGCTGAAGATACCATAGGAACCATGGATTCAACAATTAAAGAAATGCAAAATGCAAAAAGCTGGTAACCCAAAACATTCAGGAAATCCAGGACACAATGAGAAGACCAAACCTAAGGATTATAGGGATAGATGAGAATGAAGATCTACAACTTAAAGGGCCAGCAAATATCTTCTACAAAATTATGGAAGAAAACTTCCCCAACCTAAAGAGAGAGATGCCCATGAATATACAAGAAGCCTATAGAACCCCAAATAGACTGGACCAGAACAGAAATACTTCCCGTCACATAATAATCAAAACCCCAAATGTACTAAACAAAGAAAGAATATTAAAGGCAGTAGGAGAAAAAGGACAAGTAACATATAAAGGAAGACCTATCAGAATAATACCAGACTTCTCACCTGAGACCACGAAAGCTAGAAGATCCTTGGCAGACCTCATGCAGACCCTAAGAGAACACAAACTTCAGCCAAAACTACTATACCCAGAAAAACTCTCAATTGCCATAGATGGGGAAACCAAGGTATTCCACAACAAAACCAAATTTGCACGATACTTATCTACAAACCCAGCCCTGCAAAGGATAATAGGGGGAAAATACCAATACAAGGGGGGAACTACACCCCAGAAGAAACAAGATAGGAACCCCATCTCATCCAACCCAAAAGAAGAGAACCACTCAAACACAAAAAATTATAATAACAATAACGCCCAAAATGTCAGGAAGTAATAATTACTATTCCTTAACATCTCTTAATATCAATGGACTCAATTCCCCAATAAAAAGACACAGACTAACAGACTGGATACAGAAACAGGACCCTACATTTTGCTGCATACAGGAAACACATCTCAGTGTCAAAGACAAACAACACCTTAGAGTAAAAGGCTGGAAGACAGTTTTACAAGCAAATGGTCCCAAAAAACAAGCTGGAGTAGCCATTCTAATATCAGATAAAATTGACTTTCAACCTAAAGTCATCAAAAGAGACACAGAAGGTCACTTCCTGCTTGTCAAAGGGAAAATCCACCAAGAAGAATTCTCAATACTGAACATCTATGCACAAAATGTAAGGGCACCCTCATTCGTAAAAGAAAGTTTACTAAAGCTTAAAGCACACATTGCACCTAATACAATAATTGTAGGTGACTTCAACACTCCACTCTCCTCAATGGACCGATCAGGAAAGCAGAAACTAAACAGGGACACAGTGAAACTAATTGAAGCTTTGGACCAATTGGATTTAACAGATATATATAGAACATTCCATCCTAAAGCAAAAGAGTATACCTTTTTCTCAGCACCGCATGGTACCTTCTCAAAAATTGATCATATAATTGGTCACAAGACAGACCTCAACAAATACAAGAAGACCGAACTAATCCCATGTCTCCTATCGGATCACTATGGAGTAAAAGTGGTCTTCAATAGCAAGAAGAACAACAGAAAGCCCACATACACACGGAAACTGAACAATACTCTACTCAATAACACCTTGGTAAAGGATGAAATAAAGAAAGAAATCAAAGACTTTTTAGACTTCAATGAAAATGAAGGTAAAACCTACCCAAATCTTTGGGACACAATGAAAGCAGTGCTAAGAGGAAAACTCATAGCCCTGAGTGTCTCCAAAAAGAAACCGGAGAGAGCATACACTAGCAACTTAACAGCACACCTGAAGGCCCAGGAACAAAAAGAAGGTAATTCACCCAGGAGGAGAAGAAGAGAGGAAATCATCAAACTAAGGGCTGAAATCAATCAAGTTGAGACAAAGAGAACCATACAAAGAATCAACAAAACCAAGAGCTGGTTCTTCGAGAAAATCAACAAGATAGATAAACCCTTAGCTAGACTAACCAAAGGGCACAGAAACAGTATCCAAATTTACAAAATTAGAAAAGAAAAGGGGGATATAACAACAGAAACTGAGGAAATTCAAAAGATCATCAGATCCTACTACAAAGGCCTATACTCAAAACAACTGGAGAATCTAGAGGAAATGGACAATTTCCTAGACAGATACCAAATACCAAAATTAAATCAGCATCAAGTAGATCAGCTAAACAGTCCCATAACCCCTAAAGAAATAGAAGGGGTTATAGAAAGCCTCCTAACCAAAAAAAGTACAGGACCAGATGGTTTTTGTGCAGAATTCTACCAGACCTTCAAAGAAGACTTAACACCAATACTCTTCAAACTATTCCACAAAATAGAGACAGAAGGGACACTGCCCAACATGTTCTTTGAAACCAAAATTACACTGATACCTAAACCACAAAAAGATCCAACAAAGAAAGAATACTACAGGCCGATTTCTCTTATGAATATTGATGCAAAAATACTAAATAAAATTCTTGCCAACCGAATCCAAGAGCACATCAAAACGATCATTCACCATGATCAAGTAGGCTTCATTCCAGGGATGCAGGGATGGTTCAATATATGGAAATCCATCAATGTAATCCACTACATAAACAAACTAAAAGAAAAAAACCACATGGTCATCTCATTAGATGCTGAAAAAGCATTCGACAAAATTCAGCATCCTTTCATGCTAAAAGTCTTGGAAAGAGCAGGAATTCAAGGCCCATACCTAAACATAGTAAAAGCAATCTACAGCAAACCAGTAGCCAACATCAAAATTAATGGAGAGAAACTTGAAGCATTCCCACTAAAACAGGGACTAGACAAGGCTGACCTCTCTCTCCATATCTTTTCAATATAGTACTTGAAGTTCTAGCGAGAGCAATTAGACAACATAAGGAAGTCAAAGGGATACAAATTGGAAAGGAAGAAGTCAAAGTATTATTTGCAGACGATATGATAGTCTACTTAAGCGACCCAAAAAACTCCACCAGAGAACTTCTACAGCTGATAAACAACTTCAGCAAAGTGGCTGGTTATAAAATTAACTCGATCAAATCAGTAGCCTTCTTGTACTCAAAAAACAAGCAGGCTGAGAAAGAAGTTAGGGAAATAACTCCCTTCACAATAGCCACAAACAACATAAAGTACCTTGGCGTAACTCTAACCAAACAAGCGAAAGATCTGTATGACAGGAACTTCAAGTCCTTGAAGAAATAAATCGAAGAAGACCTCAGAAGATGGAAAAATATTTCTTGCTCCTGGATTGGCAGGATCAATATAGTAAATATGGCCATCTTGCCAAAAGCAATCTACAGATTCAATGCAATCCCCATCAAAATCCCAACTCAATTCTTCATAGATCTAGAAAGAGCAATTCTCAAATTCATCTGGAGCAACAAAAAACCCAGGATAGCTAAAACGATTCACAACAATAAAGGGACTTCTGGGGGAATCAATATCCCTGACCTCAAGCAGTACTACAGAGCAATTGTGTTAAAAACTGCATGGTATTGGTATAGCAACAGGCAAACAGATCAATGGAACAGGATTGAAGACCCAGAAATGAACCCACAGACTTATGTTCACTTGACCTTTGATAAAGGAGCCACAACCATCCAGTGGAAAAAAGATAGCCTGTTCAACAAATGGTGCTGGTTCAACTGGAGGTCAACATGCAGAAGAATGCGAATTGACCCACTCTTATCTCCTTGTACTAAGATCAACTCCAAGTGGATCAAGGACCTCCACATAAAACCAGACACACTGAAACTATTAGAAAAGAAACTTGGGAAGACCCTGGAGGACATGGGCACAGGGGGAAAGCGCCTGAACAGAACACCAATAGCTTATGTTCTAAGATCAAGAATTGACAAATGGGACCTCATAAAATTACAAAGTTTCTGTAAGGCAAAGGACACCGTCAGAAGGACAAAACGGCAACCAACAAAGTGGGAAATGATCTTCACCAACCCCACATCCGACAGAGGGCTAATATCCAATATATACAAAGAACTCAAGAAGTTAGACCCCAAAGGACCAAATAACCCTATCAAAATTGGGGCACAGAGCTAAACAGAATTTTCACCAGAAGAAATGCAGATGGCCGAGAACCACCTTAAGAGATGTTCAACATCATTAGTCATCAGGGAAATGCAAATCAAAACAACCCTGAGATTCCACCTCACACCAGTCAGAATGGCTAAGAATAAAAATTCAAGAGACAGCAGGTGCTGGCGAGGATGTGGAGAAAGAGGAACACTCCTCCACTGTTAGTGGGATTGCAAAATGGTAAAACCGCTCTGGAAATCAGTGTGGCGGTTCCTCAGAAAATTGGGCATGTCACTTCCAGAAGACCCTAGCATACCACTCCTGGGCATATACCCAGAGGATTCCCCTGCATACAATAAAGACACATGCTCCACTATGTTTATAGCAGCCTTGTTTATAATTGCCAGAAATTGGAAGGAGCCCAGTTATCCCTCAAAAGAGGAACGGATACAGAAAATGTGGTATATTTATACAATGGAGTACTACTCAGCAATTAAAATAATGATTAAAATAATACTCATGCAATTTGTAGGCAAATGGTTAGATCTGGAAAATATCCTCCTAAGTGAGCTAACCCAATCACAAAAGAATACACATGAAATGCAATCACTGATAAGTGGATATTAATGAGCCCAGAAGCCCTAAATACTCAAGGCACAATTAGCAAGTCAAATGACTCCCAAGAAGAAGAAAGGAGAGAACCCTGGTCCTGTAAAGATTGGATCCAGAACAGAGAAATCGTGGGGGGGGGTTTAATGATTGGGAAATAGCTGGGGGGAGAGGAATTATGGGACATATGGTGGAACTGGGAAAGGGGAAAGCCTTTGGAATGTAAACATAGAATATAGAAAATAAAAATTAAATAAAATAAAAAATAAGGGAAGTCATAATTGATCAAACTACTTCACAACCAGTGTATAACCAATTCAACCCAAGACCCTGAGAACATTGTGGAAGATAGGGTGGAAAGACTGCTAGACCCGAAGAAATTCCAAAGTCGAGACTCTGGGTATGATTTGCTATTGCACCCATGAATGAACTATTGCTGTGTGCTTTCCTCTAGATCTGTACAATATTAATACAACTAGTAACTCATCATTGAACGTAAAGTGGATCTTGATGCTACCTCTTCTACCTGCGGATGTAATGGTAGTTGTATGAGCAGTTTTCCCTCCATCTACATCTGTCCCACAGAGGTACATCAGTTGCAGAGCCCAGAAGAGAACACTGGATCCAATGACCCTGAAATTACAGATATGTTTTAGGTACCATATGGCTACTCGGAATTGAACCCAATCTTCAATAATAATAGTGTTCTTAATAACTGACTCCAGACATGGTTTTGTAAATCTGGTAAAAGCACATCATAGGTCTTAGTACTGAAACTATAGCTCTTCTTACTAAATGGATATGTAATGCTTATCTAAATACCTTCTAGAATCTTACATTTGTAGCTATAGATTACTGCTGTCAGTGATTGTCACAGGGGGAAATATTAGCACAGTAAAATTATAATTAGACAAAGATTTTAAGAATGACAGCAGAATTCTCAAGCCTAAATTTGATATCCAAATTGCCCACTCAAAGGCTCAAGGGAAGTAAAAATTGGGAGTAGAATAGAAGAAGCATAAAGCCTAGATTGGAGATGTGGATTATTAGTAAATAAATATACTTCTTTTGAGAAGGACATGAGTTCAGTTTCTAGACCCTGTTAGGTAGTTCAACTGCCTGTAACTTCAGATACAGGGAATCCAACACCCACTTCAGACCTTCATAACATTTTACAC
The DNA here is from genome assembly GCA_964023405.1 of Apodemus agrarius. Lineage (NCBI taxonomy): Eukaryota > Metazoa > Chordata > Mammalia > Rodentia > Muridae > Apodemus > Apodemus agrarius. The sequence goes on from OZ030028.1 coordinate 30,456,567, forward strand.
ATACACTCAGACATGTACACATTAATGCACATATATTTAAATGATTATAAATAAAGCCCTTTAGACAGTAGATGGTCTATAGGAAATGTAGAGACATGTAGAAAGTTCCCTTTGGGGGCATAAAAAGGTCACTGTATTCTTGAAATTCTAGCTCTTGTGTTTAAGGAACCGAGACTGACACACAATAAGAACCATAAACTCTAAACCATGGAGAATGGAAGGATTGCGAGGTCCTGTTTCTACTGGTAGTTACTGGAACCAGTGAAGGAAGAGCCTTTTTTTCAGCAGTGTAGAGAGTGGAAGGGTGCTCATGTTTCTACAGATAATTCTGTAATGTATCTTATTTTATAAACAAAATTAATTCATTGACTCACAATTTTGAAAGTCAGTAAAGTATAAGGAAATATAATTTGGAAAAGGAAGGGGAACAACAAGTGTGGTACAGGAACAAGACTAGGTAATGGGAGATAAATAAAAACAACACACACATATGTATATGTATATGTATATGTATATGTATATATGCATAGTTATATGTACATATGGCAACTTGTATTTTATTTGTGAACTAGTTATTGTACTTAATGTATGGTATCTGCTTGGATATATTAAATGATGTAATTGTCTTCTCTGTATTCTCTTAGCAAGTAGTCTGGAATGTACAATGTATTCTGGTTTAATGCTTATTTGACCTGTCAAAAATGAACCAAAATAAAACCCAATAAAAACATACAATAATATCATAATAAAATATCTTATACAAGCATGAGATAATGAAAATATAAAAAATATGAATTACTCTCATTATTCATATGAACATACCCACATGATGATGAACTGCATACACACATAATTTAAAAATACATAAATAAGTCTTTAATAATAAATAAACTAAAAAAGTAATAAGTGATATAAAAAATTCAGTGTGATGATGCTATGTGCTTTAATCTCATTATGCAGGAAGTAGAAGCAGATAGATACTGTGAGTTTAATATCAACCCGGTGTACAAATATGTTCAAGGCCTGGCAGAGATACTTTTAAGATAGTGTTTGAAAAAGATTAGCATGACTTTTTAAAGAAAGTAGTAACGAAAGAAACATACATCAAACAAAATATATAGTAAACATTTAAATAAACCGTTTATCCACAATCAAGATTATTATGAATGGAGAAAAATTTGAGCAAAACATTAAATTAAATTAAATAGAAAAGAGTGAGAGAGGTTTATACACCATCCTCAATCCTTTTCAGTATAGTGCTCCATATGTACCTGTATGTATATGTGTATGTATATGTATACTACTAATGCTAATAAGTGCATAATACATACATACATACATACATACAGACAGACAGACAGACAGACAGGCAAACATACATACATAAAAGGAATAATATTAAACTGAAAAGCGAATTGAAATCATGTAGTTAAATGAATAGAACAAGGAAGTAGTATATTGAGTGAGATAACCCAGATCCACAGACACATACCACATATTCTTTCATATATGTGGTTCCTAGACTCCAAACTTCAGATGTGCATATACAATAAAGATTAACCACTGAAAGTAGAAGAGTAGAAGGGACCATGGCTAGGGAAACTCCCAGGAGGAAAATAAAAAGATATATGGTATACATGTAATATGAAGGATAAAAATAAAAAACTAAAAGAGAATTTTAATTGGAGAGAATAGAAAAAGAAAACTACAGGGAATAGCAAAAAAGAGGGATAAATAAAATTGAAAATATTTGAATGAGACATAGGTCCACCATGTGCTTTGGATATAGGATTAAGAAGATTTGAAACGTAACTGACCCTAACACAGTGGATATCAGAAAGGTGATCTAAAAGCTTCTAAGGGGAGGCAACAATGAGTAGGCCAATTCTGCTATGATATCTATGAAACACAACAAATACTATCATAAGGAAATGTTAATAAATGTAAAATATCATTAAAGGATTGGTAATAATCAATAGCTGACTAGTTAGACTCAAGGCCTGCTCAAAGTAGAAAAATGCTTACTGGTACAGGAAACCTAGCTAAATATGTTTGGCTATTGAGGATTCTAGAAGTGATCCTATTACTATCACCATACCAGAGCCATTTGCTTTGTTACTGACTTCAAAATTTCTCCTTGTATCCACAGAAAAGTATAGATCTCAATCCTTGTCAAGAAGTTTCTTTGAAATGTATGACAATTAGAGAAAACTACTACTAGTCATTATGGAGAGGAATAATTGTCACATTTCTATTCCACCTAATTGATAACATCATAACAGAGTTCCTGCAACTAAAGCCAATAGAACATTGTAGATATATGGCCAGAATTTTAAGAGCCAGAATATCAGAAAGATTTTTGTGAGATTGTGCCTTCTAGCTATACCAGGGATGCTACAAAATGAAATATTAACAACATCATTGCACAAACAAGATCTGGACCCTATCATCAAATGGTGATGTAGGGAAAATTTTAGTGGGTCAATCCTAGATGAAGAGCTAGAGAGGGAGAATCAGTCTTCTCCTGAGATTCACCACTGATTGGTTATTGAATGCTGAGTAATCATCTCTAGAAACATACATATGCTGGCAACATTGAACAATCTAATCAAGTTGTACTCATGTATCTTTTCATCTATATTTGTGTGTAACAAGTTAAAGAGTCATGCAAGTTTCATTCAGATACTTGAAAAGTAAAGGTAGGCTGATTTATATGAGTCTGAGATAAGCATGATCTACTGACTGAATTGCAGAATAGCTAGGGCATATATTGGCACTTGTTCAAAAAAAGGAAACGAAAGGAAGATGAGTGTGTGAATTTGGAAGAGACTTTATGTGGGAATATGATGGGAGTGAGTAAGAAAAAATAAATGATATAAATGTTATTCAATTAAAATTTACAAATTGTCATGCTAAACTATTTATTTAAAAAGTTATGTATTTGAATGATTCTAGCATATTTTTAGATAAATAGATAGCTCTGTTATCAAAGAAAACTGTGAAAGCTGGGTTTGAATATAAACACTGATACGAATAAAGAATAAGAACACACTTCTAAAATAAACTCATATACATACATATAAATGCACACACTTATGTATATGTATATGTGTATGTGCATGTGTATGTGCATGTGTATGTGCATATATGTACACATAGACTAGGAAATACGGAAGATCAGAAAAGCACTAGCCTTAACCTTAGTTATGATTACCAGTTTTCCTTGTGGAATAAGAAGTAGCATAAAAATAAGAAGACAGTAGAGGTCTGTTTTTGGCCTGAGGCAGAAAAGCTGCTAAAATGAACTACTGTCTTTTGCTCTGTGATAGTCTTTGCTTATCTTATCTGCTGATAAGTATCACATCTTCACTTCTAGCTGATAAGATAGTAAATTCGGTCCTCTTTAACGAATAGCTAGAGGCTATAGGTGTAAATTAATTAAAGGAGATTTTCATATATTTCTGACGTTTTTTCTTCAGGAAGCTCCCCTGATCCCAAAAACAATAGCACAAAGGCACATAGTACTCTGAACATCGTTGGAAAATTATAGTAACATCATAAGAATTTCAAAATAAAATGTTTGTTTGCTTGTTGGTGTTAAAGCAGGAACCATGAGCAAAGTAAATCTACTCCTGGGCAACATCACCAACTTTTCATAGGAATTTTTAAATGAATGTTCACATTTCAATTTGTTACATTCTGAGAATATAACTACATTTTTTTGCAAATATTCCTTACTTCTCTTTTTTCATATTCATTAGGTTTTGCAGTAAATGTTTCTCCATACATATATGCATATGTATATAATAGTCTATATAATATTATATATATATATATATATATATATATATATATATATATATATATTACTAGATAAAAAGATAAAAATCTGACCAGTATGCAGAATATTTACATTTTGAAAAACAAAATACCTACAGGTCGATTTGTGAAGATTGAATAACATTCTTTTACTAACACCTTCTTGATCATGTCTGGATCAGTGATGACCAGGACAGGGGTCATTCCCTCATATAACCTGTATTGGGAAAAGAGAAATGATTACACTACTTTGATCCTGAACTGTGAAAAGAATCTTGATCTTCTATAAGAACAATTGTTCTTCACAACTGAGCCATCTCTACAGCCTCTAACAACATACTATTAACAACTGACAAGCAATAAAATTTGCAAGGAACTCTTCCTTTGGGAACATTAGAAATGTAGAACAGTTCCGTATCATTGAAGAGGCACAGATTTTCTTCCTCTCCCTTTTGCCCTCTCCACTTGTGGTGAGGTGAGTGCAGGAGCTGGCACCTGCTGGGTTCATAAGATCAGGAAATCTTGCCCCAATGTTGTATGTGTAAGAGAGATGGCAGGCTGACCTTTTCATATACCTCTCAGGTCCTGATCCAGGATTCTAAATTGGCCCAACCTAACAGTGACTCCTCCAGGAACTGGTGGAGTACATGATTGGGCCAGTCCTATAGATGAAAAAAAAAAACAACCCAGGATCTTCATGACACTAGATAATGACAGGATATTTGAGAGATGTCCCAGTGAGGTTCCAGATTTGATAGTATAGCAGAAGTCAGAGGATTAGGACCAGACCAACAATTCATTACAATGAACATTTCTAAGCAAAGAAGTGTGAACAAAATTGTATCTTGTGGGATACACCCTGACACATAAATGCTTCCACAATGAGATTTTATCATTTTTTCTGTTGGGGGGAGGTTGCAATGTTAGAGGGTGTGCATGAGGAGAGAGGGTGCTGAGTGGAATTGGGGTGTATGATATGGTAAGAAATTCAGGAGTAACCAATAAAAAGTTAAATCCAGCACAGATTGCCCATGGCATTGGAACATATTTTTCTGAGTAATCAAACCAATGCGACTGGCCTTATGATTACTACTGAGATTTCTGAGGATGAATAAATTAAATGAAGAAATAGAATCTCATCTACCTTGCTTGTGTCATGCAGAACATTAATATTCCTTCCTCTCATACCCTAACCAAATTACAAGCACCTCTCATAGGGAAGTTCTGCCTCTGTTGTCTCAGTTTCCCCACAAAATAATTAATGAAATATGCCTAAAGGCAATATCGTGTTTTAACATATACTATACCTGTACTTTAAAGTTAGTTTTATGGGTTGTGAGAAAATATCCATATATATTCCTGTTAAATAGTCCTTGCTTTGTAATAAATGCAATAAAAAGAGAAGGAAAAGCCGGGCATGGTGGCGCACGCCTGTAATCCCCGCATTTGGGAGGCAGAGGCAGGCGGATTTCTGAGTTCGAGGACAGCCTGGTCTACAGAGTGAGTTCCAGGACAGCCAGGACTACACAGAGAAACCCTGTCTCGAATAACCAAAACAAAAGAGAGAGAGAGAGAGAGAGAGAGAGAGAGAGAGAGAGAAGGAAAAGAAATTTCTGCTAAGTGTGATGCAACAGACTTAAAACATTGATATCTGGGATATAGAAATATTTAGTTCTACCTTGGATATGTGGAAACTTAGTCTCAAAAAAATAATGAGAGAAAGCTCAGGATGCTTCAACACTATGGAAAGAATTATAGGCAAGTAAAGGGTCCTGAGTTTGAGAGAAATGCTCTTTTACAGGGAAGGACACATCAACTTATTACACAATTCCATGTAGTCAGAACATAATACATAATATAATTAACACTATACAGACTGAGCAGATTGTGATGATGAATATTAATTCATTTGCATGTGCAAATTATATATTTGAGGGGAGAAAACGGAGGGGAGGGAGGAAACAATTTTAACCTCTAGCAAATATGAACTAATTAAAAATAAGAATAACACACTGTATAGATACTGCAAATTAAACAAAAATAATAACTATAACTATGCCCAGTTTTCAGGAGGCCCTATTCTTTGTCTGGGCATCAAAACAGTATAGGCATAATGTTTTTATACATTGTGTTAAGTTTACCCTTAGTCATTCAAATGCTGACATTTCTGACCTGATAACTTGTCTTAATACAGACATGTTACTGTAATGTTTATAACAAGCATGTTCTTCTCAACATTGTGTAAACAGTTCTTATCTTTTATTCTCTGACTTGTCAATAAATACTAATCACCAAATGGCTGGGCAGAATAAAGAACAGGGCAGGATATCTGTCAGCCATAGATTGGAGAGAGTGAGATAGAATGCTTCAGATTAGCTGACAGGATGGAGGAATTGAAGCCATGAAGAAGTGGTTCAAATAATCAGATTAATAATAATATGCAAGTATCATGGGATGTGAGTGCAAGGAAGTCAGAGCCATATAGGTGAAAAAGGTCAATCATTTAACTGCTCAGAAAATGAGGTATAGTTTTGAATAAATGCTCTTTGTTCTGTGTAGTTATTGGAGAATACCATAAAGTAAAGAAGGACAGCTGCCCGATTAATTCACCATTTGCATTTATATTATACAAAGTACATTTACACGGTAGGGCTGGCCCAGTTTAAGCGGCATAGTTAAGCTAACCCAGGGTAAGAGCATGACAGAGCTGGTCCTGACACTCCTGCTGTGAAATGGGTGAAATGTTGGGGGTATGGATGCCCCCCTCACCATCTGTAGCAGGAAAGAGAACTAGCTGGGGGGTCATGAGAACAGATGAGCTGGCCTTGTTTCTCAATGGACACAGTGTTCAGGAGAGCAGACCTTTGTAGACCGAATCTGTGCACTGTGTAAGTTATCCTTTGTTATTCAAATGCCAATTTCTCTGTCCTCATAACTTATTTCAATCTGGTCATGGCATTGTAATGCTTACGTCAATAATATCATGACTCAAATTTTTGTCTTACCATAATTCTCTACCCTGTCAATAAAAGCTGATCACCCATTTGGTGGTCAGAAAGAGAGAGAGAGACTGAACATGAAGTTTAAGAAAGGAGGGAGTTCATGAGAGTTCAGCAGAAGCATGGAAGACTCTAAATTAAAGTATTATGCAGATTTTGGCTTGAAGGTATCCAGATTCATTTAAGGGAATAAGACAGATCAATTGATGTCCCAGGAATTTAGGTGAAGCTTTAAAATAATCCTTCGTCATTCTGTTTCGTTATTGGTGAACTAGCTTAGATAAAGAAAAATAGCGATCATATTAATTTACACCTTAAATTTATTTATATTAAAATTAACAATTAGAGGCCTAACACCTCCCTTGAGCAGCACAGTAGAGCTGGCCATGGTTGAGGGGGTGCAGGTGATTCAGCCCTGAGGAAGAGATTGAGCCAAATCTGTCCCTGCTACTCATCTGCCATGAGGTGCCCTACGTGATAAGGAGATGCCCTCCTCAATTTCCTCCTCATTACCTGTGGTAGCTGGGAGAATTGACCCTGTGGTCATAGGAACTAATAAAGTGGCCCTATCCCTGAACTGCTGCAGCACTGGCAAAAATTAGTCCTGCATCTTTCCTGGGCAGCAGTAGATCTGGGTCTGGAGATGTGGGTGTAGGTGAGCCATGTCATGGTATGAAAAAAAGGAAAGCTGATCCTGTTTCTTGCTGATGGTACCATTGCTTGGCATGGCTATATCAATGCTGGTCCGGTCACTCTGGCAGTGTGGATAAAGGAGAGTCAGTGGGATAAATAGCTCTCATACTACCCAGACCCAGTTCCAGGGCTCTGAAATGGCCCACCTCTAGATTGAAATCATCTGCTAATGACTCAGATATGTGAATTGGCCAATCTTTTTTTGCAAGGTTTCAGAACTTCCTTGACACTTGGCAACAACAGAATAACTTGGAGGAGTCCCAGTGAGGATCCAATACTGATGGGGTCCCAGAAGCCATCATTCTCAAACCAAACCAATGACTCATTGCAGTGAACACTTGTAAGTAAAGATGTTAGGACAGAGGGATATACTGTGGGACACACTGGAACATACCATAGTATTCATAATGAGATATTTTCTGTGCTTTATTTTTGACATTGTTGTTATCATCATCATCATTATTTTCATTAGTAGTGGTGAATTGCCTGTGTGTGTGTGTGTGTGTGTGTGTGTGTGTGTGTGTGTTTGTGTTTGTGGTTAATTTGTGGGGAGGTTGGGTTGCAAAGATGAGGGGTGGATATGAGGGGATAGTAAGATGAGTAGTACTGGGATGGCCTATGTGAAACAAATAAGTAATCAATAAAACTTTTAAAAACAAAGAAAAATAAAAAATTAATCCTGTCTTTGAGAATACTGGAAATATTTTTATTAACTGCTTTTCTGGTGCCTAAGTGAGGGCAGGAAACATTCTTTTAAATTTATAATCATGTTTTACTTGTGTCTGAATTAATGCATTTTACACAATAAAAAGTCCTAATCAATAATAAATTGAGCCAAGAACCCTTATATGACAGTGAGTAAAAGTAAGGCTATGTGTCTAGATCATTAAATGATGCAGACAAATCATGACCTACAATGTTCTAATTCAGACGGTGAATTACAACATACTTATGGAACTGTTGGCACGGCAGTCTTTCAGACACTATAAAATAGGTCAGTGCATCACAAGATACTCTGGGATGACAGAGTCTTCATGTAGGTTGGTTTTATATCTTAGCAAAACCACATATTAGACATTTCCAATCTACTTACCCCCACATATCACCATACTTTTTTCGGAATTCTACATCACATTTCCATACACCCTGAGAAAATAAATTAAATAGGTCATTATTTTTATACACTTTTGGCCCCTAAGTGAGAAACACATGACTCAGTCACCAGGAAATTAAGCTCATTGTATAAAATTCCTAACTTACAAGTAATAGAAATCCTACAGAGTTCTCTGAGACACATCAGAGATTTGATAAATATTCATGTTTTTATTTCTGAGTTTTGTACATTCCAAAATCTTTCCTTCTCTAATAAAAGTACAGTGCCAATTGCTTTAATCTATGGCAATTTCCTTGGTTATGCTTTGACTGTGAAATCCTGAAACACACTGGTCTTTCACATCTTGATGTGTGATGGCATGAAGAATCAGGAAATCTGACAGGGATTTTCAAAATCTCTTTGCTTCTCACTGCTTACTGCCCTTTCACTCAACCAATGACATGTCTAGGATTTTAATATCATCAGTAAATTGAAGACAACATCGATGCCTATAGCATATTAGATTTATAGTAGCATTGAAGTAGAGCCAAATGATTTTGCCTTCTGGTGCCTCTGGTAAACATTAAAAGATGAGGAGTTCTTCCCTGACACAAGGGAAACAAAGTCAAAAGCTTGATCTGAACTGAACCCTGGCCTGTGGGAGTAATCACACAGTCATTAAGTGGGGATTGTGAATTTTTTGAGATAAAAGCCTATGTAGTTCAGCCTGACTCAGTCTCTGTGTATATAAAGCTGAACTTGAATTTCTGATCCTCTTAACTGAGTTATAGTCTAGGAATAGAGACAGTGCATTACAAAAGTGGAAGTTGTAGTTTCAAATGGATCTGACTTTTCCCTGGGCTGTCAGATTGGCAGATGTGTCTGAACTATTCTAAGTTCTTTGCCAAAATTGTCTGATTTAGTTCTGTGGTAACTTTGGTCATTTCCCCTACATGTAGCATGTAAGAAATTATGCTGCTTAATATATTTCCAATATGAGTCATTATTTTATGGAAGACAGCATGTTCAGAGCTATGTTTCTTCTTTATTTCTCTTACATGAATCTTAACCTAATCATCTCACCATCTTACCCTTTGGGAATCCTCATTCCTTCTACTTGACATATGTGTTGCTCAATGTGGGCCCTGAGATTAGTAAAAATAATAATTGTAAAATGTCAGACTTGCGGACATGTAAAGTAGTAAGTGTGGTGGAATGACTAAGAGACAGATGGGATATAAATTTCTGAACAGCAATCTCTTTTCCTAAACAGGCTTAATTTGTTTGTACTCTGACATTCTTGTAATTCATTTCTATGGTAATTCATTTCTTGTAATTCATTTCTTCCAATAATTTCCTACCTTTGTTCAAAAAATATTCAATTGGTTCCATAAAGAAGGTATTGTGAATTCAAAGACATGAGAATATATAGGTGAAAATTTAAAGACAGAATATTACTCATGAGGACCATGCGAGTTTCCCATGGATGGGTTTATGCTGTAGAATTGTATACAATATTGTTTGCACTTGCAGCACAGATAGGTTTCCTTTGTATTTCAACACCCATGTAGATATAGTCAATCTACTAAAAAACCCGAAACTGGGGACAATAGATTAAAAACACAAATATGAAAATAACCATAAAAGGCACTGATGTGTAGAAATTAAAATTTCTTCAATAACATTGACTTCATGACATGTCAGAGGTTAGGGGAGGAATTTCTTTGTTGCATATGCAATTATGAAACTACCTGAAATGACTTCCACTTGTTTCAACTGAGCCAAAAGAATCCCATCTCTGCAACCTCCCTTTAGTTTTAGCCTTCCTTCCTTAGTTTTCAGAAAACCATAAAAAATAATAGAATGTACTATGAGATAGATGGTGTGGCACATAGGCCCATCTTGTGTGAACAATTTATTGCTCAAAACTTAGTCCCAGTAAGAAAATGTACCCATCTCTTATTATTTATCACCTAGTTAATTTACATTTAGCAGCACCTAGTTAAGATTTAATTACACAACTATTTCTCACTATCTAGTTTTACTTACAACATAATTAGTTGAAAATTTCCTCAGGCATATAGGGGAGACACAGCTTACTTTATTTTAACTGCCCTTTTAAAAACAGTGATCTTTGGAGGTAAGATATGTTATTTTAGTGGTACAAAATTCTGCGGGAAAATATTATAAATAGGTACTTGAAAATTTTCACCCAATAAATAAGCTTTACTGATAATTACTATATGCCAAGCTTATATAAATGAAACAACATGAAGTCTCTGAAAAAGTTCATATTCTGGCTTGGAAAACTCACATGCTATCAAGTGCTATAGCTGTATCATGACATGTTTCCTCCAAGAAAGGATGCTATGGCATTCTTGGGAATAGAAATGCTTTCTCAACTCATTTTGCTTTTTTTATTTCAATTATTTTATTTATTTTATATTGAAAATGTCCCCTTCCTAGTCCTCCCTCCGTGATCCCAAGCCCCCTTGCCTTTGTTTCTGAAATGGTGCTCCCCCACTCATGTACTCCTACCAACCTCACCATTGTCAGCATCACCTTTCCCTCAGGCATCATGTTTTTATAAAATTAGCTGCATCCTCCCCCACTGAGGTCATACAAGGCACTCCCTTGCTACATATTTGTCATGGGCCTAGACTCAGCCAATTTATGCTGTTTGGTTGGTGACTTAGTCTCTGGGAGCTCTGAAAAGTTTGGGTTAGTTGATACTGTTGGTCTTTTATTGGATTGCCATCACTTTTAGTACCTTCAATCTTTTCCCTAACTCTTGCATAGAGATACCCGACTTCAGTTCAACATTTTTGTATAATGATCTACATCTGTCTCAGTCAGCTGCTGATAGAGCCCCTCAGAGGACAGTCATGCTAGGTTCCTGTCTCCAAGCACGACATGGCATCAGTAATAGTGCCACGCTTTGGTCCCTGTGAATGGGATTGATCCCAAGAACGTTCTGTCACTGGTTAGTCATTCCTTCACCCAGTGCTCAACTTTTGTCCTTGCGTTTCCTTTAGACAAGAACAATTCTGGGTCAAATATTTGAATATGGGTGGATGGCCCTATACCTCAATAGCAGACCATATCTACCTACTGGAGTTGTTATCTTCAGTTTCCATCTCCCCACTATTGAGTATTTTGACCATGGTCATCTCCATTGAGTCCTGGAAGCTTCTCACATCCCAGATCTCTGGGTCATGCTAGAGGACCTTTCTGCCCCCTAATACCTACTGATTGATATTGCTATTCTCTCTCCTGGCCCTCTGGGCTTCTCTCATATCCCCCCCATATCTGGTCCAGCCTCCTTTCCCCCCTCTCTCTCTCACATTGCATTCAGTGTGCTACCTCCTTCTGCAGCCTGTTGTTATTTTGACCCCTTATAAGTGAGATAGAAGCATTCACATTTGGGCCTTCCTTTTTGTTAAACTTCATAAAATCTGTGAATTGTTTCATGAATATTCTATACTTTTTGGCTGATATCCACTATAGTTTTTGACTAACATTTCTGAGGAAACACCTGATTAATTTCCAGATTGATTTTTACCAATTTTTAATCCCAGTAACAAGGGAGGAGTGGCTCTATTTCTCCACATCTTCCCCAATGTGTACTTTCACTTGAGTTTTTGGTGTTAGCCATTCTGATTGGTGTAAGGTAGAATCTCAGTTGTTTTGATTTGCATTTCCATGATGACTAAGGATGCGGAACATTTCTTGAAGTGTTTCTCAGCCATTGGAGATACCTCAGTTGAGAATTCTCTATATTTCGCTCTGTAACCCATTTTTTAATTGGAGGCAAACTTCTTGAATACTTTATATATTTTGAATATTACCCTCTATTAGATGTAGGTGTAGTGAAGATCCTTTCTAATAAGTAGGTTGCCTTTTGGTAATATTGATAGTGTCCTTTTCCTTACAGGGTGTTTCAATTGCAGGAGGTTCCATTTATCAATTGTCAATCTTAGAGCCTGAGCCATTGTTGTTTTGTTAAAAAAATTTCCCCTGTACTAATATATTTGAGGCTATTTCTATGTTCCTTTTCTATTAGGTTCAGTGTATCTGGTTTTATGTTGAGTTCCTCAATTCACTTGGACTTGAACTTTGTATGAGGTTATAAATATGGCTCAATTTGCATTCTTCTACATACAGACCATCAGTTAGTCCAGCACCCTTTCTTGAAGATGCTTTCTCTTTTTCCTCTGTAAGCTTATGGATATTTTTGTCAAAGATAAAGAGTCCGCAGTTGTATGAACTTATTTCTGTGTCTTCAATTCTAGTCTTTTAATTGTCCTGTTTCTGTAATATTACTATGAGGTTTTTAACACTATTGTTGTGTAGTTCAGCTTGAGGTCAGGGATAGTGATTCACAGGGATGTTCTTTTACTATTGAGAAATGTTTTTGGTTATCCTGTATTTTTTGTTTTTCCATACGAAGTTGAGAACGGCACTTTCCATGTCTGTGGAGAATTGTGATGGAATATTGATGGGAATTGCATTTGTAGATTGCTCTTGGTAAGAGGGCCACTGTTACTGTGTTAAATCTACTGATCCATAAGCATGGGAGATCTTTCTATCTTCTCGTGTCTCCATCAACTTCTTTCTTCAAGGACTTCAAATTGTTGCCATACAGATGTTTTCCTTGTTGGTTAGTTTCACCAATATATATTATATTATTCTTGGCTACTTTAAAGGGTATTGTTTCCATATTTACTTTCTCAGCCCATTTATCATTTGTATAATGGAAGGCTGTGTAATTGCTGAGTTAACTTAATATCCAGCCATTTTGCTGAAGTTAAATGTGTTCTCTGGTAGAATTTTGGGGGCCATTCATGTATACTATCATATCATCTGTGAGTAGTGCTATCTTGGCTTCTTCCTTTTCAATATGTATCCTATTGATCTCTTTTAATTTTCTTATTGTTCTAGAAATAACTTAAAATACTACAGTGGATAAATACAGATAGAGGGAGCAGCCTTGTCTTGCCCATGATTTCAGTAGGATTGGCTCATATTTCTCTCAAATTAATTATATGTTGGCTGTTGTTTTGCCATATATTGATTTTAATATGCTTAGGTATGTGCCATGAAACCCTGATCTCTGCAAACTTCAAACTTTAAGGTGTAGAATATTTTGTCAATTGCTTTTCAGGATCTAATGAGATAATCATGCATAGTGTTCTTTCTGTTTTTTTATTTTGTGTATTATTTTGAGGACTATTGGTAATGTTCCTTTTTATAGGTTTGGTAGAATTATGACCTGCACTTTTTTAAAAAAATTGAATGGTTTTAATGACAGATTGTATTTCCTTAGTTAGCCATAACTATGTAGTTATGGAGTTTACCTGACCTTGATTTGAGTTTGGAATGCGATATATATTTAGAAAACTATCCATATAACCCAGATTTTCCATTTTTGTTGAGTATAGGCTTTTGTAAAAAGACATGATGATTCTTTTGAAATTTTTCAGTTTCAATTGCTATACCTCCCTTATCATTTTGTTAATTTGAATACTGTTCTTGCACCCTTTAGTTAGTTTTTCTAAAGGTTTATCTATCTTGCCGATTTTCTCAAAGAGCCAGCTCTTTGTTTTATTGATTATTTTTATTGCTTTATTTGTTATTAAATGATTGATTTTAGCCCTCAGTTTAAGTATTTCCTGCCTTCTACTCTTCGTGCATGCATTTTCTTCTTTTTGTTTTAAGGCATTCAGGTGTGTGGTTAAATTTCTAGTAGAGGATCTCTCCAATTACTTTATGAAGGCGTTTAGTACTATGAATTTTCTTCTTAGCACTGATTTTTATGAGTCCCATTAATTTGGGTATTCTATGCTTTCATTGTTATCAAATTTTCAAAAGTCTTTAATTGCTTTATTTCTTCTATGACCAAATCATTATTGAGTATAGAGTTTATTTGCCGTGAATATGTGGGCTTTCTGCTCTTTTTCTTGTTATTGAGGTCCAAATTTAGGCCATGTTCATCTGATTAGGTGTATGGCATTATTTCAATGTTCTTGTATCCGTAGAGTCTTGTTTTGTGTCTGATTATATGGTTAACTTTGGAGTATGTTCCATGAAGTGCTAAGAAGGTAAATTCTTTTGTTTAGGGGTGAACTATTCTGTAGCTATCTCTTAAATCCATTTGTGTCACAACTTCTCTTAGTCTCTCTGTGTTTTTATTTTCTGCTTCAGTGATGTGTCCATTGGTGAGAGTGAGGTATTTAAGACCCCCACTACTATTGTATGAGATCAATATGTCTTTTGTGCTTTAGTAACATTTATTTTATGAATATGAGTGTCCTTGCACTGGGGAATAGGTTTTCAGAATTGAGACTTCATCTTTGTGGATATTTTGTTCGATGAGTATGAAGTTCCTTCTCCATCTATTTTGGTTGAAAGTCTATTTCATTGGATATCCAAATGGTGACACTAGCTTTTTACATGGGACCATTTTCTTGGGTTTTCCCAGCTTTTTACTCTAAAACAAAGCTGTCTGTTTTGTTCAGTGAGGTGTGTTTCTTGTATGCAACAAAATTCTGTATCTTGTTTACTTATCCTATCTGTTAGCCTGTATCATTTTTTGTGGAATTGTGTCTATTGATGTTGAGAGATATTAAAGACCAATGATTCTTAGTCCTTTTCTTTTTATTCTTGGAGGTAATATTATGTGTGCATGCATGATTTTCTTCTTTTTTGTTTGTTGTGAAATTGTTATTTTCTTATATTTTCTTGTGTGCATTTTTTTGTATTGGAGATTTCTCTTCTAGTATCCTCTTTAGGGCTGGATTAGTAGCAAGATATTGTCGAAATTTGGTTTTGTCATGGAATACTCTGTTTTCTCCAACTATGGTGACAGATAATTTTGTTGGGTATAGTAGCCTGGGCTTGCCTTTATGTTCTCTGATCCTCTGTATGACAAATGTCCATGGTCTTCTGGGTTTTATCACCTCTGTTGATAAGTTTGATGTAATTCTGATAGGTCTGCCTTTATATGATATCTTGTATTTCCACATAAACTTTTAATATTACTCTTTGTTCTGTGAATTTAATGTTTTGATTAGTATGTGAAGGAAAGTTTTTTTCTTTTCTGTTTCAATATAGTTGGGTTTTTGTGGTCTTTTTGTATGTTTATGGCCATTTCTTTTTAGGTTAGGGAAATTTTTTGTATAGATATAATTGAAGATGTCTTCTGGGCCTTTGAACTCAGAATATTCACCCTGTTATATTCCTATTATTCCAAGGTTTGATCTTTTCACTGTGTTGTGAATTCCAAGATGTTTTGGATGAGGAGCCTTTTACACTTTATATTTTCTTCGTACAGTTGGTCAATATATTTTATGGTATATTCTATGCCTGAGATTTTCTCTTCCATCTTTTGTATTCTGCTTATGCTTGCATTGTAGTTACTTATTTCTTTCTTATATGTTAAATTTCCAAGGTTGCCTACATTTGTGATTAATTTATTGTTTTTATTTTCATTATTAGGTCTTGATGTTTTTTGATCAGTTCTTTCACTTGGTTGAGGATGTTTTCCTGTATTTATTTAAGGTATTTATTTATTTCTTCTTCTAACTTAGCACTTCATGGAATGTACTAAAAAGTTAAACATATAATCAGACACAAAACAAGCGTCAACAATTACAAGAACATTGAAACAATCCTACTTGACCAGATGACCATTGCCTAAAGCTGGACTTCAATAACAAGAAAAAGAGCAGTTCTAACTGGCGTTGTTTTCTTATATTTCTTTGAGGGAGTTATTTACACCCTCCTTAAAAGACTCTATCATTTTTATGACATGGGATTTTAGGTATGAATCGTGCTTTTCAGGTATGTTAGGGTATTCTAGTCTGGCTGAGTTGGGGGAAGTGTATTCTGATGATGTCCAATTACATTGGCATCTGTTGCTTATGTTCTTGTGCTGGCTTTTTTTCCATCTGGTTGGCTCTGATGTTAACTGCCCTGGGTGTCTCTGAATGGATTCAGGCTCCTTGGAAATAGGTAAACATCTGTAACATGGGTTAGAGCAGGTTTCCTTGGAGGCAGGCAGTGCTGTCTCTTTTATTGTTTCCTCTGTCCCTGGTTAGAGAAGGCCTACTATGCTCCTGGTTTGCCTCTCCTCCTTTGTCCCTTGTTTGGGGAGACTTACTATGTCACTGGTTAGGGTGAACCTTCTGAGAGACAGCCAGACTTTGGTGCATGAGGGCAGGGCTTGTCACAGTTGCAGATGGAGATACAGACTGGAGGGCAGATGGGGCTCCCACAGAGGAGATAGATACACTTTGAGCCTTCACTGACTCTTGACAGGCAGCTCTTATTGACATATCATATTCTGTAGATAATTTAATTCAAATTTGTTAACACTGCTTTTTAATAATTTTATCCTTTGTATGAGAAATACAAACCCCACAGCAACTAGTGTGTTTCTTAGTGAGAGTCTCCCTGGAATGGGTGATGTTATACTTGAAGAAGACTTTCATCCTATTTTGTATGTTTCATTTATGTCTTCTCAAAGCATAGAGTCTTTTGCATTCCCTTATCCTCTAAACATTTACTCTGACTGTGTACATGTCATGCATATTGCTCATATACTTCCTGGTATCTTATAAAGTTTACTGAGAATGAAGAGATGCTTCATTTATCTCAGCATGTCCAGCAACAGGTTCAGAACCAGGAGATTCTCTTTATTTTCTCCAAAATCTTCAAACACACACACACACACACACACACACACACACACACACCACACAGTTTGTGCCTTTACAATTCACTTACTTGGCACAATTGCTGGGTGCTGAAATGTCTCACCTGGAAGATTGTGCCCTTATCAATACATTGTGTCCATCTCTCTGCCTGCCCTAAACTTCAGTGGCTATTCCCAACTAGCCTCTGTGAAACATCTCTGACCTGTGGTAATGACCACAGACACCTCTTGAGACCTTGCATAGTTGCTATGTTCTTCCTCCAAAGTATGGCAGAAAACCCCCTCTCCTTCCTTAAATCTGTCTTTTCCTTCTGGTACATGAAAAATCTGCCTGTATGTTCTTCCCAGCAATTGGCTCCTGGCTTCCCTTACTGACAAATAATAACCCAATTGAGGAGAACAGGACTATCACAATTGCCCTCCTTCAATCTAGATATCAAGTATGACAAATTGTCCTGATCATGTAACCTATCGGCCTACTGCTTGTTATGATATAAATCCCCAAGTCTTACTCTCTTATAGTAGATAGATGTCACAGATATATAATTTCTTGACAGCCACATATATGACACATATCTGGGTTACTCCACATACTTATCCAAATGACTAGAAATGCTGGTAAGCATTAGTTTACTAATTGCCTACAATCATTTTCTATAGCTGGCCATTGCAATTGTTAAAAACAATTAACATTCTTGCATACACTTTTGGTGCCTTTAAAAATTTGTGCCATCTTTAGTATTATATATATATATATATATATATATATATATATATATATATATATATATCATTGGCCTCTAACATTCCTCAAAGGCCAGAAATTGTAAATGGGTCTTTTAAAGCTTTTCTTGAAAAGAAAAGGAAGTGTACTTATACCTTCCTATTCCTACAAATCTTCTCAATCGTACTTCATTTAAATTAATTTTTTTGAGACTTGATCAACAAAGATTAACTGCTACTGGCAGACATGCTCCAGATATAGAGGTGTTTGTAAAAAGATCCTGCTATAGGGAAATGGTGTTGTCCTGACTCTGTGCTTATGTAGGGAAGGAGATGTGTTTGTGTTTTCCCAAAGACAGCTTATGGAGCACATTTGGTATCAAAGCACCTTTGCAGACATCCCTATGCTGTGAAAGCAGCTATTGCACTATGGGTGCCAGAAACTGGGGATGCAGATGGTGATGAGTTTGAAGTCTGGTAGGCTATACTCTCAACTTGACAATAGGTTAAATGTCTTACTGCAGAAAAAAATGAGTGGTATATGAGACAGGGCATCCTATTACTTACACTCAATTAATTTTTAGCAGTTCTCACATTACTTTCTGCCACTTAAATGGAATGTGAGGGAGCCTCCTGGGCCTGACATCTACTTTAGCCCATGTAGACACTTGGGAAGCCTATTTACTAAAGATATGATGTTTATTGTGCATTTCTGATGTTTCACCTCCTGTGTTTGGCAGTGCTCTATCTGTACTGGGATAACATCAATTATTTGTATTTTCTTTGCTATATCAGTATGGATGTTATCCTTTGAGTGACTGGTAAGGACTATCATTTTAGGGTCCATGTGGGAATAAGGGTACAATTTATCAAACATCACCAACTTATTCATCATGTGAGTTTTCTAGTTTCTGATCAATTCAATTATCCATTGGACAGACAATGCCCAGAATATGGTGAGATTTCTGTGCTTGGTTCAGAATGAAATTCCCCTTAAGCAGCATGCTCCACGGTTCAGAAGTATTCCTTGCCTCTTAATAGATGATCCTAGAGGTGCCCACCTCATCTGATTGAAGATGATTAAAGATAACTTCTTAGAAATATACCTGGAAAATGGAATGACCTATGAGTATTTTGAAAAAATGATGAACCATGCTACAAATATTATTTTATATTTTACCTCACTGATTCTATTAACCCTCCATATATTGAAGTGAGTGAGAATCTCTCTATTCAAGAGAGTGAAGGACACTTCAAAATTACTTTGGTCAATTTTATTCTTTCTCTGAAAACTCCTCTGATCATTCAAGCCTTATTCTACTTCAACAGCCTTCTATAGCGATAGTTTCTGTGCACCTTAATGACACATGATTATATATGTGATTTTGATTGACACATTCTCTGTGAACTACATCAGGATTTTATGAAAAGTATTTCTAGATCACATTTTAATGATAACTTTTGAAGTACTTAAAACAATCAAACCAGAGGCTGCTTTCATGTTGGCCCTTTTCCCACAAGTGTAAACTGCCCATTTTGTTCATCAGCTTTTTTATAATAGCTCTGTAGCTTGTGTATTACAAGAAGGGATATTTATAAATCCCAGAATTTAAATGTTTTATACATTGGGGTATTTAACTAGAAGATAGAAGGATATCAGTTACAATTACTGTTATGCTGGCTTTAGATACATATAAGTTTCTCCTTTAAGTAATGAGTGGGCAAGTGAGAATGGAAATGGGATGGAATTATATATCATTTACAGGGAATATAGCATCATGATAATGTTAGTTTTGACTTCCTAACCATCAATTAAAGAATTAATGACCTGGGCCAAGTTCGTTGCACTGTCAATTTTTCTTTCAAGGTTTCTAAAGATTTTTTACACAGTCCGCAGACATGTAACATATTTATCATCTCTAAATATTTGTTCAGTATTTCCTCAAATTTCTTTTGCTGGAATGCTTTTGATAATATTAGAAGGCATTTTATGGTTTAAGGGACATCTGGGGCTTTTAAATATTTAGGTACAAATAACTAATCTGGCTGTCAAAACTAAAAAGTGTGGTACTATTTGATCTATACCGATACAATGTTCTTCCAGACAACATAGTTCAAACAGAAGAGTTTGGACAGAAAATACAAACAATTCTGTTTATTTACGGGAACAGATTTCACAAGGCCCTGTGTTGATCTGGAACTATGGTCTCTAAGAAGTCAAGGATGACGTTTCTGGTATTCAAAACTTTCCCTCAGCCCATGATTATTCCAACAAGTGTATTTCACAGAATACTTAAAAGAAGAGGTGATCAAAAACTGATGGGGGAAGTTATTGCTTTTTAAAGTTAGGGCAAAAAGTATGCAATTTATAGGACCTTAAGCTCTTGTTTTGGAAGAATCATGATCTAATGAATAAACATTTAACATGTTGGTCTGCTGATAAAAATTATATACCAGAACTCCACCTTTAGAAAAAAACACAAAATGTCTATGTAAATAAATAATTCAAAATTATCTAGATCTGTGCACATATATATGTATTTGTTTATATGCATGCATTTACACATTATATTTCACACACTACAACTAAGTATTTTCATATTTGTCAAATCATGCTGTCATTAATGATTTTGCATAAATTTGCTTCTGTTTTGAAAAACAAAACTCATGATATGGTTAAACATGTGTGGTTTGGTTAAACATGTTCACAGAAATCATCTATTCTCCCATATTCCCATTCTTTAGAGTCAGACACAGAGTTCTATTTTGTAGTGAAAAGGAGTAAATCCAAATCTTCATATATGTGGCAAAGACTTTGCTGTAATCTTGGAAATAAAACACATTTAAACAGTTCAGTTGAGGATTCAAGTATTTACATATTTCCCCAAAGTACAATATTTCTCTTGAGAGCCATGTATCAGAGCTACTCAGCAAGGAGAATAAATAATGTAACTGAAATCTAATTCAAATTGGTGGGGTGCCACTCAGTGGAATTACATATGAATCTTTAAATATTGATTATTAATAATTGTACATTTTTGGAATCTGTACTGAAAAAGAAACCTAAACCTGTGATTTATACACAATTTATACATGAGCCTTTTGGCATCAGGCCTTGGTGTTTCAACATCCAGGATTTTTGCTTGACCTAATAAATTCCTGCAGTCCCAAACTCATATCAGTAAATCCCAGGGATAACCTGGAAATAATTTTGGAGTAGCACAAACAATTATAAAACTGAAAACTTTTGCATTTCATTGCAATGTCTATGTGCATTGGTGAAATGACACAGGGTTTCTTGACACCCATGAAAATGACAGTCACTGAAGCAAAGTAGAAAACTCAGCATCACTCACCCTTCTGTAGGAAAGCATTGTCCCAATAAAAGGCAAAGGCTTGGGACCAGGAATTCCTAGCTTCTTAAAAAGTCCATGAGTAGATGTTCCATAACTAAAACATGAAGGAGAAACCCAGGTCATGGACATACTGACACATGCACATATATGATTACACAGATTCATATGTGCATGCATAGGTATTGATATGTATATACATATGTATTCACTCAGGTACTAATTTATGTATACCATTGTCTCAATATAAAGGAGTATATACATGTGTATATATTTTTATGTGTATATTCTTGGATTCAAATATTTACAGTTACTCGAATCTATTCAGTGAGGATACAGGTGAGCAGAATTTAACATAAACCCTTAAGAGTAATAATACCCTTCAAATTCCAAGTTAGGATAGACTTTTTAGGTTAATATTTGATGTTTCTAATCCTAGAGTTAATGTGTAATACAACTTTATAAGCTTGAGTTTGAATGTTACTGATTGTCTCACAACCTTAGAAAGTAAGCACAGATAACCAGTATGGGTAGCCTGAACTGCAAGACCCACAAGCTCCCTCGGGGATGTCATATGAGCAGTGAACAGTGAGCTTGCTCACCATAAGAGGATAGCCAACCAGTTGAGCTTCCTTATAAGACTTTCTGAGCTGTCATGTCTCACAGTCTGCAAACTCCTCAGAGCTTCCAACATGCAGCTTTTTGGATGGAGTGAATGCTTAGCAATTAAGAACATTTGCTGCTCCTTGCAGAGATACCAGGTTCTAAACCCCCCCCCACACACACACATACGCCAACTCATAACATCCTATAATCCCAGTTCCTGGGAATCTATTACCTTATTCTGACATTCATATTTATTATACATGTAGGCAAAACAGTAATGTGCACAAAAACCCACATTCAAAGATACAGGCTTTGTTCAGATGCCTTTGAGCCATTCATGTCTCTGGAAGTAATACTTAAAACAAATAACTGTCATAACGCCATAAACTTTTGTCTCTCCAAGGTATCCATGGTGACATGCTGTAGTTATAAAATGTTTTCTTCCATTTTTCCAAGAATTGTTGAACAGCAATTGTTCAAACAATTGTTTGAGTCAACCAAATGATATCACTATATAAAACATCATATCTCTGTCTTATTTCTTCCCTAGGTTTCTGTACTGAGTTCATCAGCTAAATGCAGTTAATTAACTGACTTTGTAACCCAACAATCTGTAATGAAAACACTTTATGGACAAACAGGCTAGAGGCAGAATGATCTTTAACATCTCAGGTATAGTCATTGTGTGTTCTATATCTTACAAACCTTGCTATCCTAACATGACAAATTGCAGACTAATAACAAAAAAAAAATCAAGATAAATAGCTGAAAAAACTTTTCAAGCCTGGGTTTTAGTCTCACAACACTGGCTCCTAAACAAGAGTTGTGACAGTATGGATGAAATACTCAGTGAGATAAATGATTTAGTTTACAGCAATTTTTTAATCATCTCTGGCAGTATGAATTTCCATTGGATAGTACCTTTTGTTTTCCAAAAGGGAATAAGGGCCTAAGAATCATTACCACTATTGGAACACAAAGAAGAGGAGTCTAAGCCTTTACTTACAGGTAGAGCAGCACAAGGATAGTTGACAACAGTGCCCATGTTTCCATGGAATAGTTTGGAAACAGGTCCATTGCTCTTTTATTTCAACAAATCTATTCTATGACTATCTAGCAGGTAAAAACTTGAGTTCCTCTTCTGCATCCAGTTGTATATCTGTGATGCCAATTTGCTATATTTGTGTGCTAGGGCAGTAGGTAGAAGAGTTAAACAGTTAATATTAACAGTAGAATGATGAACTTTGTATCCTAAGTACTGAAACATAGTTTCCTCTTTACTTGACAGTTAATAATTGTTCATTTAAATTGACATGTTGACGTTTTCATAGTTATTTTTTGCAGGAAATTTATAACTAAACCTATGCTCTTGGTAAGACCAAAGATCATGGATTTTTAAAAGAAGAAATATAGTAACATGACTGATGTTAAATATCCATTCGATATTTTTGTAATAACCTACATTGCAAGGTTCATTAAATATTTGCACACAAGCTCCATTTGTTAATGATCATGAGTATATACATTCCAGATCTCTAGAACACTTTAAATACCTTAAAAAGTAAAGTATCCCTGGACAATGGTGGCTCATGCCTTTAATCCCAGCACTTGAGAGGCAGAGGCAGGCAGATCTCTGAGTTTGAGGTCATCCTGGTCTACAAAGTGAGTTCCAGGATAGCCAGAGCTGCACTGAGAAACCAGGTCTCAAAAAACAGTGAACTATCACATTTCATAATAAAGTTTGACAAAATACCACTAAAAATATATAAATCAATTCATCCTCAGATAAATTAAATGTCTCATGCACTTATTTTATTGTCTTTTTTTTTGCTCAATTCATGTTTGCTGTACATATTCTTCTTACACTAAGTCATTATTAATGAAATAGTTGTGACATTGCTCACTATTGCATTTGCAATCCCAGTGTCCTGGATTCACAGACAGTAGTCAAAACAATAAACATACCATAAAAGTAAAGCTTTTTTTAAAAAATAAAAATATGGTAATGTTTATTAACATATTTTTTCATATTTTTATAGTGTTGTTTTCTTTCATTTCCATAGTAATCTACAAACTGTCCATCATCTGTAGCTGAAGAGTGTGGCATCCTTTAGTTTGGACTTCTGAAAAAGCATCACTTTCACACTCTAAACGTACCTCCAGTGAATCCATAGACTGTAATTTATTTAACAATATAATCATCATTATTACTAATTCCATAGATTACCAAAAATCTCTCACCAACAATCCCATTTTTACCTGCATGCATCTGGTAATTTCTGAACAGTGGCTAGTATAAAGAGTATGTATTCATGGTGCAAAATAATCACTTCATAGTCATCTTGCTGGCTTTCTTCCTCCCATTTGTTGTAATAGTGGTAGTGATGGATTTGTTATGTTTGTTACTATTACCAGATCATGTAAAATTTCTACTATATTTTGTACAGTGTAAAAAGTTTTTCTTCTGAGAATCATTAGATAAAACTCATAGATTTCCTCAGAAATTTCCATAGAACATGCTTCTATCCATCAATTGAAGGCAAATGAATTAGTCTTCTGAATTAATCAAGCATAGTGTGTAGTTTGACTTTCAGATGTCTTTTGTTCACATTTTGCCTCAGATTGAAATGAAAAACAAATTGATTTTTTTCATAAGTGCCTGTTCCAAGAACATGTCTAAGGCATGTGAAGGATAATGAATCCCTGTAGAAATGTAAAAGAAAACTACTTGCAGAGAACTTTCCTTGCAACAAAGAACAATTGGTAATCTTGGAAACAGTCTGCACAGATAGAATTGGTATTCCAGGAAATCTTAATGGGTTTCTATTTCCCAGGTCTCTGGAATGTCCTAGAGAGGCTCCTATCTGATTTGCCATCACTTTCCCCATGCTCTCCATACATTTGATCCCCTACCACTTTTCCCCTTTCCTGCTGCTCTCAGGGTCAACCAGTTTATTTCCCTAAGACCTAAGTTTCTGCTTGCTATATTCCCATGCAGTCCTGCAGTCATGAGGTCTTCCCTAGCCCCTTCATACTTCACATTCCAGGTACAATCTGTAACAACTCCAGACACATGCATACATTGGTGACCACAAGGTGAAACCCCTATTCCCAGTTTTCTTACTAGGAAAATTCAATAGCACCAAGCATCACCCTGCCCACACATTCCATATTCTGGGCCACAGCTCTGCCTTTATCCTTGAAGTACTTTTGCTGCCTGGGACAAATAGAAGACTGCAACTATCAGGGACCACCAGCTCTACCTCTAGCACTGGAGTCTTGATCCTTTTTGGTGAAATAGTTAAAAAGTAGAAGTGGTTCATTCCTGCAGTTGTGATTCTGCCCCAGCAGCCTGGCTGGTCATAAACTGGTGGGCAATGGCTGACCTGTTTATATCTCATGGATATTCTAACTCTGAATTCCACAGTCTCTTCACTCAGCCTGCCAGTTTCCCACTGGCAAGTTGCTACCATGCCAACCCCATGTGTCAAATCCCCCACAGGCTCTGTGGATCAACTCAGGCAAACCCATGCTTGGCTGCCATACCTTTCTCTCTTGAACACAAATGGGCCACCACTTGAAGGAAGACACATTACAAACTTAGTTCAGAAACAGTGGTAACTCAATATTTGGGCACAACAAATAAAACCTAATCTTGTAAGCCTCGGTAAAATGTGACCCTTCAGGTGGATAGTTCTTGCAGATCTACTATGACACTAGGAAACTATAGTAGCTACATTGTACCCCTATGCTGTCCTAGATTCAAAGAGGCATAACTCTCTCCTGCTTCCTGTTTTCATTCATCCAACACAGATGTCCTGCCTACTAGTCCAGTGATTGGCTCCATTATTCATTTGGGGATTTGTTTAAAAGAACAGTACCAGGCCTACCTAGGACACTAGCAGGATGAACCACTTAGACTCTATTATCTTTGCCTGCATCTCAGGAAGCCTTGAGCCACTATGGGCAACCATCTCTACCTGCAATTTCAGAGGCCTGTTGACATCAGGGACTACCAGCTCTACCTATTGAGGTTTTGTCTTTTGTCTATATTAATGCTATATGTGGGCCCCCAAAGCTTTAAGTGTGCCCATAGACCATGTGATCCTGTCCCCAATTTAAATATGCAAACAGCTAATAGCTGAGCAAAGGAGACATTGGTGGCTTTTAGGTTCCACTGTCTTGGGGGATAGTAGTATGAAGAGAAAGAAGAAGGTACAGGAGAAGAGAGGAGAAGCTGGAATGGGCCAAGGGTCAAGAGTCTATGACCCTAGAAATGCCCAATTGGAGTTAAGAGCAACCTAGAGAGAACTTAGTAAATAGTAAGTAATAACTTCCTATTATTGATAGAAAAGTAGTTTCTAATAGCATGGAGTATAGGCAGCTGCCCAACTATCAAGTTGCTTAAGGATTACTGTAAATATAAGAGCTGTATGACTTTCATCCAAGAACTCAATGATCATGGTGAGGTAGAAGCCACTGGAAGAGATTTAAATATTTTCTACAACAATTCTCATCAGGAACTACCAGGCCTGCCAACACTAGGGATAATGAAATGGCTTAAGGCCAGCATAAGAAGACAAAAACAAAAGTCAGGGAAATGTGGTACCACTTGAACACAGCTATTATACTACAGCAAGTCCTGAATATCCTAAAACAACTGAATCAAAAGAAATTGACATTGACCAATGTGAAGTTCCTCTCCCAGCCTTTGATCGAGAATTTCTGTGTTAGCCATAATCCCCTTCTCCTAGGGTACAGAGCTCAGACCAAGGTGAAGCCCATAGTTCTTCAAGGACCGGCTGTTTACTGAGAAACACTAGCCACCTGAGGAGAAACTGAAATGGATCTGCTGAGAAGCTTCCAGCCTTTGGGGGAATTGTGGTTGCTTCCCCTCATGGTATTATAACTGTACCTGCTAACCAAAGAATTGCTCAACTTATCTTCGTTCCCTTGCATCTACTACTTTCCAGATTCATTAAGAGTAAGAGAGGACAGAGTGGCTTTGGTTCTTCTGATGTGTTTTGGGTTCAATCTATTACTAGTAAAAGACATATCCTTGAATTAACAATTGAGGGGAAAAGCTTTGTAGGATTAATTGATACTGGAGCTGATGTGACAATTATTAGAAGACAAGATTGGCCTTCAACTTGGCCCTTGTCAGATACACTCACTCACCTCTGAGTGATTGGTTATGCCAATAATTCAAAGCAAAGCACTAAACTTCTAACCTGGAAAGATGAAGAGGGCAATTCAGGAAAAAATTCAGCCTTATGTTATGCCAAGTTTGCCTACTACCGATTGGGAAAGAGATCTCATGTTAGAGATGAATTTTATAGTGTGTAGTCCTAATAAGGTAGTGGCTAAGCAAATGCTAGAACAAGGATTTTTGCCTGGTCAGGGGCTAGTAAAAGAAGGAAAAGTTATTAAGAGGTGTGAAAATCCTATGCTGAAAGTCCTCACTCTGAAAATAGAGGCTTGGGGTATTTTCCATAATGGCCACTATCTTGCCTGCAACCCATGCTGACAAAATTCAATGGCTTAATGATAATCAAGTGTGGGTTGATCTAATACAGTGCAGTCTTTATCTAAAGAATAAATAGAAGCTTCCTCTTCACTAGTGCAGGAGCAACTAGAGACAGGACATCTAAGAGAATCTCAGTCAACATGGAATACTCAAATATTTGTTATCAAGAAAAAATCCAGTAAATGGAGACTGTTACAAGATCTAAGAAAGGTTAATGAAATCATAGTACCCATGGGAGTTTAACATCCTGGGCTTCCATCTCCAGTGGCTATTCCTAGAGGATACTATAAAATAGTGGTAGATTTGAAAGATTGTTTCTTTACTATTGCTTTGCACCCTGAGGACTGCAAAAGATTTGCTTTCAGTGTTCCTTCTATTAACTTCATGGAACCCATGTAAAGATACCAATGGACAATTCTTCCTCAGGGCATGGCCAACAATCCTAACTTATGTCAAAAGTTTGTGGCACAGGCCATTCAGTCTGTATTATAGCAATTGCCAGGGATATACCTTCTTCATTACACAGATGACATTCTGGCATCAGGAAAAGATCCTCAGGACTTAAATCTATGTTATAGATTTACAACAGGCATTAGCTGATAAAGGACTGCAAATAGCTCAGAAAAAGTGCAAACCCAGGATCCTTGTATTTATTTGGGCTTCAGACTTAGAGATCAAGCAGTTTTTTCCTGGAAGATAATTACTCGAAGGGACAGTTTAAAATTTTAAATGATTTTCAAAAGTTGTTAGGTGATATTAATTGGCTTTGCACCTATTTAAAGTTTACTACAGGAGAATTGTGACCCTTATTTGATATTCTAAAAGGGAGTGCTGATACTACATACCCTAGATCTTTAACCCCAGAAGGGTTACTGGCCTTACAGCAAGTAGAAAGAGCTATGGAAAACCAATTTGTTACCTATAAAGTTTATTCTTTGCCTTTACATCTGTTGATTTTTAATACGACTCATACACCTACAGGATTATTATGGCAAAGGCCTCCTCTTATGTGGATTCATTCGAGGGTGTCTCCTGAATGTAATATCCTGCTATATTATAAGACAGTAGCCCAGATGATTATACTTGAAAGGAAACAGGTGCTGACTTATTTTGGCAAAGAACCAGATATGCAGCCTTTTAATGTAGATCAAGTTTCTTGGCTGAAGCAGCATAGTAAAGATTGGTTACTTGCTCAAATAGTATTTAATGGAACTATGGATAACCATTATCCTCAAGATAGGTTGATAAAAGTTTTAAATATACATAAGGTTTTGCTTCCTACTATGATATCTTTACAGCCACTATATAATGCTCTTTTGATTTTCACAGACAGCTCCTCTAGATAAAGAGCTGGATATGTTATGAATAATTAACAGGTGGTAATAGAGACCCCTGGGCTCTCAGCTCAATTAGCAGATTTGACTGCAGTACTAAATGTTTTTTAATCTGTAAGATAATACTTTTAATCTTTTTACTGATACTTTGTATGCTGCTGAATCTGTTCCACTGCCGGAAACTTGTGGCACATTTAATATTTATACGCCGACAGGATCTTTGTTTTCATAATTGCAAAACATCATTCTTATTAGAAAAAAATCCCTTTTTATTGGCCATATATGAGCTTACTCCAGTCTTTCTGGACATATAAGTGATCATTTGAACCTGTGTTCCTGGGTGTGCAAAATCACTTAGGAGTAGAACTTCCTCTGGGTGTTGTGGTATTGATTGAGGAGTTTGTGCCCAATATCTACTCAGAGTACTAGTCCATACAGACCCAAAGGAACCCATGCCAATGCTCTGACAGTGTTTCTGAGTGCCTAGATCCCACTGGTCCCAGTAACTCCTAGTGTTTCGAAATATATTCTGCCCTCATCTCCTCTGATCCTATGAACCTGGTCTTGTTAGAGTGACTGGGATTGGAGCTTCCTCTGGGTTCTGTGTGACTGGCTGCTTTTTACTGTATTTACTTAAAGGGTATATTGGTTCCTCTTTAAGGCTTCTACTTGTTTTTTGCCTGTGTTTTCCTCTCTATCTTTAAAGGTGTTATCTATATCTTCCTTAAAGGCCTCTGTCACCTTTATGAGATTAAATTTTAGGTCAGAATCTTGCTCTTGGGGTGTGTTAAGGTAACTAGGGCTTGTTATGGTAGGAGAACTGTGTTCTGATGGTGTCAAATTACATTGGCTTCTGTTTCTTGTGTTCTTTGTCATGCCTTTCCACATACAGTTGCCTTTCCACATACGGTGTTAACAGGCCAGGGTGTCTTGAAATAGTGCAAGGCTCCTCAGGGGCAGGTAGAGCTCTATGACCTGCATTAGAACAGAACTCCTTGGAAACAGATAGTCCTGTCTCTGGTTTGACCAGCCCTCCTGAGTCCCTGGTTATGTGATACCTTCTTGGATATAAGCAGGTTGTTGGGTAGGTATGGGGGAAAAGACTGACAATCTGTCATGGGTACAGACAAGAATTATGATGTTTAACATGTTTTAAAACTTTTATGATAACCAATCACATGGAACATTAAACTCTACTTTTCTTGGTGCTACAGCCAATTGGTCCAAGTGGATTTATAGAAACAGGTACCACAAGATGTGAGAATGACGAATGGAAAAGTATTTGAGCATTGCTGATGCTGACCCTCAGTCGTGGAAAACTGTAGGAGGTAAGAAAATAAATGTGTTTTAATTGTACATGTAAAGTCTTGTATCTGAGGACAGATAGAAGTAACATTTTCTTCCCAGAAACGTTCCTTGGTGCATTAGATTGCTAGGGATGACTTTTGTCTACTTTAGATCTCATACACTCCACTTTAGATGTGACTATTTATTCATGTTTGTCAATTCGTTGTTGTTTTAGAATTCAAAGCTTTATATTCACAAGAGAATATTTTGTGTTTTATGCCTAAATGTACATCACCATCCAACAGTATGGAGCTGTGCTCCTCAAAAATATCAGAAAAGAAGTAGTGAATGGGAAGCCTGTTATCATGAGAGTGAGAGATGCATACACTTTTGGGGGCTCTGTGACCCATCTGGTGATTTTCCGTGCCTACCAAGTAACTCATGTTCCCAATACTAAAGTGTTTCAGAGCCAGAATAAAGGAGGGTGTGAGGTTACCCTTCTGTTAAGTCTTTGAAAATGGGTAATTTTCAGACTACCTTGGTAAGAAGATTCTTACCCACTGTGTACATGAATAAAGTTGGGTTAATTGTGTCATCTGGTATATTCTAGGAGACACAATATATAACGTTGAATTAACATCTTAATGTAACTGGAGTTGTGGAGATTGGGGACTGAAGGAGGAGTTATAGCTGGTATATACTAAGCTATTTGGTTTGACTAAGTGTTTAATCTTGCAGCATTAAAAACAAACTAAAATTTTCATTTCTGCAGAAGCACTTAGGAAATTATCAAAAATCAAAAAATTCTCCAACCTCTCCATAAACTAAAAAGCAAGAAATTTCTGGAAATGTGGTTGATATTAAGTTACATTTTCTTATGATGACACTAGAGTAGTAACTTCAGGGCATATTGTGAGCATATTAAGTAAAAATTGTCACATAGATCTACTATACACAAAACTAGGCAAACCTATATTTATAACTTAATCAGAAACATCTTAAGTTCTTACATTGCCCAGAGATGATTTACCCCAGGGCAGCACATTATCTGACAGTTTGGGACATATGCATGATTCAGGAGCTCAACTTAGATGTGTACTGGGCACTCATGATTTGCAATGTTTCTATAGACAACATCTTTGGTGAATATAGCATGGTTGTGATCATTAGTACCTCATTTGGAATGAACATGGCTTCCCTCAACAATCCTCATTTTTCTTTTGTGAAAAGTACCAGGAAGCTTTTAACAGTGACATTTTCAATCCATTGTTTTTCTCTATAGGTATAGAGGTTATTTATTTATTTATTTATTTATTTATTTTGTTGTTGTTTTGTTTTGGATTTGCTTTTTTTTTTTTTTGAGACACGGTTTCTCTGTATAGCCCTAGCTGTCGTGGAACTCACTCTGTAGATCAGGTTGGCCTTGAACTCAGAAATCCGCCTGCCTCTGCCTCCAAGAGTGCTGGGATTACAGGCAAGTGCCACCGCCCAGCTTATTTATTCTTATTATTTGCATTTATTAATTATTTTACTTGTTTACTTTTCAAATGTTATCCTCTTTATTGGTTTCACCCACCCATTCCTCTTTGCCTCTAAAAGCATGCTCCTCTACCCACACAATCACTCCCACCCCACCCCTCTAGCATCTCCCTTCTCTGGGTCTTCAAACCTCCACATAACCAAGCCCTTCCTCTCCCACTGATGCACAAAGAAGCAGTCCACTGCTACATATGTTGTGGGAGCCATGGAATGACTCATGTTTATTCCTATTTAGTGGTTGAGCCTCTGGCAGCTCTGAGGTGTTTGATTAATTGATTCTTTTGTTCTTTCTCCTTCAGCTCTTACAGCCCTTCTTATAACTCTTCCATTGTGGTCCCTGGGCTCAGTCCAATGGTTGACTGTATCAGTATCTGTCTTAGTCAGGTGGTGGTAGAGCCTCTCAGAGGACAGTCATTCCAGGATCCTATTTATAAGCACATCTTGACTTCAGCAAGTGTCGGGATTTGGGGTCTGAAGATGGAATAGATTGAAAGGTGGGGCGGTCTCTCAATGGCCCTTCTTTCAAGCTCTGCACCATTTTTGTCTCCACATTCCTTTTAGACAGGGACAATTCCCGGTTAAAATGTTTTAAATAGATTTTAAATTAACACAGGGCAGTGAGGCTGCCATCTTGCCTCAGGTCATTGTGGACTGCTGGCTGCTGGGGTCAGGTGCATGGACAGAGACCTAGCCTAGCATCGACTACACTATCAGGCTCTTGCCTGCACCCAGAGCCAGAGCAGCTCAGTGGGAGGTCTGTGAACCTACAGCTCAGTGGCTGTAGCTGACCGCTGGGGACCAGCTCGCTGGGCTTGCAGAGGGAATGCCATCTTGCCTCAGGTCACTGGGGACAGCTGGCGGCTGGGGTCAGGCGCATGGACATAGACCTAGCCTACCATCACCTACCCCATCAGGCTCTTGCTTATGCCCAGACCCAGAGCAGCTTGGCGGGAGGTCTGTGCACCTACAGCTTGGTGGGAGGCCAATTGCAGGTCCAGCAGCAAGCCTGGGAAAGACATGGGTTCCTGCCCAGCAGAGCTGAGGAGGTAATTCAGAGCTCAGTAGCAGAAACCTCCCGGTCTCCAACTCGGGAGCATGGACGCCCTCTACAGCAAAACGCCAAACGCCAGGCTCACAGGTGCTTCAAGCAACAACTAGTAACAACAAGACCAACTAACAGACAGTTTATTTCTGAAGAGATAAACAGATGGCAAAAGGCAAACATAGGAATGTTACTAACAGAAATCAAGGCAATATGGCAGCATCTGAACTCAATTTGCCAACCACAGCAAGTCCTGGATACCCCAACACACCAGAAAAACAAGAGTTGGATTTAAAATCACTGGTCATGATTCTGCTAGAGGAACAACAATAACAACAACAACAACAACAACAACAACATCAAAAAGACATAAACAAATCTCTTAAAGAAATGCAAGGGAACATGAATAGGGTAGAAGCCCTTACAATGCAAACACAAAAATCACAGAATTCCAGGAGAATATGGATCAACAGACAGAAGCCAATAAGGAGGAAATGAGAAAATCACTTAAAGAAATGCAGGAGAAATTGAATCAACAGGCAGAAGTCATGAAAGAGGAAATACAAAAATCTCTTAAAGAATTGTAAGAAAACACAAACAAGTGAAGGAACTGAACAAAACCATCCAAGATCTGAACACAGAGGTAGAAACAACTATGAAATCACAAAAGGAGACAACTTTGGAGATAGAAAACCTTGGGAAGAAATCAGGGGTCGTAGATGCAAATACAAACAACAGAATACAAGTGATAGAGGTAAGAATCTCAGAAGCTGAAGATACCATAGTAACCATTGACTCCACAGACAAAAAAACGCAAAATGCAAAAGGCTTGTAATCCAAAACATCCAGGAAATCCAGGACACAATGAGAAGACCAAACCTAAGGATTATAGGGATAGATGAGAGTGAAGATCAACAATTTAAAGGGCCAGCAAATATCTTCAACAAAATTATGGAAGGAAAATTCCCTAACCTAAAGAGAGAGATGCCTATGAATATACAAGAAACTTACAGAACTCTAAACAGACTGGACCAGAACATAAAAACCTCGCATCACATAGTAATCAAACCCCCAAACGTACTAAACAAAGAAAGAATATTAAAGGCAGTAAGAGAAAAAGGCCAAGTAACTTATAAAGGAAGACCTATCAGAATCACTCCCGACTTCTCTCCAGAGACCATGAAAGCTAGAAGATCCTGGGCAGATCTCATGCAGAGTCTAAGAGAACACAAATGTCAGCCAAGGCTACTATCCCCAGCAAAACTCTCAATCAACATAGATGGAGAAATCAAAATATTCCATGACAAGACCAAATTTATGCAATATCTTTCCACTAACCCAGCTCTACAAAGGATAACAGGAGGAAAACTCCAATACAAGGAGGGGAAATGCACCCTAGAAAAAGCAAGATAGTAACCTTCTTCCATCAAACTCAAAAGATAACCACTCAAAAACAAAAATAATATCAAAAATGACAGGAAGAAATAATTACTATTCCTTAATATCTCTTAACATCAATGGACTCAATTCCCCAATAAAAAGACATAGACAAACAGACTGGATACAGAAACAGGACCCTACATTTTGCTGCATACAGGAAACACACCTCAGGGTCAAAGACAAACACTACTTTAGAGTAAAAGACTGGAAGACACATTTGCAAGCAAATGGTTGCAGGAAGCAAGCTGGAATAGCCATTCTAATACCAGATAAAATTGACTTTCAACATAAAGTCATCAAAGGGACCCAGAAGGTCACTTTTTTCTGGTCAAAGGAAAAATCCACCAAGTAGAATTCACAATTCTAAACATTTATGCTCCAAATGCAAGGGCATCCTCATTTGTAAAAGAAATTTTACTAAAGCTCAAAGCACACATTGCACCTAACACAATAATTGTGGGGGACCTCAACACTCCACTATCCTCAGTAGACTGATCAGGAAAACAGAAAATAAACAGGGACACAGGGCAACACATTGAAACTTTGGACCAATTGGATTTAACATATATATGACATTTCATCCTAAAGCAAAAGACTATACCTTTTCCTTAGCACCTCATGGTACCTTCTCCAAAATCAACCATATAATTGGTCACAAGACAGACCTCAACAAATATAAAAAGATTGAACTAATCCCATGCCTCCTATCACCATGGAGTAAGAATGTTCTTCAATAGCAAGAAAAACAACAGAAAATCCTATCCTCATACACATGGAGGCTGAACAACATTCTACTCAGTGATACCTTAGTCAAGGAAGAAATAAAGAAAGAAATCAAAGACTTTTTAGAATTTAATGAAAATGAAGGCACAACATACCCAAATCTGTGGGACTCAATGAAAGCAGTGCTGAGAGGAAAACTCATAGCCCTGAGTGCCTCTAAAAAGAAACAGGAGAGAGCATATACTAGCAACTTAACAGCACACCTGAAAGCACTGGAGCAAAAAGAAGCTATTTAACCCAGGAGGAGTAGAAGACAGGACATCATCAAATTCAGGGCTGAAATTTATCAAGTTGAAACAAAGAGAACCATACAAAGAATCAACAAAACCAGGAGCTGGTTCTTTGAGAAAATCAACAAGATAGATAAACCCCTAGCCAGACTTACCAAAAAACACAGAGACAGTATTGAAATTAACAAAATTACAAATGAAAAGTGAGATATAACAACAGAAACTGAGCAAATTAAAAAAATCACCAGATACTACTACAAAAGCCGATACTCAACACAACTGGAGAAGCAGGAGGAAATGGACAATTTCCTAGACAGATACCAAATACCAAATACCAAATACAAAAATTAAATCAGGATCAAATAAATAGTTTAAACAGTCCCATAACCCCCAAAGAAATAGTAGGGGTCATAGAAAGTCTTCCAACCAAAAAAAGCACAGTACCAGGTCATTTTAGTGCAGAATTCTATCACACCTTCAAAGAAGATCTAATACCAATACTCTTCAAATTATTCCACAAAATAGAAACAGAAGGAACACTACCCAACTCATTCTATGAAGCCACAATTACCCTGATTCCAAAACCACACAAAGATCCAACTTAGAAAGAGAACTTCAGACCAATCTCCTTTATGAACATCGATGCAAAAATACTCAATAAAATTCTTGCCAACAAAATCCAAGAACACATCAAAACAATTAATCACCATGATCAAGTTGGTTTCATCCTAGGTATGCAGGGATGATTCAATATATAGAAATCCATCAATGTAATCCACTACATAAACAAACTCAAAGAAAAAAAACCACATGGTCATCTCATTGGATGCTGAAAAAGCATTCAACAAAATTCAGCATCTTTTCATGTTAAAAGTCTCAGAAAGAACAGGAATTCAAGGCCCATACCTAAAAATAGTAAAAGCATTTTACAGCAGACTGGTAGTCAACATCAAAGTAAACGGAGAGAAACTTGAAGCAATCCCACTAAAATCAGGGACTAGACAAGACTGCCCCCTCTCACCATATCTCTTCAATATAGTACTTGAGGTACTAGCTAGAGGAATTTGACAACATAAGAAGTCAAAGGGATACAAATTGGAAAGGAAGAAGTCAAACTATCACTATTCAAAGATGATATGATAGTATACTTAAGTGACCCAAAAAACTCTACCAGAGAACTCCTACAACTGATAAACAACTTCAGCAAAGTGGCTGGTTATAAAATCAACTCAAGCAAATCAGGAGCCTTACTATACTCAAAGGATAAGCAGACTGATAAAGAAATTAGGGAAATGACACCCTTCACAATAGCCACAAACAATATCAAGTATCTTGGTGTGACTCTAACCAAACAAGTGAAAGATTTATGTGACAAAAACTTCAGGTCTCTGAAGAAGGAAATGGAAGAAGACCTCAGAAAATGGAAAAATCTTCCATGTTTGTGGGTTGGCAGGATTAATATAGTTAAAATGACAATCTTGCCAAAAGTAATATACAGGTTCAACGGAGTCCCCATCAAAATCCCAACTCAGTTCTTCATAGAGTTAGAAAGAGCAACTCTCAAATTCATCAGGAATAGCAAAAAACCCAGGATAGCTATAGCTATCATCAATAGTAAAAGAACTTCTGGGGGAATCAGTATCCTGGACCAAAAGCAATACTACAGAGCAGTAGTGTTAAAAACTGCATGGTATTGGTACAGTGACAGGGAGGTAGATCAATGGAATAGGATTGAAGACCCAGAATTGAACCCACACATCTATGCCCAATTGATCTTCGACAAAGGAGCTGAAAACATCCAGTGGAAAAAAGATAGCCTTTTCAACAAATGGTACTGGCTCAACTGGAGGTCAACATGCAGAAGAATGAGAATTGATGTACTCGTATCTCCTTGTACTAACCTCAACTCCAAGTGGATAAAGGATCTCCACATAAAACCAGACATACTAAACTTAATAGAAAAGAAACTGGGGAAGACCCTTGAGGACATTGGCTCAGGGGGAAATTTCCTGAACAGAACACCAATTGCTTATGCTCTCAGATCAAGAATAGACAAATGGGATCTCATAAAATTGCAAATGTTCTGTAAGTCAAAAGACACTGTCAAAAGGACAAATCAGCAACCAACAAATTGGGAAAAGATCTTCACCAACCCTACATCTGACAGAGGGATAATATCCAATGTATACAAAGAACTCAAGAAGTTAGACCCCAGAAAACCAAATAACCCTATCCAAAAATGGGGTACAGAGCTAAACCAAGACTTTTCACCTGAAGAACTTTGGATGGCTGAGATTCTCCTTAAGAAATGTTCAACATCATTAGTCATTAGGGAAATGCAAATCAAATCAACCCTGAGATTTCACCTCACACCAGTCAGAATGGCTAAGATTATAAACTCAGGAAACAGCAGGTATTGGCGAGGATGTGGAGAAAAAGGAATACTCCTCCACTGCTGGTTGGATTGCAAGGTGGTATATCCACTCTGGAAATCAGTCTGGAAGTTCCTCAGAAACCTAGACACGATACTTCTGGAGGACCCTGCTCTACCACTCCTGGACATATAACCAGAAGATTCCCCAGCATGTAATAAGGATATATGCTCCACTATGTTCAAAACAACCTTATTTATAATAGCCAGAATCTGGAAAGAACCCAAATGTCCCTCAACAAAGGAAAGAATACAAAAAATGTATTATATATACACAATGGAACACTATTCAGCCATTAGAAACAATGAATTCATGAAATTGTTAGAGAAATGGATGGAGCTGGAGAACATCATACTAAGTGAGGTTACCCAGTCTCAGAAGAATACCAATGGTATGCACTCACTGATAAGTGGATATTAGCCTAGAATCTTGGGACACCAAAGACACAATCCACATACCAAATGTTTTCTAACAAGAAGGAAGGAGTGGACACTGGTGCTGGAAAGTATCAAAGCTTCAGTATAGTGAAATACCAGAACAGGGAAATGGAAAAATTGGAGATGGAGAACAGGGGGAAGGAAAAGGGCATGTGGGACCTTTGGTTGGTGGGGAAACAGAAAAGGGGAAATGAAATGTAAATATCGAATATATCCAATAAAAATTAAAAAAATTCACACAGAATGTAAAATTTTATGCATCCTATACACATACACACTTAATTCTTCCTGTCTGTATTGAATCCTCTGATCCAATATCCATCATTGTATGTGCACAGTACCTGTGGTTTCAACATGTTTTGCTGCATGTTTGATGGTAAGTTGTTAAGCATGAGATGATTGAACCATTCCTCCATCACTGGAATGAAATTGAAATGAATATTATCTAATTCTTGTCACTTTGTTCATTTGCTACTGTCTGATATTTTCTTAGTTTTCTGGTCCTTAACAGCTATATTCACATCCGTTATTTTTTCCTCTTGCCTCTTTGATGTATTTATATTTTTCTTCAATTTCAAATATTCATTCTAGTATGTTCTGTAACAAGCAAAAAATAACATAGCTTGACTTATCAAGGATAGGTGTTTTCCTTCTTTAATTGCGATCAATATTTTGGTTTTATCTTAATCTTGTTCTGCAGACTTTGATTTTGAGAACATAAAATATGTCTTTCTTAGCCCTTTGGGTTTTCATGGTTTCCACTGAAAACTCAACTATTTTGCTGATGGAACTGTCTTGATATATGACTTGATCTTTGTTTCTGTGTTGTCTGTTTTAACTTAAATATGACATGGTAAGTTTGTTTTCTGTTTTTTTCCCCATGAAATGTTCTCCATGTACTTTTGTATTCTCCAGGACAATTCTTTCCTAATATTTGGGGATTTTGCTTTTGATTTTATTGAGAACATTTTATATGATTTGGACAGGAATGAGGTTCTTCTCATTGCTGTATGCTGAAACTCAAAGAGTTTGTTCATAATCTCTTAAAAACACTTGCAAATCATGTCCACCCTCTTTATGAAATTGATAACTAACCATAACTAAATCATTGTATTCTTATTTCTTGTCTTCCTGTATCTATTGTGTGTTTTCTACATGATACATTCTGTGACACTTTCCATTGAATTTCATATATAACTTAATGAAATTGTCATTTATGTCATCAATTGCTTTTGATTCTCTTCTGTATCTCTATCTTTTAAATCTACCTCTACTTTATCTATTAATTTATTTTTAATGTTTTAAAAATAAAACTCTATTTTAAGAGCCTGGTTTATTGTCCTTACTTCTTTCAGCATTTGGTGATTTCTTGGGATTGCTTTAGAAGATATTGTAGAAATTATTTAATCCTGACCTGGGGCTTTTTATCCTGCTTTAGATTAGTTAGTTCCCAGAGAAAAACAGCACACAGCATGTATTTTTGCAATAAGCCTTAAACAGTACAAGAACTGGGCAGTTGCATTTTGTCAATCCTATTAGAATCTACTACTTTCCTAAACAATCCCTGACTTATTATTTATTACTTTCTATGATTCATTCTGGTTTCTTTTTAGTATAACTGAACAGCCCTCAGAGTAGCCTTCCTAATCTACAGGATCCTCTTCTCCCTCCTCCTGCAAGTTCTTCCCTCATGGTTCTTTCCCAACACTTATCCCATGAAACCTAAACCACACTGATGTCTCTTCTCCCCACCTATTGGCTCTTAGCATCATTTTACTAATTAGAAATAACTTGGGAATTGGGTCACTTAGCCTTTATGACTATGTCTCTCGGGTAATCAGTTATGGGGAATCAATATTTTCATTAGAATACAAGCAGCATCAGGCCAACTACTACAAGATATGTTTATGCTATATAAATACTTTGAACATATTTATAGTCATTTTTGATTTTTTAACTTGAGTTATGTTTGTTTCTCTTATTTGTGGTTATTATGAGCTTAATAATTATTGAAGGAGAATTGATTTGGTTTTTCACAATTTCTTGTGTTTTAGCAATCAGATGTGCCCATATAAGTTTATTTCAGTGGTGAAGATTTATTGTTCCTTTAATTCAGTTAAGTTTTCCTCAATTCATTGGGAACATTCTCAGAATTAAAGACAATCAAGATTTTAGTGGGGTTGATGTGGTGTTTTTCATTTTCAGGCTTGTATGCAGGCCTCTGATCTCTCCCCTTAGCCATGCTCAGAGATGTTATCCATGTTTTCAATACCAATTACTATCCATCTGTAAGAATTCTATGAAAATATAGTAATTGTTGTCTATGAAACAGTGATTAGACATTCTTTATGTAGAAATTGTTTTAGAGAGTAAGGCATTCTCAATTCTCTTTGTAATTACATGTAAGATATTTTGATTTGGTATAAGTAAGAAAAAAAGGAGAAAATGAATCAGATGCAATTCAATAAAGGACTAGTGATTAATACAATGTTTCTTGTAGAAAATAGATGAGGAGAGTTACATAGAAAGGACATGGTAGAGACAACAAGATTATAGGGCAAGAAGTGAAAATTTTGGTTAAAAGAAGACTAAAATCAGAAAGATACAGTTGTTAAGCTATACAGTAAAAAATGGTCTCATCTCTCAGAAAGCCAAGTCAGAGAAATACTGCAAACCAGGCCTCTATATCTTCCAAGAAAGAAGAGTGTTTATCAAGAAAGGTTTTAAAACAAATGAATTACTTGCATGTAAAAATGCAAAAAAGATTGGAATATTTATTGATATTGGATATGATATAAAAATGAATAAGGGGAAATGAGGCTGTGGTGGAGATATGATTAAAGAAAACCACCTAGCCAGAATATTGGGCTTTCTCACCACTGGAGGAACCTATGGATTATTTTATGCAAAATTTCTGCTCAAGAATATATTTCAGTTTGAGTTTCATCAAATTCTTCTTTGGGTAAGTCCAGTTACTGTGATGGGGCCAGATATGCTGCAGATAGACTTATTGATATGCCATGCCACCTGGCAGGAACTTGAATTCAACCAGTGTGAAGTTCCTCTCCCAGCATTTGTGTGGGAATTCCTGTCTTCCCACTCCATATTCTTTCCTGAGAAACACTGTCCACCTGTGGAGCAACTGAACCAGTTCTGCTGAGAAGCTTCCCGCCTTTGGGGGAAGGGTTTTCCCCTGCCTTTATATTTGGATTTCTTCATTAACCTTTGAGACCTTGAACATCAATGTTGTGTTGGTCTACATCTCTTTTGGCCGCCTTCCCATACATAACCAGCTTCCCTTCCAGGTAACCAGTTCTATGTAATTATGGGCAGTTGCAATATGCCACTGTGCCATGATAGTGATATGATTATTTATGGTTTAATGATTTTATTAATTTTTTAATTACTTATTCGATTTACATTCCTCTCACTAGATCTGTCCCAGTCGAACCTCCCATAATCCTTCCACTCACTCACTCTTTCCCTTCTCATCTAAATTGGTGAGGGGCCTGTGGCTATACCCTGACCCAGCATATCAAATCTTCAAGGCTAGGCATATCCTCTTACCATTGTAGACAAGGATGCCCAGCTGGGATAACATATCCCATGTACCATCAACAGCTTTTGGGATAGTTCTCTCTCCCATTTTTACAAACCCATATGAAGACAAAGCTGCACATCTGCAACAAATGTGAGGGCAGGGCTAGGTCCAGCTCAGGTATGTTCTTTGGTTGGTGGTTGAGACTCTGAGAGTCCCAAGGGGCCAGGGTAGTTGACCCTTTTTGTATTCCTGTATAGTTTCTATACTCTTTGGAGTTTACAAGCCTGCCTCCTATTCTTCTCTACGAGTCCCCAAGCTCCATCTACTGTTTAGATCTGTGTGTCTGCACCTGTCTGAGTCAGCTGCTGAGTGGAGCCTCTCAGAAGACTACATGCTCCTGTCTGAAAGCTTAACAAACTATCATTAATAGTGTTAGGCATAGATGCTTGCCTATAGAATGATTTTTCTGTGATGATGGAGCATTTTGGGGTATATGCCCAGGAATAGTATACCTTGGTCTTGAGATTGAACTATTCTGATTTCTGTGAAACCATGAAATTGATTTTCTAAGTGGCTGGTCAAGTTTGTACTCTCACCAGGAATGGAGGAGATGCTTGGTTGCTCCAAAATCCTTGCCAGCATGTACTTACTATCTCTTGAGTTTTTTGATCTAAATCATTCTGATGTATACAATATGGAATCTCAGAGTTGTTTTGATTTTTTTCCCTGGTGACTCTGAACTATGAACATTTATTAAATTTAGTCTTGGCCATTTGAGATTCTATTGTTGAGAATACTGTTTAGCTTTGTACCCATTTTTAAATTGGGATATTTGAGTTGTTGAAATGTAGTCTCTATTCTAACATTATAAATTTTGGATATTACCCAAATTCAAGCCTATTCTGTGTTTTTTCCTATTATCAGATTCAGTGTGCCAGACTTATGTTGAAGCCCTTTGTTCACTGTGAGTGGAGTTTTTGCAGAGTAGTAAATAGGGCTCTATTTGCATTATTTTACATGCAGTGAAATCAGTTTGATCAGTACTATAAATGGAAAAGCCTTAATTTCATTATGAATTCTTTGCTTTTAGTCAGGAATCAGGTATTCACAGAGGGGTGTACTGATGTCTAATTCTCTAGTTCAACTCTATTAATCAATGTGGTTTTACTATGCTGATTGAGTCCTACAGTTAGGTAGTACAGATTGAAGTCTGTAATGATGGTACCTCCAATAGATTTTATTATCCACGTTTGTTTGAGCTATTGTATGTGTTTTTTGAGTGTATTTGTATGTCTATGTTTCTATAAGAAGTTAAACATTTTTTTAAAAATTCTGTAAAGTACTGTGATTGATATCTTTTGATGGGTATTATTACATGGACTCTGTAGATAGCTTTTGGTAGAGGGGTAATTTGTAATAGTAATCCTACCAGTCCAAAAGCTTGAGAGAACTTATTTTCTGGTATAATCATCAATATTTTTTAATGTCTTAAATTTTTTTCAGAAATATAAATCATTCAATTACCCGTGTAGAATTATCACATTATTCTTAATGAAGAGGAAAGGTTATATCGTTGTAGTAATTTCAGAAGGTGGATTAAAAATGTGGTAAACTTCCTTTTACAATGCAAAGAATTCTGAAAGGATTATATGGGATTTTTTAATCAAACTAGACTTTTAATTAGCATAAAATGTTGGATCCTAGGTAGGCCTTATCCTCTTCCATAATTTTAATGCTTTAATATCTGCACACAATACTTTTTCATAAAAATAATTTTAAATAAAGGAAATCTCATTAGCTCTCTTATTTTAACTGTTATAAATCAGTCTATTCTTGTTTATTTTAATTGGAGAAACATAGCTATGGAGTTGCATAGATAGTTCATTGTGTAAATGCATCTGCCATCCATTTTGACAAGCTGAA
The DNA here is from genome assembly GCA_964023405.1 of Apodemus agrarius. NCBI lineage: Eukaryota > Metazoa > Chordata > Mammalia > Rodentia > Muridae > Apodemus > Apodemus agrarius. The sequence continues at coordinate 30,500,084 of OZ030028.1, forward strand.
GTTGAACTTTTTAACTATGCATTGGAAGAAGATAACTGACACCTAATAGTTAATCCCTAAGCTCCACCTCCAAGCACTAACATGAGATGCACATAGAATAAAAATTTCTCATATATTCCTTAATTTAAACGTAAAGAATGTCATATACCTGAACAAACAAAAATTTTGAGAATCACTGGAAGTATTTAAAGAGTCATGAGACTCTTTAATCTGAGGGCCACAGGATTCAGTCACATAAATCATCTCAATTCAAAAGATGTCCTATTTGTCCATTATTTGAACAATGATTCCTCTATCCATAAAGTAATCACATACTCATAACTTTTCAGGCATTTGGTAAGGGATGCCTGCAGAGTCATTATCACTATAGTACCACCAAGCCCAATGATTTTCCTTGATCTCTGACCAACCCATTTTACAAAATCACTATTTCAAGAACACAGTGGTCTATTTTTATTAATCAGATGATATATTCATAGACTCCTAGACCACTTTCAAATGTTTGAATTAGGAGTTCACTTTTCACACTTCTATGAGGAATTGATAGGTACATATCAGTAAGGCAAGGGTATATAAAAATCATAAGTGAGATCAGACTGTGAACCCACAATGTCTCTAGAGGCAGGGCAAACTCAATGAAAGCGGAACTATACAGATATAGAGTACAGGGTTTAATGGTTTGAATGAAAGTTTCCCCTATAGTCACAAATACTTGAATATTCATTCTCCATTTGTTTGAACTTTTCAGAAAAGAAAAAGACGTGAAACTTTATTGAAGGAGTATAGCAATGATTGTAAGCCTATAGGTTTCAAAAGACAGAGTTATTCCCAATGTCCTCTGTGTTTCCTTCTAGATCTAGATGTGAGTTCTCACCTGTTCCTGTCTCCATGCTTATGTTCCCTACCACAACCTTTAACCCTGAAAGTGTAAAGCCCAATTTAATATATACTTTTGGATATTTTCTTGGTTAGAGTGTTTTGACAGTCATAAAAATGTAATTATGATGGAAAGTGGTACCAGGGAGTGGGCTCTTCCTGTGACGGTTTGCCTATGTTTACTTTAAATGAATCTGAAAAAGACTTGGATTTTGGAGTATAAGAGATGTTGAATTCTACAACCAGGATTTAAAGAACCCCCCAACAAGCAGCTTGGAAGACATTGCAGAGAGCCATGGGGAGGCAGGAGATCCAGTCACAATATTTCTCTAGCCATTATGAACCACAAACCTCTGAAATCATAATCCTAATTAAATGCTTTTTATATAAATTGCCTTGAACATTGTGTTTAGTCACAGCAATGTGTAACTAATACACATGTGTTGGAGGATACTCTTCAATGCAAACTTCTATGGGTACCAAGTGTTTTTGCAAGGGTACATTTATATCTGTGAAAATGGTACAACTTAGACATAATTAGTGCTTTTTTATGTTGTCATTGTATACTGGACATGGGATCATTCCTTAAAACTAAGTTATTTGTTGCTTTTCTTCCGTCCACTTTCTTTCCACCCCAGTCTTATTTTCTTTGTTCCTTTCATCGTCCTCTATTTCTTTTTGCTTGTTCTTCCTCAAGTTCTTACCTCTCTATATTCTCTTTTCCATTTCTTCCTTTGTTCTAGAGATTTTTCTTTTACTCATTTTATGTTATATTTGTGATGTATATTTTGTCTATGTGTCTGGAATAAATGTTATTGTCTTTATATGTGAATGTATATTTGGGTAGTATACATGCTGCATATAATCATGTGAGGTCCTATGCATATGACTATCTTTCAGTTTCTTTTCATACTTATTTTTGAGTGTTTTGAATATGTAGACAATGAGTTACAGGTTACTGCCTGTAAATACTGGCCCAGACCTGGTGTTAAAAGTACCCAAGTCTCTCCGTGTATTTTACAGAGGTTCTACAGATGAAATAAAATGTCTTATGCTTGCACATCTGGTAAATCATGTTACAATTATGCTTCAATCACTGGACACAACCTTAAGAAGAATGGACATTCTCTCGATAAATAAATGCTTCTCACTTCATTTCATAAGGGCCCACAACAATTGCAAGTGTATATGAAAGCACAATAAATACATGCCCAAATGCAAAGGAATTCAAGTAAAAAGAAACCTTTTTTTGACAACACAGATTTATTAATAGAACAAATTCTTGTTCCAGATTTTCAGAATCACAACTTTTCAAACGATCTCATTATCACTGTATTCTCAATAAGAAAAATATTGGATATTGATGAAAAAATAAAAACCATGTGTTGGGATGTATTGAAGGTCATTTATTTCAAATGATGAGTGTTGGCATAGACAATAATGACAGGCTAAGATATGGTTTTCTGTATAGAATGCAGTGCAACAAAACCATGATAGTTCTCTTGTGATACCAAAGCTTAAGAAACTACCTTTGAATTGAATTAAAGAAACTATCAATAAGACACAAACTGAGGTTCATCTTAAAATATTTTTTCCTACAATTAATGGTTACACATATAAAAATCAAGACAGCAGTTTTATGAATGTTCTTTTATTGATTAGGAAAACGTGTGATTCTGCATAGTTTACTCCCACCATGAGGAATACAGCAATCCAGGTGTTGAAATTTGGAAAAAGAATGTGAGTTGAGTAGTACCAGTATATGAACACGAGCTTGCTGATTCCTGCCTATGCTGTGCTTGTATATGACTGAAACATAGTTTGTGAAAATTAAGAGATCAATATCAAAGTGTTGAGTGTAGTAGATTGGTAGGTTGATGCTTGCATCTAACTTGTTCAAATTTACCTGTGTTTTCCTAGACACAATCCTGCTCATTCTACATTATATAAAAGTACATGCTCATTTGAAGTTGTTCAGTTTCTCTGGATGCTTTCGTTCTGCTTGTCTCTAGGTACATCATATTTATTTTTTTATTGGATATATTCTTTATTTACATTTCATTTCCCTTTTCCTGGTTCCCCACCCCCTAAAGGTCCCATATGCCCTTTTCCGTTCCCTGTTCCCCCTTCCACCACTTCCCACTTCCCTGTTCGTGTATTCCCTTACAATGATGCATTGAGCCTTTCCAGAAGGAAGGGTCCACTCCTTCCTTCTTCTCAGACATCATTTGGTATGTGGACTGTGTCTTTAGTGTTCCAAGATTCTGGATTAGGAGAATTGATCCACTCTTATCTCCTTGTACTAAACTCAACTACAAATGGATCAAGGACCTCCACATAAAACCAGACACACTGAAAGTAATAGAAAGAAAACTAGGGAAGACCCTTGAGGATATTGGCTCAGGGGGAAAGTTCCTGAACAGAACACCAATAGCTTATGCTCTCAGATCAAGAATAGACAAATGGGACCTCATAAACTTACAAAATTTCTGTAAGGCAAAAGACACTGTCAAAAGGACAAATCGGCAACCAAGAAATTGGGAAACGATCTTCAACAACCCTACATCTGACAGAAGGATAATATCCAATGTATACAAAGAACTCAAGAAGTTAGACCCCAGAAAACCAAACAACCCTATCCAAAAATGGAATACAGAGCTAAACCAAGACTTTTCACCTGAAGAACTTTGGATGGATGACAAGCACCTTAAGAAATGTTCAACATCATTAGTCATCAGGAAAATGCAAATCAAAACAACCCTGAGATTTCACCTCACACAAGTCAGAATGGCTAAGATTATAAACTCAGGAAACAGCAGGTATTGGCGAGGATGTGGAGAAAGAGGAATACTCCCCCACTGCTGGTGGGATTGCAAGCTGGCATATCCACTCTGGAAATCAGTCTGGAAGTTTCTCAGAAAACTGGACACGATACTTCTGGAGGACCCTGCTGAACCACTCCTGGACATATAACCAGAAGATTCCCCAGCATGTAATAAGGATACATGCTCCACTATGTTCAAAACAGCCTTATTAATTAATATTAATAATATTAATAATATATAAGCCTTATAATAGCCAGAAGCTGGAAAGAACCCAGATGTCCCTCAGGGTAGGAATGGATACAAAAAATGTGGTATATATAAACAATGGAGTACTATTCAGCCATTAGAAACAACGAATTCATGAAATTCTTAGACAAATGGATGGAGCTGGAGAACATCCTATTAAGTGCGGTAACCCAGTCTCAAAAGAATACCCATGGTATGCACTCACTGATAAGTGGATATTTACAAAAAAGAAATATTTTAAGAACAGTAATGTGTCCCACTGAGTACTCTTGGACACCCCCAGCTTTCCTGAGTCACCTGGTATCTGTGTGGATCTCTCTTACCCTGCCACCTTACTATCCACCTATATCAGGCTTGCTGATTCAGAAGCATACAGGTTAGATTCCTTTCTTGCACCTATACCCGTTACCTGATGAGAATTCTGGAATGCAGCCAATTGCCCTGACCAACCTGGAATCCCAGCTGCACTGCGATTATCCCACTATTCCTAACCCACCTTTATTAGACCTGCTGATCTTGAGTTATACAGCACAGGGATATATACTAGGGGCTGCCATACCAGGGTCATGCTTATTAGGACTCCACCCAATACCTACTACAACAGGAACTCAGATGGCTAAAAGTCTTCAAAAGGACACAATCAATAAAACCAGGATAATATGACACATGACACAGCTATCCCACTAACTCAAACCACAACCAAACAAACCACACACAACCAAAACAAAAGAAAATGACTTTCAATCCAAACTTATAAAGATAATAGAGGCATTTAAAAAGGAAATGAATAAACCTTTAAGAAGATACACGAAAATACAAACAGATGGAGGCCCTTAAAGAGAAAACAAAAAACTCCCTTAAAGATACAGGAAAATCCAATAAAATAGACGAAGATAATAAATAATACTGTGTAAGACCTGAAAGTGGAAATAGAAGCCATAAAGAAAACACAGACTGAGGAAATCTTATATATGAAAATTCTTGGTAAGAGAACAGGAACAATAGATGTAAGCATTGGACTAAGTATTGGGTCCCCAATGGGAGAGTTAGGCAAACGACTGAAGGAGCTGAAAGGGTTTGCAATCCCATAGATGGAACAAAAGTATCAACCAACCAGACTATTCCAGAGCTCTCAGGGACTAAGTCATCAACCAAGGAGTTCACATGACTCCAGCTTCATATGTAAAAGGGCATTGCCTTTTCAGTCATCAATGGGAGTCCTTGGTGTTATGAAGGCTGGATAGATGCCCCGGTGTAGGGGAATGCCAGTAAAGAGAGGCAAGAGTTTGTAGATGGGTAGAGGAAAACTCAAGAAGCAAGTGGAGTGGGGATGGGAAGGAGTTTTTTTGGAGATGGAGGGTAACCGGGAAAGGGGATAACATTTGAAATATAAGTAAAGAAAATCTCTAATATAAAATGAATCCCAAATTTAAAAAAAGCCAGGGTGACATGGTTTTAGCACAGTATTCTACAAGACTTACAAAGAAGAGGTGATACCAATGCTCCTCAAATAATTCCACAAATTAGAAACAGGAGGAATACTGCCAAACTCATTCTATGAAGCCACATTCACTGTGATACCTAAACCACACAAAAATTCACCAATGAAAGAAAATTCTAAACCAATTTCTCATATGAACACTGTTGTAAAATAACTCAATAAAATACTTGCTAAATAAATCCAGAAACACATCAAAAACTGGATCAAGTAGGCTTCATCCCAGGGAAGGTGTATTAGTCTGGGTTCTCTAGAGTCACAGATCGTATGGGCAGTCTCTATGTAGTTAGGGAATCTGTCGATGACTTACAGTCTGTAGTCCAACTCCCCAACAGTAGTCAGCAGCATACTGTCTCTGTGCCGTTTGGATATTCTGGCTTAGGGTATATCAATTTTGTTGATTTTCTCAAAGAACTACCTCCTGTTTTTGTTGATTTTTTGTATGGTTCTCTTTCTTTCTACTTGATTGATTTCAGCCTTGAGTTTGATGATTTTCTGTCTTCTACTCTTGGGTGAATTAGTTTCTTTTAGTTCCAGGGCTTTCAGGTATGCCATTAAGCTGATAGTGTATACTCTCTCCAGTTTCTTTTTGGAGACACTCAGGGATATGAGTTTTCCTCTTAGCATGCATTGTCCTTTAAGTTGTAAATCGTCACTCTCATCTATATCTATAATCCTTAGGTTTGGTCTTCTCAGTGTGTCCTGGATTTCCTGGATGTTTTGGGTCACAAGCTTTTTGCTTTTTGCCTTTTCTTTGACCCTTGATTCAATGGTTTTTTGGTATCCTCAGCATCTGAGATTCTTTCTTCTATCTCTTGTATTCTGTTGTTGATATTTGCATCTATGGGCCCTGATTTCGTCCCAAGCTTTTCTATCTCCAAAGTTTTCTCCCTTTGTGATTTCTTAGTTGTTTCTACTTCTGTTTTTAGATACTGGACGGTTTTGCTCAGTTCCTTCACTTCTTTGTTTGTGTTTTCCTGTATTTCTTTAATAGATTTTTGTTTTTCCTCTTTCATGACTTCTGCCTGTTGACTCAATTTCTCCTGAATTTCTTTAAGTGATTTTTGTATTTCCAATGTAAGGGCTTCTAACTTATTCATGTTCCTTTGTATTTCTTTAAGAGTTTTATTTATGTCCTTTTTGTGTTCCTCTAACAGCTTCATGATAATTGATTTTAAATCCAAATCCTGCTTTTTTGGTTTGTTGGGGTATCCAGGACTTGCTGTTGTTGGAGAATTGGGTTCAGATGCTGCCAATTTGCCTTGATTTCTTTTAGTAACTTTCCTATTTTTACCTTTTTCCATTTGGTTATCCGTGGCATTAGTTGGTCTTGCTGACACTGGCTGGTGCTTGAACCTCCTGTGGGCCTGTAAGGCTATTTCTGCACCCCTGAATGACTGGGTTTCCCCTTGTACAGATTGCTGATGTGCTGCCATACTCTTGGGTGCTGTTTGAGCCCTGGTGTGCCTTGTCCCAAGCAATGCTGTACTCGGGTTTTCTCTGTGTACCTGGTGTTGCCTGTCTGGTCCACCCAGTAGTGAAGATGGTGGACGCTGTGAGTACCCCCTCCAAGCACCAATCTCTCTGCAGAGCAAACAGCCCAGGACAAGGCTTGCTGCCTGAATTCAAAAGTTCTGCTGATGCTGTTTCTGGAATGTCCTGCTTCTACTGAATAACTTGCTCCTGTCCATTCTCGAGAGAATATCAATAGGTATGATCTTCCCTGTGTTAGATGTGGCACAGGTCTACTTCATCTGATGAACAGGGTCAGTAGCAATTAACTTGTTCCTGCCAGTTCTCGAGAGAGTATCAGAAAGTGGGATATTCCTCGTGTCAGATGTGGCACAGGTCTCTGGCTGAGCTGGCTACTTGTTCACAAGGGCCAACATTGTGATGACCTTAGACCACAGGGTCTAGACCCAGGCATATACGACTCCTTGGAATATACCCCAAAGATGTTTCCTATACCATACAGACAGTTGCTAATAGTGTTCATAGCAGCTTTCTTGGTAATAGCCATAAACTGGAAACAAACTAGATGTTCCCTAACTTAATAATGGAGAAAGAAAGATGGTGGTCCACCTACAAAGTGGAATACTATTTAGCTATTAAAAACAAAGACTTCGTGAATTTTGTGGGCAAATGAAATGAACTAGAAAATATCCTGAGTGAGGTAACCCAGAGCCAAAGGACATGTGTAGTGTGTAATCAATTATAAGTGGATATTAGCCATAAAATACAGGATACTCACACTCTACTCCACAGACCCAGAGAAGCTGAACAAGAAGGAAGGTCCAAGTGAGTTATCTTGAATGTAACATATAAGGGGGAAGAAATTTATTGTAAGAGGCAGATGGAGTTAGGGATCTGAGTCAGAGATGGTATGGGGAAGAGAATGGGGGAATTTCAAGATCAGGTGTGGTAGATGTTGCATGTAATTTTAAAAACATGCTTTCTCCTTAGCCCGTGGCTGCACTCTTTGCATAGCTCTGAGATCATACTCACTCTAGCCTTTGGTCCTTCCCAGGAGCTTGTTATGTATGAGCCTCTACAGGTTTATCTTCAAGATGCCAAAAACTGCCCCAGCACCTCTCTTTTTCCTCCTGTCCACCTTAGTCCTGGGGATGGAAAACACTAGACAGTTTTATTATTTTAAATCTATGCAGAAAACAAAATGGCTGGGCGAAGACTATCCTGTCCTATATTATCAACTATGTGCTGTCAACCTCATCAGTCCCTGCCTGTGGTAGAAGTTGTAGGCTCTAGGTTATGGCTGTTGTGTCTTACTCATTCTAAAGACTGGTCCAATAAAACTCTCTCCCTCTGTCCTTTCTCTTCTTCCTGGGATCCATAAATCTTGGCTTTCCCTTTGTCCAGGAACTGATTTGTGCCATCTTAATTGACAAATCAAGAACCAATTAGGAAACCAGATTTTACTAGCATATCCTCCCCATACAGGTAGAAAAAGGGGAGATGGCCAGATGGTCATGATAATGAATGTAAATCGTCAATCTGCTGGGATGTATGGTCCAGGTGGCTTGAGGCCATGACAGAAACCTATGGAGGGCGCAGCTCCCAAGAATCTACAGGAGTGCCCTTAGTTGTGACTCTTAGCTTTGTGATTATAGAACCAGAAGAGGCATTTTCCTATAGCCAGGTCTAAAACCCAATGGAGCTATAGGGATTCCAACCCACCCATAATGATTTGCACCCTAAATTTATTCTGCTGACAAAATATGCAAGCATAGGGGATTATCAGAGACTGAATTTATGGCCAAGAAGTACTTGGCCCAAATACCAACCCATGTCATAGGGAAGCAAAAATCCCTGACACTATTTATGATACTCTGTTATGATCATAGACAGGAGCCTACTATGGCTGTTCTCTTAGATGCTCTACTCTGCAGCAGACTCAGACGGATGCAGAGATCCATAACCAAGCATTTAATAGAGCTTGGGGACTCTTCTGGAAGAGATTGGGGAGGATTAAAGATTCTGAATGGTATAGGTACTGCACAGGCAGACCAACATGCTCAACCAACCTGGACCCTTGGGGACTCTCAAAGACTGAACTACCAACAAAAAGCATAAACAGGCAGGACCTGGACTCCCATGCATGTGCATGCGGACATACACACACTATCACACGAATCTCGTAGACACTGTATGATTCCCACAGCTAAGCCACAATCTCGGTGAAAACTGTGTGATATTTACAGGTAAAAGTCTTGTCTATGATAAGTCTGTCTATTTGAGGAACTCGTTGTGAGACTCCTTGGACGGAGAAAATGCTGAGCTGAATTTCTCATGGCAAGCTTTGCCTGTCTGACTTTTCTTTAACCTGTTTCTTTACTTATAAAATGTCCTTGGCAGCAAGAGCTGTGAGCACCCAGGCATTAAAGCTAACGAGAGTTCAATTCTTTGAGCTGCAGCACTGGCCATGTTTTATCTTCTAGAGATCCATTGCTTTGCCTTTTGATCAGCTATACAGTTATTAACTGAATACATTAAGGAATTAACCTCCCAACAATAAATACAATTGTATGGCTAGGTGGCTTTGGCACCCTGACATGGAAAGCATCAGCTAAGTAAAGTTTCAAAGTGAGCCCAAAAGAGTCTCACAAGAAGGAAGCAGGATATTAAAGACTACACTAACAATAGACCTAGGGGTATGATGAGGAATTCTCAAGAACTTTTGAATTACTAATTTATCATTGACTATAGCTACTCTGATCCAGGGACGTAATGCTTTGTAGGTGTTCTCTGAAGTTCATACCTGATTGATTTTGTATTTTCTTGTGGCAGATACTCATGGTAACCATTCTTTGTAAACACTTCACTGGACACAATTTTTCTTCAGTATTGTATTACCAACTTATGCGTATAAAAATTCCTGCCTCAGAACAGTAAAGTGCATTCAGACTCAGCCTACATCTGGTGTGTCTATCTGTCATTCGCCAGACTTGTACCTTCCTGCATACCAAAGACCTTGATTCCCCCATGGGTGTGTGTTCCGACTGAGTCAGTCCGTGGCAGCTGGCACCTCTGAACAGGGACCTTTGGGCAGGTAATTTTCTTTCTTTATCTTTCTTTCAAGGTAACAGGCTGGTTCTTGCAAGGGAGCCGTGGTCCCGCCAGTAAAGGCTGAGTGGTTAAGTGCAAGTAATCTGATATCATGGGGCAGACCGAATCAAAACAGGAACAAATGTTCTTTTCAGTATTTAAGCATATGATGGTTAGTAGAGGGTTAAAAGTTTCAGAAAGTACAACCAGGTAGTTCTTTGACTTTGAGATACTCCTTAAGCAGTTGGCTTGTGAGAATGCTAATGCTTTGTGTCAAGATTTATAAGGCCTGTCATAAAGACAGGAACAATGCAGGACTATATAAAAGCCTGCATGGATGCCACACCAGCCATAGTCCAAGGTATGGCCTATGCTGCAGCTATGAAGGGACAGAAATTTAGCGCCTATGTTAAAAAGACTTATGGTGAAGGAGGGAAAGGAACTTCTGAGCCCACTTGTTTTAAATGTCGGAAATCAGGACATGTGCAAAAGCAATGTTCAGGAAACAATAAGAGAGACTCCAATAGGACGGGTCCTCCCCCAGGAGTATACCCTCATTGCCAGAAAGGAAAGCATTGGAGAAAAGATTGTAAGTCTAAGTTCCACAAGGTTGAAACACCCCTTACAGGGGAAAAGAAAGAGGAAAAGACTTAACTAAATCAGGGGCAGCCTCTCAGCCCCGAATTTAAAAGAGAGGAAAATACTATAGTTACATCAGGGAGTCCTCTGAATCCTGAGGCTCCTGAATTTACTATACATGATTTGCCTAGAGCTACTCCTGGTAGTGCTAGTTTAGATTTAGCCTCTTGTGAAGATGTAATATTCTCTAGATGGGACGGTGTCTCCTTCCTTTCTACCTCTACCTTGGGGACTCTGCTACGGGGAACTGTAGGATTAATAATTGGCCGTAGTTCAAATTATAAAAAGAATTTGAAAGTGTTGCCTGGTGTGATTGATAGTGATAGAACAGGAGAAATAAGTCATAATTAGACCGTTAAAAGAAACTATACAAATTCACAAAGGGCAGAGAATAGCTCAGCTTCTGCTCCTGCCTTATCTTAACTTACCTAATCCAATCTTAAAGCATGAATGTGGACAAGGGAAGTTTGGCTCTATAGATGTTGTGGCATAGGTCCAAAATATTGGTATGGAAAGACCTTTTAAAACAGTAAGGGTAAATGGAAAGTTGTTTCAAGGACTCTTGGATACAGGGGCAGATGGGACTTGCATAGCAGGAAAAGATTGGCCTTCATCTTGGCCATGTAAAAGGACTTCTTCCTCTTTGTTAGGTTTAGGGATAGCCCCTAATGTGTCTCAGAGTTCACAGTTTCTGAAATGGGAATTAGAAGGAAAGACGGGAATGATTCAGCCTTATATTATTCCTTCTCTCCTTTTCTTTGTGGGGAAGAGACATGATGAGTGACATGGATGTGAAATTAGTGACCTCAGATAATCTGAGTGAACAGCATTTTTCATAGGGGCCACTGAGGGCTTGTTGCATGCAGATAAACTAAGTTGGAAATCAGAATAGCCTATATAGCTCAATCAGTGGCCCCTGACAGAAGAAAATATACAGGCTATAGAACAACAATATCCTATACAATTGAACATTTAACCACATTTGGATTAGTAATAGCCCCAGATAAGATACAAAAGAATAGACCTTTAAGTTATTTGGGACAGTTAATTCATGATGATTATATTGCCTCACAAAAGGTGTCTATCAGGATAGACAAATTAAAGAGTTTAAATGATTTCCACAAAAAATGGGGGTAAATCCCTGAGGCCTTAAAGCATTAGCTTTATGGCAAATGGACGTTACACACATCCTGGAATTTGGAAAATTGGCTTATGTTCATGTGACAGTGGATACTTATTTTCATGTGCTGTCTGCCTCTGCTAGAAGTGGAAAAGCTATGAAAGATGTAATTCAACATTTCATACAAAGCTTCATGATGATGGAAAAGCCATTAATAATTAAGACAGATAATGCTCCAGCTTATACATCTAAGGATTTTGCCTCCTTTCTGCGAGCATGGGATATACACCATACCACAGAAATACCATATAATCCTCAAGGACAGGCAATAATTGAAAGATCTCACCAAACTTTGAAAAATCAGATTGAACACCTCAGGGCTGCTAATAAATATTTTTCTCCCCATCACCTTTTGAGTCATGCTCTTTTTGTGACAAATCATTTAAATACTGATGAACAAGGAAACTCCCCTGCTATGAAAGATTGGGGAGGAATAAAAGAACAACTTCCACAAGTAATATGGAATGATCTATTAACCGGATCCTAGAAAGGACCGGATGCTTTAACTTCCTCCGAGAGAGGATATACTTGTGGTTTCCCACAGGATGCAGAAAGCCCAATCTGGATCCCAGACAGACTCATCCGACTGTTTCACCAAAAGCCTCTATCAAAGAATCAGAAGAGAAATGGAGACTGAAAGAGAAGAAGATGCTGAAAAAGATGACGGGGCTTGATCTCACTGCTCAACGGGTGTTCTCAATTGTTCCAAATGTATTTTGACTAATTGTATTAATCAACAGCTCGCTAAATCTTATTCATGCATTTTGAAATTACGAAGACATTCCTATGTAATGCTTCCTGTAGATTTGAAAGATGATGCTTGGTTTGACAATGAGGCTTTACAGGTAGTTACAAGAATTAATGAGCTTATTAGGCCAAAGCGTTTTGTAGCAGCTTTGATGTTAGGTATCAGTGCTTTAATAGCTATTGTGATGTCACTTACAGTTTCATCCATTGCTTTAGTCTCAGAAATGAAGACTGCACACTTCGTTAGTGATTTAAATAAGAATGTTTCCTTGGTACTGGTAAAGCAAGAAGTTATAGATAAAAAATTAGAAGCAAAGCTTGATGCTTTGGAGGATGTAGTTCTGGAGTTAGGACAAGAGATAGAAAGTATTAAGGTTCAGCTTTCCACCAGATGTCATGCCAGCTTTCGATACATATGCGTAATGCCATTAATCTATGATAAGCAACATAATTGGACTCTTACTAAAAATCATTTGTTGGGCATTTGGAAAGATGATGATATTTCTCATGACATGGCTCAACTAAAAACTCAAATTTTGGCTATGAGCAAACCACATGATGGATCAGTTAACTTGGAGGATTTGACTAAGTCTTTTAGTTCTGGTTTGAAATCTCTGAACCCTATAAGTTGGATACATTGGATTATTGTTGTTGCCATGGCTGCAGAAGCAACTCTTCTTCTTCTTCTTCTTCTTCTTCTTCTTCTTCTTCTTCTTCTTCTTCTTCTTCTTCTTCTTCTTCTCCTTCTCCTTCTCCTTCTCCTCCTCCTCCTCCTCCTCCTCCTCCTCCTCCTCCTCCTCCTCCTTCTTCTTCTTCTCTTTCCACTAATTTTCAAACTAGTATTTTCCTCCATTTCTGTTGCCAAAAGAGATATTCATGAGCTCAAATTAAAAAATAAAAAAGCAGCCTTGGGACACGAACGGCGGGCACAGCAAGCGGCTGGAGTCAGGTGCGTGGACAGAGATATAGCTTAGCTTAGCTCTGCAGGAGATCTGGGCACAGACAGCTCAGCTGCGAGTGCAGACCACCATGGACGGCTCTCCGGGCAGGCTGGCAGCGAGGGGCCATCTTGCCTCAGGACAGGGCACGGAATTCTAGCAGCTGGAGTCAGAGGCTTGGACTGAGTGCTAGCGTAGTCTAGCACAGACAACGCCGCCAGGCTCTGGCCCGCACCCAGAGCCAGAAGAGATTGGCAGATCCGGGTACCAACAGCTCAGCAAAGGTCACTGTCCCATGGGGAAAGGCGTGCTGTGCTTTCAGCATGGCTGCCATCTTGCCTCTGGACACCTTGCGGGAACAGCGTGCACCACGAGCGGCTGAAGTCCGGTGCGTGGACAGAGATATAGCTTAGCTTAGCTCTGCAGGAGGTCTGGGCACAGACAGATCAGCTGCGGGTGCAGACCACCACGGACCGGCTCTCCGGGTGGGCTGGCAGCGATGTGCCATCTTGCCTCGAGACACGGCATGGAATTCTAGCAGCTGGAGTCAGGGGCTTGGACTGAGACCTAGCTTAGTCTACCATAGACAACACCGCCCACACCCAGAGCCAGAAGAGATCAGCAGATCGGGGTACCAACAGCTCAGAAAAGGTCACTGTCCCCTGGGGTCAGGCGTGCTGTGCTTTCAGTGGGGCTGCCATCTACAATAAAACCAACTAACTCCAGAGATAAACAGATGGCAAAAGGCAAACATAGGTACGTTATTAACAGAAATCAAGGCAATATTGCACCATCTGAATACAATTCGCCAACCACAGCAAGTCCTGGATACCCCAGCACACCAGAAAAACAAGAGTTAGATATAAAAGCACAGGTCATGATGCTCCTAGAGGAACACAAAAAAGACATAAACAAATCTCTTAAAGAAATGCAGGGGAACATCATTAGGCTAGAAGCTCTTACAATGCAAACACAAAAACACTTAAAGAACTCCAGGAGAATATGGGACAACATACAGAAACCAATAAAGAGGAAATGAGAAAATCAGTTAAAGAAATGCAGGAGAACTTGAAACAACATGCAGAAGTCATGAAAGAGGGAGCACAAAAATATATTAAAGAATTACATGAAAACACAAACAAAAAATGAAGGAACTGAGCAAAACCATCCAAGATCTGAACACAGAGGTAGAAACAACTAAGAAATCACAAAAGGAGGCAACTTTGGAGATAGAAAACCTTGGGAAGAAATCAGGGGTCGTAGATGCAAACATCAACAACAGAATACAAGAGATAGAGATAAAAATCTCAGATGCTGAAGAAAACATAGTAACCATTGACTCCACAGTCAAAGAAAATAAAAAATCCAAAAGGCTTGTAACCCAAAACATCCAGGAAATCCAGGACACAATGAGAAGACCAAATCTAAGGATTATAGGGATAGATGAGAGTGAAGATCTACAACTTAAAGGGCCAGCAAATATCTTTAACAAAATTATGGAAGAAAACTTCCCTAACTTAAAGAGAGAGATGCCCATGAATATACAAGAAGCCTACAGAACTCCAAACAGACTGGACCAGAACAGAAACACCTCCCGTCACATAATAATCAAAACCCCAAATGTACTAAACAAAGAAAGAATATTAAAGGCAGCAAGAGAAAAAGGCCAAGTAACATATAAAGGAAGACCTATCAGAATCACACCAGACTTCTCTCCAGAAACTATGAAAGCTAGAAGATCCTGGGCAGACCTCATGCAGACCCTAAGAGAAAAAAATGTCAGCCAAGACTACTATACCCAGCAAAACTCTCAATCAACATAGATGGAGAAATCAAAATATTCCATGACAGGACCAAATTTACACAATATCTTTCCACTAACCCAGCTCTACAAAGGATAATAGGAGGAAAACTCCAATACAAGGAAGGAAACTGCACCCAAGAAAAAGCAAGAGAGTAACCTTCTTCCATCAAACTCAAAGGAAGATAACTACTCAAAAACAAAAATAACATCAAAAATGTCAGGAAGTAATAAGTTTTATTCCTTAATATCTCTTAACATCAATGGACTCAATTCCCCAATAAAAAGACATAGACTAACAGACTGGATAAGGAAACAGGACCCTACATTTTGCTGCTTACAGGAAACACACCTCAGAGTCAAAGACAAACACTACCTTAGAGTAAAAGGATGGAAGACAATTTTGCAAGTAATTGGTCACAGGAAGCAAGCTGGAATAGCCATTTTAATATCAGATAAAATTGACTTTCAATCCAAAGTCATCAAAAGAGACACAGAAGTTCACTTCTTGCTAGTCAAAGGAAGAATCCACCAAGAAGATCTCACAATTCTAAACATCTACGCTCCAAATGCAAGGGCACCCTCATTCATAAAAGAAACTTTACTAAAGCTCAAAGCACACATTGCACCTAACACAATGATTGTGTGGGACCTCAATACTCCACTCTCCACAGTGGACCGACCAGGAAAACAGAAACTAAATGGGGACACGGAGAAACTCATCGAAACTATGGACCAATTGGATTTAACATATATATATATATATATATATATATATATATATATATATATATATAAATTTTCACCCTAAAGCAAAAGACTATACCTTTTTCTCAGCTCCTCATGGTACCTTCTCTAAAATCGATTGTATAATTGGACACAAGACAGATCTCAACAAATATAAAAAGATCGAACTAATCCCATGCCTCTTATCAGATCACCATGGAATAAGAGTGTTCTTCAATAGCAACAAAAACAATAGAAAATCCTCATACATGTGGAGGCTGAACAATATTCTACTCAATGATACCTTAATCCAGGAAGAAATAAAGAAAGAAATCAAAGATTTCTTAGAATTTAATGAAAATGAAGGCACAAAATACCCAAATCTATGGGACACAATGAAAGCAGTGCTTAGAGGAAAACTCATAGCCCTGAGTGTCTCCAAAAAGAAACAGGAGAGAGCATATACTAGCAACTTAATGGTGCACTTGAAAGCTCTGGAACAAAAAGAAGCAATTTCACCCAGGAGTAGTAGAAGACAGGAAATCATCAAACTCAGGGCTGAAATCAATCAAGTTGAAACAAAGCGAACCATAAAAAGAATCAACAAAACCAGGAGCTGGTTCTTTGAGAAAATCAACAAGATAGATAAACCCCTAGCCAGACTTACCAAAGGGCACAGAGACAGTATTCAAATTAACAAAATTAGAAATGAAAAGGGAGATATAACAACAGAAACTGAGGAAATTAAAAAAATCATCAGATCCTACTACAAAAACCTATACTCAAAACAACTGGAGAATCTGGAGGAAATGGATAATTTCCTAGACAGTTACCAATTACCAAAATTGAACCAGGATCAAATAGATCGTCTAAACAGACCCATAACCCCAAAAGAAATAGAAGGGGTTGTAGACAGTCTTCCAACCAAAAAGAGCACAGGACCAGCCAGTTTTTTGCAGAATTCTATCAGACCTTCAAGGAAGTCCTGATACCGATACTCTTCAAACTATTCTACAAAATAGAAACAGAAGGAACACTACCCAACTCATTCTATGAAGCCACAATTACCCTGATACCAAAACCACACAAAGATCCAAATAAGAAAGAGAACTACAGGCCAATTTCTCTTACGAATGTCGATGCAAAAATACTAAACAAAATACTTGCCAACCAAATCCAAGAACACATCAAAACGATCATTGACCATGATCAAGTTGGCTTCATCCTAGGGATGAAGGGATGGTTCAATATATGGAAATCCATCAACGTAATCCACTACATAAACAAACTCAAAGAAAAAAACACATGGTCATCTCATTGGATGCTGAAAAAGCATTTGACAAAACTCACCATCATTTCATGCTAAAGGTCTTGGAAAGAGCAGGAATTCAAGACCCATATCTAAACATAGTAAAAGCAATATACAGCAGACCAGTAGTCAACATCAAGGTAAATGGAGAAAAACTTGAAGCAATCCCACTAAAATCAGGGACTAGACAAGGCTGCCCCCTCTCACCATATCTCTTCAATATAGTACTTGAGGTACTAGCTAGAGCAATTCGACAACAGAGGGAAGTCAAAGGGATAAAAATCGGAAAGGAAGAAGTCAAACTATCACTATTCTCAGATGATATGATAGTATACTTATGTGACCCAAAAACCTCCACCAGAGGACTCCTGCAAGTGATAAACAACTTCAGCAAAGTGGCTGGTATAAAATCAACTCAAGAAAATCAGTAGCCTTCCTATACGTGAAGGATAAGCAGGCCGAGAAAGAAATTCGGGAAATGACACCCTTCAAAATAGCCACAAATGATATAAAGTATCTTGGAGTGACACTAACCAAGCATGGGAAAGATTTATATGACAAAAACTTCAGGTCTCTGAAGAGGGAAATTGAAGAAGACATCAGAAAATGGGAAAATCTTCCATGCTCGTGGGTTGGCAGGATGAATATAGTCAAAATGGCAATCTTGCCCAAAGCAATATACAGATTCAATGCAATCCACATCAAAATCCCAACTCAGTTCTTCATAGAGTTAGAAAGAGCAATTCTCAAATTCATCTGGAATACAAAAAACCCAGGATAGCTAAAACTATCATCAACAGCAAAAGAATTTCTGGGGGAATCAATATCCCGGACCTCAAGCAATATTACAGAGCAGTATTATTAAAAACGGCATGGTATTGGTTCATGGCAGGGAGGCAGATCAATGGAATAGGATAGAAGACCCAGAATTGAATCCGCACATCTATGGCCAATTGATCTTCTACAAAGGAGCAGAAAACATCCAGTGGAAAAAAGATAGCCTTTTCAACAGATGGTGCTGGCTCAACTGGAGGTCAACATGCAGAAGAATGAGAATTGATCCACTCTTATCTCCTTGCACTAAGTTCAACTCCAAGTGGATCAAGGACCTCCACATAAAACCAGACACACTAAAACTAATAGAAAAGAAACTGGGGAAGACCCTTGAGGACATTGGCTCAGGGGAAAAATTCCTGAACAGAACACCAATTGCTTATGCTCTAAGAGCAAGAATTGACAAATGGGACCTGATAAAATTACAAAATTTCTGTAAGGCAAAAGAAACTGTCAAAAGGACAAATCGGCAACCAACAAATTGGGAAAAGATCTTCACCAACCCCACATCCGACAGAGGGCTAATATCCAATGTATACAAAGAACTCAAGAGGTTAGACCCCAGAAAACCAAATAACCCTATCCAAAAATGTGGTACAGAGTTAAAAGAGACTTTTCACCTGAAGAAATTCGGATGGCTGAGAAACTCCTTAAAAATGTTCAACATCATTAGTCATTAGGGAAATGCAAATCAAAACAACCCTGAGATTTCACCTCACACCAGTCAGAATGGCTAAGATTAAAAACTCAGAAGACATTAGGTGTTGGCGAGGATGTGGAGAAAGAGGAACACTCCTCCACTGCTGGTGGGAATGCAAGCTGGTACAACCACTCTGGAAATCAGTATGGCGGTTCCTCAGAAAACTGGACGTGATACTTCCGGAAGACCCAGCCATACCACTCCTGGGAATATACTCAGAAGATTCCCCAGCATGCAATAAGGATACATGCTCTACTATGTTCATAGCAGCCTTATATATAATAGCCAGAAGCTGGAAAGAACCCAGATGTCCCTCAACAGAAGAATGGATACAAACAATGTGGTATATATACACAATGGAGTACTATTCAGCCATTAGAAACAACGAATTCATGAAATTGTTAGAGAAATGGATGGAGCTGGAGAACGTCATACTAAGTGAGGTGACCCAGTCTCAAAAGAATACCCATGATATGCAGTCACTGATAAGTGGATATTATCCTAAAAGCTTGGAACACCAAAGACAGAAATCACATACCAAGTGATGTCTCACAAGAAGAAAGGAGTGTACACTGGTGCTAGAATGGACCAAAGCATCATTGTGGGGGAGTACAAGAACAGTGAGGTGGGAGGGCGTGAATGAGGGAGCAGGGGGAGGGAAAAGGGCATGTGGGACCTTTGGTTGTGGGGAACCAGAAAAAGGGAAATGAATTGTAAATATACAATATATCCAATACAAAAAAAATACAAAAAAAAATTTAAAAAAAAATAAAATAAAAAAGCGGTCGATATCACAGAAATCTCGTAGACACTGTATGATTCCCACAGCTAAACCGCAATCTCGGTGAAAACTGTGTGACATTTACAGGTAAGTCTTATCTATATTAAGGCTGTCTATTTGAGGAACTTGTTGTGAGACTCCTTGGCCAGAGAAAATGCTGAGCTGAATTTCTCATGGCAAGCCTTGCCTGTCTGACTTTTCTTTAACCTGTTTCTTTACTTATAAAATGTTCTTGGCAGCAAGAGCTGTGAGCACCCAGGCGTTAAAGCTAACGAGAGTTCAATTCTTTGAGCTGCAGCACTGGCCATGTTTTATCTTCTAGAGATCCATTGCTTTGCCTTTTGATTAGCTATACCTAGGGGTATGACGAGGAGTTCTCAAGAACTTTTGAATTACTAATTATCATTGACTACAGCTACTCTGATCAAGGGATGTAATGCTTTGTAGGTGTTCTCTGAAGTTCATACCTGAACCCCCATGGGTGTGTGTTCCGACTGAGTCGGTCCGTGGAAACACACATATGTCTCAGATATGCAGCTCAGTTTGCATGTGGGTCTCAAACAACTAGAGCAGGGGCTCTCCCTAAATCTGTGGCTTGCCTGTGGGATCTGGCCCCATAACTCAGCTCTCTTTTCTGGTCTCAGTGGGAGAAGCACCTAGCCCTGGTCCCACAGAGACTACATGTTCCAGGGTGAGGAGATACCAGGAGAGGGAGCATCTCCTTTTCAGAGTAGATGGAGAGTGGGGAAGCATTAGGGACTCTAGATGGTGTGGGTAGGAGTGGGGCAGTGATCAGGATGTAAAGTGAATAAAAAAAGAAAGAGAACAATAATGCATTTTGAGAGTGATGCCACATGCTTGTCATCCAAGAAATCAATATGCCCACTCTGGGGGATTCCATGATTGAAACCAATTGAGTTCTGTAGCAAGTTCTAGACCTCAAACAGGAACATAGCAAGAAAAGTCAGCCCTCCAAACCACTGTAAGTCTTTAAAAAGAAGTCAGAACTAGTCAAAGAAGTTGTTAGCAAAATGCTCAGCCATAAATGGGAAATTAAAGATTCTACAATGAAATAATGAAACAACATTGACAATATTATTGAGAAAACTTTAATCACTATAATAATACAGTATTGTGCTATTTCTGGAAAAGTGGACATTTGATATGAGAGCACATGTACATTACTGAGCAATAATTTTCCTTTCACACATAATAATCAAGACTCTAAGAAGACAATTAAAAATCATTGATGATGGAATATTCAAATAACAAAGTGCAGTAGATTAAAGTCATAGTCATCTAAATTTTCTTCTAGGGTAAGTTAAAATCTCAGGTATTTACCATTCATTCTTTAAAGAACATATCAGAACTTGGGACAAAATTATCCTTCATTTATGGTTCCATCTCTTGATGTCACTTTCAGGATAATAGGTTTTTCTGGAGAAAGAATCAGTTTCTTACTGAATTTCATGGGAATCTGAAATAATTGAATAAACACATTAGCAAATTAAATGAATTATCAAATTTTACAGGTTATGAGAACCAATTTATTAAGACCAATACTGGTTTCTTCCTATGTTATTGCATGGCTGTGACCCTAATATTCAGAAGTAAGAGAGAGGAGGAATAAAAAATTAAGTCTTGCTGATGTACATAGTATGTTCAAAATCACCATAAACCACACAGATTTCTTCCTGTTTCAACAAAATCTATACAAGTGATTAAATATCACTTCAATATTGAACATCTTGAATTGCTTATATAGAAATTGAAAACCTGATTCAGTCTATTTATACTTTTAATTGCATATTGATTACTTATCCTGTATAGGCCTAGGACAAAATTGTAACAGTGTATCTTATTTGATCTAAATTTTAAATGAAAATTAGAAGTTTGAACTTGGTAAAGCACATTTGAGAACACAAAATATACATTTTAAAAATAGGATATAAAGTTAATTTTATTTAGTAAAACTAGAAAGAAAACCATAAGTAGGTTTTGTACATAGTGAGCACTGTTGTCATACTCTGAATTCCAAACAGTATGTTTAATTTCCAATCTGATACAAGTGAGTACATAATACAGGACAGGACCTTGGGAACTATTAAGGTATTAGTCCCCTGTATCTATTTTGAAATTGCAAGATGGTGCTAAAAGAAAAATTAGTTATTTTGATTTATTTTAAAATGGCATTCTTGTTGGTGTGTAGGACAGTGGTGTACTACAACAGACATATTTTGGACATATTTATTATAAAACTCATGAAATTAAACTTGCTGGGCATTTCTTCAATTAAGTTAATGACAATATATTCTTAAGTTCTTCTGAGACATTTCAAGCATGTTTCTAAATGTGACAACTAGCTTTAAAAGTTTACACAGAATGGGGTTGAGGTTTTGTAAGACCAGATGACTGGCTTCAAGGAGACGACTCCTTTCCTGAACCACAGGCAGATACACATTTACATTTTCATACATAGTTAACATGAAACACACTTTAAAAATCTCTTCCATATTTGTAGAAGACACATGGGTCTAGGAAATCAGGAGAACATGTCCCACAGAACAAAGCAGAGCTCATGGGAGCTCACAGAGACTACAGTGGCCCTCTGTATACATGCCATGTTTGTGTAGATTGGATTTTTTGTGTGACTTCTAACAATATGTGTATGTGTGTCTATGACTCTTTGGCCTTCTGGTGGGATCCATTTCCTCATACTGAGTTACATCATCCAGAACTGTTTATTTATAGTCTATTGCTTCTTTGTAGGCTATGTTTTGTTGATATCACTGGGAGATCTGCTCTTTGATGAAGGTAAATGAAGCAGAACTGGATCTGGTAGAGTGAGAAAGGATGACAGGGAACTGGAAAGAGAGAAATGAGTGGAGGCTATGGTTGAGATGTGTTTTATGAAAGAACAGAAAAGAATTGGTCACATATATAGTGTACATAAGTATGAAAATATTCTAACATAGCCAATTACTGTGTAAAATAGAAATATACTTGTAATGAGGCAAAAACACCTACCTTTAATTATATTATATATAACCATAAGTGATATTTTCATTAACTCCATGTGATCTTACAACTTACACTTAAACAAAGAATAACTGCCTCAAAAATGAAGTGCCTTAGAACTCACATATGACTTTAACTACATCTTTAACAGAGAAATTTAATTAAAGATAAATTAGTATATGTATATATGCTTATATGTATATATTTGCATATATGTGTATATGTATATACATATATGTATATATTTATATATGTATATTGTATTTAAGTACATATGTACATGTGAATGTTTATATGTATAAATGTATATGTATATGTGTATATGTATATAGGTATATAAGTATACATGTATATATGTACATGTATATGTATATATATATGTATATGTGTGTATGTAGAAGTATATGTGTGTAAGTGTGTATGTGTATGTGTGTATATTTGTATATGCTTATATGTAGATATTATATATGTGTATATATGTATATATGTATGTGTGTATGTGTATATGCATATATATGTATATACAAATGTATATATATATGTGCATATATGTATGTAGGTACATGTATCAATATATATATGTACATACATGTACATATCTGTCTACCTATCTTTCTATCTGTCTATCTATTTATCTATCTATCTATCTATCTATCTATCTATGGGATATATATCCCTAAGTTTATGAAAATACATGCGAATAAAAACAAAACTACATCAAAAAAGAGTACATTCTTCCTCACCTCTGTTTCTTCACAAGTCTGTACAGAAAAGTTCTGTAAGATTTTGACAACAGCAAGCTTCATGTTAATGAGGGCAAACCTCATGCCAATGCAGTTTCTTGGACCATTTCCAAAAGGCATGTATACATAAGGATTGATTCTGTCCTTATTTTCCTTGCTGAACCTGGTGTCAAAATTGAATAAGAGGATAAATAATGAAACAAGAAGCACACAAGACTGACATATTTGTAGGTTTCACTTATAACCTTCAGACAGAATCATACACAGGAATTCAGTTTATTCACTATTCTAATAGAGGTGGTATTGATTTATTATGAGATCAATGTGTACAATAAATGACATCTGTTTGAAGTCACTAAGCTGCAGGATGTGAGATTGGTGGGTATATAGATTTCACCTACACAGGAAACAGGATTCATTAAATTCTATTTTACTCTTCTAATGTGTACTATAGGTAAACTGCCTGAGTCAGAGTAGGGACTAATATTTTGAGATCTTAGGCATCAAAAACTTTATGAAATCTGAGAGAACAGTACATGTCTAAATTATTTGACTCCTGATTCAGCTACTACAATCTTAAAAATATTTTTCACATAAGTAGCATTATATGAACTGAGCAGATTACTTTCATGAATATATATGTATAGCCATATACTTATATACAACCAATAACAATTTATGGAAAAAGAGACCTTGAACTTGCAAAAGATGGAGAAATGTATGGTAATTTTTGGGTGGGAGAAGTGTAAGAAAAAATGTTATACCTAAATTAAAATCTCAATATCTCCCTCCCATCCTCTTTGCCCCTTCTGCCCAGCCCTTTCTTCTGGGGCAGAGTGTTAGCTGGCCTGCTCCAGTGAAGACTTCATATCCTAACCCATCTGAAAGTACCAGCTGCACTCAGAGCAGTTGAGGATCTGCTGCACTCAGAATAGAAGAGGACCCACTGAACTTAGAGCAATTGAGGATCCACTGCACACAGACCACAGGAGTATACACTGCACTCAGAGCAGTTGAGGACCAGCTGCACTCAGAGCAGTTGGACAGCAGCTTGACTGCTCCACTGAAGACTCAAGAACCTGAAGGCCTCCTAGGAAATCTACTGCATCCAAGGTAACAGATCAGAAGCTTCTCTGCTCTGTGAAAAGTTCCAAGTTTGAAGGTCCAACAGGTGGTTTGTTACAGCTAAGGCTGCAGGACTACCAGGAGACATTATACAACCCAGGGACAAAAGAGGCAAACTCCAGATAGTCACCGAGACCAACAAACACCAGGGATATCCTCATAGCAAAATACAAGTGCAGGACCATAAGCAATGTATCTACAATTCCAACCCTATATGGAATCTGAAACTCCAACATAAGGAAGGTACCTTAACCAAAGAAAAGACAAAGTATTAATCATCTTACAACAAAGACAAAGGAGTGAACCACATGCTCATAATGCCATGTACAAAAATAATACATAATAGGAACTAATAATATTTTTTCTTTAATATTTATCATTATTGATGGACTCAACTAAGCTATAAAAATCATAAGCTAACAGACTGGATACACAAACAGGATCCAGAATTTTGGTGCATACAATAAATAAATCTAAATAAGAAAGACAGACAGTACCTCATCAAAAAGACTGGCAAATGGTCCTAAGGAAAAATGGTGTTGTCATCATAATATCCAAGAAAATGGACTTTCAACCAAAAGTTTAAAAAGTTTAATCGAAAAAGACACTTCATATTCATCAAGGGGAAAAATCCACAAAGAGAAATTCTCAATTCTCAACATTTATGCCCCAAATGCTAGAGCATCCATATCTGTCTATCTATCTATCTATCTATCTATCTATCTATCTATCTATCTCTATCTCTATCTCTATCTCTATCTATCTATAATTTTAATAAAGCTCAAAACACTCATTGAACGCCAAACAATAGAGGTGTGAGACTTTGACACGCCACTCTCAACAATTGCCAGGTCATAGAAACAGAAAATAAACAGAGACACACTGAAACTAAGAGAGGATATGAACCAAATATATTGAACAGCTATCTACAAAATATTTCACCCTAAAAAAAGAATACCTTTTGCTCAGCACCTCATGGCACCTTCTCCAAAATAGACCATATATTCAGGCACAAAACAACTGTCAATCTGCACAAGAAGATTAAAATAATATCATGCATCCTATCAGATGACCATGACCTAAGGCTTGTCTTCAATAATAGCAAAAACTATAGAATGCCCAAATACAACTGGAAACTGAACAATTCTTTAGGCAATGATAACTTGTTCAGAAAAGAAATAAAAGAAGAAATTAAAGATTTCCTGGAATTTAATGAAAATATTGATAACATCATTCCCAAACTTATGGGACAACACAGGAAGCATTGTTAAGAGGAAATGTCATTGCATTAAGTGCCCTGGTGAAGAAACTTGAGAGATCTAACACTAACAACAGCACACCCAAGAACTCTAGAACAAAACAAAACAAACTTACCCAAGAGGAGAAGAAGGTAGGAAATAGTCAACGTCAGGGCGAAAATCAACCAAAAATAAACAAAGAAAACAATACAAATGATCAAAAAAATCAGAAGCTGGTTCTTTGAGAAAATCAACAAGATAGATAAACCCCTAGCCAAACTAACAAAAGGGCCCACACACAGCAACCAAGTAAACAAAATCAGAAATGAAAAGGGAGATATAACAACAATAACTGAGGAAATGCAATAAAATCATCAGATCCAAATACAAACGCCTATACTCAACAAGAGGGGAAAAACTAAATGAAACGGATTGTTTTCTATACATACCAAATATAAATCAAGAGCAGGTAAACTATCTAAACAGGCCCATATCCCCTAAGGAAATATAAGAAATTATTAAAAACCTCCCAACCAAAACAAGTCCAAGGCCACATGAATTTAGTGCAGAATTCTACCAGATCTTTGAAGAACTGTTACCAATTTTCCTCTAACTATTCCATTAAATAGAAAGAGAAGTAACACTGCCTAATTTGTTCTATGAATCCACAATTACTCTGACACCTAAACCACACAAGGTCCAAAACAAAAAAGATTTCAGACCAATCTTGCTTATGAATATCTATGCAAAAATCCCCAATAAAACTGTTGCAAACCAAATCCAAGAACATATCAAAACCATCATTCACTACAATCAAGTGAGCGTCATCGCAGAGATGCGAGGTTTGTTTAATATACAAAAATCCATTAATGTAATCCACTTTATAAACAAACTCAAAGAAAAAAAGCACATGATCATCTTCTTAGATGCAGAAAAAGCATTTGACAAAATACAACATCTCTTCATGTTAAAAGTATTGGAGAGATCAGGAATTCAAGGGCCAGACACAAACAAAATAAAAGCAATTTACTGCAAACCAACAGTCAATACCAAATTAAATGGAAACATACTTGAAGCAATACCACTGAAATCAGGGCAATGACAAGGATGCTCACTCACTCTCTCCATATCTAGCACAATAAGCTGATGAAAGATATCAAGGGGATACAGACTGGCAAAGAAGAAATAAAGGTATCACTATTTGCAAATGATATGATTGCATACATAAGCAACACCAAAAATTCTACCAGAGAACTTCTCTAGCTGAAAAACAACTACAGCAAAGTGGGTGGATATAAAAGTAACCCAAATATATCAGTAGCCTTCCTTTATACAAGTGATAAACAGGGTGAGAAAGAAATTAGGGAAATAAATCACTTCACAGTAGCCAAAATAATATAAAATATCTTGGAGTAAATATAACCAAACAAGTGAAAAATCTGAGTAGCATTAACTTCAAGTTTCTCCAAAAAGAAATCGAATATGATCACAGAAATGTGCACATACTAAATAAAATATTTACAAAAAGAAAGATCATATCAATTTTCTAGGGAATAGATTACTTGGAATTTGAGGAATCACCCACTGAATAAGTGTGAAGGAAGGAGCAATCTTCAGGAAGCAGACAGAGACAACACTAAGAGGAGGTATATTCACATTTATTCTCAGTGAAGCTGCTCAAACTACTAAAAGTCTGACTTTCTGCAACTTCTAAATGCAAAAATGTGTAACTCAATGGGTTCACATATTTGAGAAATGATTCCCGTATTTGGGAAGAGATTTCTTCTAGGATAAAGGAAAACTTCAAAGAAACATAAACTTTAATGTTTGTGACTTTAATAAAACAGTAGTTTCATAATCATTGTAATTGTGTTTACCTTCTTTGACAGGCACTAGCACACATACATGCATACAGCAT
The DNA here is from genome assembly GCA_964023405.1 of Apodemus agrarius. Lineage (NCBI taxonomy): Eukaryota > Metazoa > Chordata > Mammalia > Rodentia > Muridae > Apodemus > Apodemus agrarius. The sequence goes on from OZ030028.1 coordinate 30,527,789, forward strand.
ACATGCATGCCTCAAAAAAGTGTTAATAAATTATAGAAAGTAACAGAATTTATAAAAACTGGATAAATTTGTGGTTTTACTGATTTTTAAATATCCACCCATACATAGAAATGCATACAATGATATCACTCTGTTACAGAGAATTTTATGAAAGTTTTAAGACTCTAAAACAAAAAATCAAAATTTAGAATTGTCATTTTTTGTTCATCTAAAATCTTTGTAGCTTTTTAAAATAATTCTCTCTTAGTAATAAGAACAGTGAAAATTCAAACACATATTTAAGATAATACAAATTTTGATCTGTGTGATTACTATAAGAGACTTGCTTAGAGAATTATGATTCTGATTGTGATCCAGTTCACAGAGTCATCATACCTTTCAGGGCAGAATTTCTCAGGTTCTGGCCAGTATTTGGGATCTCGGTGAAGAACAAAGACAGGTACATCTACTTTTGTATTTTGGGGAATAAACACACCATTGATCTCAGCATCTTTCTTACTGAGCCTGGAAATTCTGGTCGCAGCTGGATATAATCTCAGAGTTTCATTGATTACCATGTCCAGATACTCTAACTCTACCAGGCCATTATAAGTGGCAGGTGCCTGGGAAGGAAAAAGCAGATATTTGATGATTTGAGATCTGTAATTAAATTTCATATCAATATATACAGCACTTCTAAGTTGTTAGAAACTCCCAATTCAACACAGATTAAAGAGTGACTGGAATGCTGATATGTCCTGTTCACAAATGTCATGTGTTTTGACTAGCTAACGGGCCTTTGAAATGCATGGTGAAATTATTATGGGGGATATTCACATAAACTTCTTCTTAGGCCACAACTCATCAGTTTCTCTTTATACTTCTCTTTTCAGTAACAATGAGTATCATATTATGCCAATCTTGCTCAACATAAATAATCTATCAAGGTCATCATAACTTTTTATACAAAGGCCATTAACAAAGACTAAGGAAATTTAATACAGTGTCAAATTTCTTTGAAAAAACAAGCCTTTCTAATGAGAACTCATTGTGTGTAAAAGCTATTATTAAGTTTAATATTACTATAGGTATGAAGATTAATACCATATTAAACATGAATAGCATATGACATTATAGTGAAGTAACTTCAGTATGATGTATTTTGTTTGAAACTCATGGTAAAATAATTTAAAATTGGACAATAATTGATTGTAAAATTTATATTCTACTGAAATTTCCATTCATCTCCATGCAGAGTTGCTGAAACACTCTTCCTCTTCTTGCATCATACAGTGTTCTAACAACCTTTACCTTTCAACATCTCACAGCCTAGAGTTGGATGAAAAGGATGTCTTAATTGAGAGATTAAGGATTAGTAGATTAGATAGGTTTGTGGATATGTATTGGAGGATTGTTTTCCTGATTGTGTTGATTGATGGGGCTGGATCCAGGCAATTGTAGGTAGCATTATTTTGTGAGAAGATTATATTGGGGTATCTGAAAATAGCTATATAATGATAGTTCAATGAGTGGGTCAGACAGCAATTAGCATCATACATGGTCATTGCTGTGTTTATTTGGCTTTGATTAAGTGCCTTTTTCACAAGAAATGCTACGTGGAGTTGAAAGCACTCCTACCTACAAGTTCTTGTCTTGAGTCCCTGCTTTTTCTTTCCTCAGTGATAGATTGTGATCAAAAATCGTAAGCTGAAATGAGTGGTTTCCTCCACATATGTGGTTTTGGTCATGATATTTGCCATAAGACAGAATGAAGCAAAAACAGAAGGTGAGTATGAGACCTGATGATGCCTTGTGTGCTTCTCACTGGCAACTAGACAGTCACAGATTTCAGATACCTCACACTCCATTTCAGTCAGTTTTGCATAGCGATGTGAAAACAGCTTATGTGATATGTTGCTATTACTGCATGGGACACTGGAGCTAGTGTAATGTAGAAGTGAAAAACTTATGTTGGAAGATACCATAATTTCCATGTCACTTTATATTCATGTGAATTGAGAAAGGAGTTTTGGGCAGAATTTATGCCCAGCTTAGATAAGAAAAGGCACAATGGCTTGCTTTTGTATTGTGCTATTTTATCCTGTTCTGTCACATTGGGTTGTTATCTCTTAGAGACCTGATAGTTCCTGAAAGGGGGGAAGAGAGAGAGAGAGAGAGAGAGAGAGAGAGAGAGAGAGAGAGAGAGAGAGAATATGAAGGAGAGGAAGGGAAGGTGATGGGGCTGTGAGGAGTGGATGGAGGATAAAATATGTTAAGAATGTGTAACATGAGAGAACAATCTATTGTCAATTTAAAAACAGACAAAAAAGAATATGTGGTAGATTGTTGTACGTCTTCAGATATTTACTGCTCCTTTATTTCATTTCCCTCAGTAGCATCTTCTGAAGGTATTTATTTGTTTTTTTGAAAATTACAATAAAATGGTTTTAAAAAGAAGATAAGGTTTCATTGTTGATATCCATGCCAAAGCATTCACAGTAGTAATGCAACTGCCACATCACTGAGAGTCTAGAGGGATGCCTCAGTGATGAAGGGCACTCTTTTTTCTTGCAAAGGACAAAGAGTGGCTTCCCAATACCAAAATTTTGGATCACAATTACTGGAAATCTAGTTTTGGGCCAACTGTTTTACCATTTCAGTCATCTCAGAGTCTAGGCATGCAGATGATAATAAATATGCATGCAGGCAAAGCAGTTATATACATTAAGTACAAATTTAAAAGCTAATTGATTGTTAAATGATTATGCTTAAAGACTAGGTATTTAGTTCATGCTTTTAGAGTGTGCCATTTTAGTAAGAATAATACATATTAGAGAATCATTAAAATGTACAATGATTAATTTTCTTTGAACACTATTGACTTCCAACTCTCATTTTTCTTCTGCACTTAGATTTTCACTATTGATTTTTGTAAGAACCAATATTTATGTTATTTATAATTATTTTCAATATATGTGTGGAAGAAATGTTTCTTGTCTTCAGATGCTATTTACTCACCTTATTGGGCAGAACAGCATCAATTTCATGCTGGAGTTTCTTCTGGACATCAGGATGAGTAGCCAGTGCATACATAATAAAGGAAAGAACATGGCTTGTGGTAGTATGGCCAGCCATAACAAATGATATTGATTGGACCACAATCTCCAGATCAGTGAGAGCTAAAATAAAATTACACATAACAGGCATAATGGATCATGTTGGGAAGATGTCGTAGTTGAAATCACCTCTCTCTATAATTTTGAGAAAATATTATTAATCATGTATAGGGCAGTGTTCTATGAGAATAAATAATAAAATGATACTAAGATAAATGTAAAAAAACTGCACATTGTACTTATCAGAGAAGTGTTGACAATAATCACTATGCATAGTGATAAGCAAGATGCCAATATACCACATACTAAAAAGCTGCAAAAAATAGAATAGGAAAAAAAACTGGGAATTTGTGCATATCCACAATTAGATGTTCAGAAAAGGTTAACTTAAGCTAAACTTAAGGTGTGAGATGAGAAAGTGGGATTAAGAGGTAATTTTATAGCATTCAGAGCCTTCGTAAAGAGATTGGAGTGGTCTGATACACGTAAGTTAACATTACACCTGAAATCGCTATAACAGAAACAAGATAACACACCCAATTTGGCAGAAAATAATCAAAATCAGCATGGAAATCAACTAATTTGAAACAAAGAGAATGATACAAAGAATCAACAGAACTAGTTGCTGGTTCTGTGAGCAAATCCACAAGATAGATAAACTTTTAGTCACACTAAATAAAGGCCACAGAAACAGTAACCAAATTGCCAAAATCACAAATGAAAACAGACACATAACTACAGAACTGAGGAAATTATAAAAGATCCATCCAATTCTAGTACAGATCCTATACTCTATAAACTAGAAAATCTAAAAGAAATAGATGATTTCTAGACAAATACCATACACTAATGTTAAATCAATATCACATAAACAACCTAACCATTCTCATAACCCCTAAGGAAATTGAAATAGTTTTAAAATGCCTTCCAATCACAATAAAGCCCAGGGCCCGATGATTTTTAATGTAGAATTACACCAGATTTTCGAAGAAGAGATAATATCGATACTCCTCAAACCATTCCACAAAATAGAAACAAAATAAACACTAATTCATTCTATGGGGTATAGAGCTAAACAGAGAACTCATAACAGAAGAGTCTCAAATGGATGAGGAGCACTTAAAGAAGTATCCAAGTTCCTTGGTTATCAGAGAAATGTATGCCAAAATGATCCTGAGATACCACCCCACTCCAATATGAATGACTATGATTAAAAATTCAAATGGCAGCACATGCTGTCAAATATACTGAGAAAGAGGAATATTCTTCCATTGCTGGTGGGAGTGTAAACTGGTACTACCACTCTGGAAATCAATGGGGTTGTTTTTCTGAATACTGTAGATAGTTCTACCTGAATACACAGCTATATCATTCCTGGGCCTATACCCAAAAGATGATCTACCATATAACAAGGACATATGCTCCACTATTTTCGTATCATCTTTTTGTTAAATATATATAATATAAAGGAGCTGGAAACAATGCAGATATCTCTTAATCAAAGAATGCATTCAAAAAAGGTGGCTCATTTATACAATGGAAAATTATTCAGCTACAAAAATTGAGGCCATCATGAATTTTTTAGGCAAATAGATAGATCTAGAAAATACCATCCTGAGTGAGATAACTTGGACCCAAAATTACATACCTGGTATGTACTCAGTGAAAAGTCGATATTAACCAAAATGTGCAGAATATTTACTATACAACCCACAGATTGTAAGAAGTTTAACAAGTAGAATTGCCCCAGTGAGGTTGCTTCAATCCCACTTAGAATGGAGTAGGAAATAATCATGGGAGGCTGAGGGAGGGAGGGATCTGAGTATCATGGATTGCTGTCTGTTTTATCTGCTCCATCAAAATGGGTGCATATACTCAGGTTAAATCTTAATTGGTCAGATAAGGCCAAAGCCTGTGATTGGAGAGTGAAATGAAGGCATGGAGCTGAAAGTTTTAGAGAGGGGAGATGATAAACAGGTCAGTTGAGATAAGATGGGATGGAGAAGGAAACAATATGTAACCAGAAAGAGAAGAAGATGGAGCTCATCCGCATGCTGTAGAGATGTTGTTGATGGGCCTGGTGCTGTTCTTGTGATCCAATCCTCTAGTGAATAAAGGATCCAATCACCGTGTTTTCTTGGTGGCATGTAGGAAGAGAGAAAGCAGGAGAGTTAGGTTCTTGTGTAATGGGTACAGCATATTGGTAAGACGTATGTGCTAGAATTTCCTAGCATCGTGGCAGATCCACAAGGATTTGCCAATGGAGGAAATAGATTTTAAGAAGGTTTATATGATTATGTTTTAATTGTTGCACCCAGAGACTGTATTACCATTGTTTCTGAGCTAAGTTTGCCTTGTGTTTTCCTTCATGTGGTATCTTGTCAGGGTTCAAGAGAGAAAGGTATGGCAGCAAAGCTTGGATTTGCCAGAATTATACCACAAAGGCCATGGAGGATTTAAAGCACAATTTGGCATAGCAGCAACTTGCCTGTGGGAAATTAGTGACCTTTGTGGAGAGATTTTGGAGCTCTGAGTCAGAGTCTACTCGAGATAAAAACAATGTAGGGCAGAGGCACAGGTTTAGGAACATGACGGTTCTATTTTTTAAATATTTACCACAAAAGGAGGAGCCACAAGAACCTAGGAATTTCCTAAACAGGCAATAAGCATTGTAAGGTACATTTGCTCAATCTAGGTGTGCAGATCATATTTATATCAATTGAACTTTTTTTTCGTTGTGTGGACATTTTTGGGTTGGAGGTTTAATGTTATAAATCTGACCTGTTTTTACAAGTTTCTAGTATTATTATTTTATGAAGCCAAGTATATCTGTGCAAGTGATAGCTGTCTTTCTTCAGGCTATCCATAGATGGTGGATGGCCTGGGACGATTGGAATGGCTTGGGAGCAGCTGGGTGAGGGAACCATGGGGGCCAGTGAGAGCACAACTGCATAGATGATTTATGTGGATTGTTTTATTTTTTTAAAACCTACATGCTATGTCTGTATAGGATAGGGAACAGGGCAGGGTGAATGGGTACATGATCAGGTATGGGGGGAGAGACAGGAAAGAAACCAGGAGAAGCAATGGAAATATGCAGCTTTGGAAGGTGCTAAGAGAGGGGGCCCTCTAAAAAATACCAGAGACCTGGGAAGTGTGAGACTCTCAGAACACAATGGAGGTAACCTTAGTCAAAATGTCTATCAATGGGGAGAGGGAACTTGAAGTGTCCATCTCTAGTAGATAGGCAGGGCCTCAAGTGGTGGTGGAATGGGGTTACTAAGTAACAGTCAAAAATTTGACCCAGAATTGCTTCCTTCTAAAAGAATTTCAGGGACAAAATTGGAGAAGAGACTGAAGGAATGGCTATCAAACGACCAACTTGGAATTCATCTCTTGGAAGAAATACCAAAGCCTGACACTAATACTGATGCTATGATGTGCTTATAGACAGGAGTCTGGCATTTTTGTCCTTTAAGAGGCTCTACCAGGAGCTGACTGAGACAGTTGCAGATACTTACAGCTAACCATTTGACTCAAGTCAGGGACCACCATGGTTGAATTAGGGGAAGGATTGAAGAAGCTGTAGTGGAGGGTGACTCCATAGAAAGGTCAGCAGTCTCAACAAACCTGGACCCCAGAGAGACTGATCCACCAACCAGAAGCATACACAAGCTGGTATGAGGACCCTAGCACATATATAGCAAGAAATTGCTTGTTCTGGCCTCAGGGGCCAGGGGGCAAGGGGGTACATGATCAGGTATGGGGGAGAGCCTTCAGGCCCAGTAAATGGGAAGGCCTGGGATGGGATACATCCTCTTGGAGGCAAGGATAAAATGATGGATTTTTAAAAGACTTTTTCTGCATCTAAGTAAACACTATATTTTTCTGTTCTTAAGTTTGACTATGCCACAGGATATATACATACGCATATATCTTTTTTATTTTCTATATTTTTTGTTTACATTCTGAAGGCTTTCCCCTTTCCCAGTTTCCCCTTCACCCTATGTCCCATAAGTCCTCTTCCTCTTCCCCTCTCCCCCACCTCCTGCCTATTCACCCATCACCCCCCCCCCTGCCTTTTTTCTCTTCTGGTACTCTCCTAAAAAAACTGGATCCAATCTTTTCAGGACCAGGGTCCTCTCCTTCCTTCTTTTGTTGTCTCTTGAGTTTTTAATCTTAGCCATTCTGACTGGTGTGAGGTGGAATCTCAGGGTTGTTTTGATTTGCATTTCCCTGATGACTAATGATGCAGAACATCTCTTAAGGTGCTTCTCAGCCATTCGAATTTCTTCTGGTGAAAATTCTTTGTTTATCTCTGTACCACATTTTTTGATAGGGTTATTTGGTTCTTTGGGGTCTACCTTCTTGAGTTCTTTGTATATATTGGATATTAGCCCTCTGTCGGATGTAGGGTTGGTGAAGATCTTTTCCAAATTTGTTGATGAATATTTTGTCCTTCTGACAGTGTCCTTTGCCTTACAGAAACTTTGTAATTTTATGAGGTTCCATTTGTCAATTCTTGATCTTAGAGCATAAGCTATTGGTGTTCTGTTCAGAAACTTTCCCCCTGTGCCCATGTCCTCCAGGGTCTTCCCCAGTTTCTTTTCTATTAGTTTCAGTATGTCTGGTTTTATGTGGAGGTCCTTGATCCACTTGGAGTTGATCTTAGTACAAGGAGATAAGAGTGGGTCAATTCGCATTCTTCTGCATGTTGACCTCCAGTTGAACCAGCACCATTTGTTGAAAAGGCTTTCTATTTTCCACTGGATGGTTGTAGCTCCTTTATCAAAGATCAAGTGACCATAAGTCTGTGGGTTCACTTCTGGGTCTTCAATTCTATTCCATTCATCTACTTGCCTGTTGCTGTACTAATACCATGCAGTTTTTAACACAATAGCTCTGTAATACTGCTTGAGGTCAGGGATATTGATTTCATTTCTAAGTTTCTGAGATAAAAGAGATTCATGAGATTCAGTCCTCATAATTGATTCTTTTCATGTATTATTTTATTTGGTTTGCACACATTTTATGGAGAATTTTCTTCACAGTGATTTGTACATACATTTCTTGAATTTAGTTTGCAAATATTTTATCTAGAAATTCATGCTTATGTTCACCAAGGAGATTCACCTATAGATAACTTTTTGATGTGGTTTGTCTATATTTAGCACCAGTGTAATATTCCATTTACACAAAAAGATTCCTTGAAGTTTTCTTTCATTTTCCATTTTCAGAATACTTTGCAAAGTATTGATGAAAATCTCTGAAATTCTAACAGAATAAATACTGAAATGTTGTCAAATTATTTCTGTGACTTTTGTTGACATGAATTTGTTTCAATAATTTATTTCATCTTGACATTACTTTGACATGTCATATACATCTTGAAATACATATATTTTATATTAGATTTTTGAGTTTTGTAGAATTAAAAAATTGAAATGTATTCTGATGATCAATGTGCAGAGGTCAAGTTAGGGCACATTTTTGCTTTTATCCAAGAGAAAAGAAAAGCTATGTTCATAAGAGCTAATATTGGGTAGAATTTCAAGTTACTCTGAGCATCCAGCTTGTCTACTTGGAATGTGGGGCTCCCACAGGAGACCTTATGGCTACTCATGAGAGGTAACTTGATAATGAGTGTCACACTAGTATGAGGGATCTATAAATATCAGCTTCTACATTAATCCTTCTTTCTTTCTTTTGTATGGGTAAGGAGATTGAACAAAATAAAATTAGACAAATAGGATTAAATTATTGGATGTAGTCGAACTAAAATAATATTTCATAGCCTTAATACTACATTTGCGACATCTTGATGTTTTGATGCAGAATTAAGGTTATATTTTGTTATATTTCTACATAATTTTATACATTGATACAGGTTTAAGGTTTACATTGGCATAAATCTCTGCATATTGATAATATTAATTTTATTACAACAAAATTTATGTATATTTTAATCCTTGTATAGGTACTATGCCTATGCAACTCATTTTAAGAATAAAAGTTGTAGTCCTAGTCCTTTTAACATCTGATATTATAAGCTGTTGAAGATAATTAATACAAATAATAATCAGACAGTAAAACTCATGGTCATATCAGTTATTTGTCCAGATCATGAATGAAATATGCATCCTGAATGAATAGATAATAGGTAGCTGGAGACAGGCAGTATTTGCTTGTTCAGATATGTTGTAAATAGATGGATAGTTGTCAAAGCATTAGAGATTCACAGAATATGGCATTTAAAATTATTTTATTATTTAAATATCTATTGATCATGAGACATGCCTGCTCCTTAAAGTACCACTATTCTACTCCAAATAAATGATGCACATAACTAACCTTCATGTGCAGTTGCTGCTGTAGTGACAAACTAGCCACTGTCAAACATGCCCTAACTTCATCTGCAGACAGAAATTGTGCAGAAAGTCAGTTGTTAAACTTTGCCCAGACAGGAAAAAAAGACTCTTTTATAATTCCTGTTTCACTTAAGGTCTGTCATATAGGTTGGTTCAGAAGTCTAAAAGTAGACCTTTCAATGTTATTGAGGCAATATTGGGGACTTCCTGGAAGTCAGCAGTCTCAGTTCCAGCACTTTCTACATACTCAAATAATACCTATACCTTCTCAGGTTTTGATGGGGTTGAAGATTAGGAAAGACAAAGAATTAAACTTAAGTTGTTTAGCATTTAGGAAGATACTTAGGTATAAGATATTTTTAAGTTAATTTAAAAATTAGAATGTAAAATGGTTTAGATGCTAATCTCTAAACTCCCTAGTATAGTTAATTGAATAATTTTGTTCTGAGTTGCCATACATGAACAGACTGGACTATTTGAATGTAACTCTTACTTATTAATTTCATACTTTGTTTCATAATTGTTCCTTCTGATGTTGTTTATTATTAAAGAGAAAGACCCTTCTTAATTAAAGAAAAATGCAAATTGTTGAGGTGTTGTGTTTTGCTATATATTCCACTGCTAACTACTACTTCCCAAGGCATGGTTGCTTCTAGGGATGAGAGAATCTGTACATACAATTTCTCCTTGATCCTTAGTTTAAAACTATTAGTTAAATAATGTTGCTGAGAGTCAATTGCTGTGTAGAAGTGCCAAAATTGGGTTAGGGTTCCCAGGCTTGTGTTCTGAGGAGAACCACAAGGAGAGAGAAGGTGGTGAGAGGAGGAAGCTACCCTGGAGTAGGTGAACCATGAAAACATAGCCATGAATGTCAGCCAATTGGATTTAAGAGCTGCACAGATGGAACATGCAAATTATATCTTTGGTTTGTTAATAGGGATGTAGACATTTTAATATAGAGGGTAGATATTGGCAGGCTTAGATTTTTCTCAACCCTACCTTTAATAACAGTTCTTAAGTGGTTTAACTTGCTTCTAGAGGTAATATGTAGGAAAGGTTATTAGGATACAGGGGAAGTGGATCTGTTTAGAAATTGTTCTTTGGAGCAAATCCCATCTGTGTTATTAGGCAATCAGATGTTGAGTTCATAAGATTCAACAGTGATACCTCATACTATTTGCAAATACTTCATGAATATACCAGCAGTCCAGTTCAATAGACTCAGGATAGTAAACGTAAATCAGCAATGGTGGCATGACCTAGCAGAGATAGACAGGTCTCCACTGATGTGACAAAAGTCAGCACGATGGAATAGAACCACCAGGGATGCCAGGAGAAGTTCTTGTGTGTGTCTTTCTCCAGGAAGTGAAGGTCAGTAAAGAGTTAAAACCAAGAAGTGTTGCAAAGCTTGCTCTACATACAAGCTTCTCTAACAGTTGAGTCCTATTTAGTCTCCCTCTAAGCATCTTGTGTGTTCCATTGATCCACATGTTTTGCCTCTGAGTGTGAGTCTGTCTTAGCAAAACTGTATATGAAACTGTATTAGCTGATATCAGATGACCAATGTGCCTGAGTCCACAGAAGTGTCAAGAAGCCACCAGCATATCAGCAGAAGTTTTTTGCTCTGTTTTTGTCTATGGAGTCATGACAAATGGAGCTCAAAAATTGATGTAAGTTGAATCAATACATTTGCATTGTTAGAGGTCAATCCTTCATCACACATTCTTTCACAGGCTTGGTTTATCAAACTATCCTTTCACTTTTGTCCACTTCAGGAAAACACTTCTTCACATGTTTTCCCCATCAAAACACTATCAGAAATATGGTGTTCCAAAGAAGCCAGAAGTTTCCACTTCAGACATATGCCTAGCACTAGGCCAGATTAAGACTCATTATAAATATGAAGGTTGGGTGTTTTTTATCTGGAAACTGAATAACAAATGGCACAGCAGAATCCCAATGTGAGATTAAATGTTTTCTACTACACACCACTATTTGGTATATTATCAGATTACTCTTTATCCTACTGTAAGGATACTTGTGGATATCTAGACTCACCTATGTTCTATTCCCAAAAGAATAGTTATTCATCAACTGACAAACAAAGATGAAAATACAGCACTATACATTGTGCAATATAATATCTGTCTTATTAAAACTGATATTTCCAAAGATGTGGATGAGGATTGAAATACTTATTATGCCTATGATAATATAAACCCAAAATGCAAATTATACTTGACATTTTTCTCAGATATATATGTTAGCTTTGTCTTTTGTTATATGTACTTAAATAGCCATACAACTTAGAAATCTCCTAACTGTTCATTATATTTTTTTACAGCAAGGAGGACAAATGTATAAGGAGTATAATGGACAAAACTAGCATAATGATACGGGAAATTTTTGGAGCTGGGTAGAACAAAATCATAGAAAATACCACACATGATTTATATATATCAATAAAAGCATTATAAACTGACTTACCTTTTTCCATAGGGACAAAGGGTCTCCTGGACATTCATTCACGAAGGAAGGCCTTGGCCAATAATAGGTTACCTTCTATTTTTTAGTTTCTGGTTTGCAAGCCCAAAACATTACAGTCTATGACCATTGTCATTTGTCACACTTCAAAATTGATAGTAAGACTCTATTGTTGAAAGCACTACATACTAATATTACAGACATAAAGAAATCAAGCTTTTCTAGAATGTGGAAATTTTATATATACTAGTGAGCTTTCAGAATAAAGAATGATTCTATACTTCCTTGGAATTTGTGATCAATAGTTTTACCTAGCTATAAACCATGTGAGGCAAAATAATAACTTGCCTTCTTCTATGATATGTTATTGGTGTAACAGTGACATAATGTTAGGAAAGAACTCAATCTTCGTCTTTGAAACTGGGCCAAAATTTCATTGTTTAATGGGTCATAGACTCTATGGGAGAGCCAAACACTTTTATAGACACAATAATAGACAATTCCCTAGATTATTATCTTTATTTCTTTTATGTTAATACACCTCTTATCCTTCATTAAAGAATCTTCTTTTTAAAAATATCTAACAATAGTGCAGGGACCCTGAAATGATCAGTATGCATATAATTGGAAGTCACAGGATGCTTATAAATATCATTGGGACATTTGCATCACAGTCCCTCCAGCAATAGCTCAATGGCCCAGAGCTTATCCGGGAATAAAGAGAAATATTGTAAACTTCAGAGGTGGTAGATGTCTGCAGCACTTTCTGGAGATTACAGGATCCTTACAACATGAACTCACAGGAGGTAGGATGAATCTAGGATTCCTGTGCAAAATCAAGGCAGAAAAAATTCCAGCGTGGAAGGGGAGAACTTTTAGTGTGCCACACATAAATAAAAAGCTGCTGGAAATAGATTGATATTGAGCAATGAAGACCCATTGTTTTCTTGAGGAATTAAACCCAGAGATTTTGCCCAATACTGCATTTTCACTACCATAAATTGTCCTTTATTCATCATGTACAAGCGGCTCTAAGTAGACTTAGTAGGATTTGAAAAAATGGATATAAACTGGGAAGAAAAAATTATGGGGAGATTCAGGAGGAAATTTGGGATTGATTTAATCATAATTGTTTATAAGCTTGTATAAAATTCCTAAAATTTTTTAGAGGACATAGATTTTGAAAAGACAAATTTCTGGGTGGAATCATAATTGAATTGCACGTTCATATCATATATTGATCAAAATATTAAGGATTTTATGGCTATGAATTAAAGCTTAGGCAAAGAAGAAAGTTATGTAATAAATGTATGTTTTAATTTTTAATCATCAGTTATAATGTATCTATCACTTCAATGGGGATGGTAGTTGTACACTGTGTCTTTTTTATAGGATCTAGAGTACGGGGTATATCTTTGTACATTCTCTTCACTGGTGCTATGAATTAATTTTTTTCTGTAATTTTTAACTTCTGCATCCAATCTTTTATAAAGAACATTCTAGAATTCCATGAAAAGGACAAATTCACCAAACTCAGAGAATTCACATAATACAAATAATAATTTAAAAGATGAATTTGCAAATATGTAAAATCTGTGAGAAAACAGTAGATATGCCAAAAGTAAAGAAGTAAGAAAGAAGTACTATTTGTAAACTGAGCACTACCATGAAATATAGAATAAGTGATAAATTGTGACAATTATGATTTTATGGCCATTGTAGTGTTAAAGTATGGAAAATAAAAATAAAAGCAAAAGCAAATCCAAAACCTCCACACCATTGAAATACTAAAATCAGAGCCATTGGATAAAAGAATGAAGTTGTGATTTAACAATCACAGTGTTTACTTTCATCATTAGTATACTAGATGCAAGTCTCTGACATTGGCAAATACTTATGCCACCTAAAACCACTGTACCTCCTGATTAAATGCAATTGAATCAGATTTGCAGGAGAAGTTTCTAAGTCAATGGCTCTACATGAGGCTGAGAAACAGCATTTGACTAATGTATTAAATGCATACTTCATAAATCAATTTTGGGCTAAGAAAATCATGCTTATAAATGGCTTTAAGATTATTATTAAGTATAATATTATTTAAGTATGACTTTCCCTCTTACCCTTCCCATGTCACATCCCTACTTACTTCCAAATCCATGGCCTCCAATTCCTTGAGCATCATTGTAACATGCACACAAAAGAATAATCATAAACATATTATCTAATCAATTCTCTTAGTGTTATCTGCGTATATTTCTTTCTAGTGCTGATATCTAGATATTGGAAAACTATTGAGAGGGCTAATTCTTGGGGAAGACTCATTTTCTCTCTACCTTTCAATCTAGCGATGACTCCTCCAGAGATTTCCATACTCTATTAGGGACATCAACCTTTATTTGTAACTAATCAGCTCTTTGTTATGTAACCAGGTTTATGAGATTTCATGCAGGTAGATTCAACCATATATAGAAGGCACAGTAATGTTAAAAATATGTTCATTCTTACACTGCATGTTTTTAAAAAGTTCATGAGGCTGCTGCATATAAGACCACATGTTGGGGCTTTTCTGAAATTTACTAGACTGACTTACATTCTTGAATATCCTTTTAGATGTTAAGAAATATCCCCTTCTGTGGATATCTTTAATATCCTATTTTATCCTTAGTTACCTGTATGGGAATCATCCACATTTTTGGAATTTTGACAGTTTATCATCAGCTGAAGAAGATCTACTGGGTTCTGAAAGCAGACAGAAATATCAAAGGCAGATATGTGTTTTGGGAGCTTAAAATGGAAATTCAACAAAGAACTTAAAAACACTCTTATGAGGCTATAAATTATTTAATTTAAGAATATAGCTGTTGCCTGAATCACTGGTAAATAAAAACACTCATTACATTTTGTTAAACAAGATGTGTACTCTGGTCTAGTATCATGCTGCCATGCCCAACACCTTTTTTTCCATCATGACTTTCTCTGATTTGAGCATCTGTAGTTGATGAGTGCAAGCCTCTGGATGGATGATTACAATTCCTGCTCCTGTCATAGATACTCGTTTAGAAAGAGGAAATTGTGCACACAGAATATGTCAATCTCTCATTTCCTTGATACATTCTTATCCAACATCCCATAATTGTTAATGGCTGTTTGTGAGTCTATTAAAATTCCTGGGTTTTATATGATTACCTAAAAGTGCTCCAAATCCCAGAATACTAGAAAAACACTCTTGACATCCCAGGCACAATACTGACCCCCAGACATCCTTCTGTTATAATTTTTTCTGCCAGTATACTTTGTCCAGCATACAGGCTGCATTAGGCAAAACTTGACAAACTCTATGGTCAAACATAACTGCCCAAGTTCTAGGCAAGCCACAACTAAAACTGAATAGAATAAATTCACCAAATATCTCAATAGAATCTTCTCTCAGGAATGTGTGGCTTTTGACATCATTGACTTTAAATTGAAATAAATTTTGTCATATTTACCTCTTCGGTATTTTCAAGCCGATATTTTTTGGTCTTCTCAACAAATTTTTTTAAAAATGTTATAACATCCCTTGGAAATATGGAGATGTTTAATTTCTTATATATTCGGTGAAGAAATGGAAAGAGTGCTATAAAAATAAAAAATATGATGAAAATATGAACTTAAATTTTTGACAGTCATTTTATTTAATAATAGAAAAATTCAATAATTTAGATGAAATAAAACTGCAGGAAATATTGTGGAAGAAATGAATATAATTATAACATATAGTCCATCACTCTAAAGAGTAATTGAATTTTAAATAAAGCACACACTAAGAATTCAGGTCCAGATGTATTCATGGTTGAGTTTCGTGAAATATTTAACAGACAATTTATATCGACTTTCACATGACTTTCCAAAACTTAGAAAATTAGTTAAAAGTGGAAAATTGTATCTGGAAGCTTTTCCTGCCCTCTTTTTAAAATCAGAACTTCTTTGGTAAGAATCCTGTATAGAAACATGACTTAAATGTGCCATACACTATCTTATCAGCAAACCATTTACCACCTGAATGCAGAATCATGAAATTACTCTTGTTATATAGCAAGATGCATGTTATCCAGTAAGACATGAAAGAGAAAAAAATCAAATTACATAAACAATCTGAGTTGGAGTATTAAGAAAAACTTAGCATTTTCTTAATTAATATTCTCAGATAATTAGCAATAGCATAGAATTCCCTTAATTTTATGAAATTTTGTCAATAGAAACTAAGAAGTAACCCAGAAATTGAGGGTGGAAGGATTTATTACTTTCAGGAAAAGAGCAATGGAAGTTTGCTCACTCTATCAGCACTTCTATTCAGCTATTAGAATCACAAAATGAGAGTTTGAGGCTAAGAAACAATAGTTTGAGAGAAAATTACATTATTATACAGAATCTGTGTAAAAATTAAGAAAGAATTGCAGTGTTGGTGAAGAATTGCATACCCTTATACATGCCAGCTAAGTATGCTATCATGAAGCTCCATCTCTCTCTGGAACTGAGGAAAAATTTTTATAGTAGGGCAGATAGGTTAAGGATTGTATTATTCCTACCTGTATTGTACTATTTTTGGCTCAAAAATTTTCCCCAACACACTTAATACAATATCCACATACTTATGCATATTCATATCTAATACAACAAACAAGGTCGATGTGAAATTTTTAACAAGAAAACAGTATTTATAAAATCCTTAAAGTGGTCTCCTCTGTTTTACACCTTCTAGTTCACTATAATTTATTATTCATAGGGGGTCTGTAGCCATGTGGTTCAACCCAGAAATATTAGCCATAAATGCAGTCAAGAAGGCCAGCAGGGACTATCAGACCAAACAACACCAGGGACAACAGATGGCTAAAGCCTAGAGTAAGAATACACTCAAGAAAAGCCAGGACAATATGGCACCACAAGAACTCACCCATTCTACTACTGAAACCTCTGAATATTCTAACATACATTAACAGAAAGGAAAAACCATAAATCTAATCTTATGAAGATGATGCAAGCCTTTAAAGAGTAAATAAATGAATCCCATAAAGATATACAGAAAAATAAAAATGGTGAAGGAAATGAGTAAAACTGTTCAAGGCCTAAAAAGGAAATAAAAACAATAAAGAAAACACAAACTGAGGGAGTCCTGAGAAAGAAAACCTACCAAGATAACAGGGATACAGTGAGAAGCAACACCAACAGAATACAGGGGATGGAAGAGACACATTCTGGCATAGGAGATACAATAGAAGAAATTGATACACCAGTCAAAGAAAATGTTAAATCAACAAAAGAAATCCTGACACAAAACATCCAGGAAATCTGTAATGTTATGAAAATTGAAAACCTAAGGACAAAAAGAAGAGAAGAAGGATATTTCCTATCTCAAAACACCACAAAATATCTTCCACAAAATCACAGAAGAAAATTTCCCTAACTTAAAGTAACTGGTTGCTATAAACATACCGGAAGCTTACAGAACACTAAATGATTTGAAACAGAAAAGAAAATTCCTCATGCCACATAATAATGAAAACACTAAATATACAGAGCAAAGAAAGAATATTGAAAGCTGCAAGGGATAAAGGCCAACAAACATATAAAGGCAGACCTATCTGAATAACACTTGACTTCTCAACAATGATTCTAAAAGCCAGAAGGGCCTGGGCAGGTGTCAAGCAGACCCCAAAATGAAACAGATATCAGCTCAGACGGCTATACTTAGCAAAACTTTCAATAACCATAGATCTAGAAACCAATAGATTCCACAAGAAAACCAAATTAAACTATATCTTTCCAGTAGTTTAGCCTGACTGTAGATACCAAAAGGAAAATCCAAGCGAACAAGTTTAATTACACTCAAGAAAACATGAAATTAATAATTTCACACTAGCAAAACTAAAAGAAGAGAATCATTTTCTACACACACACATGCACACACACACACACACACACACACACACACACACAGAGAGAGAGAGAGAGAGAGAGAGAGAGAGAGAGAGAGAGAGAGAGAGGCTATCAACTTAAAAATAACAGGAACTAACAATCATTGGTTACTAATATCTTTTAATATCAATGGACTCAATTCACCAATAAAAAGAGTAATAGTTACAGAGCTGTTGTGTAAACGGGATCTACCATTCTGCTGCAAACAAGAAACACACTTAGGCCAAAACAATAGACACTAACTGAATAAAAGGCTGGAAAAGTATTTCCAACCAAACAAATCCAAGAATCCAGCTGTAGGAGCTATTCTAATATTTAATAAAATAGACTTTCAGTCAAAATTAATAAAAAGACAGGGAAATTCATTTCATACTCACCAAAGGAAAGATATAATAGGATGATATCTCAATTCTCTCTATGTGCCAAATGCAAGGGTATCCATGTTCATAAAATAAACATTACTACTCCTTAAATCACACAATGAACCCCGTACATGGATAATGGGAGACTTCAACATCCTACTCTCATCAATGTACAGGTCATCAAAACAGTAGATAGAGACACATTGAAAATAACAAATAGTATAAATCAAAGGGAGCTAACAGACATCTACATAACATTTCACCCAAACAGAAATGAATATTATTTCTACTCAACACCTCAAGGAATCTTCTCCAAAATTGAGCATATACTCATTAATAGGAAGCCTATACAGATGCAAGAAGATTAAAGTAACATTTTATATATCATAATATGACTATGGATTAAAATTAGACTTCATCAACAACAGAAAGCCTATAAACTCATGGGGACTGAAGAACTCTCTCCTCAGTGTCCACTAGTTCAAAGAAGAAATAAATCAAAGACCTTATATAATTCAGTGAAAATGAAGGCACAGCATACTCAAATAATGAATGTGGTGATAATGGGAAATCCCATGACACTATGTGGCTTCATAAAGAAATATCTGGGATCTCATACTGGGAATTTAACAACACACCTGAAAGTCCCAATTCAAAGAAGCAAACATACTCAAGATGGCAGGAAGTATTCAAATTTAGAACTTAAATCAATCAATTAGAAACAAACAGAAGAACACAATAAATCAATGAAATCAAGAGCCAGTCCTTTGAGAAAATCAACAAGAATCTCTTAGCTTTATAAGACAAAAAGATAGTGTTCATATTAAGAAAATTAGAAATGAAAAGGAAAACATAACATCATACACTAAGGAAATTTCAAAAAATCATTAGTTCTTGTTTCAAAAGTCTGCATTACACAAAATTGGAAAATGTAAATAAAATGAATGATTTACTAAATAGATGCCACTTAACAAAGTTAAGTCAAGATCAGGTATACTATTTAATTAGTCCTATAACACCTATGGAAAAGAGGCTGTTATTAAAAGTCTCCCAATTGAAAAAGCCCTGGAAGAGACAGCTTTAATGTAGAGATTACCAGACTTTCAAAGAATACTTAATGTTAAGACTCCATGAAGTATTCCATAAAATATATAAAAGGAATATTGTCAAGCTCATCCTTTTTGGCCACAGGCACCCTGATATCTACACCACACAAAGAGCCAACAAATAAAGAGAATCTCAGATCAAGTTTTGCTATGAACATTGATGCAAAAATACTCAACAAAATATCCACAAACCAAACTCAAGGATATTTTATCCACCATGATCAAGTATGCTTCATCCAAGTGATTCAGAGGTAGCTCAATACACAAAATCTGTCTATGTAATCTACCGTATAAACAAATGGAAAGAAAATACGTGATGTTTATTATCTCATTAGATGGTACAAAACTGTTTGACAAAATCCAGTACCATTTTATGGTAAAAGTCTTGGAGAGATCAGCAATTCAAGGCAAATACCTAAACACAATAATGATAATATACAGCAATCCAAAAGCAAACATCAAATTAAATGGAGAGAAACTTAAAGCAATTCCATTAAATCAGATAAAAAGGCAAGTCTGTCCACATTCTCCATATCTCTTCAATATAGTACTTGAAGTTCTATATAGAGCAATGAGATAATATAATAATTTAATAGCTTCATTGCATTTTCATTGTCATTGTCATTTACATCTAGAGCTATTTCTCCTTTATGTAATATCCAAGGTCAATACAGGAAATTAGTCCAATTTCTCAATTTTCAATTCTTATATAATTACTGTTTTTTTAACCCTTGTATATCCTTTCCCACTTTTAGTAACATAGACTGTCCTGGTGTATATGATCTCTGCTTCTAATTTTTCTGACAAATGGATCTGTTCTGCATAATGTAAGTGCATACTTTACTTCTCTTTTTCTATTTCTCTTAAACCTTAATGCCCAAATCTTCCTCACAGATTTTCACTGTACCATATGTTTCTCAAATGGTTTTGCATCTCCATTTCCCACTTAGTAAAACTATCTCAATCTATCCCATCATGGCTAAATTTTTTTCTTTTCTCTCTCTTTTTCTACCTTCAGTAGCTAACACATCATTATAAAGATAACTTAGACTTTCTTCTACAATACCTTTTTGGAATTTTCAATCAACCACTACTCTATTGTCATTGAATGTTTACTGATTGATAGAAAATTTATTTTTCAAAGACTGATCACCTTCCAGAGAATCACTGTGGTGAGAGCCTGAAGCACTGAATTCATGCCTCAAGAAGAAAACATCACCACAACTGTACTACATTCTATGCTTTCCTGAACAGTGAGAACATCTCCAAATGAAGAGAGAAAATGACATGAATTAACAAAAACTATAACAAAATGTAACTGTTGATATAACCACAGATTGGCATTTCTCAACTTAAGTGTATATTATCAATTCTCCCTCAGTGTTACAGTACCACAAATAAAATGTATAAAATACAACATAAGTAATCAAAGTGATTATAAATATGTTTGGAGAATTCAAATAATATGAGCATATCTTCTGATTTAATCCCAAAGGAATACTAAAAGCTGAAAGAAATAAACACATTGAATTAAAATATTAACATGAAATTTGTTAAAGAGATATGAAGAAGAAAAACAAAGTGAAATGATGACTGAAAAAAACATCAAGTCATACACACACTTAGCAGAAAATCAGAATTATAGTGTATAATATAGAAGACAGAATTTCAGAGCATGAAGGAAAATCATAGGTGTAGGACCATTAAGTCATGATTATTGAAAAATTTGTTAAACCTTTCAATGGAACATGTAAGTTTTCAGGAGATAAATAACTCAATGAGTTTCAGAATAGAACTACGGCACAAATTTTGTGTCAAATGGAGAGAAAATTCTCTCATAGTCTCAAAAAATTTTGAAAAAAGAAGTTCCCAAACAGAAGGAAAGAAATGTCCATTCAAATAGTAAAGTGCCAAGTGTACTCACATGCTTATAAAATGGATAACGAATTCCACACAGATAAGACCAGAGATACAACTTCCCATTTAATATTAAAGATAAAGTGGTGAATACACAAAATAAAAGTGTACTGGAAGTTACAAGAGGAAAGACTAATTCACATATAAAGAAAAGTTCATCAGTGTGACTTCTGTCTTTTCAATGGTAAACAAGAAGGCCAGAGGATCTTTGAAAGATATACCTCATGTTTAAAACATAAGTTCTGTTGAAAATTATTAATATATCAAAACCCTATTGAAAGGGGGGTGATTGGGGAATGCACAGGGGGCAGGGGGAGGACTTATGGGACACATGATGAGGGGGGAACTGGGAAAGGGGAAAGCATTTGGAATGTAAACAAAGAATATAGAAAATAAAATTTTTAAAAAAAGATCCCCTTAGCTGAGAAGTCCTTGCATAGCAAGTCTTTATTCTTCATCAGTGAAGTCCATGTAGAAATGTATGATTAGAAGATATCTAATAAATCTTCATTGAACTTAATTTAAAAAAAACAATTAAAGGAAGAGAAAAAACTGTATGTTAGGTCAGCCTAAAGAATTGCCTAAAGAACTACAATGAAACCTGCTTGTACTGCACAGTGGAAAGAACAAGTTGAACTGAAGAAAAATGTGTATGCAGCCAATTGTGAGAAGTGAAAGAATTTGAAGACTGCTAAGGCAATTGTTAAAAAGAGAACCAAAACAAGGCTTGAAAGTACAATTCAGTGAAGTGATAAGGACCAGTACATGCCTTTCAAAAACAAATCTAAAAATAAGTCGTTTCAATTCCTTTAGCAAAGGACACAGATTAAGACTGAAAGTAGTGATGCATCCTTAAACCTCAGCAGTCAGTAGCCTCACGCAGGTAGATCATTATGAGTTTCATCCAATCTGGCCTACATAACAAGTTACATACCTGCCAAGATAATGAACCTGTCTACAAACACACAAACAAAAAACAAACAATATACAGACTAGAAGATTAGATTAGCAAATATAATTTGTTTTGCTGATTCCAAGAAATATATCCAATCACCAAATATCAACATAGGAAATGAGCATGCATTATGATTCTCATATACCAAAAATAATTACCAGCATATAGACCACTTTATGCATTTAAGGGAACTATGATCCATATAAAATTGCAACTTCGAATGTATATGCATCAATATGTGAACTTAATTTCATAAAGCAATTACTAAATATATTGTCACAGAATAACCTTTGCCACTAAGTAGTGCCTTCTATACATACTCTTAAAATTAATATACTATCAAGAACAAAATTTCTAATCATTGAAAGTAGATTATATTTATATAGGGTTCTTTCAAGATATATTGAAATGATTAATATATGTAAATGTAAAAATATACTTTTTATTTATTGAAAATAGAAGCAAAATACTTTATGATAAAATTAAAGATTTACATGGAAAATTCTATATTTTACTAGAAATATTTTCTATGTAAATCTTCAATTGTATCTGAAACTGTTATAATTTCACCTTCAATCAACTTAGAATTATCATTATGCCTATCATTTTATCTGTATAATTTCCATTATAATCTTTAATTTTAACATGATTTTCTATGTATTCCTTCAATTTTATCAGAAATATTTTCCATGTAAACCTTCAAGTTTATCAGAAAATGTAAAAATATAATCATGACATTGATGGTTCAATGACAGAAGTCACATGGTCATATGATAAAATTATCCCAAAACAGGAAAGTATGTAGCAATGATGTTTAACCATGTGTAATATGAAAGTATAAAGGGGGACAATAGAAACAGATCATGCAGTAGTGAAAACCAGAAGGTTGGAGAATTAATTGTGTATTGATATACTGTGAAGTAGTTTGTAATCCTTATGCTAGTTACAATAAAAGTAAGATCTTGAGAGTTGAAAATAGACTACATACCCATCGAGAAAATTAATGGATTGTAAATGCTATATGTAAAAAGCTTCCTGACATTATTCAAAAAAGGGTCCCGAGGATTGCCGAGAGAATCCACTTTTACTCCAAATGAGGTGCTTATGATCACATCCAAGCTGTAGGCACCAAAAATGCTGCAAGGAAAGACAAGTGGTTTAATATGTGACCAACCTAGCTCCTGAAGTATAGGACAATTTGTCTGTAGTATATTTAGTACAGCCTCAGTTTACTACTGTGGGATCTTCAAAATTCATGATTTTGCTATGCACATAATTTCCAGAAAGTCATCCCTCTTCAGTTTAATTAAATATATATAGAAGATATATGGGATTTTTTTTGTATTTTTCTAAAACCCCATAGCAAAACATGAATTTTAGATTGTCCAAAGTTATACCCTGTAATACTCATGCCAACATACTAATCTTTGACAAACCTCATAAATTTCTCACAGTTCTTAATCTTGACAGCTGTAGTTTTTTGAATTTTTCATCTTTCTGAAGTATATAATTTGTCTTCTAAAATAAGAGACAACAACAGCTAATCTAATTTTTTTCATGTACACAGGAGGGAGATTCTCCCAAGTTAATCTGGGAAGTATTTCATAATACAAGGTTCATAGCAGGATAACATCATACTTCTTCCTTTTTCTGTGTCTGGAATAATTTGTGTTACTTGAAAAGTAGGGGAGGTCTCCAGAAGTGACAGAGCACACAGTCAATACATGCATCACTACTCACTCTTTGATGGCAATAGGCTTGCCTTTCTCTACTTCCAGACTCATATTTTTCACCAGCAAATCTCCATAGTGCTGGATGGTGGGGAACATCTAAGTACAAAATACAATACATTATATTGGTAATTGTCAGCATCTGAGTTTCCGAAATAACAAGAGTTTTGAAATTATGAAAAGAGTCACATTTTAGCAGAAGTGTAAGGGCAACCTCCCCTGAATCAAATAAACACCAAAAGGGAAAACAATATAAATAACACAAACAAAGCAAAAAAAAGATCATTGTTAGCAATGTTATGCACAAAGGAGCATGTCTTTGAAAAATATATTACTTCTCCATATTCTCAGATAGAGTTGATCCCATCTATAACAAAACATCCTTTAATTTCTTACCTCCTTCAGTTTTCCACTGGTGAAAGTTGGAGAAATCAATGATCGAATTCTTTTCCATTCTTCATTCTCACTTCTAAAGAGATCCCTTTCCATAATTCCACCAGGACCAAGAGGCTACAATACCAAGAAAAATAGATGTTTGGATTATCTTGGTCATCTTGGCAGTTGTAAAATATATATAAGACAATATCCTCTTCTAGGTGGCATAGTTTTTGCAAGTCTCTCCATAAAGTGTGTCCAACTGGGATTGTACCACTTGCTCATCATTCAGAGGATCCTGGTTCAATACTAGCATGCACATTTGGTGGTTCACAACTATCAGAAATTCCAGTTCTTGGTATCTGAAGCCCTTTTATTGTCTCTGTGGTCTCTGTGACCACTTGCACAAATGCCATGCACATCCATACACTCATGCACACACATGTGATGAGTGAATAAAATTTGTAAAATACCTCAAAGTACAAGAAAGTATACCTAGGGCTATCTGATATTGTATTAACCTGTCCTATTACAATCTTCACATCAGTATAATTTACTTATGAGGAAAACTCCCTTTTAAAGTGAATATACAGGAAGGAGATTGAAATATAGTTTCTACGTCAGTATAGAAAAAGAAGATTGAGGGTTCTATTGTGATTTCTGTGATACAGAACATGGGCAAAGGCAAGTTGGTTTGAGAGGGTTTATTTAAGCTTATACTTTCATATAATGTTCCATCAATGAGAGAATTCAAGACAGGGACTCAAGGTAGGAATGGAAGGCAGGAACTGAAGCAGAAGATCTGCATAAACGTCACTTACTAGATTGCTCATTTGCTTTCATATACAACTAAGGACTAACTTCCCAAGAATGATGGCAACCACAGTGAGTTTTGTTGTCAGTCAGCAATTAAGAAAATACCCCAAAGTCTATCTAGATGTGAGAAGGTAGAGACATTTCTTCAATTGAGGGATCTTCCTAACTATGTCTAGGTTTATGTCATGGTGCCAAAAATCCACCAGCACAATAAAAGCAACTTGCCAGTGTAAATGTAACTTTTATTTAGGAGATGTAATGATTATCTTGGAGATTTACTACTGAATGAGCTCACCCTTTCTGGCTCTATCTTAACTCAGGTCTGGTGGTTTCAACTCATATGCTTTGGCTCAAACTCGTATTCAAGCTTACTGATTCAAATGGGCTTTTCTCAGCTTCTCACTGATTTGCTCTGGTTGGCTTCAAACTAACTTTTGAAATTTGTTGGAATTTTCTATTTTTTTATTCTCTGTATTAAAATGCCTCTGCTGACCTTCACTCCTCGAACTGTACAAACTGAATGGAACTCATGAACAAACTCTACTGAACCCAATTGAACTGCACTCACTGAACAGTCCTCTGTAGTGTGAAATATTTAAAAAATATATAAATCCCACACTACTGCCAGCAAGGCATTGGCAGATAGCTAGCCTGGCCTCTCCTCATCTTTGCAGTCTCTCTGCTCACATTCCCAGCCATTTGCCCTGTATGGTTATCAGTCCAAAATCCCTGTAACCTGGTAAAATAAAAAATGCTAGAGTCTTGTATTTTTTTAATTTATATTAATTTTAATAATTTCTCAACCCACAAAACACCTGTACAATGAACTCAAAATTCACCTGAAACATACACAAGGTACACATGTAGATCGGGTAAATGCACCCTAGTTGTTTTTTGATTATCTATCAAACAAATCCCCAATACTTATGGCTGCCTGGACTTTGTGGTTCTCACTCTGCTTTTTCTCCTATACATTCCATATTGTCTCCTCCTCTCCATCTCTTCTATCTCTCTGTACCTGTCTCTAAAATTCTCATCCCGCTTTTCTTTTCCACCTCCCAAGCACAGACTCTTGCCCTATCTTGTGCCTGCTTTCAATTGTGCAGACAGCAATCTATATTTCCCCTTTTTGTCCAATTAAAAGTCCCTTTTCTATCAAATATGTTGAGTACAATGATCATCATTCTGTTATTTATAAAGTATAAGTTACACTTAACACCCAGTGTATCTTTTTGTCAATTAAAAAGACCAATCTGTCATCTATTTTAACTTGAAATAGCTTTTAATTTTGTATCAGTTATGACTTGGTTTACCTGGTGTATTATCTGAAAACAATCTTCTCAAATATATGTTCTCAATGTTAAATTGGGTTGGCTATGAGACTATAAAAAGTTCCTAATCCTTCCAGAAATCTAAGAACAATCAATATTAAGTGAAAATATAGGCAGTCTAAGATAGCTTCCAGAACAGAGAAAAATTAGAAAGAAAGTTGTGTATCTAAACAGCCCCAGTATATCAAGAAGATGATATACTTTAGCTTTCTGGCCTAGGATCATCTGACAGACCTTTGTAATATAGAATGTTGAAGGACTAATAATTCTTTCTTTGCATAGATTATCGGTTGGCTATTCTACATAGTGTGTCATTTTTCTGGACAGTATTTTGTCTGTAGATGAAATAGGCAATCTCTGTCCTGTATGCACATAGCCACAATATACAACTCCATTTGGAGTTAGAGATATTCAGCTTTCTTTGAATCCATGAATGGGGAACTGTTAGGAGCTGATAAATCTTAACAGCAAATGGATAAATAACATCAAACTTCAAATTCTGTGAATTTCTGATCGTTTTTAAAACCATATGTCTTTGTGAAGTAGTCTGGAGTGTTGTTCATTAAGTGCTCTCAGATATTTCTAAATAAAATATATTGTAAGCACTTTAGCAGTTATCTCAGAGCCAAAATTGGCTATCTTGTCTTTAACTAAAAGGCTTAATCATCTCAGATAAGTTAATAATAACAGTTATAGAAGAACTGAGTCTAAGCCTTGCTTTCTTAATTGTGTTGTATAGGCACAATGCCTGTATAAGTGTGAGAATATTAATCCCAATTTTATATCAATAAGAAATGTATATCAATGTAAACCTTAAATTTGAGCAAAATAAATTCTGTACTAAAGAAAGAAATTATGACTTTAACTTTGTAACTATTATAGACTTTTCTATCAAATGAGATTATGGCTATATAATCAATTTTACCTATTTCCTCCCTGTTCAAATTATTATCATTTGTAAATTCTTCAGTTAGAAAACTTAGAATAACCACCTCCAGCCCCAAAGCCCAGGGAGCTGTGGTGATGTCTCTTCATAAATTCTTCCTGCAGAATATGGGCATTAAGATATCTTTGAAGACTGGAATGTTAGTCCCTGATGTTGTCTGTGTCCTGATTGGATCCAGCTGAAAGTCCTGAGATCAGGAGTTCAAGCAGGACAATTAGTATGTCTGAAAATGAGACTCAATAAAGCTGTACATTCTCTAATATACAAATCTCAGTACAAGATTTCACTATCATCAAGATATCTGTGTGGATTATATCTGTTTGTATTACTTTATTGATTCATAGCAGCCATCTTGCCTCTTATCACAGCAGAAGATCTTTGAGACCACTTTCTTTGTTTCAAATTTCCTGTGCTTGAGTCATCAAATTACTCGATGCTGCACTGATCACCAAGAGTAAATTCATAAGTCATAGGCTAAGAATAATATATTTCTAGTAGATTCTAGCGTCCCACGTTGGTTTGAAACCCATTGTGTGAAATATTTCAAAAAGTAATATATGCTACTGCCAGCAAGACACTGGCTGACAGCCTGGCCTATTCTCAGCCCAACTGACAGCCCTAATCCCAACCATAACAATATTCCTAACCCTAACCCTAACCCTAACCCTAACCCTAACCCTAACCCTAACCCTAACCCTAACCATAACCATAACCATAACCATAACCATAACTTCAAATAACTTACAGAATAAGGTGCTAGTTTCTGCACTAAACAAATTGTGTTGCCCTTTAACTTTAAACTAAGATACTGTGATATTTTCTTTAAGGTAGCAACTCAACTGTGTTCCAGAGAACAGGCTGGCCCATATACTAGTGCTTTTTCAGTGGGAGTATGGATTGCTGTTGAATATTTCCCACTACAGCCCTCCACTATTGATTCAATATTCTCTGCTCTTAAGTAGACTATAGTTCCTTTCTATTCTCATGAGAATTTGGTGTATTCTATCTCTGAATCATTCTGTCAAGTCTTTCTCTATTCATCACATTCTCTGTCCATCAATGAGAGGTCAATTTCAAGCATGACTGTTTCCTTCTACACACTAACATCATCTATACTGTTAGAGAATAAAGTTGTGTATTAAGGACAAGTCTGTATTCCAGCAAGATGTTAAAGTTGTGCTACACAGATGTGTCACACAGATGTAGAAGGTACTTGGATGTGAGCCCTTGCTAGAGCAGCCATTTTCTGGATTAAAATTCCTCTAAAATCACAATGATAAACATAAGACACGATATTGCCAAACTTTTCCACAGATAAGATTTTTTACTTACCAGTATATAGAGCATGAGATATTTTAAAAAGGAAAGAATGATCTTGTAATTATTAAATTATCAGAATACTGAAGGACTAGGTAGTATTAGTCTAAATATTAGGTGAATATTATGGAAATGTTTTTGCTTGACTATTTATATTAAAAAATAAGCAAAAGAGAATTATGACTCTATTTTCCCAATGGAAACTTTCTTCCATATTATGTACCTGCCATTATTTTTAACCAGGAATATACCAATATTTCTTGATGAAAAAATTAATGTTAATATTACAAAGGAAAGAGGAAATCTTCCCTGCTCTCTGTTCCCTCTGGGCCAAGCCAAGCTGTCCTGTGCTTTATCAATTTTGTTACAAGGTGTCTTCATTCTAATTGAATTCTAGAAACTCTTAATTTCTTTATTTCTGTCTTGACCCAGAGATTATTATGCTTAGAATTGTTCAATTTCCAGGAGTAAGTAGGCTTCCTGGTGTTTATGTTGTTGCAACCCAGTTTACTCTGTGGTGGCTGATAAAAGACATTATTTCAATATTTTTATCCATTGCAGTTTTCTCTATGACTGACTATATGGTAAATTTTGGAAGAGGATCCATAATGTGCTAAGAAGTAGGTATATTCTTTTGTGTTTGGGTGAAGTATTCTATAGATGTCTGTTAGGAACATTTGATACAAAATGCCTATTAGTTTCATTATGTCTTTGTTTAGTTTTTTTCTGGATGTCCTGTTAGTTTGTGAGTGTGGGATGTTGAAGTCTCCCGCTGTTAATTGGTAGGGTCTGGTAAATATTTAAGCTATATTTCATTGAGAAATGTGGATACCCTTGTGTTTTTGGCATAGATGTTCAGAATAGAGATATCATCTTGGTAGTGTTTTCCTTTTTTGTGTATGAAGTTTCCTTCTCAGTCTCTTTTGTTAGAGAAATATCTAATTTTATTTGAATACATATCTAATTTATTTATTAATAGATAACAGTATATTAATTATTAGAGAAGTCAAGCTTACTGCTTAGGTCCATTTGCTTGCAAAACATTTTTCCAGCCATTTACTCTGAGGTAATATCTGTGTTTACTGCTGAGATGTGTTTCTTTCAAGAAGGAGAGTAATAGATCCTGTTTTTGAAGCCATTCTGTTAGCCTGACCCTTCTAATGTGGAACTGAATCTATTGATATTGAGATGACCTGTGATTGCTATTTCCTATTATGTTATTGGTGGTGGTGGTGGTTGTGGTGTTGGTGTTGGTAGTGTTGGTGGTGATGGTGGTGATGGTGGTGATGGTGGTTGTAGTGGCGGTGTGTTTGCGTGTGTGTGTGTGTGTGTGTGTGTGTGTGTGTGTATGTATGTTTCTGTATGTGCTTTCCTTATTTTTGGTCATATAGAAGCACTTATTTCCTTAATTTTCTTAGATGTATTTATCTTTTTTGAGTTGGAGTTTTCCTTCTATCATTTTCCATAGAGTTTGGTTTATGTAAAGATAATGTTTTAATTTAGATTTGTCTTGAAATATCTTGTTTCCCCCATCTATAGTGATTGAGAGTTTGTTGGGAACATTAGTCTCTGAGTTGATACATGTGGTAAATTAAAGTTTACGAGGTATATGACCAGGACCTTATAGCCTTTCCTGTCTCTGTTGTGAAGTCAAGTGCAATTCTGCCTGTCTAAGAAGGCATTTTTAAGTTTACTGGCCATTTCTCTTGCCATTTTCTTTTTCACTTTCGTGGTAATCCTTTATTCTTCTGAAACCACAAATCAAAGTACATTGTTTCATAAGTCGCCTTAGACATCAGATTTTATCCTAACAACACACATGGCACTAACACACAGATAGAAAGTATTACATCTGCAGTTTGATGTAACTGAAGAAAACTGTGACATCTAAAAAGGCCCCCTTGCTGTTCACTAAATGTGGCTTTTTCCCATATGAATTTGCAAGGGCACACAAAATAGAAAGTTTGAATCTATTTCTTTTATTGGATATATTCTATATTTACAATTCATTTCCCTTTTTCTGGTTCCCCACAACCAAAGGTCCCACATGTTTGTTCCCTCCTCCTGCTCCCTCATCCACCCCCTCCCACCTCACTGTTCTTGTACTCCCCCACAATGATGCTTTGGTCCATTCTAGCACCAGTGTTCACTCCTTTCTTCTTGTCAGACATCACTTGGTATGTGCTTTATGTCTTTTGTGTTCCAAGATTCTAGGCTAATATCCACTTATCAGTGACTGCATACCATGGCTATTCTTTTGAGACTAGGTCACCTCACTTAGTATGACGTTCTCCAGCTCCATCCATTTCTCTAAGAATTTCATGAATTCATTGTTTCTAATGGCTGAATAGTACTCCATTGTGTATATATACCACATTTTTTTGTATCCATTTCTCTGTTAATGGACATCTGGGTTCTTTCCAGCTTCTGGCTATTATATATAAGGCTGCTATGAACATAGTGGAGCATGTATCCTTATTGCATGCTGGGGAATCTTCTGGGTATATTCCCAGGAGTGGTATGGCTGGGTCCTCTGGAAGTATCATGTCCAGTTTTCTGAGGAACCGCCATACTGATTTCCAGAGTGGTTGTACCAGCTTGCATTCCCAACAGCAGTGGAGGAGTGTTCCTCTTTCTCCACATCCTTGCCAACACCTGATGTCTTCTGAGTTTTTAATCTTAGCCATTCTGACTGGTGTGAGGTGAAATCTCAGGGTTGTTTTAATTTGCATTTCCCTAATGACTAATGATGTTGAACAATTTTTAAGGTGTTTCTCAGCCATCCGAATTTCTTCAGGTGAAAGGTTTCTGTTTAGCTCTGTACCCCATTTTTGGATAGGGTTATTTGGTTTTCTGGGGTCTAACCTCTTGAGTTCTTTGTATACATTGGATATTAGCCCTCTGTTGGATGTGGGGTTGGTGAAGATCTTTTCCCAATTTGTTGGTTGCCGATTTATCCTTTTGACAGTGTCTTTTGCCTTACAGAAACTTTGTAATTTTATGAGGTCCTATTTGTCTATTCTTGCTCTTAGAGCATAAGCAATTGGTGTTCTGTTCAGGAATTTTTCCCCTGAGCCAATGTCCTCAAGGGTCTTCCCCAGTTTCTTTTCTATTAGTTTTAGTGTGTCTGGTTTTATGTGGAGGTCCTTTATCCACTTGGAGTTGAGCTTAGTGCAAGGAGATAAGAGTGGATCAATTCTCATTCTTCTGCATGTTGACCTCCAGTTGAGCCAGCACCATCTGTTGAAAAGGCTATGTTTTTTCCACTGGATGTTTTCAGCTCCTTTGTCGAAGATCAATTGGCCATAGATGTGCAGGTCCAATTCTGGGTCTTCGATTCTATTCCATTAATCCGCCTCCCTGTCACTGAACCAATACCATGCAGTTTTTAATACTACTGCTCTGTAATATTGCTTGAGGTCCGGGATATTGATTCTCCCAGAAGTTCTTTTGCTGTTGATGATAGTTTTAGCTATCCTGGGTTTTTTGTTATTCCAGATGAATTTGAGAATTGCTCTTTCTAACTCTATGAAGAACTGAGTTGGGATTTTGATGTGGATTGCATTGAATCTGTATATTGCTTTGGGCAAGATTGCCATTTTGACTATATTAGTCCTGCCAACCCACAAGCATAGAAGATTTTCCCATTTTCTGATGTCTTCTTCAATTTCCCTCTTCAGAGACCTGAAGTTTTTGTCATATAAATCTTTCACATGTTTGGGTAGCGTCACTCCAAGATACTTTATATCATTTGTGGCTATTGTGAAGGGTGTCATTTCCCTAATTTCTTTCTCGGCCTGCTTATCCTTCACGTATAGGAAGGCTACTGATTTGCTTGAGTTGACTTTATAGCCAGCCACTTTGCTGAAGTTGTTTATCAGTTGCAGGAGTCCTCTGGTGGAGTTTTTTGGGTCACTTAAGTATACTATCATATCATCTGCAAATAGTGATAGTTTGACTTCTTCCTTTCCAATTTGTATCCCTTTGACTTCCCTCTGTTGTCGAATTGCTGTAGCTAGTACCTTAAGTACTATATTGAAGAGATATGGTGAGAGGGGGCAGCCTCGTCTAGTCCCTGATTTTAGTGGGATTGCTTCAAAGTTTTTCTCCGTTTACCTTGATGTTGGCTAATGGTCTGCTGTATATTGCTTTTACTATGTTTAGATATGGGCCTTCAATTCCTGTTCTTTCTAAGACCTTTAGCATGAAAGGATGCTGAATTTTGTCAAATGCTTTTTCAGCATCCAATGAGATGACCATGTGGTTTTTTTCTTTGAGTTTGTTTATGTAGTGGATTACGTTGATGGATTTTCATATATTGAACCATCCCTGCATCCCTGGGATGAAGCCATCTTGATCATGGTGAACGATCGTTTTGATGTGTTCTTGGATTTGGTTGGCAAGTATTTTGTTTAGTATTTTTGCATCGATATTCATAAGAGAAATTGGCCTGTAGTTCTCTTTCTTAGTTGGATCTTTGTGTGGTTTTGATATCAGGGTAATTGTGGCTTCATAGAATGAGTTGGGTAGTGTTCCTTCTGTTTCTATTTTGTGGAATAGTTTGAAGAGTATCGGTATCAAGACTTCTTTGAAGGTCTGATAGAATTCTGCACTAAAACCATCTGGTCCTGTGCTTTTTTTTTGGTTGGAAGACTGTCTATGACCCCTTCTATTTCTTTGGGGGTTATGGGTCTGTTTAGACGATCTATTTGATCCTGGCTTAATTTTGGTATTTTGTATCTATCTAGGAAATTGTCCATTTCCTCCAGATTCTCCAGTTGTGTTGAGTTTAGGTTTTTGTAGTAGAATCTGATGATTTTTTGAATTTCCTGTTTCTGTTGTTATATCTCCCTTTTCATTTCTAATTTTGTTAATTTGAATACTGTCTCTGTGCCCTTTGGTAAGTCTGGCTAGGGGTTTATCTATCTTGTTGATTTTCTCACAGAACCAGCTCCTGGTTTTGTTGATTCTTTGTATGGTTCTCTTTGTTTCAACTTGATTGATTTCAGCCCTGAGTTTGATGATTTCCTGTCTTCTACTACTCCTGGGTGAAATTGCTTCTTTTTGTTCCAGAGCTTTCAAGTGAGACATTAAGTTGCTAGTATATGCTCTCTCCTGTTTCTTTTTGGAGACACTCAGGGCTATGAGTTTTCCTCTAAGCACTGCTTTCATTGTGTCCCGTAGATTTGAGTATGTTGTGCCTTCATTTTCATTAAATTCTAAGAAATCTTTGACTTCTTTCTTTATTTCTTCCTGGACTAAGGTATCATTGAGTAGAATAATGCTCGTTCTTTGTTCCATAGATTTTGTGTTTTGATTATTATGTGCTAGATGGATTTTCTTTTCTGATCTTGTCTAATTGGTGTTAAAAAACATCTTGTATGTTTATATGCATTTTTTCTTTAGATTGGGAACATTATCTTTATGATTCTGTTGAGAATACTTTTTGAGGGCTTGGAGGTTATACTCTTCACCTTCTTCTATTACTATTATTCTTGGGATAAACCTTTTCATGGTATCTCAGATTTCCTGGATGTTTTGTGACAAGAATTTTTTAGATTTAACATTTTATTTGACTGATGCTTCAGGTTCTTCTATTGTATCTTCTACTCTCAAGATTCTCTCTTCTATATCCTGTATTCTCTTGCTAATGTTCTTCTGGTTCTCTTTCCTAGGTTTTCTATCTCTGGGATTTTCTCAGTTTTTATTTTCTTTATTGCTTATATTTCTACTTTCAGGTCTTACACAGGTTTATGTATTTTCTTTACCTGTTAAATTGTATTTTCTTGTAATCTTTAAGGGATTCATTTGATTACCCTTTGAAGATATCTATTTTGTTTGGTTTGTATTTTCTTATATTTCCTAAGGCTTTTATTAATTTCCTCTTTTATTTAATTTTTATTTTCTATATTCTATGTTTACATTCCAATGGTTTTCCTATTTCCCAGTCCCCCCCCTTCATCACATAATTCCTCTCCCCCCCCAACTATTCCCCAATCATCCCCCCACAATTTCTCTGTTCTGGGTCTACAAAACTGGATCCAATATTTACAGGCCCAGGGTCCTCTCCTTTCTTCTTCTTGGGAATCATTTGACTTGCTAATTGTGCTTTGAGTATTTAGGGCTTCTGGGCTCATTAATATCCACTTATCAGTGATTGGATTTCATGTGTATTATTTTGTGATTGGGTTAACTCACTTAGGATGATATTTTCCAGATCTAACCATTTACCTACAAATTGCATGAATTCATTATTTTTAATTGCTGAGTAATATTCCATTGTATAAATATACCACATTTTCTGTATCCCTTCCTCCTTTGAGGGGTATTTGGGCTCCTTCCAATTTCTGGCTATTATAAACAAGGCTGCTATAAACATAGTGGAGCATGTGTCTTTATTGTATGCAGGGGGATCCTCTGGGTATATGCCCAGGAGTGGTATGCCAGGGTCCTCTGGAAGTGACATGCCTAATTTTCTGAGGAACCACTAAACTGATTTCCAGAGCGGTTTTACCATTTTGCAATCCACTGCATGGTATTGGTACAGCAACAGGCAAGTAGATCAATGGAATAGGATTGAAGACCCAGAAATAAACCCACAGAATTATGGTCACTTGATCTTTGATAAAGGAGCCACAACCATCCAGTGGAAAAAAGATAGCCTGTTCAACAAATGGTGCTGGTTCAACTGGAGGTCAATATGCAGAAGAATGTGAATTGACCCACTCTTATCTCCTTGTACTAAGATCAAATCCAAGTGGATCAAGGACCTCCACATAAAACCAGATACACTGAAACTATTAGAAAAGAAACTTGGGAAGACCCTGGAGGACATGGGCACAGGGGGAAAGTTCCTGAACAGAACACCAGTAGTTTATGCTCTAAGATCAAGAATTGACAAATGGGACCTCATAAAATTACAAAGCTTCTGTAAGGCAAAAGACACTGTTAGAAGGACAAAGCGGCAACCAAAAAAGTGGGAAAAGATCTTCACCAACCCCAGATCCGACAGAGGGCTAATATCCAATATATACAAAGAACCCAAGAAGTTAGACCCCAAAGAACCAAATAACCCTACCAAGAAATGGGGTACAATTTTCACCAGAAGAAATTTGGATGGCCAAGAAACACTTTAAGAGATGTTCAACATCATTAGTTATCAAGAAAATGCAAATCAAAACAACCCTGAGATTCCACCTCACACCAGTCAGAATGGCTAAGATTAAAAACTCAAGAGACAATAAGTGCTGGTGAGGATATGGAGAAAGAGGAATTAATTTCCTCTTTAAATGCCTCTATCATCTTTATAATATTGAGTTTAAGTCATTTTATGTGTTTAAGATGCTAAGATATCAAAGGCTTGGCGTATTTGGGTAACTGTACTTTAGAGATGTCATATTGCCCTGGCTACTGTTGATCATGTCCTCTCATTGCCCTTTAGCTATTTGGGTGGTTTTGTTCCCTAGATGTTCTTGTTTTAGTAGATATTGGGAAAGGAGTGAACCTCAATGGTTCTGGTGTTGCATGACTCTAATGGATATCCTTTGGCTGTGTGTTTCTGGACATGCAGTTTTGTACAATTCAGGAAGTTCATTTCTGGTGACAGTGGGTGGAGTGGTGGCAGGAGAATGTAGGTATCCCTAGCATAGTAGGCTGCTCCAGGCAGCTTGGTTTAGTCAGAGGTCTCAGAGCAGGGAAGATGGCTGGATGAAGGGAATCTAACCTGTGTGATTCAGGAGTCTGATGAAGGTGTAGGAAAGGTAGTGATAGAATGAAGGTCCCCTTGGGATAGCAGGTTGATTAGGGCAGCTTGGCTTGATCCAGATTTCATAGCAGGCAAGAAAGATGGTCGGGCAAGGCAAGCTAATCTATATAGTTCAGGGTCGTCTAGTCTGTTGGAGATTTTGGAAGGCAGTGGGACAATGGAGGTTCTTCTGGGTTGGTGGGCTTCTCAGGGCATCTTGGTTTGGATCAAACATCTCAGAGAACAGGAAATATGGGTGGAGGGAGGGAAGCTTAACCATATACTTCAGGAGTATTATAAATTGGAGGAGAGTTGACAAGAGAGTGGAGGTACCCCATGTATATTAGGCCAATCAGTGTAGTATTAATAATTAATTAAGTAATCCAAGTACAGGTTTTGCTACAAACCTCAATGGTTTATGTTCCTGAAAGAAGGACAAACACACAGCTTTTATATTTTAATATCTTTCATGCAGCCCAAAAGCTGGGTCGCCACTTAGCCTCCACTCTGCTAGAATCTGCCCCCCTCGGAGAATTCCAAGGTACTATTTATTAAATTTTATGTTTTGTTGCCTTCTCTTGACACAGTTGAGCAGCCCTCTGTGCTGCATACTTCATGCTCCTTTACATGCTGTGCTTCTTTGTAATGCACTCTTCCCAGGCATAGAGACTGGATCTAGAACAGCCATATTAATACTACTCATGGTGTCTCAACCATAAGACAAGAACACACTTTTAAAAATTAATTTGAGATCCCTGGATGTAAAACACATACTGTTCCTTCATGATTAGAAGGGGTAATGGGAGCATTGGTTTAGTAGCCAAGCAAAGCTGCAGAGGTTCAGAACTAGGATGGGAGATTTTGCCTGTTTGGCATGTATGATTATAGGATTTGTGGCTTAAGGCTATATCACATCCAGTCTGGCCAAGTGAAATATGTGGCAGGCTAGTTATTCAACTGGTTGCGCTCTCAGATTCTGGGCTATTGTGAAACATTTAGGTCAGGATACTGAGACCTCCTGTTGGGATATGGCAGACCACAGAGTGCAAGACTAAATAAAATAGGAATTGAGGAATTTATGGAAATCTAACAAGTCAGTTCTTTGCAAGCAACCAAATTTTTCTTTTTTATTGAATATTGTCTTTATTTACATTGCCATTGGTAAAACCTTTCCCAATTTCCCCCCTCCCCAAAGACCACCGAACCTTCCTCCCAACCCCTGCCTCCACAAAAATGCCCCTCCACCTGAACTGTTCCCATCTCCCTTCATCAATTTCCCTTTGTTGGGACTTCTATTGAGACTTTACCTGACCAAGTACCACCCCTCCCACTGATGCCCAACAAGGAAATTTTTGGCCACACTTTTGGCTGGAACCATGTGTACTCCTTGTTGAAGGTTTAGTCCCTGGGAGTACTGGGGTTTCTGGGTGGGTTATATCATTGTATTTCACATCGGGATGTAAACCCCTGAATGCTTTGGTTTTCTGGAATAGCTTAGAGTGGCATTCATTCATAAATTAGCCTGAAAACAACCTCATACAGAATATAGAAGTGAATTTTACTGAAGTTAAATATATAGGAAAGGATGTTAATTCAAGATATATAAAGAGAAAGGAGATGTACTTATACATGCACAGATAGGAATCTCCATATAAGGGAAAAATAGGAAATTGCTTGTTTTAAACATAAAAGGGAGATTAAGTGGAAATTATGTAAGTGTTTTTAAGTATATGTGGAAGAATAAAGCGGCCTTTGCTCTCAAATGTAGGAAAAATGCATGGAGATAGAACCCCCATTTCAACAAATAGTAATAATTTTTTTAAATTTGTTTTAATTGCTTTGAGTTGTTTTAATTATTAAAATGAAGGTAATTATAAGTTTGGCGGTAATCCTGACAATTCTAATCCTCTGGGAGAGATGTCAGAGTAGAGCATGACCTAAGAAAAAGTAGGCTCCACAATTGACCCAATAGCTTTTGGGTTGATGGACCAAGCACATGCTATTTTGAGAGAGAGAGAGGCTTTGTACTTGTGTTTACAGGAAAGGAAAATATGCCTTGGGCCCTTCCAAAGTAGTATATATTTGAAATGATAAGTGATGATCCAGTAAAGATCTTGGATTTATACAGGAAATAAAAATTCAAGAAGCCCATACAGGACAGGTAACATGAATTGCTGATCCCTCTAGAGGTAAACATCCCTGAAACTAGATTAGACATAAAAATGTCTCTAGCCAAAATTTCAGCTAAAATTAGTCCTAAATCTTGTTGTTTACTGAATCCATAGAATTCATCATACTATCTTTCATGTGGTATGAATGAAGATTCATGAATGAGGTTGGTTATTAATCAAATGAACTCATAAATAGACAGTTGTCTTTTATCTGCACAGATAAGGAGCAAAAATTCATCCATAGCTAATCTGTGCATCTTGTACAATCTGTAAGAATATCTCTGTAATACAAAAAATGAGATGTAAGATTCTGATATTGCAGAATGAAAAACCAAGGTATAGAATATTTAAGATTTACCCTTGGGAATGCTGAAGTGACCTGCAATACCAGCTCCCTACCTCACCTGATGCTGTTTCTGGTAGCTTACTCCCCGTACTGCTTCAGGAATGCCTGTTGATTCCTGATCCATCAAGTTTTTCAGGCAGATCCTGTCAGGACTTCAGTTAAGCCCCAAACTCTCTAAGCATACAGAGACTGGATGACAAAAGCTTAAGTTTGACTTCTTAAGTCTAACTACTTTTGTAATTTTGTTACCCCTTCCCACCTCTTAAAAAATTGTCATCCCAATTCAGCAAGAATTTATAGAGATTATTCTTACTGATCTCTTGGGTTTGGTTTGGTATTGTTATTTTATAAATAAAAGGTAAGATGTCATTTAAATGGATAATTTAGACATGGTCATCATTTTGGACAGGGAGGAAAATAAATAGGCATCTTTGTGGCAGGGATTTTTATTGTTCCTTTCCTCTTTATTATCATTTCTTAGGTAAAGGTAGGGGGTTAAAGGAAGAATAGAATAATAATATAAGAAATTAGGAGATATCTTCTCTACATTGAGTCCTCTGATTGAGTCCTGCAGAGAACACCTGAGATTAAGATCACTTGTGATTTGTTTTGCCAGGGCCCGACCTGCATCTAGGATCTGGGCAGCCCCACAGCAATCTGTGCCAGGGGAAATCCAGCCATCCATGGGTGCAGAGATAGGCTTGCAGGCACACAGGAGGGTCAAGCACCAGACAGTGACAGCAGGACCAACTAACACCAGAGATAACCAGATGGCAAAAGGAAAACATAGGAACATTACTATCAGAAATCAAGGCAATATGACACCATGTGAACCCAACTCTCACACAACAGCATGTCCTGGGTACCCTAACACCCCAGAAGAGTAAGATTTGGATTGAAAATTATAGCTCATGATGCTGATGGAGGGCTTCAAGAAGGACATAAGTAACTTCCTTAAATAAATACAGGAGACCACAAGTAAACATGGAGAAGCCCTTGAAGAATTAAGGGAAAACACAACAAAACAGGTAAAGAAATTGAACAATGCTATCCAGGATCAAAAGATGGAAGGAGAGACAATAAAGTAATTAAAAGGGAAACAACTAGAGATATAGAAAATCTAGGAAAGAAGTCAGGAGTCATGGATCCAAGCATCAACAACAGAATACAAGAGACAGAAGAGAGAATCTCAGATGCAGAACACATCATAGAAAGCATTGATGCAACAGTCAAAGAAAATGAAAAATGCAAAAATCTCCTCATCCAAAACATCCAGGAAATCGAGGACAAAATGAGAAGAGCAAACCTAAGCATTATAGGTATAGAAGAGAGTGAATATTTCCAACTTAAAGGTCCAGTAAATATCTTCAACAAACTTATAGAAGAAAACTTACATTACCCAAAGAGATGCCCATGAACATTCAAGAAGCCTGTAGAACTCCAAATAGATTTGACCAGAACAGAAATTTCTCCCATCACATAATAATTAAAACACCAAATGTACTAAACAAAGAAAGAATATTAAAAGCAGTAAGGGAAAAATGTCAAGTAACATATGAAGGTAGACCTATCAGAATTATACCAGAAGTCTCACCAGAGATTATGAAAGCCAGAAGAGACTGTGAAGATGTCATATAGACCCTAAGAGAACACGAATGCCAACCCAGACTGCTTTATCCAGCAAATCTCTCAATTGCCATAGGTGGAGAAACCAAGGTATTTCATGACAAAAAAAAATTACACAATATTTTTCCACAAATCCAGCCCTTCAAATGATAATTAATGGAAAACACCAATAAAAAGAGGGAAACTAATGACTAGAAAAAAACAAGAAATTAATTATTTCAACAAACACAAAAGAAGATAACCACACAAAAATAAAAATTACATCAAAAATAGCAGGAACCAACAATCACTATTCATTAATATCTGTTAATGTCAATGGACTCAATTCCCCAATAAAAGGACATAGACTAACAAACTGGATTCATAAACAGGACCCAACATTTTGATGAATACAGGAAATATATCTCAGTGTCAAATACAAACACTACCTCACAGTATAAGGCTGGAAAACAGTTTTCCAAACAAATAGTCCCAGAAAATGAGCTGGAGTAATCATTCTCATTTTCAGTAAAACAGACTGTTAAGCAAAAGTCATCAAAAAGCATAGAAGGACACTTTATACTCATCAAAGGAAAGTCTACCTGGAAGAACTCTCAATTCTTAACATCTATGCTGCAAACAAAAGGGCACCCTCATTCATTAAAGAAACTTTACTAAAGCCTAAAGCACACATCACACCCCACACAATAATTGTGGGTGACTTTAGCACTCCATTCCCCTCAATGCAGAGATCAGTAAAAATCACAGTAAACAGTCACACTGAAACTAACTGAAGTTTTGACCAAATGAATTTAATAAATATATATAGAACATTTCATCCTAAATCAAAAGAATATACCTTCTTCTCAGCACCTCATGGTACCGTGTCCAAAATTTATCATATAATTGGTCACAGAACAGACCACAACAGATATAAGAAGATAGAACTAATCCCATGCCTCCTATCAGATCATTATGGAGTAAGGGTGGTCTTCAATAGCAACAAAATCAACAGAAAGCCCACATATACATGGAAGGTGAACAATGCTCTACTCAATGATACTTTGGCCAAGGAAGAAATAAGGAAAGAAATCAAAACCTTTTTAGAATTTAATGAAAATGAAGCACTGGATCCAAAGCCATTGAAATTACAGAAATGTTTTAGGTATCATATGGCTACTGGGAATTGAGCTCTGGTCTTCAGTAATAGTCAGTGTTCTTAATAACTGGCTCCAAACATGATGTTGTAAATCTGGTATATATATGTATATACATATATATATATATATGTATATATATATATATACATATATATATATGTATATATACACACACATATATATATACATACATATATATGTATGTATATGTATATACATATACATATATGTGTGTGTATACATATATATACACATATATATTATATTACATAGGGTAACATGTATTCTATTTGTGAATTAGTTATTGCACTGAAGCTGTGGTGTCTGCTTAGATATATTAAAATTTGGAATTCTTTTCTCTGTAGTCTCTTAGCACGTAGTCTGGAATGTGTAATGTATTCTGGCTTAATGCTTATTTGACCCATCAGAAAAGTACCAAAATAAAACACACTAAAAACATATAGTAATATCATAATAAAATCTTTTATACACACATGAAATAATGAAAACATAAATATATGAATTACTGTCATTAGT
Source organism: Apodemus agrarius (assembly GCA_964023405.1). Lineage (NCBI taxonomy): Eukaryota > Metazoa > Chordata > Mammalia > Rodentia > Muridae > Apodemus > Apodemus agrarius. The sequence continues at coordinate 30,570,109 of OZ030028.1, forward strand.
CATGTGAACATACCCACATGATGATTCCCTGTGTACACATATAATTTAAAAAAATAAAAATAAATCTTTAATAATAAATAAACTAAAAAAGAAATGTGATATAAAAAATTCAGGGTGATTTTGCTATGTGCTTTAATCTCAGTATGCAAGAAGGAGAAGCAGGTAGATACTGTGAGTTTAACATTAACCTGGTGAACAAGTGAGTTCTAGACCTGGCAGAGATACTTTTAAGATAGTGTTTGAAAAAAAATTAGCAAGTCTTTCTAAAGAAAGCAGTAATGAAAAAAACATACATCAAACAAAATATATAGTAAGCATTTAAATAATAAATTCTCTATATTACAAATCCATAATCAAGATTATTATGAATGGAGAAAAAGTCAAGTAATACCATTAATTTAAATTAAAAAGAAGAGAGTGAGAGAGGGGTATCCATCATCCTCTATCTTTTTCAATATAGTGCTACATATGTATATGTATGTGTATGTATATGTTTATGTATATGTATATGTATATATAAGAAATGGAAATATAACATCTATATGTTATAAACATATATGTACTTCTACTAACAAGTACATACACAATACATACATACATACATACATACATACATACAAAGGAATACTATTTTACTGAAAAGCGAATTGAAACCTTATAATTAAATGAGTGGAACAACAAAGTACTATATTGAGTGATATAACCCAGACTCACAAAAGTACATACCACATATTCTTTCATATATGTGATTCCTAAACACCAAACATCAGATGTGCGTATACAAAAACCATCAAAACAGAAGTAACCAAGTAACCATCAAAAGCAGAAGAGTAGAAGGGAACATGCCAAGGGAATCTCCCAGGATGAAAATAATAGGATATATGTATACATGCAATATGAAAGATAAATGGAAAAAGTGAAAGAGAATTTTAATTAGAGAGAAGAGAAAAGGGAAACTACAGAGAATAGCAAAAATGTAGGTATAAATAATGTTGAGAATATTTGAATGAGACATGGGTCCACCATGTATTTTGGATATAGGATTAATAGGATTTGAAATGTAACTGAACCCCAAACAGTGGATATTAGTTTTCACATTATCAGAAAGGTAATATAAAACCATCTGGTCCCGTACTTTTTTTGGTTGGGAGGCTTTCTATAACCCCTTCTATTTCTCTCGGGGTTATGGGACTGTTTAGCTAATCTAATTGATCCTGATTTAATTTTGGTATTTGGTATGTGTCTAGGAAATTGTCCATTTCCTCCAGATTCTCCAGTTGTGTTGAATATAGACTTTTTTTGTAGTATCTGATGATCTTTTGAATTTCCTCAGTTTCTGTTGTTATGTCCCCCTTTTCATTTCTAATTTTGTTAATTTGTATACTGTCTCTGTGTCCTTTAGTTAATCTGACTAAGGGTTTATCTATCTTGTTGATTTTCTCAAAGAACCAGCTCCTGGTTTTGTTGATTCTTTGTATGTTTTTTTTTTCTACTTGATTGATTTCAGCCCTGAGTTTGATGATTTCCTGTCTTCTACTCCTCCTGGGTGAATTAGCTTCTTTTTGTTCCAGGGCTTTAAGGTGTGCTGTTAAGCTGCTAGTGTATACTTTATCCAGTTTCTTTTTGGATTCACTTAAAGCTATGAATTTTCCTCTTAGAACTGCTTTCATTGTGTCCCATAGATTTGGGTAGGTTGTGCCTTCATTTTCATTGAATTCTAAAAAGTCTTTGATTTCTTTTTTTATTTCTTCCTTTACCAAGGTGTCATTGAGTAGAGTATTGTTCAGTTTCCATGTGTATGTGGGCTTTCTTTTGTCTTTGTTGCTATTGAAGACCACTCTTACTCCATGGTGATCTGATAGGAGGCATGGGATTAGTTTGATCTTCTTGTATTTTTTGACATTTGTCTTGTGACTAATTATATGATCAGTTTTGGAGAAGGTAGCATGTGGTGCCAGAAGTTGGAAGGAACCCAGATATCCCTCAAAGGAGGAATGGATACAGAAAATGTGGTATATTTATACGATGGAATACTACCTAGCAATTAAAAATAATGAATTCATGTAATTTGTAGGCAAATGGTTAGATCTGGAAAATATCCTAAGCGAGTTAACCCAATCACAAAAGAATACACATGAAATGCAATCACTGATAAGTGGATATTAATGAGCCCAGAAGCCCTGAATACTCATGGCACAATTAGCAAGTCAAATGATTCCCAAGTAGAAGAAAGAAGAGGACCCTGCATTTGAAAAGATTGGATCCATTTTTGTAGGAGAGTACCAGAACAGAGAAATGTTGGTGGGGGGTGATTGGGGAATAGTTGAGGAGGGAGAGAACTTATGGGACATATGGTGTATGTGTGGGAACTGGGAAAGGGGAAAGCCTTTGGAATCTTTGGAATGTAAACAAAGAATATAGAATAAAAAATTATACAAAAAATAAGTTCAGTCCCCTAAAAAAAGAAAGGTAAGATAAAATATTCTAAGGGGAGGAAGCAATCAGTAGGCCCAACCTGATATAATACCTATGTAATAAAACAAATACTATCATAACAAAATATTTCCAAAATTAAAATTGTGGCATTAATATCTTGGTAGTAATCAATAGCTGACTAGTTGGACTCAAGGCCTGCTCAAAGTAGAAAAATGCTTACTGGTACTGGAAACCTAACAAAATATGTGTGGCTATTGAGGACATGGATTCTAGAAGAGATCCTATTACTATCACCTTACCAGAGCTGTGTGCCTTGTAACTGTTTTCGAAAGTTTTCATTATATCCACAGAAAAGTATTGCTCTCCATTCTTGTCAAGAAATTTCTTTTGAAATGTAGTGACAATTACAGACAACCACACCTAGTTATTATGGAGAGGAATAATTGTCACACTATTCTCCTTCCTAATTGATACCATAATAACACAGTTCCTTCACCTAAGGCTAATAGAATATTGTAGATGTACTGCCAGAATTTTAAGAGCCAGAGTATCAGGAAGTTCTTTGTGAGATTCTGTCTTCTAGGTATACCACGAAGCTACACAATGAAATATAAACAACATCATTGCCTAAACAAGACCTGAACACTTTCATCAAATGGTGATGAAGGGAAAATCTAGGGAGAACACCTAGATGAAGAGCTAGACGGAGAAATATTCTTTATTTTAGATACACCTCTGATTGTTGAACGCCAAGTAATCATCCCTAGAAGCATACATATGCAGGCAACATTGAACAGTCTAATCAAGTTGTACTCATGTATCTTTTTATCTATATTTGTGTGTAATTAGTTAAAGATTCATACATCATTCATTCTGATACTTAAAAGCAAAGGCAGGCTGATTTACATGAGTCTTAGATAAACATGATCTATTGAGTGAATTAGAGAATAGCTAGGGCATATATTAGTACTTGTTCAAAAATAAAGGAAAAGGAAAGGAAAGGAAGATGAGTGCATGAGTTTGGAAGAGAGTGGAGTTGTGAATGTGAGGTGAGGGAGCAGGAAAAAATAAATGATATGAATGTACTTTAAAATTTACAAATTGTCATGCAAAGCTATTTATATTAAAAGATATCTATTCGAATAATGCTAACATTTTTAGATAAATACTTAGTTCTGTCATCAAAGAAAACTGTGAAAGCTGGCTTTGAATACAAGCACTGACCCTAATAAAGAATAAAAACACACTTCTAAAATAAACACATACATATACATATGCACACACATATACATAGACTAGGAAAATCTAAGGGAGATGAGAAAACACATAGTTATTAGAAAACACCTTAGTTATGATTACAAGTTTTCCTTGGGGAATATGATGTGACATAAAAATAAGGAGACAGTAGAGAACTGTCTTTGGCCTGAGGCAGCAAAGCTGCTAAAATGAGCTACTGACTTTTGCTCTGTGTAATTGTTTATCTTCTCTGCTGTAAGTGTCACATCTTCACTTCTACCTGATTAGATAGTAAGATCAGTCCTCTTTAAGCAATAGGTAGAGGCTATAGGTACAAACAAATTAAAGGATATTTTCATTTATCTCTGACAGTTTTTCCTTCAGGAAGGTTGAGCTCCCCTGCTCCCCAACACAATAGCATAAAGACACATAGCACTCCTGTACATCGTTGGAAAATTATGATGCCATCATAAGAATTTCAAAATCAAATGTTTGTTTGTTTGTACTGAAGCATGAACCATGAGCAAGGTTAATTTACTCCTGGGCAACATCACCAACTTTTCATAGTAAAATTTTTAAACGAATGCTCACATTTTAAGTTTTTATACTCAGAGAATAACACTACAACATGTTTTTACAAATAATCCTTCCTTCTCTTTTTCATATTCATTTATGTTTTGCAATAAATATTATTGCATGCATATATGCATATATATACTTATATGTATACGCACATATATGTATATACATATATGTGTCTATATGTATATGTGCAATAATATATATATATAAATATAAATATAAATAATACACACACACACATATATATATATATATATATATATGTGTGTGTGTGTGTGTGTGTGTGTGTGTGTGTGTATACACCTAGATATCAATCTCTCCAGTATGTGCAATGTTTACATCTTGAAAAACAAAATGGTAGAGGGACAGACTGGTGGGCACAAAGAATTTTCACCTGAGGAATATCAAATGGTGGAGAAGCACCTAAATAAATGTTCAACCTCCTTAGCAATCAGAGAAATGCAAATCAAAACAACCCTGAGATTTCACCTCACACAAGACATAATGGCTAAGGTCAAACACTCAGGAGAAAGCAGGTGCTGGTGAGGATGTGGAGAAAGAGGAACACTCCTCCACTGCTGGTGGTGTTGCAAGCTGGTACAACCACTCTGAAAATCAGTCTGGCAGTACCTCAGAAAACTAGGTATGATAGTGCCAGAGGACCCCACTATACCATGCCTGGGCATATAGCCATAGGATTTCCCAGCATGTAATAAGGACACATATTCCACTATGCTCATAGCAGCCCTATTTATAATACCCAGACGCTGGAAAGAACCCAGATGTTCCTCAATGGAAGAATGGATACAGAAAATGTGGTATATTTACACTATGGAATACTACTCAGGTATTAAAAACAATGAATTCATGAAATTTTTAGGCAAGTGGGTGGAACTGGAGCATGTCATCCTGAGGTGACTCAATCATAAAAGACCTCATACTGTATGTACTCCCTGATAAGAGGATATTATCCCAGAAGCTTGGCATACACAAGAAACAATTCACATATCAAATGATGCCCAAGAAGAAGGAAGGGGAGTACCCTGGTCCTGGAAAGGCTCAGTACAGCCGTTTTTGGAAATACCAGGACAGGGATTAATTGATTGAGGAACAGGGGAGGGGGGAGAGCTTATGGGACTTTTGGTGACAGGGATCCAGGAAATGGAAAAAATCACTTGAAATTTAAATAAAGAATATATTGAATAAAAAATAAACATTTTCTGATTAAAAAAGAAAAAGAAAACCAAAATACCTACCTTCCGATTTGTGAAGATTGAATAACATTCTTTCACTAACACCGTCTTGATCATATCTGGTTCTGTGATGAGAAGTACAGGGATCATCCCCTCATATATCCTGTATTGGGAAAAAGATGATTATACCATTTTGATCCTGAAATGTGAAGTGAATTTTGGTCTTCTGTAAGAACAATTGTTTACATCACTACAGCCCCTAAGGACATGCTATTAACAACTGACAAGTGATAAAAATTTCAAGTAACTCTTCCTTTGGGACCATTAGAAATGTAGAACAGTTGAGTAGTGTTGAACAAGGCTAAATTCTCTCCTCTCCCTTTTGCCCTTGCCACTTGTGGTGAGCTGAGAGCATAAGCCACCACCTGCTGGGATCGTGAGTACAGAAAATCTTCACCCAGTGGTGAGTGTGTAAGAGAGCTGACAGGCTGTCCTTTTCATATACCCATCAGGTCCAGATCCAGGACTCTAAATTGGCCCAACCTGACAGTGACTCTTCTATGAACTGGTGAAGTACATGATTGTGCCAGTCCCATAGATGAAAAAAAAAACCCCACAGGATCTACATGACACTACATAATGAAAGAATATTTGAGAGGTGTCCCAGTGTGGTTCCAGATTTGATAGAATAGCAGAAGCCAGAGGACTAGGTCCAGAAAAACTCTTCATTACAATGAACATTTTCAAGCAAAGAAGTATGGACAAAATTGTACCTTGTGAGACACACTCTAACATATAAATGCTTCCACAATGATATTTTATTATTTATTACTGTTGGGGGAGGTTGCATGGGTTGAGTGTGGGTATGAGGAGAGTGGGTCCTGAGTGAAATTGGGGTGTTTGATGTTATAAGAAATTCAGAAGGAACCAATAAAAAGTTAAATCCAGCACAGGTTGCCTATGGCATTGGAACACATAGTTCTTTTGGATTATGCCAATGCAACTGGCCTAGTGATTAGTACTGAGATTTCTGAAGATGAATAAATGAGAGGAAGAATTAGAACCTCATCTACCTTGCTTGTGCCATACAGGACATTGATGTCATTTCTTCTCAGACCCTAAACAAATTACCAGCACCTTTCATAGGGAAGTTCTGTTGCTGTTGACTCAGTTATCACACAAAATAATTAATGAAACAAGCCTATAAGGCAATAGCAATATATAAGACAAACTATGCCTATACTTTAAAGTGATTAGTATGTATTGTGAGAAAATATTCATATACATTCCTGTTAAATAGTCATTCTCTTGAAATAATGCAATAAAAAATGGAAGGAAAAGAAATTTCAGCTAAGTGTGATGCCACAGACTTCTAAGACAAGTAGCCAGGAGGTAGACATGAAAAACAGTTATATCTGGGCTATAGAAACTTCTGGTTCTCCCTTGGAAATTTTGAGACCTAGTCTCAAAAAACGAGAGAAAGCCCAGGGTGCCTGAAAACAATGGAAAGAATTACAGGCAATTAAAGGAACCTGAGAATGAGAGAAATGCTCTTCCCCAAAGAAGAACACATCAACTGATTACTCAATTCCATGTAGTTGGTCAATAACACATACATATAATTAATATTATAAAGACTGAGCAAGTTGTGATTATAAATATAAATTCATTTGTACATACAAAGTGCATATTTCAAAGGAAATAAGGGAAAGAGGCTATTATAACCTCCAGCAAAAAATGAAGTAATAACAATAAGAAAAACGCACTGTACAGATAGTATAAATTAAACAAAAATAATAACTATAAATAGTTTCATTTTCAGCAGGACCTGTACTTTGAGCATTACAACAGTATAGGCATAATGTTCTTATATATAGTGTTAGGTTTACCCTCAGTTATTTAAATACAGACTTTTCTGCCCTCATAACTTGTCTAAGTGCAGACATGGAATTGTAATGCTTTTACCAAGAATCTCCTTCTCAAGTTTGTGTAAACTTACCATTAGTCTCTGACTTTTCAATAAATACTAATCACCCAATGGCGGGGCAGAGTAGAGAATAGTGCAGGATGTCTGCCAGCCATAGAATGGAGAAAGTGAAATAGAATGTTTCAGATTAGCTCCCAGGATGGAGGAATTGGAGCCATGAAGAATTGGTTCAAAGGGCCAGATTAAAAATAATATGTATGTATCATGGGATGTGTGTGGGAGGAAGTCAGATCCACATAGGAGAAAAAAGGTAGATCATTTAACTGCTCAGCTAATGAGGTATAGTTTTGAATAAATGCTCTTTGTTCTGTGTTAGTTACTGGAGAGTAGCATAAGATAAAGAAATACAGCTTCCCAATTAATTCACCATTTACTTTTATATTATGGATAATTCATTTACATAGTATGGCTGGCCCAGTTTAAGGGGCATAGGTGAGCTAATCCAGTGTAAGAGCATGAGAGATCTGGTCCTGACACTCCTGCTCTGAAATGGTGTGTGTGGGGTGTGGATATCCCCCTCAACATCTGCAGAAGTCAAGAGATCTGCATGAAAACAGATGAGCTGGCCCTATTTCTCAATGGACAGTGTGCTCAGGAGATCATACCTTTGTAGGCCTAATCTTTTTGTGCACTGTGTGAAAGTTATCCTTATATTATTCAAATGCCAAGTTCTCTGTCCTCTTATCTTATTTCAATCTGGACATGATATTGTAATGCCTATATCAATAATCTCATGACTCAAAATTTTACCTTATCATATTTTCTCTGCCCTTTCAATAAAAGCTGATCACCCAATTGGTGGGCAGAAAGAGGAAGAGGAAGAGAGATTCAGACTGAACCACAAGGAGAATGGGGAAAGTTCATGAGAGTTCAGCAGAAGTATGGAAGGCTCTAAATTAAAGTATTATGCAGAATTTGTCTTGAAGGTATCCAGATTCATTTAAGGGAATAAGATAAATCAATTGACTTCCCAGGAATTGGGGTAAAGCTTTAAAATAAAACTTGGACTTTATGTTTCTTTACTGGGGAACTAGCTTGGTTAAAGAAAAATAGCCATCATATTAATTGACACCTTATATTTATTTATATTAAAATTAGCAATTAGAGCCATTAACAATTACACCTCACCTTAGAAGTACAGTAGAAATGGTCAGGTTGATGAGGTCCAGGTGAGTCAGCCATAAGGTTGAGATTGAGCCAAAGCTGTCCCTGCTACTGATCTGCCATGAGGTGAAATGGGTGATTGGGAGATGCCCCCTCACTTTCCCACTCATTATGTTTGGCAGCTGGGAGAATCGGCCCTGTGGTCATGAGAAATGATAAACTGGCCCGATCCCTCATTTGATGCAGCCTTAGGAAGAATCAGTACTGCATCTTGCCTGGGCAGCAGTAGATCTGGTTCTGGAGATGTGGGTGTGGGTGAGCCATCTCATGTAATGAAAGAAGGAAAGCTGTTCCTATGTCTTATTGATGGTACCATTGTGTGGCAGGGCTATAGCAGTGCTGGCAAACTCACCCTGGTAGTGTTGATAAGGTATAGCCAGTGGGCATACAAGCTCTCATACTACCCAGGCCCAGATCCAGGGCTCTGAGATGTCCCAACTCTTAATCTACATCATCTGCTAATGACTCAGACACATGAATTGGTCAGTCATTTTTCAGTGTTTCAGAATTTCCTTGACTCTTGGCAACAGCAGAATAACTGGGAAGAATCCCAATGAGGATACAATACTGACAGTGTCACACAAGCCAGAGGCCTCAAACCAGACAAATGACTCATTGCAGTGAACATTTGTAAGTAAAGATGTATGGTGGCATACACTGGGAAATACTATAGCTTCCACAAAGAGATGTTTTTTATACTTTGTTTTTTGACATTGTTGTTGTCATCATCATCATTGTTGTCATCAGTAGTAGTGGATTATGTGTGTGTGTGTGTGTGTGTGTGTGTGTGTAAATGTATGCATGAATGTGTGTGTGCTTGTGGTTATTTTGTGGGAGGTTGGGTTGCAAGCCTGAGATGTGGGTATGAGGGTATATGAAGATCGATGAGCAGTATGGGATGGCCTATATGAAACTCACAATGAATCAATAAAACAGATAAAAAAAGAAAAAGAAAAATTAAGCCTGTCTTTGGGACTACTGTAAATGCCTTTACCTAAGTGAGGGCAGGAGACATTCCTCTAAATTTATTATCACGTGTTACTTGTGTCTGAATTAATGCATTTTACACAACAAAAAAGTCCTAATTAATAAATGAATCCAAGAATGCTTATATGACAGTGAGTAAGACTATGTGTCTAGATTATTAAATGATGCAGACAAAACATGACCAGCAATGCTCTAATTAAGACAGTGAATTACAACATACTAATGGATCTGATGGCAGGGTAGTCTTTCAGACACGTTAAAATAGGCAAATGTATCCCAAGATACTCTGGGCTGGCCAAGTCTTCATACAGATTGGTTTCACATCTTAGCAAAATGACATATAGATATTTCAAAACTACTTACCCCCACATATCACCATACTTTTTTCGGAATTCTACATCACATTTCCACATACCCTGGGAAAATAATTGAATAAGCCATTATTTTTACACATTTGGCCCCTAAGTGAGAATCAAAAGACTCAGTCACCAGTACATTAGGTTCAATGTATAAAATTTCTAACTTTCAAGTGATAGAAAGATTTCAGAGTTCTCTGAGACACTTCAGGAATTTAAAGATATTCATGATTTTGTTTCTGAGTATTGTGCATTCCCAAATTGTTTCTTGTCTAATAAAAGTACCATGCCAACTGCTTTTATTTATGGCAGTGTCTTTGGTTATGCTTTGACTGTGAAATCCTGACACACACTAGTCTTTCACACCTTGATGCATGATGGCATCAAGAATCAGGGAGACTGACAGGAATTTTCAAAATCTCTTTGTTTCTTACTGCTTATTGTCCTTTCACTCACCCAATTATGTCTCAAGGACATTAATATCCTCAGTAAATTGAAGACAACATCGATGCATAGAGCATACTAGATTTACAGTTAGCAATGAAGTAGAGGCAAATGGGTTTACCTTCTAGTGCCCCCTTTTAACATCAAAAGATGAGGAGTTCTTCCATGACATAAAGGAAATGAAGTCAAAAGCTTTATCTGAACTGTTACCACTGAACCCTGGGCATTATGGGGAATCATTATAGTCCTTAAGGCATTATTGTAACATTTTTGAGATAAAATCCCATATAGCTCAGCCTGACTCAATCTCTGTGTATATAAAGATGAAGTTGAATTCCTTATCCTCCTAATTGTTGGTATTATAGGTGTGTGGCATCATCCTCTAGTTTATATGATGCTGGGATCTAGCCTAGGGAATTGTTTGTTCTAGGCAAGCAATATAGAGAAGTGTTTTCCATCTTCAGCCACTCTGAATTTTAACTGCATGAAACTATGTGCCTGGCAGATGATAAAGCTCAGGCTGTAGAGTATTTCTCCAGAGTTTAGAGCTATTCTGAACCAAAGCATGCACAGAAACCCTAAAGAAAGGACAAAAAGAACATTATATCCGTGTCTTTAAACACAAGTGTCTTCCTAATTTATAGATAAAATCTTGTTCCTAAGATACAGATAGTGCATTACAAAGGTGAAAGTTGTATTTTGAAAGGGATCTGACTTTTTTCTAGACTTTCAGAATGGCAGATGTTTCTAAAGTATCCTATGTCCTTTGCCAGAATCGTCTTATTCAGCTCTGTGGTGAGCTTGGTTATTTCCCCCTTGTAGCATGTAAGAAGGTAGGCTGCTTAACAAATTTACAACATAAGTCATTATTTTATAGAAGACATCATATTCATAGCTATGTGTCCTCTTTATTTTTCATACATCATTCTTTCCCTAATAATCTCACTATCATGCTTATTGTGAAACCTCATTCCTTCTAATTGACATATATGTACCTTAATTTGAGCCCTGAGATGAGTAGAAATAATATATGAAAAATGTCAGAATTGTGTATCTGTAAAACAGAAAGCATGGTGAAATCACTAAGAGGAAGGATAGGACAAAAAATTCTAAACATCAATCTCTTTTTCTACACAGACTTCATTTGTTTGTACTCTGACATTCTTGGAATGCATTTCGATGGTACTTCCATAAATTTCCTACTTTTTTTCAAAAAGTATGCAATTGATTCCCTAAAGAAGGTTTTGTGAATTTAAAGACATGAAAATATATAGGTGAAAGTTTAAGAAAGTACAAGGGCCAGGAGAGATTCCCATGAATGGATTTGTACTGTAGAATTTCATCCAACATTGTTTACACTTGTAGCACAGATATGCTTCACTTGTATTTCAACATCTCTGTAGATATAGTCAATCTACAAAAAAGAAACAAAACTTGTGGGACAGTAGATAAAAACACAAATATCAAAATAAACAAAAAAAGGTACTGAGATGTGGAAATTAAAATATCTTCACTAACATTCACTCCATGACACCTCAGAGGAGAGGGGAGGAAATTTTCTGTTGCATATGCAATTATAAAACCACCTGAACTGGCTTCTACTTGCATAAAATGAGCCAAAAGTTTCCCATCCCTGCAACGTCCCTTTAGTTTTAGCCTTCCTTTCCTAGTTTTCAGAAACCCATGAAGAGAGAATAATTGAACGTGTTGTGACATGATGTGGCCAATAGGCCCATCTTGTGTCAACAATTTATTGCTCAAAATTTACCCCCAGTAAGAAAAATGTGCCCATCTCTTATTATTTATAACCTAGTTGTTTTATATTTCTCAGCACCTAGAGAAGATTGAATTACTCAACTATTTCTCACTATCTAGTTTTACTTACATCATAATCAGATGAAAATTTCGTCAGGTGTATAGGGGAGAGACAGCATATTTTAATTTAACTGCCATTTTAAATACAGTGATCTTTGAGGGAAAAAGAGGTTATTTTAATGGTGCAGAGTTCTGTGGAAAAATAATATAAGTAGATACTTGAAGAATTTTACCTAATAAGTAAGGCTTTACTGGTAATTACTGCATGTCAAGCTTATATAAATGAAATGACCTGAAGTCTCTGAAAAAGCTCATATTCTGGCCTGCAAAAATCACATGCTAACCAGTGCTATAGCTGTATCATGACATATTCCCTCCAAGAAAGGCTGCTATGGCATGCCTGGAAATAAAAATGCTTTCTTAACACATTTTGCTTTTTTATTTAAATTATTATATTTACTTATATTGAAAATGTTGTCTTCTTCCTATTCCTCCTTCCCAGAGTTCTTGATCCCATGCTACCTTGCCTTTGCTTCTAAGATGGTACTCCCCCACTCATCCACCCCTACCCACCTGACCTTTCCCTGGGGCATCATGTTTCTATAGTATTACGTGCATCCTCTCCCACTGAGGTCAGACAAGGTACTCCTCTGCTACATATGTGCCATTGGCCATGACTCAGCAGATGTATGCTCTTTGGCTGGTCGCTTAGTCTCTGGGCACTCTGAGGAGTTTGGGTTAGTTAATACTGTTGGTCTTTTGTTGGGCTCCCCTCACCTTCAGCACCTTCAATCCTTTCCCTATTTCTTGCATAGAGATCTCCGACCTCAGTCCAATGTTTGGGTATAAGGATCAGCATGTCTCAGTCAGTTGCTGTTAGAGCCTCACAGAAGAAAGCCATGCTAGGATCCTGTCTCCAAGTACAACATAGCATTAGTAGTGGTGTCATGGTTTGGTCCCTGTGAATAGGATAGATCCAAAGAAGGTCCTGTCACTGGTTAATCATTCCTATAATGTGTGCTCATTTTTTCCTTGCATTTCCTTTAGACAGGAACAATTCTGGATCAAATATTTTGAATATGGGTGGATGGCCCCATACCTCAACAGAGGACAATGTCTACGTACTGGAGGTGTTATCTTCAGGTTCTCACTCCCCCATATTGAGCATTTTGTCCACAGTAATCCTCATTGTGTCCTGGAAGCGGACTAGAGGACTTTTCTACCCCCTCATACCCACTGATACATATTTCTATTCACTCTTCAGGCCCTCTGAGCATCTTTAATATCTCCCACATATCTGTTCCAGCCTCTCTTTTGCCTATTCTCTCTCATCTCAAACCCAGTCCTCTACCTCCTTCTGTTGACTGTGATTATTTTGACCCCTTCTAAGTGTGATAGAAGCATTCACATTTGGGCCTTCCTTTTTGTAAAACTTCATAGGGTCTGTAAATTGTGTCATGAGTATTCTGTACATTTTGGCTAATATCCACTTTAGTTTTTGGATTTTCCTGAGGAACAACCAGATTGATTTCCAGATCAATTTTTACCAGTTTTAAATCCCATGAACAAGGGAGGAGTATTACTCTTTGTCGACATCCTCCCCAATGTGTACTGTCACTTGAGTTTTCGATCTCAGCCATTCTGATTGGTGTGAGGTGGAATCTCAGAGTTGTTTTGACTTGCAATTCTCTGATGACTAAGGATATTGAATATTTTTTCAAGTGTTTCTCAGCTATTGGAGATTCCTGTGTTGAGAATTCTCTGTTTAGCTCTTTAACCCATTTTTTAATTGGAGGTAAACATCTTGAGTACATCATATATTTTGAATATTAGCCCTCTATCAGATGTATGTGTAGTGAAGGTCTTTTCCAATATATAGGTTGCCCTTTTGTAATATTTACAGTGTTCTTTTCCTTACAGACTGTTTCAATTGCAGGAGGTTCCATTTATCAATTGTCGATCTTAGAGCCTGAGACATTGTTGTTTTGTTCTCAAATTTCCCCTGTACCAATACATTTAAGGCTATTTCTTGGCTCTTAGTCTATTAGGTTCAGTATATCTGGTTTTATGTTGAGTTCCTCGATCCACTTGGACTTGAACTTTGTATGAGGTGAGAAATATGGATCAATTTGCATTCTTCTATATACAAACCATCAGTTAGGTCGAGCACCATTTTTTGAAGATTCCTTCTTTTCCCTCCTGTATGGTTATGGAATATTTTTGTCAAAGATAAAGAGTCCATAGTTGTGTGTGTTTATTTCTGAGTCTTCAATTCTATTCTTTTGATTGACATGTTTCTCTCTTTAATAATACCATAATATTTCTAATACTACTGTTCTGTAGAACTGCTAGAGGTCAGGGATAGTGAATCCCTGAGAAGTTCTTTTATTGTTGAGAATTTTTTTTTTGGTTATCCTGGATTATGTTTTCTCTATATGAAGTTGAGAATTGCTCTTTCCATGTCTGTGAAGATTTGTGATGGATTATTGATGGGAATTGCATTGACTCTGTAGATTGCTTTTGGTCAGATGGTCACTTTTACTATGTAAATCTTACTGATCCATGAGCATGGGAGGTCTTCCTATCATCTTGTATCTCCTTCAGTTTCTTTCTTCAGGGACCTCAAGTTCTGGTCATACAGATCTTTTACTTGCTAGGTTAGTTACACCAATATATTTAATATTATTCTTGGCTATTTTAAAGGGCATTGTTTCCATATTTTCTTTCTCAGCCCATTTATCATTTCTATAAAGGAAGGCTACTGATTTGTTGAGTTAATTTAATATACAGCCACTTTGCTGAAGTTGAAGGGGTTGTCTGGTAGAATTTTGGGCATCCCCTCTCTTGTTCTCTTGCTCTCTTGCTCCCTCTTGCTCTCTTGTGCCCCCTCTCTCCCCATTCCCTTACCCCATCTGCCTCTTGGCCAACCTCTATTCCTCTCCTCTACTTCTCTTTCTCTGCCTTTCTCTACCTCTTCTACCCTATTAACTCCCCCCATGCCCTAAATAAACTGTATTCTATACTATAAAAAAGAATTTGTGGGGTCAAATATGTATACTATCATGTCATCTGTGAATAGTGATATCCTGGCTTCATCCTTTCCAATATATATCCCTGATCTTTTAGTTTTGTTATTGCTCTAGAAATAAAGTACTATATTGGATAAATATGGATACAGTGGGCAGCCTTGTCTTGCCCATATTATTAGTGGGATTGCTTCATATTTCTCTCTAATCAATTATATGTTGGCTGTTAGTTTGCTGTGTATTGATTTTATTATGTTTAGGTATGTGCCATGAAATCCTGTTCTCCCAAACTTCCAACTTTAAAGGGTAGGATATTTTGTCAATTGCTTTTCAAGATCTACTGAGAAGAGCATGTGTTTTTTTATCCTTCAGTTTGTTATTATAATGGATTAGGTTGATGGACTTTCATATATTGAACCATTCTTGCAAGCCTGAATTGAAGCCTACTTAATCGTGCTGAGTGATTTTTTGATATGTTCTTGCATTTGTTTGAAAAAATTTTATTGAGTATTTTAATCGATTTTCATAAGCAAAATTAGGCTGAAATTCTCTTTCTTTGTTGCTACATTGTGCCCTATAGCTATCAGAATGACTGCTACCTCATAGAATGAATTAGGTAGTATTCCTTCTGTTTCTATTTTGTGGAATATTTTGAGGAGTATTGGTAATGGCCCCTTTTTATAGGTCTGGTAGAATTCTGCCCTGTGGTTTTTTTAAATTTGGCATAGTTTTAATGACAGCTTCTATTTCATTAGTTTCCCATAACTAAATAGATATGGGACTATTTAGATAGTTTACCTGATCTTGATTTGACTTTGGAATGTGGTATCTGTTCAGAAAATCATCCATCTCATCTAGAGTTTCCATTTTTGTTGAGTATAGGCTTTTGTAGAAAGATATGTTTTTTTAATTCCTAAGGTTTATTGCTATATTTTCCTATTGATTTTGTTAATTTGGATACTGTTCCTGCCCCCTTTAGTTAGCTTAGCTATCTTGTTGATTTTCTCCAAGAGCCAGCTCTTTGTTTTATTGATTCTTTGTTATTGCTTTCTTTCTATCAGATAGATTTCAGCCCTCAGTTTGCTTATTTCCTACCTTTTACTCATCATGTGTTAATTTTCTTCTTTTTTAAAAGGTCTTCAGGTTTGCCGTTAAATTGCTACTTATAGGATCTCTCTAATTTTTAATGAAGGTATTTAGTACTATGAATTTCCTCTTAGCACTGCTTTTTCTGAGTCCCATCAATTTGGGTATTCTGTGATTTCATTGTCAATAAATTATAGAAATTCTTTCATTGCTTTCTTTCCTTATTCCATGACCAAGTTTTCTCTGAGTATAGAATTTATTTTCCATTAATATGTGGGCTTTCTTCTACATTTCTGGTAAATGAAGTCAAGCTTTAGGCCATAGTCATGTGATTGAGTGTATGGTATAATTTCAATGTTCTTGTACCTGTTGAGGCTTGTTTTGTGTCTGATTATATGGTCAACTTTGGAGATTGCTCTGTGAAGTGCTAAGAATGTAAATTCTTTTGTTTGGGGGGGGTGAAATATTCTATAGCTATCTGTTAAATCCATTTGCCACATAACTTCTGTTAGCTTCACTGTGTGTTTATTTTGTTTAAATTATGTGTCCATTGGTAGGAGTGAGGTATTGAACACCACCATTATTATTGTGTGTGGTCAATACTTGTTTTGAGTTTTAATAAAGTTTCTTTTATGAATATGGATACCCTTGCATTGGGGAATAGATTTTTCAGGATTGAGACTTCATCTTTGTGGAGCTTTCTTTTGATGAGTATGAAGTTCTTTTTCCATCTCTTTCAGTTGGAAGTCTATTGCATTGGATATTCAAATGGTGTCTCTAGCTTGTTTCTTGGTACCACTTTCTTGGAAAATTTTCCAACATTTTACTCTGAGAAGTGTCTGTTTTGTCAGGGAGATATTTCTTGCATGTAACAAAATTTTGTATCCAATTACATATCCAATCTGTTAGCCTGTGTCTTTTTATTGTGGAATTGATTCTATTGATATTGAGATATATTAAAGACCAATGATACTTAGTTCCATTTATTTTTATTTTTAGAGGTGATATTGTGTGTGTGTGTGTGTGTGTTTGTGTGTGTGTGATTTTCTTCTTTTGTGTTTGTTGTGAGATTATTATTTTGTTATGTTTTCTTGCATGTATTTTATGGATTGACGTTTTCCCTTCTACTATCCTCTATAGGACTTGAATAGTAGAAAGATACTGTTTAAATTTGCTTTTGTCATGTAATACTTTTGTTTCTCCAATGACATTGACAGAGAATTTTGTTGGGTATAGTATCCTGGGATGGCCACTGTGTTCTCTTAGGCTCTGTGTGACACATGTCCTGGGTCTTCTGTTTTTTATCACCTCTGTCGAGAAGCTTGGTGTAATTATGACAGGTCTACCTTTATAAGATTCTTTGTCTTTTCCACATATAGATTTTAATATTGTTCTTTGTTCTGTGGATTTAATTTTTTGATTATTATCTGAGGGGAAGATTTCGTTTTCTCTTTCAATGTATTTGATATTTTGTGGTCTTTCTGTATGTTTATGGCCATCTCTTTCTTTAGGATATGGAAGTTTTCTTCTATGATTTAATTGAAGATGTTTTCTGGGCTTTTGAACTTGGAATCTTTATCCTATTCTATTCTGTTTATTCAGAGGTTTAATCTTTTCATTGTGATCTTAATTTCCTGGATGATTTGGATAAAGAGTATTTTATACTATTCATTTTCTTTGAACAGTGTGTCAATATCTTTTATGGTATATTCTGTGCCTGAGATTCTTTCTTCCATCTCTTGTATTCTGCAGGTTATGTTTGCAATGTAGTTCCTGATTTCTTTTCTATTTTTAATATTTCCAGAGTTGTCTCAATTTTTGATTTCTTTATTGTTTTTATTTCCATTTTTAGGTCTTGGAGTGTTTTGATCAATTCCTTCAACTGGTTGATGGTGTTTTCCTGTATTTCTTTAAGAGATTTATTAATTTCTTCTTTAAGTACTTCTACCTGTTTGCTTGTGATTTTCTATATTTCTGTGAGGAAGTTATTTACATGTTCCTTAAAGGGCTTTATCATTTTAATGAGATGGAATTTTAGGTATGAATCTTTCTTTTAGGTTGTGTTATGGTATTCTGGGCTGGCTGTGGTTGGTGAACTGCGTTCTGATGATGTCAAATTACATTTGCTTCTGTTGCTAATATTCTTGAGCTTGCTTTTTGTTATTTCAATGTCTGGTGTTAACTGCCTTGGGTGACTCTGACTTGAGTCAGTCTCCTTGAAAATGGGTAAACTTCTATAACATAGGTTAGAGCAGGTCTCCTTGAAGGAAGGCAGTTTTGTCATCATTCCAGGAGACAGATACACTTTGAGCCTTTACTGACTCTAGACAGGCAGCTCTCATTGACATTATATCATTTTCTGCAGATACTTTAATTCAAATTTGTCAACCTTATGTTCTTATCATTTTGTCCTTTGTATGAGATACACAATCCCAACAGCAAATACTGTGTTCCTTAATGAGAGACCCTCTGAGTGGCTCATGTTATACTTGAAGAAGACATTTATCCTATTTTGTTTGTTTCAGTAATAACTTCTCAAAGCATAGATTCCTTTGCATTCTCTTATCCTCTTAACATTTACTCTGACCGTGTGCATGCAATGCATGTTACTCATGTAATTCCTGTTAACTTATAAAATTTACTGAGGATGAATAGATGTTTCACTTGTTTCAGCATGTCCAGCAACAGCTTCAGAACCAGGAGATTCTCTTTAGTTTCCCTAAAATCTTCAAGCACTAGTCTTTCTGCTTTCTTGGAAGGAAATCACTTTCTTGGATGGAAGTCAAGCTGTATATCCAGCTTCCTATTACTCCATTAAGATATTTGCTAAGTCTTCTGAGTTTAAACAAGCTACAGACTCATTCAAGTCTCCATCATTCCTCTGCTATGCCTCAGCTTCAATTTCAGTTCTCTAATGTTGCGTATAGTTTTATGCTACCAGCTTATTTCTGGGATGCCTAAGCTTCCAGCCCCCAACTGACTTCCCTTTTGTTTTATAGATCTGGGAGGTGCGCACACACACACACAGACACACACACACAGACACACACACACACACACACACACACACAGAGAGAGAGAGAGAGAGAGAGAGAGAGAGAGAGAGAGAGAGGTTGTTCCTTTACTATTCACTCACTTGGCCCAAATGCTGGGTGCTGATATATCTCACATAAAAAAGTGTGCACTTTTCGATTCATTGTCTCCATTTCTTCACCTACCCTAAACTTCAGTGGCTAGATCCAACTAGCCTCTGTGAATCATCTCTTACTACCCACCTGTGGTAGTGGCCACAGATACCTCCTCCCTGTGTTCTTCCTCCAAAGCATGGCAGAAAGCCCCCTCTCCTTCCTTGCATCTGCCTTTTCCTCTTGGTACCAAAAAGTCCTGCCTGAACCTTCTTCCCAGCAATTGGCCCCTGGCTTGCCTTACCTTACCAAAAATAATCAACCAATCGAGGTGAACAGGACCATCAGAATTGCCCCCCCTTCAATCTAGAGATCAGGTATGGAAAATTGTCCTCATCATGTAACCTCTTTGCCTATTGCTTGTTATGGTGTTAGTCCCCAAGGCTTACTATCTTATAGTAGATAGATATTACAGACATATCATTTCTTGACAACCACAAATGTGATAAATATCTGGGTTACTCCTCATGCTTATCCAACTGATTAGAAATGCTGGTAGGCATTTGTTGACTTATTGAATAGAATCTTTTACTATAGCTGTCCCTTGCAAATGTTAAAAACAATTACTATTCCTGCATACACTTTTAGTGCCTTTAAAAAAATTGAGCCACCTTTAGTATTATACAAAGAATTGACCTCTTTTACATTCCTCAAATTCCAGAAATTGTAAATGGGTGTTTTAAAGTTTTTCTTGAAAAAAAAAAAGAAAGTGGACATATACCTTCCTACTCCTTCAAATCTCGATTGTGCTTCATCTAAATTATTTTTTTGAGATTCCATCAACACAGATTAACTACTACAAAGAACAAAGACACGTTCCAGATGTATAGGTGTTTGTAAGATCCTGCAAGAAGGAAATGGTGTGGCCCTGATTCTGTGCTAATATAGGGAAGTAATTATGTTTGTGTTTTCCCAAAAGTAGCTTATGGAGCACATTGGGTCTCAAAGCACCTTTTCAGACATTCATATGCTATGAAATCAGCCGCTAGGACACAGCTGGAGAGGCCCAGGTAGACTGATTCCATCCGGGGCTACCGGCATGGGGGGATCTGCTAGGCTCTTGCCACCAGGCAGCCCAGCTCCGCCCGCCGAGGCTCTGCAGGACTTCCCTGTGCCTTCGGGCCTTGCACTGAGGCAGTGGGTGGCAGCCAGCTCGTGATCCCTTAGAGCAGCAGTCACGCATAACCACCAGTAGAGAAACAACAGGTGAGCCCAGCCTCATGGGAGATTCAAACACCAGGCAGTGACAACAAGGCCAACTAACACCAGAAATAACCAGATGGCAAAAGGAAAACGAAGGAACGTTACTAACAGAAATCAACTCAACATGACAGCATCTGAACCCAGTTTGCCAACAACAGGAAGCCCTGGATACCCCATAACACCAGAAAAACAAGACTTGGATATAAAATCACTGGTCAGGATGCTGGTAGCTGAACACATAGAAAAATTTCATAAAGAAATAGAGGAGAAAATGGATCAAAAGTTAGAAGCATTTACAAGGCAAATACAAAAATCATTGCAAGAAATTCAGGAAAAGATGGATCAAAAAGAAGAAGACAATAAGGAAGAAAGACAAAAATCACTTAAAGAAATACAGAAGAATGTGGGCCAACAAGTAGAAGCTATGAAAGAGGAAACACAAAAATCTCTTAAAGAAATACACGAAAACACAATCAAGCAAGCAAAAGATCTGAGCATATCCATCCAGATACTAAAAACAGAAGTAGAAACAACTAAGAAATCACAGAGGGAGACAACATTGGAGATAGAAAACCTTGGGAAGAAATTAGGGGCCATAGGTGCAAATATAAACAATAGAATACAAGAGATAGAAGACAGAATATCAGAAGCCGAAGATACCATAGGAACCATTGATTCAACAGTCAAGGAAAATACTAAATGCAAAAAGTTTGTAACCCAAAACATCCAGGAAATCCAGGACACAATGAGAAGACCAAACTTAAGGATTATAGGTATAGACTAGAGTGAAGATTTACAAGTTAAATGGTCAGCAAATATCTTCTACAAAATTATGGAAGAAAACTTCCCTAACCTAAAGAGAGAGATGCCCATGACTATACAAGAAGCCTATAGAACCCAAAACAGACTGGATCAGAACAGAAATACATCCCGTCACATAATAATCAAAACTCCAAATGTACTAAACAAAGAAAGAATATTAAAGGCATTAAGAGAAGAAGGTCAAGTAACATATAAAGGAAGACCTATCAAAATAACACCAGACTTCTCACCTGAGACCATGAAAGCTAGAAGATCCTGGGCAGATATCATGCAAACTCTAAGAGAACACAAACTTCAGCCAAAACTACTTTACCCAGCAAAACTCTCAATCGCCATAGATGGAGACATCAAGGTATTCCATGACAAAACCAAATTTGCATGATATCTTTCTACAAATCCAGCCCTACAAAGGATAATAGGGGGAAAACACCAAGACAAGGATGGAAACTACACCCGGGAAGAAGCAAGATAGAAACCTCCTCTCATCAAACCCAAAAGAAGATAACCTCTCAAATATAAAACATAAATAAATTAATAAATATAATTTCAAAAATGTCTGGAGGTAATAATTACTATTCCTTAATATCTCTTAACATCAATGGACTCAATTCTCCAATAAAAAGACATAGATTAACAGACTGGATATGGAAACAGGACCCTACATTTTGCTGCAAACAGGAAACACATCTCAGTGTTAAAGACAAACACTGCCTTAGAGTAAAAGGCTGGAAGACAATTTTACAAGCAAATGGTCTCAGGAAACAAGCTGGAGTAGCAATTCTAATATCAGATAAAATTGACTTCCAACCTAAAGTCATCAAGAAAGACTCAGAAAGTCACTTCTTGCTGGCCAAAGGGAAAATCCACCAAGAAGAGCTCTCAATACTGAACATCTATGCTCCACATGCAAGGGCACCCTCATTTGTAAAAGAAACCTTACTAAAGTTTAAAGCACACATTACACCTAACACAATAATTGTGGGTGACTTCAACACTCCACTCTCCTCAATGGACTGATCAGGAAAGCAGAAACTAAACAGGAACACAGTGAAACTAATCGAAACTCTGGACCAATTGGATTATATATATATATATATATATATATATATATATATATATATAAAACATTTCATCCTAAAGCTAAAGAATATACCTTTTCCTCAGCACCATGGTACCTTCTCCAAAATTGATCATATAATTGGTCACAAGACAGATGTCAACAAATACAAGAAGATCGAGCTAATCTCATGCCTCCTATCAGATCACCATGGAGTAAGAGTGGTCTTCAATAGCAACAAAAACAACAGAAAGCCTACATACACATGGAAACTGAACAATACTCTACTCAATGACACATTGGTCAAGGAAGAAATAAAAAAAGAAATCAAATACTTTTTAGAATTCAATAAAAATGAAGGTACAACCTACCCAAATCTATGGGACACAATGAAAGCAATGCTAAGACGAAAACTCAGAGCTCTAAGTGCATCCAAAAAGAAACTGGAGAGAGCATACACTAGCAGCTTAATGGCACACCTTAAAGCCCTGGAAGAAAAATAAGTTAATTCACACAGGAGGAGTAGAAGACAAGAAATCATCAAACTCAGGGCTCAAATCAGTCAAGTAGAAACAAAGAAACCATACAAAGAATCAACAAGACCAGGAGCTGGTTCTTTGAGAAAATCAACAAGATAGATAAACCCTTAGACAGACTGACCAAAGGACATAGAGACAGTATACAAATTAACAAAATTAGAGATGAAAAGGGAGACATAACCACAGAAACTGAGGAAATTCAAAAGATCATCAGACCCTACTACAAAGGTCTATACTCAACACAACTGGAGAATCTGGAGGAAATGGACAATTTCCTAGACAGATACCAAATACCAAAATTAAATCAGCATCAAGTAGATTAGCTAAATACTCCCATAATCCCTAAAGAAATAGAAGGGGTTATAGAAAACCTCCCAACCAAGAAAAGTACGGGACCAGATGGTTTTAGTCCAGAATTCTACCAGACCTTCAAAGAAGACTTAACACCAATACTTTACAAATTATTCCACAAAACAGAGACAGAAGGAATACTGCCCAACTCATTCTATGAAGCCACAATTACACTAATTCCTAAACCACAAAAAGATCCAACAAAGAAAGAGAACTACAGGCCAATTTCTCTTATGAATATCGATGCAAAAATACTAAATAAAATTCTTGCCAACTGAATCCAAGAGCACATCAAAACGGTCATTCACCATGATCAAGTAGGCTTCATCCCAGGGATGCAGGGATGGTTCAATAGATGGAAATCCATCAATGTAATCCACTACATAAACAAACTAAGAGAAAAAAACCACATGGTCATCTCATTAGATGCTGAAAAAGCATTCAACAAAATTCAGCATCCTTTCATGCTAAAAGTCTTGGAAAGAGCAGGAATTCAAGGCCCATACCTAAACATAGTAAAAGCAATCTACAGCAAACCAGTAGCCAACATCAAAATAAATGGAGAGAAATTTGAATCAATTCCACTAAAATCAGGGACTAGACAAGGCTGCCCTCTCTCTCCATATCTTTTCAATATAGTACTTAAGTTCTAGCGAGAGCAATTAGACAACATAAGGAAGTCAAAGGGATACAAATTGGAAAGGAAGAATTCAAACTATCATTATTTGCAGATGATATGATAGTTTACTTAAGCAACCCAAAAAACTCCACCAGAGAACTTCTATAGCTGATAAACAACTTCAGCAAAGTGGCTGGTTATAAAATTAACTCAAGCAAATCAGTAGCCTTCTTGTACTCAAAGGACAAGCAGGCTGAGAAAGAAGGGAAATAACACCCTTCACAATAGCCACAAACAACATAAAGTACCTTGGCATAACTCTAACCAAACAAGAGAGAGATCTGTATGACAGGAACTTCAAGTCCTTGAAGAAAGAAATCAAAGAAGACCTCAGAAGATGGAAAAATATTTCTTGCTTCTGGATTGGCAGGATCATTATAGTAAAAATGCCCATCTTGCCAATAGCAATATACAGATTCAATGCGATCCCCATCAAAATCCCAACTCAATTCTTCATAGATCTAGAAAGAGCAATTCTCACATTGATCTGCAGCAACAAAAAGCTCAGGATAGCTAAAACTATTCTCAACAATAAAAGGACTTCTGGGGGAAATCAATATCCCTGAACTTAAGCAGTACTACAGAGCAATTGTGTTAAAAACTGCATGGTATTGCTACAGCGACAGGCAAGTAGATCAATGGAATAGGATTGAAGACCCAGAAATTAACCCACAGACTTATGGTCACTTGATCTTTGATAAAGGAGCCACAACAATCCAGTGGAATAAAGATAGTCTTTTCAACAAATGGTGCTGGTTCAACTGGAGGTCAACATGCAGAAGAATGCGAATTGACCCACTCTTATCTCTTTGCACTAAGATCAACTCCAAGTGGATCAAGGACCTCCGCATGATACCAGACACACTGAAACTATTAGGAAAGAAACTTGGGAAGACCCTGGAGGACATAGGCACAAGGGGAAAGTTCCTGAACAGAACACCAATAGCTTATGCACTAAGATCAAGAATTGACAAATGGGACCTCATAAAATTACAAAGTTTCTGCAAGGCAAAGGACACTGTCAGAAGGACAAAACGACAACCAACAAAGTGAGAAAAGATCTTCACCAAACCCACATCCGACAGAGGGCTAATATTCAATATATACAAAGAACTCACGAAGTTAGACTGCAAAGAACCAAATAACCCTATCAAAAAAATGGGGTACAGAGCTAAACAAAGAATTTTCACCAGAAGAAATTCGGATGGCCGAGAAACACCTTAAGAGATGTTCAACATCATTAGTCATCAGGGAAATGCAAATCAAAACAGCCCTGAGATTCCACCTCACACCAGTCAGAATGGCTAAGATTAAAAACTCAAGAGACAACAAGTGCTGGCAAGGATGTGGAAAAAGAGGGACACTCCTCCACTGTTGGTGGGATTGCAAAATGTTAAAACCCCTCTTGAAATCAGTTTGGCGGTTCCTCAGAAAATTGGGCATGTCACTTCCAGAGGACCCTGGCATACCACTCCTGGGCATATACCCAGAGGATTCCTCTGCATACAATAAAGACACATGGTCCACTATGTTTATAGCAGCCTTGTTTATCATAGCCAGAAATTGGAAGGAGCCCAAATATCCCTCAAAGGAGGAATGGATACAGAAAATGTGGTATATTTATACAATGGAATACTACTCAGCAATTAAAAATAATGAATTCATGCAATTTGTAGGTAAATGGATAGACCTGGAAAATATCATTCTCAGTGAGTTAACCCAATCACAAAAGAATACACATGAAATGCAATCACTGATAAGTGGATATTAATGAGCCCAGAAGCCCTAAATACTCAAGGCACAAATAGCAAGTCAAATGATTCCCAAGAAGAAGAAAGTATAGGACCCTGGGCCTGTAAAGATTGGATCCAATTTTGTAGAGAAACCGTGGGGGGGGAATGATTGGGGAATAGTTGGGGGGATAGGAATTTTGGGACATATGGTGGGGGTGAACTGGGAAAGGGGAAAGCCTTTGGATTGTAAACATAGAATATAGAAAATAAAAATTTAAAAAAAGAAAAGAAATAAAATATAAAAAAACAAAAAACAAAAAACACACACTCACACACACACACACAAAGAAATCAGCTGCTATAGTATGGGTGCCAGGAGCTGGGATGCAGATGATGATGAGTTTGAAGTCTGGTAGTTCATATTCCCAACTTGATGATAGGTTAAATTTCTCACTTCAGAATAAATTTGAGTGGTATATGAGACAGGACAGCCTGTTACTTCCACTCCGTTAATTTTTAGCATTTCTGACATTACTTTCTTCCATTTACATGGAAGGTGATGGAGACTACTGGGCCTATGAATCTGATATCCACTTTGACCCATGAAAACACTTGCAAAAACCTACTTACTTATCACATGATGTTTCACCTGCTGTGTCTGGAAGTGCTCTATCTGTGATGGTTTATATATGCTTTTCCCAGGGAGTGGCACTATTAGGAGGTGTGGCATTGTTGGAGTAGGTGTGTCACTGTTGGTGTGGGCTTAAGACCTTCACCCTAGTTGTGTGGAAGTCAGTCTTCCACTAGCAGCCTTCGGATGAAGATGTACAACTCTCAGCTCCTCCTGCACCATGCCTGCCTGGATGCCGCCATGTTTCTGCCTTGGTGTCAATGGACTGAACCCCTGAGCCTGTAAGCTAATTTCAATTAAATGTTGTCTTTTATAAAACTTGCATTGGTCATGGTGTCTGTTCACAGCAGTAAAACCCTAACTAAGACAGCAGTAAAACCCTAACTAAGACAGAAGTTGGTACTAGGGACTGGGGTATTGTTGTGATAGGCACGACCATGCTTTTGTTCAGAAAAAATGTGGATTTTGGGACTTTGGATTTGGTAAGCCATGGAATTCTTTAAGTGGGGCTTAATGGGCCAGATTAGTAGGAATATGGAAGACAGTGGTGCTGAGGGACATTTGAACTGTGTAGGCCTGACAGCCCAAGAGATTTCAGTGGAGAAGAACTTTAATATGTGGCTGAGAGACTGTTTTTGTGATGTTTTGGTGAAGAACACAGCTGCTTTTTGCCATTGTCTGAAGAGACTGCCCAGGACTAAGGTAAAGAGATTTATATTAATTGCATCTGCAAAGGAAGTTTCAAAGAAGCCCAACAAAGACTTTGTTCTCTGGTTAAGTCTGATAAAGAGAATTTTGAACAAACATAGCAAGGTGAGAAAGGAAAAGTACAAAATATATAATTTGAGTATTAAAGGGACTCCAGGAAGCAAAATGGAGCTGAACTCAAGGATACTAAACTGAATTAAAGGAGTGGTGACCTTGGGGGCAAGATTCACCGAGTTAACTTTAGTTCCGGGCATGGTAGTACAAGCCTTTAATCCCAGGCGGCAAAGATAAGCAGATCTCTGAGTTCAAGGCCAGCCAGGAACAGAGCAAATTCTAGGTGAAGAAAAGCTTTAAACTAGGCGTGGTAGACCACACCTTTAATCCAAGTGCTTAGGGGACAGGCATGCAGATATCTTGAGTTCCAAGTCAGTCTAAGGTGCAAGATTCAGGACAGCCAATTTAGGAGTGAAGGAGCTGGGAAAAAGGAAGCTAATGATAATGTAATAGAACAAGGGGGGGCCAATGTTCCAGCTCCTGCAAGCAGCAGAACTCTGCAGCTTCAGCCATGTGTCTCTGGCTTTAGATGCCAGAGCCACAGGATGCCTTCCAAGGAAAGCTGCTAACAGGGAGTGGAACAAGCCCAGGAGAAGGAACCTTGTTGAAGTCAACAAAGATGAAAAAGGAGTTGGATATCTGAAGACAGCTTTGCCATCAGACATGGAGATGCAGAGATTGGACTTTTCCCAGCTGGTTTCCTGTCTTGCTTGGGGGATTACACTTAAGTGATTAGATGAATCTCAAGAGACCTTGAACTTTGGACTTTTAACACTGTTGAGACTGCTATAGACTACAGGGACTTTTGAAGTTGGACTAAATGTATTTTGCATTATGCTATGTTTAAGTATGGCCCCCATAGACTAATGTTTGAACAAGCCTATGGGGGCCAGGGAGTGGAATGTGATGGTTTGTATATGCTTTTCCCAGGGAGTGGCACTATTAGGAGGTATGGCCTTGTTGGAGTAGGTGTGTCATTGTGGGTGTGGGCTTAAGACCTTTACCCTAGTTGTTTGGAAGTCAGTCTTCCACTAGCAGCCTTCAGATGAAGATGTACAACTCTCAGCTCCTCCTGCACCATACCTGCCTGGATGCTGCCATGTTTCTGCCTTGGTGACAATGGACTGAACCCCTGAGCCTGTAAGCCAACCTCAATTAAATGTTGCCTTTTATAAAACTTGCATTGGTCATGGTGTCTGTTCATAGCAGTAAAACCCTAACTAAGACAGCAGTAAAACCCTAACTAAGACACTATCTGTATTTGGATATCATGAATTATTTGCATTTTCATTGCTATATCAGTATGGATATTCTCATTTGAGTGACTGGTAAGTTCTATCATTTTAGGGTTCATGTAGGATTAAGGATACAGCTTAACAAACATCCCCAACTTATTCATCACCTGAGTTTCCTAGTTTCGGATCAATTCAATTATCTATTGATTAGACAAT
The DNA here is from genome assembly GCA_964023405.1 of Apodemus agrarius. Lineage (NCBI taxonomy): Eukaryota > Metazoa > Chordata > Mammalia > Rodentia > Muridae > Apodemus > Apodemus agrarius. The sequence goes on from OZ030028.1 coordinate 30,598,834, forward strand.
GCCCAGAATGTGGTGAGAATTCTGTGCTTTATTTCAGAATGAAATTCATTTTAAGCAGCATGCTCCATAGTTCAAAAGTATTCCTTGCCTCTTGATAGATGAGGTAGACACCTCCTCTGGATAAAGATAACTTTCTATAACTTGCTCATTGGACATTTCCTGTTATACTATATTCAGTGGAAGGTGTGAAAAGAACATTAGGATGTAAGATGTATAACTGGATAATGGGATGACCTATTGAAAAAAATGACAAACCATGCCATAGATATAATTTTATATTTTACCTCACCTATTATTCCTCCATATATTGAAGTGAGTGAGAATCTGTCTATTCAAGAGAGTGAGGAACACTTCAAAATTACTGTGTTCAATTGTATTTTTTCTGTGAAAATTTCTCTGCAAATTCAAGCCTTATTTTACTTCAACAGCCTTCTTTTGCTATCATTCCTTGTGCACCTTAATGATACATTAAGTATGGTGATTTTGACTAACATTCTCTGTGAACTACATCAGGCTTTTACTAAAAGTATTTCTAGATCACATATAACCTCTAACTTTTGCAGTATTTATAACAACCAAACAAGTGGCTGCTTTCCTGGTTGCCCTTGTCCCACAAGTATAAAAGGCCCATTTTGTTACTCAGATTTCTTATAATAGCTCCGTAGCTTGGTTATCGCAAGAAGTAATATTTATAAAGCCCAGAGGTTAAATATTTTAAATATTGAGGGGTTTTACCTAGGAGATACTACAATGACAGTTATAATTACTGTTATGCTAGATTTAGATACATGTACATTTCTCCTTTACGTAATGAGGGGCAAGTGAGAATGGAAATTGGATAGAATTTTATATTATTTTCAGGGAATATGGCATCATGATATTGTTAGTTTAGACTTCCTACCCATCTATCAAAAAGTTAACGGCCTGGGCCAAGTTTATTGCACATTCAATTTCACTTTAGAGGATTCTAAAGTTTTATTACACAATCTTGAAACATGTACCATCTTTATCATCTCTAAATATTTGTTTAGTATTATCCTCAAATTACTTTTGTTGGAATGCTTTTCTTATTCTTAGTAGGACTTTTCTGGTTTAAGGGCCATCAGGGGCTTTTACATATTTAGGTGCAAATAAATCATCTGGCTGTAAAGCCTAAAAAGGGTGGTACTGTGTGATATATACTGATATAAAGTTCTTCCAGACAACATTGTCAAAGTCCAAACAGAAGAGTTTGTACAGTAAATACAAACAGTTCTGGCTATTTCCACGAACAGATTTCACAAGGCCCTATCTCGATCTGGAGCAATGGCCTCTAAGAAGTAAAGGATGAAGTTTCTGGGATCCAAAACTTTTACTTGGACCATGGTTATCCCAACAAATGTATTTCAAAGAATACATTAAGAAGAGGTGATCAAAAAATGATGGAGGAAGAGATTGCTTTTTAAAATGAGGGCAAAATGTGTGGAATTCTTTGGACCTTAAACTCTTGTTTTGGAAGAATCATGATCTAATGAGTAAACCTTTAACATGTTGGTCTGCCAATTATGATGATATACCAGAACGCCATCTTTAGAAAGCATACACAAATGTCTATGTAAATAAACTGTTCAAAATTATCTATATGTGTATACATGTACATGTATTGTATATATGCATGCATTTATACATATATTTCATATACTACAACTGTTTTTCATATATGTCAAATAATGCTCTCATTAATAATTTTGTATAAATCTGCTTCTGTTTAGAGAAACAAAACTTATGAAATGTTTAATCGTCTATGGTTCATAGGAATTATCTAATCTCCCATATTCCCATTCTTTAGAGTCATATACAGTGTGCTCTTTTGTAGTGAAAAGGAGTAAATACAAATCATATATGTGGCAAGCCTTGGCTGTAATCTTGGAAATAATAACACAGTTAAACAGTTTACTTGAGGATTCAAGTATGTGCATATTACCCTAAAATAACAATATGGGTCTTGATAGCCATGTGCCAGATCTACTCAACAAGGAGAATAAATAATGTAACTGAAATCTAATTCAAATTGGTGGAGGGACACTCAGTGGACATATGATTCCTTAAATACTGATTAGGAATAATTGTACTTTTCTGGAATTTGTACTGAAAAAGAAACCTAAATCTTTTATTATGCCACATTTTATATATCAGCATTTTAGTATCAGGCCTTGGTGGATCAACATCCAGCATTCTCACTTGACCTGAAAAAGACCTGTTATCACAAACTCATGTCAATCAATCCAGTGATAACCTCACAATTCTGTTGGTGTAGCACAAACAATCTTAAAAGCTGAAAATGTTAGCATTTCATTGCAGTGGCTACTTGTTCTGGTGAATGGACACAGGGTTTCTTGACACCCATGAAAATGACAGTCATTGAAACAAAGTAGGAAACTCAACTTTACTCACATTCCTGTAGGAAAGTATTGTCCCAACAAAAGGCAGTGGCTTTGGGCCAGGAACCCCTAGCTTCTTAAAAAGTCCATGAGTAGAAGTTCCATAACTAAAACATGAAGGAGAAAACCAGGTCATGGACATACTCACACATGCACATAATTGAATACACACATTCATATGCGCATGTACAGGTATTTATATATGTACATATATATTCACCCAGGTACTATTTTTGTATATAATTAACTCAATATATATGAGTTTATACATGTGTATATGTTATATGAATATATATTCTTGGATCCAAATATTCACAGTTACTAGAATCTATTCAGTGAGGAAACAGGTGAGCAGAATTTATAATAATCTCCTTGAGTAATAATAACCTTCACATTCCCACTTTGTATAAACTTTTTAGGTAAATATTTGATGTTCCTAATCCTAGAGTTAATATGTAATTCAACTTTATAAACTTGAGTTTGAATGTTACTGAGGGTATCACAGACATAGGAAGTAAGCACAGATAACCAGAATGGGTAACCTGAATGCAAGATCCACATGATCCCTTGTGAATGTTATATAAGCAGGGAGCATGGAACTTGCTCAGCATAAGAGGAGAACTAACTGTTGAGCTTCCTTGTAAGACTTTTTGAACTGTCCTTTCTCACAGTCTGCAAACTGTTCAGAGTTTCCAACATGCAGCTTTTGGGATGGAGAAAAGGCTCAGTAGTTAAAAACATTTGCTGCTCTTGCAGAGATGCTATGTTCAGTTCCCCACACACACATATGCCAACTCACAACATGCTATAATCCCAGTTCCTGGGAATCCAGTACCTTATACTGACATTCATATTTATCATATGTGTAGGCAAAACAGTAATGTGCACGAAAACTCTCATTTAAAGATACAGCCTTTGGAAGTCACCATTTGTTCAGGTGTGGTGGTTTGATGTTGCACATGCCTTTGAGCCATTCATGCCCACCAAAGTAATATATAAAATAAATTACTGTCATAATGCCATAAACTTTTGTCTCTCCAAGGTATCATTGGTGACATGGTCATAAGATGTTTTCTTCCTTTTCCCCAAGAACAGTTAAACAGCACCATGAGTTACCCAAATGATATTACTACTACATAAAACATCATATAACTGTCTTATTTCTTCCAAGGTTTTCTATATTGAGTTCTTCAGCTAAAGGCACTTAATTAACTGACTATGTAACCCAACAATCTATTGAAAATCCTTTCTGGACAAAGAGGCTACAGCAGAATAATCTTCAACATCTCAGATATAATCATTGTGAGTTCTATATCCTATAAACCTTTCTATCCTAATGTGACAAATTACAGACTAATCACACAAAACCATCAAGATAAATAGCTGAATAGCCATTTCAAGAGTGATTTTAGTCTCACAACTCTGCTTCCTAAACAAGAGTTGGGAGAGTATGGTTGAAAAGCTCAGTGACATAAATGATTTAGTTTACAGAAGAATTTTTTAATCATCTCTGGCAGTGTGAATTTTTGTCGGGTAATAACTTTTGTTTTCCAACAGGGAATAAGGGCCTTAGAATCATCCCAACTATTAGAATACAAAGAAGAGGAATCCAAGCCTTTACTCACAGGTAGAGCAGCACGAGGATAGTAGCCAACAGTGCCCATGTTTCCATGGAAAAGTTTGGAATCAGTTCCATTGCACTTTTATTTCAATAAATCTATTCTCTGACTTTTCCTAGCAGGTAAAGCCTTGAGTTCCCTTTCTGCATCCAGTTGTATATCTGTTATGCAAATCTTCAGTATTTATGTGCTAGAGCAGTAGGTGGAACAGTCAATATTTTCAGTTGAACAATGAACTTTGTATCCTAATTACCCGAAACATGCGTTTTCTATTTACTTGACAATTGATCATTTTTCATCAAAACTAACATTTTTTTCTTTTCCATAGTTATTTTCTGTAGGAAATTAATAACTAAACCTATGCTCTCAGTAAGACCAAGATCATGGATTTTTTTAAATAAAAATTATAGTAAAATGATTGATTCTACATTTCTGATTGATATTTATGCAATAGCCTGCATTGCAAAGTTCACTAATTATTTGCACACAAACTACATTTGTCGATGTTTATGCATAAAAACATTCCAGATCTCTGAAACATTTGAAATACCTTAAAAAGTGAAGTATCACATTTCATAGCAAAGTTTGACAAAATACCACCATAAATAAATAAATTCATCCTCAGATAAACTAAAATTTCACATGCATTTCTTTTATTGTCTTTTTATTTTGCTTTATTCACGTTTTCTGAACATATTCTTCCTATAAAGTGTCATTATTAGTGGAATAGTCTTGCCCTTGCTCACTATTGCATTTGCAATCCCAGTGTCCTGGTGCACAGAGAGTAGTCCAATCAACAATAAACATGCCAGAAAATTAACACTTTTTTTTTAAAAAAATAAAGACATGGTGATGTTTGTGAACATATTTTATTTTAATATTTTGTAGTGTTGTTTTCTTTCATTTTCATAGTAATTCACATGCTGTGCATCATATGTAGCTGAAGAAGTATGGCTTCCTCTAATTTGGACTTCTGAAAAAGCATCACATTCACACTCATATTGCTCCTTCAGTGAATCCATAGCCTGTGGTATATTTAACAATACAGTCAGCATTATTACTAATCTCAGATATTATCAAAATCCACTCACCAACTCTTCCTATTGTTACTTGCATACATCTGGTGGTTTCTGAACCCTAGCTAGAGTAAACAGTATATATTCATGGTGCAACTTAATCACTTCTTAATCATCTTGCTGGCTTTCTTTTTCTGAATTTTTGTTGTAGTACTGGTGGTGATGGATTTGTATTGCTTTTTACTATTACTGAAGCATGTAAATTTTCTACTATATTTTGTACATTGAAAAAAGTTTTTCTTCTGAGACTCATTAGATAAAACTCATAGATTTCCTTAAAAATTTCTATAGAACATGCTTCTTTCCATCAATTGAAGGCAAATGAAATAGTCTTCCGAATTATTCAAGCATAGTTTGTAGTTTGACTTTCAGATGTTCCTTATTCAGAATTTGCCTCAGATGAATTGAAAAACAAAAGTATTATTTCATGAGTACATGTTCCAAGAATATGCTAAGGCATGTAAATAATAATGAATCCCTGTAAAGATATAAAATGAACCTACTGGCAGAGAAGAACTATCCTTGCACCAAAGAATAATTGGAAAGCTTGGAAACAGTCTGCAAACAGAATAGGGTTTGTATCCAAGGAAATCTTAGTGGGTGCCTATTTCTCAGGTTTCTTGAATGTCCTAGAGATGCCCCCATCTCTAATTTTCCATCTCTTTCCCCACGCTCTCCCTACACTTGATCCTCCTACACCTGCTCCATTTTCCTGCTATTTCCATGGACAAGCAGGTGAATACAACAAGCTCTAAATTTCTGCTTGCTATGTTCCCATACAATTCTGCAGTCATGAGGTCAGCCCTAACCCCCCCATATTTCACATTCCAGGTACACCCTGTAACCACAACTCCAGACATGTACAGTCATTGGTGACCACCAGGTGAGACTACTATCCCAAGTTTCCTGATGGGGAAATCCAACAGCAGCAAGCATAATCCTCTCCCCATATTGCATTTTCTGGACCACAGCTCTGCATTTATCCTTGAAGGAATTTTGTTGCCTGGGACAAAGAGAGGACTACAACTATCAGGGATCACCAGCTCTACCTCCATTGCTGGAGGCCTGCTCCTTTTTGGTGAAATAGTAAAAAAGTAGAAGTGGTTCATTCCTGATGTTGTGCCTCTGCCATAGCAGCCTGACTGGCCATGAACTGGTGGGCAATGGCTGACTTGTTTATATCTCATGGAGATTCTCACTGTGAACTCCACAATCTCTCTGCACAGCTTGCTAGGTCCCCAATTGCAAGTTGCTACCATGCCAAACACATGCTTCAAATCCCCCACAGCCTTTGGGGAGCACCTCAGGCAAACCATACTTGGCCACCATACCTTTCTCTCTATAACCCAGATGGGGCACCACTTGAAGGAAGCCATGACAAAAATTAGTTTAAAATCAATGGTAATTCAATCTCTGGGCACAACTAAAACCTAATATTGTATGCCTTATTAAAATCTGACCCCTCCAGAGGATAATCCTTGCAAATTTATTATGATTCTAGGAAACTGTATTAGTTACATTTTACCCCTGTGCTGTCCCACATAGAAAGAGGCCTAACTCTCTCCTGCTTCCTCTTTTCTTCCATCGAACCCAGAAGTACTGCATACTAGCCCAGTGATTGGCTCCTTATTCATTTGGAGATTTGATCACAAGTCCAGGCCTGGCCAGGACACCTAGCAGGGTGTAGCATTTAGCCTCTACTAGCTTTGCCTGCATCACTGAAAGGCTTGAGCTACTTTGGGCAACCAGCTCTACCTGCAATTTCAGAGGCCTGATGACATCAGGGACTACCAGTTCTACCTATTGAGGTTTTGTCTTTTACTGTCCATTTTAATGCTAAATGGGGCCCCCAACGACTTCTGTCTGCACATAGACCCTCTGATCCTGTCCCCAAGTCAAAGATGCAGACAGCCAGTTGCTGAGCAAAAGAGACATAGGTGGGGTTTAGGTTGCAGTTTTGGGGGATAGTAGGATAAAGTAAAGGTGTGGTAGAATGTAGGAGAAGCTGGCCTGTGTCAAGAGTCAATAGTCTATGGTCCCCAGGATGCCCAATTGGAGTTAAGAACACACCAGAGAGAACATAGTAATTAGTAAGTAATAACTAACTATTATCGATTGAAAAGTAGATTCTATTAGCATGGAGAATAGACAACTGCCCAGCTATCATGCTACTTAAGGCTTACTGTAAATACAGAGGTTGTGAGTGTGACTTTCATCCAAGAAGTCAATGATTATGATGAAGTAGAAGATGCCCCTGGCAGAGATTGAAATATTTTCTACAACAATTCCAATCAGGACCTACACGGCCTGGCAACACCAGGAATATCCAAATCATTTAAGGCCAGCATAAGAAGACAAACAACAAAAACCAGGGCAATCTGATACTACTAGAACTCATTTATTGTACTACACATCGTAACACACTTGAATCAAAAGAAAGTGATATTAAATCTAAACTTATGAAGATGATAGAGGCCCTTAAATTGGAAATTAATGAATATAAATAAATATGGGAATATACAGTCAAACAGATGAAAGAAATGCGTGAATCTGTTCAAGACCTGAAAAAGTTAATAGATGAAAACCCAAACCAGACTAAACCACCATTGATGGAATCCTGAAGTTGTTTATCAACTATCTCTGATTCCAGAGAGAGGGAGAGAGAGAGAGAGAGAGAGAGAGAGAGAGAGAGAGAGAGAGAGAATGCATGCTTCTCTCTCTTTCAAAAAGTGACAAAAAGATATAAAAGTTTCAGAAATAAAATGTAAAGTTTATATTTCTAAGTTCTTTGACACAAAAAATGATGCAATTCAACCAAAAGTCTTATGGGATATATTTAAAAATTAAAAAAAAAACTTTCAAACTTTGTTACTATTAGAATACCAAGTACAGGAATGAATAGTTCTCTGACCCAAGACTAAGTGCAAGTAGAGCTAGATTGAAGTTTATACACTTTAGCCCAATGTTTCACTTAAGACCCCCACAGGATAAGTGGAAGAATGGCATCTCAGCCTAGACCTTCTGAATACCTAGAACCCCAAACTTCGTCTGCTTCTTAGGAAGAAAATAATAATTCCTAGACAGCTCATTGATGGGCATTGTAGTGATAAGAATGGCTATCCATTCTTTTCTCAAGGCCTTAAAAGATAAAAATTTTGTAAATTGTATAGCAAAGAAGAGTATGTGAAATATATCATGAATGCTCTTTCACTTTTGCATGCCAGAGTCCCTCTCTCTTTCCTGATCACAGAGACGCCAACATGTTTCTAGCACTTCACAGATTATTTTGAGTTTTTTCATCAGTTTAAAGAATTATGGTGTTGGTTCAACTGGAGGTAAACATGCAGAAGAATGTGAATTGACCCACTCTTATCTCCTTGTACTAACATCAACTCCAAGTGGATCAAGGACCTCCACATAAAACATGACACACTGAAACTAATAGAAAAGAAACTGGGGATGACCCTGGAGGACATGGGCACAGGGGGGAAGTTCCTGAACAGAACACCAATAGCATATGCTCTAAGGGCAAGAATAGACAAATGGGACCTCATAAAATTACAAAGTTTCTGTAAGGCAAAGGATACATTCAGAAGGACAAAACAGCCATCGACAAATTGGGAAAAGATCTTCACCAACCCTACATCCGACAGGGGGATAATATCCAATATATACAAAGAACTCAAGAAGTTAGAACCCAAAGAACCAAATAACCCTATCAAAAATGGGGTACAGAGCTAAACAAAGCATTTTCACCAGAAGAAATTTGGATGGCCGAGAAACACCTTAAGAGATGTTCAACATCATTAGTTATCAGGGAAATGCAAATCAAAACAACCCCGAGATTCCACCTCACACCAGTCAGAATGGCTAAGATTAAAAACTCAAGAGACAATAGGTGCTGGCAAGGATGTGGAGAAAGAGGAACACTCCTACACCATTGGTGGGAATGCAAGATAGTACAACCGCTCTGGAAATCAGTCTGGCGGTTCCTCAGAAAATTGGGCATGGCACTTCCAGAGGACCCTGTCATACCACTCCTGGGCATATACCCAGAGGATTCCTCTGCATACAATAAAGACACATGCTCCACTATGTTCATAGCAGCCTTACTTATAATAGCCAGAAGTTGGAAAGAGCCCAGAGGTCCCTCAAAGGAATACAGAAAATGTGGATACAGAAAATGTGGTATATTTATACAATGGACTACTACTCAGCAATTAAAAATAATGAATTCATGCAATTTGTAGGCAAATGGTTGGATCTGGAAAATATCATCCTAAGTGAGTTAACCCAATCACAAAAGAATACACATGGAATTCAATCACTGATACTTGGATATTAATGAGCCCCGAGCTCTGAATACTCGAGGCACAATTAGCAAGTCAAAAGATTCCCAAGAATACGGAAGGGGAGGACCCTGGTCCTGAAAGGACTGGATCCAGTTTTGTAGGAGAGTACCAGAATGGAGCAGAGAAATGGTGGTGTGGTGATTGGGGAATAGGCAGGAGATGGGGTGGGGTGGAAGAGGACATATGGGACATATGGTGAGGGGGGAACGGGGAAAGGGGAAAGCCTTTGGAATGTAAACAAAGAATATAGAAAATAAAAAAATGTAAAAAAAGAAATACATTAAATATATTATTTTTAAAGAAAAAAATAATAAAACTAAACACCAAATGAAAAAAAAAAAAGAATTATTAATGAGAACGGATTCACTTTCCCACAGCAGGTATCTGCCAAGGATCAGCTTTTCTGAGACAGGGGTGTCAGTGAGTGGCTAAAAAAACAAATCAAAGTCAAGTCATGGATCTAACCTGGTGACCTATGTTCTGCTTGAGATGACATCCTAGAAGCTCCCACTAGATAGCTCCTCCCTCTGTATACTGCCCTATATAGCTTTTCAGACTGATTTCTCTGTCTCTATCTCTCTTTTTGTCTCTGTTTGTTTCTCTGTCTGTTTTTCTCTCTGTCTCTGTATCTCTCTGTCTATGTCTGTCTGTCTGTCTGTCTGTCTGTCTGTCTGTCTGTCTCTCTCTCTCTCTCTGTGTGTGTGTGTGTGTGTGTGTGTGTGTGTGTGTTCTGTTCTTGGTAGATATTCCTTGCTAATCCAAAACCCTATCTGGTTGAGACAGTTTTCTCTACTAGTAAAAATCCTGTAAGATCTCGAAATATCTCATGGGTTTCCTGTCCAAAGTCAGAAAACCTGCTATAAAACATTCTTGGATTTTCTGACCAATTCAGAAATCCTGTTAGAAAAATTCTAAAAATAATTATTGGGGTTTCCAATCAAAATCAGAAAGCCAGAAAACTTTATAAAAGAATCATATTTGGCCTTCAGAAAGCCTTCTTTGAATAGCTGCTTGTAGCAGGAACAACAGGGCTGCCTCTATCTAAATGCTGGGGGCCATACAGCTGCAGAAGAATCTCCTGCAGGAGAATCCAATTGAGGACTGCCTGAGAGAGCAAGGATTTCTGGCCCAAATAATGCCAGTTTTTGAACAGCTGTTGAGAATAGATATATTCTTGGGATGAATCTGGGCACGGATGGAGGGTATTCAGGGAGCTTGCAGCAGTGCTCAGATGAGCTTGCTGTAGAATTTCTCACCTGCTTCTGGAGTCTGTGTCATTGACTCTGAGCCAACTCACCTTCAACCCCCAAGAGCATGTACGGTCTGGCAGAGAGTTGTCCTGGGCAGCATCTGGCACCCAACATGTCAATGGACTACTTGTTATCCTATTTTGGCTGCTTGTTAATCCCCTTTACTGGGGGCTTGTTTATTGCCTGATGATGCAAGGACTGTACTCTTGCTTCAGCCTGATTTCTTCTTCTTCTTCTTCTCCTCGAGATGCTGCTGTTGTCTCCCCTCTGCTTGCTTCTTTGATGAGTTGGCTTCTTAGTGTTCTATGTTGTGAGCAAGTGAAAGTGAGTGCATGGTCCTCATTCCTGACTTCTTTGTCCTTTCTTTCTCTTCATTCCAGTAATCTCACTTTTGGTTTTTGTTCTCTTCAAGAGTGAGTGTGAGGTAAGCATGATACAAGTGTGAGGTAAGTGTGAAACACACCAGAGGCAAACTTGAGTCAAATGCTTGAAGTGGCCATCTTTTCATATTTCTATGTCATTGAGTGAGCTTTTTGTGGAAAACATGATGCAAGTGTACAACAGACATTTTTGTTCTTTATTGTCTTTGGGTGATTGTGCCACGAGAATCATGCAGTGGCTATCTTTTCTTATGCTATATCTTTGCCCCTTCATGTCCAAGTTGTTCTCTGGACTGTGAATGGAGACAATGGTTCCTAAGCCACTATTAGGACTTTATGAGAAAAATCATGCCCTGTTCAGAAAAATGGTGCACAATCTAACGGACAGCAATCAGAGAGAGTGACATATGTGCTCATTAGGAACATTTCTCTTTCCTTTTTTTTTGTTTTTTTTGTTTGTTTTTGTTGTTTTTGTTTTTGTTTGGATTTGGTTTTTTCCAGACAGGGTTCAATTTTGGTCTCCATTCATCCTGGTCCCTGACATAGGCACTGGTTTTCCAGGTGATGGTACCAGGGACCACCTGTCAAACACCTTTTTATTCCTGACTACACCATGCAGGCATAAGGCCTTAGGGGTACATCTGAGGGAACTTCCTGCTTTGTACACCTTGACTTTCATTTCCTCTTCTGTCATACTTGACATATATTTTGTTTGTTTCCTTTGTGTTCATCATCATAGGTTCCCTTCCCTCTACCATGTGTATGGTTTCTCTGTGTAGCCCTGGCTGTCCTGGAACTCACTCTGTAGACAAGGCTGGCCTCAAACTCAGATATCTGCCTGACTCTGCCTCCCAGAGTGCTGGGATTACAGGCATGCAACACCACCACCCGGCTAGAATTTCTCTTGTTAAACCACATCCTGGGGACTCCAAACTCTGGGACATTGTTATGTGGGGAATGAAAATGTTTTGTGAATAGTCTTTTCCCAAGTGATCTGGACATAAAGCAGGGGAAATCACATTTTATTATTTCTTCTCCACCACCTTTTCTGTACTCAAGAATTTTCTATTCTTGCATATAAGAATAAGAAGTGACAAAAAAGAAATTCATTACTTGCATTCCTAATGGCAACGTCAAGAAAAGATGTGATACAGTGTCATTTTAACTTTTTAGCTATGGTAGCAAGTATATAAATCAACAAAAAAAAGCCACACAGCCACAAATGCCTATTGTAGTAATATTTGAATCACTATGGTAAGAAAACCACCTCATTAATTATGTCCTGGGTGAATGGATAAGAAAAAAGCTCATGGTAGCACTGACCTGTTTGTCATTTATGTATAAATATTATTACTTAAAATTCTATCTGAATCAACACACATACAAATCTCCCTGTGAAAGTCTGGGGATTAGACTATTCTTAGTTCATTTACTAAACACTATGATAGGAACTTCAGACAGAGTCAAAATATACCCAGGATCCTAGATATATAAAAATGTCCAATTACAATCCCATATGAATGCAAATTAATATACTAACATTATCAGGAAAGATGGTTAAGCTAGTGAGATACCATGGAATGATAAACCAAACACTGAAACAACCTAGTCTCTAATATTATTCCACCATAAAGTTGTACATAAGACTATCATTGTGAAATGCATTGTTTTCTCATAGCAGTAAAATTCATGACTAATTTTATTAAAATGTAAAATTACTGAGCCGATGGAAATATCTAAATAAGTAAAGGCATTTGCTGAGAAAATCTAATGATTTGATTCATATAATACAGAGAGATGAGAATTGACTACAAAAAATGTGCTTTCTATAGCATGTGGGTCAGTATGAATGTAACACACAGTCACACACCATGGGAAATAAATAAAATTATTAAATTCTGAGTCTGACACATGTTCCTATCAAAGAAATTATATCTAAAATTTTTTTTCTTTGATGAGTATAGATTTGGGAGTATTTCTTCATTCAAATATTTTTAAATATTGGGAAAAATGGAAAAGGAAAAATGGAGAGGAATGAATGTCATAGTGCATGCAGAAGGTGATAAAGTAGATCAAAAGATTAAATTGTATAAAGAAACTAAAATCAGAAAAAGAGAAACCCTCAATAAAATAGAAGTAGCAGGTTTTATTTTCAAGGTTCCAGCAGAGAGCAATGTGTAGTGTTATAGTAGATATATAATAATTCTTAGCATCTTAGTAAAGGATTCCTTTCTTTCTTCCAGCCTAACATTCTTTTCAGAGCCCTCTCTATATCTTTATTCCTATGGCTGATGGGATATATCATGGGTGTGACCACCCTGTACGTAACAGAGGCTCTTGCAATTGACTGTGAATTTGTTGTTAAAGCAGAACTGAGGTTAAACACTCTGTCCTATGAAATAGATTAAAAGACAATTAACAGGTGAGCCACACAGGTTGGAAGTGTTTTGCACTTCCCCAGCAGTGATGATATGTCATGTAGAAAGGAAAATATTTTGAAGTAAGAGTAAAGTATTCCAATCAGGGAACAACAAGCCCACAGCAAAGCTGAAAAATAGATAACCACATCATTGCGATGGGAATCAAAGCAAGTATTTTACACCTCTTGATTAAGTTCACAGAGAAAGTGTGGGATTTCCAATGCTGTGCAGAAGGTATTTTATAATGTCATTAAGCTTTGTGTTGTGAAGTAGAAGACATTCATGATCCAGGATGCTAGGACCATCAGCAAATAGAGTTGGAGGCTCATGATGTTAGTATAATGCAGGGGCTGACAGATGGCCACATACCTGTCATAGGCCATCAGAGTCAGCAGAAATATTTCAAGCTCTGCAAAGAGTATGAAGAAATGCATTTGGGAAATGCAGTTCTTATATGTGATGACGTTAATTTTTGTGTATATTCACCAACGTCTTTGGGACAGCTGTAGAAGTTAAGCAGGTATCCACGATGGATATGTTGGAGAGGAGGTAGTACATAGATTTATGTAGATGGGGGTCTTGAAATTGTTGCCAGGATCAGGAACAGATTCCTAAGCATGGTGCCCAAGTACGTGGCGAGGAACAACACAAAAAAGTAAGGCTGGAGACTTGGGTTCTTCGAAATTCCCAGAAGGATAAAATGTGAAACTTGTGAGTTGTTCTCAGACTCCATTTAATTCCTGTGACCAAAAAAGGGATAAATGAAAAATATTTGGGATGGTTGTGGCACATGACTTTTATACCAGCACTTGGGAAGCAGAGGCAGGAGGATTTCTGATTTCAAGGCCAGTCTGATCTACAAAGTGAGTTCCAGAACTGCCAGAGCTACAAGAAAAACCCTGTCTTGAAAAAAGTAAACAAAAAAAGAAAAGAAAAGAAAATGTTTGACACATTTGCACAACCTTAGACAAAACCCGCTACATATATCCTGTATCCAAGATTGAAGAATAAGACTTAAAATATCAATGAAATCTGCAACAGGCCATAACAATTCCATGAAGCATTTAAACACCACTTACCACACTCAGAATTTAAAAAAAAGTTTGTGGGTTTTGAGTGCTATATATCTCCTGTATTTGGGGAATATAAGTTAGGTATGATAATGCCAGAGGCAATGCCCAGGCAGAAAATGATCTGTGTAGACTGTAACTGTTTTTTTAAATCAAATGAAAATGAAATAACACAAGCAAATAAAAACAAATATTTACAGTGATCATGTCAGTTAGATGTCTGTTGGTGACAGTTAATATGAAAGAAAACAAAGCTATATAGTAGATTTTATATGTGATTTTATATATATAGATATGTGTATATATATGTGTGTGTATCATGTCATTAATATATGTATATGTACATACATATGTATGTGTGTATCATCTGTATTGTCCTTAGTATTTAGGGGAGAAAATATGCAAGAAATAAAAAGAGACCCCTAGAAAGATAATAAGGAATCTATGTTATCTGAATAGTTATTGTGTCAGAAAAAAACAGATAATTAAATGCTCCAAGGAAGGTGATTATTTTACATTATAAGTCTAAGCTGCTGGAAGGTGAATGAATAGGAGAATATATTACAGAATGATGTGGCTCTAGTTAAGACACCACTATGTTTTTGTGGTCATACATTATCACATTTTCATTTTAACAGCTTCAAAAATGCATTGAATTTAATTTTCCATGCGCCATGACAAAATAACTAATAATTGCAGCAGAGGAAATGCTATTTGCTCTTGCTTTTAGGGCACATCATGGCCAAGAAGGGAGGCAGTCAGGAAACTGACATGGCTTGCATTCACAGTAATTCAGCAGAAAGAGGACAATTCTGTTGCTTAGCTTACATTCTTCATTTTTATGAAGGCTTCCTGCAGATTGGTGCCACCCACATTTAGGAATATGACCCATCTTAGTTAATCCAAGTTAGAAGTCCCACTCTCTTACAGGCTGATAAATTTGTTTTCTAGGTTATTCTATAGCCTTCCAATGTAATCAGAATTTTCCCCACATTCTTGAACATTGAAATATTTTGTTATTGTAATCACTCACTTTAGTGTTCTATGTCTGCATCATGCTGTGTTACATGAGTACTACACTATTGTATTTATATTATATTATGTCAAAATATTAGAAAGAGTATG
Source organism: Apodemus agrarius (assembly GCA_964023405.1). Lineage (NCBI taxonomy): Eukaryota > Metazoa > Chordata > Mammalia > Rodentia > Muridae > Apodemus > Apodemus agrarius. Next base: position 30,614,546 of record OZ030028.1, read on the forward strand.
ACAGACAAGCCACCAGAATCATGTTGTATTACTTTCAAGGAAGTGAATAGGCATGGGAAGTCTATTCTAAGTTTGATGACCCAGATTTCCTTTTGTGTGAATGTTGGACTATAACAAATACATACACACACACACACACACACACACACACACATATATATATATATATGTATATACATGTATATATATACACATATATACATGTATATACATATACATGTGTGTGTGTGTGTGTGTGTGTGTGTGTGTGTGTGTGTAATCACTTGTAAGTGAAGGACTACATGGCATTTAGAAAGGGTGATGTTAGGTGATTGATGAAGTGAGATCAAAGGACACACAAGTCTTCAAAGTAGATAGAAAGGTGGCACATCAAATAAAAAGGTATACAAAGTCAAAATGAACACTTAATATAGAAGTGAAGCTTTTTTATGTATGATACAACAATCACTGACTTTTTATTTCTATAAGTACAAATGTAAGATTATCCAAATATCAATAAGATATCTACTATCAATACAAAATAAAATAACCACCCCCTCAAAAAAGAAATCATAAAAACACAAGGAACATAGATTGTATGAAATAAATTTTAAATAAAATATAATGAAACAAAAATTCAGAAAAAAATATATATGCATATATATAAACATCTACAGAATTTTGAAAGGTTCCAATACATACTAGAAGATGAAAGAATTTATTAATCAGCAGAAGTACATTTTTTATAGTTTCTATATAAGTTAGAGTAACTGGAATTTATAGTGTTTCATTTCTTTTGCTGCATAGTTTGGGATGTGAACATATAGTTATGAGTGTGGTGATTCAAACAAGCTTATGATTATACAAATAATCTCAATTATATATTGTTTAGTTAGTCTAAGAAAATGAAAAGTTCTAGAATGTATTCGGAAATATACTATACATAATTTTTTATAGTTTGAGAAATTCATATATGGACTATATAATTTGTTTCATTCAAATCCATCCTCTTTCTCTTTCTTAAAGTTCTTTCAATATTTCTACCCTCACTTCTCCCTCTCAGCACACTATGCTAGTTTTTGAATCCCACCAACTGCACTTAGTGCTGTAAGTTTGTGCATAGATGTGGGATCATCTAGTTCATCATGAATAACCTCTCCAGTGTAAAATCCCCAAAGAAGACTGACTTTTCTTTCTCTAGTAGCCACTGATAACCAATGGTCACTAGCTCCTCAGCTATTGTGGCATTTTGTGTGCTGGAATTTTGCCACACTTGATTTTGTACATGTTTTTCACATGCAGATTAACATATTAATCTAAGCTTTCCTTTTTCCACTGGGAAAAGTTATAGTGTTAGCTAATTAAAATGGTATGGTATCATCCTGCCAAGTCCCCAAGTCTCTGTGGCTCTCCCTCAGTGATCTCACAGTCTTCACCAAGCCAATCCTTCCCAGCGACTCACAGCATCCCAGCTTTGTTTTCTCTCCACCATAGACTCTGTAAACAGTGGAGTTCTGTGATCTGGACCTGCACCAGGTAAAGCATGACACTTAATCTTAAATAGCTAACCAAATATCTTTATGTATATTAAACTCCCCATTTCATAATGCTAATTTACAATGATAAAGTCTCATCCCAATATTCTAACCACTCCAAAACACCAGAAATATGTCTGAAACCATCTGGGTATCTGTCTCTCTTCCTCTGCTCATCTGGTTCACTGAGCCTCTCTCCCTCTCTCCACACCTAAATTCTCTTAGCTCCTCCTCCTTTCTCCTCTCCAATCATTGGCCTCTCACTGCGTCAATGTGAGTGGATAGGAAATATCTTGCAACACAAAGTTAAACAAATCAATGCAAAACAAAACTAACAAAACAATATAACTACCATAATATATATTTCTGTGGTCCCATTAATAAAACTTTTCCCAGTCTTAATCCACAACCCCGTTTCTGATAAATTCTATTCTATACTTTGCTTTTATTATCAACCTGTAGAGTTCACAGGGAAACCAATTAGTATTTCTTCTTCTTTGGGGTGGATGGGAACAAACCCAACCAAATGGGCATACAGCTATTCGTTACAATTTTTTTAATGCACAAGATCACCCAATGTGGACCATTTGCTTTATTTCCTATATAGGGGTGTGTGTGTGTGTGTGTGTGTGTGTGTGTGTGTGTGTGTGTTAATGTGTGTCTTGCAACTTGAACTATTTGGCCAGATCCAAAGGAAAGAGTGACTGCCTGTGACTCCCCTCAACATGCAAAGATGCCCCCAGAATATGTCCTATGAATCTTTGTGTGGCTAATGCCTAGGACATCACATGTAACTTCATTTATTCCATTGTGCTGTGACTGCTTCCTAGAGTAAGATCCAGATAAGCAGGCACTCCATGGCATTGCTTATCTTTTAAGTTTCAATGTGTGTTTGAGTATTTCTGCATTATATATAATAGAAGAAAAGAAAATGACATGGTACATAGCAAGAATGGTACAGGAATAACTTGCAAAATTTAGTGATAAAAAACAAGACTATCCAAAATTGACTGTGACATCAGTTATTAAAGACCATCTACAATTTCCTCATCTATAATATCTGCAATTATATGTTCCCAGTAAAGATGGTTGTTTCCTTGGCATTTGCATTTTTAATTATCTACATATGTGTTCCACAGCAGAATCTTAGTACATAATGACCTCAGGGTAAATGAACATTTAAAATATAACAGAGTTGTATCTTAATAGATTTAGAAAAGCTTCCATGCTTAGGTAAAAATTGGCATCACGGGCTATTGAGTGGAAGGACAATAAATTTGTCCTCTATTTCACTTATCTTATGATTAATATAACTCAGGAAACAATGGCATTATGAAATTCAACAAGATATTAGAGGGGAACATAAGGAGATGTTTATGGTAGATAAAAATCATCCTGATTAAAGTGAGAAATTCAAACATAAGAGGATAGAATTATTTTTTTACGTTTTATTATATATATTCTTCATTTACATTTCAAATGTTTTTCTTTTTCCTGGTTGCCCCGTCTAAAGTCATATAACCCATTTCCCATCCCTTTGTTCCCCAATCAACCCTCTCTCACTTCCCTGTCTCAGCATTCCCCCACACTGCAGCATCAGCCTTTCCAGGACCAAGGGCCTCTCCTCCCTTTGATGTCCAACATAGCCATCTTCTACTGCCTATGTGTCCAGAGACATGGGTAACTCCATGTGCACTGCATCTGGTTGATGGTTTTGTGTTGCTGCCGGCAGCTACTGTGAAATGGGTTCCTGGAAACGGAAGCCGAGGGATGGATGGGGATGATGAAAAGAAAGAGGGCCAAGATGATAGTTTACCAATCAAGGCTGAAGTTTAATGAAGCTCAGACAATTTAACAGTTTGGGGGAGCCCCTCCTCCCAGAGTCCTGAGTGGCTTCTTTGGATGTTGGTTCACTGCTCAGGAAGCTGGGCGGGTCACCTGCTTAATTCAGGAATTCCTATGTCTGTAGGAACTTCACTTTCACGCTGAGCACTCCTCCCCAAGTGGGGCAGGATTGTGAATAGCACAGGAATCCCTGCTCAAAGGCTGGGAGAGGAGTTCACCTTGACCAATGTCAAGTTCCTGCCATGTGCACAAACACCCCAATCTGGCTCTGTACAGTTTTGTCCCTGGGAGTTCTGGAAGTACTGAGTGGCTCATATTGTTGTTCCTTCTATGGCACTGCAAACCACTGAGGATAGAAATAATTCACCTCTACTAAGGTATGTAAACCATATACTGGAGATTACAAAGAAGCTGTGGCACTAGAAAACACCTAATACAATAAAAAATAAGAGTTTTTCAACTCAAAATTTATACCTACATTCCTTCTCTTCTAAACGCTCCACATTTAGTACCTTGATTCTCTTTTCCACCAAATTAACCACAGCAACATTTGATAAGCATCCTACTCACATAGAGCCATCTGAAACTCCTGTCACCTGTCTGAATTGGGCTCCATCTCCATCAGCCCATTATCAAGGGTAAATTGATGAATACAGTGCTCATTCACCCCCACTTTTATCGTGAATATATAACTGAGTTACTAGAAAAAGTCTGTAAAACAACTTCCATCTCTGACATTATTTGGATTTCCTCTTACAATTTCACATATGAGCATGTTGTTTTCCTATGGGATGTCTCTATATTCAGAGAAAATTTTCTCTTGCTGAGTACTACCATTCGCTTCCCTGTGATGTTATCTCCTGACATGAGGTCAACAGCCTCATGGAAATTTTGCTCAAAAACTAACACTAAAGAAACTGTTTTGATTATATTTTGTGACCTTCAATCATTCTGTGCACATAGCCTCTGATGTCACCAGAATTTCAACTACTTACCTCTTCTGAAAAGGGCTTATTTGTGATCCCTTAATACAAAACCATGACTAATATAATTATTGCTTCATGTGCGTTTTTACAAAACACTTCATTTTGGAAATATTTAAAGATTAAAAGTATATCTTCACTTGTTCCCAAGTGATATAGTAACTATATTTATAGGAACTTTCTATATTTTATAGACACTGCTCCTTGTGGTCTATATGGCCATGCTTTATAATGAATTTGTGTGACTAGGAATCAAAATCATTGTGTGATGTGCATAGTTGGAGTAATTCAAACTGCAGTGTTAGTTTTTCTTGGGAAGATGTGAGCAAATGTCAATAAACCTTAGGTGTGGTACTGATTACCAGATTGGATGATTGTACTTTTCCTGTAAAGACATGAACTTTTCCCCAGACATAGCCACAAGTATAATAATTACAAATATTTGTATCTCTCATATTCACTCATCGTCTCAATAAAATGAGTTTCTCCTTTGACAGACTCTCAGCTTGGGGTAGTTATTCTCCAGAGACAGGAGATTCAAGCTGAGACACTCACCATCTTGCTTAGCCCTGGAGAGACTCAGGTGGACCTGGTTCTTTCCTCTCAGCCTGGACTTGCTAGCAGAGAGCCAGCAACTCATGCCTTATGTGGTGACGCACACCCCGCCATTCCCTGAGGGAAGTATGTGCTGTTGGGTCAATCAGTCTGAGGGTGAGATTTATCCCATAAAATTGTGGGGTATTCATTTTCTGAATCTAACCACCCCTCTGAGTTCCTATATTTCCCACTTGATCCCTGTAGCAGTGCCCCTGTTCCTCCAGTGGGGCCCTGCCTTTGAGACCACTTCCTTCAAACCCACAATTTGGGACCAGTTGATCATCCCAGTTGCCCAACCTGGTTTCATAGGCCAAGGGACAGGACAGACCCCACATGGTGCCATGCTCTGGGCAGCAGTGACTGTGGCCCAGAGAAGTACAAGTGGCAGTGCTATAGCAGGACCTTCCTGTAGGAACTTTGTCCCCACATGCATGCCCATTATGAACAGCTGCCACCATGTCCCTGTGCAATGCATCCATCCACTTCTTCTGGCTGCCTGAGACAGCTGGTATCTAGCCTTGGCAAGGGCTGGGCTATTGCCCATTGGCTAGAGTTGGGTTACAGCTGAGGATCTGGTTGGCTGTGGATCTGTCAGGGTTGGCAGAGCTGGCAGTTGCTGTCTTAGGGTATGGGCCACCCAAGAGCTCAGGGGGTATGAAGCCCCTCACCTGGGCAGCAGGAGGACTGGGGGCCTAGGTCACATGAACATCTCACATGTGCAATAGGGCTCCTTCCATGAAGGAGCACAGCTCCCTGGAGTGCAGAACAGTGAGGGGCCTGCCCAACAGCCAGCCTGTTTACTAGCCAGGCTGCCGAGTCTTCCACAGAGAAGATGGCACCTGCAGTCTGCCTGTGGTTGCTTGGGCAGTTTGTGTGCCTAGGTCTGCTTCTGCTGCTGGGGGCACTGGCCTGTGCACTGGCAATTGAACACTGCTTTCCAATAATTTGCTGAAACTGGAGCTTCAGCAACTACAACATCAGGAGGCCCTGCTGGCAGAGGCTGCCTGCTGTCAGGAATTGGGCAGATCAGTGAGGGAGCAGGTGGATGCTTGGAGAAAGTGGCAAGCAGTGGGTGAGGGTTCGCTGACCCAGGATCTACTGCTACTATGCCAAGCCTGTGAACAGGGTCACAGCAACATGGCGGGGCCCTTACTGGAATCAGGTGTGGTGCCAGTTGTGGTGCCCAAGGCTGGATCAAGAAACACAGGGTGCCTTGCAGATCCACCATATTTGCTTGTTCCAAGGAGCCCAAGAGTGAGCACACAGATGTGCCAGGCTACATGCTCCACCTGGCTTGTAGATATGTCTTGCGCAGACTTCTCCTGCACAGAGGTGGTAAGCTTCAAGGCAGAAGGCCTTTTTGTATTGCAGCTGGATCTGTTGATGCAGGGTGTGGGAGACTTGGACAAGACAATGGTGCTGGAGGCTGCACTGGCTAAGCTACTGGCCATGGTGGCTTCAGTGAGGCCAGAAGGGCTGCATAGCAACCAGGCTAGATGTTTTGTTTTGTTTTGTTTTGTGGAGGAAAGGGTTTATTTAGTTTATACATTACAGCCCATTATGAAGGGAAATCAGAGCAGGAAATAATGAAGAGACTGTGGAAGAATGTTGCCAACAGCTTGTTCTTTCTGCATTCTTATACCACCAAAAATGTCCTGTGATATAATTTAGTCTAGGAAACACCAACTTGGGGATATCCAGCAGTCTTGGGTCAACAAGTTCTCCCTGAGGATCCCCAGCAGCCAGAAAGCCATGAGGGCAAATGAGAGAGATAACAGCCAGTAGTTGGGCTGGTGGCTGACCCACATGTATGAAGGGAACAAGCAAGTGGTAAACAAGCCAGCAAGGGCACCCAGGTTCTGAGGGCAGCAGAGATTCCTTCGACCCCTCCACAGCCCTCACTGGAACCCACAGCACCTCTGGCACCCATCAGAGGGGAGAAGGCCAAGCCCAGCCATGACCTCTTTGCTGGAGGTAGATCAAACTGTGAAACTCAAGGTTGATTCTTTCAGAGAGGAGATAAGTGAGGCAGAGGACTTGGTGACATTTTTTTCCTCAAAGAAGTTTTAAGTGAGATTTGGTCTCTACAGTTAGCCTACCAGTGAGTGTTCAGCCACTTCCCTCCCAGCCTTGGTGATCTACAAGTTGATTGGGGAGAGGAGAGGGGAGAGGAAAGGTCTTCTTGGTCTTCTCTACCCACCAATTCCTCATAAATCTTTATCAACAAAAGAACCTCCAAACAGACAGGAGAAAGAACTCTACTGTTTTAACAATGTTTCTCCTGCTTTTTTCTTTTCCCTATTATAGTTGACCCTACAACCACCTGTCCCCACATCACCTATCCAGGGGGAGACCAGGGTTCCCCACCTGTCATGCTAGTAGCTGCCAAAAATACAAACAAAAGACTCTACCTCCACATGGTCAATTGAAAAAGACATTATTTATTTTAAATATTTTAAATTTTCCAAAGAAACTCCCCATTTATTTCCCTCTCAAAAACATTGGACCTCTTCTTCCATTATGTATTGCTCCATATGTGTCAGGTGGAGAGATCCACTGACCAGAGCTTGGAGTGTGCCATGTCTGCTCTTAAAAGCTAGAAGAAGGTTTGGCTGAGTGTTCCCCCTAAATAAAAAAGACCATTCTGGATACCAGCCAGAGACATAAAATAGTTGCCCTGGCAGGAGAATGATGATAATTACTACTCCAGGCAGATTCCAAGCCCTGATAACCCTTCTGCTTCCCCCACAGATATCAAGAAAAAAGAATGAAGATTTCCCCTGTCAGGAGGAATGAAGATACTTCAAAAGATTTTTGGGGGGTTTGATGATCAATGAAGACTTAAGAGAAGGACAGAGTTTCAAGACAGCCCACTGTGGACTGGCCTCCATGACTTCCTGCCCTCCTTTCTCTCCTTGGTCCCTTCCTTCTCCCTCTCATGGTGGGGACATGCTTATTTAATATCACATAATTTGTCCAATAGCATTTACAAGCAAGAAGACTTCATCAGGTTATGGTCTATTATCAAAAACTCAATTCCCAAGAGCCAAGGTCAACATACATTTGACCATCAGAGTATGAGCAAACCCTCCCTGCAGAGTTCTCCATTTGACAGATGACAGGTAAAATCTCAGATGAGCTGAGACAACCTAAGACAGGTCATGGAGAAGACCCCCAAGTAAGCATGATGCATGGTATCTAAAGACAGGTAAGATCCCCAGGTAGGGGACAACCTAAGACTTGAGCCATGTGATCTGCTCATAAAAAGAAAAAAAAGGGGGGGGGAGAAGTTGGGCCTTATTTAGCCAGATACTGGGTCCTAGTTTGGTTTTCTTTGTGGGTAGCTTTTTGACTTCTTTATATATATATATATATATATATATATATATATATATATATATATATATATATATATATATATATATATGATATTAGCCCTCTATCAGATGTGGGGTTAGTGAAGATTTTTTACCAATCTGTAGGTTGCCGATTTTTTCATATGGAATATTTCCTTTCTCTTACAGAAGATTTCTACTTTAATGATGTCCCATTTATCAATTTTCTATATTAGATTGTTAACCATTGCAGAAATTTAGGAAATTTCCCTCAGGGCCAGTGAGTTCAAGGCTCTTTCCCTTTCTTTTCTCATATAATGTTTGTGTCTTGTTTTATGTTGCTATCCACTTGGACTTGAACGCTGTGTGAGGTGACAAATATGAATCTACTTTCATATATTTGCACACAGTCAATTGAACCTGTTCCATTTATTGAAGATGTTTTCCTTTTTCCATTGTACATTTTAGCTTCTTTGTCAATGACCAAGTGTCTTTAAGCGAGTGCTTTTATTTCTGGGCCTTCAATTATATTGCATTGATCAACATGTCTCTCTATGCACCAATACCATTCAGTTGTTATCACAATAGCTCTGTAGTCTACCTTGTGATAAGGGATAGTGATTCCCCCAGAAGTTCTTTTATTATTTTTTTTAATTTTTATTATCTATATTCTATGTTTACGTTGCAAAGGCTTTCCCCTTTCCCAGTCCCCCCCCACCATACGTGCCATAACTCCTCTCCCCCCCAACTATTCCCCAATCATTCCACCTCCCCCCACGGTTTCTCTGTTCTGGGTCTACAAAACTGGATCCAATCTTTACAGGCGCAGGGTCCTCTCCTTTCTTCTTCTTGGGAATCATTTGACTTGCTAATTGTGCCTTGAGTATTTAGGGCTTCTGGGCTCATTAATATCCACTTATCAGTGATTGAATTTCATGTGTATTCTTTTGTGATTGGGTTAACTCACTCAGGATGATATTTTCCAGGTCTATCCATTTACCTACAAATTGCATGAATTCATTATTTTTAATTGCTGAGTAGTAGTCCATTGTATAAATATACCACATTTTCTGTATACATTCCTCCTTTAAGGGATATTTGGGCTCCTTCTAATTTCTGGCTATTATAAACAAGGCTGCTATAAACATCGTGGAGCATGTGTCTTTATTGTATGCAGGGGAATCCTCTGGGTATATGCCCAGGAGTGGTATGCCAGGGTCCTCTGGAAGTGGCATGCCCAATTTTCTGAGGAACCACCAAACTGATTTCTAGAGCGGTTTTATCATTTTGCAATCCTACCAACAGTGGAGGAGTGTTCCTATTTCTCCACATCCTTGCCAGCACTTGTTGTCTCTTGAGTTTTTAGTCTTAGCCATTCTGACTGGTGTGAGGTGGAATCTCAGGATTGTTTTGATTTGCATTTCCCTGATGACTAATGATGTTGAACATCTCTTAATGTGTTTCTCGGCCATCTGAATTTCTTCTGGTGAAAATTCTTTGTTTAGCTATGTACCCCAATTTTTGATAGGGTTATTTGGTTCATTGGGGACTAACTTCTTGAGTTCTTTGTATATATTGGATATTAGCCCTCTGTCTGATGTGGGGTTGGTGAAGATCTTTTCCCACTTTGTTGGTTGCCGTTTTGTCCTTCTGACAGTGTCCTTTGCCTTGCAGAAACATTATAATATTATGAGGTCCCATTTGTCAATTCTTGATCTTATTGCGTAAGCTATTGGTGTTCTGTTCAGGAAATTTCCCCCTGTGCCCATGTCCTCCAGGGTCTTCCCAAGTTTCTTTTCTAATACTTTCAGTGTGTCTGGTTTTATGTAGAGGTCCTTGATCCACTTGGAGTTGATCTTAGTGCAAGGAGATAAGAGTGGGTCAATTCACATTCTTCTGCATGTTGACCTCCAGTTGAACCAGCACCATTTGTTGAAAAGGCTATCTTTATTCCACTGGATGGTTGTGGCTACTTTATCAACGATCAAGTGACCATAAGTCTGTGGGTTAATTTCTGGGTCTTTAATCCTATTCCATTGATCTACTTGCCTGTTGCTGTACCAATACTATGCAGTTTTTAACACAATTGCTCTGTAGTACTGCTTAAGGTCAGGGATATTGATTCCCCCAGAAGTCCTTTTGTTGTTGAGAATAGTTTTAGCTATCCTGGGTTTTTTGTTGTTCCAGATGAATTTGAGAATTGCTCTTTCTAGAATTATGAGGAATTGAGTTGTGATTTTGATGGGGATTGCATTGAATCTGTAGATTGCTTTTGGCAAGATGGCCATTTTTACTATATTGATCCTGCCAATCCAGGAGCAAGAAATATTTTTCCATCTTCTGAGGTCTTCTTCGATTTCTTTCTTCAAGGACTTGAAGTTCCTGTCATACAGATCTTTCTCTTGTTTGGTTAGAGTTACGCCAAGGTACTTTATGTTGTTTGTGGCTATTGTGAAGGGTGTTATTTCCCTAACTTCTTTCTCAGCCTGCTTGTCCTTTGAGTACAAGAAGGCTACTGATTTGCTTGAGTTAATTTTATAACCAGCCACTTTTCTGAAGTTGTTTATCAGCTGTAGAAGTTCTCTGGTGGAGTTTTTTGGGTAGCTTAAGTAAACTATCTTATCATCTGCAAATAATGATAGTTTCACTTCTTCCTTTCCAATTTGTATCCCTTTGACTTCCTTATGTTGTCTAATTGCTCTCACTAGAACTGCAAGTACTATATTGAAAAGATATGGAGAGAGAGGGCAGCCTTGTCTAGTCCCTGATTTTAGTGGGATTTCTTCAAGTTTCTCTCCATTTATTATGATGTTGGCTACTGGTTTGCTGTAGATTGCTTTTACTATGTTTAGGTGTGGGCCTTGAATTCCTGCTCTTTCCAAGACTTTTAGAATGAAAGGATGCTGAATTTTGTTGAATGCTTTCTCAGCATCTAATGAGATAACCATGTGTTTTTTTTTCTTTTAGTTTGTTTATGTAGTGGATTACAATGATGGATTTCCATATATTGAACCATCCCTGCATCCCTGGAATGAAGCCTACATGATCATGGTGAATGATTGTTTTGATGTGCTCCTGGATGCGGTTGGCAAAAATTTTATTTAGTATTTTTGCATCGATATTCATAAGAGAAATTGGCCTGTATTTCTCTTTCTTTGTTGGATCTTTTTGTGATTTAGTTATTAGCATAATTGTGGATTCGAAGAATGAGTTGGGCAGTGTCCCTTCTGTCTCTATTTTGTGGAATAGTTTGAAATGTATTGGTGTTAAGTCTTCTTTGAAGGTCTGGTAGAATTCTGCACTAAAACCATCTGGTCCCGTACTTTTTTTGGTTGGGAGGCTTTCTATAACCCCTTCTATTTCTTTATGAGTTATGGGACTATTTAGCTGATCTACTTGAGTCTGATTTAATTTTGGTATTTGGTATCTGTCTAGGAAGTTGTCCATTTCCTCCAGATTCTCCAGTTGTGTTGAGTATAGACCTTTGTAGTAGGATCTGATGATCTTTTGAAATTCCCCAGTTAATGTTGTTATGTCTCCCTTTTCATTTCTAATTTTGTTAATTTGTATACTGTCTCTGTGTCCTTTGGTTAGTCTGAAAAAGGGTTTATCTATCTTGTTGATTTTCTCAAAGAACCAGCTCCTGGTCTTGTTGATACTTTGTATGGTTCTCCTTGTTTCTACTTGATTGATTTCAGCCCTGAGTTTGATGATTTCTTGTCTTCTACTCCTCCTGGGTGAATTAACTTCTTTTTCTTCCAGGGCTTTATGGTGTGCCGTTATGTTTCTAGTGTATGCTCTCTCCAGTTTCTTTTTGGGTGCACTTAGAGCTATGAGTTTTCCTCTTAGCACTGCTTTCATTGTGTCCCATAGATTTGGGTAGGTTGTACCTTCATTTTCATTGAATTCTAAAAAGTCTTTGATTTCGTTTTTTATTTCTTCCATGACCAAGGTGTCATTGAGTAGAGTATTGTTCAGTTTCCATGTGTATGTGGGCTTTCTGTTGTTTTTGTTGCTATTGAGGACCACTCTTACTCCATGGTGATCTGATAGGAGGCATGGGATTAGCTCGATCTTCTTGTATTTGTTGACAACTGTCTTGTGACCAATTATATGATCAATTTTGGAGAAGATACCATGCGGTACTGAGAAAAAGGTATTTTCTTTAGCTTTAGGATGAAAAGTTATATATATATATATATATATATATATATATATATATATATATGTGTGTGTGTGTGTGTGTGTGTGTGTGTGTGTGTGTGTGTGTTAAATCCAATTGGTCCAAAGTTTCAATTAGTTTCACTGTGTCCCTGTTTATTTTCTGCTTTCCTGATCGGTCCATTGAGGAGAGTGGGGTGTTGAAGTCACCCACAATTATTTTGTTAGGTGTAATGTGTGCTTTAAGCTTTAGTAAGGTTTCTTTTACAAATGAGGGTGCCCTTGCATTTGGAGCATAGATGTTCAGTATTGAGAGCTCTTCTTGGTGGATTTTCCATTTGACCAGAAAGAAATGACCTTCTGAGTCTCTTTTTATGACTTTAGGTTGGAAGTCAATTTTATCTGTTATAATGGCTACTCCCGCTTGTTTCCTGAGACCATTTGCTTGTAAAATTGTCTTCTAGCCTTTTACTCTAAGGCAGTGTTTGTCTTTAACACTGAGATGTGTTTCCTGTATGCTGCAAAATGTAGGGTCCTGTTTCCATATCCAGTCTGTTAATCTATGTCTTTTTATTGGGGAATTGAGTCCATTGATGTTAAGAGATATTAAGGAATAGTAATTATTACCTCCCAACATTTTTGAAATTATATTTATTTATTTATTTATTTATTTATTTATTTATGTATTCAAGAGGTTATCTTCTTTTGGGTTTGAAGAGAGTAGGTTTCTATCTTGCTTCTTCCCGGGTGTAGTTTCCATCCTTGTCTTGGTGGTTTCCCCCTATAATCCTTTGTAGGACTGGATTTGTGGAAAGATATCGTGCAAATTTGGTTTTGTCATGGAATACATTGATGTCTCCATCTATAGCGATTGTGTGTTTTGCTGGGTAAAGTAGTTTTGGCTGAAGTTTGTGTTCTCTTAGAGTTTGCATGATATCTGCCCAGGATCTTCTAGCTTTCATGGTCTCAGGTGAGAAGTCTGGTGTTATTCTGATAGGTCTTCCTTTATATGTTACTTGGCCTTTTTCTCTTGCTGCCTTTAATATTCTTTCTTTGTTTAGTACATTTGGAGTTTTGATTATTATGTGACGGGATTTATTTCTGTTCTGGTCCAGTCTGTTTGGTGTTCTATAGGCTTCTTGTAAATTCATGGGCATCTCTGTCTTTAGGTTGGTGAAGTTTTCTTCCATAATTTTGTAGAAGATATTGCTGGCCCTTTAACTTGTAAATCTTCACTCTCGTCTATACCTATAATCCTTAGGTTTGGTCTTCTCATTGTGTCCTGGATTTCCTGGATGTTTTGGGTTACAACCTTTTTGCATTTAGTATTTTCTTTCACTGTTGAATCAATGGTTCCTATGGTATCTTCGGCTTCTGAGATTCTGTCTTCTATCTCCCTGTATTCTATTGTTGATGTTTGCATCTATGGCCCCTGATTTCTTCCCAAGGTTTTCTATCTCCCTCTGCGATTTCTTAGTTGTTTCTACTTCTCTTTTTAGAACCTGGATGGATATGCTCAGATCTTTCGCTTGCTTGATTTTGTTTTCATGTATTTCTTTAAGAAAATTTTGTGTTTCCTCTTTCATAGCTTCTACTTGTTGGCCCACGTTCTTTTGTATTTCTTTAAGTGATTTTTGTCTTTCCTCCTTATTGTCTTCTTCTTTTTGATCCATCTTCTCTTGAATTTCTTGAAGTGATTTTTGTATTTGCCTTGTAAAGGCTTCTAACTTTTGATCCATTTTCTCCTCTATTTCTTACGAGATTTTTCTATGTGTTCAGCTACCAGCATCCTGACCAGTGATTTTATATCCATGTCTTGTTTTTTCTGGTGTTTTGGGGTATCCAGGGCTTCCTGTTTTGGCGAACTGGGTTCAGATGCTCTCATGTTTCCTTGATTTCTGCTAATAACGTTCCTTCGTTTTCCTTTTGCCATCTAGTTATTTCTGGTGTTAGTTGGCCTTATTGTCCCTGGCTGGTGTTTGAATCTCCCACAAGGCTGGGCTCACCTGTTGTTTCTCTATTGGTGATTATGCGTGACCGCTGCTCTAAGGGTCCACGAGCTGGCTGCCACCTGCTGCCTTGGTGCAAGGCCTGAGGGCATGGAGAAGTAAGTCCTGCATAGCCTTGGCAGAGGTGGGCCTGCCTTGTGACGAGAGCCTAGCAGATCCCCCCACGCGATGGTGGCCCTAGCTGGAGTCTGTCTACCTGGGCCTCTCCAGCTAAGTTCTTTTATTTTTAAGAATTTATTTTGCTTTTTTTTTGCCTTTTCAGATGAATTTGAGATTTAGTCTTTCCATGTCTTTGAAGAGTTGTTCAAAGTTGGGATTTTGATGGGGATTTTGCTGAATCTGTAGAATGCCTTTAGTAGGATGACCATTACTTCTATGTTAATTCTGCCAATCCTGAGCATGGGAGATCGCTGAATTTTCTGACATCTTCTTTGATTTCTTTCTTGAGGAACTTGAAGTTATTGTCATATAGGTCTTTCATTTGTTTAGAGTTATCCCAATACATTATATTATTTGTGCCTATTGTGAAGGGAGTTGTTTCCCTAATTTCTTTCTTAGTCTGTCTATTATTTGTATAAGGGAAGGATACTGATCTATTTGAGTTAAAATTTTATCTGGCCACTTTGATGAAATTGTTTACCAGCTGAGGAAATTCTCCAATATTTTTGGGGTTGCTTATCTATCATATCATCTGTTAACAGTGATACCTTTATTTCATCTTTGTCAATACGTATCCCCTTCATTTTTTTTTTTGTTGTCTTATTGTTCTAGCTATAATTTAGACTACTATGTTGAATAGATCTGGGAAGACTAGGCATCCATGTCTTGTCTCTGATTTTAGTAGTATTCCATCAACTATTTTTCCCTTTAACATGATATTGGCTGTTGGTTTTCAGTAAATTGTTTTTATTATGTTTAGGTAGAGGCCTTGAATTCCTGATCCCTCCAATAATTTTAACATGAATGTGTTTGTCTGATGTTTTGTCTGTACCTAAGGAATGATGATGTATTTTTTTTACTTTTGAGATTTTTTTAATATAGTGTATTGTGTTAATGGATTTTTATATAATAAACCAACCTTGCATTCTAGGAATGAAGTCTACTTGATCATGGTGAATAGTGGTTTTGATTTGTCCTTAGATTCGGTTTACAAGGATTTTATTGAGTAATTTTGCATTCATATTCATAAGCAAAATTGGTCTCAAGTTTTCTTTTTGTGATACATCCTTGTGTCATTTAGGTATGAGTATAATTGTGGTTTCTTTGAACAAATTGGGTAGTGATCCTTTTGTTCCTATTTTGGAGAATAATTTAAAGAGTATTGGTATTAGGTCTTCTTTAAATGTCTGATGGACAGGCTGGTGAGGTGGCTCAGTGGTTAAGAGCACTGACTGAATTCAATTCCCAGCAAACACATGGTGGCTCACAACCATCTGTAATTGGATTCAATGCCCTCTTCTGGTGTTTCTGACAGATACACTGTACTCATATACATAAAATAAATACATATTAAAAAAAGTAGAATACAGACGACTGCCTGCCTGGTACAAGCCAATCAGAAGCTGACCCCATTAAGGAAATTTTAGATTACCTAAAATGCTCTCTAAAAAAGTGTCTGATGGAATTCTCCATTAAACCAATCTGGCCCTGGGGGTGTTTTTGTTTGGGAGGCTTTTAATAACTTCTATTTCCTTATGAAGATATAGGCCTGTTTATATAGTTTACTGGATCTTGATTTAACTTTGGAATGTGGTATCTGTCTAGAAAATTGTCCATTTGATCTACATTTTCCAATTTTGTTGAGTATAGGCTTTTGTAGTAGCTTCTGGTGATTTTTGAATTTCCCCATTTCTGTTGACATTACTCCCTTTTCATTTCTGATTTTGTTAATTTGAATAATGTATCTAGGTCCTTTAGTTAGTTTAGATAGGCATTTATTTATCTTCTAGAGTCCCTCAAAGAACCAGCTTTCCTTTTTGTTCATTCTTTGTATCATTTTCTTTGATTCTATTTGATGATTTTGATCCTTTGCTTAGTTCTTGCCATCTACTCTTCTTAGGCCTATTTTTTTTTCAATTTGTTCTAGAGCTCTCACATGTGTTGTTAAGTTGCTAGGGTAAGATCTCTCATTTCTTTTTTTCTTTTTCTTTTCTTATGTTTTTTTCTTTCTTTCTTTCTTTCTTTTTAGAATTATCATTTCTTTATCAGGGCACTTAATGCTATGAATTTTCCTCTTAGTCCTGCTTTCACTGTGTCCCACAAGCTTGGGTATATTGTGTCAGGATTTTCATGAATTCCAGGAAAGCTTTAATGTCTTTCCTTATTTTTACACTGACCAAGTTATCCTGGAGTATATAGTTTTTGAGTTTCTATATGAATGTGGGCTATTTGTTGTTTTCTTTTTGTTGTTGTTGTTGTTGTTGTTGAAGAGCAACAACATTATTCAATGGTGATCTGATAGAAACCTTGGGATTATTTTAATCTTCTTGAGGGTTGTTTGTGACCCATTATATGGCCAATTTTGGAGAAGGTAATATGAGTTGCTGAGATTAAGGTGTATTTTTTGTTCTATAGTGAAATGATGCCTACGTATATATGGTTCTATTGCTTATGGTCTTATTCTTGCCTCTTGTCATCTGGTTCACCCTGCTGTTTGCTGGTCTGAGTGACACTGGCTGGACCCTGCATCTTTTGTCTCTGGGTTGCTTCAGGTCTCCTTGTTGTACCCATGTCCCTGGCTGTAGCAGGCCTCCTGTAGGTCCTTTCTACTGTGGGGCCCTTAGAGAAGCAGAGAAGCTGCTGATTTGTAGCCATAGCTGAAGCAGATCTCCTGGGGGCCTTCAGACTTTTGTGTCTTCCAAGGAACACTTAAGCTCTTGTCTTGGCTGAAACTGTTCTCCAGGGTGATTACAGACTGCAATTTTTGTTTCTGTTTCCCTGTGTGCATCAGAACTGCAGAGAGGCTTTCAGTCTGATGGGCCAGTTTTCCTGCATGCTGTGTAGCACTGAGGAGGTCTTTAGACTCTGGTGTTTGTTGCCCAGTTGCATTGTGCAGAGAAACTCCTGCAGTGTCTTTGGGTGAGTAACTAGGAGTCCAGCCCAGAAGAAAAGGAACATCCAGAAAAGGCCTTTTAATAGATTTTTTTTTAAATTTTTCGAGACAGGGTTTCTCTGTATAGTTCCGGCTGTCCTGGAACTCATGTTGTAGACCAGGCTGGCCTCGAACTCAGAAATCCACCTGCCTCTGCCTCCTAAGTGCTGGGACTAAAGGCATGCGCCACCACCGCCAGGCTTAATAGATTTTAATAACTATTTAAGTTATCACAAAATGCAAGCTCATAGATAGTGAAACTCATGGTCCTATTAGATTCTAATTTAGTTAATTACAATAAACAGTTTTCAAGATTATTCAATTAGTCAAAAGCTAAGAATAATCAATGTTTGACAATTCTAATGTTATTTATAGATAGTCGTTTTCAAAGGCACTAGAGATCCACAGACTATGACATTTTATGTTATTTAATTATTTAAAAATCTTTTGAATATGAGACATGTCTGTTCTTGAGAGTATCCGAATTCCATTTCAAAGAACATATTGAGTATAATTATCTCCAGGTAGGGTTTCTTCAATATTAAAAAAGTAGCCACGGGGAAAAATGCCCTTATTTCAACTGCAGACAGAAAATTGATGCAAGATATTTGACTGCAAAGCTCTGACAAGAGAGGCAAGCTAATCTTTTCTGCTTCATTTATGGTCTGTTAGATATTCTGAGCCAGAAGGCTGAAGACAGATGCTTCAACATTATAAAGACTAATGGGGAACATCCTTGTAGTGAGCTGTGTCTGCCAAAAGTTTAAGTTATGGAAGCTGTGTCTTTGTCCTTTCTGCATATTCAGGTAATATTAAATGCTTTCTCAGATCACTGGTGTATTTAAATACTACTTATAGTCTCACAGTTGAACTTAAGTTGTTTAGCATTAAGGATGATTTAGATTTGAAAGGATGGTTTTCAAGCGGTAATACAATTTGAAATCAAGCATGATTGAGGTATAGAATTGTAACCTCTTTAATTTAGGATAGATATCAGAATACTCTGTCTAAATTGCCATATATGATGTACTGGGCATTAAAAGAGTATATTATGCCTTATAATTTGCATAATTGATATAACTGTGTTTAAATTATATCTGAGATTAAAGGGTCTTTTAAATTGGACAAAAGTGGAAATGTGGTGGATTGGCATAATGTTGTTTGTATTCTAATCCAAATTTTAGGACTCCAAGTCAGTTTTACCCAAAGATGACAGAGTCTGAATGTTAGATGTTGAGTGACACTGATCCTTGTTTATTGTGATTGGTGAATAAAAAATTCCAAGTGCCAATACCTCAGGAGAAGAGAAATGGGGAGGATTAAATTTTTACAGTGTTAACAGATAAAGGAAAAAGGTGGAGAAGGAAGTTTCCATGGAATAGAAGAATATTTTCCAGGAAAGGGGAATGAGAGCTGCCATGGATTAGATGATCTATAAAAACATAGCCATGTGGGCTGGTCAATTGCAGCTAAGAGCATCCCAGTTGAAACACAGTAACTAACAACCTGGGTTATCTATACAGTAATATATTCTAACAATATGAGGGTAGGCAGTTGTCCTGTTATTGTGCTGCTTAAGGAATATTAAAATATAAAGATTGTATACATGTGTCTTTCATCCAGGAACATAAATGGACTAAGACAGGTAGAAGCTCTGAGATGGAATTTTTAATAGCTTATTACTAAAATACAATATATATTATAACAAGAATATCAAAGGACCAAAACTATTCAGGTAGCTAAAAACAAACCCACGAACTGGATCTCTAAGAAAATCAACAAGAGAGATAAACCCTTAGCCAGACTAACCAGAGGGCACAGAGAAAGTATCCAAAATTAATAAAATCAGAAATAAAGGGGATACAAGACAACAGAAACCATGAATATTCAAAAATAATCAGATCCTACTCAAAAAAGTGCACAATATGGAACAAATAAACAGTTTTCTAGACAGATACCTGGTACAAAATTAAATCTGGATCAACTAAACCAGTATCATAATCCCTGAATAAATAGCAGCAGTCTTTAAATACCATGAAAACCAAAAAAAGTACAGGACCAGATGAGTTTAGTGCAGAATTCTATTAGATTATCAAAGAAGACCTATTAAGAATACTCCTCAAAATATTACACAAAATAAAATCAGAAGGAACTCCACCCAATTCATTCTATGAAACCACAATTATGCTTACACCTAAACCACACAAAGACCCAACAAAGAGTACCTCAGATCAATTTCCCTTATGAATATTGATACAAAAATATATAATAAGTCCAAATCCAAGAATACAATTAGAGAACAATAGGAGGTAAATGGATACAAATTGGAAAAGAAGAAGTCATGATATTCGCATTCGCAGATATTATGATAATATATATAAGTAACCCCAAAAATTCCACCAGAGAACTCCTATATCTGAAAAACAACTTCAGCAAAGTGACCCAATAGAAAATTAACTCAAACAAATTACTAGCCTTCCGATACTAAAATTATAAAAGGCTGAGAAAGACATTAGAGAAACGACACTGTCACAATAGTCACTAATAATATAAAATACCTTGGTATGACTTTAACCAAGCAAGTGAAAGATCTATGTGGCAAGAAATTCAGGTCTCTGAAGAAAGAAATCAAAGAAAGTCTTAGAACATGGAAAGATTTCTCATGCTCATGGATTGCTAGAATTAATAAGTTAGAAATGGCCAGCTTGCTTAAAGCAATCTACAGAGTCAAATGCAATTCTGGTCAAAATTCCAAGTCAATTCTTCAGAGAGTAAGAAAGAACAACAAGAAAATTTATTTTGAATAACCAAAACGTAGGATATAAAAACTGTTCTTAAAAATAAAGGTGAAAGTACTCAAGGAGGTGAAGTGGTATACAATCCCATAGATTGAACAACAATATGAACCAACGAGACACCCCAGAGTTCTCAGGGACTCAATTACAAACCAAAGAGTTCACATGGAGGGACCCATGGTTCCAGCTACATATGTAGCAGAGGATAGCCTTATCTGGCATAATTGGGAGGAGAGACCCTTGGTCAGGTAAAGGCTAGATGTAGGTTAAAGCAATGATTGTGAGGTTGGTAGAGTTATGCTGTAATGCATCTGCTCCACTATAGGCCTCAGCCACTCTGGGAGGCAGGATATGGGAAGTTTTGAACATGCTTACATCAAGCTGTCACTTGGCTGCTCTTGGGATGTAGGGAAGCCCCAGGATACCATTCTTGGGGTTGGCAGAACAGTCTGACATGCTGGACAGCCAGACCTGACTCGAGGATCCCCAGGTCTTTGACAGGGCTGGAGCTGTCTGGCTCTCAGCCTGCTAGCCATGGAAGAGCTGAGGATGCAGTTGGGGCCCACAGACTGGATCTGTCCAGGGGAGTGGGGAGAAGGAGAGAGTGCTTGCTGGTCCTACAGTGGGAATCATTGGCTTGTGGGCAGTAACATGCTTGAGATAGGTGTCTAGGAGAACAGAGAGTCTTCTATAGCAGAATAGACAGCAAGTCTGTAGACAAAGGGCTTTTTCCATGGGTCCTCATGGCAAAAACTGATGAAAAGAAGCAGTCCATTATTTTAAGGCATTTATTGTCATGGTGGAAAGTGGATGAGTAAAACCATACCCCACTCCTCAGGGTGGGCCTGTGATTAAATAACTTTTGTAGGCAGCAGTGTTTGGAAAGGAAAGCTTGTTTGCCAAGTCCTACAGGCCTCTAGTGACCTCATTAAAACAGAGATCTGTCTTGAGACTAAGTGGCCACAGATCATGGCCTCTACATGTGGAGGGGTCTGGGGCTTTGCCATTATATGACTGATGGCCACAAATCTATGTGGGGCTGCAGCTAGTGAAAGGTGCCTGTTTCCAGAGAATCAGGCAAAGCACCTACTGTCCCTTCAGGATCATCTGAGTTTCAAGCTTTCATTCAACTGAGAACCATTCAAGGCCCCACAAAGTTGGAGTGGGTGTATGTGAAAGAGCATTCTCATAGAAGCAAGTGTAGGGAGACTGAATAGAGGGTTATGGAAGGGAAACCTGGAAAGTTGATAACATTTGAAATGTAAATAAATAAAATATCCAATAAAAATTGAAAAGGAGCAACAGATGGAAAAATCGTCAACAGAATACAAGAGAGGGAAGATAAAAATCTAAGGCATAGAATATACAATAGAATAAATTGATACATCAGTAAAAAATGTTATATGTAAAAATGTCCTGACACAAAACATCAAGGAAATCTGGGATAACATTGATTAATTGAACTAACCTAAGATTAATAGGAATAGAGGAAGGTGATGAGTCCTAGCTCTGAGACCCAGAAAGTTTTCTCAACAAAGTCATAGAAGAAAACATTCACAATTTAAAAAAAGAAATGCCTATAAGCACATAAGAAGCTTCTGGAAAACCAACTAGACTGGATTAGAAAATAAAACCATCCCAACACATAATAATCAAAACACAAATTCTACAGAACATAGAAATAATATTAAAATCAGCAAGGGAAAATGCCAGGTAACACACTGAAAACACTAGATAGAAAGCTCCAACCCATAGCCAGGCGGTGGTGGCACATGCCTTTAGCTCCAGCACTGGCAGGCAGAGTCAAGCGAATTTCTGAATGCAAGGCCAGCCTGGTCTACAAAGTGAGTTCCAAGACAGCCAGGGCTACACAGAGAAACCCTGTCTTTAAAAAACAAAACAAAACAAAAAATAAACAAATAAAAAAAGAAAACTCCAACCCAAGAAAGATAACTACATTCCAGAAAATGCTAGAAATAAGTTATTCCATATCAGCAAAATGAGGAAAGCACACACAAACACAAACATCCCCCAATTAACACCACCAACCTCAAAATATCAGGAAATAATAATTACTAGTTATTAATATGTCTCAATATCAATGGACACAATTCCCCAATAAAAGGACATGGTTAACAGAATGAATGTGAAAAGCTTCTGCATACAAGAAACTTAACTCAGCATTTAAGATAGATATTACCTCAGAAAAAAAGGGATGGCAAAATGTTTTCTAAGATAAAAGACCCAAGAAGCCACCTGGCTTGGCCATTCTAATATCTAGTAAAATAGACATCCAATCAAAATTAATCAAAAGAGAAAGGGAAATCTTCATACTCATCAAAGGAAAAAGCTTCCAAGATGATATCTCAATTCTAAACATCTATAGCTCAAACACAATGGCAACCTCATTTGAAAAATAAATATAGTTAAACCTTAAATCTTATGCTCATGATAGATTTGTGAATGCCACATATTAATAGTGGGAGATTTCAACATCCTTTTCTCACCAATTGACAGAGCACACAGACAAAACTAAACAGAGAAACAATAAACAGTCATTATTACTCAGATCTAAAAGGCATCTATAGAAAAGGAGCCTTTTTGGGGTCTCAAAGGGGGAATTGTTGGAGTTTAATCTTTTACTGTGTATTATAATGCTGAGATTGGGTCTCCAAGATCTCGAGTCTGTGTATAGTCTTAAATGACTTTGCCCCCAAGTTATTTCTGATTGATAAATAAAGATGCCAGCAGCCAGTAGCTGGGCAGAAGACACATAGGTGGGTTCTGGGTTTCCCAGGTTTGGGCTCAGGAAAGGATTACAAGGGGAGAAGAAGGTGGGAATGATGAAGGTGAAGCTGCTCTGGGTTAGGTGCCAAGAAAACATGGTCAGCAGGGCTAGAATATTGGAGTTCAGAAGAGCCCAGATGAACATTGCAAGTAATAACTTGAAGTTAATCATAAGAAAGTAGATTCTAATAACATGGAGGTTAGGTAGGGGCCCTAAGGATATTGTAAATATAAAGGTTGTATAATTTTTATTCAGAAACTAAATTGATTTATTTATTAATTTATTAATTTATTTATTTTTGATGTCTAACTTCTTGCACACACATATGTGTGTGTGTGTATATATATATATATATATATATATATATATATATATATATATCTTTCCAAAACTATAGGTTTGGGAAAGATCTTTTCACAGACTATAGGTTGCCATTTTTCCTATTGAAATTGTCCTATGCTTATAGAAAATTTTCAGTTTCATGATGTGCCATTTATCAATTTTTGGTCTTAGAACCAAAGATATTGATGTTCTGTTCAGAAAATTTTCCTTTGTTCCAGAGTGTTTGAGACTACGTCATACTTTCTATCCTATTAGCTTCAGCATATCTGGTTTTAGGTAGAGGCCTTCAATCCACTTGTGTTTGAGATTTGTGCAGAGTGATAATGTGTATCTATGTACATTCTTCTACATGCATGCTACAAATTAGCCCAGCAACTTTTGTGATTACTGAGCCTATTTTTCCCTCAGGTCAAATTGATACCAAAGGAATTGAATATTCATTCTAGGTGCCACTGACATTCCTGTACTCCATGATGAACCTATAACTTGGTAAATTGATGATACAATGTAGATTGATCAGTGGGCTTTAACTAAAGGAAAACTAGAAGCTGCTGATATGTTAGTGCAGGCACAATTGGCAGCTGGTTATCTTGAAGTCAGTAACTCCCCCTGAAATGACAATTTTTATCACTAAGAAAAAGTCTGGTAAATGGAGATTGCTTCAGATTCTTCGAGCTGGGAATACCATGGTTATTCTCATGGTTATATTGAAGCCAGGGTTTCCCACACCTGTTGCAGTTCCAGAAAATGTTCACAAAATTATTATAGATTTAAAAGATTGCTTCTTTACTATTCCTCTCACTAAAGAGGATAAGAAGAGATTTACCTTTTTGTTACCTGCTATTAATTTTAAAGAACCTATGCATAGATTTCAGTGGAAAGTATTGCCGCAAGGGATGGCTAACAGTCCTAAAATCTGTTAGAAATTTGTTGTTGCTGCTATTCAGTCAGTTAGTGAGAAATGGAAAGATGCATCTATAATTCATTATATGGATGACATATTACTAGCGCATCCTAATTATGATGATCTACAAATATGTTTTATGGACCTGTAATTTTATTTAGTCGAATTTGGTTTAGTAGTTGCTCAAGAAAAAAATTCAGTTACAATGTCCTTATTCATATTTAGGTTTTCAGTTTTTTCCTCAAGATATACATTCTCTTAAAATTAAGATTAGATCTGAATATTTACATACTCTAAATGAATTTCAAAAGTTGTTAGGGGACGTTAATTGGTTGAGACCTTATTTAAAATGATCTATATGACAGTTAGAGCCTGTATTTGACATTTTAAATGGTGATTGTGATCCTTTATCTGTTAGAATCCTGACCACAGAAGCTAAGCAGGCTTTAGAGTTAGTAAATCAAGCTATTAAAATTTAGATGAGTCAAATATGTTAATTATGACTTTCTTATCATATTAATTATTTTCAAGACCGAAATCTTACCAACAAGACTCTAATGCCAGGAGGGACCTTTGCTATGGCTTCATCTACCTTCTTCACCTAAAAGAGTCATTTATCACTATTATTTATCAGTTGCTGACATTATTATGGGCAGAACTGAGAGTGTAAAATACTTTGACAAAGAACCAGTAAAAATCCTTGTGCCCTTTCACAGAGAACAAGTACAATGGCTTATAGTTAATGATCAGCAATTGTTATCTTGTATCAGCTTTAATGGTGATATTGACAATTGTTACCCTCCAGATAAATTAATTCAATGTGCTGATGAGCATTCCCTTTTATGACCTCTCATCAATTCTTTTTCTCCTTTTGGGAAATGCTTTGAAAGTATTTACTGATGGCTCTGTTAATTGCAAAGCTGTATATCATTATAAATATAATACTGTTATTTTCGATGTTTGATATCTTCTGCTCAAAAAACTGAGTTCTGTGCAGTATTTGAAGTTTTGAAACAGAATTCTGATACCAATGTTAACATCTGTTCTGATTCTCATTTTGTAGTTCATTATGTTTCTTTTTTGGAGACTTTGGGCAATTTCAAGTCTGATAACCCAAATGTTCCTATATTTTTACAGTGTGTGTATGCTATTAGAGCATCTACCAACAAGTTTTTCTTGAGACATCTTAGAGGCCACACTAATCTCCCAGGTGATTTATCTCTTTGCAATGCTAAATCTGATGCTGCCACTAGAAATACTTGCTTTGTTAAATTTCAGGAAGCTCAAGAGGCTGATAAATTACATCTTTTAAACTCCAGAGCATTATGGCTTCAATTCTGGCTAACTTGAGATCATAGTCATCAAATTGCTAAACAATGCACAAATTGTGCTAAATTGTTACCTGTCATTCATTTAGGAGTTTACCCTCGAGGACTGATACACAATGCTTTATGGCAAATGGATGTTACTCATGTTCCTGAATTTGGACAATTAAAATGTCTTCATGTCTATATAGATAACTTTAGTGGAATTTTTTTAGCTTCTATACATACAGGAGAGGCAGTAAATAATGTCATAGCACATCTCTTATATTGTAGTTCCATAATAGGTCTACCTTCTTTTATTAAGACTAATAATGCACCTGCTGATTGCTCTCATAATTTAAAGAGATTTTGTAGTAAATTATAGATTTCTTTAAAAACAGGCATACCTTATAACCCACAAGGCCAAGGTATTATGGAAAGAGTCAATGGCATTTTAAAATGTCTTTTCATTAAATTAAAAGGGGGGGTATAGTAATCCCGAGGAAGACCACAAAACGTACTTCAAAATTCTTTTAATTTTGAATTGTTTAAATGTAGACAAAGATGGTATATCACGGCGCATTTCTTGAACCCCGTAGTTTCACGCAGCCAAGCTGCAATCCAGGCAGAGGCCGCATGATATTTACTGGGGCTGTTCAAGGAATGCCGCTGTGGGCCTCCTTGGCTGCAGATAGAGCTGAGCTGAAATTTCTCATGGCAAGCTGTGTAAACCCTTATCTGACCTGTTCTTTTACTTACGAGATGTCTCTGCCAGCCAGAGGTGCGAGCATTCCAGGCGTGACAGTTCATACAGAGTTCATCCTTTGAACTACAGTACTGGCCATGATTCCTTCTAGAGATCCATTGCTTTGCTTTTAATTAGCTGTACAGTTATTACCTAGATACATTAAAGAATTAACCTCCCAACAATTTATTTGTATGGTTAGCTGGTCTTTGGCACTCTGACATGGAAACCATCAGTTAGTAAAGTTTCAAAATAAGCCTGAGGAAGATAGCATACATAGTGTTTCCAAAAACTAATTACTAATTCCAATTACTAATTTATCATTGACTACAGAGGGACGCGATGACCTTGTGTGTAATCTCTGACTCTTGAATCACTAATTCATCATTGACCACAGAGGGGCGCAATGACCTTGTGTGTAATCTCTGACATTCATACCTGACTAATTTTGTATTTCCTTGTGCCAGATACTCATGGTAACCATTCTTTGTAAACATTTCACTGAATATCAACTTGTGATATGTATAAAAATACCTGCCTCAGAACAGTAAAGTGCATTCAGACGCATTCAGATCGTGTGTGTGTCTGTCTGTCATTCGCCGGACCTGTACCTTCCTGCATACCAAAGACCCTGATTCCCCACGGGAGTGTGTGTTCCGACTGAGTCGGTCCGTGGCAATGGTAAATCTACAGCTGATCATTTCTGGCATGCAGATTGCAAACCTATATATGCAAAGGTCATGTGGAAGAACCCATTGTCTGGAGTTTGGAATGGACCCTCCCCTGTTCTCATGTTGTGTCAAGGATCTGCTTGTATTTTTGATCATCAGGATAACTGTAAGATGGCTACCAGAAAGACTGGTGAAACAAATTAATGACTGATCCAGGGCTGAGTCCCTGAGAAAATATCTTTTATGTATTTTCAGATGAAGAGCATCGTGCTGATGGTCACAATCCAGATTGTTGTGGAAGCTGCCCGCATACCTGCACTGCATGATCCAATGGAGCTGACATGGGTCTTAGAAGATGGAAAGGAGAGAAAACTTACATAAGTGACAAGAACAACATTTCCTGGAACCTGGTTTCTGGAAATCACTCTCTTGGGGAAGGACTTGTTTAGCTCTCTCATGTGGACTCAGTCACCCAAAGGACATTTTTACATATTTTCTGTTCATTATTCTAATGAAAATTCTTGTGACTCTAGTGCCTCCTTTTATTGTGCATCTTGGGGCTGTGAAACTTCTTGGCACATCTACTGGAAGGCTAAGGTTGGAGACTTTATTACTATGTATCTCAGGGGACAAGATTTTGGAATCTCTATGAGATGTAAGCAATTTGTGTCCATGAATAATCTCTATTCTTGTAAAGGAAGCAACACTGTCTATCCCAACAAAGGTACTTCATTTACTGACAAGGGTAAGAGGCTTAATTTGTCAGGGGTTTTCTGTGAGGTATTTGAGTCTACATATGAGGAGGTTAAGATGTTGGTAATACTTTCAGAATTAGACAGATCAAGAAGGCTGTTCCACCTATGCAGGGCCTTGGTCCAAATGAACTTCTTGTTCCATATTAACTACATGCAGATTAGGTTGCTCCAAATCCATTTTCTGTGAGTCATCCTACCACGATCCCCCCTCAGCCACGTTTGGCCTCTTCCCATTAAAAATTGTTTAAGCTTGTTGGTAGATCTTTTCACCAACCTAACTTTACTAAAGGCTGTTGCCTCTTCCTTTCCTCCAATCTCCCATTTTATGAAGCTGTAGCCTCTACTAGTACTATCTGGCTAGCTTCTGATCAGGCTGCTTGTTAATGGTGTCAATCTCATGAAAGAGTTCTTCTTTTGTATATAGCGGGGACTGGTTTATTCATTGGTCAGTTACCCAGAGACTATAGTCATTTTTGTGCTATCCATAGGGTGTTCAATGCTACTATTTGGTGCCACCAGAAAATTTCTGGTGGACTTGCGACAGTGACATTACTCCCTCTTTTTTTGGATATTTTGAAAACTATGATTTTTGTGTTCTAGTGCAACATGCTCCACACGTTACTGTTTTCTCTTGTCAGGCCCTTTTAGATGCCTGAGACCCCCATGACTCCCTGGTCCTTAGTTGAAGGACCAGAGAGCCTGTCACTGCTGTGACTATGGCTGTTTTTTTGCTGGGGTTGGGAGTCATTGGAACTGGCACTGGCATTTCCTCTTCTGTTTGGCAAACAAACATTATAATGAGCTTTGAGTAGCCATGCATGAAGATTTAGAGAACTTAGAAGTAGCCATGTCTCTCGTTAGTTCTTCAAAATAGAATGGGTTTAGAATTTTTAGTTTAGCAGTAAGGAGGTTTATGTGGTGCCCTAAAGGAAGAATGTTGTTTTTATGCTGATCACACTGTAGTCATAGAAGATTCTCTAGCCAAAGTGCCCAAAGGGTTAGAGGCTTATAAGAGGTTGAGGGTAAGGGATGGAGGATGATTTCAGACTTGGTTCAGCACTTCCCTGTGACTGACTACTCTTCTACCTTCTCTGCTTGGGCCATTGGTAGGTCTGACCATCCTATTGTCCCTTGGTCCAGTTTTATTCAATAAGCAGGCAAACTTTCAGAAACAACAGATTTAACAAATTTAATTTAAACATATAGAAGTTCATTATCAGTGGCTAGCCTTAGCTGATGAGTAATCAGTGACAGGTAATCTTCATGGTGACAACTTTACAGGGGGCATCATGTTTTTGAGCTAAGAGAGAAGGCATACCTTTGCTGGATGTTCATTCAACAATGGCTACAAACATGACCTGAGACTGATTGCACCACAGAACCTAAGACAGGCTCTCATCCATTGGTTTTTATTATATTTTACAGAAGGGAGACATGTAGGAGACCACTGGAGTCAAACAAGCCTTTGTCAGACCTGAGCAGGGTCAAGGTGGAAGCATTAGTCATGGGAAGTGGTATGGTCAGTCTGCAACTGCTGCTGCTGACTGTACCCTGATTTCTTGATGAGACACAGTGGGCTGACATATACTTTAGATTAGATTCTTTGTGAAGGTCAGGTTGTTTGTCTTTTCTGGTTGCTTACCACTTCCTATTTTATTTTTCACTGCCAAATGCTTTACCATATAATGGCTGTGTGAAACTGAATTAAATGAGACTTGATCAGAATTCTGTTTTATCTCAATTTCTCATGCCTCTGCCCCCTCCGTCCTCACTCCACACTTTAGGAACCTCTTCGAGAATCTACAGACAGGTTCAGATTATTTTTGAGTTAACTTTATATCCAGACACTTTGCTGAAGTTGTGCATCATCTAATGGAGTTTTCTGGTAAAGATTTTAGGTTCCCTTATGTATACTATCATATCATCTGTAAATAGTGATACCTTGACTTCTCCCTTTCAAATTTGTAGCCATTTAATATCCTTTTGTTGTCTTAATGATTTAGCTAGAACTTCAAGTACTATATTAAATAACAGGGAGAGAATAGGCACACTTATCTTGCCCTGATTTTAGTGAGATTGCTAGTTTCTCTCTAATTTTATGTTGCCTGTTGGTTTGATATATATTGAATGTTTTATGTTTAGGTATGAGCCATGAATTCCTAATCTCTCCAAGATTTTTAACATGAAGGGGTTATGAATTTTAAGAAAGTCCTTTTTCATAGTCTAGTGAGATTCATGTGATTTTTTTGAATTTGTTTTTATAGTGGATTACACAAATGGATTTTTATTTTTGTATATTGAACCATTCCTGCATCTCTGGTATGAAGCATATTTATTATGAATGATGTTTTTGATATGGTCTTGCATTTAGTTAGTTATTGAATATTTTTGCATCAGTTTACATAAGGGAATTGGTCTAAAGTTCTCTTTCTTTTTGGGTCTTTGTATGGTTTACTTAAAAGAGTAACTATGGCTTCAAGAATGAATTAGGTAGTGTTTCTTTTGTTTCTATCTTCTGGACTAACTTGAGGAATATTGGTATTGGATCTTCTTTGAAGGCTTGTTAGAATTCTGCTATAAAATCATCTGGCCTGGATTTTTTTTTGAATGATAGGTTTCAGTGACCGTTTCTATTTCCTTAGGGTTTATGGGAATATTTAGATAGCTTACCACATATTGGTTTGAGTTTGATAAGTGGTATCTGCCTAGAAATATCTTTTATTTTATGTAGATTTTACAGTTTCGTTGACTATGGACTTTTGTAGTAAGATTTGATGGTTTTTTAAAATTTTCTCAGGTACTGTTCTTATGTTTCCCTTTCCCTTCCTGGTTTTATTGATTTGTCTCTTTTAGTTAATTTGGTTAGGGGTGATTCTAGTGTGTTGATTTTCTTAAAGAACCAGATCTTGGTTTTGTTGATGTTTTGTATCATTTTCTGTTTCTAAATGTTTGATTTCATCCCTGATTTTGGCTATTTCCTACGATCACTTTCTCTTGGGTATGTTTGCTTCTTTGTCTTTTAGAGATTTCAGTTGTACTTTTAAGTTGTTAGTATAGGATCTCTATAATTTCTTCATGAAGGTACCTAGTCCTAAAATTTTCCTCTCAACACTGCTTTCATTGTGTCCCACAAATTTGGGTATGGTGCTCCTTCATTTTCATTGAATCCTAGATAGACTTTCTTTCTTCCCTGAACAAGTTATTTAGCAGAGAGTACTTTGGTTCAGGAGTATGTAGGCTGTCTGTTGTTTTTGTTTTTATTAAAGTCTATCCTTAGTCAGTGGTGATAACTGAATCTTATTGTATCCATTGAGGCTTGTTTTATGTTTGATTAAATGTTTGATTACCAATTTTGGTAAGATTACATGAGGTTCTGAGAAGAAGGTATATTCTTTTTTGTTGTTGTTGAAAATTAATTTATTCACTTTTTGATATTATAATGGCAACTAGGAGTTATTTCTTGGAAAGTGTTTTCTAGACCTTTTCTCTGAGGTAGTGTTTGTGTTTGTTGGCAAGGTATGTTTCTTGTATGTAGCAGAATGATAGATTCTTTTTACATATCTGGTCTGATGGACTCTGTCTCTTTATTTCGAAATTGTGTCAATTGATGGTGAGAGATATTATTGACCAATGATTGTTAATTCCTGCATTTTTTGTTGTTGCAGATAGTAGTAGTAGTAGTAGTAGTAGTAGTAGTAGTATGTGTGTGTGTGTGTGTGTGTGTGTGTTTGTGTGTGTCTGTTTTTATTGAGTTGGGTTTGTTGTGAGATTACTAATTTCTTGTGTTTCCATGAGTGTAGTTACCCTCTTTGGCTTGTAGTGTTCCTTTTATTAACTGGTGTATGGCTGGTTCTTTGAGAAAATCAACAAGATAGATAAACCCCTAGCCAGACTTACAAAAGGGCACAGAGACAGTTTTCAAATTAACAAAATTAGAAAGGAAAAGGGAGATATAACAATAGAAACTAAGGAAATTCAAAAAATCATCAGATCCTACTACAAAAACTTATACTCAACACAACTGGAGAATCTGGAGGAAATAGACAATTTCCTCGACAGTTACCAAATACCAAAATTAAACCAGGATCAAATAGATCGTCTAAACAGACACATAACGCCCAAAGAAATAGAAGGGGTCATAGACAGTCTTCCAACCAAAAAGAGCACAGGACCAGACGGTTTTAATGCAGAATTCTATCAGACCTTCAAAGAAGTCCTGATACCGATACTCTTCAAATTATTCCACAAAATAGAAACAGAAGGAACACTACCCAACTCATTCTATGAAGCCACAATTACCCTGATACCAAAACCACACAAAGATCCAACTAAGAAAGAGAACTAGAGGCCAATTTCTCTTATGAATATCGATGCAAAAATACTAAATAAAATACTTGCCAACCGAATCCAAGAACACATCAAAACGATCATTCACCATGATCAAGTTGGCTTCATCCCAGGGATGCAGGGATGGTTCAATATACAGAAATCCATCAACGTAATGCACTACATAAACAAACTCAAAGAAAAAAACCACATGGTCATCTCATTGGATGCTGAAAAAGCATTTGACAAAATTCAGCATCCTTTCATGCTAAAGGTCTTAGAAAGAACAGGAATTCAAGGCCCATATCTAAACATAGTAAAAGCAATATACAGCAGACCAGTAGCCAACATCAAGGTAAATGGAGGAAAACTTGAAGCAATCCCTCTAAAATCAGGGACTAGACAAGGCTGCCCCCTCTCGCCATATCTCTTCAATATAGTACTTGAGGTACTAGCTAGAGCAATTTGGCAACAGAGGGAAGTCAAAGGGATACAAATCGGAAAGGAAGAAGTCAAACTATCACTATTTGCAGATGATATGATAGTATACTTAAGTGACCCAAAAACCTCCACCAGAGAACTCCTGCAACTGATAAACAACTTCAGCAAAGTGGCTGGCTATAAAATCAACTCAAGTAAATCAGTAGCCTACCTATACACAAAGGATAAGCAGGCCGAGAAAGAAATTAGGGAAATGACACCCTTCACAATAGCCACAAAAGATATAAAGTATCTTGGAGTGACGCTAACAAAACATGTGAAAGATTTATATGACAAAAACTTCAGGTCTCTGAAGAGGGAAATTGAAGAAGACATCAGAAAATGGGAAAATCTTCCATACTCGTGGGTTGTCAGGACTAATATACTCCAAATGGCAATCTTGCCCAAAGCAATATACAGATTCAATGCAATCCCATCAAAATCCCAACTCAGTTCTTCATAGAGATAGAAAGAGCAATTCTCAAATTCATCTGGAATAACAAAAAACCCAGGATAGCTAAAACTATCATCAACAGCAAAAGAACTTCTGGGGGAATCAATATCCCGGACCTCAAGCAATATTACAGAGCAGTGGTATTAAAAATTTCATTGTATTGGTTCAGTGACAGGGAAGCGGATCAATGGAATAGGATCGAAGACCCAGAATTGAACCCACACATCTATGGCCAATTGATCTTGGACAAAGGAGCTGAAAACATCCAGATGGTGCTGGCTCAACTGGAGGTCAACATGCAGAAGAATGAGAATTGATCCACTCTTATCTCCTTGCACTAAGCTCAACTCCAAGTGGATCAAGGACCTCCACATAAAACCAGACACACTAAAACTAATAGAAAAGAAACTGGGGAAAGACACTTGAAGACTCAGGGGGAAAATTCCTGAACAGAGCACCAATTGCTTATGCTCTAAGAGCAAGAATAGACAAATGGGACCTCGTAAAACTACAAAGTTTCTGTAAGGCAAAAGACACTGTCAAAAGGATAAATCGGCAACCAACAAATTGGGGAAAAATCTTCCCCAACCCCACATCCGACAGAGGGCTAATTTCCAATGTATACAAAGAACTCAAGAGGTTAGACCCCAGAAAACCAAATAATCCTATCCAAAAATGGGGTACAGAGCTAAACAGAGACTTTTCACCTGAAGAAATTCGGATGGCTGAGAAACACCTTAAAAAATGTTCAATATCACTATTCATTAGGGAAATGCAAATTAAAACAACCCTGAGATTTCACCTCACACCAGTCAGAATGGCTAAGATTAAAAACTCAGAAGACATCAGGTCTTGGCGAGGATGTGGAGAAAGAGGAACACTCCTCCACTGCTGATGGGAATGCAAGCTGGTACAACCACTCTGGAAATCAGTATGGCGATTCCTCAGAAAACTGGACGTGATACTTCCGGAGGATCCAGCCATACCACTCCTGGGAATATACCCAGAAGATTCACCAGCATGCAATAAGAATACATGCTCCACTATGTTCATAGCAACCTTATATATAATAGCCAGAAGCTGGAGAGAACCCAGATGTCCCTCAACAGAGGAATGGATACAAGAAATGTGGTATATATACACAATGGAGTACTATTCAGCCATTAGAAACATTGAATTCATGAAATTCCTAGAGAAATGGATGGAGCTGGAGAACGTCATACTAAGTGAGGTGACCCAGTCTCAAAAGAATACCCATGGTATACAGTCACTGATAAGTGGATATTAGCCTAGAAGCTTGGAACACCAAAGACATAAATCACATATCAAGCGATGTCTCACAAGAAGAAAGGAGTGGACACTGGTGCTAGAATGGACCAAAGCATCATTGTGGGAGAGTACAAGAACAGTAAGGTGGGAGGGGGTGGA
Source organism: Apodemus agrarius (assembly GCA_964023405.1). Classification (NCBI taxonomy): domain Eukaryota; kingdom Metazoa; phylum Chordata; class Mammalia; order Rodentia; family Muridae; genus Apodemus; species Apodemus agrarius. Next base: position 30,649,073 of record OZ030028.1, read on the forward strand.
TGAGAGAGCAGGGGGAGGGAAAAGGACATGTGGGACCTTTGGGGGTGGGGAACCAGAAAAAGGGAAATGAATTGTAAATATAGAATATATCCAATAAAAAAAGAGAAAAAAAGTGTGTGTGTGTGTGTGTGTGTGTGTGTGTGTGTGTGTGAAATGAGCAATTATAATTCAAAGGAAATTTATGTACACATAATTGTGGTAAAATTGTATATTTGAATGGATGTCTTATTTAAAAAATTAATTGTCTAAAGCTTGGAAGATAGAAGAAGAAAAGACAACTTACTCTATTAGTGAGTAAAAGCAAATGGAACAATTTTTTTAAATGAAAACATAAAATGGAGGCTAACAAACATGGAAAAAACATATGTTGAGGAAAAGTGATTGTTACTTCATGTTATATTAGTTGTTAGAGATTTATGTTTGTGTGGTTTTGTTTCTTGCTTTTCCTAGGGTATAGTTTCCTTCCTTGTGTTGGTGTTTTCTTTTTTAGGGCTGGATTTGTGGAAAGATATTTTTATATATTGCATAAATTTCATTTCTCCACTTATGGCAGTAAGTGTTTTCCTGGGTATTTGTAGCCTGGGCTGGCATTTTTATTCACTTAGGGTGTGTATGACATCTGCTGAGGATGCTCTAGCTTTTATATTCTCTGGTGAGAAGTCTGTTGTAATCCTTATAGGCCTTCCTTTGCATGTTACTTGATACTTTGCCCACACTATTTTTAACATTCTTTCTTTCTAAATGCATTTGATGTTTTGATTATTATATGTCTTGAAAAATTTCTTTTCTGATCCAGTCTATTTGGACTTCTGTAAGCTTCTTTTATGATCATGGGCATTTCTTTAGGTTAGAGAAGTTTTCTTTTATAATTTTGTTGAAGATTTTTACTGGCCATTTAAGTTGGGAATCTTCACTCTCTTTTATATCTATTATCCTTGGGTTTGGTCTTTTCATTTCGTCATGGATTTTATGGATATTTTGGATTAGGAGCTTCTTGCTTTAGGTGTTTTCCTTGACTGTTGTGTCAATGTTTTCTATGGTATCTTCTGGACCTGAGATTTTGTCTTCTATTTTATTCTGTTTGTAATGATTGCATCTATGACTGCTGATTTCTTTCCTAGGTTTTCTAGGTCCAGTTTTAACTCAATTTGTGAATTATTTAATGTTTCTAGATCCAGTTTTAGATCCTGGATGGTGTTGTTCATTTCTTTCACCTGTTTCAGTGAGTTTTCCTGAAATTATTTAAGGGAATTTTGTCTTAAAGGCTTTCTACTGTTTGCAGTGTTCTCTTGTATTTCTTGAACATAGTTATTTATGTCCTTCTTAACATCCTCCATCATCATCATGAGAAGTTATTTTAAATCTGAATCTTGCTTTTCCAGTGTGATGATATATTCAGGACTTGCTATGGTGGGAAAATTGCATTCTGGTGGTGCCATGTTACTTTCATTTCTGTTACTTATGTTCTTACCCTTGCCTCTTGACATCTTGTTATCCCCACTGCTACCTGCCTTGCTATATCTGACTGAATACTATATTCTTCCTGTGATCCTGGTTGTGTCAGAACTTCTCAGAGTCAAGATGTCTCTGCGATCCTGATTCTTGGATCCTGTGATTCTGAAATCCTGGGTGTGTCCAACCTCCTGGGACTCAAACTGCCTCTGAGACACTTAGATTCTTGTGTTACCAGACTCCTGAGATCCTGGGATCCTGTGCTCCTGGGTATGTGAAATCACTTGGGAGGGGAACTTCCTTAGGATGTTGTGGGACTGGTTGAGGAGTTTGTGCCCAATATCTGCTCAGGGCACCAGTCCAAACAGACCTAGGGGTCAATTCTCTGACAGTATCCCTGAGTGCCTAGGCCCCACTGGTCCCAGTAACTCCTGGTGTTAGGAAAGATATTGTGTCTTCATCTCTCATCCTATGATCCTGGTCTTGTTAGAGTGGCTGGGAGAGGAGCTTCTTTTGTGTGCTGTGGAACTGGTTGCCTTTTCCTGTATTTATTGAATAAGTATATTTGTTTCCTCTTTAAGGCTGCTACTTGTTTTTTATTCCTGTGTTTTCCTGTCTGTATTTAAGGGTGTTATTTATATCTTCCTTAAACTCCTCTCTCATCTTTATGATATAAGACTTTAGCCCTTTAGTCAGAATCTTGCTCGTGGGGTGTGTTAAGGTAAATAGGGCTTGTTGTGATAGGAGAAGTGGTTTCTGATAGCGTTGCCTTCTGCTGCTTATTTTCTTGGGCTTGATTTTCCCCATATGGTTATCTTTAACATAAACCCTGTGTTAACACGCCAGGGTGTCTTGGATTAGAGCAGGCCTCCTCAAGGGCAGGTAGAGCAGTGTGACCTGCATTAAATCAGGACTCCTTGGAAACAGGTAGTCCGCTCTCTGGTTTGAGCACCCCTCCTGTGTCCTGGTTATTGCATCCCTCCTGTATCCCTGGTTATGTTATACATTCTGGGATACAGGCAGGCTGTTGGGTAGTTATGGGGGAAAAGACTGACAATCTGCCATGGGTGCAGGTGGAAGTGCAGACCAGAAAGATGATGAGTAATGTGTTTTACAACTTTGATGCTAAGCAATCCCATGCAACAGAAAAATCTACTTTTCTTGGTGTTACAACCAATTGGTCCAAGTGGATTCACGAAAAAAAGGTTCCACAAGATATGAGAATGAAGAATGGAAAAGAATTTGAACATTGCTGATGCTGACCCTCACTTGTTGAAATCTGAAGGAGGTAAGAAAATCAAGGGTTTTTAATTGTACATGTAAAAAAGTGTATCTGAGGACAGATAGCGTTAAAGTTTTCTTCACAGAAAAGTTTCATTTTTCATTAGATTGCTTAGAAAGATTTTGGCTACTTTAGGTCTCATACACTCCATTTTAAATGTGACTACTCATGTTTGTCAATGACTTGTCATTTGAGGATTCACAGCAGAATAAGTTGTGTTTTGTGCCTGAATGTTCCTTAGCATCCAACAGTATGGAGATGTGCTCCTAAAAATTATTAGGCAAAAAATAGATAATGGGAAGCCTGCTATCACGAAAGAGTGAGTGGTGTATACACCTTTTTGGGGGCTCTGTGCCCTGTCTGGAGATTTTCCCCTGCCTACCAGGTAATTCATGTTCCCAGTATTAAATTGTTTCGGAGCCATAAGAAAGGAGGGGGTGATGTTACGCTGCTGTTCACTCTTTGAAAATGGGGAGTTTGTAGATTACCTTGGTAGAAAGATTCTTACCCACTTTGGACATGAAAAAAGTTGGGTTAAGTGGGCTATCTTGTATATTCTAGGAGACAAATTATGTAACATTGAAATACATCCTAATGTAACTGGAGTTGATATTAGGAACTGAAGGAGGAGGTTATAGCTGAAATATACTAAGGTAGTTGATTTGACTAAGTATTTCAGCTTGCATCACTAAAAACAATCTAAAATTTTCATTTCTGCTGAAGTATTTAGAAAAATATCAAAAACCAAAATATTATACAACCTCTCCAAGAAACTCAAAAGGAACAAAATTCTGAAATTAAGGTGTATATTAAATTGTATTTTCTTATGATGACAGTAGGGTCATAAGCTCAGGGTATTGTGAGCATACTGAGTACAAATTGTGACACATTTCTAGTATACACAAAACTAGGCGAACCTATATTTATAAAATAATCAGAAACATTCCATGTTCTTACCTTGCCCAGAGATGATTTCTCACAGGGCAACACAGAATCTGAGAGTTTGGGGACATATGCTAGCTCAAATTAGAGCACAAGTTAGGTATGTACTCAACATGCATTATTTGCAATATTTCTGTACTCAACATCTTTGGTGACTATTGCATGATTGTGATCACTAGTGCTTCATTTGGAGTGAAGGTGGTTTCTCTCAACAACTCCGAGGCTCCTTTTGTGAAAAATACCAGGATGCTTTTAACATTGACTTTTTCTTTTTTTTAAATTTTTTTTGCATTTTTTATTGGATATATTCTATATTTACAATTCATTTCCCCTTTTCTTGTTCCCAACCCCCAAAGGTCCCACATGTCCTTTTCCCTCCCCCTGCTCTCTCATCCACCCCCTCCCACCTTACTGTTCTTCTACTCCCCCACAATGATGTTTTGGTCCATTCTAGCACCAGTGTCCACTCGTTTCTTCTTGTGAGACATCACTTGATATGTGATTTATGTCTTTGGTGTTCCAGGCTTCTAGGCTAATATCCACTTATCAGTGACTGTATACCATGGGTATTCTTTTGAGACTGGGTCACCTCACTTAGTATGATGTTCTCCAACTCCATCCATTTCTCTAAGAATTTCATGAATTCATTCTTTCTAATGGCTGAATAGTACTCCATTGTGTATATATACCACATTTTTTGTATCCATTCCTCTGTTGAGGGATATCTGGGTTCTTTCCAGCTTCTGGCTATTATATATAAGACTGCTATGAACATAGTGGAGCATGTATCCTTATTGCATGCTGGGGAATCTTCTGGGTATATTCCCAGGAGTGGTATGGCTGGGTCCTCCAGAAGTATCACGTCCAGTTTTCTGAGGAACTGCCATACTGATTTCCAGAGTGGTTGTACCAGCTTGCATTCCCACCAGCAGTGAAGGAGTGTTCCTCTTTCTCCACATCCTCACCAACACCTGATGTCTTCTGAGTTTTTAAACTTAGCCATTCTGACTGGTGTGAGGTGAAATCTCAGGGTTGTTTTAATTTGCATTTCCCTAATGACTAGTGATGTTGAACATTTTTTAAGGTAACATTGACTTTTTCAATCCATTGTTTTTCTCTATAGGTATCGAGGTTATTTTATTATTATTATTATTATTATTATTATTATTATTATTAATTTGCATTTATAAACAGTTTTACTTGTTTAAATTTCAAATGTTATCCTCTTTCTTGGATTTACCCACCCACTCACTTTGCTTTAAGAGCATGTTCCTCTTCCCACTCAATCACTCCCACCTCACTCATTTAGCATCGCCCTTCTCTAGGTCTTCAAACCTCAATATAACCAAGTCCCTCATTTCTCACTGATGCCAGATGAAGCACTCCTATGCTACATATGTAGAGGGATCCATGGAATGGTACATGTTTACTCTTATTTAGTGGTTTATTCTATGGGAGCTCTGAGGGGTCTGGTTAATTGATACTTTTGTTCTGCGTATGGGTGTTCAATCTCAATATGCTCTTTCAGCCCTTCCAATAACACTTCCATTGTGGTCCCTGGGCTCGGTCCAATGGTTGACCATATCAGTATCTGTCTTAGTCAGGTGGTGGTAGAGCCTCTCAGAGGACAGCCATTGCTTGATCCTATTTATAGGCACATCTTGAGCTCAGCAATATTGTCAGGGTTTGTTGTATGAAGATGGAATGGATTGAAAGTTGGGGCAGTCTCTTGATGACTCTTCCTTCAGGCTCTGCACAATTTTTGTCCCTACATTTATTTTAGGCAGGGTCAATTCCCAGATAAAATGTTTTACATGGGTTTTTAATTAGCACAGAAGGTAAAAATGTTTGCATCCTATATCCATACATACTTAATTCTCCCTGTCTCTATTGAATGTACTGATCCGATATCCATCTTTGTATGTGCACAGTTCATATGGTTTTAAAAAGTTTTGGTGTATGTTTGATGGTGAGTTGTTAAGTATGAGATGATTGAACCATTCCCCGTTCATTGGAATGAAATTGACATGAATGTTATCTAATTCTTGTCACTTTGTTCATTTGCTACTGTCTGATATTTTCTTAGATCCCTGGTCCTTAACAATTATCTTCACATTCTTTATTTTTTCCTCTTGCGTCTTGGATGTATTTATCTTTTTCTTCAGGTTGAAATATTCTTTCTAGTATGTTCTGTAACAAGCATAAAATAATTTAGCTTGGCTTATCATAGATAGTTTCTCTGGCTTTAATTGTGATCAATATTTTGGTTTTATCTTAATCTTGTTCTGCCACATTTGATTTTGAGAATATAAAATATGTCTTTCTTTTTTTGTTGCTTTTTTTTCGAGACAGGGTTTCTTTGTGTAGCCCTTGATATCCTGGAACTCACTAGGTAGACCAGGCCGGCCTCCAACTCAGAAGTCCACCTTCCTCTGCCTCCCAAGTGCTGGGATTAAAGGCATGTGCCACCACCTCCCAGCTAAAATATGTCTTTCTTAACTCTCTGGGTTTTCAAAGTTTCCATTGAAAACTCAGCTATTATGCTGATGTAACTGTCTTGATATATTACTTGGTCCTTCTATCTTATATTTTTCAGTATGCTTTCTTTGTTCTCTGTGTTGTCTGCTTTAATTTTAATATGACATAGTAAGTTTCTTTTCTGATTTTTTCATGAGATGTTTTCCTTATAGATTTTTATTTTCAAGGACAACTTTTCCCAAAGGTTTTGGGAGTTTAATTTTGTTTTTATTGAGAACATTTTATATTATTTGTACAGAAATGAAATTCTCATTGCTATGTGCTGAAGCTCAAAGAGTTTGTTCCTCATCTCCCCAAAACATTTGCAAATCATGCCCACCCTTTTTTATCAAATTGATAATTAACTATGACTAAATCATTCTATTCTTCTTTCTTGTCTTTCTGTCTTCGTTTGTTTTCTACATGATCCATTCTGTGAGACTTTCCACTGAATTTCATATATAAGATATTGAAATTGTCATTTATGTCTTCATTCACTTTTGATTCTATTCTGTATCTCTATCTTTTAAAGGAAACTATCTATTTATCTTTATGTTTTTAAAAAATCAAACTATATTTTAATAGCCTAAATCAATGTCCTTACTATGTTCATAATTTGTTGTTTTCTTGGGATTACTTTAGAAGATATTGTTGTAGAAATTATTTAATCCTGACCTGGGGTTTCCTGTCCTGCCTTAGATTAGTTAGTTTCCATATAAAAACAGCACACAGCATTTATTTTTACAATAAGCCTAAAACAGTACAAGAGCTGGACAGTTGCATACCATCTATGCTGTTTGAATCTACTTTCCTAAAAACATCCCTGATTTATTACTTACTACATACTATGTTTCATCTTGATTTCTCATTACTACCATTGGACAGCCCTCAGAGTAGCCCTCCTAACCTACAGTGTCTTCTCTCTCATCCTGCAAGTTCTTCATTCATGGTTATTTTCCAGCACCAACCCCATGAAACCTAAACCACACTAATGTCCCTTCTTGTCAGCTATTGGCTGCTGGCATCATTTTACCAAATAGAAATAACTTTGGAATGGGGTCACTCAGCATTTGTATCTATGTCTCTGGGGAAATCTGTCTTGGGGAGCCAATATTATCATTAGAATACAAGCTGCCAACTACTCCAAGATATGCTTGTGTTATATAAATAACTTGAACATGTTTACAGTCATTATCTATTTTTAAATTGAGTTATGTTTGTCTCTCTTATTTGGTTATTATGAGCTTACTAATTATTGAAGGATAATTTATATGGTTTTTCACGAGTTCTTGTGTTTTAGCAATGAGCTTTGCCCATCTGTGTTTTCTCCCGTGGTGAAGTTTTGTTTTTCCTTTAATTCAGTTAAGTTTTTCTCCCTTCATTGGGAACATTTTCATCGTTTAAAAAAGTCAAGGCTTTAGTAGGGTTGAGGTGGCAGTTTCTATTTTCAGGCTTGTATGCAGGGCTCTGAGCTTTCCTCTCAGCCATGCTCAGAGATGTGATCTATGTTTTTAATACCAATTACTATTCATCTGTAAGACCTCTATGACAATATAGTAGTTGATATCTATGAAAGAGTCATTAGGCATCCTTTATGTACCAATTGTTTTAGAGAATAGGGCATACTCAATTCTCTTTGTAGTTGTATGTAAGATATTTTGATTGGGTATAAGTAAGAAAAAAGAGAAAATAATCAGATGCAAATCTCTAAGTGACTAGTGATTAATACAATATTTCTTGTAGAAAATAGATATAAGGGACATGTTAGAGACAACAAAAATATAGGTGAAGTGGTGAAAATTTTGGTTAAAAGTAGACTAAAATCAGAAAGTTAGAATTGTTTAGTCATGTTGTGTAAAATGATCTCATCTCTCAGAAAAGCAAATCAGAGAGATACTGTAAGCCAGGCCTGTATATGTTCCATGAAAGAAGAGAAGGAATCAAGAAAGGTTTATAAAACAAAGACATCACATTCCATGTAAAAATGAAAAAACCTTGGGATATTTATTAATATTGAGTATGATATAAAAAGGAATAAGTGGAAATGAGAGTGTGGCAGAGATATTAGATAAGAAAATCACCTGGCCAGAATATTAGGCTTTCTCACCACTGGAGGACCTATGGATTATTTAATGCAAAATTTCTGCTCCAGAATATACTTCAGGTTGGGTTTCATCAAATTCTTCTCTAGATCAGTCCAGTTACTATGATTTGGTCAGATATGCCAGCATGCAGTGATGAGAATATGATTATTTATGTTTTAATGATTTTTTTCTTTTAAAAACTAATACTTATTCAATTTAATTCCTCTCACTGGCCCTGTCCCAATCAGCCCTCCCATAATCCTTCCACTCACTACCTCTTCCTCTTCTCATATGAATAGGTGAAGGGGCCCTGGATATCCTCCCACTCCAGCATATCAAATCTTCAAGGCTATGAGTATCCTCTTTCCACTGAGTGTATATAAGAATGTCTAGCTGGTATAATATATCTCATGTGCCAGCAACAACTTTTGGGATAGCCCTCACTCCTGTTGCTCCAAACTCATATTAAGACAAAGGTGCTAATCTACTACAAATATGAGGGCAGGCCTAGGTCCAGCTCATGTATGTTCTTTGGTTGGTGGTTCAGATTCTGTGTCCCCAGTGTCCAGGTTAATTGACACTTTGGTCTTCCCATGTAGTTCCTATCCTCTTTGGGGTCTGCAATCATGTCTCATATTCTGCTATAAGAATTCCCAAGCTCCATCCATTGTTGGGCTGTGGGATTTTGTATCTGTATGAGTCAGCTGATGGGTGGATGCTATCAGAGGATACGTGCTTCTGTCAGAAAGCATAACAAACTATTATTAATAGTGTTATGCATTGAGGTTTGCCAATGGAATAGGTTTTTTTGGGGGGCTGGAGCATTTTTGGGTGTATTCCCAGGAGTAGTATAGCTGGGTCTTGACATTGAACTATTCTGTTTTCTGCAAAAGCTTGAAATTGATTTTCTAAGTAGTTGTACAAGTTTGTACTCTCAGCAGGAATGGAGGAGTATCCTGCTTGCTCCAAAATCATTGCCAGTATGTACTATATCTTGAGTTATTTTTTATCTAAGTCATACTGATCAGTACAATATAGAATCACAGAATTGTTTTGATATTCTATTCCCTAATGACTACAAACTTTGAACATTTTTTGAAGTTTTTCTCAGTCATGTGAGATTCCACTGTTGAGAACTCTGTTTAGCTCTGTACTCTATTTTTAAAATGGTGATATTTGAGTTGTTGGTATGTAGTCTCCTGTTTGAGATTATAGATTTTGGATATTAGCCCAAATTCAAGCCTATTCTCAATTATTTCTTTTATCAGATTTGGTCTGGTGGACTTATGTTGAGGTCCTTTGTTCACTTTGAGTGGTGTTTTTGCAGGGTAGTAAATACAGGTCTATTTGCAGAATTTTACATACAATGAATTAGTTTGATCAATACTACAGATGAAAAACCCATTCCTCATTATGAATTCTTCATTTTAATCAGGAATCAGGTGTTCACAGAAGGGTGTACTGATGCTCAATTCTCTAGTTCAACTCCATTAACCAATGTGTCTTTTTATGATAAAACCATGATTTATTAATTCCTATAGTTAGGTAGTACAGTTTGAAGTCTGTGATGGTGATACCACCAATAGCTTTTATTATTCATAATAGTTTGGGCTATTGTATGTGTTTGTATATATGTATATATGTATATACATATATGTGTGTGTGTGTGTGTGTGTGTGTGTGTGTGTGTAGTTTGATAAGGAGTTAAACATTTTTTTAAAAAATTTTGTGAAGAACTCTGTTCTATATGTTTTGATTGGCATTATATGGACTCTGTAGATAGCTTTTGGTAGAAGTTTTATTTTGTAATAGTAATCCTACCAGTACAAAGCTTGAGAGAACTTCTTATTTTCTGGTATAATCATCAATATATATTTTAATGTCAAAGTTGTTTTATTGTTAAAAAATGTAAATCATTCAATTACCTGTATAGAATTATCACAATATTTTTAATAAAGAGGAGCATTTATATCTTTGTAGTAATTTCAGAAGAATTAAAAATATATTCAACTTCCATTTATAATGCAAAGGATTCTGAAAGGATTTCAATGGAAATTTTTTTTATCAAACTAGTCTTTGAAATAGCATAAAATTTTGGAATCATATGTAGACCCTATCCTCTTCCATGATTTTAATGCTTTAATATCTCTGTATATCACTTTTTCATAAATAATACTTTTAAATAAAGTAAATCTCATCAGCTCTTTTATTTTGATTGTTATAAATAAGTCTATTCTTGGTTATTTAAATTGGAGAAAGTAGATATGGAGTTGAAGAGATGGTTCATTGTGTAAATGCCTCTGACATCCATTCTGATAAGCTGAAGATGAACTGTGCAACTTATACAGTAGAAGGAGATAACTGACTCCTAAAATCTGTTCCCTAAGCTCCAACTCTATGCAATGACACGAGATGCACATAGAATAAAAATTTCACATATTATCCCCAAATAAAAAGTAAGGAATATCATATACCAGAACAAACAACAACTCTCAGAACCACTGGAAATACTTTTATGAGGTCATGAGAACCTTTAATCTCAGGGGTACAGGATTCATTCACATAAATCACCTAAATTCAAAAGATGTCATCTTTGACCATTATTTGAACAACGAATTCTCTATTAATAAAGACAAAAATACCCATAATTTTCAGACATTTGGTAAAGGATGTCTGCACAGTCATTATCCATACAGTACCACCAATCACAATAATTTTCTTTGATCGCTGATGTACTCATTTTATAAAATCATGTTTCATAACTCAGTAGTCTATTTCTATTATTCACATGGCATATTCATAGAATCGCAGACCACATCCAATTGTTTGAATTAGGAGTTCACTCTTCTTATTTCTAAGAAGTATTGATAGGTACTTAACAGTAAAGCAAGGGTATTTGAAAAATCCTAAGTGAGAGGAGACTGGGAACCCAAAATGTCTCTAAAGACAGGGCAAAATTATTGAAAGCAAAAATATAGAGATAAAGAATGCAGGTGTTAATGGTTTGAATGAAAAAATTTCCCATAGTCACAAATGCTTGAATATTCATTCTCCTTTTGGTTGAATTCTTCTTCACATGTTCCTGTCTCCATGCTTATTTCCCTACCACCACAAACTTTAACCCTGTGAAAGTGTAAGTTTAATTAAATATATTCTTTTGGATATTTTCTTAGAGTGTTTTGAGACAATCATAAAAATCTATGATGGAAAGTGCTACCAGGGAGTGGGCTCTTCCTGTGCAAGGGTTGCCTATGTTGCTTTTAAATGAATCTAAAAAATACTTTGGGATTTTGGAGTAGAGATTTTGAATTCTACTACCAGGATTTAATGGACCCTCCTTCTAGCAGCTTGGAAGACATTGCAGAGAGCCATGGGGAGCTTGGAGTGCCAGTCACAATATTTCTCTAACAATTATGAACCTTAAACCCTGTAAACATAATCCTAATTAAACACATATTTTGTAAATTGCCTTGAACATTGTGTTAGTCACAGCAATATATAATTAATACACATGGGTTGGAGGATGTTGGACAATGCAAACTTTGTATACTTACATGGATACAAAGTGGTTCTGACCAGGAATGCAAGGACACATTTACAGCTGTGAAAATGGTACAACTTAAACATAATCATTGCTTTTTTATGTTGTTATTGTGTACCAGACATGGGATCATTCCGTAAAACTAAATTATTTGTTGTTTATCTTAATTCCATTTTCCTTCCACCCCTGTTTTACTTTCTTTGTTCCTTTCACCCCCCCTCTATTTGTTTTTGCTCTTTCTTCTTCATCTTCTTCCCTCTCGATGCTCTATTTTCCATTCCTTCCTTTCTTCTCAAGAATTTTCTTTTTCTTATTTTGTTATAATTGTCATGTATATTTTGTCTGCATTCTCAAATACATGTTAGTGTCTCTACATGTGAATGCATTTGCTGGTAGTACATGCATTGCATATAAGCATGTGAGGTCCTACACATATGACTATCTTTCAATTTCTTCTCATACTTCTTTTTGGAGATTTAGAATATGTTGACAATTAGTTACAAGATTAGGCATATAATTACCTGTCCAGACCTGGTATTAAAGGTACCGAAGACTCCCTGTATATTTTACAGAGGTTCTAGAGATGCAATCTAAAGTCTTCTGCTTACAAATCTGCAAAATCTTTACAAATATACTTAAATCTCTGACAAAACCTTAAGAAGAAATGGCTTTCTCTAGGTAAATAAATACTTCTCACTTAATTTCATAATGGGCTGCATCACTTGCAAGAGTATATGAAAACATAATAAACACATCCCAAAACACAATAAAAGTCAATTAAAAGAAATATTTTAAGAACTGTAATGTGTCCCCCTGAGTACTCTGCGGCACCTTAGTTTTCCTGAGACACCTGCTATTCAATGTGGACCTCTATTATCCTGTCACTTCACTGCCCACCTTCATCAGATTTGCAGATCCAGAAGGACACTGGTTAGATTCCTGTCTTACACATATATCTCTTACCTGCTGAGAATTCTGGAGTGCCCCAGCCTCCCTGACCAACCTGCAATCCCAGCTGAACTGCCATTCTCCCCTTATTTCTACATACCTTCATCAGAGCTACTGATCTGGAGCCATAGAGCACATGGATATTTTTTTTTTTTAAATTTTATTTTCTATATTCTATGTTTACATTCCAAAGGCTTTCCCCTTTCCCAGTTCCCACCCACCATAGTTCCCATAGTTCCTCTCCCCCCCATCTGTTCCCCAATAATTCCCCCTCCCCCCTCGGTTTCTTTACTAAACTGGAAGCAATCTTTACAGGCCCAGGGTCCTCTCCTTTCTTCTTCTTGGGAATCATTTGACTTGCTATTTGTGTCTTGAGTATTTAGGGCTTCTGGGCTCATTAATATCCACTTATCAGTGATTGCATTTCAGGTGCATTCTTTTGTGATTGGGTTAATTCACTCAGGATGATATTTTCCAGGTCTAACCATTTACCTACAAATTGCATGAATTCATTATTTTTAATTGCTGTGTAGTATTCCATTGTATAAATATACCACATTTTCTGTATCCATTCCTCCTTTGAGGGATATTTGGGCTCCTTCCAATTTCTGGCTATTATAAACAAGGCTGCTATAAACATAGTGGAGCATGTGTCCTTATTGCATGCAGGGGAATCCTCTGGGTATATGCCCAGGAGTGGTATGCCAGGGTCCTCTGGAAGTAACATGCCCAATTTTCTGAGGAACCGCCAAACTGATTTCCAGAGCGGTTTTACCATTTTGCAATCCCACCAACAGTGGAGGAGTGTTCCTCTTTCTCCACATCCTCGCCAGCACTTGTTGTCTCTTGAGTTTTTAATCTTAGCCATTCTGACTGGTGTGAGGTGGAATCTCAGGGTTGTTTTGATTTGCATTTCCCTGATGACTAATGATGTTGAACATCTTTTAAGGTGTTTCTCGGCCATCCGAATTTCTTCTGGTGAGAATTCTTTGTTTAGCTCTGTGCCCCATTTTTTGATAGGGTTATTTGGTTCTTTGCGGTCTAACTTCTTGAGTTCTTTGTATATATTGGATATTAGCCCTCTGTCGGATGTGGGGTTGGTGAAGATCTTTTCCCACTTTGTTGGTTGCCGTTTTGTCCTTCTGACAGTGTCCTTTGCTTTGCAGAAACTTTGTAATTTTATGAGGTCCCATTTGTCGATTCTTGATCTTAGAGCATAAGCTATTGGTGTTCTGTTCAGGAACTTTTCCCCTGTGCCCAAGTCCTCCAGGGTCTTCCCAAGTTTCTTTTCTAATAGTTTCAGTGTGTCTGGTTTTATGTGGAGGTCCTTGATCCACTTGGAGTTGATCTTAGTACAAGGAGATGAGAGTGGGTCAATTCGCATTCTTCTGCATGTTGACCTCCAGTTGAACCAGCACCATTTGTTGAAAAGGCTATCTTTTTTCCACCGGATGGTTGTGGCTCCTTTATCAAAGATCAAGTGACCATAAGTCTGTGGGTTAATTTCTGGGTCTTCAATCCTATTCCATTGATCTACCTGCCTGTTGCTGTACCAATACCATGCAGTTTTTAACACAATTGCTCTGTAGTACTGCTTGAGGTCAGGGATATTGATTCCCCCAGAAGTCCTTTTATTGTTGAGAATAGTTTTAGCTATCCTGGGTTTTTTGTTGCTCCAGATGAATTTGAGAATTGCTCTTTCTAGATCTATGAAGAATTGATTTGGGATTTTGATGGGGATTGCATTGAATCTGTAGATTGCTTTTGGCAAGATGGCCATTTTTACTATATTGATCCTGCCAATCCAGGAGCAAGAAATATTTTTCCATCTCCTGAGGTCTTCTTCGATTTCTTTCTTCAGGGACTTGAAGTTCCTGTCATACAGATCTTTCACTTGTTTGGTTAGAGTTACGCCAAGGTACTTTATGTTGTTTGTGGCTATTGTGAAGGGTGTTATTTCCCTAACTTCTTTCTCAGCCTGCTTGTCCTTTGAGTACAAGAAGGCTACTGATTTGCTTGAGTTAATTTTATAACCAGCCACGTTGCTGAAGTTGTTTATCAGCTGTAGAAGTTCTCTGGTGGAGTTTTTTGGATCGCTTAAGTAGACTATCATATCATCTGCAAATAATGATACTTTGACTTCTTCCTTTCCAATTTGTATCCCTTTGACTTCCTTATGTTGTCTGATTGCTCTCGCTAGAACTTCAAGTACTATATTGAAAAGATATGGAGAGAGAGGACAGCCTTGTCTAGTCCCTGATTTTAGTGGAATTGCTTCAAGTTTCTCTCCATTTATTTTGATGTTGGCTACTGGTTTGCTGTAGATTGCTTTTACTATGTTTAGGTATGGGCCTTGAATTCCTGCTCTTTCCAAGACTTTTAGCATGAAAGGATGCTGAATTTTGTCAAATGCTTTTTCAGCATCTAATGAGATGACCATGTGGTTTTTTTCTTTTAGTTTGTTTATGTAGTGGATTACATTGATGGATTTCCGTATATTGAACCATCCCTGCATTCCTGGAATGAAGCCTACTTGATCATGGTGAATGATCGTTTTGATATGCTCTTGGATTCGGTTGGCAAGGATTTTATTTAGTATTTTTGCATCTATATTCATAAGAGAAATTGGCCTGTAGTTCTCTTTCTTTGTTGGATCTTTTTGTGGTTTAGGTATCAGCGTAATTGTGGTTTCGAAGAATGAGTTGGGCAGTGTCCCTTCTGTCTCTATTTTGTGGAATAGTTTGAAGAGTATTGGTGTTAAGTCTTCTTTGAAGGTCTGGTAGAATTCTGCACTAAAACCATCTGGTCCCGTACTTTTTTTGGTTGGGAGGCTTTCTATAACCCCTTCTATTTCTTTAAGGGTTATGGGACTGTTTAGCTGGTCTACTTGATGCTGATTTAATTTTGGTATTTGGTATCTGTCTAGGAAATTGTCCATTTCCTCCAGATTCTCCAGTTGTTTTGAGTATAGGCCTTTGTAGTAGGATCTGATGATCTTTTGAATTTCCTCTGTTTCTGTTGTTATATCCCCCTTTTCATTTTTAATTTTGTTAATTTGGATACTATCTCTGTGCCCTTTGGTTAGTCTAGCTAAGGGCTTATCTATCTTGTTGATTTTCTCGAAGAACCAGCTCTTGGTTTTGTTGATTCTTTGTATGGTTCTCTTTGTTTCTGCTTGATTGATTTCAGCCCTTAGTTTGATGATTTCCTCTCTTCTACTCCTCCTGGGTGAGTTAGCTTCTTTTTGTTCCAGCGCCTTCAGGTGTGCTGTTAAGTTGCTAGTGTATGCTCTTTCCAGTTTCTTTTTGGAGGCACTCAGGGCTATGAGTTTTCCTCTTAGCACTGCTTTCATTGTATCCCAGAGATTTGGGTAGGTCGTACCTTCATTTTCATTGAAGTCTAAAAAGTCTTTGATTTCTTTCTTTATTTCTTCCTTGACCAGGGTGTCATTGAGTAGAGTATTGTTCAGTTTCCATGTGTATGTGGGCTTTCTGTAGTTCTTCTTGCTATTGAAGACCACTTTTACTCCATAGTGATCCGATAGGAGACATGGGATTAGTTCGGTCTTCTTGTATTTGTTGAGGTCTGTCTTGTGACCCATTATATGATCAATTTTTGAGAAGGTACCGTGCGGTGCTGAGAAAAAGGTATACTCTTTTGTTTTAGGATGGAATGTTCTATATATATCTGTTAAATCCAATTGGTCCAAAGCTTCAATTAGTTTCACTGTGTCCCTGTTTAGTTTCTGCTTTCCTGATCGGTCCATTGAGGAGAGTGGAGTGTTGAAGTCACCTACAATCATTGTGTTAGGTGCGATGTGTGCTTTAAGCTTTAGTAAAGTTTCTTTTACGAATGAGGGTGCCCTTGCATTTGGTGCATAGATGTTCAGTATTGAGAATTCTTCTTGGTGGATTTTCCCTTTGACAAGCAGGAAGTGACCTTCTGTGTCTCTTTTGATGACTTTAGGTTGAAAGTCGATTTTATCTGATATTAGAATGGCTACTCCAGCTTGTTTCCTGGGACCATTTGCTTGTAGTACTGTCTTCCAGCCTTTTACTCTAAGGAGGTGTTTGTCTTTGACACTGAGATGTGTTTCCTGTATGCAGCAAAATGTAGGGTCCTGTTTCCGTATCCAGTCTGTTAGTCTGTGTCTTTTGATTGGGGAATTGAGTCCATTGATATTAAGAGATATTAAGGAATAGTAATTATTACTTCCTGACATTTTGGGAATTGTTATTATTATTTGTATTTGAGTGGTTCTCTTCTTTTGGGTTGGATGAGATGGGGTTTCTATCTTGTTTCTTCTGGGGTGTTGTTTCCCCCCTTGTGTTGGTATTTTTCCCCTATTATCCTTTGTAGGGCTGGGTTTGTAGATAAGTATCTTGCAAATTTGGTTTTGTCGTGGAATATCTTGGTTTCCCCATCTATGGCAATTGAGAGTTTCGCTGGGTATAGTAGTCTTGGCTGAAGTTTGTGTTCTCTTAGGGTCTGCATAAGGTCTGCCCAGGATCTTCTAGCTTTCATGGTCTCAGGTGAGAAGTCTGGTGTAATTCTGATAGGTCTTCCTTTATATGTTACTTGTCCTTTTTCTCTTACTGCCTTTAATATTCTTTCTTTGTTTAGTACATTTGGGGTTTTGACTATTATGTGACGGGAAGTATTTCTGTTCTGGTCCAGTCTATTTGGGGTTCTAAAGGCTTCTTGTATATTCATGGGCATCTCTCTCTTTAGGTTGGGGAAATTTTCTTCCATAATTTTGTAGAAGATATTTGCTGGCCCTTTAAGTTGTAGATCTTCATTCTCATCTATCCCTATAATCCTTAGGTTTGGTCTTCTCATTGTGTCCTGGATTTCCTGAATGTTTTGGGTTACCAGCTTTTTGCATTTTGCATTTTCTTTAATTGTTGAATCCATGGTTCCTATGGTATCTTCAGCATCTGAGATTCTGTCTTCTATCTCTTGTATTCTATTGTTGATATTTGCATCTATGACTCCTGATTTCTTCCCAAGGTTTTCTATTTCCAACATTGTCTCCCTTTGCGATTGCTTAGTTGTTTCTACTTCTGTTTTTAGATTTTGTATGGTTTTGCTCAGATCTTTCAGTTGCTTGTTTGTGTTTTCCTGTAATTCTTTAAGGGATTTTTGTGTTTCCTCCTTTATGACTTCTACTCGTTGACCCATGTTCTCTTGTATTTCTTTGGGTGATTTTTGTTTCTCCCCCTTATTGGGATTCACTTTTTGCTCTATATTCTCCTGGATTTCTTTAAGTGATTTTTGTGTCTGCCTTGTATGGGCTTCTAGTTTTTGATCTATTTTCTCCTCTATTACTTTAAGAAATTTATCTAAGTGATCCTCAATCTGCATCTTTACCAGTGATTTTAGATCTGAGTCTTGTTTTTCTGGTGTGTTGAGATATCTGGGATTTAATTGTGTTTGTCTTGCAATGGCTTCTAGCTTTTGATCTATTTTCTCATGTATTACTTTAAGAGATTTATCTAAGTGTTCCTCTATCAGCATCCTGACCAGTGATTTTAGATCTGAGTCTTGTTTTTCTGGTGTTTCGGGGTATCCAATATTTATTGCTGTTGGGGAACTGGGTTCGGATGCCGCCATATTGCCTTGATTTTTGTTAGTAGCGATCTTACGTTTGCCTTTTGCCATCTGGTTAACTCTGGTGTTAGTTGGTCCTGTAGATACTAGCTGGTGCTTGACCCTCCTGTGGGGTTGTAAGGCTATTTCCCAGTGACTGGGATACCTGAATCACTGTCCTGCGGGGCTCTTGCTCACAGATTGCTGACAGGTGGCCTGAGTCCCCCGAGGTCTTAACCTCAGGATATCCCAGGTATTTGGTTCCGCCTGTTGGGCGGCTGCTCTGCACTGCTCCTGCTCAGGGTTCGCTGTCTGATATCCTGTTTCCCCAGGGGTCTTAAAGTTGGGATATCTCAGTTATCTGGTTCCGCCTGCTGGTCCCAAGCTGCTGGGAAGCTGGCTGGGTCCGGTTTCCAGCTTCCCTGCCACTGGCTGGATGGGAGGCTGGTTCGGCCTCCGGCTGGGTCTGGGTACCTGGCACACTGGCTGACTCTGGCTTCCTCACCACCAGCTGGACGGGAAGCTGCAGGCAATATGGCAGCTGCCTGCAGGGAGCTCGGGGTCCGCCCCGCGCGCGAGTGCAGAGTGCACCCGCTATTCTGTGCCCAATTCCCACTCCAGGCCTGAGTCCCCGAAGGTCTTAAGCTCGGGCTGTGTCGGGTACCTGGTTCTGCCGCCGCCGCCGGATGGTTCTGAGCACCTGGGACGCTGGGTGACCCTCCGGCTTCCCCACCGCCAGCTGGGCGGGAAGCTGCAGGCAATATGGCAGCTGCCTGCAGGGAGCTCGGGGTCCGCCCCGCGCGCGAGTGCAGAGTGCACCCGCTATTCTGTGCCCAATTCCCACTCCAGGCCTGAGTCCCCGAAGGTCTTAAGCTCGGGCTGTGTCGGGTACCTGGTTCTGCCGCCGCCGCCGGATGGTTCTGAGCACCTGGGACGCTGGGTGACCCTCCGGCTTCCCCGAGCACATGGATATTAACCCAAGGCCTGACACATTACGAACAAGGAGATTAGTCCTTCTCACAATACCTACTAAAACAGGAAGTTTCAGGGATTAAAGTGATCCAGATGGCTAAAAGTCTTCAAAAGAACACAATCAACAAAAAAACATGACAATATGACATTTAGGGCACAGCTACTGCTCTATAGCAAACCCTGGATATCCTAACACAACCAAAACAAAAGAAAATGACCTTAAATCCACACATTAAGAGTGGAATCTTCAACAATCCTCTCTGATTGACAGGTCATCCAGACAAATACCAAACAGAAATAATGAAACTGATTTCATGAATCAAATGGACCTAACATAACTACAGAATATTTCGACTAAACACAAAAGAGTATATACCTTCTTCTCTGCAACTCCAGGAACCTCCTTGAAAATTACCATATAATCTGTAACAAATCGGGCCTCAACAATTACAAGAAAATTGAAATAAAACCTTCTGTTTTATCAGACAGCCATGTACTAAAGCTGGGTTTCAACAACAACAGAAACAACAGAAAGACTACACAATTATGGAAATATGACAACTCCCTACTTAATGATCCCTGCATCAGAGAAGGAATAAAGCCAGAAATGAAAGGCTAAATAATTCAGTGATAATTCAAGATGCCAAAATTTTGGGATATAAGAAAAGCAGTGCTAAGAGGAACTTTCATACCACTAAGTGTCACCATAAAGAAATTAGAATGTTCTCATACCAACATTTTTAAAGCACACTTGAAAATTCTAGGAAAAAAACCAACCATCTAGGTGTATAAGGCAGTATTTAATCAGTCAGGGCTAAAATCTTTCAGTTAGGAAGAAAGAATACAGTTAAAGAATCAACAAATCCAAGAGCTGGTTCTATGAAAAAAAATCAACACAATAGACAATCCCTTAGCTAAACTAACCAAACAATAGTCCGTATCGAAATAATAGGGAGATGAAAATAGAGACGTGAGGAGACAATTATGAAATTCAAACAATCATTAGATCTTATTTCAGAAGCCTGTGATATACAAAATTGGAAAACCTTAATGAAATGTTTTCTAAAGAAATACAACTTACCAAAGTTAAATGAAGATCAGGTAAATTATTTAAATGAGCTATAACCCCTAAAAGGAGAAGCATTCATTAAAATTCTCCCAAATTTTTATATGTGGGAGAGACTTTTGAGTATATGCCAAGGAGTGGTACAGCTCAGTCCTCCAGTAATACTATGTACAATTTTCGGAGGGACCAACAGACTGATTTCCAGAGTGGTTGTACCAGCTTGCAATCCCACCAGCAATGGAGGTGTGTTCTTCCTTCTCCAACAACCTTACCAGCATATGCTGTCCCCTGAGTTTTTTTATCTTTGCCATTCTGACTGGTATAAGGTGTAATATAAGGGTTGTTTTGAATTGCATTTCCCTGATGACTAAGGATGTTGAACATTTCTTTAGATGCTTCTCAGCCTTGTAAAATTTCTTAGTTGAAAATTATTTTTTTTAGATCTGTACCCCATTTTTAATAGGGTTATTTGATTTTCTGGAGTCTAACTTCTTGGGTTCTTTGTAAATATCGGATATTATCCCTCTATTGAATGTAGGATTGGTAAAGATCTTTTTCAAGGCTGTTGGTTGCAGTTTTGTCCTATTGATAGTGTCTTTTGACTTACAGAGGATTTGCAATTTTATGAGGTCTCATTTGTTGATTCTTGATTTTAAATCATAAGCCATTGTTCTGTTCAGGAAATGTTCCCCTGAGCCCACGTGTTGGAGGCCCTTCCTCACTTTCTCCTCCATAATTGTCAGTATATCTGGTTTTATGTGGAAGTCCTTGATCCATGTCTACTTCAGCTTTGTGCAAGGACATAAGAATGGGTATATTTGCATTTTTCTACATGCTGTCCACATGTTGAACTAGCACCATTTGTTGAAAATGCTGTCTTTTTTTCCACTGGATGGTTTTAGCTCCTTTATCAAAGATCAAGTGATCATAGGTGTGTGAGTTTATTTCTGAGTCTTCAATTCTATTCCATTCATCTTCCTGTCACTCTCTCTGTACCAATACCATACAATTTTATTTTAATCACTATTTCTCTGTAATAGAGCTTGAGGCCAGGTATGGTGATTTCCCCAGAATTTCTTTTACTGTTGATAATATTTTTCTCTATCCTGGGTTTGTTGTTGTTATTCCAAATGAATTTACAAATTACTCTAACTTAATTTCTAAGAATTGGTTTGGAGTTTTGATGGGGCTTGCATTGACTCTGTATATTGTTTTTGGCCAGAAGGCCATTTTTACTGTATTAATCCTGCCAATTCATGAGCATGGGAGATCTTTCCATCTTCTGAGATCTTCTCCAATTACTTTCTTCAGAGACTTGATGTTTTTGCCTTACAGGTCTTTCATTTTCTTAGTTACACCAAGGTATTCTATATTATTTGACTATTGTAAATGGTGTCGAGCCATGTGGTGGTTGCACCCGGCCTGTAACCCCAGCACTCTGGGAGGCAGAGGCAGGCAGATTTCTGAGTTCGAAGCCAGTCTGGTCTACAGAGTGAGTTCCAGAACAGCCAGGGCTATACGGAGAAGCCCTGTCTCCAAAACACCAAATCGAACCCCCCCTCCAAAAAGTAAACGGTGTCATTCCCCAAATTTCTGTCTCAGCATTTTTATTCTTTGTGTAGAGAAAAGTTAGCATTATTTATTATACCCAGAAGTGAGAAAGAAACAAAATTTCCTTCAGAAGTAGAATGCATACAGAAAATGTGGTACATTACTGTATTACACAGTGGAGTACTACTCAGCAATTAAAAATGTTGAATTCACAAAATCCATATGCAAATGGATTGAACTAATTAATACCATCTTTAGTGAGGTAACCAAATCACAAAAGAACACACATGGTATGCATTCACTGATAAGTGGATATTATCCCCAAAACTCCAAATATCCAAGATATAATTCACAAACCACATAAAGTTCAAGAAGGAAGACTAAAGTGTGGATACTTCCATCCTACTTAGAACGAGAACAAAATTTCTCACAGGAGCAAATATGGAGACAATATGTTGAGCAGGGAACGAAGGAAAAGCCATCCAGAGACTTTCACATCTAGGGATTCATCAGATATAGTCATCACAAACCAACACTATTGTAGATGCCAAGAAATTTTTGCTGAAAGGAGCCTGATATGGTTGTCTCCTGAGAGAACCTGCGATATTCTTATAAATACAGAGATAAATGCTCACATCCAATCATTGGACTGAGGACAGGGTCCCCAATACAGGAGTTAGATAAAGGAAAGAAGAAGCTGAAGGGGTTTGCAACCCCATAGGTGGAACAAAAATATCAACCAATCAGATGCCCAAAGAGCTCCCAGGGCCTAAGCCCTCCATCATGGATTCCACATGGTTCCAATTGCATATGTAGCAGAGGACTTCCTCATCAGACATCAATGGGAGGAGAGGTCCTTGGTGTTATGAAGGCTCAAAAGATGCCCCAGTGTAGGGGAATGCCAGCACAGAAAGGCAGGACTGTGTGGTTGGGTAGAGGAACTTTCTCATAGAAGCAGGTGGAGGAGGGATGGAAGGAGGGCTTCCTGAGAGGGGGAAAATGAGGAAAGGGGATAATAGCAGCCCTATTTATCATAGTCAAAAGCTGGAAAGAACCCAGATGTCCCTCAATGGAGGAATAGATAAGGAAAATGTGGTATATTTACACAAGGGAATACTACTCTGCTATTAAAAATAATGAATTCGTTAAATTTTAGTCAAATGGGTAGAACTTGAAAATATCATCCTAAGTGAAGTAACCCAATCACAAATAACACACATGGTGTGTACTCACTGATAATTGGATATTATCCCAGAAGCTTGGAATACTCAAGACACAAATCACATATCAAATGATGCTCAAGAAGAAAAAAGAACAAAATATGGGTACTCTGATCCTTCTTAGAAGGGAGAGCAAAATACCCATAGAAGGAGACACAGAGGCAAATGTGGAGCAGAGTCTTATGAAAAGACCCTCCAGGGACTATGCAGGCTAGGGATCCATCCCATATACACTTACAAAACCCAGACACTATTATTGATGCCCACAAGTACTTGCTGACTAAAGCTGGATATAGCTCTCACCTGGGAGGCTCTACTATTGCATGAGAAATACAGTTGGGGACACTATCAGCCAGCCATTGAACTGAACACTGTCCTTAATGGGGGAGCTAGAGAAAAGACCCAAGGAGCTAGAGGGGTTTGCAGCACCATAGGAGGAAAAATGATATGAGCCATGCAATACTCCCAGAGGTATCAGGGACAAAACATCAATGAGATAGTACACATGGTATTGCCCATGGCTCTAGATGCATGGGCAGCAGAGGATAGCCTTGTTAGACATCAAAGTGAGGGGAGGTCCCTGGCCCTGGAAAGGTTTGGTGCAGCAGTGTAGGGGAATACAAGGACAGGGAAGTGGGTGGGGGTTATTTGGGTAATAGGGAGAGGGGAGATGGCTTATGGGAATTTCAGTGGGGGAACCAAGAAAGAGGGAATCATTTGAAAAGTAAATAAAGTATATATCTAATAAAACAGAAATGTAAGGAAAGAAAATATCCAATATAAAAAGTCTCCCAACTAAAATAAAAGGCCAGGGCCAGATGGTTTAAGCACAGAATTCTACCAGACTTTCAAAGAAGAGGTAATAACAATGTTCCTCAAAAATTTCCACAAATTAAAAACAGAAGGAATACTGCCAAACTCATTCTATGAAGCCACATTCATTGTGATACCTGAACCACACAAAAACTCAGTGTTCAAAGAGAATTTCAAACCAACATCTCTTATGGATATTGATGCAAAAATAATTCAATAAAATACTTGCCAAGCAAATCCAGGAACACATCAAAACCATCATCCACCTTGATCAAGTAGGCTTCATCTCAGGGAGGTGTGATGGTTCAATATATAAGAATCCGTTAATGTAATACAGTATATAAATCAAACATGCCTTTATGTTAAAAGTCTGAAAGATCATTGATCAAAGGCATATACTTAAATACAATGAAAGCAATATACAGCAAGCCATTAGCCACCATCAAGTTAAATGGAAAGAAACTTAAACCTATTCAATTAAAATTAGGGACTAGACAAGAATATAGAATTTGAGTTTCTCGGAGAGTAGTAGAATAAAGATTCCCTATTTGCAGATGAAATGATCACGTACACACACAATGCAATACTTAGACCACAGAACTCCTAAAGCTGATAAACATCTTCAGCAAGGTGACTAGATACGAAATTAACCAAACGATCACTAGATCTCCTTTATGCAATTGAGATATTGGCCAAGAATAAAATTAGGGAAACAACACCCTTTATAGTAGCCACAAATAATATAAAATACCTTGATGTAAGTGAACCCAAGCAAGCAATAGACCTGTATGACAAGAACATCAAGCTACTGAATAAAGTAATTGTGGAAGATATCAGAAGATGTAAATCTCCTCCGTAATCATGGATCTGTAGGAATAGCATAGTGAAAATGGCCATCTTATCATAAGAAGTTTACAGATTCCATATAATTCCCATCAAAATTATTTTCAGACTTGTACAGAGCAATTCTCAATTTCTTGTGGACAAAGGAAAAGAAAGGTGAGCTAACACCACCCTGAACAATAATGTCAGATCTTGAGGTATCACTATCCATGAATTAAAGCTTCACTACAGAGCAATAGTAAGAAAAACTGCATCATATTGGTAAGAAAAAGACAGGTTGATTAATGCAATCAAATGAAAGATTCTGAAAATACCCACAAATGTATGGATACTTGGTTTAGGCAAAGTCAGCCAAACCTCACTAAGAAAAAATGAAAGCATCTTCAGGCATCTTCAGCAATCGGTGCATGTCTAACTGGATAACTACATATAGAAGAATGAATATAGATCAAATCCATGTGGATCAAGAAACTCAACAAAAACCAGATACACTACATTTCATAGAAGAAAAAGTAGGAAATACCCTTGAATTCAGTGGTAGACAAGACAATGAATGGAACACCAGTGGCTCATGCTGTAAGATCAACAATTTTTAAATGGTATCTCATGAAGTTGAAAAGTTCCTGTAAGGCCAAGGCACTTTAAATGGAACAAAATTGCAATCTATAGATTGGGAAAGAATCTTCATCAACCTTTCATCTGACATAGGGCTAATATCTAAAACTCATAAAGAGCTCAATACAGTAGGTATCAATAACCCAAATAACCCAATTTTAAAAAATGGGGTATAAAGCTAAACTAGAGAATTCTCAACAGAGGAATATCAGATGGTTGTGAAATACTTAAAGAAATGTTAAAAGTCCTTAGTCATAAGGAAAATGAAATTCAAAACATCTCTGATATTCCATCTTGCAACCTTAAAATAGCTAAGATCAAAAACTGATGTCATAGTACTTGCTCAAAAGGATGTGGAGGAAGGGTAACATTCCTGTCTTGATGGTGAGGTGCAAACTTTTACAACTATTTTTGAAAATCAATTTGGCAGTTTCTCAGAAAACTGGGAATAGTTGCACCTCAAGACTTAGTTATACTTATACCTCTCCTGGGAATATACTCAAAAGATGCTTCCTATACAATAAGGATAGTTGCTAATAGTGTTCCTAGCAGCATCTTTGCATTAAGCAGAAACTGGAAACAATCTAGACATCCCCAAACTAAATAATGGAGAAAGAAAGATGGTGATCCACCTACACAATGGAATAATATTTAGCTATTAAAAACAAAGCCTTCATCAAATTTTTGGGCAAATGAATGGAACTAGAAATCATCCTGAGTAAGGTAGCCCACAGCCAAAGGACATGTGTAGTGTGAACTCAATTATAAGTGAATATTAGACATAAATACAGGATATTCACATTGCACTCCACAGACATATAGAAGCTAAACAAGAAGAAAGTTCCAAGTAAGGATGCTTGGATGTCACACATAAGGGGGAAAATTTTTGTTGTAGGAGGCATATAGAGTTAGGGAAGTTTTCGGGAGATGGTATGGTAAAGAAAATGGGGGAACTTCAAGATCAGGTGTGCTAGATCTTGCATGTAATTTTTAAAGCATGCTTCACCTTAGCCTATGGCCATACTCTTGGATTAGCTGATAGATAACACTCCGTCTAGCCTGTGCTCCTTTCCAGGAGGTTAGCATGTTCACTGACATCTCTAGGTTTATCTCCAAGTTGCCAACAACTGCCCTAGCTCTTTTCTTTTTCTCCTTTCCACCTTAGACCTGAGGATGGAAAACACTAGACAGTTTTATTATTTTAAATCATTCCAGATAACAGAAGAGTTGGGTGAAGAATACCCTAATGTTATCAACTATTTCCTTGCAACATCCTCCGTATCTTCCTGGGGTGGAGGGTTCAGGCTCTAGGTCATGGCTGTTGTGTCTTACTCATTCTAAAGTCTGGTCCAAAGAAACTTCCTCTCTCCCTGTGTTCCTTCTTTTTTCTCCTGGGATCCAAAGTCTTTCCTTTCCTTTTGCCCAGCAATTGGCTTCCAACATCTTAGTTGACACAATCAAAAACCATTGAGGGAACCAATTTTTAGTATTAGATCCTCATCACACAGGTAGAAAAATGGGACATGGCCAAGTGGTCATGAGAATGAATGAAAATCTTCAATCTGCAGGGATGTGGGATTAGGGTGGCTTGAGGATGTGCCAGAAACCTGTGGATGGGAGAGCTCCCAAGGATCTATGGGAGTGCCCTTAGTTGTGACTCTTAGCTTTGTGATTATAGAACCAGAAGATTCCAACTCCTATGGCCAGGTATAAAACCCAATGGAGTTATAGAGACACCAACCCACTCACAACACTTTCCACCCTAAAATTATTCTGCTCACAAAAATGCAAACTTGTGGGATGGTTCAGAGACTGGGTGAACGGACTAGAAATATTTGCCCTAATTAGAGATCCATGTCATCGAGAAGCACCAATCCTTGGCACTACTAATGATACTCTGTTTTACTTGTAGACTGGAGCCTACCATGGCTGTTCACTTAGAGACTCTACTCTGCAGCTGACTCAGATAGATGCAGAGATCTATAGTCAAGCATTTGATAGAGCTTGGGAACTCTTCTGGAAGAGTTAGGGGGAGGATTAAGCATTGATAAGGGTATAGGGACTCTACAGGAAGACCGACATGGTCAACCAACCTGGACCTTTGGAGACTCTCAGAGACTGAACTACAAACAAAAAGTATAAACGTATAGGACCTAGACTCACGCACACACACACACACACACACACACATACACACACACAGACACACACACAGACACATACACACACACACACACACACACACACACACACACACACATCAGATATACAGTTCATTCTGCATGTGGATCTCAAACATCAAGAGCAGGGGCTATCCCTAAATCTGTTGCCTACCTCTGAGATATGTTCCCATAACTCAACCCCCTTTTCTGGCCTTAGTGGAGTAAGCACTGAGCCCTAGCCCCAAAGAGACATGATGTTCCATGGTGAAGGGATACCAGGGGAGGGAGATTTTCCCTTTCAGAGAAAAAGGGGATTGGGGAAGGGTTATGGATTCTTGAAGGGGGTGTAGGAGTGAAGCAGTGATTAGGATGTAAAGTGACTGAAAAGGAAGAGAACAAAAATGCATTTTGAGAGTGATGCCACATGCCATTAATCCACGAAATCAATATGCACACTCTGGATGATTCCATGATTGGAACCAATTGAGTTATATAGCAAATTCTAGACCTCAAACAGGAACATAGCAAGAAAACTCATCCCCACCCCCAAATCCACAGTAAGTAAATCTTTAAAAACAAGTCAGTAGTCAAAGAAGTTGTTAGTTGAATGCTCAGCCATAATTGGGAAACTAAAGATTCTACAATGAAACAACATTGACAATATTATCGAGAAAACTTTATTCACTATAGAAATAAAGCATTTTACTATCACTGAAAAAGTGGACTTTTGATATGAGACCACATGTCCATTACTGAACAATAATTTTACTTTCACACTTAATAATCAAGATTCTATCAAGACAATTAAATCTAATTGAAGACTGAATATTCAACTAACAAATTGCAGAAAATTAACTTCATAGTCATGTAGATTTTCTTCTAGGGTAAGTTAAAATCTCAGGTACTTAACATTCATTCTTTAAAGAACATGTCAGAACTTGAGAAGAAAATCATCCTTCATTTATGTTTCCATCTCTTGATGTAATTTTCAGGACAACAGGTTTCTCTGGAGAAAGAATCACTTTCTTACTTAATTTCAGGGGAATCTGAAATAATTTAATAAACACATTGATAAGTTAAATGAATTATTAAATTTCACATATTGTTAGAACAAAATTATTAATAACAATACTGGCTTCTACCTATGTTGTTGCATGACTGTGATCCTAATATTCAGAAGTAAGAGGGAGGAGGAATAAAAAGTTAAGGCTTGCTGAGGTACATGGTATGGTCAGAGCCCTGTAAACAAAACAGACTTCTTCCTGTTTTAACAAAATCTATATAAGTGAGTAAATATCACTTTAATATTGAACATCTTGAATTGCTTATGTATAATATAAAACCATGATTCAGTCTATTTATACTTTAATATACATATTGAATACTTACCCACTTTAAAAATCTCTTCCATAATTGTAGAAGCCATACAGGTCAAGAATATCAGGAGAAAATGGCTCACAGAACAAAGCAGAACTCATGGGAGTTCACAGAGACTGCAGTGGCCCTCTGGATACATGCCATGTTTGTGTAGATTGGAGTTTTTGTGTGACTTCTAACAATGGGAGTGTGTGTGTGTGTGTGTGTGTGTGTGTGTGTGTGTGTGAATAGTTTGCCTTCTTGGGGGATCCATTTTCTTTTACTGAGTTACCCCATCAAGAATTTTTTATGTATAGTTTAAGGTATTAGTCTCTATCTATTTTGAAATAGCAATATGGTGCTAAAAGAAAATGTACAGTTATCTTGATTAATTCTAAAATTATATACTTTTTGGATTGTGGGAGAGGAGGTACTAAAACAGAAATGTTTTTGAGATATATGTGTTACAAAACTCACAGAATTAAACTTGCTGGGCATCTTTTTCTATTACGATACTGACAATATATACTTAAGTTCTTTGTCTGACACATTTCAAATATGTTTATGAATGTGACAACTTGCTTTAAATGTTTACACAGGATGGGGTTGAGGATTTGTAAGACCATATGGCTGACTTCAAGGAGTCAGTGCCTTTCAGGAAAAACACACATATACTTTTCTGAATAGTTAAACTGAAACACACTTTAAAAATGTCTTCCATAATTGTAGAAGACGTATAGGTCAAGGATATCAGGAGAACATGGCCTACAGAACAAAGCAGAGCTCATGGGAGCTCACAGATACTACATTGCCCCTTTGTATACATGCCAGGTTTGTGTAGATTGGAGTTTTGTGTGACTTCTAACAATAGGAGTGTGTGTCTCTATGAATCTTTTGCCTTCTAGGGGGATCTCTTTTCTCATACTGAGTTACCTCATCAAGAACTGTTTATGTATAGTCTATTGCATCCTTTTATGATGTGATTTGTTGTTAGCACTGGGAGATCTGCTCTTTTATGAAGGTAAATGAAGCTTCAGTAGACCTGGTAGAGTGGAAAAGCATTACAGGGGACTAGGAAGAGAGGAGTGAGTGGAGGTTATGGTTGAGATGAGTTTTATAAAGTACAGATAAGAATTGGTCACGTATATAGTGTATATAAGTATGAAAATGTTCTAAAAAAGCCAATTACAGTGTATAATACAAATATACTTGTAACAGGGAAAAACCACCTACCTTCAATGATATTATATATAACCATATAAGGGATATTTTCATTAACTTTACATGATCTTACAACTTACACTTAGACACAGAATAACTGCCCCCAAAATGAAGGGCCCTAAAGCTCACACATGACTTTAAATACATCTTTAACAGAGAACATTTAATTAAAGATAATTAGTTTATGTATATATGTATATAGGTATATATGTATAGAGGTATACATGTACATACATATGCACATATGCTTGTATGCACATATGCATGCATGCATGCACATATGCATGTATGCACATATACACGTATGCATGTATGCACATATGCATGTAGGTATGTATATACGTTTATATGTATATGTACATATGTATGCATATGTACATATTTTTATGTACATATTTTATATGTATATATGTACATATTTTATGTATATATGTATGTATGTATCTATCTATCTATCTATTTATCTAACTATCTATGGGATACATATCCCCAAGTTAATGAAAAAGCATATGAAAATCATTACACCAAACTGATATATTTGTGGGTTTCACTTATAACGCCCAGACAGAATCATACATAGAAAATCAGGTTATTCAATATTCTAATAGTGGTGGAGTTGATTATTATGACATTTGGAAGTTAAATGTTCTTTGTACAGTTTTACAAAACTATATCAAAAATAATATATTCTGCCTCACCTCTGTTTCCTCACAAGTGTGTACAGAAAAGTTCTGTAAGATTTTGACAACAGCAAGCTTCATGTTAATAAGAGCAAACCTCATGCCAAGGCAGTTTCTTGGACCATTTCCAAAAGGCATGTATACATAAGGATTGATTCTGTCCTTATTCTCCTTGCTGAACCTGGTGTGAAAATTGAGCAAAAACATAAATAAGGAAACAGGAAGTACACAAGACTGATATATATGTGGGTTTCACTTATAGCCCCAGACAGAATCATACAGGAATTCAGGTTTTTCACTATTTTAATAATGGTAGAGTTGATTTATTATGAGATTTGGAAGTTAAAGTTTCTTTGTACAGCTTTACAATAAGGTTACTCCCAGCATTAAAGATGATTTGTGGTGGATGCCCATTGAAATCAAAAGTGTACTTACACATTAAAGTCATTAAAACATTAAAGAAATCTAGGTTCCCTGTATCTAAACATTACATAATAAAAAGATCTGAGTTGGGGATTCACTCCTTGGGAATGAAGGAGAATATATATATTATGAATATAGTATTGTTTGTATTGTATCCTCTAGTTTTCACATGCTCCTTTCTTCCCTTCCTATCTTTGCTTTATTCTACTCATTCTAATCTGTTTCCTCTTCTTCATCATTCCTTTCATTTCAGGACTTCTTTTGCCTCATTAAGATTTTTAACATTTGATTTTTCTTTCCTTCCTTCAAGAGTCATCAAGTAAATTAGTTTGCAAGGACACACATTATGAGATATATGAGCTGTGTAACTGGGGCATATGGCCTGGAGCAAGGGTGATGCTGAGGCATATCCAAACCCCATCAAGCTCATTCTGTGACAATCAGGAGTAAGGAATTTTTCATCCATGTCTCTGGGCCTGCATGTGATAGTAAACATAGCTTTGTGTTCCCCACTTCCACCAACTTTGGGGTACACAAAGAGCCTGGTTGTCACTTTAAGCTCTTTCCTCCACATAAGGTCAAGTCCAGAAATCACCTGGAATTCCTCTTCATGAAATTGAAGCATTCCTTGCATCTCAGCTACAGCCAATAATGTACTCTCACTTTGTCTCCCTTATTACTCCCGTATTTTGTTTTCTTTCTCAGAGGAACCAAAGCACCCTCACTTAAGTCCTCCTTCTTGAGCTTCCTGTGCTGAGTGAATTGTAACTTGTTTATTTTCAGCTTTTGGGCTAAGATACACTTATTAGTGAGTGCATACCATGTGCTTTCTTTTGTGAATGGGTTACCTCGCTCAGGATGACACTTTCTAGTTCCATCCATTTGCCTAAGAATTTCATGATTTCATCATTTTTAATAGGTGATATACCACAGTTTCTGTATCCATTCCTCTGTTGAAGGATATCTTTTATTCCAGCTTCTGGCTATTATAAATAGGGCTACAGCAACAGAAGTAAAGGCCACCCAGAGACTGCCCTACCTGGGGATTCATCCTATAAACAGTCACCAAACCCCAACAACACTATGGACGACAAGAAGTATATTCCAAAAGGAGAACATCATGGTTGTCTCCAGAGGAGTTCTGCCAGAGCCTTACAAATAACAGAGGTAGATACTAAGAGCCAACCACTGGACTGGGTGTGGGGCTGCTGGAGGACAGTCCACAGGGTATGAAGGGGTTTACAGACCCAAGTTAAGAACAATGATTTCGGACCACCCAGATGCCCCAGGACTCACAGT
This sequence comes from Apodemus agrarius, assembly GCA_964023405.1. NCBI lineage: Eukaryota > Metazoa > Chordata > Mammalia > Rodentia > Muridae > Apodemus > Apodemus agrarius. The sequence continues at coordinate 30,681,649 of OZ030028.1, forward strand.
GACTAAACCATCAACCAAGGGGTTCACATGGTTCCAGCCAAAAGTGTGATAGAGGAATGCTTTGTTTGGTGTCAGTGGGAGGAGTGGTCCTTCATCAGGTGAAGGCTTGATAGATGCCCCAACAAAGGGAAATTGAGGGGGGGATATGGGCAGTGGGTCAGGTGGAGTGGCATATACATGGAGGCAGAGGGTGGGAGGGCAGTTGGGTGTCTTTGGGAAGGGGGAAATCGGGAAAGATTTTACCATTGGCAATGTAAATGAAGATGATATTCAATAAATTAAAAAAAATGTACACTCACCATGAAAACCCCTACATACTACCTAAGGTTTACATAACACTTATTACTCCTCAAATAAGGAAAGGCATTTTACTGAAAACCTGGGAGAAGGCTGTTTCTCCCTGCAATAACTGCCAGACCAGAATCCTTCAGATGTACCTGTCTGGATAGGCTTTGTTCCCTCCTTTCAGCCTAGTGTACACCTGGTTTCTGGAAGCCCTGAGGCAAGAAGTGAACCTGGACTTGCACCACACTGCTTTTCTTCTCTCTTATCAATGACTTTTGTCTCTATCATTTCAATTAGGAGAAAGACTACTAAAAGTAAAGTCCTATGTACAATTTAAATTACTAGTCTCAACTGACCTAGACCCCTGCGATCTCTCAGACACTAAGCTAACAACCAGGCAGCTTATACCAACTGATATGAGGCCCCTGACACATATACACCAGAGGACTGCTGGATCTGGCCTCGGTGAAAGGAGATGCACCTATCTTTCAAGAGACTTGAGATCCCAAGAAGTGGAAAGGCCTGACAGGGTACAATTCAGCAGAGTGGGGGTATCCTCTTGGAGATGGAGGAGAAATGGGATGGGGAACAGTCAGGGGAATACCAGGAAGGAGATGAATATTGGACTGTAAAAAAAATTAAGGAATAAAAGAAACATACAAAATCAATGAAAAAATAATTTTCCATGTGATTATATAAATAAAAGTGCAGATTCTGGAAATGCTCAGGAAGCCTATTAACCATCTGTTTTCTAAGAGGTTTTAAGCATCCTGGTAGATTGTGAAATAATTCCTTAGTAACCTGTAATTCCAGTAAAGCTTTTATATTATATGTTTGATTGTAATAAACATATAATATAATGTTTTATTTTAACTTTTCATTCCTCATTCTGTGGACTAGTAGTCAACAATGTTCACTGAGCATATCATATTGGGTTCAGGCACATCATGTGTACAATAAATGACATCATTGGCTTGAGGACTTTAAGCTATAGGAGGTGAGATTGGTGGGTATATAGATTTCAACTACCCAGGAAACTGGAATCAGAAAATCTATTTTAGTCTTCATATGTGTACTATATGTAAGTTGCCTCAGCCAGAGGCAGGACTACTATTACAAGATCTTAGTCATCAAAAACTTTATGAATAATGAATGAACAGTATATATATATATATATATATATATATATATATATATATAAATTATTTGACTCCTGATTCAACTACTACTATCTCAAAAACCACACCCCAGAAGAATCAAGAAAGAAACCTCCTCTCATCAAACCCAAAAGAAGATAACCTCTCAAATATAAAAATAAAAAATGTCAGGAGGTAAAGATTGCTATTTCTTAATGTCTCTTACTATCAATGGACTCAATTCCTCAATAAAAAGACATAGACTAACAGACTGGATACGGAACAGGACCCTACATTTTGCTGCATACAGGAAACACATCTCAGTGTTAAAGACAAACACTGTCTTAGAGTAAAAGACTGGAAGACAATTTTACAAGCAAATGGTCTCTGGAAACAAGCTGGAGTAGCCATTCTAATATCAGATAAAATTGACTTTCAATCTAAAGTCATCAAAAGAGACTCGGAAGGTCACTTCTTGCTGGTCAAAGGGAAAATCCACCAAGAAGAGCTCTCAGTACTGAACATCTATGCTCCAAATGCAAGGGCACCCTCATTCATAAAAGAAACCTTACTAAAGCTTAAAGCACACATTGCACCTAACACAATAATTGTGGGTGACTTCAACACTCCACTCTCCTCAATGGACCGATCAGGAAAGCAGAAACTAAACAGGGACACAGTGAAACTAATTGAAACTTTGGACTAATTGTATTTAACAGATATATATAGAACTTTTCATCCTAAAGCAAAATAATATACCTTTTTCTCAGCACTGCATGATTCCTTATCCAAAATTGATCATATAATTGGTCACAAGACAGATGTCAACAAATACAAGAAGATTGAGCTAATCCCATGACTCCTATCAGATCACCATGGAGTAAGTGTGGGCTTCAATAGCAACGAATACAACAGAAATCCACATACACATGGAAACTGAATAATACTTTACTCAATGACACCTTGGTCAAGGAAGAAATAAAAAAAGAAATCAAAGACTTTTTAGAATTCAATGAAAATGAAGGTACAACCTATCCAAATCTATGGGACACAATGAAAGCAGTGCTAAGAGGAAAACTCATAACTCTAAGTGCATCCAAAAAGAAACTGGAGAGAGCATACACTAGCAGCTTAACAGCACACCTTAAAGCCCTGGAAGAAAAAGAAGTTAATTCACCCAGGAGGAGTAGAAGACAGGAAATCATCAAACTCAGGGCTGAAATCAATCAAGTAGAAACAAAGAAACCATACAAAGAATCAACAAGACCAGGAGCTGGTTCTTTGAGAAAATCAACAAGATAGATAAACCCTTAGCCAGACTAGCCAAAGGAAACAGAGATAGTATCCAAATTAACAAAATTAGAAATAAAAATGGGGACATAACAACAGAAACTGAGGAAATTCAAAAGATCATCAGATCCTACTACAAAGGTCTATACTCAACACAACTGGAGAATCTGGAGGAAATGGACAATTTCCTAGACAGATACCAAATATCAAAATTAAATCAGGATCAATTAGATCAGCTAAATAGTCCCATAACTCCTAAAGAAATAGAAGGGGTTATAGAAATAAGTAGGGGACCACATGGTTTTCGTGCAGAATTCTAGCATTCAAAGAAGACTTAACACCAATACTCTTCAAATTATTCCACAAAATAGAAATAGAAGGGACACTGCCCAACTTGTTCTTCAAAGCCACAATTATGCTGATAGCAAAACCACACAAAGATCCAACAAAGAAAGAAAACTACAGGACAATTTCCCTTACGAATATAGAGGCAAAAATACTAAATAAAATTCTTGCCAAACGAATCCAAGAGCACATCAAAACGATCATCCACCATGATCAAGTAGGCTTCATCCCAGGAATGCAGGGACGGTTCAATATACAGAAATCCAACAATGTAATCCACTACATAAACAAAGTAAAAGAAAAAACCACATGGTCATCTCATTAGATGCTGAAAAAGCAATCGACAAAACTCAGCATCCTTTCATGCTAAAAGTCTTGGAAAGAGCAGGAATTCAAGTCCCATACCTAAACATAGTAAAAAACAATCTACAGCAAACCAGTAGCCAACATCAAAATAAATGGAGAGAAACTTGAAGCAATCCCACTAAAATCAGGGACTAGACAAGGCTGCCCTCTCCATATCTTTTCAATATAGTACTTGAAGTTCTAGTGAGAGCAATTAGACAACATACGGATGTCAAAGGGATACAAATTGGAAAGGAAGAAGGCAAATTATCATTATTTGCAGACGATATGATAGTTTACATAAGCGACCCAAAAAACTCCACCAGAGAACTTCTACAGCTGATAAACAACTTCAGCAAAATGGCTGGTTATAAAATCAACTCAAGCAAATCAGTAGCCTTCTTGTACTCAAAGGACAAGCAGGCTGAGAAAGAAGTTAGGGAAATAACACCCTTCACAATAGCCACAAACAACATAAAGTACCTTGGCGTAACTCTAACCAAACAAGCGAAAGATCTGTATGACAGGAACTGCAAGTCCTTGAAGAAAGAAATCGAAGAAGACCTCAGAAGATGGAAAAATATTTCTTGCTCCTGGATTGGCAAGATAAATATAGTAAAAATTGCCATCTTTTCAAAAGCAATCTACAGATTCAATGCAATCCCCATCAAAATCCCAAATCAATTCTTCATAGATCTAGAAACAGCAATTCTCAAATTCATCTGGAGCAACAAAAAACCCAGGATAGCTAAAACTATCTTCAACAATAAAAGGACTCCTGGGGAAATCAATATCCCTGACCTCAAGCAGTACTACAGAGCAATTGTGTTTAAAACTGCATGGTATTGGTACAGCAACAGGCAAGTAGATCAATGGAATAGGATTGAAGACCCAGAAATGAACCCACAGACTTATGGTCACTTGATCTTTGATAAAGGAGCTACAACCATCCAGTGGAAAACAGATAGTCTTTTCAACAAATGGTGCTAGTTCAACTGGAGGTCAACATGCAGAAGAATGTGAATAGACCCACTCTTATCTCCTTGTACTAAGATCAAATCCAAGTGGATCAAGGACCTGCACATAAAACCAGACACACTGAAACTATCAGAAAAGAAACTTGGGAAGACCCTGGAGGACATGGGCACAGAGGGAACATTCCTGAACAGAACACCAATAGCTTATGCTCTAAGATCAATAATTTACAAATGGGACCTCATAAAATTACAAAGTTTCTGTAAGGCAAAGGACACTGTCAGAAGGACAAAATGGCAACCAACAAAGTGGGAAAAGATCTTCACCAACCCCACATCCGAAAGAGGGCTAATATCCAATATATACAAAGAACTCAAGAAGTTAGACCCCAAAGAACCAAATAACCCTATCAAAAATGGGGTACAGAGTTCAACAAAGAATTTATACCACTAGAAATTCGGTTGGCCGAGAAACATCTTAAAAGATGTTCAACATCATTAGTCATCAGGGAAATGCAAATCAAAACATCCCTGAGATTCTACCTCACACCAGTCAGAATGGCTAAGATTAAAAACTCAAGAGACAACAGGTGCTGGCGAGGATGTGGAGAAAGAGGAACACTCCTCTACTGTTGGTGGGATTGCAAAATGATAAAACCGCGCTGAAAATCAGTTTGGAGATTCCTCAGAAAATTTGGCATGTCACTTCCAGAGGACCCTGGCATACCACTCCTGGGCATATATCTAGAGGATTCCCCTGCATACAATAAAGACACATGCTCCACTATGTTCATAGCAGCCTTGTTTATAATAGCCAGAAGTTGGAAGGAACCCAGATATCCCAGGAGCCCAAAGGAGAAATGGATACAAAAAATGTGGTATATTTATACAATGGAATACTACTCAGCAATTAAAAATAATGAATTCATGCAATTTGTAGGCAAATGATTAGATCTGGAAAATATCATCCTAAGCGAGTTAACCCAATCATAAAAGAATACATATGAAATGCAATCACTGATAAGTGGGTATTAATGAGCCCAGAAGCCCTAAATACTCAAGGCACAATTAGCAAGTCAAATGATTCCCAAGAAGAAGAACTGAGAGGACACTGGGCCTGAAAAGGTTGGTTCCAGTTTTGTAGATCCAGAACAGAGAAATGGTGGTGGTGTGTGATTGGGGAATAGGTTGGGGGGAGAGGACTTATGGGACATATGGTGGGGGGGAACTGGGAAAGGGGAAAGCCTTTGGAATATAAGCAAAGAATATAGAAAATAAAATTAAAAAAATATTCTTTACATAAGTAGCATTATATGGACTGAGCAGGTTACTTTCATGAATATAATATGTATAGCCATACACTTATATACAAGCAATAACAATTTATGCAAAAAGAGACTTTGAACTTGAAAAAGTGTGGGTAGAGATGTACAGTAACTTTTGGGTGGGAGATGTGTAAGAACAAATATTATACCTAAATTAAAATCTCAAAATCTCCCTCCCATCCATTTGCCCCTTATGCCTGACCCTTTCTTCTGGTCCACAGTGTTAGCTGGGCTGCTCCACTGAAGACATCATATCCAAACCCATCTGAAAGTCCAGCTTCACTCAGAGAAGTTGAGGACCTGTTTCATTCAGAAAAGAAGAGGACCCACTGAACTCAGAGCAATTGAGGACCCACTGCACTCAGAGCAGATGAGAATCCACTGGAGACAGAGCAGTTGGACAACAGCTTGACTGCTCCAATGAAGACCCAAGAGACTGATGGCCTCCCAGGAAATCTACTGCAGCCAGGGTAACAGATCAGCAGCTTCTCTGTCCCTGTTAAAAGTTCCCAGTTGGAAAGTCCCACAGGTGGTTTGCTACAGCCATGGTTGCAGGCCTACTAGGGACCTGAAGCAACCCAGGGATAAAATATGCAAACTACAGACAGTCACTGAGACCAACAAACACCAGGAATATCCAAATAGCAAAAGACAAGTGCAGGACCATAAAGAGTGTATCTACCAACCCAACCCTATAGAGGATCCCAGAAGGAAAACTCCAACAAAAGGAAGGTATTTTTACCAAAGAAATGGCAAGGTATTAATGATCTTGCAACAAAGAAAAAGGAGTGAACCACATGCCTATAAAGCCATGTACAAAAAAATACATAACAAGAACTAATGATATTCTGTCTTTAATATTTATCAATGTTGATGGACTCAACTCACCTATAAAAAGATATAAGCTAACAGACTGGATACACAAATAGGATCGAGAATTTTGGTACATACAAGAAATAAATCTCAATAACAAAGACAGATAGTACCTCATTGTAAAAGACTGGCAAATGGTCCCAAGGAAAAACCTGGTGTTGCCATCCTATTATCCATGAAAATAAACTTTGATGCAAAAGTTATAAAGTGTAATGAAGAAGGACACTTCATATTCAGCAAGCAGAAACTCCACAAAGTGAAATTCTCAATTCTGAACATTTATGCCCCAAATGCAAGAGCATCCACATGTATATAAGAGAAAAACAAACTTTACTGAAGCTCAAAACATACTGAACCCCAAAGAACAGAGGGGAGAATCTTTAACACCCCACTCTCACCAATGGACAGGTCATAGAAACAGAAAATACACAGAGGCACAGTAACACTAAGAGAGGCTATGAACAAAATATATTGAACAGTTATCTACAAAATATTTCACCCTAAAAAAGTACACCATGTGCTCAGCACCTCATGGTACATTCTCCCAAATAGAATATATATCCAGGCACAAAACAACCCTCAACCTGCACAAGTAGATTGAAATAATACAAGGCATCCTATCAGATGACCGTGACTTAAGGCTGGTCTTCAATAAGAGCAAAAACAACAGAATGCCCAGATACATCTGAAAACTGTACAAATCTCTAAACAATGAAAACATGGTCAGTGGAGAAATAAAGTAAGAATTTAAAAAGACTTCCAGGAATTTAATGAAAATATTGACACATCATACCCAAACTTATGGGACACAATGAAAGCACTGTAAAGAGGAAATTCATTGCATTAAGTGCCCTGGTGACGAAGCTGGAGAGATGTAAAACTAACAGCAGTACACCTGAGAACTCTAGAACAAAGTGAAACAAACTCATCTAAAAGGAGTAGCAGGGAGGAAATAGTCGATCTTGGGACCAATATTAACCAAAAGTAAACACAGAAAAATACAAAGAATCAACAAAACTTGAAGCTGGTTCTTTGAGAAAATCAACAAGATAGATACATCCCTAACCAAACTAAGTGAAGAGGCAGTAACCAAGTAAACAAAATCAGAATTGAAAAGGGAAACATGACGACAGAAACTGAGGAAATTTTAAAAATCATCAGATCTTACTACAAAAGCCTACACTCAACAAAAGGAGAAAATCTAGATGAAATGGATAGTTTTCTAGACAGATTACACATATGAAAGATAAATCAAGAGCAGGTAAACTATCTAAACAGGCCCATATCCCCTAAGGAAATAGAAGAAATCATTAAAAACCTCTAAACCAAAACAAGTCCAGGGACAGATGGATCTTGTGCAGAATTCTACCAGATCTTCAAAGAACTTATACCAATTATTCTCAAACTATTCCATAAAATAGAAAGAGAAGGAACACTACCTAACTTGTTCTATGAAGCCACAATTACTCAAACACCTAAACCACACAAGGACCAAACCAAAAAAAGAGGATTTCAGACAAATCCTGCTTATGAATATCGATGCAAAATTACTCAATAAAGCTGTTGCAAACTAAATCCAAGAACACATCAAAACCATCATTTGCTACAATCAAGTAGGCTTCATCCCAGAGATGCCAGGTTGGTTTAATATACAAAAACCCATTAATGTAATACACTTTATAAACAAACTCAAAGAAAAACGTACATGAACATCTTCTTAGATGCAGAAAAAAATTTGACAAAATACAACACCTCTTCATGTTGAAAGTATTGGAGAGATCAGAAATTCAAGGACGACATAAACAAAATAAAAGCAATTTACTGCAAACAGCCAATATTAATTAAATGGAGACTTATTTGAAGCAATACCACTGAAATTGGAGACAAGACAAGGATGCTTACTCTCCTCATATCTAGACCAATAAGACAACCAAAAGAGAACACGGGGATGCAGATGGACAAAGAAAAAATAAAGGTGTCACTATTTGCAAATGATATGATAGTATACATAAGCGACACCAAAAATTCTACCAGAGAACTTCTCAAGCTGATAGACAACTGCAGCAAAATGGGTGGAGATAAAAGTAACCCAAATATATCAGTAGCCTTCCTTTATACAAATGAAAAACAGGCTGAGAAAGAAATTAGGGAAACAACTCCATTCACAATAGCCAAAAATAATATAATATATCTTAGAGTAAATCTAACCAAACAAGTGAAATAGCTGTATAATAAAAACTTCAAGTCTCTCAAAAAAAGAAATCAAAGAAGATCTCAGAAAATGTGCATATACTAAATAAAATATTTACAAAAAGAAAGGTCATATGAACTTTCTAGGGAATAGATTACTTGTATTTGGAGGAATCACTCACTGAATGACTGTGAAGGACGCAGACAGAGACAACACTAGGAGCAGGTGTAATCACATTTATCCTCATCAAAACGGCTCAAATTACTAAAAGTCTGACTTTCTGCAACTTCTAAATACCCAAATCTGTAACTCAATGGGTTCCCATATTTGAGACATGATTCCCGTATTTGGGCATGTGTCTAGAGGTCTCTCCTAGCATAAAGGACAACTTTAAAGAAATACAAACATAGTGACTTTAATAAAACATTAGTTTCATATTCATTGAAATTGTGCTTCCTGTCTCTGACAGGTACTAATGCACATACATGCATACATCATACAAGCATGCTTCAAAAAATAGTGCTGGTAAATTATAGAGAGTAACCAATATTTATAAAAACTGGAGAAACCCGTGTTTGTACTAATTTTTAGATATCTACCCATACTTTGAAATGTGTACAACAATATCACTGTATTAAAGAAGTTTGTATGAAGGTTTTAAGACTAAACAAAATTTCACAATTTAGAAATGTCAGCTAAAATACTTGAAGCATTTTAGAATAATAATTGTCTCTTTGCAGTAAGAACAATGTAAATTCAAACATACATTTAAGAAAATATAAATTTTGACCTGTGTGATTACTGTAAGAGACATCTTTATGTGCTTAGAGGATTATGATTCTGAGTGTGTTCCCATTCACAGAGTCATCATACCTTTCAGGGCAGAATTTCTCAGGTTCTGGCCAGTATTCTGGATCTCGGTGAATAACAAAGAGAGCTACTTCTACTTTTGTATTTTGGGGAATGAACACACCATTGATTTCAGAATCTTTCTTACTTAGTCTGGAAAGTCTGGCACCAATTGGATATAATCTCAGAGTTTCACTGATTACCATGTCCAGATATTCTAACTCTACCAGTACATTATAAGTGGCAGGTGCCTGGGAAGAGAAAAATAGATATTTGATGATTTGAGATCTGTAATTAACTTTCATATCAATACATAAAGCACTTCTAAGTTGTTAGAAACTCCTCATTCAATACAGATTAACAAGTGAATTGAACGCTGATATGTTATATTCAAAATAGTCGAGTGTTGTGATCAGATAGGCCACTGAAATTCAGGGGTAAGTGATTATGGTGGATATTCAGATAAATTTCTTATTAGATCTCAATTCATCAGTTTCTCTTCATATTGCTCTTCTTTTTCATTAATGATGAGTATCATCTTATTCAACGTAAGTCAGCTGTCAAGGTCATCATAAATTTTTTTAGAGAGACCATTAATGCAGATCAAGAAAATTTAATGCAGACAGTGTCAAACTATCTTTGAAAAATATGTATCAAGCCTTTCTAATGAGAACACATTGTGCGTAAAACCTGTTATTATTAAGTTTAATACTACTATAGGTATGAAGATTAATGCTGTATTCAACAGAAATAATATGAAATTATAGCGATATAAGTTCAGTAATATTTTTCCCTTTGAAACCAAACATGGAAAAATGAGGTAAAAGTGGACAATAATTGACTGTAAAATTTATATTCTACTGAAAGTTCCATTGAACTCCATGCAGAGTTGCTGAAACATACCTCCTCTTCTTCACATGGTGTTCAAATATTTCTTAACCTTTCAACATCTCATAGAGTTGACTGAAAAGGATGTCTTAACTAAGAGATTAAGGATTAGTAGATTAGATAGCTTTGTGGATATGTCTTGGAATTTTGTTTTTGTGATTTTCTTGATTGATGTGGCTGTGTCCAGGAAACTGTGGGTAGCATTCTTTCATGAGAAGATTACATTGGGGTATATGAAAACAGCTATATAATGATAGCTCAGTGAGTGGGTCAGACAATAATTAGCATCCTTCATGGTCCTTGCTGTGCTTAATTGACTTTGAGTAAGTGTCTTTTTTAAAAAAGAAATGCTATATGGAGATAAAAGCACTTCTGCCTACAAGTTCTTGTCTTGAGTCCCTGCATTTTCTTTACCCAATGATAGATTGTCATCAAAAATGTAAGCTTAAATCAGTGGTATCCTCCACATATGTTGTTTTGGTCATGGTATTTGCCACAAGAGAGAATGAAGCAAGAACAGAAGGTGAGGGTGAGACCTGATGATGCTTTGGTGCTTCTCACTGACAACTAGACAGTCACAGATTTCAGATTCCTCACACTCCACTGCAGCCAGTTTTGGGTAGAGATGTGAAGACAGATTATTTGATATGTTATTATTCCATGGCACATTGGAGCTACCAAAATGTAGAGATGAAATGCTTATGTTGGAAGCTGCCATAATTTCCATGTCCATATCTAGTCATGTGATTGGAGAAAGGAGTAATGGGGTGAATAGTTACCCAGCTTTGATAAGAAAAGTTATAATGGCTGGCTTTTGCACTGTGCTACTGTATCCTGTTCTGTCTCATTCAGTTGTTATCTTTTAGAGAGTTGATCTTTCCTGAATGGAATGAGAGAGAGAGAGAGAGAGAGAGAGAGAGAGAGAGAGAGAGAGACTGAGGGAGAGGAAGGGAAGGTGTTGGGGCTGTGAGGAGTGGATGGAGGAGAAACTCTGTTAAGAATGTGCAACATGAAGGAAGGATCGCTTGTCAATCTAAAAACAGAAAAAAATATGTGGTAGATTATTGTATGTCTTCAGATATTTACTGCTCCTTAATCTCTGAACTAGGGCTTTATTCAATTTCCCTCAGTAGCATCTTCTGAGGCTATTTCTATCTTTTTGAAAAATACAATAAAATGGTTTTAAAACAGATAAGGTTAAATTGTTAATATCCATGCCAAAGCATTCACAGTAGTAATGCAGCTTATCAGGTCACTGAGAGTCTAAAGGGATGCCTCAGTGTTGAAGAACATTATTTTCTCTTGCAGAGTACAAAGAGTGGATTCCCAATACCAAAATTTTGGATCAACATTACTGGAAATTTAGTTTTGGAGCATCTGTTTTACCATTATAGTCATCTCAGAATCTAGGCATGCATATGGTGATAATTATGCATTCAGTCAAAACAGAAAACAGTTACATTAAGTACAGATTTAAAAGGTGATTGACTGTTAAATGATTATACTTAAAGACTAGATATTTGTTAATGCTTTCAGAGTGTGTTATTTTGGCAAGAAATAATAGATATTAGAGGATCATTAAAAGGTACAATGATTAATTTTTTCTATGAACACTATTAACTTCCATCTCTCATTCTCTTCTGCACTTAGGTTTTCACTATCGATTTCTATAAGAGCCAATTTTTATGCTATTTATTATCATTTTCAATATATGTGTGGAAGAAATGTTTCTTGTTGAGGTTTGAACTCTTCTGGTCTTCAGATGCTATCTACTCACCTTATTGGGAAGAATTGCATCAATTTCATGCTGGAGTTTCTTCTGGACATCAGGGTGAGTGGCCAGTGTATACATAATAAAGGAAAGAGCATTGCTTGTTGTCTCATATCCAGCAAAAACAAATGTTATTGATTGGGCCAAAATCTCCAGATCAGATAGAGCTAAAATAAGATAGCCATAACAGGTGTAATGGATAAAGTTGGGAAGATGGCATAGTTGAAACCACCTGTCTCTATAATTTGGAAAAAAATATTATCATCAATCATGTGTAGGACAGTGGTGTTCTATGAGGATAAATAATAAAGAGATACCAGGATAAATGTAAACATACTATACATTGTACTTATCAGAGAAGAGTGGACAATAATATAGGACACTATGCATAGTGATGAGCCAGCTGTCAATGTGTCATACATTGGATAGCTGCAAAAAAGAATAGGAAAGAACTGGAATTTTGAGCTTATCCACAACCAAATGTGCAGCAAAGTTAAACTTAAGGTGTGAGTTGTAGGCCAGATCAGCAGCTAGATACCTGCCTACCCCTTACAGACTGTGTGCCTCCCCGGAGGTCTACAGTAACTAAAGACATAGCTCCACTTTCTTTAAGGTCCACTTCCCCAGCCAGGTCAGATTAAAGGCGTGATACCTGCCAACATTCTACTGCCTTTGGACCCAATAGGTCCAAAGTAAGGACACAGCCTGCCTGTCTCCCAGGATGTCTATAGCACCCTGCTTGCCTCACAGGAGATTCTCAGTAATCAGGGAAAGAGATGGTCTGTTCTAAAAAATGAGACAAGAAGCACGCTTCAACCAGAGACAATACTGCCTGCCTCCAAGGAGATGGTTCACTTCTTTTTTTTTTTTTGTTGAGAAGTTAATGTTTATTTTCAGAATCTTTTCACATGAATGCATTCAGAATGATTCTCATCTATTACATAGAATAAATAATTTTATCTGGATTTATATTTTCTTCCAATTGATTTTTTAAAAATAAAATAGAGACTCTCTTCCCATGTAGAACTTTAGTAGAATTTTTGTAACTTTTCTGTTAATTTATAGTTAAGAATTCAAACATTTTCAACATATTCTAGTTCTTGAATCAAAGGATAGGCACAATAATTGTCCAATGTTCTTTCTGCGTGCTAAAGCACAGCCTTCTGATCCCCTGTTACTCTGCAATGCAGAGCAAACCATTCCATTAACCTTCTTTTTTTAAATTTTTTATATATTTTTTTATTTTATATTCTTTGCTTACATTCCAAAGATTCCAAAGGCTTTAAAGTTTTTTTTTATTTTTTTTCTTTCTTTTTATTTTCTATATTCTATGTTTACATTCCAAAGGCTTTCCCCTTTCCCAGTTCCCCACCCTCCCTATGTCCCATAGTTCCTCTCCCCCCAACTATTCCCCAATCATTGCCCCCTACCCCCACAGTTTCTCTACAAAACTGGATCCAATCTTTCCAGGTCCAGGGTCCTCTCCTTTCTTCTTGGGAATCATTTGACTTGCTAATTGTGCCTTGAGTATTTAGGGCTTCTGGGCTCATTAATAACCACTTATCACTGATTGCATTTCATGTGTATTCTTTTGTGGTTGGGTTAGCTCACTCAGGATGATATTTTCCAGGTCTAACCATTTACCTACAAATTGCATGAATTCATTATTTTTAATTGCTGAGTAGTATTCCATTGTATAGATATACCACAATTTCTGTATCCTTTCCTCCTTTGAAGGATATTTGGGCTGCTTCCAATTTCTGGCTACTATAAACAAGGCTGCTATAAACATAGTGGAGCATGTGTCTTTATTGTATGCAGGGGAATCCTCTGGGTATATGCCCAGGAGTGGTATGCCAGGGTCCTCTGGAAGGGACATGCCCAATTTTCTGAGGAACCGCCACACTGATTTCCAGAGCAGTTTTACCGTTTTGGAATCCCACCAACAGTGGAGGAGTGTTCCTCTTTCTCCACATCCTCGCCAGCACTTGTTGTCTCTTGAGTTTTTAATCTTAGCTATTCTGACTGGTGTGAGGTGGAATCTCGGGGTTGTTTTGATTTGCATTTCTCTGATGACTAACGATGTTGAACATCTCTTAAGGTGTTTCTCAGCCATCCGAATTTCTTCTGGTGAAAATTCTTTGTTTAGCTCTGTGCCCCATTTTTTGATAGGGTTATTTGGTTCTTGGGGTCTAACTTCTTGAGTTCTTTGTATATATTGGATATTAGCCCTCTGTCAGATGTGGGGTTGGTGAAGATCTTTTCCCACTTTTTTGGTTGTCATTTTGTCCTTCTGACAGTGTCCTTTGCCTTGCAGAAACATTGTAATTTTATGAGGTCCCATTTGTCAATTCTTGATCTTAGTGCATAAGCTATTGGTGTTCTGTTCAGGAACTTTCCCCCTGTGCCTATGTCCTCCAGGGTCTTCCCAAGTTTCTTTCCTAATAGTTTCAGTGTGTCTGGTTTTATGTGGAGGTCCTTGATCCACTTGGAGTTGATCTTAGTGCAAGGAGATAAGAGTGGGTCAATTCGCATTCTTCTGCATGTTGACCTCCAGTTGAACCAGCACCATTTGTTGAAAAGACTATCTGTTTTCCACTGGATGGTTGTGGCTCCTTTATCAAAGAACAAGTGACCATAAGTCTGTGGGTTAATTTCTGGGTCTTCAATCCTATTCCATTGATCCACTTGCCTGTTGCTGTACCAATACCATGCAGTTTTTAACACAATTGCTCTGTAGTACTGTTTAAGGTCAGGGATATTGATTCCCCCAGAAGTCCTTTTATTGTTGATAATAGTTTTAGCTATCCTGGGTTTTTTGTTGCTCCAGATGAATTTGAGAATTGCTCTTTCTAGATCTATAAAGAATTGAGTTGGGATTTTGATGGGGATCGCATTGAAACTGTAGCTTGCTTTTGGTAAGATTTCCATTTTTACTATATTGATCCTGCCAATCCAGGAGCAAGAAATATTTTTCCATCTTCTGAGGTCTTCTTCAATTTCTTTCTTCAAGGACTTGAAGTTCCTGTCATACAGATCTTTCGCTTGTTTGGTTAGAGTTACGCCAAGGTACTTTATGTTGTTTGTGGCTATTGTGAAGGGGGTTATTTCTCTAAATTCTTTCTCAGCCTACTTGTCCTTTGAGTACAAGAAGGCTACTGATTTGCTTGAGTTAATTTTATAACCAGCCACTTTGCTGAAGTTGTTTATCAGCTGTCGAAGTTCTCTAGTGGAGTTTTTTGGGTCACTTAAGTAAACTATCATATCATCTGCAAATAATGATAGTTTGACTTCTTCCTTTCCAATTTGTATCCCTTTGACTTCCTTATGTTGTCTAATTGCTCTCGCTAGAACTTCAAGTACTATATTGAAAAGATATGGAGAGAGAGGGCTGCCTTGTCTAGTCCCTGATTTTAGTGGGATTGCTTCAAGTTTCTCTCCATTTATTTTGATGTTGGCTACTGGTTTGCTGTAGATTGCTTTTACTATGTTTAGGTATGGGCCTTGAATTCCTGCTCTTTCCAAGACTTTTAGTAAATATGGCCATCTTGCCAAAAACAATATACAGATTCAATGTGATCCCCATCAAAATACCAACTCAATTCTTCATAGATCTCAAAAGAGAAATTCTCAAATTTATCTGGAGCAACAAAAAACCCAGGATAGCTAAAACTATTCTCAACAATAAAAAGACATCTAGGGGAATCTATATCCCTGACCTTAAGCAGTACTACAGAGCAATTGTATTAAAAACTGCATGGTATTGGTACAGCAATAGGCAAGTAGATCAATGGAATAAGATTGAAGACCCAGAAACGAACCCACAGACTTTTGGTCACTTGATATTTGATAAAGGAGCCACAAACATCCAGTGGAATAAAGATAGCCTTTTCAACAAATGGTGCTGGTTCAACTTGAGGTCAACATGCAGAAGAATGCGAATTGACCCACTCTTATCTCTTTGCACTAAGATCAACTCCAAGTGGATCAAGGACCTCCACATAAAACCAGACACACTGAAACTATTAGAAAAGAAACTTGGGAAGACTCTGGAGGACATGGGCACAGGGGGAAAGTTCCTGAACAGAACACCAATAGCTTATGCACTAAGATCAAGAATTGACAAATGGGACCTCATAAAATTACAAAGTTTCTGTAAGGCAAAGGACACTCTCAGAAGGACAAAACGGCAACCAACAAAGTGGGAAAAGATCTTCACCAACCCCACATCCGAAAGAGGGCTAATATCCAATATATACAAAGAACTCAAGAAGTTAGACCCCAAAGAACCAAATAACCCTATCAAAAATGGGGTACAGAGCTAAACAAAGAATTTTCACCAGAAGAAATTCAGATGGCCGAGAAACACCTTAAGAGATGTTCAACATCGTTAGTCATCAGAGAAATGCAAATCAAAACAACCCTGAGATTCCACCTCACACCAGTCAGAATAGCTAAGATTAAAAACTCAAGAGACAACAAGTGCTGGCGAGGATGTGGAGAAAGAGGAACACTCCTCCACTGTTGCTGGGATTGCAAAATGGTAAAACCGCTCTGGAAATCAGTTTGGCGGTTCCTCAGAAAATTGGACATGTCCCTTCCAGAGGACCCTGGCATACCACTCCTGGGCATATACCCAGAGGATTCCCCTGCATACAATAAAGACACATGCTCCACTATGGTTATAGCAGCCTTGTTTATAATAGCCAGAAATTGGAAGGAGCCCAAATATCCTCAAAGGAGGAAAGGATACAGAAAATATGGTATATTCATACAATGGAATACTACTCAGCAATTATAAAATAATGAACTCATGCAATTTGTAGGTAAATGGTTAGACCTGGAAAATATCATCCTGAGTGAGCTAACCCAATCATAAAAGAATACACATGAAATGCAATCACTGATAAGTGGATATTAATGAGCCCATAAGCCCTAAATACTCAAGGCACAATTAGCAAGTCAAATGATTCCCAAGAAGAAGAAAGGAGAGGACCCTGGGCCTGGAAAGATTGGATCCAATTTTGTAGAGAAACCGTGAGGGGAGGGGAAATGATTGGGGAATAGTTGGGGGGAGAGGAATTATGGGACATAGGGAGGGGGGAACTTGGAAAGGGGAAAACCTTTGGAATGTAAACATAGAATACAGAAAATAAAAATGTAAAAAAAAATAAAATAAAATCTCTCAACATCAATGGAGTCAATTCCACAATAAAAAGACACAGTCCAACAGATTGGCTGCTTAAACAGGATCCAGAATTTTGCTGTGTACAAGGAAAACAGCTCACTGAGAGAGACAGACACTACATCAGAATAAAGGGATGGATAAAAGGTTTATAAGAACATCATATGAAGAAACAAGCCGGCGGTGCCACCCTAATATCAAATAAAATGCACTTTCAACCATAAGGTATAAAATGAGATGGGAAGAAAACTTCATATTCATCCAAGGAAAAATCCACTAAGAGATATTATCAATTCTGAACATGTACTTCCCAAATTCAAGGGCACACACATGTATAAGAGAAATGTTATTGGAGCTCAAAAAACACAATTAACCTCACGCAATAGCAGTGGGATATATCAACACTGTACTCTCAATAATTGACAGGTCATTGAGATAGAAACTAAACAGATATACAGTGAAGCCAATAGATGTTGCTACTTTGTTTCCAACCTAATTCCCCAGTAAAAGAAATCTCAACTCAATCAGTAACAAAACAAGCTATAAGACTAAATTGGACAGATACCCCACCATACTACTCTATTTCCATCTACATTATCCCATATAAATTGTGCTTTCTCCAAGCTATGAGCTTTTCTCTCTGCAGCTTCTCTGTCAATCCCTTGTAGCTCTACTCCTTGGAATGTGGGACTCTCACAGAAGACCTAATTTCCACTCATGAGAGCTAACATGATAATGGATGTCACACTAGTATGCAGGGTATATAAATATGGGCTTCCAAATTTATCTTTCTTTCTTTTGTAAGGGTAAGGAGATTGAACTGTATGAAATTATACAAATAAGATTAGATTATTGAATATACTCTTGAACTAAAAAATATTTTATAACCATAATAGTACATTGGTAGAGATCTTTATATTTTAATGCAGAATTGATGTTATATTTTTTACATTTGTACATAATTTTATACATTGATACAGGTTTAAAGTTTACACTGGTATAAATCTCTGCATATTGATAAAATTAATTTTGTTACATTGAAATATATGTATATTCCAGCCCTTGTATAGCTATTATGCCCATGCAACTCATTTTAAGAATACAAGGTTTAGTCCAGTTTGTTTAATATCTGATCTTATAAACTGTTAAAGATAATTAATGCAAATTAATAGTCCAACAGTAAAACTCATGGTCATATCAGATATTTGTCTAGATCATAAATGAAATACATGTCCAAAATGAATAGATACTAGGTAGCCAGAAACAGGCAATTTTTGCTAAACTTTGCCAAGACAGCATAAGACATTTTTTCAAATTCCTGCTTCACTTAAGGTCTGTCACATATATTGGTTCAAAAGTCTAAAGATGGATGCTTCAATGTTATTGATGCAATATTGTGGACTTCCAGGAAATCAGCAGTCTCTGTCAGTTCCTGTACTTTCTACATACTCAAGTAAAACTTATTACTTCTCAGGTTTTGATGGGGTTGAAGACTAGGAAAGATCAATTAAATTTAAGTTGTTTAGCATTTAGGAAGATACTTAGGTTTAAGATGTTTTTAAGTTAATTTAAAAATTAGAATGTAAAATAATTTAGATGCCAAACTCTAAACTCACCAGGATTGAATACTTTTTTTTTGAGTTGCCAGATATGAACAGATTGGTCTATTAAAATGTAACCCTTACTGATTAATTTCATAATTTGTTTCATAACTTTTCCTCCTGTAAGTTGTTTATTATTAAAGAGAAAGAGCCTTCTTACTTAGAGAAAAAATGGAATTTTTGTGGTATGGTCTATTGCTATATATATAAAATGGGAACTACTGCTCCCCAAGGACTGTTTGCTTATTAGAAATGAGAGAATCTGTACATACAATTTTACCTTGATCTTTAATTTTAAATTATTTTAAAAAATATTCTGACAGCAAATTGCGGGCAGAAGTGTCATAAATGGGTTGGGGTTCTCAGGATTGAGGTATGAGGAGAATCACAAAGAAAAATAAGTTGGTGAGAGGAGAAAACTACCATGGGTTAGATGAATCATTAAAGCATAGCCATCTGAGGTAGCCAATTGGAGTTAAGAGCTGAACAGTTTGAACGTGGTTTATAAGTGAGATTTTAGACATAATAATATAGAGGATAGATATTTGTAGGATTAAATTTTCTCAACCCTACCTTTAATAACAGTTCTTAAGTGGACTAACTCGCTTCTAGATGTAGTAGATAAGAACATTTATTAGGATACAGGGGGAAGTGGATCTGTTTAGAAATTGTGCTTTGGAGCAAATCCCATCTGCATTCTTAGGCACTCAGCAGTTCAGTTCATAAGATTCAGTAGTGACAGCTCAATCTACTTTCAAATACCTCATGAATATAGCATCAGTCCCAATCAATAGACTCAGTATAGCAAACATGAATCAACAGAGATGGCATGACCTATTAGAGATATACAAGCCACAGCAGGATGGAATAGGACTGACCACCAGGAATGCTAGGAGATGTTCTTGGGTATACCTCTCTAAATAAAGAGAAGATCAGTAAAGACTTGAGACCTATAAGTGTTGCAAAACTAGCTTTACATGCAAGCCTAACAGTTGAGTCCTATTTACACTCCATCTAAACATAATGTGTTTTCCATGGATCCTCAGTATGGCCCAAATCCACAGAAGTTTCAAGAAGCCACCAGCATACAACCACAAATGTTTTGGTGTGTTAGTGTCTATGAAGTCATGACAAATGGAGCTCAATAATTTGTATAAGCTTAACCAATACATGTGTGTCATTATGGAAGAATTCTTCATCACAGATCATTTCACATGGTTGGTTTAGCAAAACATCCTTTCACTTGTGTCCACTTCAGGAAAACACTCCTTCACATGTTTTCCCAAGCAAAACAACATCAGACAAAATGATATTCAAAAAAATCCAGAAGTTTCCACTTTAGATATCTGCCGAGAACTAATGCTCATTAAGGTTCATTATAAATATAACAGTTGGGTGTTGTTTTGTTTTGTTTGGATTTTTGGTTTTTGCTTTAATCTGGGAACTGAACAACAAATGACACAGTAGAAACCCAATGTGCAATTAAATGTTTTCTACTACACCTATGTTTAAACCATAACCATAACCATAACCCTAACCCTAACCCTAACCCTAACCCTAACCCTAACCCTAACCCTAACACTAACCCAAACCCAAACCCTAACCCTAACCCAAACCCTAACCCTAACCCTAACCCTAACCCTAACATGGAAGCAGATTTCCAGGATAAATTTCTAATTCAATGGTTCTGCATGAGGCTTAGAAACAGCATTGGCTAATGTAGGAAATGTATACATCATAAATGAATTTTGGCCTAAGAAAGACATGCTTACAAATGGCTTGAATATTATTATAAGTATAATACTATTTAAGCATGATTTTCTGTCTAATTCTTTCTATGTCATATCCACACTTACTTGCAAATCCATGGCCTCCAATTCCTTGAGCATCATTGTAACATACAAACAAATGATTAATCATAAAGTTATTACCTAAAGAATTCCCTCAGTGTTGTCTGCATATAGTTGTTTCTAAGGCTGATATCTAGATATTGGATAGCTATTTAGGGGACTCATTCATGGAGAAGTCTCATTATCCCTGTACCTTCATATCTACAGATGAGACCCCTTGAGATTTTCATCCTCCATTAAGGATATTAACCTATTTTTTAAACTAATCCGGTCTTCATTAGGTAGCTAGGTTTTTGAGATTTCATGCAGGTAGATTCTCTGTCATAGATAGAAGGCACAGTAGTCTTCTGAATATGAGCATTATCTACTGTGTGTTTTTAGAAAGTTTCTTAGGCTGCTGTATATAACACCACATGCCAGTGTTTTTCTGAAATTTAATAGAATGTCTTATCTACTTGAATACTCTTTTATATGTTAAGAACCAGCCCCTTCTTCTGTGCATATCTTTTAAATCCTAATGTATCCTTTGTTACCTGTATGGGAACCATCCTTATTTTTGGAATTTTGGCAGTTCATCATTAGCTGAAGAAAATCAACTGGGTTCTGAAATCAGAGAGAAATATCAAAGGCAGATATGTGATTTGTGACCTTAAAATGGAAATTTAAGGAAGAACTTAAGCACACTTATGAGGCTATAAATTATTTAATGTTAGAATATAGCTATTGTTGCCTGAATCACTAGTAAAACAAAACACTCATCAGTATATTTTGCAGAAGAAGATGTGTTGTACTAATATCACGCTGCCATGCCCAATACCTTTTTATTTCTCATGGCTTTCTCTGATTCTGCACATCTGTAGTTATTGAGCACAAACCTTTACATGAATGATTATATTTCCTTTTCCTGTCATAGACACTTGTTTAGAAAGAATTCTGCACACAGAATATGTCAATTTGTAATTTCCTTGACACACTCTGAACCCATGTTACATAATTATTGATGGGTATTGTGGCTCTAATTCCTGGGTTTTATATGGTTACCTGAAATGGTCCAAATACCAGAATACTAGAAAAACACTGGTGACATCTCAGGCATAATACTGACTCCCAGACATCTTCCTGCTATGTTTTTTTCCTGCCAATATGCCTCATCCAGCTTATAGGCTGAATTAGGCAAAACTTGATTATACAATTTGCAATCTCCATGGTCAAACATAAGTGCCCAAGTTCTAGACCAGCCACATCTCAAACCTGAATAGACCAAATTTATCAAATATCTCAATAGGGTCTTCTCTGGGTAATGTGTGATTTTTGACGTCATTGGCTTTGAATTGAAAGAATTTTTTTCATATATTACCTCTTGAGTATTTTCAAGTCGACATTTTTTGGTCTTCTCTACAAATTTTTTAAAAAATGTTATAGCATCATTTGGAAAAATTGAGATGTTTAGTTTGTCATATATTCGATAAAGAAATGGAAAGAGGGCTATAAAAAAGAAAAAATATGATGAAAACACAAATTTAAATTTTTGACAATCATTTTACTTAATTATGTTAAAATTCAATGATTTAGGTGAAATAAAACAACAGGAAATATTGTGGTAGAAATGAATGTTATTATAACATATATTCTATTATACTGAAAAGTAATTGAATTTTAAATAAAATACAGAGTCACTAAGAAGTATTCAGGTCCAGAAAGTCTCATGGTGGAGTTTTGGGACATATTTAGCAAACAATTTACACAAACTTTTCACGTGAGTTTCCAAAACATAGAAAATTATTTAAAAGTGGAAAATTGAATCTGGAAGCTTCTCCTTCCCTGTTTATAAAATCAGAAAACGTTTTGGAAAGAAATCCTGTATAGAAACATGACTTAAAAGTCGGATAAGTTAATTTATCAGTAAAACATTTACTTTCTGAATGCAGAATCATGAAATGAATCTTGTTATATAGAAATATTCATGCTAACATATAAGTCATGTGACAAAATAAAATCAAATTACCTTAATATTCAGAGATGGGGTATTGTGAAATTTTTCAGGAAAAACTAAACATTTTTCCTAATTAATGTTCTCAGATAATTAGCAATAGCATAGAATTTACTTAACTTTATGAAAATTGTCAATAGAGGCTAAGAAGTAACCAAAAATTGAGGGTTGAAATATTTCTTATTTCTTTCAGGAAAAGTACAATGGAAGCTTGCTTACTCTATCATCACTTCTATTTTGATATTAGAATCATAAAACAAGGTTCTTATATTTTTTATGGTACAGTATGTATACACAAAAATGAACAAAATTAAATTGTCAGGTGTTCTGGAGTTTGAGGCCAAGAAACAATAGTTTGAGAGAAGATGTGATTATTATACAGAACTTGTTTGAAAATTAAGAAATAATTGCAATGCTAGATAAGTATGCTATCATGAAGCTCCAAACCTCTCTGGGTTTGAAGAAGAATTTTGATAGTAGGTCAGAGAGATCTAATATTGTAATATTCCTGCATCTATTACACTACTTCTGGGGTCAAAAATATTCCCAATACACTTAAACAATATTATTCCTTTACTTATGTATACTCATATGTAACATAACAAACAAGATCAATGAGAGATTTTTAGCGAGAAAACCATACTGAGAAAATTCTCAAAGTGGTCTCCTCTGTTCTAGTTCACTATAATTTATTATTCATGGAGGCCTGTGACCATCTGGTTTAACCCAGAAATACCAGCTATAAATGCAGACATAAAACCAGAAAGGACTATCAGACCAGGGACAAAGAGATGGATAAAGGCTAGAGTAAGAATACACTCAATAAAAGCTAAGATAATATGGCACCACTAGAAGTCACCTATTCTACTTCAGCAACCTTTAAATATCCTAACACACATCAACAGCAAGAAAACAACCTTAAATCTAATCTTAAGAAGATGATACAAGGCTATAAAAAGCAAATAAATAAATCCCATAAAGATGTACAGGAACTTAAAACTAGTGAAAGAAATGTATAAAACTTTTCAAAGCCTGATGAATGGAAATAAGCAATGGAGAAAACACAAACTGAGGCAATCCTGGAAAGAGAAAACACAGAAAGACAACAGAGACACAGAAACAAGCATCACCAACAGAATAAAAGAGGTGGAAGACACACACTCATTCATAGAAGATACAGTAGAAGAAATACCAGGCAAAGAAACTGTTAAATCTTAAAAAAAATCCTGACACAAAACATTCAGGAAATCTCTAATATTATGAAAAGAGAAAACCTAAGAATAAGAGGAATAGAAAAAGGACATTTTGTATCTCAAAACACACAAAAAAAATCTTCAACAAAATCACAGAAGAACATTTCCCTAACTTAAAGGCAGGGATGATTAGAAACATACAAGAAGTTTAAAGAACACAAAAATAATTGGACCAGAAAAGAAAATTCCTCATGCCCCATAATAATGAAAACACTATATATATACAAAACAAAGAAAGAATATTGAAAGCTGCAAGGCATGAAGTACCCCCTCAAAAACATATAAAGGCAGAATAATACCTGTTATCTCAACAATGATTCTAAAAGCCAGAAGGGCCTGGACAGATGTCAAGCAGATTCCAAGAGAAGACCAATGTCAGCTCAGATTACTATACTCAGCAAAACTTTTAATCACCATATATGGAGAAACCAATATATTCCCCAACAAAACAAAAATTAATCAGTATTGTTCCAGTAATCTAGCCATACAGTAGATACTAGGAGGAAAATTCCAACCGAACAAGTCTAGTTACACCCAAAAAAAGACAAAAATTAATTTCACACCAGCAAAACTAAAAGAAGAGAATAATTCCACCCCCTCACACTATCAATATAAAAATAGCAAAAACTAACAATCATTTCTTATTAATATCTTTCAATATCAATGGAATCAATTCACCAATAAAAAGTCAGAGGCTTACAGAGCTGTTGTATAAGCAGGATCCATCATTCTGCTGCATGCAAGAAATACATCTAAGCAAAAACTATAGAGACTAACTGAATAAGTGACTGGAAAAATATTTCTAAAAAAAACAAACCCAAGAAACTATATGTACTAGCTATTCTAATATCTAATAAAATAGAATTTCCATCAAAATTAATAAAAAGAGGCAGGGAATGTAACTTCATACTTGTCAAAGGAAAGATTCACTAGGAGGATGTCTCAATTCTATCTGTGTGCCAAATACAAGGGTATCCATTGTCCTAAAATAAACATTACTGAAGCTTAAGTCACACATTGAATCCCACACATTAATAGTGAAAGGCATCTAAATCCCACTCTCATCAATGGACAGGTCATCAAAAAAGAAGCTATATTGAAACCCAGTGACTATAACACATGGTATAAGTCAAAGGAAACTAACATATCTATAACATTTCACCCAAACACAAAATATCATTTCTTCTGAGCACATCTAGGAATCTTCTCCAAAATTGATCATATACTCAGTAAAAATGAAGCCTAGTCAGATACAATAAAATTAAAGTAATACTTTATCATTTGATGACTATGGATTAAACCTGGAATTCATTAACAACAGAAAGCCTACAAACTCATGGCAACTGAAAAACTCTCTCTACAATGACCATTGGGTCAAAGAAGAAATAAATCCAAGGCTTTCTAGAATTCAATGAAAATAAAGGGACAACATACACAAACAAGAAAAATGTGATAAGAGGAAATGTCATAACACTACCTGTCTTCATAAAAAAATATGTGAGATTGCATACTAGCAATTTAACAGTACACCTGAAAGTTCTAAAACAAAATGAAGGAAACACACTCAAGAGGAGTAGATGGCAGGAAGTAGACAATATTAGGACTTATATCAACAAATGTTAAACAAACAGAACAATACAAAGAATCAATGAAATCAAGAGCAGGTTCTTTGAGAAAAAAGAATCTCTTAGCCAATCTTAGTAAAAGGCAGAAAGACAGTGTTCAAATTAAGAAAAGCAGTAACAAAAAGGAAGAGATAACAGCAGACACAGAAGTAATTAAAAAATATAAGGTCTTAATTCAAAAATCTGTATTACACAAAATAGGAACATGTAAACAAAATGGATGATTTGCTAAATAAATGCCACTTACCAGAGTTAAATCAAGATCAGGTAAACTATTTAAATAATACTATAACACCTGTGGACTAGAAGCTGCCATTAAAACTCTCCCAATCAAAAAAGCCCTGCAACACATGGCTTTAGTGCAGAGTTTACCAGACTTTCAAAGAAGAGCTAATGTCAAGACTCCACAAACTATTCTATAAAAAATAGAAAAGGAATATTGTCAAACTCAACTTTGTGCCCACGGTCACCCTGATATCCACACCACACAAAGTGCCAACAAATAAGGAGAATCTCAGACCAAATTTTTCAACAAGCATTGATGCAAAAACACTCAAAAAATATCCACATACAAAATTTAAGTATATATCACCCACCAGGATCAAGTATGCATTATCCTAGTGATGCAGAGGTAGCTCAATACACAGGATCTGCCAACATAATCCACCATATAAACAAATGGAGAGAAAAATACATGATGACAACCATCTCATTAGATGGTGAAAAACCCTTTGACAAAACCCAATACCCTATTATGGTAAAAGTCTTGGAAAGATCAGGGATTAAAGGCACATACCTAAACAAAATGAAGACAATATACAGCTAGCCAAAAGCTAACATCAAATTAAATGGAGAGAAACAGAAAGCAATTCCACTAAGTCAGGGTAAAGAAAAGTCGGTTCACTTACTCCATATCTTTTCAATATAGTACTTGAAGTCCTAGATAGAACAATAGGATGATTTAATAATTTAAGGTATCCATGCATTGTCATTTATATCTTGAGCAATTTCACATTTATATCATATCGAAGGTCAATACAGGAAATCAGTCAAATTTCTCAATTTTCAAACCTTATGCAATTTCTAATTTTTGAAAAATCTTGTATATCTTTGCTTCTTTCTTAGTAACAAACATTTTCCTAGTGTATAGGAACTCTGAGACTACGTTTTCTCAGAGATATATATTTTGCATAATATAGGTATATAAAACTTACCCTATCTTTTTCTCAGTTTCTCTTAAACCATAATGCCCAAATTTTCCTCACAGTTTTTTTACAGTACCATATGTTTCTCAAATTCTTTTTGCTTCTCCATTTACTATTTAGCAATAATAGCTTTACCAGTTGTCCCATCATGGATTATTTCTTTTCTCTTTCCCCTCTATTTCTTTTTCTACCTACAGTAACTAACACATCATTATAAAGAGAACTTACACTTTTTTCTCCAATACATAGTTGGAATTTAAAGAAGGATTAATGACCATTTTCAATCAACCACCACTCTATTGTCATAGAATGCTTACTGATTGATAGAACATTTATTCTTCAAAGACACATCTTTATCCAGAGCATCACTAGAGTGAGAGCATGTGGCACTGGATTCATACTTAGCAGAAGAATACATCATCCTAGGCTTTCCTGGACAGTGAGAAAAAAGTCCAAATGAAGGTAGAAAATGACATGAACTAACTAAAATAATCTACATCCTTCGATTTACTGAACAGTGAGAAAATCTTCAAGTGAAGGGAAAAATGACATGAATTAATAAAAATAATAACAAAATGTAAATATTGATATAACCACAAATTGGAATTGCTCAATTCTAAAGCATAATTTGTCAATTCTCCCTCAATGTTGCAGTACCACAAAAGAATAAAATGTACAAAATACAAGATAAACAATCAAAGTGATTAAAAATATGTTCAGGGAATTCATAGAACATAAGTCTATCTTCTGATTTAATCCCAAAAGAATACAAAAAGGAAAGAAATAAATGCATTGAATTATAATACTAATGTGGAACTTGATAAATAGATATAAAGAAGAAACACAAAGTCAAATGACGACTGAAAAAATCCTCAAGTCAAATATACAGTTCAGCAGAAAGTCTCAGAAAAGTTCTCAAACTGAAGGAAAGAATTGTCCACTCAAATTTTAAAAAATGCCTACTGTACTCACATACATATAAAATGGATAAAGAATACCACAGATAAGACCAGAGAAGAAATTTCCCATTTAACATTAAAGATAAAGCAGGAAATACACAAAATAAAAAAAGTGTACTGGGAAGGTACAAGAGGAGAGACTAACTCATATATAAAGAGAAGTTTGTCAGTGGGACTTCTGTCTTTTCAACAATAAACAAGAAAGCAAGGGGATCTTTAAAAGATATATTTCATGTTTAAAACAAGATCTGTTAAAAAGTATTAATATTTCAAAACCTTACTGATTACAATTAAAGGAGTCACAAAAACTGTATGTTTTATCAGTCTAATGAATTGCCTAAAGAATTAATCACAATGAAGACTGCACGTATTATGTTATGAAAAAAATAATTTGGACTGAAAAAAAAAGTGTAATTGTAGCCAAGAGTGAGAGGGGAAGAGTTTTAAAACTGCTAAGGCCATTGTTAAAAAAGAGGATCAAACAAGGCCACAAAGTGCCATTAAGTAGAATGATAAGAACCAGTGCATGCCTTTCAATAAGAATCTGAAAATAAATGGTTTCAATTCCTGGAGCAATGGACACAGACTAAGGCTGATAGTGATGCATCCTTTAACGTCAGCATTCATAAACCACAGGCAGGCTGATCATTATCAGTTTCATTCAATCTGGTCTACATAGCCAGTTATAGACCACACAAGATCATGAGATGAACTACAAACAAACAAACAACAAACAAACAATACACAGACTAAAGATTGCATTAGCAATCACAATTTGTTTTGCTGATTCTGAGAAGTATATCCAACTGTCAAATATCAACATAGGAAATGAGCAGGCATTACTATTTTGATATTCCAAAACTAATCACAAGCATATAGACTACTTTATTCATTTAAGGGAACTATGATCTATATAACATTGCAACTCTAACTGTATATGTGTATATATGAGAACTTAATTTCATAAAGAAAATACTAGATATAGTGTCATAGAATAACCTCTGCAAAAAAATAGGGAGTTCTACACTTACTCCTAAAATTAATATACTATCCAGAAAAAATTACAAACATTAAAAGTAGATATTTATTTAAGTTTATTTCAAGATGTAGTGAAATGATTAATATATGTAAATGTATAAATATAAATCATGGCACTTATGACTCAAACACAGAAATCACATGATCATGTAACAAAATTTTCTAAAAGGAGCAAAGTATGTAGCAATAATGGATAACCACATTTAAGATGAAAGTACAAAGGGGAATAATACAGATCTTACAGTGGTGAAAGACTGAGGGTGGAGAATTATCTGTGTATTGATATGTTGTGAAATATATTGTATTTTGCAGGCTACTTACAATAAGACTAAGATATTAATAGTTGAAAAAATAGACTACATACCCATAGAGAAAATTAATGGATTGAAAAAATTAAGTTTATGAAGCTTCTTGACATTACACAAAAAAGGATCCTGAGCATTGTTGAGGGAATCCACTTTCACTCCAAATGAGGTGCTAATGACCACATCCAAGCTGTAGGCAGCAAAAATGCTAAGAAAGACAAGAGGTTTGATATGAGACCAAGATAGTTCCTGAGCTATAGGACAATTTGTCTGCAGTAAGATTAGTGCAGCATGAGTTTACTATTGTGGTATTTTCAAAATTCAAAATTGATTTTACTGCCCACATAATTTCCAGAAAGTCATCCCTCTTCAGTTTAATTAAATAGAGGTAGAAGTGATTTATCTTTTGTTGATGTATTTCTAAGACCCTCAGCAAAACATGAATTTTAGATTGTCCAAAGTTCTAGACTATAATACTCATGACAAACTAATAATCTCTAATGAACCTCATATATTCTCTTCTCACATTGCTGTATCTTACCTAAATTTTCATCTTTCTTTCTAAACTATATAATTTGTCTTCTAAAATAACAGACAACACCTAATCTAATTTTTGTTTCAAGTATACAAGAGTGAAATTCTCCAATTTTAATCTGGGAAGTGTTTCTTAATACATGGTTCACAGCAGAATATCATCATACTTCTTCCCTTTTCTATGTCTGGAATAATTTGGGGTACTTGAAAAGTAGGGGAGGTCTCCAGAAGTGACAGAGCACTCAGCCAATACATGCATCACTACTTACTCTCTCACAGCAATGGGCTTGCCTTTCTCTACTTCCAGATTCATATTTTTTACCAGCACATCTCCATAGTGTTGGATGATGGGGAACATCTAAGTACAAAATACAATACACTGTTTAGCAAATTTCAACATCTGAATTTCCCAAGTAACAAGACTTACGAAATTATGAAAAGAGTCACATTCTAACAGAGGTGTAAGAGCAACCTTCCCCTGAAACAGATAAAAATCAAACAAAGGAAGAATAAAAATAACAACATCAACAAAGAAAAGGAACACCATTCTTAACAATGTAGTACAGAAAGGAACGTGTCTTTGAAGAATATATTACTTCTCCCTGTCCTCATATTTCATCACATCTATAACAAAACATTCTTTATTTTCTTACCTCCTTCAGTTTTCCACTGCTGAAAGTTGGAGAAACCAATGATCGAATTCTTTTCCATTCTTCATTCTCGCTTCTTAAGAGACCCTTTTTCATAATTCCACCAGGACCAAGAGTCTACAATACCAAGAAAATTAGACTTTTGCCTTTCATTATTTTGGTTATCTTTGCCATTGTAAAATATATATAAAATAGACAATATCTGTTGACATTGTTAGTAACCCTCTTCTAGATGGCTTAGATTTTGCAAGTCTCTCAATAAAGTGTCTCAAACTGGGAATGAATCAGTGGCTTAGCGATTAAGAACATTTGTTCTTCTTGCAGAGGACCCTGGTTCAATACTTATCACACCCAGTTGGTGGTTCACAACTACCAGAACTCAGTATCTGAAGCCCTCTTTTGATCTCTGTGACCACTTGCCCAAATGCATGTGCAATGCATATGCATACGCTCAAGCACACACATGTGATGAATAAATTAAATATATAAAATACCTTAAAGTACAAGGAGGATACCTACTACGATATTCACATCAGTATATTTTACTCGTGAGGAAATTTTTCTTTTAAAGTGAATAGACAGGAAAGAGATTGAAATATAGTCTCCAACTCAGTATAGAAAAAAGAAAGATTGGTTTCTTAGATCACATTCGATTGTTGTGATTTCTGTGATAGAAAACATGGGCAAAAGCAATTTGGTTTGAGAGGGTTTATTTAAGCTTACAATTCAGATCCCATCCCTTCAAAGAAAGAAGTCAAGGCAGGGACACAAGGCAGGAATAGAAGGTAGGAACTGAAGCAGAAGCTCTATATAAATGTCACTTACTGGATTGCTTACCTTCTTTCATACACAACCCAGGACTAACATCCCAAGAATGGTGTCTACCACAGTGAGTTTGGTTGTTATTCACTAATTAATTCTCTGTCTGAAGCCTTTCTAGACAGAGTTAATGGAGGTATTCTTTCAATTGAGGACTCTTTCTAACTATGTCTAGGTTTATGTTGTGGTGCCAAAAACAATCAGTACTGTATAAGCAATTTGCCATTGTAATTTTACCTTTTATTCACCAGATGTCATCATTATCTCAGAGATTTACTGCTGAGTAATCTCACCCTTTCTAGTTCTATCTGAACTCAGGCCTGGCTGTTTCAAATCATTTACTTTGGTTTAAGATCCTATCCACTCCGCTCAACCATGGCCATCTTGGTGGTGGGTGCTTAGATTGAGGGGACAGAACCAGATACCCAAGACATCCCAAGCTTAAGATCTCTGGGGACTCAGGCTGCCAGCCAGTCATCTAAGAATGGGAGTTTGGCAGAGCAGTGGTTCCTGTGTTCCAGCAGTGTGTGGGTTCTCTGCCCTGTGGGAGACTCTGCAAGCAGCACTCCCCACGGCCTGTGGCCCTGGCCAGCATCCTTGCAGCTGTCCAGATTAAGCAAGCTGAACCAGGTACCCATGATATCCAGAATTTGGAAGTTCTGGGGACTCATGGCCACCAGGCAGCAATCTGGGCAGAGAAGTGGTTCCTGGGCCCCAACTAGGCGTGGGCTCTGCGCCCTAAGGGGAACCTTGCACTCCACTCAACAGTGGCCATCTTGGTGGCGGCTGCTTGGATTGAGCAGGCAGAATCAGATACCCAAGATATCCCAAGCTTAAGATCTCTGGGGACTCAGGCTGCCAGTCATCTAAGAAGGGGAGGGTTCTCTGCCTTGTGGGAAACCCCACACTCTGGACTCTGCACTCCCCAGTCCCCACCACTACAGCCAGCATCCTTGCTGCTGACTGGACTAAGCAAGCACAACCAGAAAAGACAAGCAGCATCAGGTCCACAGAGATAACCGAAAATAACATTGCTTGGAGCAAGATACACCAGGGGTCCAACAGTACCCAATAGGAGAACAACACATAAGCAATCTTTCCCAGGGGAAACCCAGTCATCCACTGGTGGGGAAAGAGCCTTACTAGCCCACAGGAGGTTCAAGCACCAGCTAGTGACTACAGGACCAACTAAGGCCAGAGATAACCAGATGGCAAAAGGCAAACATAGGAACGTTACTAACAGAAATCAAGACAATATGGTAGCATCCGAATCAGTTCCCCAACAGCAGTAAGTCCCAGATACGCCAACACACCAGAAAAACAAGATTTGGATCAAAATCACTGGTCAGGATGCTGATAGCAGACCATATAGATAAATCTCTTAAAGAAATACAGGAGAAATGGATCAAAAATTAGAAGTTCTTACAAGGCAAACACAAATATCACTTAAAGAAATTCAGGAGAATATGAATAAAAAAATAGATGCCAATAAGGAGGAATTACAAAAATCACTTAAAGAAATACAGGAGAACGTGGGTCTACAAGTAGAAGTCATGAAAGAGGAAACACAAAAATCTCTTAAAGAAATACATGAAAATACAAACAAGCAAGCAGAAGATCTAAGCAAAACCATCCAGGATCTAAAAACAGGAGTAGAAACAACTAAGAAATCCCAAAGGGAGACCTCTTTGGAGATAGAAAATCTTGGGAAGAAATCAGGGGCCATAGATGCAAATATCAACAATAGAATACAAGAGATAGAAGAGAGAATCTCAGATGCTGAAGATACCATAGAAACCATTGATTCAACAGTCCAAGATAATGCAAAATGCAAAAAGCTTGTAACCCAAAACATCCAGGAAATCCAGGACATAATGAGAAGACCAAACCTAAGGGTTATAGGCATAGATGAGAGGGAAGATATACAACTTAAAGGGCCAACAAATATCTTCTACAAAATTATGGAAGAAAACTTCACCAACCTAAAGAGAGAGATGCCCATGAATATATAAGAAGCCTACAGAACTCCAAACAGACTGGACCAGAACAAAGATAACTCCCGTCAAATAATAATCAAAACCCCAAATGTACTAAACAAAGAAAGAATATTAAAGGCAGCAAGAGAAAAAGGCCAAGTAACATATACAGGAAGACCTATCAGGATTATTCCAGATTTCTCACCTGAGACCATGAAAGCTAGAAGATCCTCGACAGATATCATGCAGACTCTAAGACAACACAAATTTCAGCCAAAACTACTTTACTGAGCAAAACTCTCAATCATCATAGATGGAGAAACCAAGGTATTCCATGGCAAAACCAAATTTGCTTGATATCTTTCCACAAACCAGCCCTACAAAGGATAATAGGGGAAAAACACCAACACAAGGATGGAAACCACACTCCAGAAGAAGCAAGATAGAAACTGCCTCTCACCAAACACAAAGGAAGATAACCACTCAAATATAAAAAAAATGTCAAAAATGTCAGGAAGAAATAATTACTATTCCTTAATATCTCTTAACATCATTGGACTCAATTCCCCAATAAAAAGACATAGACTAACACACTGGATATGGAAACAGTACCCTACATTTTGCTGCAGACAGGAAACATATCTCAGTGTCAAAGACAAAAACTACCTTAGAGTAAAAGGATGGAAGATAATTTTACAAGGAGAAGGTCTCAGGAAACAAGCCAGAGTAGCCATTCTAATATCAGACAAAATTGACTTTCAACCTAAAGTTATCAAAAGAGACCCAGAAGGCCACCTCTTGCTGATCAAAGGAAAAATTCACCAAGAAGAATTGTCAATACTGAACATCTATGCTCCAAATGCAAGAGCACCCTCATTTGTAAAAGAAGCTCTTCTAGAGAGAGGTTAAAGCACATACTACACCTAACACAATCATTGTGGGTGAGTTCAAAACTCCAATATCTGCAATGGACTGATCAGGAAACCAGAAACTAAACAGGGACACAGTGAATATATATATATATATATATATATATATATATATATATATATATATATATATAGAGAGAGAGAGAGAGAGAGAGAGAGAGAGAGAACATTTCATCTCAAGGCAAAAGAATATAAGTTTTTCTCAGCACCACATGGTACCTTCTCCAAAATCGATCATGTAATTGGTCAACAAATACAAGAAGATAGAACTAATCCCTTGCCTCATATCAGATCAGTATAGAGTAAAAGTCGTCCTCAACAGCAAGAAAAACAACAAGAAAACCCACATACACATGGAAACTGAACAACACTACTCAATGAAACCTTGGTCAAGGAAGAAAAAAATAAGGAAATCAAAGACCTTTTAGAATTCAATGAATATGAAGGTACAATCTATCCAAATCTATGGGACACAATACATGCTAAGAGGAAAACTCATAGCCATGAGTGCCTCCAAAAAGAAACTGGAGAGAGCATACACTACCAGCTTAACACCACACCTGAAAGCCCTGGAAGAAAAAGAAGTTCATTCACCAAGGAGGAGTACCAGAGAGGAAATGATTAAACTAAGGGCTGAAATCAATCAAGTAGAAACAAAGCAAACCATAAAAAGAATAACAAAACCAGGAGCTGGTTCTTTGAGAAAATCAACAAGATAGATAAACCCTTAGCAAGACTAACCAATGGGCACAGAGACAGTATCCAAATTAACAAAATTAGAAATGAAAAGGGGGATATAACAACAGAAACTGAGGAAATTCAAAAGATCATCAGATTCTACTACAAAAGTTTGTATTCAACACAACTGGAAAATCTGGAGGAAATGGACAATTTCCTAGACAGATACCAAATACCAAAATTAAATCAGGATCAATTAGATCAGCTAAACAGTCCAATAACCCCTAGAGAAATAGAAGGGGTCACAAAATCTCCCAACCAAAAAAAGTACAGGACTAGATGGTTTTAGTGGGGAATTTTATCAGACTTTCAAAGAAGACCTAACACCAATACTCTTCAAAATATTCTACAAAATAGAAACAGAAGGAACACTGCCCATCCAACTCATTCTACGAAGCCACAATTACGCTGATACCAAAACCACACAAAGATCCAACAAAGAAAGAGAAGTATAGGCCAATATCCCTTATGAATATCGATGCAAAAATGCTAAATGAAAACACTGCCAACCGAATCCAAGAGCACATTAAAATGATCATTCACCATTATAAAGTAGGCTTCATCCCAGGGATGCAGGGATGGTTCAATATATGGAAATCCATCAATGTAATCCACTATATAAACAAACTAAAAGAAAAAGCACATGGTCATCTCATTAGATGTTGAAAAAGCATTTGAGAAAATTCAGCATCCTTTCATGCTAAAAGTCCTGGAATGAATAAGAATTCAAGGCCCATACCTAAACATAATAAACGCAAGATACAGCAAACCAGTAGCCAACATCAAAATAAATGGAGAGAAACTGGAAGCAACTCCACTAAAATTAGGGTCTAGAAAAGGCTGCCCTCTCCATATCTTTTCAATAAAGTACTTGAAGTTCTAGTAAGAGCAATTAGACAACATAAGGAAGTCAAAGGGATACAAATTGGAAAGGAAGAAGACAAGCTATCACTATTTGCAGATGATATGATAGTATACTTAAGCGACCCAAAAAACTCCACCAAAGAACTCCTACAGCTGATAAACAACTTCAGCAAAGTGGCTTGTTATAAAATCAACTCAAGCAAATCAGTAGCCTTCCTATACTCAAAGGACAAGCAGGATGAGAAAGAAGTTAGGGAAATAACACCCTTCACAATAGCTACAAACAATATAAAGTATCTTAGCGTGACTCTTACCAAACAAGTGAAATATCTGTATGGCAAGAACTTCAAGTCTTTGAAGAAAGAAATCGAAGAAGACCCAAGAATATGGAAAAATATTTCTTGCTCTTGGATTGGCAGGATCAATATAGTAAAAATGCCCACCTTGCCAAAAGCAATCTACAGATTCAAAGCAATTCCCATCAAAATCACAAATCAATTCTTTATAAATCTAGAAAGAGCAATTCTTAAATTCATCTGGAGTAACAAAAAATCCAGGGTAGCTAAAACTACTCTCAACAATAAAAGGAGTTCTGGGGGAATCAATATCCCTGACCTCAAGCAGTACTACAGAGCAACTGTGTTAAAAACTGCATAGTATTGTACAGGCAAGTAGATCAATGGAATAGAATTTAAGACCCAGAAATGAACCCACAGAGTTATGATCACTTGATCTTTGATAAAGGAGCTATAACCATCCAGTGGGAAAAAGATGGCCTTTTCAACAAATGGTGTTGGTTAAACTGGAGATCAACATGCAGAAGAATGCAAATTGACCCACTCTTATCACCTTGTACTAAGACCAACTCCAAGTGGATCAAGGACCTCCACATAAAACCAGACACACTGAAACTAATAGAAAAGAAACTGGGGAAGACCCTGGAGGACATGGGCACAGGGGGAAAGTTCCTGAACAAAACACCAATAGCTTATGCTCTATGATCAAGAATTGACAAATGGGACCTCATAAAATTACAAAGTTTCTGTAAGGCAAAGGACACTGTCAGAAGGACAAAACAACAAGCAACAAATTGGAAAAAGATCTTCAACAACCCCACATCCAACAGAGGGAAAATATCCAATATATACAAAGAACTCAAGAAGTTAAACCCCAAAGAACCAAATAACCCTCTCAAAAAATGGGGTACAGAGCTAAACAAAGAATTTTCACCAGAAGAAATTCAGATGGCTGAGAAGCACCTTAAGAGATGTTCAACATCATTAGTCACCAGGGAAATGCAAATCAAAACAACCCTGAGATTCCACCTCACACCAGTCAGAATTGCTAAGATTAAAAACTCAAGAGACAGCAGGTGCTGGCAAGGATGTGTAGAAAGAGAAACACTTCTCCACTGAGCCATATGGGGGATGGCATGAAGAATAGTTTTTTGTTTGATTCAACTGAATTTATATTCAGGCAGTCTCCCTCTGTAATATCTGGTCCATATAACTCTAGAAGGTGTATAGACACTAATCACCTATTTTAAAAACACAAAGACAAGCCATCTTGCCTAGGGTCACTGCAGACAGCTGGCAACTGGGGCCAGTTGCATGGACAGAGCCCAAGTCTAACATCGACTATCTTATCAGGCTCTTGCCTGCACCCAGAGCCTAATCAGCTTGGTTAGCTGTCTGTGTACTGACCTGCTCGGACACCAACTTGCTCAGGGTCTGTGCCTGGATTACAGCAGAGGCCGCCATCTTGCCTCAGGGCACTACAGACAGCTAGCAGCTGGGGCCAGGTACGTTGACAGAGTCCGAGTCTAACAATCTACTATCACGTCAGGCTCTTGTCTGCACCCAGAGACTGATCTGCTTGGCGGGCTGTCGCCAACCCATTCTGCTGCCAGCTCGCTCGGGGTTCTGTGCCCAGCTTGCAGAAGAGGCCGCCATCTTGCCTCAGGTCACTGCAGACAGCTGGCAGCTGGGGCCAGGTATGTGGACAGATCCAAAATCTAACATCCACTACACCATCAGGCTCTTGACTGAACCCAGAGCCTGACCTGCATGGGCACCAACTCACTTGGGGGTCTGTCCCTAGCTTACAGTGGAGGCTGCTATCTTGCCTCGGGGCACCACAGACAGCTAACCAGACAGAACCCTGTGGACTGAGAGTGCCACCATCTAGGCTCCAGCAGTCCAGCTAGGGAAGATCCAGTCCTGCAGGGAATCCCGCGGTTAGACAGAGTCCCAAGAACCGCCACCATCTTGGAGCTAGTGGCCTGACCAGGTCACCATAGAGAATTAACAGATGAGCCCAGGTCACCATAGAGAACCAAGAGACAAGCCCAGATAGGGGAATTAAAGAACTGATTCTAAAGAGCTGGCATCTAGGCAGGCCAGGAGGAGACGGCAGGAGGCCAGTTGCACACCAAGCAACAAGCCGGGAGAACTCTTGGGTCTGGCCCAGCAGATCTGAGGAGGTAATTTGGAGTCCGGTAGTGGTAACCTTCTGATTTCCACCTATGGGAGCATGGACACCCTCAGTGACAGCAGCGCCATACACCAGGCTCACAGGAGCTTCAAACACAAACCAGTAACAACAAGACCAATTAACTCCAGAGATAAATAGATGGCAAAAGGCAAATGTAGGAATGTTAATAACAGAAATCAAGGAAATATGGCAGCATCTGAACCCAATTCTCTACCACGTCAAGCCCTGGATACCCCAACACAACAGAAAAACAAGAGCCGGATTTAAAAGCACTGGTCATGATGCTGCTAAAGGAACACAAACAACAACAACAACAAAAAACATATAAACAAACCTCTTAAAGAAATGCAGGGGAACATTAATAGATTAGAGGCCCTTACAATGGAAACACAAAAATCACTTAAAGAATTCCAGGAGAATATGGGTCAAAAGACAGAAGCCAATAAAGAGGGAACAAAAAAAATCATTTAAATTCAGGAGAAATTGAGTCAACAGGTAGAAGTCATGAAAGAGGAAACACAAAAATCTCTTAAAGAACTGCAGGAAAACACAAACAAACAAGTGAAGGAACTGAGCAAAACTATCCAGGATCTAAACACAGAGGTAGAAACAACTAAAAAAATCACAAAGTGAGACAACTTTGGAGATAGAAAACCTTGGGAAGAAATAAGGGGTCATAGGTGCAAATATCAACAACACAATACAAGAGATAGAAGTAAGAATCTCAGATGCTGAAGATACCATAGAAACCATTGACTCCACAGTCAAAGAATATACAAAATACAAAGGGCTTGTAACCCAAAACATCCATGAAATCTAGGACACAATGAGAAGACCAAACCTAAGGATTATAGGTATAGATGAGAGTGAAGATCTATAAATTAAAGGGCCAGCAAATATCTTCAAAAAATTATGGAAGAAAACTTCCCTAACGTAAAAGAGAGAGACACCCATGAATATACAAGAAGCCTACAGAACTCCAAACAGACTGGACCAGAACAGAA
The DNA here is from genome assembly GCA_964023405.1 of Apodemus agrarius. Classification (NCBI taxonomy): domain Eukaryota; kingdom Metazoa; phylum Chordata; class Mammalia; order Rodentia; family Muridae; genus Apodemus; species Apodemus agrarius. Next base: position 30,720,939 of record OZ030028.1, read on the forward strand.
ATACCTCCCGTCACATAATAATTGAAACCCCAAACATACTAAACAAAGAAAGAATATTAAACGCAGTAAGAGAAAAAGGCTGAGTAGCATATAAAGGAAGACCTATCAGAATCACACCAGACTTCTCACCAGAGACCATGAAAGCTAGAAGATCCTGGGCAAATCTCATGCAGACTCTAAGAGAACACAAATGTCAGCCAAAACTACTATACCCAGCAAAACTCTCAATCAACATAGATGGAGAAACCAAGATATTCGATGACAAGAAGAAATTTACACAATATCTTTCCCCAAACACAGCCCTACAAAGGATAATAGGAGGAAAACTCCAATACAAGGAGGGAAACTGCACCCTGGAAAAAGCAAGATAGTAACCTTCTTCCATCAAACTCAAAAGAAGATAACCACTCAAAGACAAAAATAACATAAAAAATGACAGGAAGAAATAATCACTATTCTTTAATACCTCTTAACATAAATGGACTCAATTCCCCAATAAAAAGATATAGACTACAAGACTGGATACAGAAACAGGACCTTACATTTTGCTGCATACAGGAACCACACCTAAGGGTCAAAGACAAGCACTACCTTAGAGTAAAAGGCTGGAAGACAATTTTACAAGCATATGGTCTTAGGAAATAAGCTGGAATAGCTCTTCTAATATCAGATAAAATTGACTTTTAACCTAAAGTCATCAAAGGAGACAAAGAAGGTCACTTCTTGCTGGTCAAAGGAAAAATCCACCAAGAAGAACTCAAAATTCTGAACATCTATGTCCAAATGCAAGGGCAGCCTCATTCGTAAAAGAAACTTTACTAAAGCCCAAAGCACACATTGCACCTAACACAATAATTGTGGGGGACCTCAACACTCCACTATCCTTAATGGACTGATCAGGAAAACAGAAACTAAACAGGGACACAGGGAAACTTATTGAAGCTTTGGCCAATTGGATTATATATATACATATGTATATGTATATGTATATGTATATATATATGTTTATATATATATAAAACATTTCATCCTAAACAAAAGAATATATACCTTTGTCTCAGCACCTCATGGTACCTTCTCCAAAATCGAACATATAATTGGTCACAAGAAAGACCTCAACAAATATAAGAAGATCAAACTAATCCCATGCCTCCCATTGGATCACCATGGAGTAAGAGTGGTCTTCAATAGCAACAAAACCAACAGAATGCCCACATACACATGGAAACTGAACAACACTTTACTCAATGACAACTTAGTCAAGGAAGAAATAAAGAAAGAAATCAAAGACTTTTTAGAATTTAATGAAAATGAAGGCACAACATACCCAGATCTATGGGACACAATGAAAGCAGTGCTAATAGGAAAACCCATAGCCCTGAGTGCCTCCAAAAAGAAACAGGACACAGCATATACTAGCAACTTAATGGCACACCTGAAAGCTCTGGAACAAAAAGAAGCTAATTCACCCAGGAGGATTAGAAGACAGGAAATCGTCAAACTCATGGCTGAAATCAATAAAGTAGAAACAAAGCACACCATACAAAGAATCAACAAAACCACAGTTGGTTCTTTGAGAAAATCAACAAGAGTAGCCAAAGGGCACAGAGACAGTATCCAGATTAATAAAATTACAAATGAAAAGAGAGATATAACCACAGAATCTGAGGAAATTCAAAAAATCATCATATCCTACTACAAGAGCCTATACTCAACACTAGAGAATTTGGAGGAAATGGACAATTTCCTAAACAGATACCAAATACCAAAATTAAATCAGGATCAAATAGATTGTCTAAATAGTCCCATAACCACCAAAGTAATAGAAGGGGTCAGATAAAGTCTTCCAACCAAAAAAAGCACAGGAACAGATGGTTTTAGTACAGAATTCTATCAGACCTTCAAAGAAGACCTAATACAAATATTCTTAAAACTATTCCACAAAATAAAAACAGAAGGAACACTACCCAACTCATTGTACAAAGTCACAATTGTTCTAATACAAAAATCACAAAGATCCAGCTTAGAAAGTGAACTTCAGGCCAACTTCCCTTGTGAACATCAATGCAAAATGACTCAATAAAATTCTTGCCAACTGAATCCAAGAACACATCAAAATGATCATTCACCATGATCAAGTTTGCTTCATCCCAGGGATGCAGGGATGGTTCAATATGCAGAAATCCATCAATGTAATCCACTACATAAAATAAAAAAAGCCACATGGTCATCTCACTGGATTCTCAATAAGCATTTGGCAACATTCAGCACCCTTTCATGCTAAAAGTCTTGGAAAGAACAGAAATTCAAGGCCCATAACTAATCATAGTAAAAGCAATTTACAGCAGACCAGTAGCCAATATCAAAGTAAATGGAGAGAAACTTGAAGCAATCCCTCTCACCATATCTTTTCAATATAGTACTAGAGGTACTACTAGCTAGAGCAATTCGACAACATAAGGAAGTCAACCGCATACAAATTGGAAAGTAAGAAGTCAAACTATCACTATTCACAGATGATATGATAGTATACTTAAGTGGCCCAAAAAACTCTACCAGAGAACTCCTATAACTGATAAACAACTTCAGCAATGTGACTGGTTATAAAATCTACTCAAGCAAATCAGTAGACTTCCTATACTCAAAGGATAAGCAGGCTGAGAAAGAAATTAGGGAAATGACACCCTCCACAATAGCCACAAACAATATAAAGTCTCTTGGTGTGACATTAATCAAAAAAGTGAAAGATTTGTATGACAAGAACTTCAGGTCTCTGAAGAAGGAAATAGAAGAAGACCTCAGAAAATGGAAAAATCGTCCATGCTCATTGGTTGGCAGAATTAATATAGTTAAAATAAACAGGTTCATCGCATTCCCCATCAAAATCCCAACTAAGTTAGAAAGAGCAATTCTCAAATTCATCTGGAATAACAAAAATCCCAGGATAGCTAAAACTATTATTAACAGTAAAAGAACTTCTGGGGGAATCAATATCCCGTACCTCAAGCAATACTACAGAGCAGTAGTGTTAAAAACTGCATGGTATTGGTACAGTGACATGGAGGTGGATCAATGGAACAGGATTGACGACCCAGAATTGAACCCACATATCTATGACCAATTGGGCTTTGACAAAGGAGCTGAAAACATCCAGTGGAACAAAGATAGCCTTTTCAACAAAAGGTGCTGGCTCAACTGGGGGTCAACATGCAGAAGAATGAGAATTGATCCACTCTTATCTCCTTGTACTAAGCTCAACTCCAAGTGGTTCAAGGACCTCCACATAAAACCAGACACACGATATTGCCTGCAGCTTCCCGTCCAGCTGGTGGTGGGGAAGCCGGAGTGTCAGCCAGCGTGCCAGGTGCTCAGACCCAGCTGGCGGCGGCGGAACCAGGTACCTGAGACAGCCCGAGCTTAAGACCTTCGGGGACTCAGGCCTGGAGTGGGAGTTGGGCACAGAATAGCGGCTGCACTCTGCACTCGCGGGGCGGACCCCGAGCTCCCTGCAGGCAGCTGCCATATTGCCTGCAGCTTCCCGTCCAGCTGGTGGTGGGGAAGCCGGAGTCAGCCAGTGTGCCAGGTGCCCAGACCCAGCCGGAGGCGGAACCAGCCTCCCATCCAGCCGGTGGCAGGGAAGCTGGAAACCGGATCCAGCCAGCTTCCCAGCATCTTGGGACCAGCAGGCAGAACCAGATAACTGAGATATCCCAACTTTAAGACCCCTGGGGAAACAGGATATCAGACAGCAAACCCTGAGCAGGAGCAGTGCAGAGCAGCCGCCCAACAGGCGGAACCAAGTACCTGGGATATCCTGAGTTTAAGACCTCGGGGGACTCAGGCCACCTGTCAGCAATCTGTGAGCAAGACCCCCGCAGGACAGTGATTCAGGTATCCCAGTCGCTGGGAAATAGACTTACAACCCCACAGGAGGGTCAAGCACCAGATAGTATCTACAGGACCAACTAACACCAGAGTTAACCAGATGGCAAAAGGCAAACGTAAGATGGCTACTAACAAAAATCAAGGCGGTATGGCGGCATCCGAACCCAGTTCCCCAACAGCAATAAATATTGGATACCCTGAAACACCAGAAAAACAAGACTCAGATCTAAAATCACTGGTCAGGATGCTGATAGAGGAACACTTAGATAAATCTCTTAAAGTAATACATGAGAAAATAGATCAAAAGCTAGAAGCCATTGAAAGGCAAACACAATTAAATCCCAGATATCTCAAAACACCAGAAAAACAAGACTCAGATCTAAAATCACTGGTAAAGATGCAGATTGAGGATCACTTAGATAAATTTCTTAAAGTAATAGAGGAGAAAATAGATCAAAAACTAGAAGCCCATACAAGGCAGACACAAAAATCACTTAAAGAAACCCAGGAGAATATAGAGCAAAAAATGAATCCCAATAAGGGGGAGAAACAAAAATCACCTAAAGACATACAAGAGAACATGGGTCAACGAGTAGAAGTCATAAAAGAGGAAACACAAAAATCCCTTAAAGAATTACAAGAAAACACAAACAAGCAACTGAAAGATCTGAGCAAAACCATACAAAATCTAAAAACAGAAGTAGAAACAACTAAGCAATCGCAAAGGGAGACAATGTTGGAGATAGAAAACCTTGGGAAGAAATCAGGAGTCATAGATGCAAATATCAACAATAGAATACAAGAGATAAAAGACAGAATCTCAGATGCTGAAGATACCATAGGAACCATGGATTCAACAATTAAAGAAAATGCAAAATGCAAAAAGCTGGTAACCCAAAACATTCAGGAAATCCAGGACACAATGAGAAGACCAAACCTAAGGATTATAGGGATAGATGAGAATGAAGATCTACAACTTAAAGGGCCAGCAAATATCTTCTACAAAATTATGGAAGAAAACTTCCCCAACCTAAAGAGAGAGATGCCCATGAATATACAAGAAGCCTATAGAACCCCAAATAGACTGGACCAGAACAGAAATACTTCTCGTCACATAATAATCAAAACCCCAAATGTACTAAACAAAGAAAGAATATTAAAGGCAGTAAGAGAAAAAAGACAAGTAACATATAAAGGAAGACCTATCAGAATTACACCAGACTTCTCACCTGAGACCATGAAAGCTAGAAGATCCTGGGCAGACCTCATGCAGACCCTAAGAGAACACAAACTTCAGCCAAGACTACTATACCCAGCAAAACTCTCAATTGCCACAGATGGGGAAACCAAGATATTCCACGAAAAAACCAAATTTGCAAGATACTTATCTACAAACCCAGCCCTACAAAGGATAATAGGGGAAAAATACCAACAAAAGGGGGGAAACAACACCCCAGAAGAAACAAGATAGAAACCCCATCTCATCCAACCCAAAAGAAGAGAACCACTCAAATACAAATAATAATAACAATGCCCAAAATGTCAGGAAGTAATAATTACTATTCCTTAATATCTCTTAACATCAATGGACTCAATTCCCCAATCAAAAGACACAGACTAACAGACTGGATATGGAAACAGGACCCTACATTTTGCTGCATACAGGAAACACATCTCAGTGTCAAAGACAAACACCACCTTAGAGTAAAAGGCTGGAAGACAGTTTTACAAGCAAATGGTCCCAGGAAACAAGCTGGAGTAGCCATTCTAATATCAGATAAAATCGACTTTCAACCTAAAGTCATCAAAAGAGACACAGAAGGTCACTTCCTGCTTGTAAAAGGGAAAATCCACCAAGAAGAATTCTCAATACTGAACATCTATGCTCCAAATGTAAGGGCACCCTCATTCATAAAAGAAACTTTACTAAAGCTTAAAGCACACATCGCACCTAACACAATGATTGTAGGTGACTTCAACACTCCACTCTCCTCAATGGACCGATCAGGAAAGCAGAAACTAAACAGGGACACAGTGAAACTAATTGAAGCTTTGGACCAATTGGATTTAACAGATATATATAGAACATTCCATCCTAAAACAAAAGAGTATAACTTTTTCTCAGCACCTCACAGTACCTTCTCAAAAATTGATCATATAATTGGTCACAAGACAGACCTCAACAAATACAAGAACCGAACTAATCCCATGTCTCCTATGGGATCACTATGGAGTAAAAGTGATCTTCAATAGCAAGAAGAACAACAGAAAGCCCACATACACATGGAAACTGAACAATACTCTACTCAATGACACCCTGGTCAAGGAAGAAATAAAGAAAGAAATCAAAGACTTTTTAGACTTCAATGAAAATGAAGGTACGACCTACCCAAATCTCTGGGACACAATGAAAGCATTGCTAAGAGGAAAACTCATAGCCCTGAGTGCCTCCAAAAAGAAACTGGAGAGAGCATACACTAGCAACTTAACAGCACACCTGAAGGCCCTGGAACAAAAAGAAGCTAACTCACCCAGGAGGAGTAGAAGAGAGGAAATCATCAAACTAAGGGCTGAAATCAATCAAGCAGAAACAAAGAGAACCATACAAAGAATCAACAAAACCAAGAGCTGGTTCTTCGAGAAAATCAACAGGATAGATAAACCCTTAGCTAGACTAACCAAAGGGCACAGAGATAGTATCCAAATTAACAAAATTAAAAATGAAAAGGGGGATATAACAACAGAAACAGAGGAAATTCAAAAGATCATCAGATCCTACTACAAAGGCCTATACTCAAAACAACTGGAGAATCTGGAGGAAATGGACAATTTCCTAGACAGATACCAAATACCAAAATTAAATCAGCATCAAGTAGACCAGCTAAACAGTCCCATAATCCTTAAAGAAATAGAAGGGGTTATAGAAAGCCTCCCAACCAAAAAAAGTACGGGACCAGATGGTTTTAGTGCAGAATTCTACCAGACCTTCAAAGAAGACTTAACACCAATACTCTTCAAATTATTCCACAAAATAGAGACAGAAGGGACACTGTCAAACTCGTTCTTCGAAACCACAATTACGCTGATACCTAAACCACAAAAAGATCCAACAAAGAAAGAGAACTACAGGCCAATGTCTCTTATGAATGTTGATGCAAAAATACTAAATAAAATTCTTGCCAACCGAATCCAAGAGCATATCAAAACGATCATTCACCATGATCAAGTAGGCTTCATTCCAGGAATACAGGGATGGTTCAATATACGGAAATCCATCAATGTAATCCACTACATAAACAAACTAAAAGAAAAAAACCACATGGTCATCTCATTAGATGCTGAAAAAGCATTTGACAAAATTCAGCATCCTTTCATGCTAAAAGTCTTGGAAAGAGCAGGAATTCAAGGCCCATACCTAAACATAGTAAAAACAATCTACAGCAAACCAGTAGCCAACATCAAAATAAATGGAGAGAAACTTGAAGCAATCCCACTAAAATCAGGGACTAGACAAGGCTGTCCTCTCTCTCCATATCTTTTCAATATAGAACTTGAAGTTCTAGCGAGAGCAATTAGACAACATAAGGAAGTCAAAGGGATACAAATTGGAAAGGAAGAAGTCAAAGTATCATTATTTGCAGATGATATGATAGTCTACTTAAGCGGTCCAAAAAACTCCACCAGAGAACTTCTATAGCTGATAAACAACTTCAGCAACGTGGCTGGTCATAAAATTAACTCAAGCAAATCAGTAGCCTTCTTGTACTCAAAGGACAAGCAGGCTGAGAAAGAAGTTAGGGAAATAACACCCTTCACAATAGCCACAAACAACATTAAGTACCTTGGCGTAACTCTAACCAAACAAGTGAAAGATCTGTATGACAGGAACTTCAGGTCCCTGAAGAAAGAAATTGAAGAAGACCTCAGAAGATGGAAAAATATTTCTTGCTCCTGGATTGGCAGAATCAATATAGTAAAAATGGCCATCTTGCCAAAAGCAATCTACAGATTCAATGCAATCCCCATCAAAATCCCAAATCAATTCTTCATAGATCTAGAAAGAGCAATTCTCAAATTCATCTGGAGCAACAAAAAACCCAGGATAGCTAAAACTATTCTCAACAATAAAAGGACTTCTGGGGGAATCAATATCCCTGACCTCAAGCAGTACTACAGAGCAATTGTGTTAAAAACTGCATGGTATTGGTACAGCAACAGGCAGGTAGATCAATGGAATAGGATTGAAGACCCAGAAATGAACCCACAGACTTATGGTCACTTGATCTTTGATAAAGGAGCCACCACCATCCGGTGGAAAAAAGATAGCCTTTTCAACAAATGGTGCTGGTTCAACTGGAGGTCAACATGCAGAAGAATGCGAATTGACCCACTCTTATCTCCTTGTACTAAGATCAACTCCAAGTGGATCAAGGACCTCCACATAAAACCAGACACACTGAAACTATTAGAAAAGAAACTTGGGAAGACCCTGGAGGACATGGGCACAGGGGTAAAGTTCCTGAACAGAACACCAATAGCTTATGCTCTAAGATCAATAATTGACAAATGGCACCTCATAAAATAACAAAGTTTCTGTAAGGCAAAGGACACTGTCAGAAGGATAATATGGCAACCAACAACGTGGGAAATGATCTTCACCAACCCCACATCAGACAGAGGGCTAATATCCAATATATACAAAGAACTCAAGAAGTTAGACCCCAAAGAACCAAATAACCCTATCAAAAAATGGGGTACAGAGCTAAACAAAGGATTTTCACCAGAAGAAATTCGGATGGCCGAGAAACACCTTAAGAGATGTTCAACATCATTAGTCATCAGGGAAATGCAAATCAAAACAACCCTGAGATTCCACCTCACTCCAGTCAGAATGGCTAAGATTAAAAACTCGAGAGACAACAAGTGCTGGTGAGGATGTGGAGAAAGAGGAACACTCCTCCACTGTTGGTGGGATTGCAAAATGGTAAAACCACTCTGGAAATCAGTGTGGCGGTTCCTCAGAAAATTGGGCATGCCACTCCCAGAGGACCCTGGCATACCACTCCTGGGCATATACCCAGAGGATTCCTCTGCATACAACAAAGACACATGCTCCACTATGTTTGTAGCAGCCTTGTTTATAATAGCCAGAAATTGGAAGGAGCCCAGATATACCTCAAAAGAGGAATGGATACAGAAAATGTGGTATATTTATACAATGGAGTACTACTCAGCAATTAAAAATAATGAATTCATGCAATTTGTAGGTAAATGGTTAGATCTGGAAACTATCATCCTAAGTGAGCTAACCCAATCACAAAAGAATACACACGAAATGCAATCACTGATAAGTGGATAATAATGAGCCCAGAAGCCCTAAATACTCAAGGCACAATTAGCAAGTCAAATGACTCTCAAGAAGAAAAAAAGGAGAGGACCCTGGGCCTGTAAAGATTGGATCCAGTATTGTAGACCCAGAACAGAGAAATCCTGGGGGGGAAAGAGTGGGGAATAGCATGGGGGGGGAGAGGAATTATGGGACATATGGTGGGGGGTAACTGGGAAAGGGGAAAGCCTTTGGAATGTAAACAAAGAATATAGAAAATAAAAATTAAAAAAAAAACCAGACACAGTAAAACTAACTTGGGAAGACCATTGAGGACATTGGCTCAGGGGCAAAGTTCCTGAACAGAACACCAATAGCTTATGCTCTAAGATCAAGAACAGACAGATGGGACCTCATAAATTTACAAAGTTTCTGTAAGGCAAAAGACACTGTCAAGAAGACAAATGGGCAATCAAAAAATGGGAAAAAAATCTTCACTAAAACTACATCTGACAGAGGGCTAATATCCAATGTATACAAAGAACTCAAGAATGCTGGGCAGTGGTGGTGCACGCCTATAATCCCAGCACTTGGGAGGCAGAGGCAGGCAGATTTCTGAGTTCCAGGCCAGCCTGGTCTACAGAGTGAGTTCCAGGACAGACAGAACTATACAGAGAAACCCTGTCTCAAAAAAACCCCAAAGAACACAAGAAGTTAGACCCCAAAAAAACAAATAACCCTATCAAAAATCGGGTACAGAGCTAAACAAAGATTTTTCTTTTCTTTATTTAATTTTTATTATCTATATTCTATGTTTACATTCCAAAGGCTTTCCCCTTTCCCAGTCCCCTTCACCATATGTCCCATAATTCCTCTCCCTCCAACTATTCCCCAATCATTCCCCCCCACACACAATTTCTCTGTTCTGGGTCGACAAAACTGGATCCAATCTTTACAGGCCCAGGGTCCTCTCTTTTCTTCTTCATTTGACTTGCTAATTGTGCCTTGAGTATTTAGGGCTTCTGGGCTCATTAATATCCACTTATCAGTGATTACATTTCATGTGTATTCTTTTGTGATTGGGTTAGCTCACTTAGGATGATATTTTCCAGATCTAACCATTTACCTACAAATTGCATGAGTTCATTATTTTTAATTGCTGAGTAGTACCCCATTGTATAAATATACCACATTTTCTGTATCCATTCCTCTTTTGAGGGATATCTGGGCTCCTTCCAATTTTTGGCTATTATAAACAAGGCTGCTATAAACATAGTGGAGCATGTGTCTTTATTGTATGCAGGGGAATCCTCTGGGTATATGCCCAGGAGTGGTATACCAGGGTCCTCTGGAAGTGACATGCCCATTTTTCTGAGGAACCGCCACACTGATTTCCAGAGTGGTTTTACCATTTTGCAATCCCACCAACAGTGGAGGAGTGTTCCTCTTTCTCCACATCCTCGACAGCACTTGTTGTCTCTTGAGTTTTTAATCTTAGCAATTCTGACTGGAGTGAGGTGGAATCTCAGGGTTGTTTTGATTTGCATTTCCCTGATGACTAATGATGCTGAACATCTCTTAAAGTGTTTCTCGGCCATCCGAATTTCGGCTGGTGAAAATTCTTTTTTTAGCCCTGTACCCCATTTTTTGATAGGGATATTTGGTTCTTTGGGGTCTAACTTCTTGAGTTCTTTGTATATATTGGATATTAGCCCTCTGTCGGATGTGGGGTTGGTGAAGATCTTTTCCCACTTTGTTGGTTGCTGCTTTGTCCTTCTGACAGTGTCCTTTGCCTTACAGAAATTATGTAATTTTATGAGGTCCCATTCGTCAATTCTTGATCTTAGAGCATAAGCTATTGGTGTTGTATTCAGGAACTTTCCCCCTGTGGCCATGTCCTCCAGGGTCTTCCCAATTTTCTTTTCTAATAGTTTCAGTGTGTCTGGTTTTATGTGGAGGTCCTTGATCCACTTGGAGTTGATCTTAGTACAAGGAGATAAGAGTGGGTCAATTCGCATTCTTTTTTGGATGGCTGAGAAGCACCTTAAGAAATGTTCAACATCAGTAGTCATTAAGGAAATTCAAATCAAAACAACCCTGGGATTTCACCTCACACTAGTCAGAATGGCTAGGATTAAAAGCTTAGAAGACAGCAGGTGTTGACAAGGATGTGGAGAAAGAGGAACTCTCTCCTCCACTGCTGGTGGGACTGCAAGCTGTTACAACCACTCTGGAAATCAGTCTGGCGGTTCCTCAGAGAACTAGACAGGATACTTCTGGACGACCCTGCCATACCACTCCTGGGCGTATATCCAGAAGATTCCCCAGCATGCAATATGTATATATGCTCCACTATGTTCATAGCAGCCTTATTTATAATAGCCAGATGCAGCTCAAATGTCCCTCAACGGATGAATGGATACAAAAAATGTGGTATATATACATAATGGAGTGCTATTCAGGCATTAGAAACAATAAAGTCATGAAATACTTAGACAAATGGGTGGAGCTGGAGAACATCATACTAAGTGAGGTAACCCAGTCTCAAAAGAATTCCCATGGTATGCACTCACTGATAAGTGAATATTAACCTAGAATCTTGGATCACCAAAGACACAATCCATATACCAAATGATGTCTGAGAAGAAGGAAGGAGTGGGCCCTGGTTCTGGAAAAGCTCAATGCATCTGTGTAGGGGAATACCAGGGATGTGGGAACGGGTGGATGGGGGAACAAGGGCGGGGGGGGGGAAGGGCATGTGGGAGCTTTGGGGGGTGGAGAACCAAGAAAAGGGAAATGAAATGTAAATAAAGAATATATCCAATAAAAAACACAAAGACAAAACCTTTCTTTCAAATCAGCATATCATTCAGTCAGCAACAAGGAAATCACCTAATTCATCAAGATAATCAAAGGATTTAGCTTCTTTAAGCTTGGAATATAGTTTCATCCATGGGTTTTCAATATCCCCCGAGCTCCCAGGAGGGAGAGAATTTGGAGAGGTTTCAGTAATTGAGAGTGCTGGTGGGTCAACCAACCAACTCCAAAATTTTGAAACATTCATCCTTATACTTCTGCTCCTCTAGAATCACTTCTGGTACCACTTCTGTATTAGTCTGGGTTCTCTAGAGTCACAGATCGTATGGGCAGTCTCTATGTAGTTAGGGAATTTGTCGATGACTTACAGTCTGTAGTCCAACTCCCCAACAGTAGTCAGCAGCAGCTGTGGATGGAAGTCCAAGGATCTTGCAGTTGCTCAGTCCCACGAAGCAAGCTGGCAAGGAAGAATCAGTCTTCCTTCTTTCAATGTCCTTATATATGTCTCCAGTAGAAGGTGTAGCCCAGATTAAAGGTGTACACCTTTAATCCCAGATGAACTTGAAGTCTGGGATTAAAGGTGTATGTCTCCACACCTTTAATCCCAGATGACCTTGACTGGAATCCATGCTTCAAGATCTCCATGCTAAGTCCAGGTCAGAAACTTATATCTCTGAGCCTCCAAATTAGGATCATAGGTGAGCCTTCCAACTCTAGATTGTAGTTCATTCCACATATAGTCAAGTTGACAACCAGGAATAGCCACTACAGCATGTATCCTACCTTCTAGTTCAGTGTAATAACAAAACAACCAAAAACCTCATAATTCTACTCATTTTGAAAATCTGTATTCTCTTCTAACTATAAAAACAATTTAATCACTCTTTTACTAATACCTGCTAATAAGAACCAGGCAGGTTGTCAAATCAGGATTTTAACCCAAAATTCCCAATGGAGCCCCCATTCAAAGAATATGAAATTCCTATAGACAATATTATACCACCTATCCTGTTATACTCTCTGCCTGGACCTACAGACATCTATTTTATTAATATCAGTTATAACAACTATTTGTTTTGCTCTCTGCCTAGAGTCACACTTCTATTAATTAATACCTATTCATAGTAGGCAATTATCACTGCTCTCTACTTGAAGTCAGTATTTTTCCCTATTCTAGATCCAAACTGTTGGCAGGATTTCCCCATGTGCTTCAGACTATATATATATATATATATATATATATATATATATATATATATATATATATATGTTTATATTAAAAGCAAATAATTCTAATGTTATGAATTCAGAATTCAATCAATATCTGCCACAAGAATTAGGGAGCTTCCTTTCTCCAGTTCACTGATTCAGAGCAGCCATCTTGCCTCTTTTCACAGCAGGGGATCTAAGAGCCCAATGTCTTTGTTTGAAGGTTCCTCTGCTTGAGTCATCACAAGACTGGACCCTGCCCTGCTTGCCAAGACTAAATTATTAACTCATAGTCTATAAATATTACATTTCTAGTAGATTCTTTTGCCCCACGTTGGTTTGCCACACCTAGTTTTAAATATTTCACACACACACAAACACACAGACACACACACACACACACACACACACACACAGACACACTATCAATGCTACTGCCAGCAAGATACTGGCAAAGAGCATGGCATCTTGTCAGCACAACAGACATGCCTAACTCTAACCCTAACCCTAACCCTAACCCTAACCCTAACCCTAACCCTAACCCTAACCCTAACCCTAACCCTAACCCTAACCCTAACCCAAACACTAACACTAACACTAATACTAACACTAACACTAACACTAACACTAACTTAAAATATCATAAAGATTAAGATGCTAGTTACAATACCAAACAATTGTGTTGCGTTTTAATTTTAAACAGCTTTTGTGATGTTTTTCTTCAGGTAACAACTCAACTGCATTCTAGAGAACAGGCTGGCCCATCCTTTGGTGCTTTTTCAGTAGTACTGCAGATTGTTGTTTTAATATTTTCCACTACAGCCCTCCACTAATGATTCAATATTTTCTGCTCTTAAGTAGCCTATCCTTCCTGTCTATTCTCAAAAGAATTCTGTGTATCCTATCTCTGTCTAATTCTTTCAATTCTTTCTTTATTCATCACATTCTCTGTCCATCAGTTAAAGGCCAATTTCAAACATGACTGCATCCCCCTACAAACTACCATAATCTATACTGTTAGAGAATAAAATTGTTTTCTAAGGGGAGGTCTGTATTCCAGCAAGATGCTAAAGTTGTAGCATACCAGATGGATCACACATATCTAGAAGGCCTTTGGATGTGAGCCCTTGCTAGAGCAGACATTTTCTGTATTAAAATTCCTCCACAATCACAATGGTACACATAGGACACTATATTGCCAATCTTTTCCTCAGATAAGTTTTGGACTTACCATTATATAGAGCATGAGCTATTTAAAAAGAAATGAATGTTCTTGTAATTATTAAATTATCAGAATACTAAATTACTAGATATTATTAGACTAAACATTAGTTGAATTGTATGGAAATATATTTGCTTGACTCTATTTTAAAAAATAAGGAAAAGAGTACTATAACTCTATTTTCCCAATGGAAACTTTCTTCCATAATATGCACCTGCCATTGATATTTATGTGGAATGTTCCAATGTTTCCTGATGCTAAAAATACATGTTAATATTGGGAGGGTAAGAGGGAATCTTCCCTGCTTTCTGTGCTCTCTAAGTCAAGCCAAGTTGTCCTGTTTCTCATCAATTAGGGAATGTTTTGCCTTCGTTCTAATTGAATTCTGGAAAATCTTACTTTCTTTTATTTCATTCCTGACCCAGAGATGATAGAGTTGTTCAATTTCCAGGAGTATGTAGTCTTCCCGGTGTTTCTGTTGTGGAAATCCAGCTTACTCCATAGCTGTATGATTAGATAAAAGACTATTTCAATTTTCTTATATCTCTTGAAGCTTTCTCTATGACTGGCTATATGGTAAATTTTGGAGGAAGATACATACTATGCTAAGAGAGAAAGGTACTTTTTTGGATGAAGTATTCTATGTATGTCTGTTAGGTGTTGTGGTGGTGATGGTGGTGGTGGTGGGGTATGTGTGCCTCTTTGTGTTTGTGTATGAGCTTTTCATCTTTTGATAGTATAGAAGCACTTATTTCCTGTGTTTTCTTACATGTGGTTATCTTTCTTGAGTTGGAGTTTTCCTTCTATCATTTTCTGTATGGTTGTATTTGTGTATAGATGTTTGAATTTAGATTTGTACAGAAATATCTCATTTTTTTCCATCTATGGTGATTGAGACTTTGTTGAGGACAGTAGCATCTGAGTTGTTACCTGTGGTTAATTAGAGGTTGCAAGGTATCTGACCAAGTCCTTATAGCATTTTGTGATTCTGTTGAGAAGCCAGGTGTAATTCTGACTAAGAAGGCATTTATGAGTTACCTGGCCATTTCCCTTACCACTTTTAATATTTTTTCTTTGTTCCGTAGATTTTGTGTTTTGATTATTACGTACTAGGAGGATTTTCTTTTCTGATGCAGTCTAATTGGTGCTAAAAACTTCTTGTATGTTTGTAAGCATTTCTTTCTTTTATTGGGAACATTATTATCTATGATTATGTTGAGAATATTTTTAACGGCCTTGGAAGTGGGACTCTTCACTTTCTTCTACTACTACTATTCCTACAATAGGTCTTTTCATGGTATCCATTATTTCCTGCACATTTTGTGACAGGAATTTTTTCGATTTGACATTTTCATTGACTGATGAAGCTGAAGAATTCAGCTTCTCCTATTGTATCTTCTACATGCGAGATGCTCTCGTTTATTTCCTTATTCTGTTGATAAAGCTTGCATCTGTTCTTTCTGTCCTCTTCCCTAGATTTTCCATCCATCTTCAGTATTTTCTCCATTTGAGTTTTTTATTGCTTGTATTTCTTTCAGGTCTTACAGTTTTATTTCTTTTGTTTACCTGTTTTATTATATTATCTTGTAATATTTAAGGGATTCATTTGATTTTCTCTGAAGACATTGATCGGTTTGGTTGTATTTTTATGCATTTCCTTAAGGCTTTTATTCATTTCCTCTTTAAATGCCACTATCATCTTTATAATACTGGGTTTTTGGTCATATTTTTGTGTTTTAGTTGCTAAGATATCCAAAGTAAGGTTCAGGAGCTTTGGCGGTGTCATATTTCCCAGACTATTGTTGATTGAGTCCTTTTTTGCCCTTTAGCTATCAGGATGGTTTTGGTCGCTAGATTTCTTGTTTTAGTAGGTATTGGTAGGAGGTGAGCCTCAATGGTCCTGGTGTGGTAGGCTTCTAATGGGTATCCTTTGAATGTACGTTTCTAGAGCTGCAGTTTTGTGAACTTCAGGAAGCTCGTGTCTGATGACAGTAGGTAGAGTCCTGGAAGGAGAATGGAGGTCTCCCTAGGATAGTAGGCTGCTCAGGGCATCTTGGCTTGGTCAGATGTCTCAGAGAGCAGGGAAGATGGGTCAATGAAGGAAATATAACTTGTGTGATTTAGGAGTCTGGTGAGTGTGTTCGAGAGGTAGTGGTAGAATGAAGGTTCCCCTTGGATAGGAGGTTGGTTAGGGAAGCTTGGCTTAATCCAGAGTTCATAGCAAGCAGGGAAGATGGTAGGACAAGGCAAGCTAACCTGTATAGTTCAGGAGTCTCTATTATGTTGGAGATTGGGGAAGGCAATGGGAGAATGGAGGTCCCTCTGGGATGGTAGACTGCTCAGAGTAGCTTGGCTTGGGTCAGACATCTC
The DNA here is from genome assembly GCA_964023405.1 of Apodemus agrarius. Taxonomy (NCBI): domain Eukaryota; kingdom Metazoa; phylum Chordata; class Mammalia; order Rodentia; family Muridae; genus Apodemus; species Apodemus agrarius. The sequence continues at coordinate 30,737,768 of OZ030028.1, forward strand.
AGAAAACAAGGAATATGGGTGGAAGAAGGGATGCAGAGCTGTATAGTTCATGAGTCTGATGAAATTGGAGGAGAAGTGACAAGAGAGTGGAGGTCCCGCTGGAGTAGTAGTGCAGGTTTTGCTAAAAACCTCAATGATTTATGTTCCTGAAAGAAGGTCAAACAGGCTGCTTTTGTATTTTAATATTTTTTATGCAGCATAATATCTGGGCCGCTGCATAGCCTCCATTCTGGTAGAATCTACCTGCTTCAGAGGGGTCCAACTTATTAAATTATATGTTATTTGTTGCTGCTCTTGATATATTGGAGCAGCCCTCTGTGCTTTACACTTCCTATTCCTTTGCATGGTATGCCTCTTTGCAATTCACTCTTCCCATGCATAGAGACTGGGTCTAGAAGAGCCATATTAATATTACCAATGGTGTCCCAACCATCAGAGAAGAACCCACTTTTAAAAATTATTTGGAGATCCCTGAATGTATTAGAAGGGGTAATGGGAGAATTGGTTTAGCAGCCAAGCAAATCTGCACAGGTTCAGAAATAGGATAGGAGATTTTGCTTGTATGGCTGATATGATTGTAGGGATTGTGGCTTAAGGCTATATCACATCCAGTCTGGGCCACTGAAATGTATAGCAGCCTATTTATTCAGCTGGATGCTCTCTCAGGTTCTAGGCTGTTGTGGAACATTTAGGTCAGGATGCTGAGACCTCCTATTAGGATATTGCAAACCACAAAGTGCAAGCCTAAATAAGATAGGGATGGAAGAATTGATGAAAATTTAACAAGTCAATTCTTTGCAAGCAACCAGATTTTTTGCATGCTTGAGAATTCTGGAATAGCTTAGGCTGGAGTTCATTCATAAATTAGTCTGAAAACAAGCTCATACAGAATATAGAAGTGAATTTAATTGAAGTTAAATATATAGAAAAGGATATTAATTCAAGATGTATAAAGAGAAAGATGTACTTATGTATGCACAGATACTAATCTTCATATAAGGGAAGAAAAAATAGGAAATTGCATTCTTTTAAAAATAAAAGGGAGAATTATTGGTAATTATTTAAGTGTTTTTAAGTATAAGTGGAAGAATAGAAGCCTTTGCTCTCAAATGTAGGAAAAATGCATGGAGATAAAACCCCCATACAAACAAATAGTAATAATTGTTTAAATTTGTTTTAATTGCTTTGAGTTGTTTTAATTATTAAAATGAAGGTGGTTATAAGTTTGGTGATATTAATGACATTACTAATCGTCTGGTGTAGATGTCAGAGTAGAGCATTACCTAAGAAAATGTAGACTCCCCAATTGAACCAAAAGATATTGGGTTCCTCTGTACCAAGGGGATGTTAATTTGGGAGAGAGGCTCTGTACTTGTGTTAACAGGAAAGGAGAATACGCCTTGGGCCCTTCCAAAGTAGTATATATTTGAAATGATAGGTGATGAACCAGTGAAGATCTTGGCTTTCAACAGGAAATAAAAATTCCAGAAGCCCAAACATGACAGGTAACATGAATTGCTGATCCCTCTAGAGATTAACATTCCTGAAACTATCTTAGACATGAAAATGTCTCTAGCTGAAACTTCAGCTAAAATTAGTCATATATCTTGTTTACTGAATCCATAGAATTCATCATGCTACCCTTCACATGGAATGAAGATTCATGAATGTAGATGGTTATTAATCAAACTAACTCATAAAAAGACAGTGGCCTGACCTGAACAAACAAGGAGCAATTTTTTGTTATGTGAGTTGTGTCTTGGTTATTTAGAGTTTCTGGGAGGTATCCACTTAACAGTGACTGCATTCCATGTGTGTTCTCTTGTGAATGAGTTACCACAGTTAGTATGATATTTTCCAGTCCCAACTATTTGCCTACAAATTTCATGAATTCATTTTTTTAATTGCTGAGTAGTATTCCACTGTATAAATAAACCACATTTTCTTTATCCATTCCTCCATTGAGGGGCATCTGGGTTCTTTCCGGATGTAGGGTTGGTAAAGATCTTTTCCCAATTAGATGGTTGCTGTTTGGTCCTTCTGATGGTGTCCTTTGCTTTACAAAAACTTTGTAATTTTATGAGGTCCCATTTGTCAATTCTTGATCTTAGAGCGTAAGCTATTCTTGGTTTCTGTTAGTTATGTTCCTACTTTTGCCTTTTGCCATCTGGTTATCTCTGGCGTTAGTTGCTACTGTAGTCACTGGCTGGTGCTTGAACCATCTGTGGGCCCATAAGGCAATTTCCCTACCACTGGATGACTGGGTTTCCCCTGGCACAGATTGCTGATGTGCTGCTCTCCTCTTGGGTGCTGTTGGACCCCTGGTGTATCTTGCCCCAAGCAATTTTATACTCAGTTGTCCCTGTGGACCTGATGCTAGTTGTCTGTTCTGTCATGGAGCAAAGAAGGTGGCAGGGAGTCACTCCAAGTGCTGACTACCCTGCAGGGCACAAAACCCAGTCCTGGCTGGCACACAGATGAACCACTTCTCTGCCCAGATCCTGTGCACAGGTCACAACCTGGCAGTCTGAGTCCCCAGAGATCCCACACTCAGGATAACTTGGGTACCTGGGTCTGCTTGTCTAGTGTAAGCAACAGCAAAGATAGCAGCAGTGGGGAGGGGAGTGCAGGATATCCTTTAGGGCACAAAACCCATGCCTGGCTGGGACACAGGAACTGCTGCTCTGCCTAGCTCCTGTGCTCAGATCGCAGCCTAGAGGCCTGTGTCCCCAGAGATCTTAAACTCGGGATATCTCGGGTACCTAGTCCATTTGTCCAGTCCAAGCAGCAGCAAAGAAGGTGGTGGCAGGGAACCAGAACCAACACCTGGCTCAAGTTAGATTTCTTTTTTTTTCCCCCAGGGCTTCTTTATCTCTGGTAGCATGGCTGCAGTGCTAATTCATTTATAATTACTGGAATTATGCGGACCTTATTACTTTAGTTAATTGTTACAGTCTTTAGTGTCATATTAAAGACCTCATCAGAAGCCCATGCCCTTGGTTTCTCTTGTATCTTCAGGGCATTCCGAAGGACCCATATTGTCCAGGAATGGTGGGCTTTCTTTCATGTTATAAGAAACTTGGTCATGAGTGAGCTATCTAATCTCTCTCTCTCTTTTTTCTTTTTTTTATGTAATTTTTAATTCTACATTCTTTGTTTATATTCCAAAGATTCCAAAGGCTTTCCCCTTTCCCAGTTCCCCACCACCACCACAAAATATCCCATAAGTCCTCTCCTCCACAACTATTCCCCACTCACCACCACCCCCCACCATTTCCCTGTTCTGGTACTCTCCTACAAAATTGGATCCAATCTTTACAGGCCCAGGGTCCTCTCCTTTCTTCTTCTTGGGAATCATTTGACTTGCTAGTTGTGCCTTGAGTTTTCAGGGCTTCTGGGCTCATTAATATCCACTTATTAGTGATTGCATTTCATGTTTATTCTTTTGTGATTGGGTTAACTCGCCTAGGATGATATTTTCCAGATCTAACCATTTGCTTACAAATTACATGAATTCATTATTTTTAATTACTGAATAGTATTCTATTGTATAAATATACCACATTTTCTGTATCCATTCCTCCTTTGAGGGATATCTGGGCTCCATCCAACTTCTGGCTACTATAAACAAGGCTGCTATGAACATAGTGGAGCATGTGTCTGTATTGCATGCAGGGGAATTCTCTGGGTATATGCCCAGGAGTGATATGACAGGGTCCTATGTAAGTGTCATGCTGGTTCAACTGGAGGTCAACATGCAGAAGAATACGAATTGACCCACTCTTATCTCCTTGTATTAAGATCAACTGCAAGTGGATCAAGGACCTCCACATAAAACCAGACACACTAAAACTAATAGAAAAGAAACTGGGGAAGACCCTGGAAGACATGGGCACAGGGGGAAAGTTCCTGAACAGAACACCAATAGCTTATGCTGTAAGATCAAGAATTGACAAATGGGACCTCATAAAATTACAAAGTTTCTGTAAGGCAAAGGACACTGTCAGAAGGACAAAATGGCAAACAACAAATTGGGAAAAGATCTTCACCAACCCCACATCCAACAGCAGGCTAATATCCAATATATATAAAGAACTCAAGAAGTTAGACCCCGAAGAACTAATTAACCTATTAAAAATGGGGTAGAGAGCTAAACAAAGAATTGTCACCAGAAGAAATTTGGATGCCTGAAAAACACTTTAAGAGATGTTCAACATCATTAGTCATCAGGGAAATGCAAATCAAAACAACCCTGAGATTCCACCTCACACCAGTCAGAATGTCTAAGTTTAAAAATTCAGGAGACAACAGGTGCTGGAGAGGATGTGGAGAAAGAGGAACACTCCTCCACTTTTGGTGGTATTGAAAGATGGTACAACCGCTCTTGAAATCAGTCTGGCAGTTCCTCAGAAAATTGGGCATGACGCTTCCAGAGGACCCTGTCATAGATTTCTTAAGTCTAACTACTTTCTGTAATTTTCTTACCCCTCTCCACTCCTTAAAAAATTGCCATCACAATTTAGCAAGGAGTTATAGAGATTTTTCTTGCTGATCTCTTGAGTTTGGGGATCTGGGTATAGTTATTTTATAAATTAAACATAAGATGTCATTTAAAAGGATAAGTTTTAAAAAGGGTCATGATTTTGGACAGGGGTGGGATTAATAGGAATCATACTTGCAGGGATTTCTATCTTTCCTTTCCCCTTTTCTATACTTTCTTAGGTAAAGGGAACAGTGTTCAAAAGGAAAAAGGAATAGAATGATCATATAAGAAATTAGGAGAGGTGAGGCATTGCCATCTTTGCTCTTGTGACGGTGTAGAGTGGCAGATAGGTACGCAGCCATCACCAGAGTAGAAGATTGCATGGGACATCCACAGCGAGTACTCTACCTGCACCCAGGAGCTTGGTAGCACCACAGCCAGCTAGGCACCTACCCTACAAGGCATCATCTGCCATCCAGAGAGGTGGTTAGAAGGAGTCCCAAGTTTAGAGGTGAGGCTCCACCATCTTTGCTTCTATGACTCTATAGAGGTGCAGACAGGTATGCAGGGATCACCCGAGTTGAAGAGTGCTTGGGACATGGCCAGCCAGGGTCCCACCTGCACCCAGGAGCTGGGCAGCTCCTCCACAGCTGTCTGTGCACCTAGTCTGCTAGGGGATAGCTGCTCTATATTAAGTCCTGCGATTAGAGGTGAGACCAAACATCCTCTCTCCAACATCTTCTCTTTAACTGAGCTAGCTGTTGCAGACAAGAATGCAGGGGACACCCGAGATCACTTGGGACTTGGTCTGCCAGGACCCGAGCTGCACCCAAGAGCTGGGTTGCCCCACAGCAATCTGTGCTAGGGGAAAGCCAGTTATCTAGGGGTGCTGAGATATGATTGCAGGCACACAGGCGGGACGATCACCAGCCAGTGACAGCAGAACTAACTAACACCAGAGATAAACTGATGGCAAAAGGCTAATGTAGGAATGTTACTAACAGAAATCAAGGCAACATTGTCCCATCTGAACCCAATTCTCTCACAACAGCAAGTCCTGGATATCCAAAGACACCAGAAAAGCAAGATTTGGATTAAAAATCATAGCTCATGATGCTGATGGGGAGCTTCAAGAAGGACAGAAATAACTCCCTTAAAGAAATACAGGAGAATACATGTAAACAGGGAGAAGCTCTTGAAGAATTAAGGGAAAACACAACAAAACAGGTGAAGAAATTGAACAAAGTCATCCAGGATCTAAAGATGGAGGTACAAACAATAAAGAAATCACAACTGGAAGCTCAGGATATAGAACACCTAGGAAAGAAGTCAGGAATCATGGATCCAAGCACCAACAACAGAATACAAGAGATAGAAGAGCGAATATCAGATGCAGAAAACTTTATAGAAAGCTTTGATACAACAGTCAAAGAAAATGAAAAATGCAAAAGCTCCTGACCCAAAACAGCCAGAAAATCTAGGACAAAATGAGAAGACCAAAGGAAAGGATTATAGGTATAGAAGAGAGTGGTTTTATGTGGCAGTTCTTGATCAACTTGGAGTTGAGCTTAGTACAAGGAGATAAGAATGGATCAATTCACATTCTTCTGCATGGTGACCTCCAATTCAACCAGCACCATTTTTTGAAAAGGCTATCTTTTTTCCACTGGATGTTTTCAGCTCATTTGTTGAAGAACAAGTAACCATTGGTGTGTGGGTTCATTTCTGGGTCTTCAATCCTATTCCATTAATTTCCTGAGCAGAACACCAATAGCTTATGCTCTAAGATCTAGAATTGAAAAATGGGACCTCATAAAATTACAAAGTTTCTGCAAGGCAAAGGACACTGTCGAAAGGACAAAAATGGCAACCAACAAATTGGGGAAAGATCTTCACCAACCCTACATCTGAGAGAGGGTTAATATCCAATATATACAAAAAACTCAAGGAGTTAGACTCCAGAGAACCAAATTATCCTATTAAAAATGGGGCACAGAGATAAACTAAGAATTTTTACCTGAAGAACTTCGAATGGCTGAAAAGTACCTTAAGATATGTTCAACACCATTAGTCATTAGGGAAATGCAATTCAAAACAACACTGAGATTTCACCTCACACCAGTCAGAATGGCTAAGAATAAAAACTCAGGAGACAGCAGGTGTTGGCGAGGATGTGGAGAAAAAGAAACACTCCTCCACTGCTGGTGGGATTGCAAGCTGGTACAACTACTCTGGAAATCAGACTGGTGGTTCCTCAGAAAACTGGGCATGACACTTCCAGAGGACACTGGTATGCCACTTCTGGGCATATACCCAGAGGATTTCCCAGCATACAATAAGGACACATACTCCACTATGTTCATTAGCAGCCTTATTTATAATAGCCAGAAGATGGAAAGAACCCAAATGTCCCTCAATGGACGAATTCATACAGAAAATGTGGTATATTTACACAAGACAATACTACTCAGCAATTAAAAACAATAACTTTATCTTAGGCAAATGGTTGGGAGTGGAAAATATCATACTAAGTGTGGTAACTCATTCACAAGAGAACACACATGGAATGCAGTCACTGATAAGTGGATACTCCCCAGAAGCTCTGAATAACCAAGACACAACTCACATAACAAATAATTTCCAAGAATAAGGAAGGAGAGGACTCTGGTCCTGGAAAGGCTTGATGCAGCATTGTAGGGGATTGCCAGAATAGAGAAGGGGGAACAGGTGGAGGGTAGAGGGCTTATGGAACTTATGGGGAGGGGTAACCTTGGAAATGGAAAATCATTTGGAATGTAAACAAAAAATATAGAAAATAATAATAATAAAGTAGACAGCAAAGATTTCCAAATTAAAGGTCCAGTAAATACCTTCAACAAAATTATAGAAGACAACCTTCCTAACCTAAGTAAAGGGATGGCCATGAACATACAAGAAGCCTAAAGAACTCTAAATACATTTGACAAAAGCAGACATTCCTCCAATCACATTTTAATTAAAACACCAAATATACTAAACAAGAAAGAATATTAAAAGCAGTAAGGGAAAAAGTCAAGTAACATATAAAAGTATACCTATCAAAATTACACCAGACTTCTCACCAGAGAATATGAAAGCCAGGAGAGCCAGTGCAGAGGTCATACAGACCCTAAGGGAACATAGTTGCCAACCCAGAATGCTATATCCAGCAAATCTCTCAATTACCATAGATGGGAGAAACCAAAATATTTCATAACAAAAACAAATTTACACAGTATCTTTCCACAGCTCTAGGCCTTCAAAGGATAATGAATTGAAAGCACCAACAAAAGGAGAGAAACTACACACTAGAAAAAGCACGAAATTAATCTTCTTTCAACAAACCCAAAAAAGATAACCACACAGACATAAAAATTACATCAAAAATAGCAGGAAGCAACAATCACTATTCCTTAACAGCTCTTAACGTCAATGGATTCAATTCCCTAATAAGAAGTCATAGACTAATGACTAGATACATAAAGAGTACCAAACATTTTGCTGCATATAGGAAATGCATCTCAGTATCAAATACAAATACTACCTGAGACTAAAAGGCTCAAAAAGAGTTTTCCAAGAAAATTGTCCCAGGAAATAAGATGGAGTAGCCATTCTGATTTCCAATAAAATAGTTTTTCAACAAAAATCATCAAAAAGACACAGAAGGACACTTTATACTCATCAAAGGAGAAATCTACCTGGAAGAAATCTCAATTCTGAACATCTATGCTGCAAATAAAAGGGCATACTCATTCTTAAAAGAAACTTTACTATAGCTTAAACACACATCAGACCCACACAATAATTGTAGGTGACTTCAACACTTCACTCTCCTCAATGGTCAGATCAGTGAAACAAAAACTAAACAGAGACACAGTGAAAATAACTAAAGTTTTGTTCCAAACGGGTTAAATAAATATCTATAGAACATTTTATCCTAAATCAAAAGAATATACCTTCTTCTCAGCACCTCAATGTACCTTCTACAAAACTGATCATATAATTGGTCACAAAACAGACCTCAACAGATATAAGAATGAAATAATTCCATGCCTACTATCAGATCACTATGAAGTAAGGGTGGTCTTCAATAGCAACAAAAACAACAGAAAGACCACATATACGTGGAAACTGAACAATGCTGTACTTAATGATATCTTGGTTAAGGAAGAAATAAGGAAAAAATCGCAACCATTTTAGAATTTACTGAAAATGAAGGCACAACATACACAAAATTATGGGACACAATGAAAGTAGTGCTAAGAGGAAAACTATAGCTCTGAGTGCCTCCAAAAAGAAGTTGGAGAGATCATACACTAGCAGCTTAACAGCACACCTGAAAGCTTTAGAACAGAAAGAAGCTAATAAGTCCAAGGAGAGTAGAAGTCAGGAAATCATCAAACTCAGGGCTGAAATCAATCAAGTAGAAACAAAGCGAACCATACAAAGAATCAACAAAACCAGGAGCTGGTTCTTTGAGAAAATCAACAAGATAGATAAGCTTTTAGCCAGACTAACCAGAGGGCACAGAGAATGTATCAAAATTAACAACATCAGAAATGAAAATAGAGAAATAAAAACAGAAACTGAGGAAATTAAAATATTATTAGACCCTACTACAAAAGCCTATACTCAACACAACTTGAATATCTGAATGAAGTGGACAATTTCCTAGACAGATACAAACTACCAAAGTTTAATCAGGATCAAATAGAACATCTATACAATGCCATAACTCCTAAAGAAATGGAAGTGGTCATTGACAGTCTCCCAACCAAATAAAGCACAGTACCAGATGGTTTTAGGGCAGAATTCTAGCTGACCTTCCAAGAGAAAAAAACGCCAATACTCTCCAAACTATTCCACAAAATAGAAACAGAAGGAACACTACACAACTTGTTCTATGAATCCACAATTTCACTGATACCAAAATCACACAAAGATCCAGAAAATAAAAAAGAACTGCAGAACAATTGCCCTTATGAATACGATGCAAAAATACTCAATAAAATCTTGCCATCTGAATCCAAGAACACCACAAAATTATCATTCACCATGATCAAGTAGGCTTCATCTCAAGGATGCAGGGATGGTTCAATATACAGAAATCCATCAATGTGATACACTACATAAATTCAAAGGAAAAAATATGGTCATTTCATTAGATAATGAAAACTCATTTGACAAAATTCAGCATTCCTTCATATTAAAGGTCTTGGAAAGACCAGGAATGCAAGGCCCATAACTAAACATAGTTAAAGAAATATACAGCAAACCAGTAGCCAACATCAAATAAATGAAGATAAATGTGAAGACATCCCACTAAAACCATGGACAAGACAAGGCTGCATGCTCTCTCCATATTTACTCAATATAGTACTTGAAGTTATAGCTAGAACAATTAGACAACAAAAGGAAGTCAAAAGTATACAAATAGGAAAGGAAGAAAAATTATCACTATTTGCAGATGATAGTATACTTAAGAGACTCAAAAAAAAACTCCACCAGAGAAGTCCTATAGTGATAAACAACTTCACAAAGTGGCTGGATATAAAATTAACTCAAGCAAATCAGTATCCTTTCTATACTTAAAGGATAAACAGCCTGAGAAAGAAATTAGGAAAATGACACCTTTCGCAATCACCACAAACAATATACAGTATCTTGGGGTGACTCTAACCAAACAAGCAAAAGATCCATATGACAAGAACATCAAGTCATTGAAGAAAGAAATCGAAGAAGACCTCATAAGATGGAAAAATAGTCCATGATCTTGGATTGGGAGAATTAATATAGAAAAATTAACATCTTGCCAAAAGAAATGGACAAATTCAATGCAATACCCATCAAAAACCCAGTTCCATTCATAGAGTTAAAAAGAGCAATTCTCAAATTCGTCTGGAATAACAAAAATCCCAGCATAGCTAAAACTATTCTCAATAGTAATAGAACTTCTGGGGGAATCAGTATGCCTGACCTCAAGCAGTACTACAGAGCAATAGTGTTAAAAAACTGCATGTAATTGGTACAGTGACAGGCAGGTAGATCAATGGAATACAATTGAAGACCCAGAAATGAATCCACACACCTATGGTCACTTGATCTTTGACAAAGGAGCTAAAACCATCCAGTGGAAAAAAGATAGCCTTTTCAACAAATGATCTTCGTTAAACTGCATGCAGAAGAATGCAAATCAATCCATTCTTATCTCCTTGTTCTAAACTCAAGTTCAAGTGGATCAAGGACCACCACACAAAACCAGACACACTGAAACTACTTGAAAAGAAACTGGGGAAGAACCTTGAGCACATGGGCACAGGGGACAATTTCCTGAACAGAAAACCAATAGCGTATGCTCTCAGATCAAGAATTGACAAATTGGACCTCATAAAATTACAAAGTTTCTGTAAGGCAAAGGACACTGTCAAAAGGAATAAACAGCAATCAATAAACTGGGAAAAGATCTTTACCAACCCTACATCAAACAGAGGGCTAATATAAAAAATATACAAAAAACTCAAGGTAAACTCCAGAGAGCCAAATAATCCTATTAAAAATGGGGTACAAAGCTAAACAAATAATTTTCACCTGAGGAATATTGAATAGCTGAGAAGCACCTAAAAAAATGTTCAACATCCTTAGTCATCAAGGAAATGTAAATCAAAACAACTCTTAGTTTTCACCTCAAACCTTTCACAATGGCTAAGATAAAAACAATCAGGAGAAAACAGTTTCTGGTGAGCACATGGAGAAAGAGGGATACTCCTTCACTGCTGGTGGGGTTGCAAGCTGGTACAACCACACTGGAAATCAGTTTGGCAGTTCCTCAGAAAACTAGGCATGATACTACTGGTGGACCCCATTATACCACTTTTTGGCATATACCCAGAGGATTCCCCAGCATGTTATAAGGACATATGTTCCAGTATGTTTATAGCAGCCCTATATATAATAGCAAGAAGCTGGAAGGAACCCAGATGTCCCTCAACAGAGGAGTGGATAAAGAAAATGTGGTATATTTACACTGTAGAATACTACTCTGCTATAAAAATCTATGAACTCATTAAATTCTTAGGCATGTGGGTGGTATTGGAGAATGTCATCCTGAGTGAGGTGACCCAATCACAAAATAACTCACATGGTATGCGCTAACTGATAAGAAGATATTAGCTCAGAAGTTTGGAATACTCAAGAAACATTTCACATATCAAATGATTTCCAAAATGAAGGAGAAGCCCCTGGTCCTGGAAATGCTCAATGCAGCAGTTCAGTGGAATACCAGGTCAGGGAAGTGGGAAGGGTTTGATGGGGGAACAAGGGGAGGGAAGAAGACTTATGGAACTTTCAGGGAGGGGGGGATCCAAGAATGGGAAAATCATTTGAAATGTAAATAAAGAATATATCTAATAAAAAATTAAAAATGAGAGATTAGATATACAGGAATGGATTACTATATTTACCCTTAAAACATTTTATAGACATAATCTTAAATTGGTTTAAATGTATATTTTGATGGATAATTGAAGTTATATATTCTTGAATTGATAGAGTGTTTAATATTTTCACTTGTATAAATCTTTGTATACTGATAAAATTTAAAATTAATTTTGTTTCTCTCAGATAGGTATTGTACATTTGCAACTTAATAAGAATGCAAGGCTTAGACCCATTCTTTCCAATGGTTATTTAGGATGACTAAGTAATTCAAGTTAAAGATCAGATAGTAAGCTCAAAGTAATATTAGATACTGATTTAATTGCAGTAAATTATTTTCATGATTATTTGAATAGTAAACAGCTAAAATTAATCAATTATATTAATTGATTAATTGATAAATTGCACATATATATATACATACATATATATGGCCTTCAAATACATCAGAGGTCCACAGAATGTGTCATTTAAAATCATTTCATTATTAATATATCTTTTGACTACAAGATATTTCTGCTCCTGACAGTACCCCCATAACACTTCAAAAGAGATATTGAGCATCAATACCTCCAATTGGAGTCCTTTCAATTTTGGCAGGATAGTCACTGGTTAAGAAATAACTTAATTATATCTACAGACAAAATACTGTCCATGAAGGACAAATGGATGCAGAATAGTTGAAGGCATCCAACTGACAGAATATTCTTGTTCTTCATAATTCCTGTTTCACTTAAGGTCTGTCAGATAGGTCTGGTCCAGAAGGCTGAAAACAGATGCTCCAACATTATAAGGAATATTGTAGTCTCTCCAGGCAGTAATTTGTCTCAACAACTTGAATAAAATTTGGAAGCTATGTCCTTGTGCTTCTGACATATTAAGGTAATATTTAATTCCATCTAAGTTGTCTGAGGGGGTTAAGGACTATTTATAGTCTCATAATTGAGCTTATGTTGCCTAACATTGAGGAAGAAGATCTAGATTTGAAAGGATTGCTTTCACATGGTAATTCAATGTAAATTTCAAATGATTGAAGTACAAAATTGTAAACTCTTTACATTAGGATAGATGATAGACTACTAGTCAAAATTACCAAATGTGATTGACTGGATATTATAAATGCATATCTTACCTTATAATTTATATAACTGCTATAATTGTTTTGAATGTATATCTGGAGAAAAGAGCCTTGGACCAAAAGAAGGAAATATAGCTGCTGTGTTATAAATGCTATGTTCTTCAAAGAAATATTTGCATGAGAGGGTTTGTACATCACTTTGGGGATCCTGCTCCCAGTTGGTTCTGATTGATCAAGAAAGATGTCAGACACCAGTAGTTGGGGAGGACAGACAGAGGTGGGTTTGGGGATTTTTCTAGACTTAGGACCAGGAGAAGTGAGAGATCGACCATGTTTCTATGTGTAGGCAAGGAGAAAAACAATGCCTGAGAAGAGTGTAGGACAGAGAGCTGTTGCAGCTATGTGAAAGAGTCATGAGAGTACAGAACAGAAGGCTGCCCACATGAGTCTAGAGCAGACAAGGTAGAAAATAGAATTTAGTAAATGATAGCTTGTAATTTTCTATGTATGGTATATTCTTAGCAGCATGGAGGCTAGAGGCCTGTCCAGCTATTGCCCTATATAAGGCATATTAAAATATAGTGGCTGTATGTATGTCCTTCATTTGGAAACACAAATCATCAAGGTCAGTAAAAAAATCCCCACTGGGATTTATTAAATAAATATTACTACTTTACAATGAAAGAAGTTCTAAGTTGGCATTTCATAGTATTACGTGCCTCCATAAAGAAATTAGAAAGATTTTCAATCAGCAATTTAATAGTACACCTGAAAGCTCCAGAAAAAAAGAAGCAAGCAAACCAAAAAGTAATAGAAGGCAGGACATAATTATAATTAGGACTGAAATCAATCAATTAGAAACAAAGAAAGCAATACAAAGAACCAAGAGTGGGTTCTTCAAAAAAATTGAAGAGATGAATGAAAACTTAGCCAAACTTACAGAGAGAAGTATGTAAGACAGTATCCAAATAATCAAAATCAGTATTGAAAATGAAGATACAACAACTAATGTTGAGGAAATTTAAAGAATCATTAGGTCTTACTTCAAAAGCCTGTGTTCAAAAAATTGGAAAATATTAATGAAATTGATCTTTTTCTAGACATATATTGCTTACCAAAGATAAATCAAGATCAGGTAAATCAATTTGCTGATTTATCAGAAAACTAGGAATAGTTGTGACTCAAGACTCCTGAGCATATAGCTAAAAATTCTTTAATATCTTACAAAGACACTTGTTCAACTATGTTTCATAACAACTTTATTCAAAATAGCCAGAAAATGGATACGATGCAGATATTTCTCAACCAAAGTATGGGTAAAGAAAATGTGGCACATGTACACAATAAAATCCTATTCAGCTATTATATACAAAGACATCATGAATTTTGCAGGCAAATGGATAGAACTTGAGAATATCCTCCTGAATAAGGTAACCCATTCCCAAATGAACAAACATAGTATGTAGTTGCTTAAAATTCCATTTTAGCCCTAAAATGCAGGAATCATGTTACATTCCACTTATCTAAAGAAACTAAACAAGAAAAATGCCCAAGTTAGGCAGCTTGAACCTGACTTAGAAGTAGGCATAAAATAGTCACAAGAGGCAGATGTAGGGAGGAATCTGGGAAAGAAGCAGATGTCGGCAAAAATGGGGGGGTTCATGATCAGGTATGTAGAAGGACCAGAGAGATGGATAGATGTCCATAAAAATTAATGGAAATCTACAAATGACAGGGGTGAGAAGGTGAGGGCCATCTACAGGATGGAACAGAGATCTGGGTAAGGGTGGCACCCCAGAATCAATGGGGATGGTCTTATGTGTGACTCACTACATTGGAGATATGGAATCTGAAGAGTCTACCTCCTATAGCCAGGCAGGAATCCCAGTGAAGCAATAGAGACACCAACTCACCCACAAAAATTTCAACCCCAAGGTTTTCTAATTAGAAGAAATGAAGGCATGTTAAAAAAGGGAAATAGAGCAGAATAAACATAAAGCCTAAATTGGAGATGTGGATTATTAGTAAAACACATATACTACTCTTGAGAAGGACATGATTTCAGTTTGTAGACCCTGTTAGGTGGGTCAACTGCCATAACTTCAGATACAGGGAATACAACACCTACTTCTGACATTCATAAACATTTTACACATACATTCAATCATTTACATACATGCACATATATTTAAATGGTTATAAACAAAGCCTTTTAAACAGTAGATGGTCTACAGTAAAGGGAAAGACATGTAGAAAGTTCCCTTTGAGGCATAAAAAGGTCATTGCCTTCTTGAAATTCTAGCAATTGTGTTTAATCACCCAAGACTGACACAGAATAAGAACCATAAACTCCAGTTTCTTTTTTTTTCCTTCATTGTAAATAAAACGGATGGCTTTGATTTTTTTTAATTTTTATTTTCTATATTCTATGTTTATATTCCAAAGGCTTTGCCCTTTCCCAGTTTTCCCCCACCATACGTCCCATAATTCCTCTCCCCCCCCAACTATTCCCCAACCATTCCCCCTCCCCCCACGGTTTCCCTACAAAACTGGATCCAATCTTTACAGGCCCAGGGTCCTCTCCTTTCTTCTTTTTGGGAATCGTTTGACTTGCTAATTCTGCCTTGAGTATTTAGGGCTTCTGGGCTCATTAATATCCACTTATCAGTGATTGCATTTCATGTGTATTCTTTTGTGATTGGGTTAACTGACTCAGGATGATATTTTCCAGGTCTAACCATTTACCTACAAATTGCATGAATTCCTTATTTTTAATTGCTGAGTAGTATTCCATTGTATAAATATACCACATTTTCTGTATCCATTCCTCCTTTGAGGGATATTTGGGCTCCTTCCAATTTCTGGCTATTATAAACAAGGCTGCTATAAACATAGTGGACCATGTGTCTTTATTGTATGCAGGGGAATCCTCTGGGTATATGCCCAGGAGTTGTAGGCCAGGGTCCTCTGGAAGTGACATGCCCAATTTTCTGAGGAACCACTAAACTGACTTCTAGAGTGGTTTTACCATTTTGGAATCCCACCAACAGTGGAGGAGTGTTCCTCTTTCTCCACATCCTCGCCAGCACTTGTTGTCTCTTGAGTTTTTAATCTTAGCCATTCTGACTGGTGTGAGGTGGAATCTCAGGTTTGTTTTAATTTGCATTTCCCTGATGACTAATGATGTTGAACATCTCTTTTGGTGTTTCTCGGCCATCCGGATTTCTTCTGGTTAAAATTCTTTGTTTAGCTCTGTACCCCATTTTTTGATAGGGTTATTTGGTTGTTTGCAGACAAGCAGGGTGAGAAAGAAGTTAGGGAAATAACACCCTTCACAATAGCCACAAACAACATAAAGTACCTTGGCGTAACTCTAACCAAACAAGCGAAAGATCTGTACAACAGGAACTTCAAGTCCTTGAAGAAAGAAATCGAAGAAGACCTCAGAAGATGGAAAAATATTTCTTGCTCCTGGATTGGCAGGATCAATATAGTAAAAATGGCCATCTTGCCAAAAGCAATATACAGATTCAATGTGATCCCCATCAAAATCCCAACTCAATTCTTCATAGATATAGAAAGAACAATTCTCAAATTCATCTGGAGCAACAAAAAACCCAGGATAGCTAAAACTATTCTCAACAATAAAAGGACTTCTGGGGGAATCAATATCCCTGAACTTAAACAGTACTACAGAGCAATTGTGTTAAAAACTGCATGGTATTGGTACAGCAACAGGCAAGTGGATCAATGGAATAGGATTGAAGACCCAGAAATGAACCCACAGACTTATGGTCACTTGATCTTTGATAAAGGAGCCACAACCATCCAATGGAATAAAGATAGCCTTTTCAACAAATAGTGCTGGTTCAACTGGAGGTCAACATGCAGAAGAATGTGAATTGAACCACTCTTATCTCTTTGTACTTAGATCAACTCCAAGTGGATCAAGGACCTCCACATAAAACCAGACACACTGAAACTATTAAAAAAGAAACTTGGGAAGACCCTGGAGGACATAGGCACAGGGGGAAAGTTCCTGAACAGAACACCAATAGCTTACGCACTAAGATCAAGAATTGACAAATGGGACCTCATAAAATTACAAAGTTTCTGCAAGGCAAAGGACACTGTCAGAAGGATAAAACGACAATCAACAAAGTGGGAAAAGATCTTCACCAACCCCACATCCGACAGAGGGCTAATATCCAATATATACAAAGAACTCAAGAAGTTAGACCGCAAAGAACCAAATAACCCTATCAGTTTCTTTTCTATTAGTTTCAGCGTGTCTGGTTTCATGTGGAGGTCCTTGATCCATTTGGAGGTGATCTTATTTCTTCTGGTGAAAATTCTTTCTTTAGCTCTGTACCTCATTTTTTGATAGGGTTATTTGGTTCTTTGGGGTCTAACTTCTTGAGTTCTTTGTATGTATTGGATATTAGCGCCCTGTCAGATGTAGGGTTGGTGAAGATCTTTTCCCAATTTGTTGATGGCTGTTTTATCCTTCTGACCATATCCTTTGCCTTACAGAAACTGTAATTTTATGAGGTCTCATTTGTCAATTCTTGATCTTAGAGCATAAGCTATTGCTCTTCTGTTCAGAAACTTTCCCCCTGTGCCCATGTCTTTAAGAGATGTTCAACATCATTAGTCATCAGGGAAATGCAAATCAAAACAACCCTGAGATTCCACCTCACACCAGTCATAATGGCTAAGATTATAAACTCAAGAGACAACAGGTGCTGGCGAGGATGTGGAGAAAGAGGAACACTCCTACACTGTTGGTGGGACTGCAAGATGGTACAACCGCTCTGGAAGTCAGTCTGGCAGTTCCTCAGAAAATTGGGCATGACACTTTCAGAGGACCCTGGCATACCACTCCTGGGCATATACCCATAGGATTCCCCTGCATACAATAAAGACACATGCTCCACTATGTTCATAGCAGCCTTATTTATAATAACCAGAAGCTAGAAGGAGCCCAGATGTCCCTCAAAGAAAGAATGGATACAGAAAATGTGGTCTATTTATACAATGGAATACTACTCAGCAATTAAAAATAAGGAAGTCATGCAATTTGTAGGCAAATGGTTGGATCTGGAAAATATCATCCTAAGTGAGTTAACCCAATCACAAAAGAATACACATGAAATGCAATCACTGATAAGTGGATATTAATGAGCCCAGAAGCTCTGAATACTCAAGGCACAATTAGCAAGTCAAAAGATTCCCAAGAAGAAAGGAGAGGAACCTGATCCTGAAAGGACTGGATCCAGTTTTGTAGGAGAGTACCAGAGTATAGCAGAGAAATGGTCGTGTGGTGATTGGGGATTAGGCAGAGGATGGGGTGGGGTGGAAGAGAACATAGGGGACATATGGTGACGGGGGAACTGGGAAAGGGGAATGCGTTCGGAATGTAAACAATGAATATAGAAAATAAAATAAAAAATTAAAAAAATAAAAAGAACCATAAACTCTAAACGGTTTATGGAAGGATTGAGAGGTCCTGTTTCTACTTGTAGGTACTGGAAACCAGTGAAAGAAGAGCCATTTTTTAGTGGTGTAGAGAGTAGAAGGGTTCTCATATTCATGCAAAGAATTCTGTAATCTATGTTATTCTATAAACAAAACTAAATTCATTGACTCACAATTTTCGAACGTCAGTACAGTATAAGGAATTTGGAAGAGGAAGGGGAACAAGAGTGGTACAGGTACAAGACAAGGTAATAGGAGCTAAATAAAAGTAACACATACATACATGTATATATATACATATATATGTATATATACATATATATAGTTATTATATGTACATATGGTGAGACTTATTCTATTTGTGAACTAGTTATTGTACTAAATGTGTGGTGTCTGCTTGCATATATTAAATACTGAAATTTTCTTCTCTGCATTCTCTTAGCAAGTAGTCTGGAATGTGCAATGTACTCTGGCTTAATGCTTATTTTACCCATCAAAAGAACCAAAATAAAACACACTAAAAATACCACAATATCATAAGATATTTTATACAAACATGAAATCATGAAAATATAAACATATGAATTACTGTCATTATTCATATGAACATACCCACATGATGATGCACTGCATACACACACAATTTAAAAATATATAAATGAATCTTTAATAATAAACTAAAAAAGAAATAAGTGATGCAAAAAATTCAGTGTGATGTTGCTATGTACTTTAATCTCAGTATGCAGGAAGTAGATGCAGATAGATACTGTGAGTTTAACCTCAGTCTGGGGGACAAATGGCTTCTAGGCCTGGCAGAGATACTTTTAAGATAGTGTTTGAAAAAACTTACCATGACTTTCTAAAGAAAGTAGTAATGAAAGAAACATACATCAAACAAAATATACAGTAAACATTTAAATAATAAACTCTATATTACAAATCCACAATCAAGATTATTTTTAATGGAGAAAAATGTAAGCAAGACCATTAAATTATATTAAAAAGAACAGAGTGGAAGACGGGTGTCCTCCATCCTCAATCCTTTTCAATATAGTGTTCCATATGTACATGTATGTATTTCTGTATGTATACATATACTACTAACAATAATAATAAGTACATACATACATATATACATACATACATTCAACAGAATACTATTTAACTGAAAAACGAATTGAAATCATGTAGTTAAATGAATAGAACGGAAAGTACTATATTGAGTGAGATAACCCAGACCCACACGGACACATACCACATATTATTTCATAGATGTAGTTCCTAGAACCCAACCTGCAGATGTCAATATACAATAAACAGTAACCACTGAAAATAGAAGAGTAGAAGGGACCATGGTTAGTGAAACTCCCAGGAGGAAAAATAACAGGATGTATGATATACATGTAATATGAAGGATACATGGAAAAATTAAAAGAGAGTTTTAATTGGAGAGAAGAGAAAAACGAAACTACAGGTAATAGCAAAAAGGAGGGATAAATAAAATTGAAAATATTTGAATGAGACATAGGTCCATCATGTGCTTTGGATATAGGATTAAGAAGATTTAAAATGTAACTGACCCCCACACAGTGGATATCAGAAAGGTGACCTAAAAGTTTCTAAGGGGAGGCAATAATGAGTGGGCTCAACCTGCTATGTTACCTATGAAACACAACAAATACTATTATAAGAAAATGTTAATAAAAGTAAAATAGTAGCATTAAAAGATTGGTAGTAATCAATAGCTGACTGGTTGGACTCAAGGCCTGCTCAAAGTAGAAAAATGCTTACTGGTACTGGAAACCTAGCTTAATATGTATGGCTATTGAGGGTTCTAGAAGCGATCCTATTACTATCACCCTACCAGAGCAGTATTCTGTGTAACTGTCTTCACAATCTTTCATTGTATCCACAGAAAAGTATAGATCTCAATCCTTGTAAAGAAGTTTCTTTGAAATGTAAAGTGACAATTACAGAAAACCACTAGTCATTATGGAGCAGAATAATTTTCACTCTGCTCTCCAACCTGATACCATCATAACAGAGTTGCTGCACCTAAGGCTAATAGAATATTGTTGATGTATGGCCAGAATTTTAAAAGCCAGAGTGTCAGGAAGATTTTTGTGAGATTGTGCCTTCTAGCTATACCAGGGAAGCTACAAAATTAAGTATCAACAACATCATTGCATAAACAAGACATGAACACTTTCATCAAATGGTGATGTAGGGAAATATTAAACTCCTAGATGAAGAGCTAGAGAGGTAGAATCAGTCTTTTCCTGAGATTCACCTCTGACTTACTGTTGAATGCTGAGTAATCATCCCTAGAAACATACATATACTGGCAACATTGAACAGTATAATCAAGTTGTACTCATGTATCTTTTCATCTATATTTATGTGTAACTAGTTAAATAGTCATACAAGTTTCATTCAGATACTTGATAAATAAAGACAAGCTGATTTACATGAGTCTTAGATAAGCATGATCTACTGAGTGAATTACAGATTAGCTGGGGCATATATTGACACCCATTCAAAAAAAGGCCAAGAAAGGAAGATGAGTGTGTGAATTTGGAAGAGAGTTTATGTGGGAATATGAAGGGAGTGATCAGGAAAAAATAAATTATATAAGTATAATTTTCTTAAAATTTAAAAATTGTCATGCTAAACTCTTTATATAAAAACACATGTATTTGAATGTTGTTAACAATTTTTTACATAAGTACTTAGCTCTGTCATCACAGAAAACTGTGAATGCTGGGTCTGAATATAAGTACTGACACTAATAAAGAATAAAAAACACACTTCTAAAATAAACACATATACATACATATACAGGCACATATGTATATGTATATTATGTGTATGTGCATGTGCATGTGTATGTGTATATGTATGTGATGCATATGAATATATGTGAATATATGTGCACATATGTACAAATGTACATACACAGAGAGAGAGAGAGAGAGAGAGAGAGAGAGAGAGAGAGAAAGGACTAGGAAAAACTGAAGGTGATCTGAAAAACACTAACCTTAACCTTAGTTATGATTATCAATTTTCCTTGGGGAATAGGAGGTGAAATAAAAATAAGGAGACTGTAGAGACCTGTTTTTGTTCTGAGGCAGCAAAGCTGCTAAAATGAACTACTAACTTCTCCTCTTTGATCTTGTTTGGTTATCTTCTCTGCTGATAAGTGTCACATTTTCACTTCTACCTGATAGTAAGTTCAGTCCTCTTTAACCAATAGCTAGAGGCTATAGGTGCAAACGAATTAAAGGAGATTTTCATATATTTCTGACTAGTATCCCTTCAGGAGGGAAGAGCTCCCCTGCTCCCCAACACAATAGCACAAAGGCATATAGCATTCTGAATTTCAAAATAAAATGTTTGTGTGTTGTTAGTGAACCATGAACCATCAGCAAGGTAACTACTCCTGGGCAACATCACCAACTTTTCATAGTAAAAGTTGAATGCTCAAATTTTAATTTTTTACATTCTGATATTATAATTACAATACTTTTGCAAATACTCCTTCCTTCTCTTCTTTCATATTCATTAGGTTTTGCAATAAATATTTCACTATGCATATATACATATGTATATAATAGTCTATATAATATAATATCTTTTTATCTAGTAATACATATATTTTATCTAGTTATATATATTACTAGATGTAAAATTATATATATATACATATATATATATATATATATATATATATATATATATATATATTACTCGATAAAAAGATAAAAATCTGTCCAGTATGCACAATGTTTACATTTTGAAAAACAAAATACCTACAGGTCTATTTGTGAAGACTGAATAACATTCTTTCACTAACACCTTCTTTATCATAGCTGGATCAGTGATGACCAGGACAGGGGTCATCCCCTCATATAACCTGTATTGGAAAAACAGAGAAGATTATACCACTTTGATCCTGAACTATGAAATGAATCTTAATCTTTTGTAAGAACAATTGTTCTTCACTACTGAGCCATCTCTACATCCCCTAAGTACATACTATTAACAACTGGCCATTGGCAAAATTTGCAAGGAACTTTTCCTTTGGGAACATTAGAAATGTAGAACAGTTCAGTATCATTGAAGAGGGACAGATTCTCTCCTCTACCTTTTACCCTCTCAACTTGTGGTGAGCTGAGTACAGGAGCTGGCACCTGCTGGGGTCATGAGATGAGAAAATCTTGTCCCAGTGGTATATGTGTAAGAGAGCTTAGGCTGACCTTTTCAAATACCTCTCAGGTCCAGATACAGGATTCTACATTGACCCAATCTGACAGTGACTCCTCCAGCAACTGGTGGAGTACATGATTATGCCAGTCCTATAGATGAAAATATAAAACAGGATCTCCATGACACTAGATAATGACAGGATATTTGAGAGATGTCCCAGTGAGGTTCCAGATTTGATGGTATAGCTGAAGTCAGAGGATGAGGACCAGACCAACAATTCATTACAATGAACATTTCCAGCAAAGAAGTGTGGACAAAATTTTATCTTGTGAGACACACACACTCTGATACATAAGTGTTTCCACAATGAGATTTTATTATTTTTTCTGTTGTGGGAGGTTGCAACGGTAGAGGGTGGGCACAAGGAGGGTGCTGAGTGGAATTGGGGTGTATGATATGGTAAGAAATTCAGAAGGAACCAATAAAAAGTTAAACTCAGCACAGATTGCCCCTGGCATTGGAACACATTGTTCTTAGTAATCATGTAAATGCAACTGGCCTTGTGATTACTACTGAGATTTCTGATGATGAATAAATTAAATGAAGAATTAGAACCTCATCTACCTTGCTTGTGTCATGCAGAACATTGATATTACTACTTCTCAGACTCTAACCAAATTATGAGCACCTCTCATAGGGAGGTTCTGCTGCCTTTGGCTCAGTTTTCACACATAATAATTAATGAAACATGCCTAAACGCAATAGCATGATTTAACACATACTATACCTGTACTTTAAAGTTAGTTGTATGGGTTGTGAGAAAATATCCATATACATTCCTGCTAAAAATTCATTGTCTTGTACTAAATGCAATTAAAAGAGAAGGAAAGAAATTTCAGCCATGTGTGATGCCACAAACTAAGACAAGTAGCCAGAAGGTAGAGATGGAAAACAGTGATATCTAGGCTATAGAAACATTTAGTTCTACCTTGTATATGTGGAGACCTAGTCTCAAAAAATAATGAGAGAAAGCCCAGGATGCCTCAACCCTGTGGAAAGGCAAGTAAAGGATCCTTAGATTAAGAGAAATGGTCTTTCCCAGGGAGGAACACATCAACTGATTACACAATTCCATGTAGTCAGACCATAATACATACATATAACTAATAATATACAGACTGAGCAGGTTATGATTATGAATATAAACTCATTTGCATGTATAAATTATATATTTGAAGGGAGAAAGGAGAAGGAAGGAAGCAATTATAACCTCGAGCAAAAATGAAATAATAACAATAAGGAAAAACACTGTATAAATACTGTAAACTAAACAAAAATAATAACTATAAATATTTTTCAGCAGGTCCTGTACTTCGGGCATCACAAAAGTATAGGTATAATATTTTTATACATTGTGTTAAGTTTACCCTCAGTTATTCAAATGCTGACTTTTCTTACCTCATAACTTGTCTCAATGCAGACATGTTACTGTAATGCTTATACGAAGGATCTCCTTCTCAAGTTTGTGTAAACAATTCTTATCATTTTTTCTCTGACTTGTCAAAAAGTACTAATCACCCAATGGCTGGGCAGAATGGAGAATAGTGTAGAATAACTGCCAGCCATAGAGGCAGAGAGTGAAATAGATTTCACTTTTCAGATTAGCTGCCAGGATGGAGAAATTGGAGCAGTGGAGAAATGGTTCAAAGAGCCAGATTAATAATAATATGCAAGTATCATGGCATATGAGTGCAAGGAAGTCAGATCCACATAGGAGAAAAGGGTAAATCATTTAACTGCTCAGATAATGAGTATAGTTTTGAATAAATGCTCTTTGTTCTGTGTAGGTATTGGAGAATACTATAAACTAAAGAAGTACAGCTTCCTGATTAATTCACCATTTACATGTATATTATACATAATTCAATTACACAATAGGGCTCTCCCTGTTTAAGGGGCATAGGTGAGCTAACACAGGGTAAGAGAATGAGAGAGCTGGTCCTGACACTCCTTCTGTAAAATGGGTGAAATGATGGTGTGTGGATGACCACCTCACCATCTGTAGTAGTCAAGAGAAAAAGCTTGGGGGTCATGAGAACAGATGAGCTGGCCCTGTTTCTCAATGAACACAGTGTTCAGGAGAGCAGACCTTTGTAGACCTAATCTCTCTGTGTACTGTGTAAAAGTTATCCTTGTGTTATTCAAATTCCAAGTTCTCTGTCCTCATAACTTATTTCAAAATGGACATGTCATTGTAAAGCCTATGTCAATAATGTCATGACTCAAATTTTTGTTTTACCATATTTTTCTCTGCCATGTCATTAAAAGCTGATCACATATTGGTGCATCAAAAGAGAGAAAGACACATTCAGTCTGAACCACAAGAAGAAAGAAGGGAGTTCATGAGAGTTCAGTGGAAGCATGGAATACTCTAAATTAAAGTATTATGCAGATTTTGCCTTGAATGTGTCCAGATTCGTTTAAGGGAATAAGATAGATCAATTGACTTCCAAGGAATTGAGGTAAAGATTTAAAATAAACCTTGGACTTTCTGTTTCATTATTGGGGAACTAGCTTGGATAAAGAAAAAATAACCATAATATTACTTTATATCTTACATTTATTTATATTAAAATGAACAATTAGAGGCCTTACACATTACCTGAGTGGCACAGTAGAGCTGGCCATGGTTGAGGGGGTGCAGGTGATTCAGCCCTGAAGATGAGATTGAGCCAGAGCTGTCTCTACCACTCATCTGCAATGAGGTGCAGTGGGTGATGGGGAGGTGACATCCTTACTTTCCCCCTCATCACCTGTGATAGCTGGGAGAATTGGCCCTGTGGTCATAAGAACTGGTAAACTGGCCCGAATTCTGATCTGCTGCAGTACTGGCAAGAATTCATCCTGCATCTTGCCTGAGCAGCAGTAGATATGGATCTGGATATGTGGGTGTGGGTGTGCCATCTCATGGTATGAAAAAAAAGTAAAGCTGATCCTGTGTCTTATTGATGGGAACATTGCTTGGCATGGCTATAGCAATGCTGGTAAGCTCACCCTGATAGTGTGGATAACGGATAGCCAGTGGGATAACTAGGTCTCATACTACCCAGGCCCAGATCCCGGGCTCTGAGATGGCCTACCTCTAAATCTACATCATCTGTTAATGACTCAGATACATGAATTGGCCAGGCCTTCTTTTTCAAGATTTCAGAATTTTCTTGACACTTGGCAAGAACAAAATAACTGAAGTGTCCCAAAGAGGATCCAATACTGATGGTGTCACACAAACCACAGTCCTCAAACCAAAACAATGACTCATTGCAGTGAACATTTGCAAGTAAAGATGTGAAGACAGAAGGATATATTGTGGGACACACTGGAACATACCATAGTTTCCACAATGAGATGTTTTCTATGCTTTATTTTTTGACATTGTTATCATCATCATTGCTGTCATTACTAGTGGTGAATTGCCTGTGTGTGTGTGTGTGTGTGTGTGTGTGTGTGTGTGTGTGTATGTGTGTGTGTGTGTGTGTGTGTGTGTGTGTGTGGTTATTTTGTGGGGAGGTTGGGTTGCAAGGATTAGAGGTGGATATGAGGGGATAGTAAGATCAATACTACTGGGATGGCGTATGTGAAAATCACGAGTAATCAATAAAAAAGATTTAAAAACACAAGAAAAATAAAAATGAATCCTGTCTTTGAGAATACTGGAAATATTTTTATTCACTGATTTTCTGGTGCCTAAGTGAGGGCAGGAGACATTCTTTTAAGTTTATAATCATGTTTTACTTGTGTCTGAATTAATATAATTTACACAACCAAAAAATAATTAATAATAAATGGAGCCAAGAATCCTTATATGACAGTGAGTAAAAGTAAGACTATGTGTCTAGGTCATTAAATGATGCAGACAAATCATGACCTGCAATGTTCTAATTCAGACTGTGATTTACAACATACTTGTGGAACTTCTGGCAGGGAAGTCTTTCAGACACTTTAAAATAGGTCAATGCATCCCAAGATACTCTGGTCTGTCAGAGTCTTCATGCAGGTTGGTTTCACATCTTAGCAAAACCATAGATTATACATTTCTAAACTACTTACCTCCACATAGTACCATACTTTTTTCGAGATTCTAAGTCACATTTCCACAAACCCTGGGAAAACAAATTAAAGAGATCATTATTTTTATACACATTTGCCAACTAAATGAGAAATAAATGATTCAGTCACCAAGAAATTAGGCTCATTGTATAACATTCGTAATTCAAAGTAATAGAAATCCTACAGAGTTACCTGAGAAACGTCAGGATTTAAAGATATTCATGATTTTGTTACTGTGTATTGTACATTCCCAAATTTTTCTTTCTCTAATAAATGTACAGTGCCAACTGCTTTATTCTATGGCAGTTTCTTTAGTTATGCTTTGACTGTTAAATTCTGAAACACACTTGTCTTTCCCATCTTGATGCACGATGGCATCAAGAATCAGGGAGACTTACAGGAATTTTCAAAATCTCTTTGCTCCTCACTACGTACTGCGCTTTCATTCACCTGATGATTTCTCTAGGATTTTAATATCTTCAGTAAATTGACAACAACATCGATGCCTATAGCATATTAGATTTATAGTAGCAATGAAGTAGAGGCAAATAATTTTGCCTTCTGGTGTCTCTGTTAAACATCAAAGGATGAGGAGGTCTTTCCTGACACAAGGGAAACAAAGTCAAAAGCTTGGTCTGAGCTGTTATAACTGAACCATGGGCAGTGGAAGGAATCAATGTAGTCAATACGTGGTTATTGGGACTATTTTGAGGTAAAATCCCATGTATCTCAGGCTGTCTCATTCTCTGTGTATATAAAGCAGAACTTGAGTTCCTTATCCTCTTAACTGTTGGGATTATAGGTGTGTGGCATCATCCTACAGGTTAAATGATGCTGGGATCTAGCCTAGGAATTTGTCTGCTCTAGGCAAGCAATATACAGAAGGGATTTTCATTTTACTCATTGTGAATTTCAACTGCATGAAATTATGAGTCTGGTAGATGACAAAGCCTAGCTTTTAAGAGTACTTCACCAGGGATTAGAGCTATTCTGAACCAAGTCAAGCTCAGAGACCCTAAAGAGAACATTACATCTTTGTCCTTGTACACAAGCAGACTTATTAAGTTATAGTCTAGGGATAGAGACAGTGCATGACAAAAGTGCATGGAAGTTGTAGTTCCAAAGGGATCTGGCTTTTTCCTGAGCTGTCAGAATGGAAGATGTGTCTGAACTATCATACAATCTTTGCCAAAATTGTCTGATTTAGCTCTGTGGTGACCTTTGTCATTTCCCCCTACATGTAGCATATAAGAAGGTATGCTGCTTAATAAATTTCCAGCATAAGCCTTTATTTTATGGAAGACAACATGTTCAGAGCTATGTTTCTTCTATATTTCGCTTACACAATTCTTTCCCTAATCTTCTCACCATTTTGACCTTTGGAAATCCTCATTTCTTCTACTTGACATATGTATTGTTCAATGTGGGCCCTGAGATTAGTAGAAATAATATTTGTAAAATGTCAGACTTGTGGATCTATAAACTAGAAAGGGTGGAACCACCAAGAAAAAAGCTGGGACCCCACTATTATTGTGTGAGGTCAATCTTTGTTTTGACCTTTAGTAAAGTTTCTTTTATAAATACGCATCCCCTTCCATTGGGGAATATATTTTCAGAGTTGAAACTTCGTCTTTGTGGATTTTTCCTTTGATGAGTATGAAGTTCCTTCTCCATCTATTTTGGTTGAAAGTCTATTTCCTTGGATATTCAAAATGTGACTCTACCTTTTTTCATGGGACTATTTCCTTGTAATTTTTCCCAGCCTTTTACTATGAACTGTTTTTGTCAGTATGATGTGTTTCTTTTATGTAAAAAAAATGCTGGATCCTGTTTACATATCCAATCTGTTAGCCTGTATATTTTTATTGTGGAATTGAGTCTATTGATGTTGAGACACATTAAAGACCTATGATTCTTTGTTCCTGTTACTTTTATTTTGGGAGGTAATATTTTGTGTGTGTGTGTGTGCATGTGCATGTGATTTTCTTCTTTTGTATTTGTTGTGAGATTATTAATTTGTTGTATTTTATTGCCTGTATTTTATATAATGAAGTTTTCCCTTCAGGTATCCTTTGTAGGGCTGAAATAGTAGCAAGATACTGTTTAAATTTGGTTTCGTCATAGAATACTTTGGTTTCTCCAACTATGGTAACAGATAATTTTGTTGGCTATAGTAGCCTGGGCTGGCATTTGTTTTCACTTATACTCTATGTAACACATGTACAATGTCTTCTGTTTTTTATCACCCTGTTGAGAAGTTTGGTGTAATTCTGACAGGTCTGACTTTATATGATACTTTGTCTTTTCCCCATATAGCTTTTAATATTGTTTTTTTTTATTCTAGGATTTAGTGTTTCAATTAATATGTGAAGGGAAGATTTTTTTCTGTTTCAATGTCGTTGGTGTTTTGTGGTCTTTCTCTATGTTTATAGCCATCTCTTTTCTTAGGTTAGGGAAGATTTTTTTATACTTTAATTGAAGGTGTTTTCTGGACCTTTGAACTCTGAATCTTCACCATATTCTATTACTATTATTCAGAGGTTTGATCTTTTCATTGTGTTGTGAATTTCCAAGATAATTTGTATGATTATGAGGAGCTCTTTACACTTTATATTTTCTTTGAACAGTGTGTCAATATCTTTTGTGGTATATTCTATTCCTGAGATTCTCTTATCCATCACTTGTATTCTGCTGTTTATCCTTGCACTGTAGTTCCTGATTTCTTTCCTATATTTT
The DNA here is from genome assembly GCA_964023405.1 of Apodemus agrarius. NCBI lineage: Eukaryota > Metazoa > Chordata > Mammalia > Rodentia > Muridae > Apodemus > Apodemus agrarius. Next base: position 30,767,308 of record OZ030028.1, read on the forward strand.
ACATTTCCAGGGTTGCCTACTCTAATGATTACTTTATTGTTTTTGTTTCCAGTTTAAGTCTTGGAATTTTTGATCAATTCCTTTACTTGGCTGAGGATGTTTTTCTGTATTTATTTAAGGGATTTATTTGTTTCTTCTTTAAGTACTTCACACAATTTGCCTGTGTTTTCTTATATTTCTTTGAGAGAGTTATTTCCATCCTCCTTAAAGGTCTCTATCATTTTCATGAGATGGAATTTTAGGTATGAATCTTGCTTTCAGGTGTGTTAGGGTAATTTGGGCTGGCTGTGATGGGAGAACTGCATTCTGATGATGTCGAATTACATTGGCTTCTGTTGCTTATGTTCTTGTGCTTGAATTTTGCCATCAGGTTGTCTCTGGTATTAACTGCCCTGGTTATTCCTGACTCGATTCACCCTCCTTGGAAATGGGTAAACATCTGTAACATGGGTTAGAACAAGTCTCCTTGGAGACCTTTCTCTTGTTTTGTAGAGTCTACTCTGTCCCTGGTCAAAGGCTGCTTACTGTGTCCCTGGTTGGCCACTCCTCCTTTGCCCCTGGTAAGTGGAGACTTCCTGTATTACTGGTTAGGGTGAACCTCCTGAGAGACAGTCAGACTTTGGTGCATGAGGGCATGGCTTTTCTCAGATGCAGATGGCAATACAGACTGGAGGGAAGATGGGGCTCCCATAGAGGAGATAGATACACTTTAAGCCTTCACTGACTCTTGACAGGCAGCCCTCGTTGGCATATCATATTCTGTAGATAATTTAATTCAAATTTGTCAACACTACTTTCTAATCATTTTATCCTTTCTATGAGCTATACAATCCCCACAGCAAGTACTGTGTTTCTTAGTGAGCGTCTCTTTGGAATGACTGATGTTATACATGAAGAAGACATTTATCCTACTTTGTATGCTTCAGTTATGTCTTCTCGAAGTATAGACTCATTTACATTCCTTTATCCTCTAAACATTTACTCTGACAGTGTCCATCCATGCATGTTGCTCATATACATCCTGGTAGCTTATAAAATTTACTGAGGATGGAGAAGTGCTTCACTTGTCTCAGCATGTCCAGCAACAGCTTTAGAACCTGTAGATTTTCTTTATTTTCTCCAAAATCTTCAAGCACTTGTTTTTCTGCTTTCTTGGAAAGAAGTCAAGCAGTATATCCAGCTTCTATTATTCCATTCAGTGTTTGCTGAGTCTTCTCAGTGTAAGCAAGCTACAGACTTAAGCAAGTCTCCATCATCCTTCTGCTATGCCTCAGCCTCAATTTCAGTTCTCTAATGTTGCATGCAGTTTAAGGCTACCAGATTTTTCTGGAACCAACTGAGCTACCAGCCTCCAAGTGACTTCCATTTTGTTTTGTCAGTCTGTAGCTCTTGGAGGAGATAATTCTACCAGGTCCTACCTGGCTTCCCTTGAACCCACGGACAAAATACACACACACACACACACACACACACACACGCACGCACAAGCACACACATATGCACAAACACACATACAGAGTTTTTTCCTATACAATTCATCTACTTGGCACAACTACTGGGTGCTGATATCTTTCACCTGGAAAAGTGTGACCTTATCAATTCATTGTCTCCATCTCTCTGCTTGACCTAAACGTCAGTGACTAGTCCCAACTAGACTCTGTGAAATATTTCTGACCACCCAACTGTGGTAGTGCTCACAGACACCAGATCCCCTTGAGACCTCATATAGTTGTTATGTTCTTCCTCTAAATATGCCAGAAAACCCCCTCTCCTTCCTTGAATCTGCCTTTTCCTCCCGGTACCTGAAAAACCTGCCTATACCTTTTCCCCACAAATCAGCCCCTGGCTTCTCTTATTGACAAATAATGAACCAATCGAGGAGAACAGGACCATCAGAATTGCCCTCCTTCAATCTAGAGATCAGGTATGGCAAATTGTCCTGATCATGTAACCTATCTGCCTACTGCTTGTTATGGTGTAAATGCCCAAGGCTTACAATCTTGTAGTAGATAGATGTTACAGACATATCATTTCTTGACAGCCACAAATGGGACACATATCTGGGTTACTCCACATGTTTATCCAAATGAGGAGAAATGAGGATAAGCATTAGTTTACTAATTGCCTAGAATCGTTTTCTATACCTGGCCATTGCAAGTATTCAAAACAATTAGTATTCATGCATAAACTTTTGGTGCCTTTAAAATTTTGTGTCATCTTTAGTATTATACATATAATTGGCCTCTCTTACATTCCTCAAAGACCAGAAATTGTCAGTGGGCCTTTTAAAGTTTTTCTGGAAAAGAAAACAAAGTGTACATATACCTTCCTATCCTTTCAAATCTTCTCAATTGTACTTCTTTTAAATTAATTTTTTTGAGATTTGATCAACAAAGATTAATGGCTACAGAGAATTTAGGGCAGACATGCTCCAGATATAGAGGTGTTTGTAGAATGATCCTGCTATAGGGAAATAGTGTGTTCCTGACTCTGTGCTTATGTAGGGAAATAGATATGTTTGTGTTTCCCAAAGACAGCTTATGATGCACCATGAGTATCAAAGCACCTTTTCTGACATTCCTATGCTATGAAAGCAGCTGCTGTACTATGGATGCCAGAAACTGGGTATGCAGATGATGATGAGTTTGAAGTCTGGTAGGTTATACTCCCAACTTGATGATAGGTTAAATGTCTCACTGGAGAAAAAATTGAGTGGTATATGAGACAGGGCAGTCTGTTACTTACATTCAATTAATTTTTAGCAATTCTTGCATTACTTTCTGCCACTTCTATGGAAGGTGATGAAGCCTACTAGGCCTATGAATCTGACATCCACTTTTGCCCATGTAGACACTTAGAAATCCTACTTGCTAATAATATGATGTTTATTGTGCATTTCTGATGTTTCACCTGCTGTCTTTGGTAGTGTTCTATCTGCACTGGGCTATCATGAATTATTTGCATTTTCATTGTTATATCAGTATGGATGTTCTTATTTGAGGACTATCACATTTTAGTATCCATGTGGGATTAAGGGTAGAGCTTATCAAACATCACCAAAGTATTCATCATGTGAGTTTTCTAGTTTCTGTTCAATTTAATTATCCATTGTATAGACAATGCCCAGAATATGGTGAGATTTTTGTGCTTTGGTTCAGAATGAAATTCCCCTTAAATGGCATACTCCATGGCTCAAAAGTATTCCTTGCCTCTTAGTAGATGGTCCTAGAGGTACTCTCCTCATCTGATTAAAGAAAACTTCTTAGAACCTGCTCATTGGATATTTCCTGTTATACCATAGTCAGTGGAAGGGGTGAAAAGGAACTTAGGCTGTTAGATGTATACCTGGATAATGGGATGATATATTGAAACAATGACAAACTATATCATAGACATCATTTTATATTTTACCTGACTGATTCTATTAACCATTCATATATTGAAGTGAGTGAGAATCTCTCTATTCAAGAGAGTGAGGGATACTTCACAATTACTTGGGTCAGTTTTATTCTTTCTGTGAAAACTCCTCTGCTCATTCAAGCCTTATTTTATTTCAACACCCCTCTTTTGCTATAGTTCCTGTGCACCTTAATGACACATTAAGTATGGTGATTTTGATCAACCACTTCTCTGTCAACTACCTCAGGATTTTACTAAAAAGCATTTTTAGATTACAATTTAACTATAACTTTTGCAGTACTAATAACGATCATACCAGAGGCTGCTTTCTGCGTGGTCCTTGTCCCACAAGTGTAAACTGTGGGTCAATCAGTTTTGTTATTATAGCTCTGTATCTTGTCTAAAACAAGAAGGAATGTATAAAGCCCAGAATTTAAATGCTTTAAACATTGAGGTGTTTTAGCTAGGAGATACAAGGATATGAGTTACAATTACTGTTATGCTGGCTTTAAATACATACATGTTTCTCTTTTAAGTAATGAGGGGGCAAGTGAGAATAGAAATGGAACAGAATTATATATCAAGTGCAGGGAATATGGCATCTTGATGTTAGTTTAGGCTTCCTAACAATCAATCAAATTGTTAATGACCTGGGCCAAGTTCATTATCTGCAAACATGTAACATCATTATCATCGCTCTCTATATGTTCAGTATTATCCTCAAATTTTTTCTGGAATGCTTTGGTAGTATTAGGTGGCCTTTTCTGGTTTAAGGGACATCTAGGGCTTTCAAGCATTTAAGTAAAAATTACACATCTTGGTGTAAAAACTAAAAAGTGTGGCACTATTTGACCCATACTGATACAGTTCTTCCAGACAACATAGTCGAAGTCCAAACAGAAGAGTTTGTATGGAAAATACAAACAGTTCTGGCTATTTCTAGGGAAAGATTTCACAAGGCCCTGTCTCAATCTGGTGCTATGGCCTCTATGAAGTCAAGGATGAAATTTCTGGATTACAAAGCTTTCCACTGGCCCATGGTTATCCCAACAAATGTATTTCAAAGGATACATAAGGAAGAGGTCATCAAAAAATAATGGGGGAAGTTATTGCTTTTTAAAGTGATGGCTAAAAGTGTGGAATCTTTAGTACTTTAAGCCCTCATTTTGGAAGAATCATGATGTAACATTTAACATGTTCATCTGCTGTTAAAAATGATATACCAGAACTCTATCTTTAGAAAGCATACACAAAATGTCTTTATAAATAAACATTTCAAAATATCTATATGTATGTGCATGCACATGTATTTTTATATATCCATGCATTTTATACAAATTATATTTCACACACTACAAGTATTTTCATATTTGTCAAATCATGCTCTCATTAATTATTTTGTATAAATCTGCTTCTGTTTTGAAAAACAAAAATCATGTTATGGTTAAACATCTGTGGTTCATAGGAATTATCTAGTCTCCCATATTCCAGTTCCTTAGAGTTATACACAGGGTCCTATTTTGTAGTGAAAAGAAGTAAAGCCAAATCTTCATTTAGGTGGCAAAGCCTTGGCTGTAATGTTGGAAATGAGAACACAGTTAAACAGTTCCATTAAGAATTCAAGTATGTGCATATTCCCAAAAAGTAACACTATGACTCTTGATAGACATGTGCCAGAGCTACTCAACAAGTAGAGTTACAATAATGTAACTGAATTCTAATTCAAATTGGTTGGGTGTCACTCAGTGGACTTATATATGATTCTTTAAATATTGATTAGGAATAATTATACTTTTCTGGAATCTGTACTGAAAAAGAAACCTATGTCCTTTATTTTTATACAATTTACACAATCAGCATTTGGCATGAGGCCTTGGTGTGTCAACATCCAGGGTTCTCCCTTGACCTGACAAATACCTGCATTCACCAACTCATGTCAATAAATTCCAGGAATAACCTAGAAATGATGTTGGTCTAGCACAAACAATTTTAAAAGCTGAAAATTTTAGCATTTCATTGCAATGGCTATTTATACTGGTGAACAGACACAGATTTTCTTAATACGCATGAAAATGACAGTCACTGAAGCAAAGTAAAAAACAACATCTCTCACCTTCCTGTACAAAAGCATTGTCCCAATAAAAGGCAGAGGTGTGGGGCCAGGAATCCCTAGCTTCTTAAAATGTCCATGAGTAGAAGTTCCATAACTAAAACATGAAGGAGAAAACCAGGTCATGGGCATACTAACACATACACATATATGAATACACAGATTCATATGCACATGTATAGGTATTGATATATGTACATATATATTCACACAGGTACTAATTTTTGCATATCATTGACTCAATATATATGAGTATATTCATGTGTATATATGTTTATATGAATACATATTTTTGGATGCAAATATTGACCATTATTAAAATCTATTCACAGAGGAAACAGGTGAGCAGAACTTAACATAATCTCCTTGAGTTATAATACACTTCATATTCCAACTTAGTATAGACTTTTTAGGTTAATATTTGATGTTTCTAATTCTATAGCAAATATGAAATACATCTCTATAACCTAGAGTTTGAATGTTACTGAATGTCTCACAGACTTAGGAAGTAAGCACAGATAACCAGTATGGGTAACCTGAATCCAAGACCCACAAGATCCCTTGTGAATATTATATAAGCAGTGAGCCATGAGCTTTTTCAACAGAAGAGGATAGCTAAACAGTTTACCATCATGATAAAACTCTCTGAGCTGTCCTGTCTCACAGCCTGCAAAATGTTCAGAACTTCCAACATGCAGCTTTTGGGGTGGAGACAAGGCTCAGCAGTTAAGAACATTTGCTGCTTTTGCAGAGGTACTAGGTTCTGTCCTCCCCACCCCAGACACACATATGTCAACTCACAACATGGTATAATCCCAGTTTCTGGGAATCCAGTACCTTACTCTGAAATTCATATTTATCATACTTGTAGGCAAAACAGTAATGTACACAAAAATTCTCATTTAAAGTTACAGTATTTGGAAGTCACCATTTGTTCAGATAATGGTGGTTTGATGTTGCAGATGCCTTTGAGCCATTCATGCCCCTGGAAGTAATATTTAAAACAAATTACTGTCATAACACCATAAACTTTTGTCTCTCCAAGGTATCACTGGTGACATGGTCATAAGATGTTTTCTTCCATTTTCCCAAGAATAGTTGAACGGCACCATGAGTTACCCAAAAGATATTACTACTACATAAGGCATAATATCTCTGTCTTATTTCTTCCAAGGCTTTCTTTACTGAGTATATCAGCTAAATGCATGTAATTCACTGACTTTGTAACCCAACCATCTATATTGAAAACACTTTCTGGACAAACATGCTACAGGCAGAATAATCTTTAACATCTTTTGTGTAGTCATTGTGAGTTCCATATCCTACAAACCTTGCTAAACTAATGTGACAAATTACAGACTAATAAAACAAAAACCATCAGGATAAATAATTGAATAACTATTTCAAGGCTGGTCATAGTCTCACAACACTGACTCCTAAACAAGAGTTGAGACAGTATGGCTGAAAAGCTCAGTGAGATAAATTATTTAGTTTACAACAGATTTTTTTATCATATCTGGCAGTATGAATTTCCATTGGATAATACCTTTTGTTTTCCAAAAGGGAATAAGGGTCTAAGAATCGTCCCAACTATTGGAATACAAAGAAAAGGAATCCAAGCCTTTACTCACAGGAAGAGCAGCACGAGGATAGTTGACAACAGTGCCCATGTTTCCATGGAAAAGTTTGGAACAAGGTCCATTGCTTTTCTTTCAACAAATCTATTCTCTGACTTTTCCTAGCAGGTTGAGACTTGAGTTCCGCTTTCTCATCCAGTTGAATAACTGTGACATCACTCTGCAGTATTTATGTGCTAGGGCAGTAGGTGGAACAGTCAATATTGTCAGTTGAACAATGAACTCTGTATGCTAAGTACTGAAACCTGAGTTTCTTCTTTACTTGACAGTTAACAATTTTTCATTAAAACTGACATTTTTACTTTTTCGTAGTTATTTTCTGTAGCAAATGAATAATTAAACCTATGGTCTGGGTAAGACCAATGATCATGGATGTTTTTAACATAAAAATTATAGTAACATGATTGATGCTATATTTCTGTTCAATATTTATGTAGTTTCCTGCATTGTAAAGTTCATTAAATATTTGCATACAGGTTATATTTGTATATGTTTATGCATATTAACATTCCACATCTCTGGAACACTTTAAATATCTTAAAATGTGAAATATCACATTTCATAACAAAGTTTGAATCAACTCATCCTCAGATAAACTACAATGTCTCATGCATTTCTTTCTTATCTTTTTTTTTTTGCTAAATTCACTTTTTTGTACATATTCTTCTTACACTATGTTATTATTAATGGAATAGTCTTGACATTGCTCACTACTGCATGTCCAATCCCACAGATTGTAGTCAAAACAACAATAAATAAACATTTAAAAAATATGGAGAAGTTTGTGAACATATTTTCTTTTAATTCTTTTGTAGTGTTGTTTTCCTTCATTTCCATAGTAAGTCATATACTGTGCATACTCTATAGCTGAAGATGTGTGACATACCCTAGATTGGCCTTCTGAAAAAAGCATCACATTCACACTCTTCTTGTATATCCAGTGAATCCATAGGCTGATGTATTTTTTCTATATTATTTGTTTACATTCCAAAGGCTTTCCCAGTTCCCAGTTCCACCCGCACCATGTATACCATAAGTCCTCTTCCCCCCTGCCCATTCTCCAATCACACTCCTCCCACCATTTCTCTGTTCTGATACTCTCCTACAAAACTGGATCCAGTCTTTTCAGGACCAGGGTCCTCTCTTTCCTCCTTCTTGGGAATCTTTTGATTTGCTAGTTGTGCCTCGAGTATTCAGAGCTTTTGGGCTCATTAATCACTTATCAGTGATTGCATTTCATGTGTATTCTTTTATGATTGGGTTAACTCACTTAGGATGATATTTTCCAGATCCAACCATTTACCTACAAATTGTATGAATTCATTATTTTTAATTGCTGAGTAGTATTCCATTGTATAAATATACCACTTTTCTGTATCCATTCCTCCTTTGAGGGATATCTGGGCTCCTTCCAACTTCTGCTATTATAAATAAGGCTACTATGAACATAGTGGAGCATGTGTCTTTATTGCATGCAGGGGAATCCTATGGGTATATGCCCAGGAGTGGTATGCCAGGATCCTCTGGAAGTGACATGCCCAATTTTCTGAGGAACCACCAAACTGATTTCCAGAGTGGTTTTAACATTTTGCAATCCCACCAACAGTGGAGGAATGTTCCTCTTTCTCCACATCCTTGCCAGCACCTGTTGTCTCTTGAATTTTTAATCTTAGCCATTCTGACTTGTGTGAGGAGGAATCCAGGGTTGTTTTGATTTGCATTTCTCTGATGACTAATGATATTGAACATCTCTTAAGGTGCTTCTCAGCCATCTGAATTTTTTCTGGTGAAAATTATTTGTTTAGCTTTGTACCCCATTTCTTGATAGGGTTATTTGGTTCTTTGGAGTCTAAATTCTTGAGTTCTTTGTATATATTGGATATTAGGCTGAAGTATTTTTAACAACATAATCAACATTATTACTAATACCTGGGATTATCAAAAACTACTTACCAATTCTTCCCATGTTTACTTGCATGCATCTGGTGGTTTCTAAACACTGGCTATACTAAAGAGTATGTATTCTTAGTGCAGCATAATTATTTTTTCAGAATTTTGCTGACCTTTTCTCTTCCAAATTGTTGATATTGTAATAGTGGTGGTGATGGATTTTTTTTTTTTTGGTACTGTTACCAGATCATGTAAAATTTCTACTAAATTTTGTACATTGAAAAACATTTTTCTTCTGAGACTCATTAGAGAAAACTCATATATTTCCTCATAAAGTTCCATAGAACATGCTTCTATCCATCAATTGAAGGCAAATGAAGTAGTCTTCTGAATTAATCATGTATAGCGTGTAGTTTGACTTTCTGATGTTCCTTGTTCAAATTTTGCCTCACATGAAGTGAAAAACAAAAGGAATTTTTCATGTGTACCTATTCCAAGAACATGCCTAAGGCATGTAAAGAATAATGAATCCCTGTAGAAATGTAAAATGAAACTACTTGCCGAGAAGAACTATCCTTGCACCAAAGAACACTTTGGAAACTTGGAAATAGTTTGCAAGAAGATTTGTATCCCAGAAAATCTTAATGTGTGCCCATTTCCCAGGTCTCTGGAATGTCCAAGAGATGCCCCCATCTCTGATTTCCTATCTCTTTCCCCATGTTCTCCCTACACTTCATCCCCCTACCCCTTCTCCCTTTTCCTGCTGTCTCAGGATCAACCAGTTGATTTCCCACACCCTAAGTTTCTGTTTGCTATGTTTCTAAGCATTTCTGCAGTCATGTGGTCTACCCTAATCTCTTCATACTTCACATTACATGTAAACCCTGTAGCAACAACTCCAGACATGTGGAGACATTGATGAACACCAGGTGAGACTGCTATACCCAGTTTTCTGACTGGGAAAATCCAATAAGAGCGAGCATCACCTTGTCCCAATATTCCATTTTCCTGGCCACAGCTCTGCCTTTATCCTTAAAGATCTTTTGGTGCCTGAGACAAATAGAGGACTGCAACTATTAGGGACCACCAGCTATACCTCCATCATTGGAGCCCTGCTCCTTTTGAGTGAAATAGTAAAAAAGTAGAAGTAGTACATTCAGTTTACCTCTGCCCCAGCAGACTGTCTAGCCATGAACTGGAGGGCAATGTCTGACCTGTTTATATCTCATGGAGATTCTAACTCTGAACTCCATAATCCCTTCACTCAGCTCACCAGGTTCCCACTAGTGAGTTGTACCATGCCAGCCCCATGCTTCAAATCCTCCACAGCCTTCGTGGAGTACCTCAGGCAAACCCATGCTTGACTGCCATACCTTTCTCTCTTGAACCCAAACATGCCACCGCTTGAAGGAAGACACAACAAAAACTTATTTCAGAAAACAATGGTAACTCAATCTCTGGGCACAACAACTAAATCCTAATCTTGTAAGCCTTATTAAAATCCAAGAACTCAATGGTCATGGTGAGGTGTAAACCCCTGGCAGAGATTTAAATATTTTCTACAACAATTTTCATCAGGAACTACCAGACCTGCCAACACTAGGGATAACCAAATGGCTTAAGGCCAGCATAAGAAAACAAACGACAAAAGCCAGGGCAATATGGTAAAACTAGAACTCAGCTATTCTACTATAGCAAGTCCTGAATTTCCTAACACACCTGAATTAAAAGAAAGCAACATTGAATCTAATCTGATGAAGATGATAGAGGCCCTTAAAGAGGAAATTAATGAATATAAATAAATACAGGAGTATATGGTCAAACACATGAAAGAAATCAGTGAAACTGTTCAAGACCTGAAAAAGCAAATAGAAGAAAATCCATATTAAATCATACCACCATCTGACACAATTCTGAAGTGTTTGTATGTGTGTGTATGTGTGTGTATATGTGTCTGTGTAGGTGTGTATGTGTTTAGACAGAGGGAGAGAGAAAGAGAGAGAGAAATGACAGAGAAACAGACTAGAGTTACAGAAAGAAAGGGACAAAACAAGACAGATATAATTTTCAGAAATAAAATGAAAAGTTTATAGTTCTACGTTCTTTGACACGAAGAATGATGTAATTTAACCAAGAGTCTGATGGGATAGATATTTAAAAATTAAAAAGGAAAAATCAGGGGACCCTGGACCAGCGGTAGCGGCAGGCCTCCATATTGCAACCAGGACACAGCTGGAGAGGCCCAGGTAGACAGATTCCATCCGGGACTAGCGCATGGTGCCAGGGGGATCTACTAGGCTCTCCCTGCCAGGCACGCCCATCTCCGCCCACAGAGGCTCTGCTGGACTTCCCCTCGACCTCAGGCCATGCACCAAGGCAGCTGGTGGCAGCCAGCTCCCGGGACCCCGAACCAGCAGTAGCGGCAGGCCTCCATATTACAACCAGGACACAGCTGGAGGGGCCCAGGTAGACAGATTCCATCCTGGGCTACCGCGCGGGGATATCTACTAGGCTCTCACCACCAGGCAGGCCCAGCTCCGGGCGCAGAGGCTCTGCTGGACTTCTCCACAACCTCAGGCCATGCACCGAGGCAGCTGGTGGCAGCCAGCTCATGATCCCTTTGAGCAGCAGTCACGTTTAACCACCAGTAGAGAAACAACAGGTGAGCCCAGCCTCAAGGGAGATTCAAACACCAGCCAGTGACAACAAGGCCAACTAAAACCAGAAATAATTAGATGGCAAAAGGAAAACGAAGGGACGTTACTAACAGAAGTCAAGGCAACATGACAGCATCTGAACCCAGTTTGCCAACAACAGGAAGTCCTGGATACCCCCAAACACCAGAAAATCAAGACTTGGATATAAAATCACTGGTCAGGATGCTGGTAGCTGAACACATAGAAAAATCTTGTAAAGAAATAGAGGAGAAAATGGATCAAAAGTTAGAAGGCTTTACAAGGCAAATACAAAAATCACTTCAAGAAATTCAGGAGAAGATAGATCAAAAAGAAGAAGACAATAAGGAGGAAAGACAAAAGTCACTTAAAGAAATACAGAAGAAGGTGGGTCAACAAGTAGAAGCTATGAAAGAGGAAACACAAAAATCTCTTAAAGAAATACATGAAAAAACAATCAAGCAAGCAAAAGATCTGAGCATATTCATCCAGGTACTAAAAACAGAAGTAGAAACAACTAAGAAATCACAGAGGGAGACAACATTGGAGAGAGAAAACCTTGGGAAGAAATCAGGGGCCATAGATGCAAATATCAACAATAGAATGCAAGAGACAGAAGACAGAATCTCAGAAGCCGAAGATACCATAGGAACCATTGATTCAACAGTCAAAGAAAATACTAAATGCAAAAAGTTTGTAACCCAAAACATCCAGGAAATCCAGGACACAATGAGAAGACCAAACCTAAAGATTATAGGTATAGATGAGAGTGAAGATTTACAAGTTAAAGGGCCAGCAAATATCTTCTACAAAATTATGGAAGAAAACTTCCCCAACTTAAAGAGAGAGATGCCCGTGAATATACAAGAAGCATATAGAACCCCCAAAAGACTGGATCAGAACAGAAATACATCCCGTCACATAATAATCAAAACTCCAAATGTACTAAACAAAGAAAGAATATTAAAGGCAGCAAGAGAAAAAGGCCAAGTAACATATAAAGGAAGACCTATGAGAATAACACCAGACTTCTCACCTGAGACCATGAAAGCTAGAAGATCCTGGGCAGATATCATGCAAACACTAAGAGAACACAAACTTCAGCCAAAACTACTTTACCCAGCAAAACTCTCAATCGACATAGATGGAGACATCAAGGTATTCCATGACAAAACCAAATTTGCACGATATCTTTCCACAAACCAAGCCCTACAAAGGATAATAGGGGGAAAACACCATGACAAGGATGGAAACTACACCAAGGAAGAAGCAAGATAGAAACCTCCTCTCATCAAACACAAAAGAAGATAACCTCTGGAATATAAAAAATAAATAAATAAAATAAATAAATATAATTTCAAAAATGTCTGGAGGTAATAATTACTATTCCTTAATATCTCTTAACATCAATGGACTCAATTCCCCAATAAAAAGACATAGATTAACAGACTGGATACGGAAACAGGACCCTACATTTTGCGGCATACAGGAAACACATCTCAGTGTTAAAGACAAACACTGCCTTAGAGTAAAAGGCTGGAAGACAATTTTACAAGCAAATGTTCTCAGGAAACAAGCTGGAGTAGCCATTCTAATATCAGATAAAATTGACTTCCAAGCTCAAATCATCAAAAGAGACTCAGAAGGTCACTTCTTTATGGCCAAAGGGAAAGTCCACCAAGAAGAGCTCTCAATACTGAACATCTATGCTCCAAATGCAAGGGCACCCTCATTCATAAAAGAAACCTTACTAAAGCTTAAAGCACACATTACACCTAACACAATAATTGTGGGTGACTTCAACACTCCACTCTCCTCAATGGACTGATCAAGAAAGCAGAAACTAAACAGGGACACAGTGAAACTAATTGATACTCTGGAGCAATTGGATTTAACAGATATATATAGAACATTTCATCCTAAAGCTAAAGAATATATCTTTTTCTCAGCACCGCACGGTACCTTCTCTAAAATAGATCATATAATTGGTCACAAGACAGATGTCAACAAATACAAGAAGATCGAGTTGATCCCATGCCTCCTATCAGATCACCATGGAGTAAGAGTAGTCTTCAATAGCAACAAAAACAACAGAAAGCCCACATACACATGGAAACTGAACAATACTCTACTCAATGACACCTTGGTCATGGAAGAAATAAAAAAAGAAATCAAAGACTTTTTAGAATTCAATGAAAAGGAAGGTACAACCTACCCAAATCTATGGGACACAATGAAAGCAGTGCTAAGAGGAAAACTCATAGCTCTAAGTGCATCCAAAAAGTAACTGGAGAGAGCATACACTAGTAGCTTAACAGCATACCTCAAAGACCTGGAAGAAAAAAAAGTTAATTCACCCAGGAGGAGTAGAAGACAAGAAATCATCAAACTCAGGGCTGAACTCAATCAAGTAGAAACAAAGAAAACCATACAAAGAATCAACAAGACCAGAGGCTGGTTCTTTGAGAAAATCAACAAGATAGATAAACCCTTAGCCAGACTAACAATAGGACAGAGACAGTACACAAATTAACAAAATTAGAAATGAAAAGGGAGACATAACAACAGAAACTGAGGAAATTCAAAAGATCATCAGATCCTACTACAAAGATCTATACTCAAAACAACTGGAGAATCTGGAGGAAATGGACAATTTCCTAGACAGATACCAAATACCAAAATTAAATCAGCATCAAATAGATCAGCTAAATAGTCCCATAACCCCTAAAGAAATAGAAGGGGTTATAGAAAGCCTCCCAACCAAGAAAAGTACGGGACCAGATGGTTTTAGTGCAGAATTCTACCAGACCTTCAAAGAAGACTTAACACCAATACTTTTCAAACTATTCCACAAAATAGAGACAGAAGGGATACTGCCCAACTCATTCTTTGAAGCCACAATTACGCTAATACCTAAACCACAAAAAGATCCAAGAAAGAAAGAGAACTACAGGCCAATTTCTCTTATGAATATAGATGCAAAAATACTAAATAAAATTCTTGCCAACTGAATCCAAGAGCACATCAAAATGATCATTCACCATGATCAAGGAGGCTTCATCCCAGGGATGCAGGGATGGTTCAATATATGGAAATCCATCAATTTAATCCACTACATAAACAAACTAAAAGAAAAAAACCACATGGTCATCTCATTAGATGCTGAAAAAGCATTCAACAAAATTCAGCATCTTTCCATCCTAAAAGTCTTGGAAAGAGCAGGAATTCAAGGCCCATACCTAAACATAGTAAAAGCAATGTACAGCAAACCAGTAGCCAACATCAAAATAAATGGAGAGAAACTTGAAGCAATCCCACTAAAATCAGGGACTAGACATGGCTGCCCTCTCTCTCCATATCTTTTCAATATAGTACTTGAAGTTCTAGCGAGAGCAATTGGACAACATAAGGAAGTCAAAGGAATACAAATTGGAAAGGAAGAAGTCAAACTATCATTATTTGCAGATGATATGATAGTTTACTTAAGCGACCCAAAAACCTCCACCAAAGAACTTCTACAGCTGATAAACAACTTCAGCAATGTGGCTGGTTATAAAATTAACTCAAGCAAATCAGTAGCCTTCTTGTACTCAAAGGACAAGCAGGCTGAGAAAGAAGTTAGGGAAATAACACCCTTCACAATAGCCACAAACAACATAAAGTACCTTCCATAACTCTAAGCAAACAAGTGAAAGATCTGCACGACAGGAAATTCAAGTCCTTGAAGAAAGAAATTAAAGAAGACCGGCCCCTGGACCAGCGCGGCGGGCCTCCATATTGCAACCAGGACACAGCTGGAAAGGCCCGGGTTCTGTGGGACTTCCCCGCACCCTCTGGCGAGCACCGAGGCTGCTTTCTGCAACCAGCTCGCCGGCCCCTGGACCAGCGCGGCGGGCCTCCATATTGCAACCAGGACACAGCTGGAAAGGCCCAGGCTCTGTGGGACTTCCCCGCACCCTCTGGCGAGCACCGAGGCTGCTTTCTGCAACCAGCTCGCCGGCCCCTGGACCAGCAGAAGCGGCGGGCCTCCATATTGCAACCAGGACATAGCTGGAAAGGCCCAGGTAAACACCCCTTCCAGGGCTGCCCTCACGGGGGGATCTGCTAGGGTCTCGGACCCAAGCAGGCTGAGTTCCGCCTAGGCTCTGCGGGGCATCCCCGTGCCCTCTGGCGAGCACCAAGGCCGCTTTCTGCAACCAGCTCGCCGGCCCCTGGACCAGCAGAAGCGGCGGGCCTCCATATTGCAACCAGGACATAGCTGGAAAGGCCCAGGTAAACACCCCTTCCAGGGCTGCCCTCACAGGGGGATCTGCTAGGGTCTCGGACCCAAGCAGGCTGAGTTCCGCCTAGGCTCTGCGGGGCATCCCCGTGCCCTCTGGCGAGCACCTAGGCTGCTTTCTGCAACCAGCTCGCCGGCCCCTGGACCAGCGCGGCGGGCCTCCATATTGCAACCAGGACACAGCTGGAAAGGCCCAGGTTCTGTGGGACTTCCCCGCACCCTCTGGCGAGCACCGAGGCTGCTTTCTGCAACCAGCTCGCCGGCCCCTGGACCAGCAGAAGCGGAGGGCCTCCATATTGCAACCAGGACATAGCTGGAAAGGCCCAGGACACAGCTGGAAAGGCCCAGGCTCTGTGGGACATCCCCGCGCCCTCTGGCGAGCACCTAGGCTGCATTCTGCAACCAGCTCACCGGCCCCTGGACCAGCGGTAGCTGCGGGCCTCCATATTGCAACCAGGACATAGCTGGAAAGGCCCAGGTAAACACCCCTTCCAGGGCTACCCGCACAGGGGGATCTGCTAGGGTCTCGGAACCAAGCAGGCCGAGTTCCTTGCAACCAGGACACAGCTGGAGAAGCCCAGGTAGACAGACTCCAACAGGAGCTACAATCGCATGGGTGGCAGCCAGCTTATGATCCCTTAAAGCAGCAGTCACACATATTTACCAGTAGAGAAACAACAGGTGAGCCCAGCCTCACAGGAGATTCAAACACCAGCCACTAACAACAAGGCCAACTAAAACCAGAAATAACCAGATGGCAAAAGGAAAACGAAGGAACATTACTAACAAAAATCAAGGCAACATGACAGCATCTGAACCCAGTTCTCCAACAACAGGAATCCCTGGATACCCTAAAACACCAGAAAAACAAGACTTGGATATAAAATCACTGGTCAGGATGCTGGTAGCTGAACACATAGAAAAATCTCGTAAAGAAATAGAGGAGAAAATGGATCAAAAGTTAGAAGCCTTTACGAGGCAAATACAAAAATCACTTCAAGAAATTCAGGAGAAGATGGATCAAAGAGAAGAAGACAATAAGGAAGAAAGACAAAAGTCACTTAAAGAACTACAGAAGAACGTGGGCCAACAAGTAGAAGCTATGAAAGAGGAAGCACAAAAATCTATTAAAGAAATACATGAAAACACAATCAAGCAAACGAAAGATCTGAGCACATCCATCCAGATACTAAAAACAGATGTAGAAACAACTAAGAAATCACAGAGGGAGACAACATTGGAGATAGAAAACCTGGGGAAGAAATCAGGGGCCCTAGACGCAAGTATCAACAATAGAATACAAGAGATAGAAGACAGAATCTCAGAAGCCGAAGATACCATAGGAACCATTGATTCAACAGTCAAAGAAAACACTAAATGCAAAAAGGTGGTAACCCAAAACATCCAGGAAATCCAAGACACTATGAGAAGACCAAACCTAAGGATTATAGGTATAGACGAGAGTGAAGATTTACAAGTTAAAGGGCCAGCTAATATCTTCTATAAAATTATGGAAGAAAACTTCCCCAACCTAAGGAGAGAGATGCCCATGAATATACAAGAAGCCTATAGAACCCCAAACAGACTGGACCAGAACAGAAATACATCCCGTCACATAATAATCAAAACTCCAAATGTAATAAACAAAGAAAGAATACTAAAGGCAGCAAGAGAAAAAGGCCAAGTAACATATAAAGGAAAACCTATCAGAATAACACCAGACTTCTCACCTGAGACCATGAAAGCTAGAAGATCCTGGGCAGATATCATGCAAACTCTAAGAGAACACAAACTTCAGCCAAAACTACTTTACCCAGCAAAACTCTCAATTGCCATTGATGGAGACATCAAGGTATTCCATGACAAAACCAAATTTGCAAGATATCTCTCCACAAATCCAGCCCTACAAAGGATAATAGGGGGAAAACACCAAGACAAGGACGGAAACTACACCCGGGAAGAAGCAAGATAGAAACCTCCTCTCATCAAACCCAAAAGAAGATAACCTCTCGAATATAAAAAATAAATAAGATAAATAAATATAATTTCAAAAATGTCTGGAGGTAATAATTACTATTCCTTAATATCTCTTAACGTCAATGGACTCAATTCCCCAATAAAAAGACATAGACTAACAGACTGGATACGGAAACAGGACCCTACATTTTGCTGCATACAGGAAACACATCTCAGTGTTAAAGACAAACACTGCCTTAGAGTAAAAGGCTGGAGGACAATTTTACAAGCAAATGGTCTCAGGAAACAAGCTGGAGTAGCCATTCTAATATCAGATAAAATTGACTTTCAACCTAAAATCATCAAAAGAGACCCAGAAGGTCACTTCTTGCTGGCCAAAGGGAAAATCCACCAGGAAGAGCTCTCAATACTGAACATCTATGCTCCAAATGCAAGGGCACCCTCATTTGTAAAAGAAACCTTACTAAAGCTTAAAGCACACATTACACCTAACACAATAATTGTGGGTGACTTCAACACCCCACTCTCCTCAATGGACCGATCAGGAAAGCAGAAACTAAACAGGGACACAGTGAAACTAATTGAAACTCTGGACCAATTGGATTTAACAGATATATATAGAACATTTCATCCTAAAGCTAAAGAATATACCTTTTTCTCAGCACCGCATGGTACCTTCTCCAAAATAGACCATATAATCGGTCACAAGACAGATGTCAACAAATACAAGAAGATCGAGCTAATCCCATGCCTCCTATCAGATCACCATGGAGTAAGAGTGGTCTTCAATAGCAACAAAAACAACAGAATGCCCACATACACATGGAAACTGAACAATACTCTACTCAATGACACCTTGGTCAAGGAAGAAATAAAAAAAGAAATCAAAGACTTTTTAGAATTCAATGAAAATGAAGGTACAACCTACCCAAATCTATGGGACACAATGAGAGCAGTGCTAAGAGGAAAACTCATAGCTCTAAGTGCATCCAAAAAGAAACTGGAGAGAGCATACACTAGCAGCTTAACAGCACACCTTAAAGTGCTAGAAGAAAAACAAGTTAACTCACCCAGGAGGAGTAGAAAACAAGAAATCATCAAACTCAGGGCTGAAATCAATCAAATAGAAACAAAGAGAACCATACAAAGAATCAACAAGACCAGGAGCTGGTTCTTTGAGAAAATCAACAAGATAGATAAACCCTTAGCCAGACTAACCAAAGGACACAGAGACAGTATACAAATTAACAAAATTAGAAATGAAAAGGGAGACATAACAACAGAAACTGAGGAAATTCAAAACATCATCAGATCCTACTACAAAGGTCTATACTCAAAACAACTGGAGAACCTGGAGGAAATGGACAATTTCCTAGACAGATATCAAATACCAAAATTAAATCAGCATCAAGTAGATCAGCTAAATAGTCCCATAACCCCTAAAGAAATAGAAGGGGTTATAGAAAGCCTCCCAACCAAAAAAAGTACGGGACCAGATGGTTTTAGTGCAGAATTCTACCAGACCTTCAAAGAAGACTTAACACCAATACTCTCCAAACTATTCCACAAAATAGAGACAGAAGGGACACTGCCCAACTCATTCTTCGAAGCCACAATTACGCTAATACCTAAACCACAAAAAGATCCAACAAAGAAAGAGAACTACAGGCCAATTTCTCTTATGAATATAGATGCAAAAATACTAAATAAAATTCTTGCTAACCGAATCCAAGAGCACATCAAAACGATCATCCACCATGATCAAGTAGGCTTCATCCCAGGGATGCAGGGATGGTTCAGTATACGGAAATCCATCAATGTAATCCACTACATAAACAAACTGAAAGAAAAAAACCACATGGTCATCTCATTAGATGCTGAAAAAGCATTCGACAAAATTCAGCATCCTTTCATGCTAAAAGTCTTGGAAAGAGCAGGAATTCAAGGCCCATACCTAAACATAGTAAAAGCAATCTACAGCAAACCAGTAGCCAACATCAAAATAAATGGAGAGAAACTTGAAGCATTCCCACTAAAATCAGGGACAAGACAAGGCTGCCCTCTCTCTCCATATCTTTTCAATATAGTACTTGAAGTTCTAGCAAGAGCAATTAGACAACATAAGGAAGTCAAAGGGATACAAATTGGAAAGGAAGAAGTGAAACTATCATTATTTGCAGACGATATGATAGTTTACCTAAGCGACCCAAAAAACTCCACCAGAGAACTTCTACAGCTGATAAACAACTTCAGCAAAGTGGCAGGTTATAAAATTAACTCAAGCAAGTCAGTGGCCTTCTTGTACTCAAAGGACAAGCAGGCTGAGAAAGAAATTAGGGAAATAACACCCTTCACAATAGCCACAAACAACATAAAGTATCTTGGCGTAACTCTAACCAAACAAGCGAAAGATCTGTACAACAGGAACTTCAAGTCCTTGAAGAAAGAAATCGAAGAAGACCTCAGAAGATGGAAAAATATTTCTTGCTCCTGGATTGGCAGGATCAATATAGTAAAAATGGCCATCTTGCCAAAAGCAATATACAGATTCAATGCAATCCCCATCAAAATCCCAACTCAATTCTTCATAGATCTAGAAAGAGCAATTCTCAAATTCATCTGGAGCAACAAAAAAAAACCCAGGATAGCTAAAACTATTCTCAACAATAAAAGGACTTCTGGGGGAATCAATATCCCTGACCTCAAGCAGTACTACAGAGCAATTGTGTTAAAAACTGCATGGTATTGGTATAGCAACAGGCAAGCAGATCAATGGAACAGGATTGAAGACCCAGAAATTAACCCACAGACATATGGTCACTTGATCTTTGATAAAGGAGCCACAACCATCCGGTGGAATAAAGATAGCCTTTTCAACAAATGGTGCTGGTTCAACTGGAGGTCAACATGCAGAAGAATGCGAATTGACCCACTCTTATCTCTTTGCACTAAGATCAACTCCAAGTGGATCAAGGACCTCCACATAAAACCAGACACACGGAAACTATTAGAAAAGAAACATGGGAAGACCCTGGAGGACTTGGGCACAGGGAAAAGTTCCTGAACAGAACACCAATAGCGTACGCACTAAGATCAAGGATCGACAAATGGGACCTCATAAAATTACAAAGTTTCTGCAAAGCAAAGGACACTGTCAGAAGGACAAAACGGCAACCAACAAAGTGGGAAAAGATCTTCACCAACCCCACATCCGACAGAGGGCTAATATCCAATATATACAAAGAACTCAAGAAGTTAGACCCCAAAGAACCAAATAACCCTATCAAAAAATGGGGCACAGAGCTAAACAAAGAATTTTCTCCAGAAGAAATTCGGATGGCCGAGAAACACCTTAAAAGATGTTCAACATCATTAGTCATCAGGGAAATGCAAATCAAAACAACCCTGAGATTCCACCTCACACCAGTCAGAATGGCTAAGATTAAAAACTCAAGAGACAACAAGTGCTGGCGAGGATGTGGAGAAAGAGGAACACTCCTCCATTGTTGGTGGGATTGCAAAATGGTAAAACCGCTCTGGAAATCAGTTTGGAGGTTCCTCAGAAAATTGGGCATGTCACTCCCAGAGGACCCTGGCATACCACTCCTGGGCATATACCCAGAGGATTCCCCTGCATGCAATAAAGACACATGCTCCACTATGTTTATAGCAGCCTTGTTTATAATAGCCAGAAATTGGAAGGAGCCCAAATATCCCTCAAAGGAGGAATGGATACAGAAAATGTGGTATATTTATACAATGGAATACTACTCAGCAATTAAAAATAATGAATTCATGCAATTTGTAGGTAAATGGTTAGACCTGGAAAATATCATCCTGAGTGAGCTAACCCAATCACAAAAGAATGCACATGAAATGCAATCACTGATAAGTGGGTATTAATGAGCCCAGAAGCACTAAATACTCAAGACACGAATAGCAAGTCAAATGATTCCCAAGAAGAAGAAAGGAGAGGACCCTGGGCATGTAAAGATTGCATCCAGTTTAGTAAAGAAACTGAGGGGGGAGGGGGAATGATTGGGGAATAGTTGGGGGGGAGAGGAACTATGGGAACTATGGTGGGTGGGAACTGGGAAAGGGGAAAGCCCTTGGAATGTAAACATAGAATATAGAAAATAAAAATTTAAAAGTAAAAAAAAAAATAAATAAAAAAGAAAAAAAAAGAAATTAAAGAAGACCTCAGAAGATGGAAAAATATTTCTTGCTTCTGGATTGGCAGGATCAATATAGTAAAAATGGCCATCTTGCCAAAAGCAATATACAGATTTAATAAGATCCCCATCAAAATCCGAACTCAATTCTTCATAGATCTAGAAAGAGCAATTCTCAAATTCATCTGGAGCAACAAAAAACCCAGGATAGCTAAAACTATTCTTAACAATAAAAGGACTTCTGGGGGAATCAATATCCCTGACCTTAAGCAGTACTACAGAGCAATTGTGTTAAAAACTGCATGGTATTGGTACAGCAACAAGCAAGGAGATACAATGGAATAGAATTGAAGACCCAGAAATTAACCCACAGAATTATGGTCACTTGATCTTTGATAGAGGAGCCACAACCATCCAATGGAATAAAGATAGCCTCTTCAACAAATGGTGCTGGTTCAACTGGAGGTCAACATGCAGAAGAATGAGAATTGACCCACTCTTATCTCCTTGCACTAAGATCAACTCCAAGTAGATCAAGGACCTCCACATAAAACCAGACACACTGAAACTATTAGAAAAGAAACTTGGGAAGACCCTGGAGGACATAGGCACGGGGGGTAAGTTCCTGAACAGAACACCAATAGCTTATGCACTAAGATCAAGAATTGACAAATGGGACCTCATAAAATTACAAAGTTTCTGCAAGGCAAAGGACACTGTCAGAAGGACAAAACGACAATCAACAAAGTGGGAAAAGATCTTCACCAACCCCACATCCAACAGAGGGCTAATATCCAATATATACAAAGTACTCAAGAAGTTAGACCCCAAAGAACCAAATAACCCTATCAAAACTGGGGTACAGAGCTAAACAAAGAATTTTCACCAGAAGATATTCGGATGGCCGAGAAAACCCCTAAGAGATGTTCAACATCATTAGTCATCAGGGAAATGCAAATCAAAACAACCCTGAGATTCCACCTCACACCAGTCAGAATGGCTAAGATTAAAAACTCAAGAGACAACAAGTGCTGGCAAGAATGTGGAGAAAGAGGAACATTCCTCCACTGTTGGTAGTATTGCAAAATGTTAAAAACCACTCTGGAAATCAGTTTGGTGGGTCCTCAGAAAATTGGGCATGTCACTTCCAGAGGACCCTGGCATACCACTCCTGGGCATATACCCAGAGGATGCCCCTGCATACAATAAAGACACATGCTCCACTATGTTCATAGCAGCCTTGTATATAATAGCCAGAAATTGGAAGTAGCCCAAATATCCCTCAAAGGAGGAATGGATACAGAAAATGTGGTGTATTTATACAATGGAATACAACTCAGCAATTAAAAATAAGGAATTCATGTAATTTGTAGGTAAATGGTTAGACCTGGAAAATATTATCCTGAGTCAGTTAAGCCAATCACAAAAGAATACACATGAAATTCAATCACTGATAAGTGGATATTAATGATCCCAGAAGCCCTAAATGCTCAAGGCACAATTATCAAGTCAAATGATTCCCAAGAAGAAGAAAGGAGAGGACCCTGGGTCTGTTAAGATTGGATCCAGTTTTGTAGAGAAACCGTGGGAGGAGGGGGAATGATTGGGGAATAGTTGGGGGGGAGAGGAATTATGGGACATATGGTGGGGGGGGGGACTGGGAAACGGGAAAGCCTTTGGAATGTAAACATAGAATATAGAAAATAAAAATTAAAAAAAGGAAAAATCAAAACATTAATATTAGAATATCAAGTTCAGGAAAGAATTGTTCTCTGACCCAAGAATAAGTGCAAGTAAAACTAGCATTGAAGAGTATACATTGTAGCCCAAGGCCTAATATTCACTCAAGATCCCCACAGGATAAGTGGGAGAATGGTATCTCAGCCTAGACCTTCTGAATACCTACTACCCCAAACTTGATCAGCTTCTTAGGCACAAAGTAATAATTCCTAGGAGGCTCATTGATGGTGTTTGTGGTGATAAGAATGGATATTCATTCTTCTCTCCAGGCCTTAAAAGAAAGAATGTCTTTTCTGGACATCTGTTCCTTGCTAATCCAAAAGCCTATCTGGTTGATACAGCTCTCTCTG
The DNA here is from genome assembly GCA_964023405.1 of Apodemus agrarius. Taxonomy (NCBI): domain Eukaryota; kingdom Metazoa; phylum Chordata; class Mammalia; order Rodentia; family Muridae; genus Apodemus; species Apodemus agrarius. The sequence goes on from OZ030028.1 coordinate 30,791,537, forward strand.
CTAGCAAAAATCCTAAAAGTTCTCTAGGCAGCTCATTCGTTTACTGTCAAATGTCAGAAAAGCTGCTAAGAAATATTCTTGGATATTTCTGAACAAGTCAGAAATCCTGTTAGAAAAATTCTAAAAATAATTATTGGAATTTCCAATCAATATCAGAAAGCCAGAAAAGTTTCAAAGAGCCACGTTTGGCCTTCAGACAGCCTTCTCTGGATAGCTGCTTGTAGCAGGAACAGCAGGGCTGCCTCTATGTAAATTCTGGGGGCTATGCATCTGCAGAAGAATCTCCTACAGGAGGACTCAATTTAGTACTGCCTGTGACACCAGCATTCCTGCAGAAGAACCTAATTGAGGATTGCCTGAGAGATAAAGGAATTTTGGTCCAAATAATGCCCGTTTGTTTGTTTGTATAGTTAGTTAATTATTGAATATTGACTTCATTTACATTGCCAATGGTAAAACATTTCCCGATTTCCCACTCCCCAAAGACCCCCAACCCCTCCTCCTACCCCTGCCTCCACGTATATGCCCCTCCACCTGTCACACTCCCACCTCCCCCCATTGGTTTCCCTTTGTTGGGGCCCCTGTTGAGCCTTTGCATGACCAAGGACCACTCCTCCCATTGATGCCCAACAAGATGTTCCTCTGCCACAATTTTGCCTGGAAACATGTGGACCCCTACGTGTTTGATGGTTCAGTCCCTAGGAGTCTTGGGGTGTCTGGGTGGCAAAAGTCATGGTTCTTCCCATGGGGCTGTAAACCCCTTCATCTCTGATGGTCTACCCTCTAGTACCTCCATTGGGGACTCCATGCCGAGTCCAATAGTTAGTTGCTAGCTTCTGCCTCTGTGTGTGTAAGCCTCTGGCAGGAACCCTCCAGAGACAAACATGGCATGCTCTTTTTGGTATATGCTTCTTGTTGTAGTGTTGGGGATTGGTGACTGTTTATAGGATGAATCCCGAGGTAGTGCAGTCTCTTGGTGGCCTTTACTTCAGTCTCTTCTCCACACATTTTATCCCTTATTGATCCTGTCAGTATTCTGTTCCCCTTCTCAAAACAGCTGTTTAGAACAGACACATTCTTGGGAAGAATGGGGGCTTGGGTGGAGGGTATTCAAAGAGCTTGCAGCAGTGCTCAGATGTGCAGCATTTCTCAACTGCTCCTGGAGAGTTTGTCCTTTACCCAGAGCTAACTTATCCCCAACCTCAAAGATCTGGTTGAACTTGGCAGAGAGCTGTACAGTCAGCATCTTGTACCCAAAATCATCAATGGACTACTTCATTGTTATCCTATTATGGCTGCTTGCTAATCCCTTTTACTGGGGCCTTGTTTTTTGCCTAATGATACTAGGACTGTACTCTTGGTTTAGCCTGATCTCCTCTTCTTCTCCGCTAGATTCTGCCCCCTCTGCTCACTTCTGTGGTGAGTTGTCCCCCCCTTAGCATTTTACATTGTAGGTTCTGTGAAGGTGAGTTCATGGTCCTCATTCCTGTCTTCTTTGTACTTTCTGTATGTCCATTACAGTGATCTCACTTTTGGTCTCAGTTTGGTTTGAGACTGTGAGGTAAGAATCAGACAAGTGTGAGGTAAGTGTGAAACACACCCGAGGCAAGCATGAGTCAAGTGCTTGTAGTGGCCATCTTTTCAATTTTTATTGTCTTCGAGTGAGCTTGTTGGGACAAGCAGGCTGTGACATGCAGCAGTCATTTTTGTTTTTGTTGTCTTTGGGTGATTGTGCTGTGATAAGCATGCAGTGGCCATCTTTTCTGTCTTTTTTGTCTTTGTCCATTCATGTTCACTTTTGGTCTGCATTTATCTTAGTACCTGTCATAGGTGCTACTTTCCCTGGTTTTCCAGTGACCAGCTCTGGAACACCGTTTTTGTTCTGAGGGACACCATTTAGGCATAAGTCCTTTGAGCTACATATGAGGGATATCCCCTGCTTAGTATACCTTGGCTTTCATTGCCATTTCTGTCATAATTGGCATATCTGCAGGTTGGTGGTTGCCTTTGTGTTTATCGTCATGGTTCTCTCCCCACTACCATCAAGGAAACCCAGATTAGAGCTCTGAAAACCCTTCTGGTTATTCACTGCCTCAAGATTAAGATTCATATCCTGGACCAATTTTAAGAGGAGGTTTCTGTATTGGCCCCCTTAGTATCATCAGAAAACATTTGGTCCCTGACCTCTAGAGATATATTCTCTTTCTTGCACAGAAGGGTGAGGTACAGTCTGGGATTAACTCTCCCTTGTTGTTTGACTCCATGCTCCTTGCAGTCATTTCCAGTCTTAAGAATTCTTCTCTAGAGGAAGTGGTGGCTACCCATAACAAACAATGCCAGGATCATACTAATATTCATCTTTCCATTACTGAACTGATCTCACTTTCTCTGGGTAAAAAAGTTAATTTTAGCAATGAGGATGATGGTGCCTCTGCTTCAGCCCTCTGGCTGACAGACTGCAAGTTCTCCACTAGTGCTGCTGTCAGAGGTCACTCACACTCCTTCTGCTCCTGTTCCATTGGAAGTATCCCCGTCTAATCCCTGGAGTGACTTATGGGGACTATAAAAGAAATGCGGGTACAGGGGATGGAACAGAGACTGAGGAAATGACCAGTCATCCCAACTTGAGAGCCACTGCATGGTCAAACACCAAACCCTAACACTATGAATAATACTGGGACATGCTTGCAGACAGGAACATAATGTTCTCTGAGAGGCCCAACACAGCACCTGACAAAGATAGATACAGACACCCACGGCCAAACAGTAAATGGAATTGGAGACTCATGGAAGAATAGGAGGCAGGATTGCAGGACCTGAAAGAAATAGCAACTCCACAGGAAGACCAACAGATACAACTAACCTTGAGCCTTGGGACTCTCAGAGACTGAAAAAACAATGAAAGTACATACATGATTTAGATCTAGGCATCCCTGCTCATATGTAGCAGATGTGTAGCTTGGTTTTCATGTGGGGTCTTAACAACTGGAATGGGGGCTATCCAAAAACTGCTGCTTATTCTTGCCAGATGTTCTACTAGTTGGGCTAACTTGTCTGGCCTCAGTGGGAAAGAAAGCATTTGGCCTAGCAAAGACATGAAGATGGGGGGATACATTGGGGTTCCCTACACATTCAGGGGAGAAGAGATGGGATGAGAAATAGGATTTGGGAGGTAATGACTAAGAGGGCACAGTGAGTAAGATGTAAAGTGAATACATAAAATAAATTAAATTAAATAAAAAAATCAATTCTGTTAGTTTTGCTGTGACTTTGTTTAGTTTGTTTTCATGGTCTGTCCATTGATGAGAGTGGGTGTTGAAGTCTCTCACTATTATTGTGTGAAGTGCAATGTGTGCTTTGAACTTTAGTAAAGCTTTTTATGAATGTGGGAGCCCTTGCTTTTGGGATATAGATGTAAAGAATTGAAACTTCATTTTGGTAGATTTTTCTTTTGATGAGTATGAAGTGTCCTTCCAAATCATCTTTGATAACTGTAGGTGGAAAGTCCATTTTATTCCATATTAGAATAGCTACACCAGTTTGTTTCTTAGGACTATTTGCTTAGAAAATTGTTTTCCACTCTTTCATTCTGAGGTAGTATATGCCTTTGTGCCTGAGGTGAGTTTCCAGTATGCAGCAAAATTTTGGGTCCTGTTTACATAGCCAGTCTGTTAGTGTATGCTTTTTAATTGGAGAATTGACTTCATTAATATTAAGAGATATTAAGGGAAAGTCATTGTTGCTTCAACTTATTTTTGTTATTAGAAGTGGAGTTATATTTATGTGACTCTCTTTGGTTTCTTGAAAGACAATTATTTTCTTGATTTTTCTTCTTTTTTTGAGACAGGGTCTCTCTTTACAGCCCTGGCTGTCCTGGAACTCACTCTGTAGAGCAGGCTGTCTTCAAACTCAGAAATCCACCTGCCTCTGCCTCTCAAGTGCTGGGATTAAAGGCGTGCACCACCACCGCCAGCTTCCTTGATTTTTCTGGGGTGTAGTTTCCCTCTTTTCGTTGGTGTTTTCCATTCATTATCCTTTGTCGATTTGGATTTGTGGAAAGATATTATTTAAATTTGTTGTTATGGAATACCTTGGTTTCTCCCTCTATTGTAATTGAGAGTTTTGCTGTGTAAAATAGCCTGGGTTGACACTTGTGTTACCTTGGGTTCTGTATGACATCTTTCCAGGCTCTTATGGCTTTCATAGACCTTGGTGAGAAATCTGGTATATTTATGCTAGGTCTTTCTTTATATGTTACTTGATATTTTCCCTTAATGCTTTTAATAATCTTTGTTTAGTGCATTTGGTGTTTTGATTATTCTGTGATTGGAGGAATTTATTTTCTGGTTCAATCTATTTGGAATTCTGTAGGTTCTTATATGTTCATGGGTATCTCTTTCTTTAGGTTAGGTAGGCTTTCTTCTATAATTTTGTTGAAGATATTTACTGGCCCTTTAAGCGAAAAGTCTTCAGTCTCTTATATTCATATAATCCTTATGTTTTGTCTTCTTATCATGGCCCAGATTTTCTGGATGATTTGGCTGAGGAGCTTTTTGCCTTTACATTTTCTTTGACTGTTTTGTCAGTGTGTTCAATGGTATCTTCTGCACATGAGATTCTCTCTTCTATCTCTTGTATTCTGTTGTTGATGCTTGCATCTATGACTCCTGATTTATTTCCAATGTTTCCTATCTCCAGCATTGTTTCACTTTGTAATTTGTTTATTGTTTGTACTTCTAATTTTACATCCTGAATGGTTTTGTTCAATTACTTCAACTGTTTACCTGTGTTCTCCTGTATTTCTTTTTTTCTTTTATTTTTCTTTCTTTTTTATTGGATATATTCTATATTTACATTTCATTTCCCTTTTTTGGTTCCCCACCCCCAAAGATCCCACAAGCCCTTTTCCTTCCCCCTGCTCCCTCATCCAACCCTTCTCACTTCCCTGTTCTGGTATTCCCCTACACTGATGCTGTGATCATTTCCAGAACCAGTGCCCACTCCTTTCTTCTTGTCAGACATCATTTGGTATGTGAATTGTGTCTTTGGTGTCCCAAGATTCTAGGCTAATATCCACTTATCAGTGACAGCATACTATGGGTATTCTTTTGAGACTGGGTTACCTCACTTAGTATGATATTCTCCAGCTCCATCAATTTCTCTAAGAATTTCATGAATTCATTGTTTCTAATGGCTGAATAGTATTCTATTGTGTATATATACCACATTTTTTTTATCCATTCCTCCGGTGAGGGACATCTTGGTTCTTTCCAACTTCTGGCTATTATATATAAGGCTGCTATAAACATAATGGAACATGTATCCTTATTGCATGCTGGGAAATATTCTGGGTATATGCCCAGGAGTGGTATGGCTGGGTCCTCCGGAAATATCATGTCCAGCTTTCTAAGGAACCTCCAGATTGATTTCCAGAGCAGTTGTACCAGCTTGCAGTCCCACCAACAGCGGAGGAGTGTTCCCTTTTCTTCACATCCTCGCCAACACCTGTTGTCTTCTGAGTTTTTAATCTTAGCCATTCTGACTGGTGTGAGGTGAAATCTCAGGGTTGTTTTGATTTGCATTTCCCTAATGACTAATGATGTTGTACATTTATTAAGGTGTTTCTCAGCCATCTGAATTTCTCCAGGTAAAAAGACTTTGTTTAGCTCTGTACCCCATTTTTGGATAGGATTATTTGGTTTTCTAGGGTCCAACTTTTTGAGTTCTTTGTATACATTGGAAATTAGCCCTCTGTCAGATGTGGGGTTGGTGAAGATCTTTTCCCAATTTCCTGGTTGCCGATTTGTCCTTTTGACAGTGTCTTTTGCCTTACAGAACCTTTGTAATTTTTTGAGTTCCCATTTGTCTATTCTTGATCTTAGAGCATAAGCTATTGGTGTTCTGTTCAGTAATTTTCCCCCTGAGCCAATGTCCTCAAGGGACTCCCCCAGTTTCTCTTCTATTAGTTTTAGTAGGGATGGTTCAATATATGGAAATCCATCAATGTAATCCATTACATAAACAAACTCAAAAAAAACCACATGCTCATCTCATTGGATGCTGTAAAAGCATTTGACAAAATTCAGCATCCTTTCATGCTAAAAGTCTTGGAAAGAACAGGAATTCAAGGCCCATATCTAAACATAGTAAAAGCAATTTACAGCAGACTGATAGCCAACATCAAAGTAAATGGAGAGAAACTTAAATCAATCCCATTAAAATCAGGGACTAGACAAGGCTGCCCCCTTTCACCATATCTCTTCAATATAGTACTTGAGGTACTAGCTAGAGCAATTCGACAACATAAGAAAGTCAAAGGATACCAATTGGAAAGGAAGAAGTCAAACTATCACTATTTGCTGATGATATGATAGTATACTTAAGTGACCCAAAAAAACTCCTCCAGAGAACTCCTACAGCTGATAAACAACTTCAGCAAAGTGGCTGGTTATAAAATCAACTCAAGCAAATCAGTAGCCTTCCTATACACAAAGGATAAGCAGGCCGAGAAAGAAATTAGGGAAATGACACCCTTCACAATAGCCACAAACAATATAAAGTATCTTGGTGTGACTCTAACCAAACAAGTGAAAGATTTATATGACAAAAACTTCAGGTCTCTGAAGAAGGAAATTGAAGAAGACATCAGAAAATGGAAAAATCTTCCATGCTCTTGGGTGGGCAGGATTAATATAGTTAAAATGGCAATCTTGCCAAAAGCAATATACAGATTCAACACAATCCCCTTCAAAATTCCAACTCAGTTCTTCATAGAGTTAGAAAGAGCAATTCTCTAATTCATCTGGAATAACAAAAAACCCAGGATAGCTAAAACTATCATCAACAGTAAAAGAAGTTCTGGGGGAATCAATATCCCGGACCTCAATCAATACTAGAGAGCAGTAGTGTTAAAAACTGCATTGTATTGTACAGTGACAGGGAAGTGAATCAATGGAATAGGATTGAAGACCCAGAATTGAACCCACACATATATGGCCAATTGATCTTCGACAAAACATCCAGTGGAAAAAAGATAGCCTTTTCACCAAATGGTGTTGGCTCAACTGGAGGTCAACATGCAGAAGAATGCAAATTGACCCACTCTTATCTCCTTGCACTAAGCTCAACTCCAAGTGGATCAAGGATCTCCTGTATTTCTTTTAGAAGGTTATTCATTTCCCACTTGAAGTCCTCTATCAGCATCAGGAAATGGGATTTTAAATCTAAATCTTGATTTCTGGTGTTTTGAGGTATCCAGGACGCTATTGTGGAAGAACTGGTTTCAGATGATGCTATGTCACCTTGTTTTCTGTTGGTAACATTGTTTTATTTGCCCTTCACCATCTGGCTATCTCTAGTGTTAAAAGATAGTTGGTCCTGCTGTCTCTGGCTAGAGATTGTCCCTCCTTTGAGCATGCAAGCCTGTCTCAGCACCCCTGGGAGACCAGCTGTTCCCTAGCTTAGATTGCTGTGCCTCAGCCCAGCTCCTTGGTGCAGATGGAGCCTGGAATGACCATGTCCCAACTGCTCTGCCACTCCTGTGCTCTCTGTGCTCCTGACTGTACTCATATTGGACAGTCACTGGAGAGAAAATGGTGGTCTCACCTATAAACACAGGAGACAAAACACTCCCTGGAGTGCTGATCTCTCCTGCCAGGACTTATATACACTGATAGTTGTGGAGCAGCACAGCTGCTAGTTGCAGATGAATCATAGAAGGACACTTGTCCCAGCTGCTCTGCCACTCCTGTCCTCACTATTCTACTGTCTGTATCACTTGGACAATGACCAAAGAGAACATTTTTGATACATACAGGAAATGGACCTCATTGACAAAGACAGCCACTACCTTAGAGTAAAAGGCTAGAGAAAAATTCCACCCAAAGGGTCCCAAGAAAAAAAGTGGAGTAACCATTCTAATATAGAATAAAATCAACTTTCAACCAAAATTTATCAAAAAAAGACAAGTTAGGAAACCTCATACTCATCAAAGTAAACATTTACCAAGGTGAAATCTCAATCCTGAAAATCTATACCTGAAATGCAAAGCACTAGCATTCATAACAGTAACTTTACTAAAGCTCAAAGCACTTTGGACCTCACAATAAGAGTAGAAGACTTAAATTCCATACTCTTAACAATGTATATACCATGGAAGAAGAAATTAAATAGAGACACAGTAAAACTAACAGAAGTTATGAACCAAATGGATTTAACAGATATCTATAGAACATTTTTATCCTAAGGTATATTCCAAAGAATATAGCTTCTTCTCAGCACCTCATGGTACCTTCTCCAAAACTAATCATGCGCTCAGTCACAAAACAGACCTCAACAGATTTAAGAAGATTGAAGTAATCACATGCACCCTATCAAATCACCAGGCACTAAGGCTGGTCTTCAATAAAAAAAGAAAATAGAAAACACACATATACATGGAAACTGAACAACATTCTACTCAATGATAACTTCACATAGAAGAAATAAAAAAATTAAAGATGTTTTAGAATTTAATGAAAATGAAGGTAAAATATACACAAACTTATGGGACACAATGAAAGCATTGCTAAGAGGAAAACCTATAGCTTTTAGTGCCTCCAAAATGAAACTGGAAACAGCATACACTACAAGCTTAACAGCATATCTAAAGGCTCTAGAACAAAAAGAAGCAAATATACCCAGGATGAGAAGATGACAGGAAATAATCAAACTCAGGCCTCAAATCAACCAAACATGAACAGAAAGAATTTTATACAGAATCAACCAAATCTGGAGATGGTCCTTTGAAAAAACCATACAAGATAGATAAACACTTAGCAAAAACTAACTAGAGGGCACAGAGAGCATATCCAAATCAACAAAATCAGAAATGAAAAGGGGAACATAGCAACAGATACTGAGGAAATCCAAAATTTCATCAGATCCTGCTAAAAAACACTATACTCAAAAAACTGGAAAATCTAGATGAAATGGACAATTTTATAGAAAGCTACTAGGTACAAAATTTAAAACAGGATCAGATAAATGATCTTAATAGTCCCATAACCCCTAAAGAAATAGAAGCAGTCATTAACAGATTCACACACACACACACACACACACACACACACACACACCATGAATCAGATGGGTTTAATGAAGTGTTTTATGAGACCTTCAAGAAGATCTAATACCAATACTCTTCAAACTATTCCACCAAATAGAAACAGAAGGAACACTATCATTCTGTGTCTATGAAGACACAATTTCTCTGATACCTAAGCCACATAAAGACTCAACAAAGAAAGAGAACTTTAGAACAATTTCCTTATGAATATTGATGCATGACAAATCGAGAGGGGGACACTCTCAGGTTGCCATTGAAGTGAGCAGAGGGTCCCCAATGGGGGACCTAGAGAAACGACTCAAGGAGCTGAAGGGGTTTGCAGTGCCACAGGAAGAACAACAATATGAGCCACCCAGTACTTCCAGATCTACCAGGGACAAAACCATCAACCAAAGAGTACACATGGAGTTACCCATGGCTCCAGACACATTGGCAGCAGAGGATGGTCTTGTTAGACAACAATGAGAAGAGAGGCCCTTGGTCCTGGAAGACTTGATGCCATAGTGTAGAGGAATAGAAGAAAAGGGAAGTGGGGGAGGGTTATTGCAAAAGGGAAGATGACTTATGGGATTTTCAGGGGAGGGGGAACCAGGAAAGAGGACAACATTTGAAATATAAATAAAGAATATAACTAATAAAAAATTAAAAAAAGAAATAAAATGAAAAAAATGGTATCAATGCAAAAATATTCAAAAAATTCTTGCCACCCGAATCTAAGAGCATATCAAAATGATCATCCACCACGATCAAGTAGGCCTAATCCCAGGGATGCACGGATGGTTCAATATATGAAAATCCATCAATTTAATCCACTACATAAACAAACTCAAAGAAAAACATAATCATTTCATTAGATGCTGAGAAAGCACTTAAAATTATCCAATACCACTTCCTGACAAAAGTCTTGGAAAGATCAGGAATTCAAGGCCCATAAATAAACAGAGTAAAAGCAATATACAGCAAACCAGTAGCCAACATCAAACTAAATTGAGAGAAACTTGAAGCAATCCCACTGAAATAGGGACTAGACAAGGCTCTCCATTCTCTCCCTACCTGTTCAATATAGTACTCAAAGTCCTAGCCAGAGCAATTAGACAACAAAAGGAGGTCAAAGGGATACAATTGGAAAGGAAGAAGTGAAAGTGTTGCTACTATGTTTCCAACCCAGTTCCTTTGTGAAAGAAAGCTCAACTCAAAAGTTAACAAAACAAGCTACAAGCCTAGATTGGGCAGCCTCCCACTACACTACACTTGTTTCCATCTATTTTATCCCATACAACTTGTGGTTTCTCCAGGCCCCACCTTCTCTCCCTGTCACCTCTCCATTTCTTCCCTCTCTGTTTCTCTCCTTCCATTGCTCCTCCTACTCCTGTTTTATACCCCGTAGCTCCTCCGCTAGACTCTCTTCTCCTCCCACTTCCTCCTGCTCAATCATTGGCTCAAGCCTTTATTTGGAAAGTTAATACATTTGGGGTTTTGATTATTATGTGACAGGAGGTGTTTCTGTTCTGGTCCAGTCTGTTTGGAGTTCTGTAGGCTTCTTGTACATTCATGGGCATCTCTTTCTTTAAGTTAGGGAAGTTTTCTTCCATAATTTTGTTAAAGATATTTGCTGGCCCTTTAAGTTGTAGATCTTCACTCTCATCTATCCCTATAATCCTTAGGTTTGGTCTTCTCATTGTGTCCTGGATTTCCTGGATGTTTTGGGTTACAAGCCTTTTGGATTTTGTGTTTTCTTTGACTGTGGAGTCAATGGTTACTATGTTATCTTCAGCATCTGAGATTGTTATTTCTATCTCTTGTATTCTGTTGTTGATGTTTGCATCTACGACCCCTGATTTCTTCCCAAGGTTTTCTATCTCCAAAGTTGCCTCCTTTTGTGATTTCTTAGTTGTTTCTACCTCTGTGTTCAGATCTTGAATGGTTTTGCTCAGTTCCTTCATTTGTATGTTTGTGTTTTCATGTAATTCTTTAATATATTTTTGTGCTCCCTCTTTCATGACTTCTTCCTGTTGTTTCAAGTTCTCCACACATCTATGGCCAATTGATCTTAGACAAAGGAGCTGAAAACATCCAGTGGAAAAAAGATAGCCTTTTCAACAGATGGTGCTGGCTCAACTGGAGGTCAACATGCAGAAGAATGAGAATTGATCCACTCTTATCTCCTTGCACTAAGCTCAACTCCAAGTGGATCAAGGACCTCCACATAAAACCAGACACACTAAAACTAATAGAAAAGAAACTGGGGAAGACCCTTGAGGACATTGGCTCAGGGGAAAAATTCCTGAACAGAACACCAATTGCTTATGCTCTAAGAGCAAGAATAGACAAATGGGACCTCATAAAATTACAAAGGTTCTGTAAGGCAAAAGACACTGTCAAAAGGATAAATCTGCAACCAACAAATTGGGAAAAAATCTTCACCAACCCCACATCCGACAGAGGGCTAATTTCCAATATATACAAAGAACTCAAGAGGTTAGACCTCAGAAAACCAAATAACCCTATCCAAAAATGGGGTACAGAGCTAAACAGAGACTTTTCACCTGAAGAAATTCGGATGGCTGAGAAACACCTTAAAAAATGTTCAACATCATTAGTCATTAGGGAAATGCAAATTAAAACAACCCTGAGACTTCACCTCACACCAGTCAGAATGGCTAAAATTAAAAACTCAGAAGACATCAGGTGCTGGCAAGGATGTGGAGAAAGAGGAACACTCCTCCACTGCTGGTGGGAATGCAAGCTGGTACAACCACTCTGGAAATCAGTCTGGCGGTTCCTCAGAAAACTGGACGTGATACTTCCGGAGGACCCAGCCATACCACTCCTGGGAATATACCCAGAAGATTCCCCAGCATGCAATAAGGATACATGCTCCACTATGTTCATAGCAGCCTTATTTATAATAGCCAGAAGCTGGAAAGAACCCAGATGTCCCTCAACAGAGGAATGGATACAAAAATGTGGTATATATACACAATGGAGTACTATTCAGCCATTAGAAACAATGAATTCATGTAATTCTTAGAGAAATGGATGGAGCTGGAGAACGTCATGCTAAGTGAGGTGACCCAGTCTCAAAAGAATACCCATTGTATACAGTCACTGATAAATGGATATTAGCCTAGAAGCTTGGAACACCAAAGACATAAATCACATATCAAGTGATGTCTCACAAGAAGAAAGGAATGGACACTGGTGCTAGAATGGACCAAAATATCATTGTGGGGGAGTACAAGAACAGTGAGGTGGGAGGGGGTGGATGAGGGAGCAGGGGGAGGGAAAAGGACATGTGGCACCTTTGGGGGTGGGGAACCAGAAAAAGGGAAATGAATTGTAAATATAGAATATATCCAATAAAAAAAAGAAAAGAAATGTTAAGGCAGGGAGAAGGTTCACAAGGCAACTCCTCATCTGCAGCCCCTCTGAGGAGTGGAATTAACATCAAAATACAAGCCCAGGGCTATCCACAACATTTCCCCCTTTCTGTCCAATTAAAAGACTCTTTTATCTCAGATATCAATTGAGCACAATTATTACCATTTTATAATATATAACATACAGGATAGACAACACCCAATCATTTTTTAACAATTAAGTAGTACCCCTGTCATCTATTGGAACTTAAAAGACTTATAATTCTACACCTGACTCAAGTCCTGGCTTTAGACTGTAACCCATATGAAAACCATCCTCTCAAATCTTTATCATCTTTCTAAATGCTAACCAGCTTGGACTGGTTATAAGACTATTAGTCTTCATTAACATCAGAAATCCAAGAATGATTAGTATTACCTGAATGTATGAGAAGCACAAAATATAGCTTCTAAAACTTAGCCAATTTATAGAGACCGCTGATCACCTGGACAGGACCTATATACAAAAACATTAGAGCATCAGTCTTCAGTCTTCTGGCCCAGGATCAACTGACAGATCTTGGTAATGCGGAATTTTCTAGGGCTGATTACTCTGTCTTGGCAGAGATTATCAGTCGACTATTCTGCAGTGTGTCCTTTTTTTGGACAGTATTTGTCTGTAAATGAAATAAGGCAATTCTTGCCTGGTGACTGTCTCGCCACAACTGAAACAACTCCATTGATGCTCAAGTTCTTCTTTGAATTCAAGAAAGGTGTGCTGTCAGGAGCAGACAGGTCTCCAGTAAAATGATCTTTAATAAAGAAATGTCAATAAACATATTCTGTAGACTTCTAACACCTTTGAAGACCATCTGTCTACCTAAAACACCTCTGAACTGTTAAGCCTTGACTATTCTCAGCCATTTCTAATCCAAATAACTCAGGAACACTCTTTTAACTAACTCAAAACCACGAGTTTGCTATCTGGTCCTTAACTTTTATTACTTAAACATTTAAAGCAGTTTATACTAGCAGTTATAGATGGACTGTGTCTAAGCATTGTATTCTTAAATGTGTTATATAGGCACAATGCCTACATGGGAGTAACAATATTAATCCCAGTTTTATGTCAATAGTAAATTCATACCAATGAAAACCTTAAATTTACATCAACTAAATTCTGAACCAATATAAGAGATTATACCTTCAACTTTGTATCAATTATAAAGACTTCTACCAATGTAAGATCTGGCTATGTAATATTTTGCTTAAAAGTACATTTTCTAACCAATCCCTGTTTGTCTATTTCTATAATTTCTATGATATTACATATCCCCCTTTTTCTTTTCCACCCACTTCTCCTTTACTTAAGAAAGAAGAATAGAGAAGAGGAAAGGAAAGGTAAAATCCCTTCTTTAGTTCCCTCTCTGTCCAAAGCTACATTTGTAAAGTATCCCTAAAATTATAACATATCTATAATTCCTAAAATAACCAGAACCATCCACCCCACATAGGGAACTGGGATGATGATTGTCTTCTGTCTGCTTCTAGCTGAATTGGGGCGAAGAATTCTCATCTGGGGGCCCAAAGGGGAAATTTGAAAACTAACTTGCATTATTTGCCTTCCAGTCACTATGTGGTGAGAAAGTCCATGCCTTTATGTCAGATGACATCTTGACCATGATATTATGAATGGCTGGAGAGGCAAGCAAAGTTCTGGAAGCAAGTCTTTAAGAGAAACAGCTTTGATGTAGTTGAAATAAAGTCAAGTGCAAAGCTCGATTGGAAGGTCCTAAATCTCAGCATCCTGGAGTATGAATCTTTTCAGGGCTGTCTTTCTCTTCTTTCATCCCTGTAGTATACAAAACTTAAAAGCAACAAGTAAACAGGTAAAGACATTCACACAGAGCATGCACGGGGCACAGATTGGCCAATGAAGATCAATAAAGAAAACTGACTGCCTTTCCTCAGGTTAGCTTGATCACATAGTCAAACCAAAATGTAACTGCATATCCATATCCTCATAAAGGATGGTATGCAACACACAAAAAGTGTTAATGGCTGTGTATAGACATTTTAGTCTCAGTTAGTTCCAGAGCTGTCTCCATATACAGAGACATAAACATCACCACATATACATCACCTATTTTGTTGATTGTGTTAGTCTTTTTCTTCTCTGTCACCAAGGTCTTCAGGAGGTCTCCCTTTGTCATGTCTGATTGTTATCAACTTGGAAGGGACCCACAGCTTTTCTTTTCCTGTGGAAACATAGGCATTGCCCCTCCCCCAGTGTAACACATTTCCCATTCTCCATTCTGATGTTAGAATATCCTTAATGTAAACAGGCTGATTTAGTTCAATAGTTCTTTCCACAGTCCAATGTCTTTCAGCAGCTGTGGTGTTTTGTTCATTGGCATTTAAAATATTTAAGGTTAATAAAGTACTATATAATATATCCTTGGGGGTTCTCATTGATCCTTTTTGCCTATTAAGCATCTCCTTTAAAGTTCGATTTGATCTCTCCACAATTGCTTGTCCTGTAGGAGTATATGGAGAATCCCAAGGGCTGGAAGACTCCTCTGTATGCTGAGCCTTCAGCTGTTCTTGGACTAGCTGTTCTAATGCCTGTAGTTTTTCTTTTGTCATAGACCACTGATCAATCCAAATGGGTTTGTCAGTCAGCCACCTTAGTGGTAAGGCTGTTGATGTCTTGGCAGCAGTGGCTCCTTGGGGAAGAACAAAATTGTCAGCCTCTGCTGTATCTTGTTTATGGACAGCTTGGACAGTCTGCAACTTCCTTTGATAAGATTCCTTAACTAATTTAAGATATTCATTAGGAGCCTGACTAATTTCATGGCTAGATACTGAGACTGAGGGGATATTAATTTGGGTTTTCCACTGCTGTAATAGATCTCTTCCCCATAAATTAATAGCTATATCAGCCACATATGGCCCCAATTTTCCTACCTTACCTTCTAGTCCTATACATTTAAGCCATCTGGTACTTTGCTTTATTTGGGATAAGGTCCCAACTCCTTGAAATTGGATATCTACTTCTTGAAGTGGCCAACTTACAGGCCAAAATTTTGGAGAGATAATGGTGACATCTGCTCCAGTGTCAACCATTCCTTCAATCTTAACATTGTTTACTAATATTTGTAGTTTTGGCCTGTGATACTCTATAGAAGTTTGCCTAAATATTCTTTTTTGGGTCCCTTTGAGGCTTTCTGAATTGTCTACAGAACTTGCTTTAGTCTTGTCTTGTTCTTATAACATCTGTTTTAGATACAGTGACACTTAATTGTCCTGAGGAAGAGAATTTTCCTAGTCTGGCATTGGGGCCTGCAAGAGGCCCCCCTGGGAGTTTTTTGGCAGGATGTTGCATTTGTCTGTTCTTGATCTACATTCCCTAGTTACATGCCGACTTTGCCACACCTTTGACATATTCCAAAAGGCATAGGCCCTCTTTTGATATTACTTTTTTTTTCTATATTCATTTCTGAGATGACCCCCACTCACCACAATTAAAACATTTGAAATTTTGGGTCATTTCTAGGTGTCTAGTGGCAGATTTTCCTATTACAATCATATCAGATGAGTGAGATACAACATCAATTGCAATCAATATCAATTGAATTGATAATCCATTCATCTATTGATGCTGACCTTGACGTCAGTGGTCTGATTACTTCCTTGCATTTAGTATTTGCATTCTCAAAAACTAAAGACTCAATTATTGCCTTCCTTGCTCCTGAATATGATACACTCCTTTCCACAGCTGAGGTTAGTCTTTTTAAAAAGTCAGGGAAGGTTTCTTGTGGACCTTGTATGACTTGAGTAAACGGCTCAAATGTTTACTGATTCTGCAACTTTGTCCCAGGCCCTTAAAGCTAACAATTGACACAAGGCTAGGGTCTCTTCATCATATATAGCCTGCAATTCTACCTCAGCAAAGCGACCCTCACCAAGCAGTTGGTCCACAGAAATCTCTCTACCCCTGGCTCTATTTTCTCATGCTATCTGCCTCACCCTATCTCTCCACCATGCGACCCATTGTTAATTAGCAGCAGGGCCTAGTATTGTTCTTGCCATATCCTTCCAGTCTTGTGGGATTATTCTAATTTTAATAGCCCAAGAAGTCAGGATTTGCTTTACAAATGGTGAATGCATTCCAACATTAGTGACACTTTCCTTAAATTTTCTTAGATCTAATACATTCACAGGCTGCCATTCGAATTCCTGATAACCCTGAGGATGATTATCATCTGGAGGTCTTTGTTGTATACTGACAGGATATACTAAGGTTTGTTTTTTAATAACTTTTGGTTGTTTTTCTCTACTTTTATCTTCTATTCCTCCCTGAGTATTTCCCTTTTTCTTGAGTTCCTGTATTTTCTGTTCAAGGTTCTGCCTCCACATTTTGAGCTTTTCTTTATATTGCAATTCTGATCGTCTACTGTCTATTTTATTTTGATTGATTAACTTTAAAAGGTTATTCTCCAAGTCTAGCTTCCAATACCCTTTATTTTTTCTCTGCTGCTCAGTTTGATCAGTGAACTGCTGCATCCTTTGTTCTAGCATCTTTTTTAACTCCTGTCTCCCACCTTCATTCTACTCCTTCTGTCTCTTATTCTGTTCTATAATTTCCTGGGTCTTCAATTCAAGTGTTACTTGTAATCTCTTTTCTAAGGCAAGGAATTTTTTGTCTAGGACCCTGTCTTTTGAGATGACATAGTAAATCAAGAGAATAAGTAGTGCAATACCAATGACTTTCTCCTCTAAATCCATTCCTGTCAAATTACTCAAAATATCATCACATAGAGCCAAAAAGGTCTTTATTGTTTTACCCATCCTTAAGTATCAAGATGCTATATATCTCTCTTATATCAATGAATTACCTGGTCAGGGAAAACTTTTGTTCTACTGCCTGAGCCATTCAGGTCTTCTCATGCAGTTAACATTTTATCTCAGGTTTGTTAGGTTCTAAACAATAAGTTGGGCAGCCATTTTGTTGCTACTATGTTTCCAACCCAGTTCCCTGGTGAAAGAAAGCTCAACTCAAAAGTTAGCAAAACAAGCTACAAGCCTAGATTGGGCAGCCTCTCACTCCACTACGCTGTTTCCATCTATTTTATGCCATACAACTTGTGGTTTCTCTAGGCCCCGAGCTTCTCCCCCTGTCACCTCTCCATTTCTTCCCTCTCCATTTCTCTCTTTTCATTGCTCTTCCTACTCCTGTTTTATACCCCATAGCTCCTCCCCTAGACTCTCTGCTCCTCCCATTTCCTCCTGTCCAATAATTGGCTCAAGCCTTTATTTGAAAAGTTAAAGCAGGGGAGAAGGTTCACAAGGCAACTCCTCATCTGCAGCCCCTCTGAACAGTGGAATTAACATCAAAATACAAGCACAGGGCTATCCACAACATGAAGGTATCACAATTTGCAGATGATATAATAGTATACTTAAGGATATAAAATTAAATCAGTAAGTAGATTTCCTATACTCAAAGGATAAATAGGCTGAGATAAAAGGGAAAAGACAACCTTCACAATAGTCATAAATAAAATAAAAATACCTTGGTGTGACTCTAATAAAGGAAGTGAAAGATCTGTATGACAAGAACTTCAAGTCTCTGAAGAATAAAATTGAAATCTCAGAAGATGGAAAGATCTCCCAAGCTGATAGATTGACAGGGCAAATATAGGAAAAATGGCGATATGGCATACAGCAATGTACAGATTCAATGCAATTCTTATTAAATTCCAGCTCAAGTTTTCATAGAGTTAGGAGGAACAATTTCCAAATTTACCTGGAATAACAAAAAAAGCAGAATAACAAAAACTATTCTCAACAATAGAAGAACATATGGCACAATCACCATCCCTGACCTCAAGCTGTACTACAGTGCAATAGTGACAGGAATTGCACGGTATTGGTACAATGACAGGCACATAGATCAATGGAAAAGAATTTGAGACCCAGAAGTTAACTCACATCCCTATGGTCACTTGATCTTTGACAAAGGAGCTAAAACATCCAATGGAAACAAGACAGCATTTTCAACAAATGGTGCTGGTTCAACTGACAGTTAACATGTAGAAGAATGCAAATTGATACATTCTTATCTCCTTGCACAGAGCTCAAGTCCACGTGGATCAAGCACCTCCACATTAAACCAGGTACAGTGAATCTAATAGAAGAGAAAGTGGGGAAAAGCCTGCAACATATGCAGAGGGGAAATTTTTCTGGACAGAACACTAATAGCTTATGCTCTAAGATCAGCAATTGACAAATGGGACCTCATTAAATTGCATAGCTTCTGTAATGAAAAGCGCACTGTCAATAAGAGAAACCTGCAACCAACAGATTGGGAAAATATCTTTACCAATCCTATATCCAGTAGAGGGCTAATATACAATATATACAAAGAACTCCAGAGAAACAAATAACCCTATTAAAAATGGGGTACAGAGTTAAACAAAGAATTCTCAACTGAGGAATAAAGGATGGTTAAGAAACACCTAAAGAAATATTCAACATCCTTATCAAGGAAATGCAAATAAAAACATCCCTGAGATTCCACCTCAAACCAGTCAGAATTTCTAAGAAAAAAAAAAACTCAGGAAACAGCAGATGCTGGAGAGGATGTGGAGAAAGAAAAATACTCCTCCATTGCTGGTGGGATTTTTAAGCTGGTAAAACGACTCTGCAACTCAGTTTGATCTCTCCAGTATCTTTATCAGGGCACTTAGTGCTGTGAATTTTCCTCTTAGTCCTGCTTTCATTGTGTCTTACAAGTTTAGGAATGCTATATCAACATTTTCATTGAATTCCAGGAAAGCTTTAATTTCTTTCTTTATTTTTACCCTGACCACATTATCATCATCGCATTTCTATATGTATGTGGTCTTTCAGTTGTTTTCATTGTTATTGAAAATAAGCCTTAGTCAATGGTGATGATGGAAAGCATGGGATTATTTCAATCTTTGGGATTAGTTGAGGGTTGCTGTGTGACCAATCATATGGCCAATTTTGGAGAAGGTAAAATGAGGTGCTGAGAAGAAGGTGTATTTTTTTTGTAGTTTTATGTTGAAATGATACCTACATATATTGGCTTCTGTTGCTTATGATCTTGTGCTTGTCTCATGCAATTTGGTTATCCCTGTTGTTTGCTGTTCTGATTGACTCTCTATGGAGCCTGCCTCTTTTGTCCCTGGGTTGCTTCAGGTCTCCCAGTAGGCCTGGCTGTAGCAGATATCCTATAGGTCCTTTCTACTGTGGTGGCTTTGGAAGGCAGAGAAGCTGCTCATTTGTTGCCATGGCTCCAGCAGTTCTCCTGGAATCCTTCAGAATGTTGTGTGTTCAGAGGAAGAGTCAAGCTGTTGTCTTTGGTTAAGCTGTTCTCCAGGGGTAGCTACAGACTGTGATTTCTGTTTCACTGTGTGCATCATAACTCCAGAGAGGCTTTCAGTCTGTTGGGGTGGTTCTTCTGCATGCTGCAGAGCCCCCAGGATGTTTCAGACTGTGGATTTCGTTTCTCAGTTTCCTTGTATGCAGAGAAACTCCTAGCATGTTTTCAGATTGTTTTGTCATTTTCCCAGATGGCCTAAGTACAGGAGATCTTCTGGGATGCGTCAAGATGTGGTGTTTTCAAGGGACTTGACTAGCTCTCAGTCTTCCAAGAATAAAAGGGATAGCCAGAAGGGAAGTGTAATTCCAGAGTTGGGTCCAGAGTGCACTGGGCTCACAGTGACAGCCGTAGGAGTTTGGGAGTGTCCTTCCCATATGCCCTGAGTGCAGATATCTTAGGATGCCTCAGGCTGTGGTAGCTTTAGGGGAGTAACTTACCACACGAATCTCATAGACACTGTATGATTCCCACAGCTAAACCACAACCCCGGTGGAAGCTGTGTGGTATTTACAGGAAAAAGCCTTGTTTATGACAAAGCTGTCTATTTTGAGGAAATTGCTGTGGGCCTCCTTGGCCGGAGATAGTGCTGAGCTGAATTTCTCATGGCAAGCTTTGCCTTTGTGACCCTTCTCTGACTTGTCCCTTTACTTACAAGATGTTCCTGATAGCCGGAGATGCGACTATCCAGGCGAAGGAGTTCATCAAGAGTTCACCCTTTGAACTATAGCACTGGCCATGTTTTATCTTCTAAAGATCCACTGCTTTGCCTTTTGATCAGTTATACAATTATTACTTAAATACATTGGTATATTAACCTCACAACAATATATATATATATATATATATATATATATATATATATATATATATATATGACTGCAACTGTGTGCATAGTGCTGGCTTTGACACTCTGGCATGGAAAGCACCAGCGATAGCTTTAAAGTGTGCCTGAAGAGTCTCACAAGAAGGAAGCTAGATAATAGATACAGACTACAAATGGATAGTCACTCACTGGTTTTACAACCTAGAGACCTTCACCAAATCTTCCCATGAACTTTTAAACTTTTAAACCTCCAAATGTTCATCTTTAATTACAGATGTTCTGATCAAGGGATGTGATGCTCTGTACCTGATCTCCGATATTTTTGCCTGATTGATTTTGTATTTCCCTGTGCCAGAAGCTCATGTTAAACATTCTTTGTAATCACTTCAATGGACATTTGTCTGTATAAAACTGCCTACCTTAGAACAGTAAAGCGCAGATTCACCTTGCTTCTGGTGTGTCTGTTTGTCACCTCACTCCATATGCTGTGTGCCCTCCTGCATACCAAAGACCCTGGTTTCCCCACGGGTGTGTGTTCCGACTGAGTCGGTCCGTGGCAGTAACTAGCAGTCCACCAGGCAGAAAGGAACATCCAGAAGGGACCTTTTAATAGATTAAAATAAATGTTTAAGTTATTAAGTAATGCAAGTTAATAGTCAGATAGTGAAACTAATAGACCTATTAGATTCTAATTTAGTTAATTACAATAAACAATTTTCAGGATTATTCAAATAGTTAATAGCTAAGAATAATTAATGTTTCACAGTTCATTTAAACTATATCAAGATCGTGGTCCTCAGTGGCACTAGAGATCCACAGAATATGGCATTTTATGTTATTTCAATTATTAAAAGATCTTTTGACAATGAGATATGGCTGCTCCTAACAGTACCCCAATTCCACTTCAAAGAACATATTGAGTATCATTATCTCCAGGCAGGGTTGCTTCAATTTTAGAAAACTAATCACTGGGAATGAATTCCCATATATCAACTGCAGGAAGAAAATGGATGCAGGAGATTTGACTGCAGAGCTCTGGCAAGACAGATAACCTAGTCCTTTCTTCTTAATTTAATGTCGGTCAGATGTTCTGGGCAAGAAGGCTGAAGGCAGATGCTTCAACATTGTAAGGACTAGTGGGGACTGTCCAGGTAGTGATCTGTGTCTGTCAAACGTTTGAGTTTTTGAAGTTGTGTCTTTGTGCTCTCTGCATATTCAGGTAATATTCAATACTTTGTGAAATCAATAGTGGAGTTGAATAGTAGTTATAGTTTCACCACTGAGCTTAAGTTGTTTAGTATTAAGGATGTTTTAGTTTTGAAAGGATGGTTTTCAGATGGCAATACAATTTGAAATCAAACATGATTGAGGTACAGAATCATTAACTCTAAGTTAGGATAGATGTTAGAATACTTCCTCTAAATTGCCAAATATGATGGACCTGGCATTTTAAGTGTATATTATACCTTATAATTTGCATAATTGATATAATTGTTTTTAACTTCGATCAAGTATGCCTAATCCCAGTGTTCAATATATGAAAATCCATCAATTTAACCCACTTCCTATACAAACTCAAAGAAAAACTCATAACCATTTCATTAGATGCTGAGAAAGCATTTAGCAAAATTCAATATCCCTTCATGATAAAAGTCTTGGAAAGATCAGGAATTCATGGCTCATACCTAAACATATAAGAGCAAATATACAGCCAACCTGTAGAAAACATCAGACTAAATGAAGATTAATTTGAAGCAATTCTGCTAAAATCAGGGTCTAGACAAGTTTCCCCTGACTCTCCCTGTCTATTCAATATAACACTCACAGTCTTATCCAGAGCAATTAGACAACAAAAGAAGGTCAAATGTATACAAATTGGAAAGGAAGAAATCGCAATATCACTGTTTGCATATGATATGATAGTATACTTAAGTTACCCCAAAAATTCCACTAGAGAACTCCTATAACTAATAAACAACTTCAGCAAAGTGGCCAAATAGAAAGTTAACTCAAACAAATGACTAGCTTTCCTATATTCACAGAATAAAAAGACTGAGAAAGAAATTAGGAAACAAAACTTTATCTTGGTGTTTTTCCTTTGATGAGTATAAAGTGTTTTTCCCCATTACTTTTAATTTCTTTAAGTTAAAAGTGTATTGATTTATTTTTTTATATTAGAATGGGTAGTCTATTTCTTGGAAAAGTGTTTTATAGCCCTTTACTCTGAGGTAGTTTCTGTGTTTGTTGACAATGTATGTTTCTTGTATGTTGTAGAATGATGGACTCTTTACAAATCTGGTCTGATGACCTCTAACCCTTTATTGGGTAGCTGAGTCTATTGATGTTGAGAGATATAATTGACCAATGATTCTTAATTCATCTTAATATTGTTGTTGAAGGTATTATTGTATGTGTGGGGGGTGTTTGTTTCTCTTCTGTTGGGTTTGTTGTGAGATGATTAATTTCTTGTTTTTTATTGGTTATAGTTATCTTCTTTGTGTTGCAGTTCTAGTATCATGTATATGGCTGTATTAGTAGAAAAGTACTGTTTAAATTTGTTTTTGTCATGGAATACTTTGCTTTCCCCATCTATGTTCATTGAGAGTGTTGCTGAGTTTACTAGTTTGGACTATTATATGTGGTCTTAGGATCTTGCAATATCTATTCAGTATCACCTGTCTTTTAGAGTCTGTTGTGAATGTAATTCTGATAGGTCTGCCTTTATATATTACTTGGCCTTTACCCCTCACAGCTTTTAATATTCATTCTTTGTTCTGTGCATTTATATTTTGATTATTATTTGGTCGGAGAATTTTATTTTGTGGTTCAATGTATTTGGTGTTCTGTATACTTCTTGTAAGTTTATAGCTCTGATTGTTTGTATAAACTTGCGCCAGGGAGAGGCAATATTTGGAGGTATGGCCTTGTTGGAGTAGGTGTGTCACTGTGGGCAAGGGCTTTAAAACCCTGGCCCTTGCTGGCTGGAAGTCATTCTTCTCTGGAGGACTTCAGATGAAGATGTAGACCTCTCAGTTCCTCCTAGACCATACTGGTCCAGATGCTGCATGTTAATGCCTTGAAGATACTGGACTGAATCTGTGAACTAGTAAGCCAGCCCCAGTTAAATGTTGCCCCTATAATAATTGTCTTGGTGCCTCTTCACAGCAATAAAATCTTAACTAAGACAATAGTTTTTGCTTTATTTAGGTGAGTGAAGTTTTCTTCTATGATTTTGTTGAAGGTATTTACCTGCTTTTTGAACCAGAAATCCTTACACACCTCTATTTCTATTGCTGTTAGGTTTGGTCTTTTCATTGTGACCCAAAGTTCCTCGATATTTTGGGTTAGGAACATTTTACATTTTGCAAATTCTTTAACTATTGTATCAACATCTTCTATGGTATCTTTTATGCATGAGATACTCTCTTCCATTTCTTATATTCTGTTGGTGATGTTTACATTTATAGTTTCTGTTCTATTTCCTAGGTTTTCATTCTGCAGAAAATGAAATGGCCCTCCATTTGTGATTT
Source organism: Apodemus agrarius (assembly GCA_964023405.1). Lineage (NCBI taxonomy): Eukaryota > Metazoa > Chordata > Mammalia > Rodentia > Muridae > Apodemus > Apodemus agrarius. The sequence goes on from OZ030028.1 coordinate 30,815,766, forward strand.
CTTTATTTTTTCTATTTCCCTTTTAGGACTTGGAGTGTTTTGTTCAATTCCTTCACCTGTTGTATTGTGTTTTCCTGCATTTAATTTTTGGATATTTTTAATTTTAATTTTAATTTTATTCTTTAGTATATTCAACACAATATATATTATATACTATTCATAAAAATGATGAACATATTATTAAATAAAGAAAATGGATACGGGTTTTTTGTTTGTTTGCTTGCTTTGCACAATTTTTAGTACACCTTAAAATCTTGGCCCTTACTGTGTGGTACAAAAACAAAATAAGAACAATTTTAGACACTGGAGTTTATTGTAATAAGGCTGTACTTCAATGCCTTTGATATTACGAAAGGATTTTACCTCTGTAGTAGGTAAGGTAAGAGTTGACAGTTCTGCCACGACAAGGAATGAATTGCAGGCACAATTATTTGGATACAAATTTCCTGCTGCGGTCAAAGCTATTTGACTTGAGTGATTGCCGTCATTCTCAACCCACAGGGAACAGATTACATTTGTTTAAGAAATCATGTATGTATTAAGATGATCTATCCAAGAAGTCATTCATCAATTGTTTCAATGAACAATGCTTGTGTTTGAAGTGTAGTCCACACATTAGGTGAAGGTAAGATTCTGGTTCATTGTCTGTGATGATTTTGAAAAGCATTCATCTCAGAAAAAGAGTAACTTATAAGGTCTGCTTCTTCAAAATTGATGCAATAATTATAAATATCAAGCAAAGCATTCAGTCTCACTCTATGATGTTCTCTTACAAGCCACCCCCATATTAATTGTCCATGTTTCTTTTCACTGTATAAATAATTTTGAAATATGTAAGCTGTTCAGAAAACTATGATATAGTATAAAAACATCAAATAAGCAATTCTACTAATAGAGAGACTGAGATAGGTTAAGCATGATTTCATGACTTTTATGTGGCACACAGCAAGACACTGTCACGAATAAACAAGCAGAAAGTATACATGGATTGTGCAATATTGGAAATGTTTCTCCAGTTACCAAATTAGAGAGACCACTGGGTGAGAACCAATAAATTTCTAATTTCTCATATTTTTGAATTTCAATAGTTTAGGATATGTTGTTAATATTAACTTTCATATTAAGAAATGGTAAGGAGGATATTGCCTGCAGCTTCCCGCCCAGCTGGTGGTGGGGAAGCCGGAGGGTCACCCAGCGTGCCAGGTGCTCAGAACCATCCGGCGGCGGCGGCAGAACCAGGTACCCGACACAGCCCGAGCTTAAGACCTTCGGGGACTCAGGCCTGGAGTGGGAATTGGGCACAGAATAGCGGGTGCACTCTGCACGCGCGCGGGGCGGACCCCGAGCTCCCTGCAGGCAGCTGCCATATTGCCTGCAGCTTCCCGCCCAGCTGGCGGTGGGGAAGCCGGAGGGTCACCCAGCGTCCCAGGTGCTCAGAACCATCCGGCGGCGGCGGCAGAACCAGGTACCCGACACAGCCCAAGCTTAAGACCTTCGGGGACTCAGGCCTGGAGTGGGAGTTGGGCACAGAATAGCGGGTGCACTCTGCACTCGCGCGGCGGACCCCGAGCTCCCTGCAGGCAGCTGCCATATTGCCTGCAGCTTCCCGCCCAGCTGGCAGTGGGGAAGCCGGAGGGTCACCCAGCGTCCCAGGTGCTCAGAACCATCCGGCGGCGGCGGCAGAACCAGGTACCCGACACAGCTCGAGCTTAAGACCTTCGGGGACTCAGGCCTGGAGTGGGAATTGGGCACAGAATAGCGGGTGCACTCTGCACTCGCGCGCGGGGCGGACCCCGAGCTCCCTGCAGGCAGCTGCCATATTGCCTGCAGCTTCCCGCCCAGCTGGCGGTGGGGAAGCCGGAGGGTCACCCAGCGTCCCAGGTGCTCAGAACCATCCGGCGGCGGCGGCAGAACCAGGTACCCGACACAGCCCGAGCTTAAGACCTTCGGGGACTCAGGCCTGGAGTGGGAATTGGGCACAGAATAGCGGGTGCACTCTGCACTCGCGCGCGGGGCGGACCCCGAGCTCCCTGCAGGCAGCTGCCATATTGCCTGCAGCTTCCCGTCCAGCTGGTGGTGAGGAAGCCAGAGTCAGCCAGTGTGCCAGGTACCCAGACCCAGCCGGAGGCCGAACCAGCCTCCCATCCAGCCAGTGGCAGGGAAGCTGGAAACCGGACCCAGCCAGCTTCCCAGCAGCTTGGGACCAGCAGGCGGAACCAGATAACTGAGATATCCCAACTTTAAGACCCCTGGGGAAACAGGATATCAGACAGCGAACCCTGAGCAGGAGCAGTGCAGAGCAGCCGCCCAACAGGCGGAACCAAATACCTGGGATATCCTGAGGTTAAGACCTCGGGGGACTCAGGCCACCTGTCAGCAATCTGTGAGCAAGAGCCCCGCAGGACAGTGATTCAGGTATCCCAGTCACTGGGAAATAGCCTTACAACCCCACAGGAGGGTCAAGCACCAGCTAGTATCTACAGGACCAACTAACACCAGAGTTAACCAGATGGCAAAAGGCAAACGTAAGATCGCTACTAACAAAAATCAAGGCAATATGGCGGCATCCGAACCCAGTTCCCCAACAGCAATAAATATTGGATACCCCGAAACACCAGAAAAACAAGACTCAGATCTAAAATCACTGGTCAGGATGCTGATAGAGGAACACTTAGATAAATCTCTTAAAGTAATACATGAGAAAATAGATCAAAAGCTAGAAGCCATTGCAAGACAAACACAATTAAATCCCAGATATCTCAACACACCAGAAAAACAAGACTCAGATCTAAAATCACTGGTAAAGATGCAGATTGAGGATCACTTAGATAAATTTCTTAAAGTAATAGAGGAGAAAATAGATCAAAAACTAGAAGCCCATACAAGGCAGACACAAAAATCACTTAAAGAAATCCAGGAGAATATAGAGCAAAAAGTGAATCCCAATAAGGGGGAGAAACAAAAATCACCCAAAGAAATACAAGAGAACATGGGTCAACGAGTAGAAGTCATAAAGGAGGAAACACAAAAATCCCTTAAAGAATTACAGGAAAACACAAACAAGCAACTGAAAGATCTGAGCAAAACCATACAAAATCTAAAAACAGAAGTAGAAACAACTAAGCAATCGCAAAGGGAGACAATGTTGGAAATAGAAAACCTTGGGAAGAAATCAGGAGTCATAGATGCAAATATCAACAATAGAATACAAGAGATAGAAGACAGAATCTCAGATGCTGAAGATACCATAGGAACCATGGATTCAACAATTAAAGAAAATGCAAAATGCAAAAAGCTGGTAACCCAAAACATTCAGGAAATCCAGGACACAATGAGAAGACCAAACCTAAGGATTATAGGGATAGATGAGAATGAAGATCTACAACTTAAAGGGCCAGCAAATATCTTCTACAAAATTATGGAAGAAAATTTCCCCAACCTAAAGAGAGAGATGCCCATGAATATACAAGAAGCCTATAGAACCCCAAATAGACTGGACCAGAACAGAAATACTTCCCGTCACATAATAGTCAAAACCCCAAATGTACTAAACAAAGAAAGAATATTAAAGGCAGTAAGAGAAAAAGGACAAGTAACATATAAAGGAAGACCTATCAGAATTACACCAGACTTCTCACCTGAGACCATGAAAGCTAGAAGATCCTGGGCAGACCTTATGCAGACCCTAAGAGAACACAAACTTCAGCCAAGACTACTATACCCAGCGAAACTCTCAATTGCCATAGATGGGGAAACCAAGATATTCCACGACAAAACCAAATTTGCAAGATACTTATCTACAAACCCAGCCCTACAAAGGATAATAGGGGAAAAATACCAACACAAGGGGGGAAACAACACCCCAGAAGAAACAAGATAGAAACCCCATCTCATCCAACCCAAAAGAAGAGAACCACTCAAATACAAATAATAATAACAATTCCCAAAATGTCAGGAAGTAATAATTACTATTCCTTAATATCTCTTAATATCAATGGACTCAATTCCCCAATCAAAAGACACAGACTAACAGACTGGATACGGAAACAGGACCCTACATTTTGCTGCATACAGGAAACACATCTCAGTGTCAAAGACAAACACCTCCTTAGAGTAAAAGGCTGGAAGACAGTTCTACAAGCAAATGGTCCCAGGAAACAAGCTGGAGTAGCCATTCTAATATCAGATAAAATCGACTTTCAACCTAAAGTCATCAAAAGAGACACAGAAGGTCACTTCCTGCTTGTCAAAGGGAAAATCCACCAAGAAGAATTCTCAATACTGAACATCTATGCACCAAATGCAAGGGCACCCTCATTCGTAAAAGAAACTTTACTAAAGCTTAAAGCACACATCGCACCTAACACAATGATTGTAGGTGACTTCAACACTCCACTCTCCTCAATGGACCGATCAGGAAAGCAGAAACTAAACAGGGACACAGTGAAACTAATTGAAGCTTTGGACCAATTGGATTTAACAGATATATATAGAACATTCCATCCTAAAACAAAAGAGTATACCTTTTTCTCAGCACCGCACGGTACCTTCTCAAAAATTGATCATATAATTGGTCACAAGACAGACCTCAACAAATACAAGAAGACCGAACTAATCCCATGTCTCCTATCGGATCACTATGGAGTAAAAGTGGTCTTCAATAGCAAGAAGAACTACAGAAAGCCCACATACACATGGAAACTGAACAATACTCTACTCAATGACACCCTGGTCAAGGAAGAAATAAAGAAAGAAATCAAAGACTTTTTAGACTTCAATGAAAATGAAGGTACGACCTACCCAAATCTCTGGGATACAATGAAAGCAGTGCTAAGAGGAAAACTCATAGCCCTGAGTGCCTCCAAAAAGAAACTGGAAAGAGCATACACTAGCAACTTAACAGCACACCTGAAGGCGCTGGAACAAAAAGAAGCTAACTCACCCAGGAGGAGTAGAAGAGAGGAAATCATCAAACTAAGGGCTGAAATCAATCAAGCAGAAACAAAGAGAACCATACAAAGAATCAACAAAACCAAGAGCTGGTTCTTCGAGAAAATCAACAAGATAGATAAGCCCTTAGCTAGACTAACCAAAGGGCACAGAGATAGTATCCAAATTAACAAAATTAAAAATGAAAAGGGGGATATAACAACAGAAACAGAGGAAATTCAAAAGATCATCAGATCCTACTACAAAGGCCTATACTCAAAACAACTGGAGAATCTGGAGGAAATGGACAATTTCCTAGACAGATACCAAATACCAAAATTAAATCAGCATCAAGTAGACCAGCTAAACAGTCCCATAACCCTTAAAGAAATAGAAGGGGTTATAGAAAGCCTCCCAACCAAAAAAAGTACGGGACCAGATGGTTTTAGTGCAGAATTCTACCAGACCTTCAAAGAAGACTTAACACCAATACTCTTCAAACTATTCCACAAAATAGAGACAGAAGGGACACTGCCCAACTCATTCTTCGAAACCACAATTACGCTGATACCTAAACCACAAAAAGATCCAACAAAGAAAGAGAACTACAGGCCAATTTCTCTTATGAATATAGATGCAAAAATACTAAATAAAATCCTTGCCAACCGAATCCAAGAGCATATCAAAACGATCATTCACCATGATCAAGTAGGCTTCATTCCAGGAATGCAGGGATGGTTCAATATACGGAAATCCATCAATGTAATCCACTACATAAACAAACTAAAAGAAAAAAACCACATGGTCATCTCATTAGATGCTGAAAAAGCATTTGACAAAATTCAGCATCCTTTCATGCTAAAAGTCTTGGAAAGAGCAGGAATTCAAGGCCCATACCTAAACATAGTAAAAACAATCTACAGCAAACCAGTAGCCAACATCAAAATAAATGGAGAGAAACTTGAAGCAATTCCACTAAAATCAGGGACTAGACAAGGCTGTCCTCTCTCTCCATATCTTTTCAATATAGTACTTGAAGTTCTAGCGAGAGCAATCAGACAACATAAGGAAGTCAAAGGGATACAAATTGGAAAGGAAGAAGTCAAAGTATCATTATTTGCAGATGATATGATAGTCTACTTAAGCGATCCAAAAAACTCCACCAGAGAACTTCTACAGCTGATAAACAACTTCAGCAACGTGGCTGGTTATAAAATTAACTCAAGCAAATCAGTAGCCTTCTTGTACTCAAAGGACAAGCAGGCTGAGAAAGAAGTTAGGGAAATAACACCCTTCACAATAGCCACAAACAACATAAAGTACCTTGGCGTAACTCTAACCAAACAAGTGAAAGATCTGTATGACAGGAACTTCAAGTCCCTGAAGAAAGAAATCGAAGAAGACCCCAGGAGATGGAAAAATATTTCTTGCTCCTGGATTGGCAGGATCAATATAGTAAAAATGGCCATCTTGCCAAAAGCAATCTACAGATTCAATGCAATCCCCATCAAAATCCCAAATCAATTCTTCATAGATCTAGAAAGAGCAATTCTCAAATTCATCTGGAGCAACAAAAAACCCAGGATAGCTAAAACTATTCTCAACAATAAAAGGACTTCTGGGGGAATCAATATCCCTGACCTCAAGCAGTACTACAGAGCAATTGTGTTAAAAACTGCATGGTATTGGTACAGCAACAGGCAGGTAGATCAATGGAATAGGATTGAAGACCCAGAAATTAACCCACAGACTTATGGTCACTTGATCTTTGATAAAGGAGCCACAACCATCCGGTGGAAAATAGATAGCCTTTTCAACAAATGGTGCTGGTTCAACTGGAGGTCAACATGCAGAAGAATGCGAATTGACCCACTCTTATCTCCTTGTACTAAGATCAACTCCAAGTGGATCAAGGACCTCCACATAAAACCAGACACACTGAAACTATTAGAAAAGAAACTTGGGAAGACCCTGGAGGACTTGGGCACAGGGGAAAAGTTCCTGAACAGAACACCAATAGCTTATGCTCTAAGATCAAGAATCGACAAATGGGACCTCATAAAATTACAAAGTTTCTGCAAAGCAAAGGACACTGTCAGAAGGACAAAACGGCAACCAACAAAGTGGGAAAAGATCTTCACCAACCCCACATCCGACAGAGGGCTAATATCCAATATATACAAAGAACTCAAGAAGTTAGACCGCAAAGAACCAAATAACCCTATCAAAAAATGGGGCACAGAGCTAAACAAAGAATTCTCACCAGAAGAAATTCGGATGGCCGAGAAACACCTTAAAAGATGTTCAACATCATTAGTCATCAGGGAAATGCAAATCAAAACAACCCTGAGATTCCACCTCACACCAGTCAGAATGGCTAAGATTAAAAACTCAAGAGACAACAAGTGCTGGCGAGGATGTGGAGAAAGAGGAACACTCCTCCACTGTTGGTGGGATTGCAAAATGGTAAAACCGCTCTGGAAATCAGTTTGGCGGTTCCTCAGAAAATTGGGCATGTTACTTCCAGAGGACCCTGGCATACCACTCCTGGGCATATACCCAGAGGATTCCCCTGCATGCAATAAGGACACATGCTCCACTATGTTTATAGCAGCCTTGTTTATAATAGCCAGAAATTGGAAGCAGCCCAAATATCCCTCAAAGGAGGAATGGATACAGAAAATGTGGTATATTTATACAATGGAATACTACACAGCAATTAAAAATAATGAATTCATGCAATTTGTAGGTAAATGGTTAGACCTGGAAAATATCATCCTGAGTGAATTAACCCAATCACAAAAGAATGCACCTGAAATGCAATCACTGATAAGTGGATATTAATGAGCCCAGAAGCCCTAAATACTCAAGACACAAATAGCAAGTCAAATGATTCCCAAGAAGAAGAAAGGAGAGGACCCTGGGCCTGTAAAGATTGCTTCCAGTTTAGTAAAGAAACCGAGGGGGGAGGGGGAATTATTGGGGAACAGATGGGGGGGAGAGGAACTATGGGAACTATGGTGGGTGGGAACTGGGAAAGGGGAAAGCCTTTGGAATGTAAACATAGAATATAGAAAATAAAATTAAAAAAAAAAAAAAAAGAAATGGTAAGGAAACATGATTGTTACTTCCTGTTATTTTATTGTTAGAGATAGAATTATGTTTGTGTAGGTTTGTTGAAATTTGACTTCCTTGCTTTTCCTAGGGTGTAGTTTCTCTCCTTGTGTTGGTGTACTGCATGTATTATCCTCTTTAGGGCTGGATTTGTGGAAAGATATTGTGTAAATTGGTTTCTCCATCTTTGGTATTACGGGTTTTGCTGGTTATAGTAGCCTGGGATGGCATTTGTATTCCCTTGAGGTCTGTATGACATCTGCTGAGGATCTTCTAGCTTTCCTAATCTCTGGTGAGAAGTCCGTTGTAATCCTGATAGGCCTGCCTCTGTATGTTACTTGACACATTGCCCATACTACTTTTAATATTCTTTCTTTGTTGGTGAATTTGATGTTTTGATTATTATATGTCTGGAGGAATTTCTTTTCTGGTCCAGTCTACTTGGACTTCTGTAAGCTTCTTGTATGATCATGGGCATTTCTTTCTTTAGGTTAAGAAAGTTTTTTTCTATAATTTTACTGAAGTTTGTTACTGGCCCTTTAAATTGGGAATATTTACTCTCTTCTATTTCTATTATCATTAGGTTTGGTCTTTTCATTTTGTCCTGGAATACCTGGATATTTTGAGTTAGGAACTTCTTGCTTTTTGTGTTTTCCTTGGCTGTTGTGTCCATGTTTTCTATGGTATCTTCTGAACCTGAGATTCTCTTTTTTATTCTGTTGGTAATGCTTGCATCTATGACTCCTGTTCTCTTTCCTAGGTTTTCTAATTCTAGTGTTGACTCAATTTGTGATTTCTTTATTATTTCTAGCTCCAGTTGTAGATCCTGGATGTTGTTTTCATTTCCTTCACCAGCTTGAAGGAGTTTTCCTGTATTTCTTTAAGAGAATTTTGTTTTTCCTCTTTAAGGGCTTCCAACTATTTACAATTTCTCTTGTATTTCTTGAAGGGAGTTATTTATGTCCTTCTTAATGTCCTCCATTATCATCATGAGAAGTGATGTTTTTATTTGAATCTTGCTTTTCCACTTGATGGTATATTCAGGACTTGCTATGGTGCAAAAAAAAATGCATTCTGGTGATGCCATTTTGTCTTGATTTCTGTTACTTATGTTCTAACACTTGCCTCTTGACATCTTGTTATCTCTACTGCTACCTGCCTTGCTATATCTGGCTGGCGCCTATCCTTCCTATGACCCTGGTTGTGTCAGAACTTCTCAGAGTCAAGATATCTCTCTGATCCTGTGATTCTTGGATCCTATGATCCTGAAATCCTGGGTGTGTCCAAGCTCCTGGGACTCAACCTGCCTCAGAGATCTTTAGATGTTGGTGTTACCAAACTCCTGGGATCCAGTGATTCTGGGATCTTGTGTTCCTGGATGTGTAAAAATACTTGGGAGTAGAACTTCCTCAGTGTGTTATCGTACTGACTGAGGAGTTTGTGTCCAATATCTACCTCAGGGCACCAATCCAGACAGACCCAAAGGAACACATGCCACTGCTCTGCCAGTGTCCCTGAGTGCCTAGATCCTACTAGTTCCAGTAACTCCTGGTGTTTGGAAAGATGTTGTTTCCTCATCTCCTCTGATCCTATGATCTTGTTCTTGTTAGAGTGGCTTGGAGTGGAACGTCATCTGGGTGTTGTGGAACTGGGTGCTTTTTCCTGTATTTACTTAATGGATATATTCATTTCCTCTTTAAGGCTACTACTTGTTTGTTTGGTTTTTTGCCTGTGTTTTCCTGTCTATCTTTAAGGGAATTATTTATATCTCTCTCAAAGGCCGCTGTCATCTTTATGAGATAAGACTTTAGGTCAGAATCTTGCTTTTGGTGTGTGTTAAGGTAAGTATGTTTTGTTGTGGTAGGAGAACTGGGTTCTGGTGATGTCAAATTACATTAGCTTCTGTTGTTTATGTTCTTTGGATTGCCTTTTGTAACTTGTTGTTACAGCCAATTGGCCCAAGTGGATTTATGGAAAAAAAACATACCATAAGGTATGAGAATGAAGAATGGAAAAGAATTTGAGCATTGATGATGCTGACCCTCACTCATGGAATACTGAAGGAGGTAAGAAAATCAAGGGGTTTTAATTGTACATGTAAAAAGTTATATCTGAGGACAGATAGAAATAAAATTTTCATCACAGAAGTATTCCTTTTTGCATTAGATTGCTAAGAATGTTTTTTGTCTACTTTATGTCTCATACACTCCACTTTAAATGTCACTCTTCATGTTTGTCTATGACTTGTTATTTGAGGATTCGAATTTTCCATTCACAACAGAATAAGTTGTGTTTTGTGACTAAATGTTCCTCATCATCCAACAGTACAGAGATATGCTCCTGAAAAATATGAGGCAAGAAATAGAGAATGGGAAGCCTTTTATCATGAAAGAGTGAATGGTGAATACACTTTTGGGGGACTATATGCCCCATCTGGAGATCTTCGCCTACTAGGTAACTCATTTTCCCAGGATTAAATTGTTTCAGAGCTAGAATAAAGGAGGGTATGATATTACCCTGCTGTTAACTCTTTTAAAATGGGCAGTTTATAGCCTACCTTGGTAGAAAGATTTTTACCCACTGTGGACATGAAAAATGTTGTGTTAACTATGTCATCTTGTATATTCTAGGAGACAAATTATATAACATTGAAATAATATCTTAATGGCAATAAATTAAACTAAATTTCTCAATTAGACAACTTAGAACTACCATCTCCACCCCAAACCCAGGGAGTGGGAGTAATGATACTTCATAATTTCTTCCTGCTGAATTTGGGCATTGATATATCTTTGAAGGGTGGAGGGTAATCTCTCATGATGTTTGTATCCTGATTGGATCCAGGTGAAAAGCTGAGATAAGGCATTCAAGTGGAACAATTTAGTATGTCTGACAATGTGAGTCAACAAAGCTATACATTCTCTAATATACAAATCTCAATTCAAAATTTTAGTATCATCAAGATATCTGTACAGATTTTCTTAGTCTGTGTAGAGTGTTCAGACTAGTTAGGATAAAATTCTGTTCCAAAGTAAGTCTTTATTTGTGCCAAAAGGGGGTTTGCATGAAGAATAGTTTTTTGTTTGGACAGTCTGCCTCTGTAATATCTGTCCAAATAACTCTGGAAGGTGTATAACCACTAATCACCTATTCTAAAAACACAAAGACAAAAAAATTTTTCTCAAGTCAGCATATCATTCATTCAGCAACAAGGAAAGCATATAACCTGCCTTCTCTTTCAGAGGAATAATAAATCAACCAAAAGCCTCATAATTCTACTCATTTTGAAAATCTGTATTCTCTCCTAATTAAAAAACAAATTTAAATCACACTTTTCCCCCTGTATTTACACTTTTTTACTTTTATTGATACCTGCTCATAAAAACCAGGAAGCCTGTCAAATCAGGATTTTAACCCAAAATTCCCATGTAGCCCATATTCAAAGAATAAGAATTTCCTGTAGACTGTATTATATAATCTATCGTTTTATGCTCTCTGCCTGGAGCTACAGACTTATATTTTATTAATATCTGTTATGCCTTCTATTTGTGTTGCTCTTTGCCTATAGCCACAGATTTCTATTAATTAATACCTATTCATAGCAGGCAATTTTCACTGTTATCTACTTGGAGTAAGTAATTTTCCCTATTCTAGATTCAAACTGTTGGCAAAATTTCCCAGCCAGGCGTGGTGGTGCTTGCCTGTAATCCAAGCACTTGGGAGGCAGAAGCAGGCGGATTTCTGAGTTCGATGCCAGCCTGTTCTACAGAGTGAGTTCCACGACATCCAAGACTACACAAAGAAGTCCTGTCTTGAAAAAAAACAAAAGAAAAATTCATGTGATTGTGATAAAGTCTGTATATAAATCTATACTAAAAGCAAATAATCCTAATTTTATAAATTCAGAATTCAATCAATATCTGCCCCAAGAAAGAGGCAGCTTCCTTTCTCTAGTTCACTGACTCAGAGCAGCCATATTGCCTCTTTTCATAGCAGGGGATCTCAGAGCTCACTTTCTTTGTTTCAAGGTTCCTGTGATTCACTCATCACATGATTCAACCCTGCACTGCTTGCCAAGACAAAATTCCTACCTAACAGGCTAGGAATATAACTTTTCTAGTAGAGTCTAGTGTCTCACTTTGGTTTGCCACCTGTAGTGTTAAATATTTCAAAAAAAATCCATGCTACTGCCAGCAAGACACTGGCAGACAGACTGGCTTTTTCTCAGCCCAATAAACAGACCTATGCCTAACCATAACCATAACCATAACCATAACCATAACCATAACCATAACCATAACCATAACCATAACCATAACTCTTACCCTACACTAACCCTAACCCTAACCCTAACCCTAACCCTAACCCTAACCCTAACCCTAACCCTAACCCTAACCCTAACCCTAACTTAAAAAATCTTACAGATTAAGATGCTAGGTATTGCACCAAAAATTTGTGTTGCCTTTTGATTTTAAACTAAGATTTTGTGATGTTTTCCTTCAGGTATCAACTCAACTGTGTTCCAGAGAACAGGCTGGCCTGTCCACTGATAATATTTCAGTGGTTGTATGGATTGCTGTTTTACTATTTTCTACTACAGCCCACCACTGCTGATTCAATATTTTCTGCTCTTAAGTAGACTATCCATCCTGTCTGTTCTCATGAAAATTCAGGGTATTGTATGTCTGACTCATTCTGTCAAGTCTTTCTCTATTCATCACATTCTATGTTCATCAGTTAGAGGCCACTTTCAAACATGACTGCTTCCTTCTACAAACCAACATCAACTATACTGTTAGATAATAAATTTGTGTTCTAAGGGAAGAGCTGTATTCCAGCAAGATCGTAAAGGTATAGCATACCAGATGGGTCACACAGATCTAGAAGGCCTTTGCATGTGAGCCCTTGCTAGGGCAGCTGTTTTCTGAATTAAAATTCATCCACAATCACAATGATACACATAGAACACTATATTGTCAAACTTTTTCTCAGACAAGTTTTATATTTACCAGTATATAGATCCTGAGCTATTTAAAAAGAAATGAATGATCTTGTAATTATTAAATTATCAGAATATTGAAGGACTAGATATTATACTAAACATTAGTTGAATAGTATGGAAATATATTTGCTTGACTGCTTATATTGAAAAATAATCAAAAGAGAACTATAACTCTATTTTCCCAATGGAAACTTTCTTCCATAATATGCGTCTGCCATTGATTTTAATGTGGAATATTCCAATGTTTTCTGATGATAAGAATACATGTTAGTATTAAGAAGGAAAGAGGTAATTTTCCATGCTCTCTGTGCCCTCTGGGCCAATCCAAGCTGTCCTGTGTCTCATCAATTTGGGAACATTGTGCCTTCATTCTAATTGAATTCTGAAAACTCTTAATTTCTTTTACTTCTTTCCTGATCCAGAGATCACAGAATATAGAATTAATCAATTTCCAGGAATATGTAGGCTTCCTGGTGTTTCTGTTGTGAAAATCCTCCATACTCCATGGTTGTCTGATTAGATAAAAGAATATTTCAATTTTCTTATATCTGCTGAAGCTTTCTCTATGACTGGCTACATGGAAAATTTTGGAGAAAGATGCATAATGTGCTAAGAAGAAGGTACATTCTTTCGTGTTTGGGTGAAGTATTCTATAGATGTCTGTTAGGATCTTTTGTTTCATCATGTTTATTAGTGTCATTATTTTTGTTTAGTTTTTTCTGGAAGTTCTGACAGTTTATGAGAGTGGGGTGTTGACGTCTCCCACTATTGATGTGTGGGGTTTGGTGCACTATTTAAGCTATGTTTCATTGGGAATTGTGGGTGCACTTTTGTTTGTGGCATAGATGTTCAGAATTGAGATAACATCTTTGTAGTATTTTCCTTTTATGTGTTTTAGGTGTCCTTCTCTGTCTCTTTTGATTAATTGTATTTGAAAGTCTATATTATTACAAATGGATGTGTAAGGAGGTGACCAGTAGTGAGCAGGATGTAAAGTGAATAGGTGTAAAAAATATTTTAAAATAGTGAGAGGGAAACTTCATCCACATGATTAACAACTCCATCAAACAATACCTTTATCCAACACAATGCTTTGTTGAGAAACACTGAGATTTTCCCATTACGAAATGATTTTCAAATGTCTATACTCACATTTTACTGTACATTACTTGGTGTTTATCTATTGCATTGAGAAAAAATCTAAATTTATAGGCCCACAGATTTTAATGAAAATGGAATTATTTTTCATATTCAAGTGATGTTGTAAAATATGTAGAATATAGAAGGATTATTTATAAAAATTAAAGCAAGTCATAATTGACCAAACTACTCCACCATCAATGTATTACCTATCACACCTAAGACCCTGAGATCATTGTGGAAGATAGGATGGAAAGACTGCTAGAATCAAAGGAGTTCCATGAAAGTCTGGACTCTGGGCATGGTATTGCTATTGCACCCATGAAATAATGATTAATGTGGTTATTCCTCTAGATTTCTAGAATATCAGTCCAATTAAAAATTTAGGATTAAATGTAATGTGGATCTTGATGCCACCACCTCTACCTGAGGATTTAATGATTGTTGTATGAGCAGTTTTTCCTCCATCTACATCTGTCCCACAGGGGTGTAGCAGTTGTAGAGCACATAAGAAGGCGCTGAATCCAATGACACTGAAATTACAGATGTTTTATGTATCATATGGATACTGGGAATTGAACCCAGGTCTTCAGTAATAACAGCCAGTGCTCTTAATAACTGACCCTAACACGGTGTTGTTAATCTGGTAAAAGCATGTCATAGGCCTTAGTGCTGAAACTACAGCTCTTCTTACTAAATGAACATGTGATGCTTATCTAAATCCCCTCTAGAATCTTACATTTATAGCTATAGATTACTGCTGTCAGTGATTGTCACAGAACGTTTATTTTACAGTGGGCAAAGATTAACACAGGAAAATTATAATTAATTTTATAATTAATGATTTTAAGAATAACAACAGAATTCTCTATCCTAAATGTGATATCCAAATCACCCACTCAAAGGCTCAAGGGAAGTTAAAAATAAGAGTGTAGTAGAAAAAAACCTAAAACCTATATTGGAGATGTGGAATACTAGTAAAGAATATATACTACTCTTGAGAAGGACTGAGTTCAGTTTCTAGACCCTGTTGGGTGGAGTAATTACCTGTAACTTCAGATACAGGGAATCTAACACCCACTTCCGACCTTCATATATACTTTACCCATACATTCAGAATGGACACATACATGCACATATATTTAAATAATTATAAATAAAACCTTTTAATCACTAGAGGGTCTACAGGAAATGTAGACACATGTAGAAAGTTGCCTTTGGGGCATGAAAAGGTCATTGCACTCTTGAAATTTGAGCAACTGTGTTTAATGATCCAAGACCTACAAAGAATAAGAATCATAAACTCAAAACCATGGGGAATTGGAGTGTTAAGAGGTACTGTTTCTACTGTTGGGTACTGGTAACCGCTGAAGGAAGATCACTTTTCTTCTGCTGTGCAGAGAGTGGAAGGGTGCTTATGTTCCTGCAAATAATTCTGTAATATATGTTATTTTATAAACAAAACTTACTAAATTCATCGACTCAAAATTTCTGAAAGTCATTAACATATAAGGAAGTATAATTTGGAAGAGGAAGGGGAACAACAAGAGTGATACAAGAACAGGATTATGTAATAGGGGCTAAATAAAGGCAGCACACACATATTATATATATATATATATATATATATATATGCATATTATATGTACCTATGGTAACATGTATTCTATTTGTGAATTAGTTATTATATTTAATGTGTAGTGTCTGCTTGGATATGTTAAAATTTGGAATTGTCTTCCCTGTAGTCTCTTAGCAACTAGTCTGGTATGTACAATATATTCTGTTTAAATGCTTATTGTACCTATCAAAAAAGAACCAAAATAAAACACACCAAACCATACAATAATATCATAAAATATTTTATGCTCACATGAAATAATGAAAATATAAAAATATTAATTACTGTCATTAGTCATGTGAACATACCTGCCATATGATGCACGGCATTCACACATAATTTAAAAATATAAAAATAAATTTCTAATAATAAATAAACTAAAAAATAAACAAGTGATATAAAAAAATTCAGTGTGATGGTGCTATGTGCTTTAATCTTAGTATGTAGGAAAGAGAAGCAGATAGATACTGTGAGTTTAACATCAGCCTATTGTACAAGTGAGTTCTAGGCCTGGCAGAGATACTTTTAAGATAGTATTTGAATGCTGGGAACCAGCTTGCAGACTTGCAGCCAGCTCGAAAACTTCCCTCGGGTCACTGCGGACTGCCTGCCGGCGGCTGGGTTCAGGTGCATGGACAGAGACTTAGCCTAGCAATGAACAACTGATCAGGCTTTTGCTTGTGCCCAGATCCAAAGGAGGTTGGCGGGAGGTCTGTGCACCAACAACTCAGCAGTGCACACAGAGCCAGATCAGCTTGGCAGGCGGTCTCTGCACCAACCCACGTGGGCACCAACCTGCTAGTGGTTCTGTGACTGGAGTACAGCCAGAGGCTTACACCTTGCCTCAGGACACCACAGACAGCTAACATGACAGAGCCCTGCGGACTGAGAGCACTACCATCTAGTTTCTAGCAGTCCAACCAGGGAACCTCCAGTCCTATAGGGAATCCAGTGGTTAGACAGAGCCCTGAGACCTGCCACCATCTTGGAGCTGGTGGCCTGTACAGGTCACAATAGAGAGCCAACAGAGGAGCCCAGGTCACCATAAAGATCTAACAGACAAGCCCAGTTTGGTGGAGGAAAAAAAAAGATCTGATTCTTAAGAGCTGGCAACTAGGCAGGCCAGGAGGAGACCTAAGAGAACACAAATGTTAGCCAAGACTACTATACCCAGCAAAACTCTCAATCAACACAGATGGAGAAATCAAAATATTACACAACAGGACCACATTTACACAATATCTTTTCACTAACACAGCTCTACAAAGGATAATAGGAGGAAAACTCCAATACAAGGAGGGAAACTGCACCAAAGAAAAAGCAGGATAGTAATCTTCTTCCATCAAACTCAAAAGAAGATAACTACTCAAAAACAAAAATAACATCAAAAATGACAGGAAGAAATAATCACTGTCCCTTAATATCTCAACATCAGTGGACTCAATTTCCCAATAAAAAGACATAGACTGGATATGGAAACAGGACCCTACATTTTGCTGCATACAGGAAATACACCTCAAAGTCAAAGACAAACACTACCTTAGAGTAAAAGGCTGGAAGAAAATTTTGCAAGCAAATGGTCGCAGGAAGTGAGCTGGAATAGCCATTTTAATATCAGATAAAATTGACTTTCAACCCAAAGTCATCAAAAGAGACAGAGAAGGTCACTTCTTGTTAGTCAAAGGAATCCACCAAGAAGAACTTACAATTCTAAACATCTATGCTCCAAATGCAAGGGCGTCCTCATTCATAAAAGAAACTTTATTAAAGCTCAAAGCACACATTGCACCTAACACAATAATTGTGGGGGACCTCAACACTCCACTATCCTCAATGGACCTATCAGGAAAACAGAAACTAAACAGGGACACAGGGAAACTCATTGAAACATTGGACCAATTGGATTTAACACACACACACACACACACACACACACACACACACATATATATATATATATACATACATACATATATATATGTATGTATGTGTATATATATATATATATATATATATATATATATATATAAAACATTTCATTCGAAAACAAAAGACTATACCTTTTTCTCAGCGCCTCATGGTACCTTCTCCAAAATTGACCATATAACTGGTCACAAGACAGACCTCAACAAATATAAAAAGATCGAACTAATCCCATGCCTCCTATCGGATCGCCATGGAGTAAGAGTGTTCTTCAATAGCAACAAACACAACAGAAAATCCTCATACACATGGAGGCTGAACAATATTCTACTCAATGACACCTTAGTCAAGGAAGAAATAAAAAAAGAAATCAAAGACTTTTTAGAATTTAATGAAAATGAAGGTACAACATACCCAAATCTATGGGAAACAATGAAAGCAGTGCTAAGAGGAAAACTCATAGCCCTGAGTGTCTCCAAAAAGAAACAGGAGAGAGCATACACTAGCAACTTAATGGTGCACCTGAAAGCTCTAGAACAAAAAGAAGCTATTCACCCAGGAGGAGTTGATGACAGGAAATCATCAAACTCAGGGCTGAAATCAATCAAGTTGAAACAAAGAGAACTATACAAAGAATCAACAAATCCAGGAGCTGGTTCTTTGAGAAAATCAACAAGATAGATAAACCCCTAGCCAGACTTACCAAAGGGCACAGAGACAGTATTCAAATCAAAAAAAAGTAGAAATGAAAAGAGAGATATAACAACAGAAACTGAGGAAATTCAAAAAAAATCATCAGATCCTACTACAAAAGCCTATACTCAACACAACTGGAGAATCTGGAGGAAATGGACAATTTCCTAGACAGATACAAAATACCAAAATTAAATCAGGATCAAATAGATCGTCTAAACAGACGAATAACCCCCAAATAAATAGAAGGTGTCATAGAAAGTCTTCCAACCAAAAAAAGCACAGGACCAGATGGTTTTTGTGCAGAATTCTATCAGACTTTCAAAGAAGTCCTAATACCAATATGCTTCAAACTATTTCACAAAATAGAAACAGAAGGAACACTACCCAACTCATTCTATGAAGCCACAATTACCCTGATACCAAAAACCACACAAAGATCCAACTAAGAAAGAGAACTACAGGCCAATTTCCCCTGAATATCGATGCAAAAATACTAAATAAAATACTTGCCAACCGAATCCAAGAACACATCAAAACGATCATTCACCATGATCAAGTTGGCTTCATTCCAGGGATGCAGGGATGGTTCAATATACAGAAATCCATCAATGTAATCCACTACATAAACAAACTCAAAAAAAAAAAAAACCAAAAACAAAAACCACATGGTCACCTCATTGGATGCTGAAAAAGCATTTAACAAAATTTAGCATCCTTTCATGATAAAAGTCTTGGAAAGAACAGGAATTCAAGGCCCATATCTAAACATAGTAAAAGCAATTTACAGCAGACTGATAGACAACATCAAAGTAAATGGAGAGAAACTTGAAGCAATCCCACGAAAATCAGGGACTAGACAAGGCTGCCCCTCTCGCCATATCTCTTCAATATAGTACTTGAGGTACTAGCTAGAGCAATTTGACAGTATAAAAAAGTCAAAGGGATACAAATTGGAAAGGAAGAAGTCAAACTATCACTATTTGCCGATGATATGATAGTATACTTAAGTGACCCAAAAAACTCCACCAGAGAACTCCTACAGCTGATAAACAACTTCAGCAAAATGACTGATTTTAAAATCAACTCAAGCAAATCAGTAGCCTTCCTATATGCAAAGTATAAGCAGGCTGAGGAAGAAATTAGGGAAATGACACCCTTCACAATAGCCACAAACAATATAAAGTATCTTGGTGTGACTCTAACCAAACAAGTGAAAGATTTATATGACAAAAACTTCAGGTCTCTGAAGAAGGAAATTGAAGAAGACCCCAGAAAATGGAAAAATCTTCCATGCTCGTGGGTTGGCAGGATTAATATAGTTAAAATGGCAATCTTGCCAAAAGCAATATACAGATTGAACACAATTCCCATCAAAACTCCAACTCAGTTCTTCATAGAATTAGAAAGAGCAATTCTCAAACTCATCTGGAATAACAAAAAACCCAGGATAGCTAAAACTATCATCAACAGTAAAAGAACTTTTGGGGGAATCAATATCCCGGACCTCAAGCAATACTACAGAGCAGTAGTGTTAAAAACTTCATGGTATTGGTACAGTGACAGGGAAGTGGATCAATGGAATAGGATTGAAGACCCAGAATTGAACCCACACATATATGGCCAATTGATCTTCGACAAAGGAGCTGAAAACATCCAGTGGAAAAAAAGATAGCCTTTTCAACAAATGGTGCTGGCTCAACTGGAGGTCAACATGCAGAAGAATGAGAATTGATTCACTCTTATCTCCTTGCACTAAGCTCAACTCCAAGTGGATCAATGACCTCCACACTAAACTAATATAAAAGAAACTGGGGAAGACCCTTGAGGACATTGGCTCAGGGGGAAAGTTCCTGAACAGAACACTAAAAGCTTATGCTCTAAGATCAAGAATAGACAAATGGGACCTCACAAAATTACAAAGTTTCTGTAAGACAAAAGACACTGTCAAAAGGACAAATAGGCAACCAGAAAATTGGGAAAAGATCTTCCCCAACCCCACATTCGACAGAGGGCTCATATCCAATGTATACAAAGAACTCAAGAAGTTAGACCCCAGAAAGCCAAATAACCCTATCCAAAAATGGGGTACAAAGCTAAACAAAGACTTTTCACCTGAAGAAATTCGGATGGCTGAGAAACACCTTAAAAAAATGTTCAACATCATTAGTCATTAGAGAAATGCAAATCAAAATAACCCTGTGATTTCACCTCACACCAGTCAGAATGGCTAAGATTAAAATCCCAGAAGACATCAGGTGTTGGCAAGGATGTGGAGAAAGAGAAACACTCCTCCACTGCTGGTGGGACTGCAATCTGTTACAACTACTCTGGAAATCAGTCTGGCGGTTCCTCAGAAAACTGGGCATGATATTTCAGGAGGACCCAGCCATACCACTCCTGGGAATATACCCAGAATATTCCCCAGCATGCAATAAGGATACATGCTTCACCATGTTCATAGCAGCCTTATTTATAATAGCCAGAAGCTGGAAAGAACCCAGATGTCCCTCAACGGAGGAATGGATACAAAAATATGTGGTACACACACACACACACACACACACACACACACACACAATGGCATACTATTCAGCCATTAGAAACAATGAATTTTCGTGAAATTCTTAGAGACATGGATGGAGCTGGAGAACATCATACTAAGTGAGGTAACCCAATCTCAAAAGAATACCCATGGTATGCAGTTACTGATAAGTGTATATTAGCCTAGAATCTTGGAACACCAAAGACACAATTCACATACCAAATAATGTCTGACAAGAAGAAAGGTGTGGGCACTGGTGCTGGAAAGGATCAAAGCATCAGTGTCGGTGTAGGGGAATATCAGAACAGGGAAGAGAGAAGGGATGGATGAGGGAGCAGGGGAGGGAAAAGGGCATGTGGGACCTTTGGGGGGTGGGGAACCAAAAAAGTAAAATGAAATGTAAATGTAGAATATATCCAAGAATAAAAAAATAAAAATAAATAAATCTGATCTGTTGGGCACCAAAAAAAGATAGTATTTAAAAAAATAGCATGACTTTTCTAAAGAAAGCAGTAATTAAAGAAACATATATCAAACAAAATATATAGTAAGCATTTAAAAAATAAATTCTCTATATTAGAAAGCCACAACCAAGATTTTTATGAATGGAAAAAAATTCAAGCAATATCATTAATTTAAATTAAAAAGAAGAGAGTGAGGTGGGGTATCCACCATCCCCAATCTTTTTAAATATAGTGTTCCACATGTATATGTATGTGTATGTATAGGTGTGTGTTTAAGTATATGTGTATGTATATGTATATATAAGAAACGGAAATATAACACTTAAATAGGGTTCACACACATATATGTACTACTACTAAGGACATACATATATAATACATACATACATACATACATACATACATACATACCTTAAAAGGAATACTTTTTAACTGAAAATTGAATTGGAATCATGTAGTTAAATGAGTGTAACTATAAGGAGTGAGATAACCCAGACCCACACAGAGGCATACCATATATTCTCTCATTATATGTAGTTTCTTGACCCCAAACTTCAGATGTGACTATACAATAAAGAGTAACCCTTAATGTAGAAGAGTAGAAGAGACCATGGAATCTCCCAGGATGAAAATAACAGGGTATATAGTATACGTGTAAAATGAAGAATAAATGGAAAAAAGGGAGAATTTTAATTGGAGAGGAGAGACTAGAGAAACTACAGAGAATAGCAAAATGGAGGAATAAATAGCATTGAACATACTTGAATGAGACATAGGTCCACCATGTGTTTTGGATACAGGATTAAGAGGATTTGAAATGTAACTGACCCCCAAAGAGTGGATACTAGTTTTCATCATATCAGAAAGGTGATATAAAATCTTCTAAGGGGAGGAAGCAATCAGTAGGCCCAACCTGCTATAATATCTATGAAGCACAACAAATACTATCATAAGAAAATATTCTTAAAATTAAAATAATGGCATTAATATTTTGGAATCAATATCTGACTCATTGGTCTCAAGGCCTGCTCAAAGTACAGAAATGCTTACTGGTACTGGAAACCTAGCTAAATGTGTGTGGCTATTGAGAACATGGATTCTAGTGATCCTACTACTATCACCCTACCAGAGCAGTGTGATTTGCAACTTTCTTCCAAGTTTTTCATTGGATCCATGGAAAAGTGTAGATCTCAATCCTTGTCAAGAAGTTTCTTTTGCAATGTAAAGTGACAGTTGCAGAAAACCACAGCTAGTAATGATGGAGAGGAATAATTGTCATACTGCTCACCTACCTAACTAATAACATCATAACAGAGTTCCTGTACCTAAGGCTAATAGAACATTGTAAATGTATGGCCAGAATTTAAATAGCCAGAAGTTTTTTTGTGTGAGATTTTGTCTTCTAGATATACCAGGGAAGCTACACAATGAAATATTAACAACATCATTGCCTAAACAAGACATGAACACTTTCATCAAATGGTGATGTGGGGAAAATGCTAGTGGGACAACTCCTAGATGAAGAGCTAGAGAGGGAAAATCAGTCTTCTCCTGAGATTCACCCCTGATTTGTTGTTGAATGCCGAGGAATCATCCCTAGAAACATACATATGCTGGCAATATTAAACAGTCTAATCAAGTTGTACTCATGTATCTTTTCATCTATATTTATGTGTAACTAGTTAAAGAGTCATACATATTTCATTCAGATACTTGAAAGGCAAAGGCAGGCTGATTTGCATGAGCATTAGATAAGTATGATCTAGAGAGTGAATTGCAGAATAGCTAGGGCATATATTGCTACTTGTTCAAAATAGAAAGGAAAAAGAAAGGAAAGGAAAATGAGTTTGTAAATTTGGAAGAAAGTTTATTTGGGAATATGAGGGAAGTGAGCAGTAAAAATAAATTATATGAATTCAGTTTAATCAAAATGTACTAATTGTGATACTAACCTCTTTACATTAAAATGTAAGTATTTGAGTAATGCTAACATTTTTTAAATAAATAATTAGCTCTGTTATCAAAGAAATCTTGAAAGCTGGTTTTGAATACAAGCACTGACACTAATAAAGAATAAAAACACACTTCTAAAATAAACACATATACATACATATGGACACACTTATATACATATATGCACATAATTGTACATATATACATAGACTAGCAAAACCTGAAGGAGATCAGAAAATACTTAGTTATCAGAAAATACCTTAGTTATGATTACTAGTATTCCTTGGGGAATATGATGTAACATAAAAATAAGGAGACAATAGAGACATGTCTTTGGCCTGAGGCAGCAAAGCTACTAAAATGAACTACTGACTTCTGCTCTGTGATCTTGTTTGTTTATTTTCTCTGCTGAAAAGTGTCACATCTTCACTTCTACCTGATTACATAGTAAGTTCAGTCTGCTTTAAGCAATAGTTAGAAGCTATAGGTGCAAACTAATTGAAGGAGATTTTCAATTATCTCCAACAATTTTTCCTTCAGGATGGTTGAGCTCCCCTGCTCCCCAACACAATAGCAGAAACACACATAGCACCCTGTAGATGGTTGGAAATTTTTGATGACATCATAAGAATTTCAAAATAAAATATTTGTTTGTTTGTTTGTTTGTTGGTACTGAAATGTGAACCATGAGCAAGGATAATCTACTCCTATGCAACATCATCAAATTTCATAGTAAAATTTTAAATGAATGTTCGCATTTTAATTTTTTACTTTCTGAGATTAAAATTACAACTTTTTTTCCAAATACTCCTTCCTTTCCTTTTTCCTATTCATTTGTTTTGCAATAAATGTTATTGCATGTGTATATGCATATATATACACATATCTGTATATCTGTATACACACACACACACACACACATATATATGTGTATATATATATATATATATATATATCACACGCTTCTCTTGAATCCCGTAATTTCACGCAGCCAAGCTGCAATCCAGACGAAGGCTGTGTGATATTTACAGGGGCTGTTCAAGGAATGCCGCTGTGGGCCTCCTTGGCTGCAGATAGAACTGAGCTGAAATTTCTCGTGGCAAGCTGTGTAACCCTTTATCTGACCTGTTCTTTTACTTACGAGATGTCTCTGCCAGCCAGAGGTGCGAGCATTCCAGGTGTGACAGTTCACTCAGAGTTTTATTCTTTGAACTACAGCACTGGCCATGATTTCTTCTAGAGATCCATTGCTTTGCTTTTAATTAGCTGTACAGTTATTACCTAGATACATTAAAGAATTAACCTCCCAACAATTTATATTATTTTGTATGGTTAGCTGGTCTTTGGCACTCTGACATGGAAACCATCAGTTAGTAAAGTTTCAAAATAAGCCTGAGAAATTCTCACAAGAAGATAAACAAAACATAGTGTAGTCTCTGACTCTTGAATTACTAATTTATTATTGACCACAGAGGGACGCGATAACCTTGAGTGCAGTCTCTGACTCTTGAATTACTAATTTATTATTGACTACAGAGGGACGCGATAACCTTGGGTGTAATCTCTGACGTTCATGCCTGATTCATTTGTATTTCCTTGTGCCAGTTACTCATGGTAACCACTTTTTGTAAACATTTCACTGAATTACCAACTTGTGATGTGTATAAATGTTCCTGCCTCAGAACAGTAAAGTGCATTCAGACGCATTCAGATCTTGTGTGTGTCTGTCTGTCATTCGCCGGACCTGTACCTTCCTGCGTACCAAAGACCCTGATTCCCCCACGGGTGTGATGCTCCGACTGAGTCGGTCCGTGGCATATATATATATATATATATATATATATATATATATATATATATATATATATATATATATATATATATTCCTATATTCCTAGATATAAAACTTCCAAGTAGGTGCAATACAATGTTTACATTTTGAAAAACAAAATATCTACCTGCCAATTTGTGAAGATCAAATAACATTCTTTCGCTGACACCTGCTTGAGCATATCTGGCTCTATGATGACCAGAACAGGGATCATCCCTTCATATAGCCTGTATTGGGAAAACAGAGATTATTATACCACTTTGATCCTGAACTTGAAATGAATTTTGATCTTCTGTAAGAACAATTGTTCTTCACTAGTAAGCCATCTCTACAGCCCCTGAAGACATGCTATTAACAACTGACAAGTGATAAAATTTGCAAGGAACTCTTCATTTGGATCCATTAGAAATGTACAACAGTTCAGTAGCATTGAAGAAGGATAGATTCTATCCTGTCCCTTTTGCCCTGGCCACTTGTGGTGAGCTGAGTGCAAGTGCCAGCACCTGCTGGGCTCATAAGAACAGAAATTCTTCCCCCAGTTGTGTGTGTATAAGAAAGTTGGCAGGCAGACCTTTTCATTTTCCTCTCATGCCCAGATCCACAACCCTAAATTGGCCCAACCTGAGGGTGACTCGTTCTTGAACTAGTGGAGTACATGATTAGGCCAGTCCTATAGATGAAAAAGACCCCACAGGTTCTCCAGGACACTAAATAATGACAATACTTGAGAGGTGTCCCAGTGAGGTTCCAGATTTGATACTATAGCAGAAGCCAGAGGACTAGGACCAGAACAACTATTCATTACATTAAATATTTTCAAACAAAGAAGTTTGGACAAAATTGCATATTATGTGACACATTCTGATATATAAATGTTACACAATGAGATTTTAGTATTTTTTTTCTGTTGGGAGGAGATTGCAATAGTGGAGGGTGGGCACAAGGAGAGAGGGTGCTGAGTCGAATTGTGGTGTATGGTATGATAAGAAATTCAGAAGGAAACAATAAAACCAGTACAGATTGCCCATGACATTGGAACACATAGTTCAGAGTGATCATGCCAATGCAACTGGCCTTATGATTACTACTGAGATTTCTAATGATGAATAAATTAAATGAAGAGTTAGAACCTCATCTACCTTGATTGTGTCATGCAGAAAATTGATGTTACTTCTTCTCCGACCCTAACCAAATTACAAGCACCTCTCATAGGGAGGTTCTTTTGCCATTGGCTCAGTTATCAGACAAAATAATTAATGAAGCAAGCCTAGAAGGTAGTAGCATGATTTGACACATACTATACCTGTACTTTAAAGTGAGTAGTATATGTTGTGAGAAAATATGCATATACATTCCTGTTAAATAGTCACTCTTGTAATAAATGCAATAAAAATGGAAGGAAAGAAATTTCAGCTAAGTGTAATGCCACAGATTTCAAAGGCAAGTAGCCAGAAGGTAGACTAGGAAAACAGTGATATCTGGGCTATAGAAACTTCTAGTTATACCTTGGAAATGGTGAGACCTAGTCTCAGAAAATTATTAGAGAGAGCCCAGGATGCCTGAAATGTATGGAAAGAATTACAGGCAAGTAAAGGATCCTGAGAATGAGATAAGTGGTCTTCCCCAGGGAAGAACACATCAACTGATTTCCCAATTCCATGTAGTCAGATCATAACACATGCATGTAATTAATACTACACAGACTGAGCAAGTTGTGATTATAAATATAAATTCATTTTTACATAAAAAGTATATATTTGAAGGGAGAAAAAGGAAAGGAGGAAGGAAGCAATTATAACCTCCAGCAAAAAAATTAAGCAATAACAATAAGAAAAACACACTATTTGGATACTGAAAGTTAAACAAAATAATAGCTATAAATAGACCCAATTTCAGGAGGCCCTGTACTTTGTCTGGACATTACAACAATATAGACATAATATTTTTACACATTGTGTAGGCTTACCCTCAGTTATTCAAATACTGACTAATCTGCCCACATAACTTGTCTCAATGCAGATATGTTACTCTAATGCTTATACCAAGCATCTCCTTCTCAAGTTTGTGTAAATAGTTCTTACCCTTTATTCGTTGACATTTATAAAAATACTAATCACATAATGGCTTGGCAGAATGGAGACTAGGGCAGGATATCTGTTAGCCATAGAATGGAGAGAGTGAGATAGAACATTTCAGATTAGCTGAAAAGATGGAGGAACTGGAGCCATGAAGAAGTGGTTCAAAGAGCCAGATTAATAATAGTATGCAAGTATCATGGGATGTGAGTAGGAGGAAGTCAGATCCATATAGGAGAGAAAGATAGATCATTTAACTGCTCAGCTAATGAAATATAGTTTTGAATAAATGCTCTTTTTTATGTAGAGTTATTGGGGAATACCATAAGGTAAAGAAGTACAGCTGCCCAACTAATTCGTCATTTATATTTATATTGTACAAAATTCATTTACACAATAGGGCTGGCCCAGTTTAATGGGCATAGGTGAGCTAACTCCAGGGTAAGAACATGAGAGAGCTGGTACTCACACTCCTGCTATGAAATGGGCAAAATCATGGGGTGTGGATACCCACCTCATTATCTGTAGCAGTCAAGAGAACTAGCTGGATGTGTCATGAGAACAGATGAGCTGGCCCTGTTTCTAAATGGACACAGTGCTCAGGAGAGCAGTCCTTTTGTAGGCCTAATCTGTTTGTGCACTGTGTGAAAGTTATCTTGTGTTATTCAAATATCAAGTTCTCTGTCCTCATATCTTATTTCAATTTCAACATGGCCTATGTCAATAATCTCATAACTCCAATTTTTGTCTTACCATATTTTCTCTGCCCTGTCAATAAATTCTGAATAAGTTCACCCATTTGGTGGAGAGAGAGAGAGAGAGAGAGAGAGAGAGAGAGAGAGAGAGAGAGATGAAGAGAGATTCAGACTGACCTGAAGTTCCAGGAGAAAGGAGGGAGTTCATGGGAGATCAGCAGAAACATGGAAGGCTCTAAATTAAAGTATGCAGATTTTGGCTTGAAGATATCCAGATTCCACTAAGAGAAAAAGATGGATAAATTGGCTTCCCAGGAATTGAGGTAAAGCTTTAAAATAAACCTTAGTCTTTCTGTTTCATTATTGTGGAACTACATTGGATAAAGAAAATAGCCATCATTTTAATTTACACCTTAGATTTATTTATATTAAAATTAATAATTAGAGGCCTTACACCTCACCTGAGCAGCACAGTAGAGGTGTCCATGGTTGAGGGGGTGCAGGTGATTCAGCACTGAGGATGAGATTGACCCAGAGTTGTCCCTGCCACTCATCTGCCATGAGGTGCAGTTGGTGATGAGGAGATACCCTCCTCCCTTTCCCCTTCATTACCTGTGGTAGCTGGGAGAATTGACACTGTGGTCATAAGAACTGATAAACTGGCCCTACCCCTGATCTGCTGCAGCACTGGCAAGAATTGGTCCTTGGTCTTGCCTGGTCAGTAGTAGATCTGGATATGCAGATGTGGGTTTAGGTGTGCCATGTCATAGTATGAAAAAAGGAAGCTGATCCTATGTCTTGTTGATGGTACCATTGCTTGGCAGGGCTATAGCAATGGTGGTATGTTCACCATGGTAATGTGGATAAGAAATAGCCAGTGGGATAATTAGCTCTCATACTACCCAGACCCAGATCCAGGGCTTTGAGATGGCCCACCTCTAAATCTACATCATCTGCTAATGACTCAGACACATGAATTGGCCAGTCCTCCTTTTTCAAGGTTTCAGAATTTCTTTCACAGAATTTCTTTGACAAAAACAGAATAGCTGAGAGGAGTCCCAATGATGATCCAATACTGATGGTGTCACACAGTAAGAGTCCTCAAACCCAACCAACAGTATATCCCTCTGTCCTCACATCTTACAAATGCAGTGAACATTTGTAAGTAAAAATGTGAGGACATGGGGATATACTGTGGGACACACTGCAGCATACCATAGTTTCCACAATGAGATGTTTTCTATGCTTTATTTTTTTGACATTGTTGTCATCATCATCATTGTTGTCATCAGCAGTGGTGAATTGCCTCTGTGTGTGTGTGTGTGTGTGTGTGTGTGTGTGTGTGTGTGTATTTTGTGGGGAGGTTGGGTTGCAAGAATGAGAGGTAGATGTGAGGGGATAGTAAGATGAGTAGTACTGGGATGGCCTATGTGAAACTCATAAGTAATCCATAAAATGTTTAAAAAAAAGAAAAATAAAAATTAATCCTGTCTTTGGAAATACTGGAAATATGTTTATTAACTGATTTTCTGGTGCCTAAGTGAGATCAGGAGACTTTCTTTTAAATTTATGATCATGCCTTACCTGTGTCTGAATTAAGAAATTTTACACAAATAAAAAAGTTCTAATTAAGAATAAATTGAGCCAAGAATCCTTATATGACAGTGAGTAAAAGTAAGGCTATGTGTCTAGATCATTAAATGATGCAGACAAATCATGACCTGCAATGTTCTAATTCAGACTATGAATTACAACATACTTATGGAACTATTGGCAGGACAGTCTTTCAGACACTTTAAAATATGTCAATGCATCAAAGGATACTCTAGGTTGACAAAGTATTCAGGCAGGGTTGTTTCACATCTTAGCAAAACCACATATTAGACATTACCAAACTACTTACCCCCACATATCACCTTACATTCTTCAGGATTCTACATCACATTTCCACACACCGTGGGAAAATAAATTAAATAGATCATTATATTTATACACATTTGGCCCCTAAATGAGAAACAAATAACTCAGTCACCAGGAAATTAGGCTCATTGAATAATATTCCTAACTAGCAAGTAATAGAAATCCTACAGAGTTTTCTGAGACACGTCTGAAATTTAAAGATATTCATGATTCCCTTTCTGAGTATTGTACATTGCCAAATTTTGCTTTTTCTAATAAATATACAGTGCCAACTGCTTTAATCTATGACAGTTTCTTTGGTTATGCTTTGACTGTGAAATCCTGAAACATACTATTATTTTAAATATTGATGCATGAAAGCATTAAGAATCAGGGAAACTGCAAATAATGATAGTTTGACTTCTTCCTTTCCAATTTGTATCCCCTTGACTTCCTTATGTTGTCTAATTGCTCTCGCTAGAACTTCAAGTACTATATTGAAAACACACACACACACACACACACACACACACACACACACACATATATATATATATATATATATATATATATATATATATATAGAGAGAGAGAGAGAGAGAGAGAGAGAGGACAACCTTGTCTACTCTCTGATTTTAGTGGGATTGCTTCAAGTTTCTCTCCATTTATTTTGATGTTGGCTAATGGTTTGCTGTAGATTGCTTTTACTATGTTAAGGTATGGGCCTTGAATTCCTGCTCTTTCCAAGACTTTTAGCATGAAAGGATGCTGAATTTTGTCAAATGTTTTTTTCAGCATCTAATGAGATGACCATGTGGTTTTTTTCTTTTAGTTTGTTTATGTAGTGGATTACATTGATGGATTTCCGTATATTGAACCATCCCTGCATCCCTGGGATGAAGCGTACTTGATCATGGTGAATGATCGTTTTGATGTGCTCTTGGCCGAGAAACACCTTAAGACATGTTCAACATCATTAGTCATCAGGGAAATGCAAATCAAAACAACCTTCAGATTCCACCTCACACCAGTCAGAATGGCTAAGATTAAAAACTCAAGAGACAACACGTGCTGGTGAGGATGTGGAGAAAGAGGAACACTCCTCCACTGTTGGTGGGATTGCAAAATGGTAAAACCGCTCTGGAAATCAGTTTGGTGGTTCCTCAGAAAATTGGGCATGTCACTTCCAGAGGACACTGGCATACTGCTCCTGGGCATATACCCAGAGGATTCCCCATGCATACAATAAAGACACATGCTCCACAATTTTCATAGCAGCCTTGTTTATAATAGCCAAGTGTTGGAAGGAGCCCAGATATCCCTCAAAGGAGGAATGGATACAGAAAATGTGGTATATTTATACAATGGAATACTACTCAGCTATTAAAAATAAATGAATTCATGCAATTTGTAGGCAAATGGTTAGATCTGGAAAATATCATCCTAAGTGCGTTAACCCAATCACAAAAGAATGCACATGAAATGCAATCACTGATAAGTGGATATTAATGAGCCCAGAAGCCCTAAATACTGAAGGCACAACTAGCAATTCAAATGATTCACATGAAGAAGAAAGGAGAGAACCCTGGGCCTGAAAAGATTGTATCCAGTTTTGTAGATCCAGAACAGAGAAATGGTGAGTGTGGAGGGATGATTGGGGAATAGTTGGGGGGGGGAGAGGACTTATGAGACGTATGGTGGGGGGGATCTGGGAAAGGGGAAAGCTTTTGGAATGTAAACAAAAAATATAGAAAAAAGAATCAGGGAAACTGATAGGAGTTTTCAAATTCTCTTTACTTCTCAATGCTTACTGCTCCTTCAATCACACGATGATTACTCTAGGATTTTAATAAGCCTCAGTAAATTGAAGACAACATCAATACCTATAGATTTTTAGATTTATAGTAATAATGAAGTAGAGGCAAATAATTTTGCCTTCTGTTACCTCTGTTAAATATCAAAAAAATGAAGAGTTCATCCCTGACACAAGGGAAACAAAGTCAAAAGCTTGATCTGAACTGTTACTCTGAACCCTAGGCTGTGGGAGCAATCAATGTAGTCATTATATGGCTATTGTGAATATTTGAGATAAAATCCCATGTAGGTCAGTCTGACTCAGTCTCTACATATAAAGCTGAACTTGAATTCCTGATCCTCTTAACAGTTGGTATTATAGGTGTGTGGCATCATTCTCTAGTTTATATGATGCTATGATCTAGCCTAGGTATTTGTCTGTTCTAGGTATGCAATAAACAGAAGGGATTTCCATTTTCAATCATGGTGAATTCCAACTGCATGAAACTATGAGCCTGGAAGATGATAAAGCCTAGCTTTTAGAGTACTTCGTCAGGGATTAGAGCTATTCTGAACCAAGGTATGCTCAGAGACCCTAAAGAAAGAACAAAGAGAACATTACATCTGTGTTCTTGTACACACGCAGACTTAGTAAACTATATTCTAGTGCTATAGATAGTGCATTACAAAAGTGGAAGTTGTAGTTTCAAATGGATTTGACTTTTTCCTGGGCTGTCAGAATGGCAGATGTGTCTGAACTATCATACATTCTTTGCCCAAACTGTCTGATTTAGCTCTGTGGTGACTTTAGTCATTTCACCCTACATGTAGCATGTAAGAAGGTATGCTGCTTAATAAATTTATGACATAAATCATTATTTTATGAAATACAACATGTTCAGAGCTATGTTTCTTCTATATTTCTCTTGCATGATTCTTTCCCTAATCATCTCACCATCTTCCCTTTTGGGAATCCTCATTCCTTCTACTTGACTTATGTGTTGCTCAATGTGGGCTCTGAGATTAGTAGACATATTATTTTTAAAATGTCAGACTTGTGGAACTGTAAAGTAAAAAGTGCGATGGAATTACTAACAGAATGGATGGGACATAAATTTCTGAACAGCAATCTCTTTTCCTACACAGGCTTCATTTGTTTGTACTCTGA
Source organism: Apodemus agrarius (assembly GCA_964023405.1). Taxonomy (NCBI): domain Eukaryota; kingdom Metazoa; phylum Chordata; class Mammalia; order Rodentia; family Muridae; genus Apodemus; species Apodemus agrarius. The sequence goes on from OZ030028.1 coordinate 30,848,609, forward strand.
CATTATTGTAATGATTTTTATGGTGCTTCCAAAAATTTACTTCCTTTGTTCAAAAATATTTAATTTGTTCCCTAAAGAAGGTTTTGTGAATTTAAAGAAATGAGAATATATAAGTGAAAGTTTAAAGGCAGGATATCACTCATGAGTACCATGGCAGTTTCCCATAGATGGGAACAGCAATCTCCTTTCCTACACAGGCTTCATTTGTTTGTACTCTGACATTCTTGTAATGCAGTTTTATACAACATTGTTTACACTTTTCGCACAGATATGTTTCCTTTGTAGTTCAACATCATGTAGATATAGTCAATTGACTAAAAAAAACTGGGGACACTAGATTAAAAATTCAAATGTCATAATCATCACAAAATAATCATAAAAGCACTGAAGTGTGGAAATTAAAATTTCTGCAATAACATTGACTCCATGACACTGCAGAAGATAGGGGAGGAATTTCTTTGTTGCATATGAAGTTATGAAACCACCTGACATGACTTCCACTTGTTTAAGCTGAGCCAAAAAATCCCATCTCTGCAACCTCCCTTTAGTTTTAGCCTTCCTTATTTAGGTTTTAGAAACTGATGAAGAAAGAATAATAGAAGGTATTTTGAGATGATGTGGCCAATAGGTCCATCTTGTATCAACAATTTATTGTTCAAAATTTAGTTCCAGTAAGAAATATGTTCCCATCTCTTACTATTTATTACCTGGTTGATTTTCATTTAGCAGCACCTAGTGAAAATTTAATTACTCAACTATTTCTCACCATCTAGTTTTTATACAACATAATTAGCTGAAATTTTCCTCAGGCATATGAGGGAGACACAACTTACTTTATTTTACTGAATGTTTTAAAACAGTGATCTTTGAGGAACGATATGTTATTTTAATGGTACAAAATTCTGTGGGAAAATATTGGAAATGCGTACTTGAAAAATTTCACTCAATCAATAAGGCTTTACTGGTAATTACTATATGCCAAGCTTATATAAATGAAATGACCTGAAGTCTCTGAAAAAGCTCATATTCTGGCCTGCAAAACACACATGATAACAATTGCTATCGCTGTATCATGACATTTTCTCTCCAATGAAGGTTGTTATGGCATTTTTGAAAATAGAAATGCTTTCTTAAATCATTGTCCTTTTTAATATAAATTATTTTATTTATTCATATTGAAAATGTTGTCCCCTTCCTATTCCTCCCTCCCTGAGTTCTTGATCCCACCCCCCCTTGCCTTTGCTCCTGCTATGGTGCTCCCCCATTCATCCACTCCTACCCATGTCTCCATTGCCAGCATCACCTTTTCCTGAAGCATCATCTTTCTATAGTATTAGGCACATCTTCTCCCACTGAGGTCAGACAAAGCACTCCTCTGCTACATATGTGTCACAGGCCTTGACTCAGCCGATGTAGGCTCTTTGGCAGGTGACATAGTCTCTGGGAACTCTGAGGAGTTTGGTTCAGTTGATACAGTTGGTCTTTTATTGGGTTGCCATCACCTTCAACTCCTTCAATCCTTTCCCTAACCCTTGCATACAAGTCCCTGACCTCAGTTTTGTGTTTGGGTATAAGGATCTGCATCTGTCTCAGTCAGCTGCTGATAGAGCCTCTCAGAGGACAATCATGCTAGATTCCTGTCTCCAAGCACAACATGGCATCAGTAATAGTATCATATTTTGGTCCCTGTGAATAGTATGGATTCCAAGAACATTGTGTCACTTGTTTGTCCATCTTTCAGTCTGTGTTCAATTTTTGTGCTTACATTTCCTTTACACAAGAACAATTCTGGGTCAAATAATTGAATATGTGTAGATGGCCGCATACCTCAACAGGGGACCACGTCCACCTAATGGAGGTATTTTCTTCAGTTTCCTTCTCCCCACTATTGAGCATTTTGACCATGGTCATCCTCATTGAGTCCTGGAATTTTCGCACATCCCAGGTCTCTGGGACATTCTAGAGTAACTTTCTGCACACTAATACCCACTGATACATATTTCTATTCATTCTCCTGGTCCTCTGGGCTTCTCTCATATCTCTACCATACCCAGTTCAGCCTCCTTTTCTTTTTCTCTCTTTCACTTAGCATTCAGTCTGCTACCTCCTTCTGTTGCCTGTGATTATTTTGACCCCTTCTAAATTGAATAGAAGCATTCACTTTTGGGCCTTCCTTTTTGTTAAACTTCATAAGGTCTGTGAAGTGTATCATGGCTGATATCCACTGTAGTTTTTGACTAATATTTCTGAGGAAGCACCAGATTGATTTCCAGATTGTTTTCTTTTAACAATTTTCAATCCAACTAACAAGGGAGAACTGTTTCTCTTTTTCCACATCCTAGCCAATGTGTACTTTCACTTGAGTTTTTGATGTTAGCCATTCTGATTGGTGTAAGGTAACAGCTCAGAGTTGTTTTGATTTGCATTTCCCTGGTCACTAAGGATATTGAACATTTCTTGAAGTGATTCTCAGCCATTGGAGATTGCTGAGTTAAGAATTCTATGTTTAGCTCTGTAACCCATTTTTTTTAATTGGAGATAAATTTCTTGAGTATTTTATATATTTTGAATATTAGCCCTCTAGCACATGTAGGTTTAGGGAAGATATTTTCCAATCCATAGGTTGCCCTTTTGTAATATTGACAGAGTCCTTTTCCTTACACAGTGTTTCAGTTGCAGGAGGCTCCATTTTTCAATTGTCAATCTTAGAGCCTGAACCATTGGTGTTCAGTTAACAAAATTTCCCCTGTACCAATACATTTAAGGCTATTTCTTAGTTCCTATTCTATTAGGTTCAGTGTATCTGGCTTTATGTTGAGTTCCTGGATTCACTTGGACTTGAACTTTGTATGAGGTGATAAATATGAATCAATTTGCATTCTTCTACATATAGACCATCAGTTACTCCAGCACCATTTCTTGAAGATGTTTTCTGTTCCCCCCCCCCGTATGGATTTGGATTTTATGTCAAAGATAAAGAGTTCATAGGTGTCTGAGTTTATTTCTGGGTCTTCAATTCTATTCTTTTGATTAACCTGTTTCTCTCTGTAATATTTCCATGGGTTTTTTTTAACACTATTGTTTTGTAATTCAACTTGAGGTCAGGGATAGTGATTCCCAGAGAAGTTCTTTTATTGTTGAGAATTGTTTTGGTTATCCTGGATTATTTGTTTTCAATACGAAGTTGATAATTGTACTTTCCATGTCTGGGAAGAATTGTGCTGGAATATAGATGGAAATAGCATTGAATCTGTGTGTTGCTTTTGACCAGATGGTAACTTTTACTACGCTAATCCTACTAATCCATGAGCATGGAAGAGCTTTCTATCTTCTTGTATCTCCTTCAATTTCTTTCTTCAAGGACTTCAAGATCTTGTCATACAGATCTTTTATTTGCTTGGTTAATTACACCAATATATACTATATTATTCTTGGCTATTTTAAAGAGTATTTTTTCCATATTTTCTTTCTCATCCCGTTTAGCATTTTTATAAAGGAATGCTATGGATTTATTGAGTTAATTTAACATGAAGCCACATTGCTGAAGTTGAAGGAGTTCTCTAGTAGAACTTTGGGGGCCATTCATGTATACGATCATATCATCTGTGAGTAGTGATATTTTTGCTTCTTCCTTTCCAATATGTACCCTCTTAATCTCTTTTAGTTTTCTTATTGCTCTAGAAATGACTTAAAGTAGTACAGTGGATAAATATGGATAGAGTGGGAGGCCCTGTCTTACCCATGATTTCAGTAGAATTGCTTCATATTTCTATCCAATTAATTATATGTTAGCTGTTGTTTTGCCACATATTGATTTTATTATGTTTAGGTATGTACCATGAAATCATGATCTCTCCAAACTTCCAACTTGAAGGGGTAGGATATTTTATCAATTGCTTTTCAGGATCTAATGAGATGATCATGCATTTTTTCTTTCAGTTTATGGATTAAGTTGACAGACTTTCATATATTGAACCATTCTTGCATCCCTGAATTGAGGAAATCTTGTTCATGTTGAATGATTGTTTTGATATGTTCTGTTTGGTTAGAAAAAATTTTATTGAGTATTTCTGAATTAATATTCATAAGCAAACTTGGTCTGAAATTCTCTTTCTTTGTTGCGACTTTGTGTCATTTAGCTATCAGAGTTACTGACTCATAGCATAAATTAGGTAGTTTTTTTTATTTTGTATAATATTTTGAGGAGTATTGGTAATGGATCCTTTTGTATAGACTTGGCAGAATTATGACCCGTACTTGTTTTTTTCAATTTGGAATGGTTTTAATGACAGTTTGTATTTCCTTAGTTCCCCAGAACAAAATTGTTATGGTACTATTTATATAGTTTACCTGATCTTGATTTGACTTTGGAATGTGATATCTAGAAAACCATCCATTTACTCAAGATTTTCCTTTTTTTTTTTTTTTTTTTTGAGGATAGGCTTTTGTAGAAAGATATGATTTTTTGAAATTCCTCAGTTTCTATTGCTATATCTCCCTTTTCATCTTGTTAACTTGTATACTGTTACTGCACCCTTTATTTAGTTTAGCTAAGGGTGTATCTATATTGTTGATTTTCTCAAACAGCCAACTTTTTGTTTTATTGATTCTTTTTATTGCTTTCTTTGTTTCTGATTGAGTCCAGCCCTCATTTTGTGTATTTCCTGTCTTCTATTCATCGTCTGTGCATTTTCTTCTTTTTGTTTTAAGGAATTCAGGTGTGCTACTAAATTTCTAGGACAGGGTCACTCCAATTTCTTTATGAAGGCATTTAGTACTATGGATTTTCCTCTTAGCACTGCTTTTTATGAGTCCCATTAATTTAGGTATTTTGTGCTTTCATTGTCAACAAGTTTTGGAAAGTCTTTCATTGCTTTCTTTATTTCTTCCATGACCAAGTTGTCGTTGGGTATAGAGTTTATTTGCCATGAGTATGTGGGCTTTTTGCTCTTTTTCTTGTTATTGAAGTCCAGCTTTAAGCCATGGTCATCTGATTGAGTATATGGTATTATTTCAATGTTCTCGTACCTATTGAGGCTTGTTTGGTGTTTGATATAAGGTTAACTTTGGAGTACATTCCATGAAGTGCTAAGAAGGTAAATTCTTTTGTTTAGGGGTAAAATAGTCGATAACTATCTGCTAAATCCATTTACTTCAAAACTTCTGTTAGTTTCACTGTGTTCTTATTTTTCTGTTTCAGTGATGTGTCCATTGTTGGGAGTGACATATTGAAGACCCCCACTACTATTGTGTGAGCTCAGTGTTTGTTTTGAGGTTTAGTAAAATTTCTTTTATGGATATGGGAGCCCTTGCATTGGGGAATAGATTTTCAAAATTGAGACTTTATCTTTGTGGATTTTTCCTTTGATGAATATGAAGTTACTTCTCCATCTATTTTGGTTGACAGTCTATTTCACTGGATATCCAAATGGTGACTCTAGCTTTTTTCATGGGGTCATCTTCTTGGAATTTTTCCCAGCTTTTTAATCTGAAGCAGTGTCTACTTTGGTCAGTGAGGTGTGTTTCTTGTTTGCTACAAAATGTTGGATCCTGTTTATGTATCCAATCCGTTAGCATGTGTCTTTTTATTGTGGAATTGAGTCTTGATGTTGAGATATATTAAAGACCAATGATTCTTAGTTCCTGATATTTTTATTTTTGGTGGTAATATTATGTATGTATGATGTTCTTCTTTTGTGTTTGTTGTGAGATTCTTTGTGGAGTTTTCTTGTGTACATTTTATGTAATGGAGATTTCCCTTCTAGTATCCTCTCTAGGGCTCGATTAGTAGCAAGATACTGTTTAAATTTGGTTTTGTCATTGAATACTATGCTTTCTTCAACTATGGTGAAATATAATTTTGTTGGGTATAGTAGCCTGGGCTGGTCTTTGTGTTCTCTTATGCTCTGTATAACACATGTCCAGGGACTTCTGGTTTTTATCACCTCTGTTGAGAAGTTTGGTGTAATTCTGATAGGTCTGCCTTTATATGATACTTTGACTTTTCCCCCATATAGCTTTTAATATTGTTCTTTCTTCTGTGAATTTAATGATATGGTTAATATGTGAGGGGAAAACTTTCTTTTCTGTTTCAATGTAGTTGGTGTTTTGTGGTCTTTTGTATCTTTATGGGCATCTCTTTATTTAGATTAAGGAAGGTTTTTCTATGACTTAATTAAAGATGATTTCTGGGCCTTTGAATTCAGAATCCAGTATTAGGTCTTGCAATTTTTTGATCAATTCCTTCACTTGGTGGAGGATGTTTTCCTGTAATTATTTAAGGGGTTTATTTGTTTCTTCTTTAAGTACTTCTAACTCTTTGCTTCTGTTTTCCTATATTTCCTTGAGGGAGTTATTTACATCCTCTTTAAAGGTCTCTATCATTTTCACGAGATGGAATTTTAGGTATAAATCTTGCTTTTCTGGTGTGTTAGGGTAATCTGGGCTGGCTGTGGGAGAATTGCATTCTGATGGTGTCAAATTACATTGGTTTCTGTTGCTTATGTTCTTGTGCTTGATTTTTGCCATCTGGTTGTCTCTAGTATTAAATGCCCTGGGTGACTCTGACTGGATTCATCCTCCTTGGAAATAGGCAAACATTTGTAACATGGGTTAGAGCAGGTCTCCTTTGAGGAAGGCAGTTCTGTCTCTTGCTTTGTACAGTCTACTCTGTCCCTGGTCAGAGGCTGCCTACTGTGTCCCTGGTTTGCCTCTCCTCCTTTGTCCCTGGTTAGAGGAGACTTCCTATGTCACTGGTTAGGGTGAACCTCCTGACAGGTTCTTTGGGGCATGAGGGCAGGGCTTATCTCAGGTGCAGATGGAGATATAGATTAAAGGGCAGATGGGACAATAGTCATGTTTTTGATCAGCTAAAGGGCCAATGAAATACTCGGTGAAGTGATTATGGGGGATATTCACATAAACTTCTTCGTAGATCTCAACTCATCAGTTTCTCTTTATACTGCTTTGCTTTTCAGTAATAATGAGTATCATATTATACCAACTTGTCCAACTTAAATCAGTTATCAAGGTCCTCATAACTTTTTTTATAGAGTCCATTAATGCAGACCAAGGAAATTCAATGCAGACGGTGTCAAATTCCCCTTGAAAAATCTGCATCAAGCCTTTCTAATGTGAAGCCATTGTGTGTACAACCTATTGTTATATTTAGTATTACTATAGGTATGAAGAATAATGTCATATTAAACGGTAATAACGTATGACATTATAGTGAAATATCTTCAGTAGGGTCTTTTTCCATTTGAAACTCATCACGATAAAATAAGTTAAAAGTGGACAATAACTGATTGTAAAATTTATATTCTACTGAAATTTCCATTCAACTCCGTGCAGAGTTACTGAAACAGTCTTCCTCTTCTTGCTTCTTTACCTTTCAACATTTCACAGCCTAGAGTTGGCTGAAAAGGTTTCTTAACTGAGAGATGAAGGATTAGATAGGTTTGTGGACATGTATTGGAGGTTTGTTTTCCTGATTATCTTGATTGATGTGGCTGTGTCCAGACAATTGTAGGTAGCATTATTTCATGAGAAGATTATATTGGGTATATGAAAACAGGTGTATAATGGTAGTTCAGTGAGTGGGTCAGACAGCAATTAGAATCCTTCATGGTCCCTGCTGTGCTTATTTGACTTTGAGTAAGTGCCTTTGTTACAAAAAAAATGCTATGAGGAGTTGAAAGCAATCCTGCCTACAAGTTCTTGTCTTGAGGGTTGCTTTTTCTTTCCTCAAGGATAGACTGGCATCAAAAAATATAAGCTGAAATGAGTGGTTTCCTCCACATAGGTGGTTTTGGTCATGGTATTTGCCACAAGACAGAATGAATCAAGAACAGAAGTTGAGTATGAGACCTGATGACGCTTTGTGTACTTCTCACTGATAACTAGACAGTCACAGATTTCAGATAGCTCACACTCCATTGCAGTCAGTTTTTGGTAGAGTTGTAAAGACCGCTTATGTGAAATGCTGCTATTACTCCATGGACATTAGAGCTACCAACATGTAGAGATGAAAAGCTTATGTTGAAAGATGCCATAATTTCCATGTCCTTATCTAGTCATGTGATTGGAGAAAGGAGTAATAGGGAAAATAGACGCCCAGCTTAGATAAAAAAATGTACATGACTGACTTTTGCTTTGTGCTATTGTATCCTGTTCTGTCACATTGGGTTGTTATCTCTTAGAGACTTGATCTTTCCTGAAAGGAACAAAAGAGGGAGAGAGAGAGGGAGAGAGAATGAGAGAGAGAGAGAGAGAGAGAGAGAGAGAGAGAGAGAAAGAGAGAGAGAGAGAGAGGGATCTGAAGAAGAGTTAGGGAAGGTGGCGGGGCTGTGAGGATTGGATGTAAGAGAAATTGTATTTAGAATGAATAACATGAGAGAAGCATCTATTGTCAATCTAAAAACAGAAAAAGAGTATGTGGTAGATTATTGTATGTCTTCAGATATTTATTGCTCTTTGATCACTGATCTAGGGCTTTATTCATTTCCCTCAGTAGCATCTTCTGAGGCTATTCATTTGTTTTTGAAAAATACAATAAAATGGTTTAAAAAGATAAGGTTTCATTGTCAATATCCATGCCAAAGTATGCACAGTACTAATTCAGCTATCAGGTCACTGAGAGCCTAGACGGATGTTTCAGTGATGAAGAGTACTGTTTTCTCTTGAAAAGGACAAAGGATGGTTTCCCAGTACCAAAATTGTGGGTCACAATGATTGGAAATATAGTTTTGAGGCATCTGTTTTATCATTCTAGACACCTCAGACTGTAGGTATGCACATTATGATAAATATACATTCAAGCAAAGCAGTTATATACATTAAGTACAAATTTGAAAGGAGATTGGCTTACATGATTATACTTAAGACTAGATATTTTTCATGCTTTTAGAGTGTATCATTTTGGCAAGAAATAATAGATATTAGAGGATCATTAAAAAGTACAATGATTGTGTCTCAAATGATGTCCAAGAAGAAGGAAGGAGTGGACCCTGGATCCGGAAAGGCCAATGCATCAGTGTAGGAGAATACCAGAAGACAGAAGTGGGAAGGGGAGGATGGGGGAACAAGCGGATGGAAAAGGTCACATGGGACCTTTGGGGGCCAGGGAACCAGGAAAAGGGAAATGAAATGTAAATACAGAATAAATCCAATAAAAAGTACAATGATTAATTTTTTCTCTGAACACTATTGACTTCCATCTCTCATTTTCCTTCTGCACTTAGATTTTCACTATTGATTTCTATAAGAACAAATGTTTATGCTATTTATTGTCATTTTCAATATATGTGTGGAAGAAATGTTTCCTGGTGAGGTTTGATCTCTTTTGGACTTCAGATGCTATCTACTCAACTTTTTGGGCAGAATTGCATCCATTTAGTGCTGGAGTTTTTTTCTGGACTTCAGGATGAGTGGCCAGTGTATACATAATAAAGGAAAGAGCATTGCTTGTGGTCTCATAGCCAGCCAAAACAAATGTTATTGATTGGGCCACAATCTCTAGGTCAGAGAGAGCTAAAATAAAATTAGAAATAACAGGTATAATGGATCATATTGGGAAGATGGCATAGTTGAAACCACCTTTCTCTATAATTTGGAATGTGGACAATAATATAGGATACTACACATAGTGACAAGGAAGATGCCAGTGTGCCACATACTGAAAAGCTGCAAAATATAGAATAGGAAAGAACTGGGGTTTTTCTGCTTACCAACAATAAGATTCATAGCAAAGAGAAACTTAAGGTGTGAGATGAGCAGGTGCCAGATCAGCAGCTAGATACCTGCCCACACCTTATAAACTGCATGCCTCCCAGGAGGTCTACAGTAACCAAAGACACAAGTGAGAATCTTATTAAAATATCCATGAGAGCTGGGACAACCATGGTATGCAGCTGATGTGGGATATAGCCACTTCCCCATCTGCCCATGAGCTCCACCTTTCTTATGGTCTCTTGCCTACCCCTCATACTACAGCCTGTGTGTCTCCCAGGATGTCCATAATAAGTAAAGGCACACCTCCACTTTCTTTTTGGTCCACTTCCCCACTCAGGTCAAATCAGAGGCATGACACCTGCCAAATGCTACTGCCTTTGAGATTCACAGGAGGTCGACAGTAACCAAAGACACAGTCTGCCTGCCTCCCAAGATGTCTGAAACAACCAGATACACAGCTTTTTTGCCCCCAGGAGGTTCTCAGTAATCAGGGAAACAGAAGGCCTGCTCTAAAAAAGTGACATAAGAAGCCCACTCCAACCAGAGACAATACTGCCTACCTCCAAGGAGATGGCACTCTTCTAATCCAGGTAACAGAGCACTGCCTCCCTCCTAGAAGGCCAGCTCTAGTCAAAGACACCCAAGCCACTTGCCACCAGAGAAACCCAGATGGTCAAGGGCAAGCACAAAGTCATAAACAACAGAAATGAATACAATTTGGCACCATCACAACACAGTTCTCCCACCACAGCAAGCTTGTATACATGACTGAAAAGTATGATGATGACTTAAATCTCATCTCATGAAGATAATAAAGGCATTTAGGGAGGATAGAAATAACTCTCTTAAAGAAATGTAGGAAAACAGACAAAGAAGATATAAAAAAGCCTGTAAAGGTTAAACAAGTAAATCTCTTCAAAAATATGGGAGAATACAATGACGCATGTGAAGGAATTGAACAAAATAGTCCAAGAACAAAAATGGAAGTAGAAAAAATTAAGAAGACCAAAAAGGAGGTAACCCTGGATATGGACAAATTAGGAAAGGATCGGGAGCTATAGATGTAAGTATCACCACACGAATACAAGAGATAGAAGTAAGAATTACTGGCATAGAAGATACTATAGAAATATTATAGAAATACAATAGAAAATATTGACACATTGGTCAAATATAACAAATGTAACAGTGTAATAGCCTAACCCAAAACATCCAGGAAATTAAGGACACAATGACAAGATCGAATGTAAGAATTGTAGAATAGAAGAGTGTGAAGAATAAGATCACAGGGCCAGAAAACATCATCAACAAAATCATAAAAAAAACTTCTCTAACCCAAAGAAAGAAATGGCCATAAATCTACAAGAACCATACAGAACACTTAATAGGCTGGATCAGAAATGAAAATCCTAGTATCACATAATAATCAAAACACTAAATTCACAGGACAAAGAAAAATATTAATGGTATAAGAAAAAAAGGCCAAGTAACATATAAATGCAGACCTATCTGAATTACACCAGATTTATCAAGAGAGATCACGGAATGATGTCATCTAGACTCTAAGAGGACACAAATTCCAGGCCAGGTTACAATATACAGCAGAACTCTCAATCATCATAGATGGAGAAACCAAGATATTCCATGACAAAACCAAATTTAAACAACTTCTTTCTACTAATCCAGTCCTACAGAGGATAGTGGAAGGAAAACTCCAGCAAAGGAGTACAACTACACCAACGAAAACATAAGAAAATGAACATTTCAAAAACACTCAAAAGAAGAGAATCATACACATATAATACCTCCTCTAGCAGCAAAATTAACAGGATCTAACAATTATTGGTTTTTAAAATATCTCAACATCAATGTACTCAATTCCACAATAAAAAGACACATGTCAAAAGATTGGATGCTTAAACATGATCCAGCATTTTGCTGTCTACAAGTAAAACACCTCACAAAGAAAGACAGACACTATCTCAGAGTAAAGGGGTGAAAAGAAGGTTTATAAGAAAATGATCTCAAGAAACAAACTGGAGGTGCCACTCTAATATCAAATAAAACTGTACTTTCAACCATAAGTTATCAAGTGAGATGGGGAAGAAAACTTCAAATTCATCCAAGGAAGAATGCACTAAGAGGTAGTCTCAATTCTGAACATGTATTCTTCAAATTCCAGAACACCCACATGCATAAAAGAAATGTTACTGAAGCTCAAAATACACATTGAACCTCTTTAATAATAGTGGAAGTCTTCAACATCCCACTGTCACTAACTGGCAGAACATTGAAATAGAAACTAAACAGAGATACAATGAAGCTAGTAGATATTATGAACCAAATGGATTTAACAGATATATGCAGAACATTTCACCCCAAAACAAAAGAACACAATTTTCTTCTCAGCCCTTTATGCAAATTTCTTCAAAATTTGCCACATAATAGGACATAAAACAAGCCTCAACAGATACAAGATGACTGATGCAATCCCAAGCATTCTATCAGATCACCACCAAGTAAAGTTAGACATTATAACAACAAAACAACAGAAAGCCCAGATACTCATTGAAATTGAACAATTCTCTGCTCAATGAAAACTTGGTCAGGGAAAAAATAAAGTAAGAAATCAGAGACTTCATATAATTCAATGAAAATGAAGACACATCATAACTGAACTTATATGACAGAAAGACACTAGTAGTAAGATGAAAATTTATAGTACACTGTGCCTTCATAAAGAGACTGTAATGATCTTATACAAGTAAGTTAACAGTACACCTGAAAAATAGAGAACAGAAACAAGCTAACACACCAAAAATGGCAGGAAATAATCAAACTCAGCACTGAAATCAACCAGTTAGAAACTAAGAGAACAAAACAAAGAATCAACAGAAGAAGGAGCTGGTTCTTGAGAGAATCCACAAGACAGAGAAATACTTAGCCACACTAAATAAAGGGCAGAGAGATGGTAGCCAAATTGCCAAAATCAGTAATGAAAACGGAGACATAAAAACAGAACTGAAGAAATTAAAAAAGATTCATCAGATCCTAGTTCAGAAGCCTATACTCTATAAACTTGAAAATCTAGAAGAAATAGATGATCTCTAGACAAAATCATTATCATATAAACTACTTAACCAGTCTCATAACCCCTAAGGAAATAGATATAGTCATAAAAAACCTCCCAACCCAAATAATGCCAAGGACCAGATGGTTTTGATTTTTTTTAATTGAATATCATCTTCATTTACATTGCCAATGGTAAAACCTTTCCCAAATTTCCATCCCCCCAAATCCCTAACCCCTCCTCCCTCCCCCTCTCCCTCTGCTTCCACATATATGCTCAGCCACCTGGCACACTCCCAGACTCCCTCAGTTTCCCTTTGTTGGGGCCTCTGTTGAGCCTTTACCTGTCCAAGGAACACTTCGCCCACTGATATCCAACAAGGCCTTCCTCTGCCACATTTTTGTCTGGAACCATGTGTGCCCTTGTTTGATGGTTCAGTCTCTGGGAGTCTTGGGGTGTCTGGGTCACCAAAATCATTGTTTTTCCTATGGGGCTGTAAAGCCCTTCAGCTCCTCCAGACCACCCTCCAGCTTCTCCATTGGGGAACCCATGCCCAGTCCAATAGGAGGTTGCTAGCATCTGCCTCTGTATTTGTAAGGCTCTGGCAGGGCCTCTCTGGAGACAATCATGGCATGCTCCTTTTGGTATACACTTCTTGTGGTCCATAGTAGTGTCGGGGTTTGTTCACTGTTTATAAGATGAATCCCCAGGTAGGGCAGTCTCTAGGTGGCCTTTACTTCAGTCTCTGCTCTACACATTGTCTCTGTTATTACTCCTGTGAGTATTTTGTTCCTTTTCTTAGAGGAATTAAAGCACCCTCACTTAAGTCCTCCTTCTTCTTGAGCTTCCTGTGCTGGGGAATTGTACCTTGTCTATTTTGAGCTTTTGGGCCAACATCTGATTATTAGTGAGTACATACCATGTACGTTCTTTTGTGATTGGGTTGCCTCACTAGGATGACACTTTCTAGTTCCATCCATTTGCCTAAGAATTTCATGAATTCACTGTTTTAATAGCTGAATAGTACTCCATTATTTATATATACCACAGTTTCTGCATCCATTCCTCTGTTGAGGGATGCCACAGACCGACTCAGTCGGAACACACACACCCGTGGGGAATCAGGGTCTTTGGTATGCAGGAAGGTACAGGTCCGGCGAATGACAGACAGACACACACAAGATCTGAATGCGTCTGAATGCACTTTACTGTTCTGAGGCAGGAATTTTTATACACACAAGTTGGTATTACATTACTGAAGAAAAAAATGTATCCAGGGAAATGTTTACAAAGAATGGTTACCATGAGTATCTGGCACAAGGAAATACAAAATCAATCAGGTATGAACGTTAGAGAATACACACAAAGCCATAGCGTCCCTCTGTAGTTAATGATAAACTAGTAGTTCAAGAGTCCTTGGAAACCACTATGTTACAGGGCTAGGTATTGTTAGTGTAGTCTTAGTTTAATATCTTGCTTCCTTCTTGTAAGACTCCTTCAGGTTTACTTTGAAACTTTACTTAACTGATGGTTTCCATGTCAGAGTGCCAAAGCCAGCTAACTATACAAATAATATAAATTGTTGGGAGGTTAATTCTTTAATGTATCTAGGTAATAACTGTACAGCTGATCAAAAACAAAGCAATGGATCTCTAGAAGATAAATCATGGCCAGTGCTGTAGCTCAAAGAATAAACTCTCAGTGAACCATCACGCCTGGATGCTCGCACCTCCGGCTGGCAGGGACATCTCGTAAGTAAAGGAACAAGTCAGAAAAAAGGGTTACACAAACAAAGCTTGCCATGAGAAATTCAGCTCAGCCCTATCTGCGGCCAAGGAGGCTCACAGCGACATTCATCTTGGACAGCCCTGCCAAACAGGACTTTCCCCAGTAAATATCACACAGTTTCCACCGGGATTACAGCTTGGCTGCGTGAAATTACAGTGTCCAAGAGATGCGTGTGATAGAGGGACATTTGGGTTCTTTCCAGCTTTGGCTATTTTAAATAAGGCAACTATGAACATAGTGGAGCATGTGTCCTTATTACATGTAGGAGCATCTTCTGGGTATATGCCCTGGAGTTGTATATCTGGGGTTTTAATGGTTTTAATGCAAAATTCCACCAGAATTTCAAAGAAGAGCTAATATCAACACTCCTCAAACTATTCCACAACATACAAACAAAATGAACAGTAATTCATTCTTTGGGGTTCAGAGCTAATCAGAGAACTCACACAAAAGTCTCAAATGACTGAGAAGCACATAAAGAAATATTCAGAGTCCTTAGTTATCAGTGAAATGTATGTCAAAATGACCCCAAGATTCCACCTGACTCTTATCAGGATGACTGCGAGTAAAACTTCAAATGACAGGACATGCTGTATTATATGTGGGGAAAAAGGAATACTCCTCCATTGCTGGTGAGAATGCACACTTGTACTACCACTCTGGAAATCAATCTGATGGTTTCTCAGAATACTGGGGATAGTTACACCTGAATAACCAGCTATACCATTCCTGGGCACATACCCAAAAGATGGTTACCATAGTGGTCATGTGCTCCACTATGCTCATAGCAGCCTTATTTTTAATAGCCAGAAGCTTGAAACGATCAAGATGTTTCTCAGTCAAAGAATGGATACAGAAAATGTAGCTCATTTACACAATGGACTGTTATTCAGCTATTAAAAATGAGGTCATCATAAATTTTGTAGGCAAATGGATGGGATGGATCTAGAAACTTTCTTGAGTGATGTAATTCA
The DNA here is from genome assembly GCA_964023405.1 of Apodemus agrarius. Lineage (NCBI taxonomy): Eukaryota > Metazoa > Chordata > Mammalia > Rodentia > Muridae > Apodemus > Apodemus agrarius. The sequence goes on from OZ030028.1 coordinate 30,864,173, forward strand.
GATCCACAAGTACATACATGGTATGTATTCATTGATAAGTGGATATTAGCCTAAAAGTACAGAATACTCACAATACAATGCACAGATCATAAGAAGTATAATAAGTAGAAAGGACTCAGTGAGTGTGCTTCAATCCCACTTAAAATGGGGTATAAAATAATGGGAGGCAAAGGAAGGGAGGGAGGGATCAGAGTGCTGTGGATTGCTGTCTGCTTTCTCCACTCCCTAAAAATGTGTGCCTGTACTTAGGTGAAATCTTAATTGGTTGAATAAGGTTAGAGCCTGTGATTGGGCGGTGGAATGAGGGCATGAAGCTAAAAATTTTAGAGAGGGGAAAAGATTAAAAAGAAGTCAGTTGAGATGAGACAGGATGGAGAAGGAAACAAGATGGAACCAGAAAGAGAAGATGGAGCTCAACCACATGGTCTGGAGATGTTGTAGATGGGTCTGCTGCACAGCTGGTTTAGTGTAGAATGGTTTTTTAAACTACATGCTATATCTGGGTGGTAGAGGGAACAGGGAGGGAAAAGGGGGACAGGATCAGGCTTAATGGGGAGAGACAGGAGAGAACCCAGGAAAACTAACAGAAATATGCAGCCTTGGAAGGTGTTAAGGTAGGGGTTACCCTCTAAAAAATACCACAGACCTGGGAAATGAGAGACTCTCAAGATACATTGGAGGTAACCTTACCCAAAATGCCTAACAATGGGAGAGGGAAGTTGACGTGTCCACGTCCAGTAGATAGACAGGGCCTCAAGTGGTGGTGTAATTGGGTTACTAAATAACAGTCAAAATTATTGACCCAGAATTTCTTCTGTCTAAAAGAACTGCAGAGACAAAAATGGAGAAGAGACTGGAGGAAAGGCTGTCAAATGACCACATGGAAATTCATCTCTTGGAAGAAACACCAAGGCCTGACACTGATGCTGTAATGTGCTTATAGACAGGAGCCTGGCATGTCTGTCTTCTGAGAGGCTCTACCAGGAGCTGACTGAGACAGATTCAGATACTTAAACCTAACCATTGGACTGAAGTCAGGGACCAGCATGGTTGAATTAGGGGAAGGATATAAGAATTTGTAGTGGAGGGTGACTCCATAGAAAGGCCAGCAGTCTCAACAAACCTGGACCCCAGGGAGACTGAACTACCAACTAGGAGCATACACAAGCTGGTCTGAGGATCCCAGCACATATATAGCAAGGGACTGCTTGTTCTGAACTCAGGAGGAGAAGGGTTTAATCCTTGAGAGCCTTCATGCCCAGTGAAGCGGAAGGCCTGGGATGGAATACATCCTCTTTGAGGCAAGGGAAAGAAAGAATGGAATGAGGAATTGTGGGAGGGGAAACTGGGAGTAGGAAACTGGGAGTAGGAAAATGACTGGAATGTAAATAGTTAAGATAATTTAAAAAGAGAAGTAAAAGCCTTAAAAGAGATTGTTTAATTCAGATTGTCAAATGATGGCTGATATCAAAGCTGTAATGGGAAATGAAAGTAAGATCAGGGATGTCTTTACCAGAAAGAAAATCATTCTCAGAAAATGTCATTTGTAGAGAGAGTTGACATCCATGTAATCCTGGTGATTTTATGTATGTATATATGTATGTGTATAAATATATGTAAATGAAAATGCATATGCATACACATATGCATACGTATATGTATATGTACATTTATTTTGTATCACTTTAGATGTGGTCTTGTTTTATATTGCTGTAATCATACAGATGCATGCCCTCTGTAATCAGAGATTCTATAGAATATCATACAACAGAAATGTTGGATTTTTAAAAGATTATTTCTGCATCTAAGGAAAGACTATGTTTTTCTGTTATTAAGTGTGTCTATGCCACAGGATATATATAATTTCTAAGTTTCTGAGATAAAAGAGATTCATGAGAATCAATCCTGATAATTGATCCATTTCATGTATTATTTAATTTGGTTTGCAAGCATTTTATGGAGAATTTTTGCCACAGCGATTTGTACATACAATTCTTGAATTTGCAAATATTTTATCTAGAAATTTGTGCTTATGTTTACCAAGGAGATTCACATATAGATCACTTTTTGATGAGGTTTGTCTAGATTTAGCATCATTGTAATATTCCACTTACAAAAAAAAAGATTTCTTGAAGTTTTCTTTCATTTTTCATTTTCAGAATACTTTGAGTAGTATTGATGAAAATCTTTGAAATTCTAAGAATATATACTGAAATACTGTCAAATTATTTCTATGACTTTTGCTGACATGAATTTGTTTGAATTATTTATTTCATCTTGACATTACTTTGACATGTCATATACATATTGAAATACATATATTTTATTTTAGAATTTTGAGTTCAGTAGAATTTAAAAAATTGAAATTATGTCCTTATGAGTCTATGAACTTTTTAAAGGTCTAATAGTAATAGCTATAGCAATAAGTAAAAGAACAAAGATGTGGCAAAACACATACTAATCTTTGGATAATGCTTTTATATATAAATTACTCTAAAGTCTCCATTGGATAACTACTCTCATGGACAAACAAATTTAGCAAATTTTAGGATACAAAATTACTGTGTGAAAATCAGTAGCTTTCTAATAAAAATGACAAAAAGGATAGATATCAGAACACCAGGTTCAATCACAGTTGCATCACAAATGCCTGGGAATTAATTTAAGACACTGGAGAAAAAAGTGTGGAAGACACCAGGAAATAGAAATAACTTCCCTGAATGTTTGGTGGCATTAATACTGTGAAATGAGCTACAACTAAACAGCAATCTTCAGATTCATATAAATGTCTTTCAAAATTTGAATGCAAATTTTCCAAACTGAATGCTATTCTAGGCAGCAGATTCTATGAAGTACAATGGCAGTTTTAAACATAAACCAACATATGTCCTTTCCAGGAGCTACTAAATGCTGCTGCTAAACCACAGAACTGCCTGGGAAATGATAAAGAGTCCATAGTTGTGTGAGTTTATTTCTGAGTCTTCAATTCTATTCTTTTGATTGACCTGTTTCTCTCTGTAATAATACCATAAGGTTTCTAATACTACTGTTCTGTAGAACTGCTAGAGGTCAGGGATAGTGATTCCCTGAGAAGTTCTTTTATTGTTGAGAATTGTTTTGGCTATCCTGGATTATGTTTTCTCTATATGAAGTTGAGAATTGCTCTTTCCATGTCTGTGAATATTTGTGCTGGAATATTGATGGGAATTTCATTGACTCTGAAGATTGCTTTTGGTCATATGGCCACATTTACTATGTAAATCCTACTGATCCATGAGCATGGGAGGTCTTTCTATCATCTTGTATCTCCTTCAGTTTCTTTCTTCAGGGACGTCAAGTTCTGGTCATACAGATCTTTTACTTGCTAGGTTAGTTTCACCAATATATTTAATATTATTCTTGGCTATTTTAAAGGCATTGTTTCCATATTTTCTTTCTCAGCCTATTTATCATTTCTATAAAGGAAGGCTACTGATTTGTTGAGTTAATTTAATATACAGCCACTTTGCTGAAGTTGAAGGAGTTGTCTGGTAGAATTTTGGGCATCCTCTCTCTTGTTCTCTTGCTCTCTTGCTCCCTCTTGCCCTCTTGTGCCCCCTCTCTCCCCATTCCCTTACCCCTTCTGCCTCTTGGCCAACTTCTATTCCTCTTCTCTACTTCTCTTTCTCTGCCTTTCTCTGCCTCTACCACCCTATTAACTCCCCTCCCCATACCCTAAATAAACTGTATTCTATACTATAAAAAAGAATTTGGGGGCTCAAATATGTATACTATCATGTCATCTGTGAATAGTGATATCCTGGCTTCATCCTTTCCAATATATATCCTTGATCTCTTTTAGTTTTGTTATTGCTCTAGAAATAAAGTACTATAGTGGATAAATATGGATACAGTGGGCAGCCTTGTCTTGCCCATAATATTAGTGGGATTGCTTCATATTTCTCTCTAATCAATTATATGTTGGCAGTTGCTTTGCTGTGTATTGATTTTATTATGTTTAGGTATGTGCCATGAAATCTTGTTCTCTCCAAACTTCCAAATTTAAAGGGTAGGATATTTTGTCAATTGCTTTTCAAGATCTACTGAGAAGTGCATGTGTTTTTTTCCTTCAGTTTGTTATTATAGTGGATTAGGTTGATGGACTTTCATATATTGAACCATTCTTGCAAGCCTGAATTGAAGCCTACTTAATCATGCTGAGTGATTTTTTGATATGTTCTTGCATTTGGTTTGAAAAAATTTTATTGAGTATTTTTAATCGATTTTCATAAGCAAAATTAGTCTGAAATCCTCTTTTTTTGTTGCTACTTTATGCCCTATAGCTATCAGAGTGACTGCTACCTCATAGAATGAATTAGGTAGTGTTCCTTCTGTTTCTATTTTGTGGAATATTTTGAGGAGTATTGGTAATGGCCCCTTTTTATAGGTCTGATAGAATTCTGCCCTGTGGGTTTTTTTTTTAATTGGGATAGTTTTAATGACAGCTTCTGTTTCATTAGTTTCCCATAACTAAATAGATATGGGACTATTTAGATAGTTTACCTGATCTTGATTTGACTTTGGAATGTGGTATCTGTTCAGAAAATCATCCATCTCATCTAGATTTTCCATTTTTATTGAGTATAGGTTTTGTAGAAAGATGTGATTTTTTTTTAATTCCTAAGTTTGTATTGCTATATTTTCCTATTGATTTTGTTAATTTGGATACAGTTCTTGCCCCCTTTAGTTAGCTTAGCTATCTTGATTTTCTCAAAGAGCCAGCTCTTTGTTTTATTGATTCTTTTTTATTGCTTTCTTTCTAACTGATAGATTTCAGGCCTCAGTTTGCCTATTTCCTACCTTTTACTCATCATGTGTAAATTTTCTTCATTTTTTAAAAGGTCTTCAGGTTTGCTGTTAAATTGCTACTATAGAATCTCTCCAATTTTTAATGAAGGTATTTAGTACTATGAATTTCCTCTTAGCCCTTCTTTTTCTGAGTCCCATCAATTTGGATATTCTGTGATTTCATTGTCAATAAATTATGGAAAGTCTTTCATTGCTTTCTTTTTTATTCCATGACCAAGTTTTCTTTGAGTATAGAATTTATATTCCATTAATATGTGGGCTTTCTGCTACATTTCTGGTAAATGAAGTCAAGCTTTAGGCCACAGTCATCTGATTGAGTGTATGGTATTATTTCAATGTTCTTGTACCTGTTGAGGCTTGTTTTGTGTTTGATTATATGGTCAACTTTGGAGAATGCTCTGTGAAGTGCTAAGAGTATAAATTCTTTTGTTTGGGGGGTGAAATATTCTATAGCTATCTGTTAAATCCATTTGTCACATAACTTCTGTTAGTTTTACTGTGTGTTTATTTTCTGTTTAAATGATGTGTCCATTGGTAGGAATGAGGTATTGAACACCAATATTATTATTGTGTGTGGTCAATGTTTTGAGTTTTAATAAGGTTTCTTTTATGAATATGGATGCCCTGGCATTGGGGAATAGATTTTTCAGGATAGAGTCTTCTTCTTTGTGGAGGTTTCCTTTGATGAGTATGAAGTTCCTTTTTCATCTCTTTCAGTTGGAAGTCTATTGCATTGGATATTCATCAAATGGTGACTCTTTCTTGTTTCTTGGAACCACTTTCTTGGAAAATTTTCCAGCTTTTTACTCTGAGGAGTGTCTTTGTCAGTGAGATATATTTCTTGCATGTAACAAAATTTTGAATCCTATTTACATATCTAATCTGTTAGCCTGTGTCTTTTTATTGTGGAATTGATTCTATGGATCTTGAGAGATATTAAAGACCAATGATTCTTAGTTCCATTTATTTTTAGAGGTGATATTGTGTGTGTGTGTGTGTGTGTGTGTGTGTGTGATTTTCTTTTTTTGTGTTTGTTGTGAGATTATTATTTTGTTGTGTTTTCTTGCATGTATTTTATGGATTGAAGTTTTCCCTTCTACTATCCTCTATAGGGCTGGAATAATAGAAATATACTGTTTATATTTGGTTTTGTCATATAATACTTTTGTTTCTCCAATGACATTGACAGAGAATTTTGTTGGGTAGATGGCCACTGTGTTCTCTTATGCTCTGTGTGACACATGTCCTGGGTCTTCTGTTTTTTATCACCTCTGTTGAGAAGCTTGCTGTAATTATGACAGGTCTACCTTTATATGATTCTTTGTCTTTTCCCCATATAGATTTTAATATTGTTCTTTGTTCTGTGAATTTAATGTTTTGATTATTGTGTGAGTGGAAGATTTTGTTTTCTCTTTCAATGTATTTGATATTTTGTGGTCTTTCTGTATGTTTATGGCCATCTCTTTCTTTAGGATATGGAAGTTTTCTTCTATGATTTAATTGAAGATGTTTTCTGGGCCTTTGAACTTGGAATCTTTACCCTATTCTATTCCATTTATTCAGAGGTTTAATCTTTTCATTGTGTTCTTAATTTCCTGGATGATTTGGATAAAGAGCATTTTATACTTTTCATTTTCTTTGAACAGTGTGTCAATATCTTTTAGGGTATATTCTATGCCTGAGATTCTTTCTTCCATCTCTTGTATTCTGCAGGTTATGTTTGCAATGTAGTTCCTGATTTCTTTTCTACTTTTAATATTACAAGAGTTGTCTCAATTTTTGATTTCTTTATTGTTTTTATTTCCATTTTCAGGTCTTTCAGTGTTTTGATCAATTCCTTCAACTGGTTGATGGTGTTTTCCTGTATTTCTTTAAGGGATTTATTTGTTTCTTCTTTAAGTACTTCTACCTGTTTGCCTGTGATTTTCTATATTTCTGTGAGGAAGTTATTTACATGTTCCTTAAAGGGCTTTATCATTTTCATGAGATGGAATTTTAGGTATGAATCTTTCTTTTTAGTTGTGTTATGGTATTCTGGGCTGGCTCTGGTCAGTGAACTGCGTTCTGATGATGTCAAATTACATTGGCTTCTGTTGCTAATATTCTTGTGCTTGCTTTTTGTCATCTCAATGTCTGGTGTTAACTGCCTTGGGTGTCTCTGACTGGAGTCAGACTCCTTGGAAATAGGTAAACTTCTATAACATAGGTTAGAGCAGGTCTCCTTGAAGGAAGGCAGTTTTGACCTCCTTCCAGGAGAAAGATACACTTTGAGCCTTTACTGACTCTAGACAGGCAGCTCTCATTGACATTATATCATTTTCTGCAGATACTTTAATTCAAATTTGTCAACCCTACGTTCTTATCATTTTGTCCTTTGTATGAGATATACAATCCCAACAGCAAATACTGTGCTTCTTAATGAGAGACCCTCTGGAGTGGCTCATGTTATACTTGAAGAAGACATTTATCCTACTTTGTTTGTATCAGTAATGACTTCTCAAAGCATAAATTCCTTTGCATTCTCTTATCCTCTTAACATTTACTCTGACCGTGTGCATGTAATGCATGTTACTCATGTAATTCCTGTTAACTTATAAAATTTACTGAGGATGAATAGATGTTTCACTTGTTTCAGCATGTCCAGCAACAGCTTCAGAACCAGGAGATTCTCTTTAGTTTCCCTAAAATCTTCAAGCACTAGTCTTTCTGCTTTCTTGGAAGGAAGTCACTTTCTTGAATGGAAGTCAAGCTGTATATCCAGCTTCCTATTACTCCATTCAGATATTTGCTAAGTCTTCTGAGTTTAAACAAGCTATAGACTCATTCAAGTCTCCATCATCCCTCTGCTATGCCTCAGCCTCAATTTCAGTTCTCTAATGTTGCGTGCAGTTTTATGATACCAGATTATTTCTGGGATGTCTAAGCTTCCAGCCCCAGACTGACTTCCCTTTTGTTTTATAGATCTGGGAGGCACACACACAATGAGAGAGAGAGAGAGAGAGAGAGAGAGAGAGAGAGAGAGAGAGAGAGATTGTTCCATTACTATTTACTATTCACCCACTTGGCCCAAATGCTGGGTGCTGATATCTCTCACATGGAAAAGTGTGCCCTTTTCAATTCATTGTCTCCATTTCTCCACCTGCCCTAAACTTCAGTGGCTAGATCCAACTAGCCTCTGTGAATCATCTCTTACTACCCACCTGTGGTAGTGGCCACAGATACCTCCTCCCTTTAAGACCTCACATAGTTGCTGTGTTCTTCCTCCAAAGCATGGCAGAAAGCCCCCTCTCCTTCCTTGCATCTGCCTTTTCCTCTTGGTACCAAAAAGTCCTGCCTGTACCTTCTTCCCAGCAATTGTCCCCTGGCTTGCCTTATCTTACCAAAAAATAATCAACCAACTGATGCGAACAGGACCATCAGAATTGCCCCCCTTCAATCTAGAGATCAGATATGGCAAATTGTCCTAATCATGTAACCTCTTTGCCTATTGCTTGCTATGGTGTTAATCCCCAAGGCTTAATATCTTATAGTGGATAGATATTACAGACATATCATTTCTTGACAACCACAAATGTGATAAACATCTGGGTTACTCCTCATGCTTATCCAACTGATTAGAAATGCTCGTAGGCATTTGTTGACTTATTGAGTAGAATCTTTTACTATAGCTGTCCATTGCAAATGTTAAAAACAATTAATATCCCTGCATACACTTTTAGTGCCTTTAAAGAAATTGAGCCACCTTTAGTATTATACAAAGAATTGACCTCTTGTACATTCCTCAAATTCCAGAAATTGTAAATGGGTGTTTTAAAGTTTTTCTTGAAAAAAAAGAAAGTGTACATATACCTTCCTACTCCTTCAAATCTCGATTGTGCTTCATCTAAATTATTTTTTGAGATTCCATCAACAAAGATTAACTACTACAAAGAACAAAGACATGTTCCAGATGTATAGGTGTTTGTAGAAAGATCCTGCTATAAAGAAATGGTGTGGCCCTGATTCTGTGCTAATATAGGGAAGTAGTTATGTTTGTGTTTTCCCAAAGGCAGCTTATGGAGCACATTGGGTCTCAAAGCATCTTTGCAGACATTCATTTGCTATGAAATCAGCTGCTATACTATGGGTGCCAGGAGCTGGGATGCAGATGAGGATGAGTTTGAAGTCCAGTAGTTCATATTCCCACCTTGATGATAGGCTAAATTTCTCACGGCAGAATAAATTTGAGTGGTATATGAGACAGGACAGCCTGTTACTTCCACTCAATTAATTTTTAGCAATTCTGACATTACATTCTTCAACTTACATGGAAGGTGATGGAGGCTACTGGGCCTATGAATCTGATATCCACTTTGGCCCATGAAAATACTTGGAAAAACCTACTTACTTATCACATGATGTTTCACCTGCTGTGTCTGGAAGTGCTCTATCTGTATTTGGATATCATGAATTATTTGCATTTTCATTGCTATATCAGTATGGATTTCTCATTTGGGTGACTGGTAAGTTCTATCATTTTAGGGTTCATGTGGGATTAAGGATACAGCTTAACAAACATCCCCAACTTATTCATCACCTGAGTTTTCTAGTTTCACATCAATTCAATTATCTATTGACTAGACAATGCCCAGAATGTGGTAAGAATTCTGTGCTTTAATTCAGAATGAAATTCATCTTAAGCAGCATGCTCCATAGTTTAAAAGTATTCCTTGCCTCTTGATAGATGAGGTAGACACCTCATCTGGATAAAGATAACTTTCTATAACTTGCTCATTGGACATTTCCTGTTATACAATATTCAGTGGAAGGTGTGAAAAGAACATTAGGAAGTAAGATGCATAGCTGGATAATGGGATGACCTATTGAAAAAGATGAAAAACCATGCCATAGACATAATTTTATATTTTAACTCACCTATTACTCCTCCATATATTGAAGTGAGTGAGAATCTGTCTATTCAAGAGAATGAGGAACACTTCAAAATTACTGGGTTCAATTGTATTTTTTCTGTGAAAATTTCTCTGCAAATTCAAGCCTTAATTTACTTCAATAGCCTTCTTTTGCTATCATTCCTTTTGCACCTTAATGATACATTAAGTATGGTGACTTTGACTAACACATTCTCTGTGAACTACATCAGGCTTTTACTAAAAGTATTTCTAGATCACATTTAACCTGTAACTTTTGCAGTATTTATAACAACCAAACAAGTGGCTGCTTTCCTGGTTGCCCTTGTCCCACAACTATAAACTGGCCATTTTGTTACTCAGCTTTCTTATATTTTTTTGACTTTTTTATAGGATATATTCTATATTTACAATTCGTTTCCGTTTTTCTTGTTCCCCACCCCCAAAGGTCCCACATGCCCTGTTCCCTCCCCCTGCACCCTCTTCCACCCCTACCCTCTTCCCTGTTCTTGTATTCCCCTACACTGATGCTTTGATCCTTTCCAACACCAGTGTCCACTCCTTTCTTCTTGTCAGACATCATTTGGTACGTGAATTGTGTCTTTGGTGTTCCAATATTCTAGGATAATATCCACTTATCAGTGACTGCATACCATGGGTATTCTTTTGAGACAGGGTCACCTCACTTAGTATGACATTCTCCAGCTCCATCCATTTCTCTAATAATTTCATGAATTCATTGTTTCTAATGGCTGAATAGTACTCCATTGTGTATATATACCACAATTTTTGTATCCATTCCTCCGTTGAGGCACATCTGGGTTCTTTCCAGCTTCTGTCTATTATAAATAAGGCTGCTATGAACATAGTGCAGCATGTATTCTTATTGCATGCTGGGGAATCTTCTGGGTATATGCCCAGGAATGGTATGGCTGGGTCCTCTGGAAGTATCATGTCCAGTTTTCTGAGGAACAGCCAGAGTGATTTCCAGAGTGGTTGAACCAGCTTGCAGTCCCACCAGCAGTGGAGGGGTGTTCCTTCTTCTCCACATCCTCTCCAACACCTGATCTCTTCTGAGTTTTTGATCTTAGCCATTCTGACTGGTGTGAGGTGAAACCTTAGGGTTGTTTTGATTTGCATTTCTCTAATGACTAATGATATTGAACATTTGTAAGGTGTTTCTCAGCCATCCGAATTTCTTCAGGTGAAAAGTCTCTGTTTAGCTCTGTACCCCACTTTTGAATAGGGTTATTTGGTTTTCTGGGGTCTAAATTCTTGGGTTCTTTGTATATATTGGATATTAGCTCTCTGTTGTACATGGGGTTGGTGAAGATCTTTTCCCACTTTGTTGGTTGCCGATTTGTCCTTTTGACAGTGTCTTTTGCCTTACAGAAACTTTGTAATTTTATGAGGTCCCATTTGTCTATCCTTGCTCTTAGAGCATAAGCAATTGGTGTTCTGTTCTGGAATGTTCCCCCTGAGCCAATGTCCCCAAGGATCTTCCCCAGTTTCTTTTCTATTAGTTTTAGTGTGTCTGGTTTTATGTAGAGGTCCTTGATCCACTTGGAGTTGAGCTTAGTGCAAGGATATAAGTGTGGATCAATTCTCATTCTTCTGCATGTTGACCTACAGTTGAGGCAGCACCATTTGTTGAAAAGGCTGTCTTTTTTCCACTGGATGTTTTCAGCTCCTTTGTCGAAAATCAATTGGCCATAGATGTGTGGGTTCAATTCTGGGTCTTTGATCCTATTCCATTGATCTGCCTCCCTGTCACTGTACCAATACCATGCAGTTTTTAACACTACTGCTCTGTAGTATTGCTTGAGGTCCGGGGTATTGATTCCCTCAGAAGTTCTTTTACTGTTGATGATAGTTTTAGCTATCCTGGGTTTTTTGTTATTCCAGATGAATTTGAGAATTGCTCTTTCTAACTCTATGAAGAACTGAGTTGGGATTTTGTTGGGGATTGCATTGAATCTGTATATTGCTATTGGCAAGATACCATTTGAACTATATTAATCCTGCCAACCAACAAGCATGGAAGATTTTTCCAGTTTCTGATGTCTTCTTCAATTTCCTTCTTCAGAGACCTGAAGTTTTTGTCTTATAAATCTTTCACTTATTTGGTTAGAGTCACACCAAGATACTTTATATTGTTTGTGGCTATTGTGAATGGTGTCATTTCCTTAATTTCTTTCTTGGCCTGCTTATCCTTTGCATAAAGGAAGGCTACTAATTTGCTTGAGTTGATTTTATAACCAGCCACTTTGCTGAAGTTGTTTATCAGCTGTAGGAGTTTTCTAGTGTAGTTTTGGGGTCACTTAAGTATACTATCATATCATCTGTGAATAGTGATAGTTTGACTTCTTCCTTTCCGATTTGTATCCCATTGACTTCCTTATGCTGTCGAATTGCTCTAGCTAGTACATCAAGTACTATATTGAAGAGATACAGTGAGAGGGGGCAGCCTTGTCTAGTCCCTGATTTTAGTGGGATTGCTTCAAGTTTCTCTCTGTTTACCTTGATGTTGGCTATTTGTCTGCTGTAAATTGCTTTTACTATGTTTAGATATGGGCCTTGAGTTCATGTTCTTTCCAAGACTTTTAGCATGAAAGGATGCTGAATTTTGTCAAATGCTTTTTCAGCATCCATTGAGATCACCATGTGGTTTTTTTCTTTGAGTTTGTTTATGTAGTGCATTACGTTGATGGATTTCCATATATTGAACCATCCCTGCATCCCTGGGATGAAGCCAACTTCATCATGGTGAATGGTCGTTTTGATGTGTTCTTGGATTCGGTTGGCAAGTATTTTATTTAGTATTTTTGCATCGATATTCATAAGAGAAATTGGCCTGTAGTTCTCTTTCTTAGTTGGAACTTTGTGTGGTTTTGATATCAGGGTAATTGTGGCTTCATAGAATGAGTTGGGTAGTGTTCCTTCTGTTTCTATTTGGTGGAATAGTTTGAAGAGTATTTGTATCAGGACTTCTTTGAAGGTCTGATAGAATTCTGCACTAAAACCATCTGACCCTGTGCTTTTTTTGGTAGGAAGACTTTCTATGACCCCTTCTATTTCTTTGGGAGTTATGGGTCTGTTAAATGATCTATTTGATCCTGGTTTAATTTTGGTATTTGGTATCTATCTAGGAAATTGTCCATTCTCCAGTTGTTTTGAGTATAGGCTTTTGTATTAGGATCTGATGATTTTTTGAATTTCCTGTTTCTGTTGTTATATCTCCCTTTTCATTTCTAATTTTGTTAATTTGAATACTGTCTCTGTGCCCTTTAGTAAGTCTGGCTAGGGGTTTATCTATCTTGTTGATTTTCTCAAAGAACCAGCTCCTGGTTTTGTTGATTCTTTGTATGGTTCTCTTTGTTTCAACTTGATTGATTTCAGTCCTGAGTTTGATGATTTCCTGTCTTCTACTCCGCCTGGGTGCAATTGCTTCTTTTTGTTCCAGAGCTTTCAAGTGCGCCATTAAGTTGCTAGTATATGCTCTCTCCTGTTTCTTTTTGGAGACACTCAGGGTTATGAATTTTCCTCTTAGCACTGCTTTCATTGTGCCCCATAGATTTGGGTATGTTATGCCTTCATTTTCATTAGTTCTAAAAAATCTTTAATTTCTTTCTTTATTTCTCCCTGTACTAAGGTATCATTGAGTAGAATATTGTTCAGCCTCCACATGTATGAGGATTTTCTGTTGTTTTTGTTGCTATTGAAGAACACTCTTACTCCATGGTGATCCGATAGGAGGCATGGGATTAGTTCGATCTTTTTTATTTGTTGAGGTCTGTCTTGTGACCAATTACATGGTCAATTTTGTAGAAGGTACCATGAGGGGCTGAGAAAAAGGTATAGTCTTTTGCTTTAGGATGAAATGTTATATATATATATATATATATATATATATATATATATATATATATAATCATTTGAACTATATTAATCCTGCCAACCAACAAGCATGGAAGATTTTTCCAGTTTCTGATGTCTTCTTCAATTTCCTTCTTCAGAGACCTGAAGTTTTTGTCTTATAAATCTTTCACTTGTTTGGTTAGAGTCACACCAAGATACTTTATATTGTTTGTGGCTATTGTGAATGGTGTCATTTCCTTAATTTCTTCTGATATATATCTGTTAATTCCAATTGGTCCAAAGTTTCAATGAGTTTCTCCGTGTCCCTGTTTAGTTTCTGTTTTACTGATCGGTCTACTGAGGATAGTGGAGTATTGAAGTCCCCCACAATTTTGTGTTAGGTCCAATGTGTGCTTTGAGCTTTAGTAAAGTTTCTTTTAGGAATGAGGGTGCCCTTACATTTGGAGCTTAGATGTTTACAATTATGAGTTCTTCTTGGTGGATTCTTCCTTTGACTAGCAAAAAGTGACCTTCTTTGTCTATTTTGATGACTTTGGGTTGAAAGTCAATTTTATCTGATATTAAAATGGCTATTCCAGCTTTTTTCCTATGACCATTTGCTTGCAAAATTTTCTTCCAGCCTTTTACGCTAAGGTAGTGTTTGTCTTTGACTCTGAGGTGTGTTTCCTGTAAGAAGCAAAATGTAGGGTTCTGTTTCCATATCCAGTCTGTTGGTCTATGTGTTTTTATTGGGGAATTGAGTCCATTGATGTTAAGAGATATTATGGAATAGTGGTTACTACTTCCTGACATTTTTGATGTTATTTTTGTTTTTGAGTAGTTATCTTCCTTTGAGTTTGATGGAGGAAGGTTACTATCTTGCATTTTCCTGGGTGCAGTTTCCTTCTTTATATTGGAGTTTTCCTCCTATTATCCTTTGTAGAGCTGGGTTACTGGAAATATATTGTGTAAATTTGGTCCTGTCATGGAATATTTTGATTTCTCCATCTATGTTGATTGAGAGTTTTGCTGGGTATAGTAGTCTTGGCTGACATTTGTGTTCTCTTAGGGTCTTCATGAGATCTGCCAAGGATCTTCTAGCTTTCATGGTTACTGGAGAAAAGTCTGGAGTGATTCTGATAGGTCTTCCTTTATATGTTACTTGGCCTTTTTCTCTTACTGCCTTTAATATTCTTTCTTTGTTTAGTACAATTGGGGTTTTGATTATTATGTGACGGGAGTTATTTCTGTTCTGGTCCAGTCTGTTTGGAGTTCTGTAGGCTTCTTGTATATTCATGGGCATCTCTCTCTTTAAGTTAGGGAAGTTTTCTTCCATAATTTTGTTAAAGATATTTGCTGGCCCTTTAAGTTGTAGATCTTCACTCTCATCTATCCCTATAATCCCTAGGTTTGGTCTCCTCATTGTGTCCTGTATTTCCTGGATGTTTTGGGTTACAAGTCTTTTGGATTTTGCGTTTTCTTTGACTGTGGAGTCAATGGTTACTATGTTATCTTCAGCATCTGAGATTCTTATCTCTATCTCTTGTATTCAGTTGTTGATGTTTGCATCTAAGACCCCTGATTTCTTCCCAAGGTTTTCTATCTCTAAAGTTGTCTCCTTTTGTGATTTCTTAGTTGTTTCTACCTCTGTGTTCAGATCTTGGATGGTTTTGCTTGGTTCCTTCATTTGTTTGTTTGTGTTTTCTTGTAATTCTTTAAGAGATTTTTGTGTTTCCTCTTTTGTGACTTCTGCCTTTTGTTTCAAGTTCTCCTGCATTTCTTTAACTGATTTTCTCATTTCCTCTTTATCAGTTTCTGTCTGTTGGCCCATATTCTCCTGGAGTTTTTTAAGTGATTTTTGTGTTTGCATTGTAAGAGCTTCTACCCTATTGATATTCCCCTGCATTTCTTTAAGAGTTTTGTTTATGTCTTTTTTGCGTTCCTCTAGCAGCATCATGACCAGTGCTTTGATATCCAACTCTTGTTTTTCTCGTGTGCTGGGGTATCCAGGACTTGCTGTGGTTGGTGAATTGGCTTCAGATGGTGCCATATTGCCTTGATTTCTGTTAGTAACATTCCTAGTTTGCCTTTGGCCATCTGTTTATCTCTGGAGTTAGTTGGTCTTATTGTTACTGGTTGGAGTTTGAAGCTCCTGTGAGCCTGGCCTTTGCCACTGCTGTAGTAGAGCGTGTCTGTGCTCCTGATCCCAGCCTCCAGTGACCTGATCCCAGCATCCAGCAGTCTGCTGTGTCCCGAGGCAAGATGGCACCTCCTGTAAACCCGGCTAGCCGGTTTGCAGTGGTCTGCAACCACAGCTGAGCTATAGGTGCACAGATTTGCTGATCTCCTCTGACTCTGGGCGCTGGCCAGAGCCTGACAGTGTTATCTATGCTAAGCTAAGCTAGGTCTCTGTCCATGCCCCTGACTCCAGCCGCTAGCAGTCCACACCGTGTCCCGAGGCAAGATGGCACCTCGCTGCCTGCCTGGAGAGCCTGTCCGCAGTGGTCTGCAACCGCAGCTGAACTGTAGGTGCCAGATCACCTGACAAGAGCTCCTCTGGCTCTGGGCACTAGGCAGAGCCTGATGGTGTTATCTATGCTAAGCTAAGCTAGGTCTCTGTCCACACACCTGACTCCAGCCCCTAGCATTCCACATGGTGTCCTGAGGCAAGATGGCACCTTGCTGTTAGCCACTCAGCTTTCTTATAATAGCTCCGTAGCTTGGTTATCACAAGAATGAATATTTATACAGCCAAGAATTTAAATATTTTAAATATTGAAGGGTTTTACCTAGGAGATACTACAATGTCAGTTATAATTACTGTTATGCTAGATTTAGATACATGCACATTTCTCCTTTACATAATGAGGGGCAAGTGAGACTGGAAATTGGATACAATTTTATATTATTTTCAGGGAATATGGCATCATGATATTGTTAGTTTAGACTTCCTACCCATCTATCAAAAAGTTAATGGCATGGGCCAAGTTTATTGCACATTCAATTTCACTTTAGAGGATTCTAAAGTTTTATTACACAATCTTGAAACATGTACCATCTTTATCATCTCTAAATATTTGTTTAGTGTTATCCTCAAATTACTTTTGTTGGAATGCTTTTCATATTCTTAGTAGGACTTTTCTGGTTTAAGGGCCATCAGGGGCTTTTATATATTTAGGTGCAAATAAATCATCTGGCTGTAAAACCTAAAAAGGGTGGTACTGTGTGATATATACTGATATAAAGTTCTTCCAGACAACATTGTCAAAGTCCAAACAGAACAGTTTGTACAGAAAATACAAACAGTTCTGGCTATTTCCAGGAACAGATTTCACAAGGTCCTATCTTGATCTGGAGCAATGGCCTCTAAGAAGTAAAGGATGTAGTTTCTGGGATCCAAAACTTTCACTTGGACCATGATTATTCCAACAAATGTATTTCAAAGAATACATAAAGAAGACGTGATCAAAATATGATGGGGGAAGATATTGCTTTTTAAAATGAGGGCAAAATGTGTGGAATTCTTTGGACCTTAAACCCTCATTTGGAAGAATCATGATCTAATGAGTAAACCTTTAACATGTTGGTCTGCCAGTTATGATGATATACCAAAACTCCATCTTTAGAAAGCATACACAAATGTCTATGTAAATAAACAGTTCAAAATTATCTATATGTGTATACATGTACATGTATTGTATATATGCATGCATTTATACATATATTTCACCTGCTACAACTGTTTTTCATATATGTCAAATAATGCTCTCATTAATAATTTTGTATAAATCTGCTTCTGTTTCGAGAAATAAAACTTATGAAATGCTTGAACATCTATGCTTCATAGGAATTATCTAATCTCCCATATTCCCATTCTTTAGAGTCATACACAGGGTGCTCTTTTGTAGTGAAAAGAGTAAATACAAATCATATATGTGGCAAGCCTTGGCTGTAATCTCGGAAATAATAGCACAGTTAAACAGTTTATTTGAGGATTCAAGTATGTGCATATTCCCCTAAAATAACAATATGGGTCTTGATAGCCATGTGCCAGAGCTACTCAACAAGGAGAATAAATAATGTAACTGAAATCTAATTCAAATTGGTGGGGTGACACTCAGTGGACATATGATTCTTTAAATACTGATTAGGAATAATTGTAATTTCCTGGAATCTGTACTGAAAGAGAAACCTAAATCTTTTATTATGCCACATTTTACATAACAGCATTTTGGTATCAGGCCTTGGTGGATCAACATCCAGCATTCTCACTTGACCTGAAAAAGACCTGTTATCACAAACTCATGTCAGTCAATCCAGGGATAACCTCACAATTCTATTGGTGTAGCACGAACAATCTTAAAAGCTGAAAACTTTAGCATTTCATTGCAGTGGCTACTTGTTCTGGTGAATGGACACAGGGTTTCTTGACACCCATAAAAATGACAGTCATTGAAACAAAGTAGGAAACTCAACTTTACTCACATTCCTGTAGGAAAGTGTTGTCCCAACAAAAGGCAGTGGCTTTGGGCCAGAAACCCCTAGCTTCTTAAAAAGTCCATGTGTAAATGTTCCATAACTAAAACATGAAAGAGAAAACCAGGTCATGGACATACTCACACATGCACATAATTGAATACACACATTCATATGCACATGTACAGGTATTGATATATGTACATATATATTCACCCAGGTACAATTTTTGTATATAATTAACTCAATATATATGAGTATATACATGTGTATATGTTTATGTGAATATATATTCTTGCATCCAAATATTCACAGTTACTAGAATCTATTCATTGAGGAAACAGGTGTGCAGAACTTATAATAATCTCCTTGAGTAATAATACCCTTCACATTCCAACTTTGTATAGACTTTTTAGGTAAATATTTGATGTCCCTAATCCTAGAGTTAATATGTAATTCAACTTTATAAATTTGAGTTTCAAAGTTACTGAGGGTCTCACAGACTTAGGAAGTAAGCACAAATAAAAAGAATGGGTAACCTGAATGCAAGATCCACATGATCGCTTGTGAATGTTATATAAGCAGGGAGCATTGAACTTGCTCAGCATAAGAGGAGAACAAACTGTTGAGCTTCTTTGTAAGACTTTCTGGACTGTCCTTTCTCACAGTCTGCAAACTGTTCAGAGTTTCCAACATGCAGCTTTTGGGATGGAGAAAAGGCTCAGTAGTTAAGAACATTTGCTGCTCTTGCAGAGATGCCATGTTCAGTTCCCCACACACATATGCCAACTCACAACATGCGATAATCTCAGTTCCTGGGAATCCAATTCATATTTATCATATGTGTAGGCAAAACAGTAATGTACACGAAAACTCTCATTTAAAGATACAGCCTTTGGAAGTCACCATTTGTTCAAGTGTGGTGGTTATGCTTTGAACCATTCATGCCCACCAAAGTAATATATAAAATAAATTACTGTATTAATACCATAAACTTTTGTCTCTCCAAGGTATCATTGGTGACATGGTCATAAGATGTTTTCTTCCTTTTCCCCAAGAACAGTTAAACAGCACCATGAGTTACCCAAATGATATTACTACTTCATAAAACATCATATAACTGTCTTATTTCTTCCAAGGTTTTCTATACTGAGTTCTTCAGCTAAAGGCACTTAATTAACTGACTTTGTAACCCAACATTCTATTGAAAATCCTTTCTGGACAAAGAGGCAAGAGCAGAATAATCTTCAACATCTCAGATATAATCATTGTGAGTTCTATATCCTATAAACCATTCTATCCTAATGTGACAAATTACAGAGTAATGACACAAAACCATCAAGATAAATAGCTGAATAGCCATTTCAAGACTGATTTTAGTCTCACAACTCTGCTTCCTAAACAAGAGTTGAGAGAGTATGGTTGAAAAGCACAGTGACATAAATGATTTAGTTTACAGCAGAATTTTTTAATCATCTCTGGCAGTGTGAATTTTCATCGGATAATAATTTTTGTTTTTCAACAGGGAATAAGGGCCTTAGAATCATCCCAACTATTACAGTACAAAGAAGAGGAATCCAAGCCTTTACTCACAGGTAGAGCAGCACGAGGATAGTAGCCAACAGTGCCCCTGTTTCCATGGAAAAGTTTGGAATCAGTTCCATTGCACTTTTATTTCAATAAATCTATTCTCTGACTTTTCCTAGCAGGTAAAGCCTTGAGTTCCCTTTTTGCATCCAGTTGTATATCTGTTATGTAAATCTTCAGTATTTATATGCTAGATCAGTAGGTGGAACAGTCAATATTTCCAGTTGAACAATGAACTTTGTATCCTAATTACCCAAAACATGCGTTTTCTATTTACTTGACAATTGACCATTTTTTATCAAAACTAACATTTTTTCTTTTCCATAGTTATTTTCTGTAGGAAATTAATAACTAAACCTATGCTCTCAGTAAGACCAAAGATCATGGATTTTTTTAAGTAAAAATTATAGTAAGATGATTGATTCTAAATTTCTGATTGATATTTATGCAATAGCCTGCATTGCAAAGTTCATTAATTATTTGCACACATACTACATTTGTCAATGTTTATGCATAAAAATATTCCAGATCTCTGAAACATTTGAAATACCTTAAAAAGTGAAGTATCACATTTCATAGCAAAGTTTGACAAAATACCACCATAAATAAATAAATAAATTCATCCTCAGATAAACTAAAATTTCACATGTGTTTCTTTTATTGTCTTTTTATTTTGCTTTATTCACATTTTCTGTACATATTCTTCTTATACAATGTCATTATTAGTGGAATAGTCTTGCCATTGCTCACTATTACATTTGCAATTCCCATGTCCTGGTGCACAGAGAGTAGTCCAATCAACAATAAACACGCCAGAAAATTAATCTTTTTTTTAAAAAAAATAAAGACATGGTGATGTTTGTGAACATATTTTATTTTAATATTTTGTAGTGTTTTCTTTCATTTTCATAGTAATGCACATGCTGTGCATCATCTGTAGCTGAAGAAGTGTGGCTTCCTCTAATTTGGACTTCTGAAATAGCATCACATTCACACTCATATTGCTCCTTCAGGGAATCCATAGCCTGTGGTATATTTAACAATAGTCAGCATTACTACTAATCTCAGAGATTATCAAAATCCACTCACCAACTCTTCCTATTGTTACTTGCATACATCTGGTGGTTTCTGAACCCTAGCTAGAGCAAACAGTATATATTCATGGTGCAACTTAATCACTTCTTAATCATCTTGCTTGCTTGCTTTTTTCAAATTTTTGTTGTAGTACTGGTGGTGATGGATTTGTATTGCTTTTTACTATTACTGAATCATGTAAATTTTCTACTATATTTTGTACATTGAAAAAAGGTTTTCTTCTGACACTCATTAGATAAAACTCAGAGATTTCCTTTAAAAAATTCATAGAACATGCTTCTTTCCATTAATTGAAGGCAAATGAAATAGTCTTCTGAATTATTCAAGCATAGTTTGTAGTTTGACTTTCAGATGTTCCTTGTTCAGAATTTGCCTCAGATGAATTGAAAAACAAAAGTATTATTTCATGAGTACATGTTCCAAGAATATGCTAAGGCATGTAAATAATAATGAATCCCTGAAAAATATAAAATGAACCTACTGCCAGAGAAGAACTATCCTTGCACCAAAGAATAATTGGAAAGCTTGGAAACAGTCTGCAAACAGAATAGGGTTTGTATTCAAGAAAATCTTAGTGGGTGCCTATTTCTCTGGTTTCTGGAATATCCTAGAGATGCCCCCATCTATAATTTCCCATCTCTTTCCCCATGCTCTCCCTACACTTAATCCTCCTACACCTGCTCCATTTTCCTGCTATGTCCAAGGACAAGCAAGTGAGTACAACAAGCTCTAAATTTCTGCTTGCTATTTTCCTATACAATTCTGCAGTCATGAGGTCTGCCCTAACCCTCCCATATTTCGCATTCCACGTATACCCTGTAACCACAACTCCAGACATGTGCAGTCATTGGTGACCACCAGGTAAGACCACTATCCCAAGTTTCCTGATGGGGAAAATCCAACAGCAGCAAGCATCATCCTCTCCCCATATTGCATTTTCTGGGCCACAGTTCTGCATTTATCCTTGAAGGAATTTTGTTGCCTGGGACAAAGAGAGGACTACAACTATCAGGGATCACCAGCTCTACCTCCATTGCTGGAGGCCTGCTCTGTTTTGGTGAAATAGTAAAAAAGTAGAAGTGGTTCATTCCTGATGTTGTGCCTCTGCCATAGCAGCCTGACTGGCCATGAACTGGTGGGCAATGGCTGACTTGTTTATATCTCATGGAGATTCTCACTGTGAACTCCACAATCTCTCTGCACAGCTTGCTAGGTCCCCAATTGCAAGTTGCTACCATGCCAAACACATGCTTCAAATCCCCCACAGCCTTTGTGGAGCACCTCAGGCAAACCATACTTGGCCACCATACCTTTCTCTCTATAACCCAGATAGGGCACCACTTGAAGGAAGCCATGACAGAAATTAGTTTAAAATCAATGGTAATTCAATCTCTGGGCACAACTAAAACCTAATATTGTATGCCTTATTAAAATCTGACCCCTCCAGAGGATAATCCTTGCAAATTTATTATGATTCTAGGAAACTGTATTAGTTACATTTTACCCCTGTGCTGTCCCACATAGAAAGAGGCCTAACTCTCTCCTGCTTCCTCTTTTCTTCCATCGAACCCAGAAGTACTGCATACTAGCCCAGTGATTGGCTCCTTATTCATTTGGAGATTTGATCACAAGTCCAGGCCTGGCCAGGACACCTAGCAGGGTGTAGCATTTAGCCTCTACTAGCTTTGCCTGCATCACTGAAAGGCTTGAGCCACTTTGGGCAACCAGCTCTACCTGCAATTTCAGAGGCCTGATGACATCAGGGACTACCAGTTCTACTTATTGAGGTTTTGTCTTTTACTGTTCTTTTTAATGCTAAATGGGGCCCCCAACGACTTGTGTCTGCACATAGACCCTCTGATCCTGTCCCCAAGTCAAAGATGCAGACAGCCAGTTGCTGAGCAAAAGAGACATAGGTGGGGTTTAGGTTGCAGTTTTGGGGGATAGTAGGATAAAGTAAAGGTGTGGTAGAATGTAGGAGAAGCTGGCCTGTGTCAAGAGTCAATAGTCTATGGTCCCCAGGATGCCCAATTGGAGTTAAGAACACACCAGAGAGAACATAGTAATTAGTAAGTAATAACTAACTATTATCGATTGAAAAGTAGATTCTATTAGCATGGAGAATAGACAACTGCCCAGCTATCATGCTACTTAAGGCTTACTGTAAATACAGAGGTTGTGAGTGTGACTTTCATCCAAGAAGTCAATGATCATGATGAAGTAGAAGATGCCCCAGGCAGAGATTTAAATATTTTCTACAACAATTCCAATCAGGACCTACACGGCCTGGCAACACCAGGAATATCCAAATCATTTAAGGCCAGCATAAGAAGACAAACAACAAAAACCAGGGCAATCTGATACTACTAGAACTCATTTATTGTACTACACATCCTAACACACTTGAATCAAAAGAAAGTGATATTAAATCTAAACTTATGAAGATGATAGAGGCCCTTAAATTGGAAATTAATGAATATAAATAAATATGGGAATATACAGTCAAACAGATGAAAGAAATGCGTGAATCTGTTCAAGACCTGAAAAAGTTAATAGATGAAAACCCAAACCAGACTAAACCACCATTGATGGAATCCTGAAGTTGTTTATCAACTATCTCTGATTCCAGAGAGAGAGAGAGAGAGAGAGAGAGAGAGAATGCATGCTTCTCTTTCTTTCAAAAAGTGACAAAAAGATATAAAAGTTTCAGAAATTAAATGTAAAGTTTATATTTCTAAGTTCTTTGACACAAAAAATGATGCAATTCAACCAAAAGTCTTATGGGATATATTTAAAAATTAAAAAAAATCTTTCAAACTTTGTTACTATTAGAATACCAAGTACAGGAATGAATAGTTCTCTGACCCAAGACTAAGTGCAAGTAGAGCTAGATTGAAGTTTATACACTTTAGCCCAATGTTTGATCTTCACTTAAGACCCCAACAGGATAAGTGGAAGAATGGCATCTCAGCCTAGACCTTCTGAATACCTAGAACCCCAAACTTCGTCTACTTCTTAGGAAGAAAATGATAATTCCTAGACAGCTCATTGATGGGCATTGTAGTGATAAGAATGGCTATCCATTCTTTTTTCAAGGCCTTAAAAGATAAAAATTTTGTAAATTGTATAGCAAAGAAGAGTATGTGAAATATATCATGAATGCTCTTTCACTTTTGCATGCCAGAGTCCCTCTCTCTTTCCTAATCAAAGAGACGCCAACATGTTTCTAGCACTTCACAGATTATTTTGAGTTTTTTCATCAGTTTAAAGAATTATGGTGTTGGTTCAACTGGAGGTCAACATGCAGAAGAATGTGAATTGACCCACTCTTATCTCCTTGTACTAACATCAACTCCAAGTGGATTAAGGACCTCCACATAAAACATGACACACTGAAACTAATAGAAAAGAAACTGGGGAAGACCCTGGAGGACATGGGCACAGGGGGAAAGTTCCTGAACAGAACACCAATAGCATATGCTCTAAGGGCAAGAATAGACAAATGGGACCTCATAAAATTACAAAGTTTCTGTAAGGCAAAGGATACATTCAGAAGGACAAAACAGCCATTGACAAATTGGGAAAAGATCTTCACCAACCCTACATCCGACAGGGGGATAACATCCAATATATACAAAGAACTCAAGAAGTTAGAACCCAAAGAACCAAATAACCCTATCAAAAATGGGGTACAGAGCTAAACAAAGAATTTTCACCAGAAGAAATTCGGATGGCCGAGAAACACCTTAAGAGATGTTCAACATCATTAGTTATCAGGGAAATGCAAATCAAAACAACCCCGAGATTCCACCTCACACCAGTCAGAATGGCTAAGATTAAAAACTCAAGAGACAATGGGTGCTGGCGAGGATGTGGAGAAAGAGGAACACTCCTATATCGTTGGTGGGAATGCAAGATAGTACAACCACTCTGGAAATCAGTCTGGCGGTTCCTCAGAAAATTGGGCATGGCACTTCCAGAGGACCCTGTCATACCACTCCTGGGCATATACCCAGAGGATTCCTCTGCATACAATAAAGACACATGCTCCACTATGTTCATAGCAGCCTTACTTATAATAGCCAGAAGTTGGAAAGAGCCCAGAGGTCCCTCAAAGGAATACAGAAAATGTGGATACAGAAAATGTGGTATATTTATACAATGGACTACTACTCAGCAATTAAAAATAATGAATTCTCTCGAAAACCAAAAAAAAAAAAATAATGAATTCATACAATTTGTAGGCAAATGGTTGGATCTGGAAAATATCATCCTAAGTGAGTTAACCCAATCACAAAAGAATACACATGAAATTCAATCACCGATACTTGGATATTAATGAGCCCCGAGCTCTGAATACTCGAGGCACAATTAGCAAGTCAAAAGATTCCCAAGAATACGGAAGGGGAGGACCCTGGTCCTGAAAGGACTGGATCCAGTTTTGTAGGAGAGTACCAGAATGGAGCAGAGAAATGGTGGTGTGGTGATTGGGGAATAGGCGGGAAATGGGGTGGGGTGGAAGAGGACATATGGGACATATGGTGAGGGGGGAACGGGGAAAGGGGAAAGCCTTTGGAATGTAAACAAAGAATATAGAAAATAAAAAATGTAAAAAAAGAAATACATTAAATATATTATTTTTAAAGAAAAAAACAATAAAACTAAACACCAAATGGAAAAAAAAAAGAATTATTAATGAGAACGGATTCACTTTCCCACAGCAGGTATCTGCCAAGGATCAGCTTTCCTGAGACAGGGGTTTCAGTGAGTGGCTAAAAAAAAACAAATCAAAGTCAACTCATGGATCTAACCTGGTGACCTATGTTCTGCTTGAGATGGCATCCTAGAAGCTCCCACTAGATAGCTCCTCCCTCTGTATACTGCCCTATATAGCTTTTCAGACTGATTTCTCTGTCTCTATCTCTCTTTTTGTCTCTGTTTGTTTCTCTGTCTGTGTTTCTCTCTGTCTCTTTATCTCTCTGTCTATGTCTGTCTGTCTGTCTGTCTGTCTGTCTGTCTGTCTGTCTCTCTCTCTCTCTCTCTCTCTCTCTCTCTGTGTGTGTGTGTGTGTGTGTGTGTGTGTGTGTGTGTGTGTGTGTGTGTGTTCTGTTCTTGGTAGCTATTCCTTGCTAATCCAAAAACCCTATCTGGTTGAGACAGTTTTCTCTACTAGTAAAAATCCTGTAATATCTCGAAATAGCTCATGGGTTTCCTGTCCAAAGTCAGAAAAGCTGCTATAAAACATTCTTGGATTTTCTGACCAATTCAGAAATCCTGTTAGAAAAATTCTAAAAATAATTTTTGGGGTTTCTAATCAAAATCAGAAAGCCAGAAAACTTTATAAAAGAATCATATTTGGCCTTCAGAAAGCCTTCTTTGAATAGCTGCTTGTAGCAGGAACAACAGGGCTGCCTCTATCTAAATGCTGGGGGCCATACAGCTGCAGAAGAATCTCCTGCAGGAGAATCCAATTGAGGACTGCCTGAGAGAGCAAGGATTTCTGGCCCAAATAATGCCAGTTTTTGAACAGCTGTTGAGAATAGATACATTCTTGGGATGAATCTGGGCACGGATGGAGGGTATTCAAGGAGCTTGCAGCAGTGCTCAGATGAGCTTGCTGTAGAATTTCTCACCTGCTTCTGGAGTCTGTGTCATTGACTCTGAGCCAACTCACCTTCAACCCCCAAGAGCATGTACGGTCTGGCAGAGAGTGGTCCTGGGCAGCATCTGGTACCCAACATGTCAATGGACTACTTGTTATCCTATTTTGGCTGCTTGTTAATCCCCTTTACTGGGGGCTTGTTTATTGCCTGATGATGCAAGGACTGTACTCTTGCTTCAGCCTGATTTCTTCTTCTTCTTCTTCTCCTCGAGATGCTGCTGTTGTCTCTCCTCTGCTTGCTTCTTTGATGAGTTGGCTCCTTAGTGTTCTATGTTGTGAGGAAGTGAAAGTGAGTGCATGGTCCTCATTCCTGACTTCTTTGTCCTTTCTTTCTCTTCATTCCAGTAATCTCACTTTTGGTTTTTGTTCTCTTCAAGAGTGAGTGTGAGGTAAGCATGATACAAGTGTGAGGTAAGTGTGAAACACACCAGAGGCAAGCTTGAGTCAAGTGCTTGAAGTGGCCATCTTTTCATATTTCTATGTCATTGAGTGAGCTTTTTGTGGAAAACATGATGCAAGTGTACAACAGACATTTTTGTTCTTTATTGTCTTTGGGTGATTGTGCCACGAGAATCATGCAGTGGCTATCTTTTCTTATGCTATATCTTTGCCCCTTCATGTCCAAGTTGTTCTCTGGACTGTGAATGGAGACAACGGTTCCTAAGCCACTATTAGGACTTTATGAGAAAAATCATGCCCTGTTCAGAAAAATGGTGCACAATCTAAGGGACAGCAATCAGAGAGAGTGACATATGTGCTTATTAGGAACATTTCTCTTTCCTTTTTTTTTGTTTGTTTTTGTTGTTTTTGTTTTTGTTTTTGTTTGGATTTGGTTTTTTTCCAGACAGGGTTCAATTTTGGTCTCCATTCATCCTGGTCCCTGACATAGGCACTGGTTTTCCAGGTGATGGTACCAGGGACCATCTGTCAAACACCTTTTTATTCCTGACTACATCATGCAGGCATAAGGCCTTAGGGGTACATCTGAGGGAACCTCCTGCTTTGTACACCTTGACTTTCATTTCCTCTTCTGTCATACTTGACATATATTTTGTTTGTTTCCTTTGTGTTCATCATCATAGGTTCCCTTCCCTCTACCATGTGTATGGTTTCTCTGTGTAGCCCTGGCTGTCCTGGAACTCACTCTGTAGACAAGGCTGGCCTCAAACTCAGATATCTGCCTGA
Source organism: Apodemus agrarius (assembly GCA_964023405.1). Taxonomy (NCBI): domain Eukaryota; kingdom Metazoa; phylum Chordata; class Mammalia; order Rodentia; family Muridae; genus Apodemus; species Apodemus agrarius. The sequence goes on from OZ030028.1 coordinate 30,891,791, forward strand.
CTCTGCCTCCCAGAGTGCTGGGATTACAAGGCATGCAACACCACCGCCCGGCTACAATTTCTCTTGTTAAACCACATCCTGGGGACTCCAAACTCTGGGACATTGTTATGTGGGGAATGAAAATGTTTTGTGAATAGTCTTTTCCCAAGTGATCTGTACATAAAGCAGGGGAAATCACATTTTATTATTTCTTCTCCACCACCTTTTCTGTACTCAAGAATTTTCTATTCTTGCATATAAGAATAAGAAGTGACAAAAAAGAAATTCATTACTTGCATTCCCAATGGCAACGTCAAGAAAAGATGTGATACAGTGTCATTTTAACTTTTTAGCTATGGTAGCAAGTATATAAATCAACAAAAAAAGCCACACAGCCACAAATGCCTATTGTAGTAATATTTGAATCACTATGGTAAGAAAACCACCTCATTAATTATGTCCTGGGTGAATGGATAAGAAAAAAGCTCATGGTAGCACTGACCTGTTTGTCATTTATGTATAAATATTATTACTTAAAATTCTATCTGAATCAACACACATACAAATCTCCCTGTGAAAGTCTGGGGATTAGACTATTCTTAGTTCATTTACTAAACACTATGATAGGAACTTCAGACAGAGTCAAAATATACCCAGGATCCTAGATATATAAAAATGTCCAATTACAATCCCATATGCATGCAAATTAATATACTAATATTATCAGGAAAGATGGTTAAGCTAGTGAGATACCATGGAATGATAAACCAAACACTGAAACAACCTAGTCTCTAATATTATTCCACCATAAAGTTGTACATAAGACTATTATTGTGAAATGCATTGTTTTCTCATAGCAGTAAAATTCATGACTAATTTTATTAAAATGTAAAATTACTGAGCCGATGGAAATATCTAAATAAGTAAAGGAATTTGCTGAGAAAATCTGATGATTTGATTCATATAATACAGAGAGATGAGAATTGACTACAAAAAATGTGTTTTCTATAGCATGTGGGTCAGTATGAATGTAACACACAGTCACACACCATGGGAAATAAATAAAATTATTAAATTCTGAGTCTGACACATGTTCCTATCAAAGAAATTATATCTAAAATTTTTTTCTCTTTGATGAGTATAGATTTGGGAGTATTTCTTCATTCAAATATTTTTAAATATTGGGAAAAATGGAAAAGGAAAAATGGAGAGTAATGAATGTCATAGTGCATGCAGAAGGTGATAAAGTAGATCAAAAGATTAAATTGTATAAAGAAACTAAAATCAGAAAAAGAGAAACCCTCAATAAAATAGAAGTAGCAGGTTTTATTTTCAAGGTTCCAGCAGAGAGCAATGTGCAGTGTTATAGTAGATATATAATAATTCTTAGCATCTTAGTAAAGGATTCCTTTCTTTCTTCCAGCCTAACATTCTTTTCAGAGCCCTCTCTATATCTTTATTCCTATGGCTGATGGGATATATCATGGGTGTGACCACCCTGTATGTAACAGAGGCTCTTGCAATTGACTGTGAATTTGTTGTTAAAGCAGAACTGAGGTTAAACACTCTGTCCTATGAAATAGATTAAAAAACAATTAACAGGTGAGCCACACAGGTTGGAAGTGTTTTGCACTTCCCCAGCAGTGATGATATGTCATGTAGAAAGGAAAATATTTTGAAGTAAGAGTAAAGTATTCCAATCAGGGAACAACAAGCCCACAGCAAAGCTGAAAAATAGATAACCACATCATTGAGATGGGAATCAAAGCAAGTATTTTACACCTCTTGATTAAGTTCACAGAAAAAGTGTGGGATTTCCAATTCTGTGCAGAAGGTATTTTATAATGTCATTAAGCTTTGTGTTGTGAAGTAGAAGACATTCATGATCCAGGATGCTAGGACCATCAGCAAATAGATTTGGAGGCTCATGATGTTAGTATAATGCAGGGGCTGACAGATGGCCACATACCTGTCATAGGCCATCAGAGTCAGCAGAAATATTTCAAGCTCTGCAAAGAGTATGAAGAAATGCATTTGGGAAATGCAGTTCTTATATGTGATGACGTTAATTTTTGTGTATATTCACCAACGTCTTTGGGACAGCTGTAGAAGTTAAGCAGGTATCCACGATGGATATGTTGGAGAGGAGGTAGTACATAGATTTATGCAGATGGGGGTCTTGAAATTGTTGCCAGGATCAGGAACAGATTCCTAAGCATGGTGCCCAAGTACGTGGCCAGGAACAACACAAAGAAGTAAGGCTGGAGACTTGGGTTCTTCGAAATTCCCAGAAGGATAAAATGTGAAACTTGTGAGTTGTTCTCAGACTCCATTTAATTCCTGTGACTAAAAAAGGGATAAATGAAAAATATTTGGGATGGTTGTGGCACATGACTTTTATCCCAGCACTTGGGAAGCAGAGGCAGGAAGATTTCTGATTTCAAGGCCAGTCTGATCTACAAAGTGAGTTCCAGAACTGCCAGAGCTACAATAAAAACCCTGTCTTGAAAAAAGTAAACAAAAAAAAAAGAAAAGAAAAGAAAATGTTTGACACATTTGCACAACCTTAGACAAAACCTGCTACATATATCCTGTATCCAAGATTGAAGAATAAGACTCAAAATATCAATGAAATCTGCAACAGGCCATAACAATTCCATGAAGCATTTAAACACCACTTACCACACTCAGAATTTAAAAAAAAGTTTGTGGGTTTTGAGTGCTATATATCTCCTGTATTTGGGGAATATAAGTTAGGTATGATAATGCCAGAGGCAATGCCCAGGCAGAAAATGATCTGTGTAGACTGTAACTGTTTTTTTTAAATCAAATGAAAATGAAATAACACAAGCAAATAAAAACAAATATTTACAGTGATCATGTCAGTTAGATGTCTGTTGGTGACAGTTAATATGAAAGAAAACAAAGCTATATAGTAGATTTTATATGTGATTATATATATAGATATGTGTATATATATATATATATATATGTGTGTGTGTGTGTGTATCATGTCATTAATATATGTATATGTACATACATATGTATGTGTGTATCATCTGTATTGTCCTTAGTATTTAGGGGAGAAAATATGCAAGAAATAAAAAGAGACCCCTAGAAAGATAATAAGGAATCTATGTTATCTGAATAGTTATTGTGTCAGAAAAAAAACAGATAATTAAATGCTCCAAGGAAGGTGATTATTTTACATTATAAGTCTAAGCTGCTGGAAGGTGAATGAATAGGAGAATATATTACAGAATGATGTGGCTCTAGTTAAGATACCACTATGTTTTGTGGTCATACATTATCACATTTTCATTTTAACAGCTTCAAAAATGCATTGAATTTAATTTTCCATGCGCCATGACAAAATAACTAATAATTGCAGCAGAGGAAATGCTATTTGCTCTTGCTTTTAGGGCACATCACGGCCAAGAAGGGAGGCAGTCAGGAAACTGACATGGCTTGCATTCACAGTAATTCAGCAGAAAGAGGACAATTCTGTTGCTTAGCTTACATTCTTCATTTTTATGAAGGCTTCCTGCAGATTGGTGCCACCCACATTTAGGAATATGACCCATCTTAGTTAATCCAAGTTAGAAGTCCCACTCTCTTACAGGCTGATAAATTTGTTTTCTAGGTTATTCTATAGCCTTCCGATGTAATCAGAATTTTCCCCACATTCTTGAACATTGAAATATTTTGTTATTGTAATCACTCACTTTAGTGTTCTATGTCTGCATCATGCTGTGTTACATGAGTACTACACTAGTGTATTTATATTATATTATGTCAAAATATTAGAAAGAGTATGACAGACAAGCCACCAGAATCATGTTGTATTACTTTCAAGGAAGTGAATAGGCATGGGAAGTCTATTCTAAGTTTGATGACCCAGATTTCCTTTTGTGTGAATGTTGGACTATAACAAATACATACATACATACATACATACACACACACACACACACACACACACATATGTATATGTATATACATGTATATATATATACATATGTGTGTGTGTGTGTGTGTGTGTGTGTGTGTGTAATCACTTGTAAGTGAAGGACTACATGGCATTTAGAAAGGGTGATGTTAGGTGATTGATGAAGTGAGATCAAAGGACACACAAGTCTTCAAAGTAGATAGAAAGGTGGCACATCAAATAAAAAGGTATACAAAGTCAAAATGAACACTTAATATAGAAGTGAAGCTTTTTTATGTATGATACAATAATCACTGACTTTTTATTTCTATAAGTACAAATGTAAGATTATCCAAATATCAATAAGATATCTACTATCAATACAAAATAAAATAACCACCCCCTCAAAAAAGAAGTCATAAAAAACATAAGGAACATAGATTGTATGAAATAAATTTTAAATAAAATATAATGAAACAAAAATTCAGAAAAAATATATATGCATATATATAAACATCTACAGAATTTTGAAAGGTTCCAATACATACTAGAAGATGAAAGAATTTATTAATCATCAGAAGTACATTTTTTATAGTTTCTGTATAAGTTAGAGTAACTGGAATTTATAGTGTTTCATTTCTTTTGCTGCATAGTTTGGGATGTGAAGATATAGTTATGAGTGTGGTGATTCAAACAAGCTTATGATTATACAAATAATCTCAATTATATATTGTTTAGTTAGTCTAAGAAAATGAAAAGTTCTAGAATGTATTCGGAAATATACTATACATAATTTTTTATAGTTTGAGAAATTCATATATGGACTATATAATTTGTTTCATTCAAATCCACCCTCTTTCTCTTTCTTAAAGTTCTTTCAATATTTCTACCCTCACTTCTCCCTCTCAGCACACTCTGCTAGTTTTTGAATCCCACCAACTGCACTTAGTGCTGTAAGTTTGTGCATGGATGTGGGATCATCTAGTTCATCATGAATAACCTCTCCAGTGTAAAATCCCCAAAGAAGACTGACTTTTCTTTCTCTAGTAGCCACTGATAACCAATGGTCACTAGCTCCTCAGCTATTGTGGCATTTTGTGTGCTGGAATTTTGCCACACTTGATTTTGTACATGTTTTTCACATGCAGATTAACATATTAATCTAAGCTTTCCTTTTTCCACTGGGAAAAGTTGTAGCGTTAGCTAATTAAAATGGTATGGTATCATTCTGCCAAGTCCCCAAGTCTCTGTGGCTCTCCCTCAGTGATCTCACAGTCTTCACCAAGCCAATCCTTCCCAGCGACTCTCACAGCATCCCAGCTTTCTTTTCTCTCCACCATAGACTCTGTAAACAGTGGAGTTCTGTGATCTGGACCTGCACCAGGTAAAGCATGACACTTAATCTTAAATAGCTAACCAAATATCTTTATGTATATTAAACTCCCCATTTCATAATGCTAATTTACAATGATAAAGTCTCATCCCAATATTCTAACCACTCCAAAACACCAGAAATATGTCTGAAACCATCTGGATATCTGGCTGTCTTCCTCTGCTCATCTGGTTCACTGAGCCTCTCTCCCTCTCTCCACACCTAAATTCTCTTAGCTCCTCCTCCTTTCTCCTCTCCAATCATTGGCCTCTCACTGCGTCAATGTGAGTGGATAGGAAATATCTTGCAACACAAAGTTAAACAAATCAATGCAAAACAAAACTAACAAAACAATATAACTACCATAATATATATTTCTGTGGTCCCATTAATAAAACTTTTCCCAGTCTTAATCCACAACCCCGTTTCTGATAAGTTCTATTCTATACTTTGCTTTTATTATCAACCTGTAGAGTTCACAGGGAAACCAATTAGTATTTCTTCTTCTTTGGGGTGGATGGGAACAAACCCAACCAAATGGGCATACAGCTATTCGTTACAATTTTTTTAATGCACAAGATCACCCAATGTGGACCATTTGCTTTATTTCCTATATAGGTGTGTGTGTGTGTGTGTGTGTGTGTGTGTGTGTGTTAATGTGTGTCTTGCAACTTGAACTATTTGGTCAGATCCAAAGGAAAGAGTGACTGCCTGTGACTCCCCTCAACATGCAAAGATGCCCCCGGAATATGTCCTATGAATCTTTGTGTGGCTAACGCCTAGGACATCACATGTAACTTCATTTATTCCATTGTGCTGTGACTGCTTCCTAGAGTAAGATCCAGATAAGCAGGCACTTCATGGCATTGCTTATCTTTTAAGTTTCAATGTGTGTTTGAGTATTTCTGCATTATATATAATAGAAGGAAAGAAAATGACATGGTACATAGCAAGAATGGCACAGGAATAACTTGCAAAATTTAGTGATAAAAAACAAGACTATCCAAAATTGACTGTGACATCAGTTATTAAAGACCATCTACAATTTCCTCATCTATAATATCTGCAATTATATGTTCCCAGTAAAGATGGTTGTTTCCTTGGCATTTGCATTTTTAGTTATCTACATATGTGTTCCACAGCAGAATCTTAGTACATAATGACCTCAGGGTAAATGAACATTTAAAATATAACAGAGTTGTATCTTAATAGATTTAGAAAAGCTTCCATGCTTAGGTAAAAATTGGCATCACGGGCTATTGAGTGGAAGGACAATAAATTTGTCCTCTATTTCACTTATCTTATGATTAATATAACTCAGGAAACAATGGCATTATGAAATTCAACAAGATATTAGAGGGGAACATAAGGAGATGTTTATGGTAGATAAAAATCATCCTGATTAAAGTGAGAAATTCAAACATAAGAGGATAGAATTATTTTTTTACGTTTTATTATATATATTCTTCATTTACATTTCAAATGTTTTTCTTTTTCCTGGTTGCCCCGTCTAAAGTCATATAACCCATTTCCCATCCCTTTGTTCCCCAATCAACCCTCTCTCACTTCCCTGTCTCAGCATTCCCCCACACTGCAGCATCAGCCTTTCCAGGACCAAGGGCCTCTCCTCCCTTTGATGTCCAACATAGCCATCTTCTACTGCCTATGTGTCCAGAGACATGGGTAACTCCATGTGCACTGCATCTGGTTGATGGTTTTGTGTTGCTGCCGGCAGCTACTGTGAAATGGGTTCCTGGAAACGGAAGCCGAGGGATGGATGGGGATGATGAAAAGAAAGAGGGCCAAGATGATAGTTTACCAATCAAGGCTGAAGTTTAATGAAGCTCAGACAATTTAACAGTTTGGGGGAGCCCCTCCTCCCAGAGTCCTGAGTGGCTTCTTTGGATGTTGGTTCACTGCTCAGGAAGCTGGGCGGGTCACCTGCTTAATTCAGGAATTCCTATGTCTGTAGGAACTTCACTTTCACGCTGAGCACTCCTCCCCAAGTGGGGCAGGATTGTGAATAGCACAGGAATCCCTGCTCAAAGGCTGGGAGAGGAGTTCACCTTGACCAATGTCAAGTTCCTGCCATGTGCACAAACACCCCAATCTGGCTCTGTACAGTTTTGTCCCTGGGAGTTCTGGAAGTACTGAGTGGCTCATATTGTTGTTCCTTCTATGGCACTGCAAACCACTGAGGATAGAAATAATTCAACTCTACTAAGGTATGTAAACCATATACTGGAGATTACAAAGAAGCTGTGTCACTAGAAAACACCTAATACAATAAAAAATAAGAGTTTTTCAACTCAAAATTTATACCTACATTCCTTCTCTTCTAAACGCTCCACATGTAGTACCTTGATTCTCTTTTCCACCAAATTAACCACAGCAACATTTGATAAGCATCCTACTCACATAGAGCCATCTGAAACTCCTGTCACCTGTCTGAATTGGGCTCCATCTCCATCAGCCCATTATCAAGGGTAAATTGATGAATACAGTGCTCATTCACCCCCACTTTTATCGTGAATATATAACTGAGTTACTAGAAAAAGTCTGTAAAACAACTTCCATCTCTGACATTATTTGGATTCCCTCTTACAATTTCACATATGAGCATGTTGTTTTCCTATGGGATGTCTCTATATTCAGAGAAAATTTTCTCTTGCTGAGTACTACCATTCGCTTCCCTGTGATGTTATCTCCTGACATGAGGTCAACAGCCTCATGGAAATTTTGCTCAAAAACTAACACTAAAGAAACTGTTTTGATTATATTTTGTGACCTTCAATCATTCTGTGCACATAGCCTCTGATGTCACCAGAATTTCAACTACTTACCTCTTCTGAAAAGGGCTTATTTGTGATCCCTTAATACAAAACCATGACTAATATAATTATTGCTTCATGTGCGTTTTTACAAAACACTTCATTTTGGAAATACTTAAAGATTAAAAGTATATCTTCACTTGTTCCCAAGTGATATAGTAACTATATTTATAGGAACTTTCTATATTTTATAGACACTGCTCCTTGTGGTCTATATGGCCATGCTTTATAATGAATTTGTGTGACTAGGAATCAAAATCATTGTGTGATGTGCATAGTTGGAGTAATTCAAACTGTAGTGTTAGTTTTTCTTGGGAAGATGTGAGCAAATGTCAATAAACCTTAGGTGTGGTACTGATTACCAGATTGGATGATTGTACTTTTCCTGTAAAGACATGAACTTTTCCCCAGACATAGCCACAAGTATAATAATTACAAATATTTGTATCTCTCATATTCACTCATCGTCTCAATAAAATGAGTTTCTCCTTTGACAGACTCTCAGCTTGGGGTAGTTATTCTCCAGAGACAGGAGATTCAAGCTGAGACACTCACCATCTTGCTTAGCCCTGGAGAGACTCAGGTGGACCTGGTTCTTTCCTCTCAGCCTGGACTTGCTAGCAGAGAGCCAGCAACTCATGCCTTATGTGGTGACGCACACCCCGCCATTCCCTGAGGGAAGTATGTGCTGTTGGGTCAATCAGTCTGAGGGTGAGATTTATCCCATAAAATTGTGGGGTATTCATTTTCTGAATCTAACCACCCCTCTGAGTTCCTATATTTCCCACTTGATCCCTGTAGCAGTGCCCCTGTTCCTCCAGTGGGGCCCTGCCTTTGAGACCACTTCCTTCAAACCCACAATTTGGGACCAGTTGATCATCCCAGTTGCCCAACCTGGTTTCATAGGCCAAGGGACAGGACAGACCCCACATGGTGCCATGCTCTGGGCAGCAGTGACTGTGGCCCAGAGAAGTACAAGTGGCAGTGCTATAGCAGGACCTTCCTGTAGGAACTTTGTCCCCACATGCATGCCCATTATGAACAGCTGCCACCATGTCCCTGTGCAATGCATCCGTCCACTTCTTCTGGCTGCCTGAGACAGCTGGTATCTAGCCTTGGCAAGGGCTGGGCTATTGCCCATTGGCTAGAGTTGGGTTACAGCTGAGGATCTGGTTGGCTGTGGATCTGTCAGGGTTGGCAGAGCTGGCAGTTGCTGTCTTAGGGCATGGGCCACCCAAGAGCTCAGGGGGTATGAAGCCCCTCACCTGGGCAGCGGGAGGACTGGGGGCCTAGGTCACATGAACATCTCACATGTGCAATAGGGCTCCTTCCATGAAGGAGCACAGCTCCCTGGAGTGCAGAACAGTGAGGGGCCTGCCCAACAGCCAGCCTGTTCACTAGCCAGGCTGCCGAGTCTTCCACAGAGAAGATGGCACCTGCTGTCTGCCTGTGGTTGCTTGGGCAGTTTGTGTGCCTAGGTCTGCTTCTGCTGCTGGGGGCCCTGGCCTGTGCACTGGCAATTGAACACTGCTTTCCAATAATTTGCTGAAACTGGAGCTTCAGCAACTACAACATCAGGAGGCCCTGCTGGCAGAGGCTGCCTGCTGTCAGGAATTGGGCAGATCAGTGAGGGAGCAGGTGGATGCTTGGAGAAAGTGGCAAGCAGTGGGTGAGGGTTCGCTGACCCAGGATCTACTGCTACTATGCCAAGCCTGTGAACAGGGTCACAGCAACATGGCGGGGCCCTTACTGGAATCAGGTGTGGTGCCAGTTGTGGTGCCCAAGGCTGGATCAAGAAACACAGGGTGCCTTGCAGATCCACCATATTTGCTTGTTCCATGGAGCCCAAGAGTGAGCACACAGATGTGCCAGGCTACATGCTCCACCTGGCTTGTAGATATGTCTTGCGCAGACTTCTCCTGCACAGAGGTGGTAAGCTTCAAGGCAGAAGGCCTTTTTGTATTGCAGCTGGATCTGTTGATGCAGGGTGTGGGAGATTTGGACAAGACAATGGTGCTGGAGGCTGCACTGGCTAAGCTACTGGCCATGGTGGCTTCAGTGAGGCCAGAAGGGCTGCATAGCAACCAGGCTAGATGTTTTGTTTTGTTTTGTTTTGTGGAGGAAAGGGTTTATTTAGTTTATACATTACAGCCCATTATGAAGGGAAATCAGAGCAGGAAATAATGAAGAGACTGTGGAAGAATGTTGCCAACAGCTTGTTCTTTCTGCATTCTTATACCACCAAAAATGTCCTGTGATATAATTTAGTCTAGGAAACACCAACTTGGGGATATCCAGCAGTCTTAGGTCAACAAGTTCTCCCTGAGAATCCCCAGCAGCCAGAAAGCCATGAGGGCAAATGAGAGAGATAACAGCCAGTAGTTGGGCTGGTGGCTGACCCACATGTATGAAGGGAACAAGCAAGTGGTAAACAAGCCAGCAAGGGCACCCAGGTTCTGAGGGCAGCAGAGATTCCTTCGACCCCTCCACAGCCCTCACTGGAACCCATAGCACCTCTGGCACCCATCAGCGGGGAGAAGGCCAAGCCCAGCCATGACCTCTTTGCTGGAGGTAGATCAAACTGTGAAACTCAAGGTTGATTCTTTCAGAGAGGAGATAAGTGAGGCAGAGGACTTGGTGACATTTTTTCCTCAAAGAAGTTTTAAGTGAGATTTGGTCTCTACAGTTAGCCTACCAGTGAGTGTTCAGCCACTTCCCTCCCAGCCTTGGTGATCTACAAGTTGATTGGGGAGAGGAGAGGGGAGAGGAAAGGTCTTCTTTGTCTTCTCTACCCACCAATTCCTCATAAATCTTTATCAACAAAAGAACCTCCAAACAGACAGGAGAAAGAACTCTACTGTTTTAACAATGTTTCTCCTGCTCCTTTCTTTTCCCTATTATAGTTGACCCTACAACCACCTGTCCCCACATCACCTATCCAGGGGGAGACCAGGGTTCCCCACCTGTCATGCTAGTAGCTGCCAAAAATACAAACAAAATGGGGAGACTCTACCTCCACATGGTCAATTGAAAAAGACATTATTTATTTTAAATATTTTAAATTTTCCAAAGAAACTCCCCATTTATTTCCCTCTCAAAAACATTGGACCTCTTCTTCCATTATGTATTGCTCCATATGTGTCAGGTGGAGAGACCCACTGACCAGAGCTTGGAGTGTGCCATGTCTGCTCTTAAAAGCTAGAAGAGGGTTTGGCTGAGTGTTCCCCCTAAATAAAAAAGACCATTCTGGATACCAGCCAGAGACATAAAATAGTTGCCCTGGCAGGAGAATGATGATAATTACTACTCCAGGCAGATTCCAAGCCCTGATAACCCTTCTGCTTCCCCCACAGATATCAAGAAAAAAGAATGAAGATTTCCCCTGTCAGGAGGAATGAAGATACTTCAAAAGATTTTTGGGGGGTTTGATGATCAATGAAGACTTAAGAGAAGGACAGAGTTTCAAGACAGCCCACTGTGGACTGGCCTCCATGACTTCCTGCCCTCCTTTCTCTCCTTGGTCCCTTCCTTCTCCCTCTCATGGTGGGGACATGCTTATTTAATATCACATAATTTGTCCAATAGCATTTACAAGCAAGAAGACTTCGTCAGGTTATGGTCTATTATCAAAAACTCAATTCCCAAGAGCCAAGGTCAACATACATTTGACCATCAGAGTATGAGCAAACCCTCCCTGCAGAGTTCTCCATTTGACAGATGACAGGTAAAATCTCAGATGAGCTGAGACAACCTAAGACAGGTCATGGAGAAGACCCCCAAGTAAGCATGATGCATGGTATCTAAAGACAGGTAAGATCCCCAGGTAGGGGACAACCTAAGACTTGAGCCATGTGATCTGCTCATAAAAAGAAAAAAAAAAGGGGGGGAGAAGTTGGGCCTTATTTAGCCAGATACTGGGTCCTAGTTTGGTTTTCTTTGTGGGTAGCTTTTTGACTTCTTTATATATATATATATATATATATATATATATATAGATAGATAGATAGATATATAGATAGATAGATAGATAGATAGATGATATTAGCCCTCTATCAGATGTGGGGTTAGTGAAGATTTTTTACCAATCTGTAGGTTGCCGATTTTTTCATATGGAATATTTCCTTTCTCTTACAGAAGATTTCTACTTTAATGATGTCCCATTTATCAATTTTCTATATTAGATTGTTAACCATTGCAGAAATTTAGGAAATTTCCCTCAGGGCCAGTGAGTTCAAGGCTCTTTCCCTTTCTTTTCTCATATAATGTTTGTGTCTTGTTTTATGTTGCTATCCACTTGGACTTGAACGCTGTGTGAGGTGACAAATATGAATCTACTTTCATATATTTGCACACAGACAGTCAATTGAACCTGTTCCATTTATTGAAGATGTTTTCCTTTTTCCATAGTACATTTTAGCTTCTTTGTCAATGACCAAGTGTCTTTAAGCGAGTGCTTTTATTTCTGGGCCTTCAATTATATTGCATTGATCAACATGTCTCTCTATGCACCAATACCATTCAGTTGTTATCACAATAGCTCTGTAGTCTACCTTGTGATAAGGGATAGTGATTCCCCCAGAAGTTCTTTTATTATTTTTTTTTCATTATCTATATTCTATGTTTACGTTGCAAAGGCTTTCCCCTTTCCCAGTCCCCCCCCCCCACCATACGTGCCATAACTCCTCTCCCCCCCAACTATTCCCCAATCATTCCACCTCCCCCCACGGTTTCTCTGTTCTGGGTCTACAAAACTGGATCCAATCTTTACAGGCGCAGGGTCCTCTCCTTTCTTCTTCTTGGGAATCATTTGACTTGCTAATTGTGCCTTGAGTATTTAGGGCTTCTGGGCTCATTAATACCCACTTATCAGTGATTGCATTTCATGTGTATTCTTTTGTGATTGGGTTAACTCACTCAGGATGATATTTTCCAGGTCTATCCATTTACCTACAAATTGCATGAATTCATTATTTTTAATTGCTGAGTAGTATTCCATTGTATAAATATACCACATTTTCTGTATACATTCCTCCTTTAAGGGATATTTGGGCTCCTTCTAATTTCTGGCTATTATAAACAAGGCTGCTATAAGCATCGTGGAGCATGTGTCTTTATTGTATGCAGGGGAATCCTCTGGGTATATGCCCAGGAGTGGTATGCCAGGGTCCTCTGGAAGTGGCATGCCCAATTTTCTGAGGAACCACCAAACTGATTTCTAGAGCGGTTTTATCATTTTGCAATCCTACCAACAGTGGAGGAGTGTTCCTATTTCTCCACATCCTTGCCAGCACTTGTTGTCTCTTGAGTTTTTAGTCTTAGCCATACTGACTGGTGTGAGGTGGAATCTCAGGATTGTTTTGATTTGCATTTCCCTGATGACTAATGATGTTGAACATCTCTTAATGTGTTTCTCGGCCATCTGAATTTCTTCAGGTGAAAATTCTTTGTTTAGCTATGTACCCCATTTTTGATAGGGTTATTTGGTTCATTGGGGACTAACTTCTTGAGTTCTTTGTATATATTGGATATTAGCCCTCTGTCTGATGTGGGGTTGGTGAAGATCTTTTCCCACTTTGTTGGTTGCCGTTTTGTCCTTCTGACAGTGTCCTTTGCCTTGCAGAAACATTATAATATTATGAGGTCCCATTTGTCAATTCTTGATCTTATTGCATAAGCTATTGGCGTTCTGTTCAGGAAATTTCCCCCTGTGCCCATGTCCTCCAGGGTCTTCCCAAGTTTCTTTTCTAATACTTTCAGTGTGTCTGGTTTTATGTAGAGGTCCTTGATCCACTTGGAGTTGATCTTAGTGCAAGGAGATAAGAGTGGGTCAATTCACATTCTTCTGCATGTGGACCTCCAGTTGAACCAGCACCATTTGTTGAAAAGGCTATCTTTATTCCACTGGATGGTTGTGGCTACTTTATCAAAGATCAAGTGACCATAAGTCTGTGGGTTAATTTCTGGGTCTTCAATCCTATTCCATTGATCTACTTGCCTGTTGCTGTACCAATACTATGCAGTTTTTAACACAATTGCTCTGTAGTACAGCTTAAGATCAGGCATATTGATTCCCCGAGAAGTCCTTTTGTTGTTGAGAATAGTTTTAGCTATCCTGGGTTTTTTGTTGTTCCAGATGAATTTGAGAATTGCTCTTTCTAGAATTATGAGGAATTGAGTTGTGATTTTGATGGGGATTGCATTGAATCTGTAGATTGCTTTTTGCAAGATGGCCATTTTTACTATATTGATCCTGCCAATCCAGGAGCAAGAAATATTTTTCCATCTTCTGAGGTCTTCTTCGATTTCTTTCTTCAAGGGCTTGAAGTTCCTGTCATACAGATCTTTCGCTTGTTTGGTTAGAGTTACGCCAAGGTACTTTATGTTGTTTGTGGCTATTGTGAAGGGTGTTATTTCCCTAACTTCTTTCTCAGCCTGCTTGTCCTTTGAGTACAAGAAGGGTACTGATTTGCTTGAGTTAATTTTATAACCAGCCACTTTTCTGAAGTTGTTTATCAGCTGTAGAAGTTCTCTGGTGGAGTTTTTTGGGTAGCTTAAGTAAACTATCTTATCATCTGCAAATAATGATAGTTTGACTTCTTCCTTTCCAATTTGTATCCCTTTGACTTCCTTATGTTGTCTAATTGCTCTCACTAGAACTGCAAGTACTATATTGAAAAGATATGGAGAGAGAGGGCAGCCTTGTCTAGTCCCTGATTTTAGTGGGATTTCTTCAAGTTTCTCTCCATTTATTATGATGTTGGCTACTGGTTTGCTGTAGATTGCTTTTACTATGTTTAGGTATGGGCCTTGAATTCCTGCTCTTTCCAAGACTTTTAGAATGAAAGGATGCTGAATTTTGTTGAATGCTTTCTCAGCATCTAATGAGATAACCATGTTTTTTTTTCTTTTAGTTTGTTTATGTAGTGGATTACAATGATGGATTTCCATATATTGAACCATCCCTGCATCCCTGGAATGAAGCCTACATGATCATGGTGAATGATTGTTTTGATGTGCTCCTGGATTCGGTTGGCAAAAATTTTATTTAGTATTTTTGCATCGATATTCATAAGAGAAATTGGCCTGTATTTCTCTTTCTTTGTTGGATCTTTTTGTGATTTAGTTATTAGCATAATTGTGGATTCGAAGAATGAGTTGGGCAGTGTCCCTTCTGTCTCTATTTTGTGGAATAGTTGGAAATGTATTGGTGTTAAGTCTTCTTTGAAGGTCTGGTAGAATTCTGCACTAAAACCATCTGGTCCCGTACTTTTTTTGGTTGGGAGGCTTTCTATAACCCCTTCTATTTCTTTATGAGTTATGGGACTATTTAGCTGATCTACTTGAGGCTGATTTAATTTTGTTATTTGGTATCTGTCTAGGAAGTTGTCCATTTCCTCCAGATTCTCCAGTTGTGTTGAGTATAGACCTTTGTAGTAGGATCTGATGATCTTTTGAATTTCCCCAGTTAATGTTGTTATGTCTCCCTTTTCATTTCTAATTTTGTTAATTTGTATAATGTCTCTGTGTCCTTTGGTTAGTCTGGCTAAGGGTTTATCTATCTTGTTGATTTTCTCAAAGAACCAGCTACTGGTCTTGTTGATACTTTGTATGGTTCTCCTTGTTTCTACTTGATTGATTTCAGCCCTGAGTTTGATGATTTCTTGTCTTCTACTCCTCCTGGGTGAATTAACTTCTTTTTCTTCCAGGGCTTTATGGTGTGCCGTTAAGTTTCTAGTGTATGCTCTCTCCAGTTTCTTTTTGGGTGCACTTAGAGCTATGAGTTTTCCTCTTAGCACTGCTTTCATTGTGTCCCATAGATTTGGGTAGGTTGTACTTCATTTTCATTGAATTCTAAAAAGTCTTTGATTTCGTTTTTTATTTCTTCCATGACCAAGGTGTCATTGAGTAGAGTATTGTTCAGTTTCCATGTGTATGTGGGCTTTCTGTTGTTTTTGTTGCTATTGAGGACCACTCTTACTCCATGGTGATCTGATAGGAGGCATGGGATTAGCTCGATCTTCTTGTATTTGTTGACATCTGTCTTGTGACCAATTATATGATCAATTTTGGAGAAGATACCATGCGGTGCTGAGAAAAAGGTATATTCTTTAGCTTTAGGATGAAAAGTTATATATATATATATATATATATATATATATATATGTATATATATATATATATATATATATGTGTGTGTGTGTGTGTGTGTGTGTGTGTGTGTGTGTGTTAAATCCAATTGGTCCAAAGTTTCAATTAGTTTCACTATGTCCCTGTTTAGTTTCTGCTTTCCTGATCGGTCCATTGAGGAGAGTGGGGTGTTGAAGTCACCCACAATTATTTTTTTAGGTGTAATGTGTGCTTTAAGCTTTAGTAAGGTTTCTTTTACAAATGAGGGTGCCCTTGCATTTGGAGCATAGATGTTCAGTATTGAGAGCTCTTCTTGGTGGATTTTCCATTTGACCAGAAAGAAATGACCTTCTGAGTCTCTTTTTATGACTTTAGGTTGGAAGTCAATTTTATCTGTTCTTATAATGGCTACTCCCGCTTGTTTCCTGAGACCATTTGCTTGTAAAATTGTCTTCTAGCCTTTTACTCTAAGGCAGTGTTTGTCTTTAACACTGAGATGTGTTTCCTGTATGGTGCAAAATGTAGGGTCCTGTTTCCATATCCAGTCTGTTAATCTATGTCTTTTTATTGGGGAATTGAGTCCATTGATGTTAAGAGATATTAAGGAATAGTAATTATTACCTCCCAACATTTTTGAAATTATATTTATGTATTTATTTATTTATTTATTTATTTATTTATTTATTTATGTATTCGAGAGGTTATCTTCTTTTGGGTTTGAAGAGAGTAGGTTTCTATCTTGCTTCTTCCCGGGTGTAGTTTCCATCCTTGTCTTGGTGGTTTCCCCCTATTATCCTTTGTAGGACTGGATTTGTGGAAAGATATCTTGCAAATTTGGTTTTGTCATGGAATACATTGATGTCTCCATCTATAGCGATTGTGTGTTTTGCTGGGTAAAGTAGTTTTGGCTGAAGTTTGTGTTCTCTTAGAGTTTGCATGATATCTGCCCAGGATCTTCTAGCTTTCATGATCTCAGGTGAGAAGTCTGGTGTTATTCTCATAGGTCTTCCTTTATATGTTACTTGGCCTTTTTCTCTTGCTGCCTTTAATATTCTTTCTTTGTTTAGTACATTTGGAGTTTTGATTATTATGTGACGGGGTGTATTTCTGTTCTGGTCCAGTCTGTTTGGTGTTCTATAGGCTTCTCGTAAATTCATGGGCATCTCTGTCTTTAGGTTGGTAAAGTTTTCTTCCATAATTTTGTAGAAGATATTGCTGGTCCTTTAACTTGTAAATCTTCACTCTCGTCTATACCTATAATCCTTAGGTTTGGTCTTCTCATTGTGTCCTGGATTTCCTGGATGTTTTGGGTTACAACCTTTTTGCATTTAGTATTTTCTTTCACTGTTGAATCAATGGTTCCTATGGTATCTTCGGCTTCTGAGATTCTGTCTTCTATCTCCCTGTATTCTATTGTTGATGTTTGCATCTATGGCCCCTGATTTCTTCCCAAGGTTTTCTATCTCCAATGTTGTCTCCCTCTGCGATTTCTTAGTTGTTTCTACTTCTGTTTTTAGAACCTGGATGGATATGCTCAGATCTTTCGCTTGCTTGATTTTGTTTTCATGTATTTCTTTAAGAAAATTTTGTGTTTCCTCTTTCATAGCTTCTACTTGTTGGCCCACGTTCTTTTGTATTTCTTTAAGTGATTTTTGTCTTTCCTCCTTATTGTCTTCTTCTTTTTGATCCATCTTCTCTTGAATTTCTTGAAGTGATTTTTGTATTTGCCTTGTAAAGGCTTCTAACTTTTGATCCATTGTCTCCTCTATTTCTTACGAGATTTTTCTATGTGTTCAGCTACCAGCATCCTGACCAGTGATTTTATATCCATGTCTTGTTTTTTCTGGTGTTTTGGGTTATCCAGGGCTTCCTGTTTTGGCGAACTGGGTTCAGATGCTCTCATGTTGCCTTGATTTTTGCTAAAAACGTTCCTTCGTTTTCCTTTTGCCATCTAGTTATTTCTGGTGTTAGTTGGCCTTATTGTCCCTGGCTGGTGTTTGAATCTCCCACAAGGCTGGGCTCACCTGTTGTTTCTCTATTGGTGATTATGCGTGACCGCTGCTCTAAGGGTCCACGAGCTGGCTGCCACCTGCTGCCTTGGTGCAAGGCCTGAGGGCATGGAGAAGTAAGTCCTGCATAGCCTTGGCAGAGGTGGGCCTGCCTTGTGGCGAGAGCCTAGCAGATCCCCCCACGCGATGGTGGCCCTAGCTGGAGTCTGTCTACCTGGGCCTCTCCAGCTAAGTTCTTTTATTTTTAAGAATTTATTTTGCTTTTTTTTTTTGCCTTTTCAGATGAATTTGAGATTTAGTCTTTCCATGTCTTTGAAGAGTTGTTCAAAGTTGGGATTTTGATGGGGATTTTGCTGAATCTGTAGAATGCCTTTAGTAGGATGACCATTACTTCTATGTTAATTCTGCCAATCCTGAGCATGGGAGATCGCTGAATTTTCTGACATCTTCTTTGATTTCTTTCTTGAGGAACTTGAAGTTATTGTCATATAGGTCTTTCATTTGTTTAGAGTTATCCCAATACATTATATTATTTGTGCCTATTGTGAAGGGAGTTGTTTCCCTAATTTCTTTCTTAGTCTGTCTATTATTTGTATAAGGGAAGGATACTGATCTATTTGAGTTAAAGTTTTATCTGGCCACTTTGATGAAATTGTTTACCAGCTGAGGAAATTCTCCAATATTTTTGGGGTTGCTTATCTATCATATCATCTGTTAACAGTGATACCTTTATTTCATCTTTGTCAATACGTATCCCCTTCATTTTTTTTTTGTTGTCTTATTGTTCTAGCTATAATTTAGACTACTATGTTGAATAGATCTGGGAAGACTAGGCATCCATGTCTTGTCTCTGATTTTAGTGGTATTCCATCAACTATTTTTCCCTTTAACATGATATTGGCTGTTGGTTTTCAGTAAATTGTTTTTATTATGTTTAGGTAGAGGCCTTGAATTCCTGATCCCTCCAATAATTTTAACATGAATGTGTTTGTCTGATGTTTTGTCTGTACCTAAGGAATGATGATGTATTTTTTTTACTTTTGAGATTTTTTTAATATAGTGTATTGTGTTAATGGATTTTTATATAATAAACCAACCTTGCATTCTAGGAATGAAGTCTACTTGATCATGGTGAATAGTGGTTTTGATTTGTCCTTAGATTCGGTTTACAAGGATTTTATTGAGTAATTTTGCATTCATATTCATAAGCAAAATTGGTCTCAAGTTTTCTTTTTGTGATACATCCTTGTGTCATTTAGGTATGAGTATAATTGTGGTTTCTTTGAACAAATTGGGTAGTGATCATTTTGTTCCTATTTTGGAGAATAATTTAGAGTATTGGTATTAGGTCTTCTTTAAATGTCTGATGGACAGGCTGGTGAGGTGGCTCAGTGGTTAAGAGCACTGACTGAATTCAATTCCCAGCAAACACATGGTGGCTCACAACCATCTGTAATTGGATTCAATGCCCTCTTCTGGTGTTTCTGACAGATACACTGTACTCATATACATAAAATAAATACATATTAAAAAAAGTAGAATACAGACGACTGCCTGCCTGGTACAAGCCAATCAGAAGCTGACCCCATTAAGGAAATTTTAGATTACCTAAAATGCTCTCTAAAAAAGTGTCTGATGGAATTCTCCATTAAACCAATCTGGCCCTGGGGGTGTTTTTGTTTGGGAGGCTTTTAATAACTTCTATTTCCTTATGAAGATATAGGCCTGTTTATATAGTTTACTGGATCTTGATTTAACTTTGGAATGTGGTATCTGTCTAGAAAATTGTCCATTTGATCTACATTTTCCAATTTTGTTGAGTATAGGCTTTTGTAGTAGCTTCTGGTGATTTTTGAATTTCCCCATTTCTGTTGACATTACTCCCTTTTCATTTCTGATTTTGTTAATTTGAATAATGTATCTAGGTCCTTTAGTTAGTTTAGATAGGCATTTATTTATCTTCTAGAGTCCCTCAAAGAACCAGCTTTCCTTTTTGTTCATTCTTTGTATCATTTTCTTTGATTCTATTTGATGATTTTGATCCTTTGCTTAGTTCTTGCCATCTACTCTTCTTAGGCCTATTTTTTTTTTCAATTTGTTCTAGAGCTCTCACATGTGTTGTTAAGTTGCTAGGGTAAGATCTCTCATTTCTTTTTTTCTTTTTCTTTTCTTATGTTTTTTTCTTTCTTTCTTTCTTTTTAGAATTATCATTTCTTTATCAGGGCACTTAATGCTATGAATTTTCCTCTTAGTCCTGCTTTCACTGTGTCCCACAAGCTTGGGTATATTGTGTCAGGATTTTCATGAATTCCAGGAAAGCTTTAATGTCTTTCCTTATTTTTACACTGACCAAGTTATCCTGGAGTATATAGTTTTTGAGTTTCTATATGAATGTGGGCTATTTGTTGTTTTCTTTTTGTTGTTGTTGTTGTTGTTGTTGAAGAGCAACAACATTATTCAATGGTGATCTGATAGAAACCTTGGGATTATTTTAATCTTCTTGAGGGTTGTTTGTGACCCATTATATGGCCAATTTTGGAGAAGGTAATATGAGTTGCTGAGATTAAGGTGTATTTTTTGTTCTATAGTGAAATGATGCCTACGTATATATGGTTCTGTTGCTTATGGTCTTATTCTTGCCTCTTGTCATCTGGTTCACCCTGCTGTTTGCTGGTCTGAGTGACACTGGCTGGACCCTGCATCTTTTGTCTCTGGGTTGCTTCAGGTCTCCTTGTTGTACCCATGTCCCTGGCTGAAGCAGGCCTCCTGTAGGTCCTTCCTACTGTGGGGCCCTTAGAGAAGCAGAGAAGCTGCTGATTTGAAGCCATAGCTGAAGCAGATCTCCTGGGGGCCTTCAGACTTTTGTGTCTTCCAAGGAACACTTAAGCTCTTGTCTTGGCTGAAACTGTTCTCCAGGGTGATTACAGACTGCAATTTTTGTTTCTGTTTCCCTGTGTGCATCAGAACTGCAGAGAGGCTTTCAGTCTGATGGGCCAGTTTTCCTGCATGCTGTGTAGCACTGAGGAGGTCTTTAGACTCTGGTGTTTGTTGCCCAGTTGCATTGTGCAGAGAAACTCCTGCAGTGTCTTTGGGTGAGTAACTAGGAGTCCAGCCCAGAAGAAAAGGAACATCCAGAAAAGGCCTTTTAATAGATTTTTTTTTAATTTTTCGAGACAGGGTTTCTCTGTATAGTTCCGGCTGTCCTGGAACTCACGTTGTAGACCAGGCTGGCCTCGAACTCAGAAATCCACCTGCCTCTGCCTCCTAATTGCTGGGACTAAAGGCATGCGCCACCACCGCCAGGCTTAATAGATTTTAATAACTATTTAAGTTATCACAAAATGCAAGCTCATAGATAGTGAAACTCATGGTCCTATTAGATTCTAATTTAGTTAATTACAATAAACAGTTTTCAAGATTATTCAATTAGTCAAAAGCTAAGAATAATCAATGTTTGACAATTCTAATGTTATTTATAGATAGTCGTTTTCAAAGGCACTAGAGATCCACAGACTATGACATTTTATGTTATTTAATTATTTAAAAATCTTTTGAATATGAGACATGTCTGTTCTTGAGAGTATCCGAATTCCATTTCAAAGAACATATTGAGTATAATTATCTCCAGGTAGGGTTTCTTCAATATTAAAAAAGTAGCCACGGGGAAAAATGCCCTTATTTCAACTGCAGACAGAAAATTGATGCAAGATATTTGACTGCAAAGCTCTGACAAGAGAGGCAAGCTAATCTTTTCTGCTTCATTTATGGTCTGTTAGATATTCTGAGCCAGAAGGCTGAAGACAGATGCTTCAACATTATAAAGACTAATGGGGAACATCCTTGTAGTGAGCTGTGTCTGCCAAAAGTTTAAGTTATGGAAGCTGTGTCTTTGTCCTTTCTGCATATTCAGGTAATATTAAATGCTTTCTCAGATCACTGGTGTATTTAAATACTACTTATAGTCTCACAGTTGAACTTAAGTTGTTTAGCATTAAGGATGATTTAGATTTGAAAGGATGGTTTTCAAGCGGTAATACAATTTGAAATCAAGCATGATTGAGGTATAGAATTGTAACCTCTTTAATTTAGGATAGATATTAGAATACTCTGTCTAAATTGCCATATATGATGTACTGGGCATTAAAAGAGTATATTATGCCTTATAATTTGCATAATTGATATAACTGTGTTTAAATTATATCTGAGATTAAAGGGTCTTTTAAATTGGACAAAAGTGGAAATGTGGTGGATTGGCATAATGTTGTTTGTATTCTAATCCAAATTTTAGGACTCCAAGTCAGTTTTACCCAAAGATGACAGAGTCTGAATGTTAGATGTTGAGTGACACTGATCCTTGTTTATTGTGATTGGTGAATAAAAAATTCCAAGTGCCAATACCTCAGGAGAAGAGAAATGGGGAGGATTAAATTTTTACAGTGTTAACAGATAAAGGAAAAAGGTGGAGAAGGAAGTTTCCATGGAATAGAAGAATATTTTCCAGGAAAGGGGAATGAGAGCTGCCATGGATTAGATGATCTATAAAAACATAGCCATGTGGGCTGGTCAATTGCAGCTAAGAGCATCCCAGTTGAAACACAGTAACTAACAACCTGGGTTATCTATACAGTAATATATTCTAACAATATGAGGGTAGGCAGTTGTCCTGTTATTGTGCTGCTTAAGGAATATTAAAATATAAAGATTGTATACACGTGTCTTTCATCCAGGAACATAAATGGACTAAGACAGGTAGAAGCTCTGAGATGGAATTTTTAATAGCTTATTACTAAAATACAATATATATTATAACAAGAACATCAAAGGACCAAAACTATTCAGGTAGCTAAAAACAAACCCACGAACTGGATCTCTAAGAAAATCAACAAGAGAGATAAACCCTTAGCCAGACTAACCAGAGGGCACAGAGAAAGTATCCAAAATTAATAAAATCAGAAATAAAGGGGATACAAGACAACAGAAACCATGAATATTCAAAAATAATCAGATCCTACTCAAAAAAGTGCACAATATGGAACAAATAAACAGTTTTCTAGACAGATACCTGGTACAAAATTAAATCTGGATCAACTAAACCAGTATCATAATCCCTGAATAAATAGCAGCAGTCTTTAAATACCATGAAAACCAAAAAAAGTACAGGACCAGATGAGTTTAGTGCAGAATTCTATTAGATTATCAAAGAAGACCTATTAAGAATACTCCTCAAAATATTACACAAAATAAAATCAGAAGGAACTCCACCCAATTCATTCTATGAAACCACAATTATGCTTACACCTAAACCACACAAAGACCCAACAAAGAGTACCTCAGATCAATTTCCCTTATGAATATTGATACAAAAATATATAATAAGTCCAAATCCAAGAATACAATTAGAGAACAATAGGAGGTAAATGGATACAAATTGGAAAAGAAGAAGTCATGATATTCGCATTCGCAGATATTATGATAATATATTTAAGTAACCCCAAAAATTCCACCAGAGAACTCCTATATCTGAAAAACAACTTCAGCAAAGTGACCCAATAGAAAATTAACTCAAACAAATTACTAGCCTTCCTATACTAAAATTATAAAAGGCTGAGAAAGACATTAGAGAAACGACACCGTCACAATAGTCACTAATAATATAAAATACCTTGGTATGACTTTAACCAAGCAAGTGAAAGATCTATGTGGCAAGAAATTCAGGTCTCTGAAGAAAGAAATCAAAGAAAGTCTTAGAACATGGAAAGATTTCTCATGCTCATGGATTGCTAGAATTAATAAGTTAGAAATGGCCAGCTTGCTTAAAGCAATCTACAGTCAAATGCAATTCTGGTCAAAATTCCAAGTCAATTCTTCAGAGAGTAAGAAAGAACAACAAGAAAATTTATTTTGAATAACCAAAACGTAGGATATAAAAACTGTTCTTAAAAATAAAGGTGAAAGTACTCAAGGAGGTGAAGTGGTGTGCAATCCCATAGATTGAACAACAATATGAACCAACGAGACACCCCAGAGTTCTCAGGGACTCAATTACCAACCAAAGAGTTCACATGGAGGGACCCATGGTTCCAGCTACATATGTAGCAGAGGATAGCCTTATCTGGCATAATTGGGAGGAGAGACCCTTGGTCAGGTAAAGGCTAGATGTAGGTTAAAGCAATGATTGTGAGGTTGGTAGAGTTATGCTGTAATGCATCTGCTCCACTATAGGCCTCAGCCACTCTGGGAGGCAGGATATGGGAAGTTTTGAACATGCTTACATCAAGCTGTCACTTGGCTGCTCTTGGGATGTAGGGAAGCCCCAGGATACCATTCTTGGGGTTGGCAGAACAGTCTGACATGCTGGACAGCCAGACCTGACTCGAGGATCCCCAGGTCTTTGACAGGGCTGGAGCTGTCTGGCTCTCAGCCTGCTAGCCATGGAAGAGCTGAGGATGCAGTTGGGGCCCACAGACTGGATCTGTCCAGGGGAGTGGGGAGAAGGAGAGAGTGCTTGCTGGTCCTACAGTGGGAATCATTGGCTTGTGGGCAGTAACATGCTTGAGATAGGTGTCTAGGAGAACAGAGAGTCTTCTATAGCAGAATAGACAGCAAGTCTGTAGACAAAGGGCTTTTTCCATGGGTCCTCATGGCAAAAACTGATGAAAAGAAGCAGTCCATTATTTTAAGGCATTTATTGTCATGGTGGAAAGTGGATGAGTAAAACCATACCCCACTCCTCAGGGTGGGCCTGTGATTAAATAACTTTTGTAGGCAGCAGTGTTTGGAAAGGAAAGCTTGTTTGCCAAGTCCTACAGGCCTCTAGTGACCTCATTAAAACAGAGATCTGTCTTGAGACTAAGTGGCCACAGATCATGGCCTCTACATGTGGAGGGGTCTGGGGCTTTGCCATTATATGACTGATGGCCACAAATCTATGTGGGGCTGCAGCTAGTGAAAGGTGCCTGTTTCCAGAGAATCAGGCAAAGCACCTACTGTCCCTTCAGGATCATCTGAGTTTCAAGCTTTCATTCAACTGAGAACCATTCAAGGCCCCACAAAGTTGGAGTGGGTGTATGTGAAAGAGCATTCTCATAGAAGCAAGTGTAGGGAGACTGAATAGAGGGTTATGGAAGGGAAACCTGGAAAGTTGATAACATTTGAAATGTAAATAAATAAAATATCCAATAAAAATTGAAAAGGAGCAACAGATGGAAAAATCGTCAACAGAATACAAGAGAGGGAAGATAAAAATCTAAGGCATAGAATATACAATAGAATAAATTGATACATCAGTAAAAAATGTTATATGTAAAAATGTCCTGACACAAAACATCAAGGAAATCTGGGATAACATTGATTAATTGAACTAACCTAAGATTAATAGGAATAGAGGAAGGTGATGAGTCCTAGCTCTGAGACCCAGAAAGTTTTCTCAACAAAGTCATAGAAGAAAACATTCACAATTTAAAAAAAGAAATGCCTATAAGCACATAAGAAGCTTCTGGAAAACCAACTAGACTGGATTAGAAAATAAAACCATCCCAACACATAATAATCAAAACACAAATTCTACAGAACATAGAAATAATATTAAAATCAGCAAGGGAAAATGCCAGGTAACACACTGAAAACACTAGATAGAAAGCTCCAACCCATAGCCAGGCGGTGGTGGCACATGCCTTTAGCTCCAGCACTCGGCAGGCAGAGTCAAGCGAATTTCTGAATGCAAGGCCAGCCTGGTCTACAAAGTGAGTTCCAAGACAGCCAGGGCTACACAGAGAAACCCTGTCTTTAAAAAACAAAACAAAACAAAAAATAAACAAATAAAAAAAGAAAACTCCAACCCAAGAAAGATAACTACATTCCAGAAAATGCTAGAAATAAGTTATTCCATATCAGCAAAATGAGGAAAGCACACACAAACACAAACATCCCCCAATTAACACCACCAACCTCAAAATATCAGGAAATAATAATTACTAGTTATTAATATGTCTCAATATCAATGGACACAATTCCCCAATAAAAGGACATGGTTAACAGAATGAATGTGAAAAGCTTCTGCATACAAGAAACTTAACTCAGCATTTAAGATAGATATTACCTCAGAAAAAAAGGGATGGCAAAATGTTTTCTAAGATAAAAGACCCAAGAAGCCACCTGGCTTGGCCATTCTAATATCTAGTAAAATAGACATCCAATCAAAATTAATCAAAAGAGAAAGGGAAATCTTCATACTCATCAAAGGAAAAAGCTTCCAAGATGATATCTCAATTCTAAACATCTATAGCTCAAACACAATGGCAACCTCATTTGAAAAATAAATATAGTTAAACCTTAAATCTTATGCTCATGATAGATTTGTGAATGCCACATATTAATAGTGGGAGATTTCAACATCCTTTTCTCACCAATTGACAGAGCACACAGACAAAACTAAACAGAGAAACAATAAACAGTCATTATTACTCAGATCTAAAAGGCATCTATAGAAAAGGAGCCTTTTTGGGGTCTCAAAGGGGGAATTGTTGGAGTTTAATCTTTTACTGTGTATTATAATGCTGAGATTGGGTCTCCAAGATCTCGAGTCTGTGTATAGTCTTAAATGACTTTGCCCCCAAGTTATTTCTGATTGATAAATAAAGATGCCAGCAGCCAGTAGCTGGGCAGAAGACACATAGGTGGGTTCTGGGTTTCCCAGGTTTGGGCTCAGGAAAGGATTACAAGGGGAGAAGAAGGTGGGAATGATGAAGGTGAAGCTGCTCTGGGTTAGGTGCCAAGAAAACATGGTCAGCAGGGCTAGAATATTGGAGTTCAGAAGAGCCCAGATGAACATTGCAAGTAATAACTTGAAGTTAATCATAAGAAAGTAGATTCTAATAACATGGAGGTTAGGTAGGGGCCCTAAGGATATTGTAAATATAAAGGTTGTATAATTTTTATTCAGAAACTAAATTGATTTATTTATTAATTTATTAATTTATTTATTTTTGATGTCTAACTTCTTGCACACACATATGTGTGTGTGTGTGTGTATATATATATATATATATATATATATATATATATATATATATATATATATCTTTCCAAAACTATAGGTTTGGGAAAGATCTTTTCACAGACTATAGGTTGCCATTTTTCCTATTGAAATTGTCCTATGCTTATAGAAAATTTTCAGTTTCATGATGTGCCATTTATCAATTTTTGGTCTTAGAACCAAAGATATTGATGTTCTGTTCAGAAAATTTTCCTTTGTTCCAGAGTGTTTGAGACTACGTCATACTTTCTATCCTATTAGCTTCAGCATATCTGGTTTTAGGTAGAGGCCTTCAATCCACTTGTGTTTGAGATTTGTGCAGAGTGATAATGTGTATCTATGTACATTCTTCTACATGCATGCTACAAATTAGCCCAGCAACTTTTGTGATTACTGAGCCTATTTTTCCCTCAGGTCAAATTGATACCAAAGGAATTGAATATTCATTCTAGGTGCCACTGACATTCCTGTACTCCATGATGAACCTATAACTTGGTAAATTGATGATACAATGTAGATTGATCAGTGGGCTTTAACTAAAGGAAAACTAGAAGCTGCTGATATGTTAGTGCAGGCACAATTGGCAGCTGGTTATCTTGAAGTCAGTAACTCCCCCTGAAATGACAATTTTTATCACTAAGAAAAAGTCTGGTAAATGGAGATTGCTTCAGATTCTTCGAGCTGGGAATACCATGGTTATTCTCATGGTTATATTGAAGCCAGGGTTTCCCACACCTGTTGCAGTTCCAGAAAATGTTCACAAAATTATTATAGATTTAAAAGATTGCTTCTTTACTATTCCTCTCACTAAAGAGGATAAGAAGAGATTTACCTTTTTGTTACCTGCTATTAATTTTAAAGAACCTATGCATAGATTTCAGTGGAAAGTATTGCCGCAAGGGATGGCTAACAGTCCTAAAATCTGTTAGAAATTTGTTGTTGCTGCTATTCAGTCAGTTAGTGAGAAATGGAAAGATGCATCTATAATTCATTATATGGATGACATATTACTAGCGCATCCTAATTATGATGATCTACAAATATGTTTTATGGACCTGTAATTTTATTTAGTCGAATTTGGTTTAGTAGTTGCTCAAGAAAAAAATTCAGTTACAATGTCCTTATTCATATTTAGGTTTTCAGTTTTTTCCTCAAGATATACATTCTCTTAAAATTAAGATTAGATCTGAATATTTACATACTCTAAATGAATTTCAAAAGTTGTTAGGGGACGTTAATTGGTTGAGACCTTATTTAAAATGATCTATATGACAGTTAGAGCCTGTATTTGACATTTTAAATGGTGATTGTGATCCTTTATCTGTTAGAATCCTGACCACAGAAGCTAAGCAGGCTTTAGAGTTAGTAAATCAAGCTATTAAAATTTAGATGAGTCAAATATGTTAATTATGACTTTCTTATCATATTAATTATTTTCAAGACCGAAATCTTACCAACAAGACTCTAATGCCAGGAGGGACCTTTGCTATGGCTTCATCTACCTTCTTCACCTAAAAGAGTCATTTATCACTATTATTTATCAGTTGCTGACATTATTATGGGCAGAACTGAGAGTGTAAAATACTTTGACAAAGAACCAGTAAAAATCCTTGTGCCCTTTCACAGAGAACAAGTACAATGGCTTATAGTTAATGATCAGCAATTGTTATCTTGTATCAGCTTTAATGGTGATATTGACAATTGTTACCCTCCAGATAAATTAATTCAATGTGCTGATGAGCATTCCCTTTTATGACCTCTCATCAATTCTTTTTCTCCTTTTGGGAAATGCTTTGAAAGTATTTACTGATGGCTCTGTTAATTGCAAAGCTGTATATCATTATAAATATAATACTGTTATTTTCGATGTTTGATATCTTCTGCTCAAAAAACTGAGTTCTGTGCAGTATTTGAAGTTTTGAAACAGAATTCTGATACCAATGTTAACATCTGTTCTGATTCTCATTTTGTAGTTCATTATGTTTCTTTTTTGGAGACTTTGGGCAATTTCAAGTCTGATAACCCAAATGTTCCTATATTTTTACAGTGTGTGTATGCTATTAGAGCATCTACCAACAAGTTTTTCTTGAGACATCTTAGAGGCCACACTAATCTCCCAGGTGATTTATCTCTTTGCAATGCTAAATCTGATGCTGCCACTAGAAATACTTGCTTTGTTAAATTTCAGGAAGCTCAAGAGGCTGATAAATTACATCTTTTAAACTCCAGAGCATTATGGCTTCAATTCTGGCTAACTTGAGATCATAGTCATCAAATTGCTAAACAATGCACAAATTGTGCTAAATTGTTACCTGTCATTCATTTAGGAGTTTACCCTCGAGGACTGATACACAATGCTTTATGGCAAATGGATGTTACTCATGTTCCTGAATTTGGACAATTAAAATGTCTTCATGTCTATATAGATAACTTTAGTGGAATTTTTTTAGCTTCTATACATACAGGAGAGGCAGTAAATAATGTCATAGCACATCTCTTATATTGTAGTTCCATAATAGGTCTACCTTCTTTTATTAAGACTAATAATGCACCTGCTGATTGCTCTCATAATTTAAAGAGATTTTGTAGTAAATTATAGATTTCTTTAAAAACAGGCATACCTTATAACCCACAAGGCCAAGGTATTATGGAAAGAGTCAATGGCATTTTAAAATGTCTTTTCATTAAATTAAAAGGGGGGGTATAGTAATCCCGAGGAAGACCACAAAACGTACTTCAAAATTCTTTTAATTTTGAATTGTTTAAATGTAGACAAAGATGGTATATCACGGCGCATTTCTTGAACCCCGTAGTTTCACGCAGCCAAGCTGCAATCCAGGCAGAGGCCGCATGATATTTACTGGGGCTGTTCAAGGAATGCCGCTGTGGGCCTCCTTGGCTGCAGATAGAGCTGAGCTGAAATTTCTCATGGCAAGCTGTGTAAACCCTTATCTGACCTGTTCTTTTACTTACGAGATGTCTCTGCCAGCCAGAGGTGCGAGCATTCCAGGCGTGACAGTTCATACAGAGTTCATCCTTTGAACTACAGTACTGGCCATGATTCCTTCTAGAGATCCATTGCTTTGCTTTTAATTAGCTGTACAGTTATTACCTAGATACATTAAAGAATTAACCTCCCAACAATTTATTTGTATGGTTAGCTGGTCTTTGGCACTCTGACATGGAAACCATCAGTTAGTAAAGTTTCAAAATAAGCCTGAGGAAGATAGCATACATAGTGTTTCCAAAAACTAATTACTAATTCCAATTACTAATTTATCATTGACTACAGAGGGACGCGATGACCTTGTGTGTAATCTCTGACTCTTGAATCACTAATTCATCATTGACCACAGAGGGGCGCAATGACCTTGTGTGTAATCTCTGACATTCATACCTGACTAATTTTGTATTTCCTTGTGCCAGATACTCATGGTAACCATTCTTTGTAAACATTTCACTGAATATCAACTTGTGATATGTATAAAAATACCTGCCTCAGAACAGTAAAGTGCATTCAGACGCATTCAGATCGTGTGTGTGTCTGTCTGTCATTCGCCGGACCTGTACCTTCCTGCATACCAAAGACCCTGATTCCCCACGGGAGTGTGTGTTCCGACTGAGTCGGTCCGTGGCAGCTGGCGCCTCAGAACAGGGACCTTGGGCAGGTAAACTTTCCTTCTTTCTTTTTTTCTTTCAAGGTAACAGGCCGGATCTTGCGAGGGAGCCACGGTCCCGCCGGTAAAGGATCACCGGTTAAGTGCAAGTAATCTGATACCATGGGGCAGACCGAGTCAAAGCAAGAACGAATGTTCTTTTCAGTGTTTAAGCATATGATGGCTAGCAGAGGATTTAAAGTTTCAGAAAGCACAACCAGAGAGTTCTTTGACTTCGTAAAGAAGGTAAGCCCTTGGTTCCCGGAGGAAGGTTCTTTGTCTTTATCAGATTGGAAGAAAATAGGTAAAGATATGAGAAAGTACGTTCAGGAGCGTGGTGAAGGGGAGCTTCCCCCTCAGGCTTATCCATTGTGGCTACAGATGAAAGAGCTTTTGTCGGATGCCACAGACTTTGAGGGACTTGTTCAGGAGACTATTTCCGTGCAGGATGAGAGAGAAGCTAAGCCTTTAAACAAGCCTGCATGTTCTTATGGTACAGACTCTATAACAATGCCGTTAAAAGCTTTTGATGAAGATTCTAGTGATGATATCGAGTCAGACCGAGACCTGGACGAAAAGCAATCTGCAGGCAAAAAAGGGAAAAGAGGAAGGCGTCCTTTGCTTCCAAGGGGCTTCCAAGGAGCAGTGGAAGAAGCTAGAAAGAAGGGAGATTTAACTTTCTCCTTTCCAGTGGTAGAAGGTAAAGGAGATGAGGAGCCTGTATGGGAACCCCTCCCTTTAAAGACACTGAAGGAGCTGCAATCGGCCGTTAAGACATCAGGCCCTTCTGCTCCATATACAGTCCAGGTCCTGGACATGGTGGCCAGTCACTGGCTTACTCCTCATGATTGGCATCAGACAGCGAAAGCCACATTAGAACCAGGAGATTATGTCTTGTGGAGAACAGAATACGAGGATAGATCAAAGCAGACCGTTATTCAGTTTGCTAAGAAAAGAGGCTCCAAGCCAAGCATGGATATGCTGCTAGGCACAGGAGTATATACTTCTCCTCAGAGACAGGTGAGCATCCCTAGAGATGTGTTGGAAGCAATTACAACAAATGCTGTACAGGCTTGGAGAAAGCTGCCACCTCCCGGAACCAAAGGAACTACTCTCTCTGGAGTAAGGCAGGGAAATGAGGAAACTTATCAAAGTTTCATCTCTCGACTTGAAGAGGCAGTCTATAGAATGATGCCTCCTTCAGAAGGTACTGAGATACTCCTTAAGCAGTTGGCTTGGGAAAATGCTAATGCTTTATGCCAAGATTTGATAAGACCTATTAGAAAGACAGGAACAGTGCAGGACTATGTAAAAGCCTGCGTGGATGCCTCACCAGCCGTAGTCCAAGGTATGGCCTACGCTGCAGCTATGAAGGGAGAGAAATACAGCGCCTTTGTTAAAAAGACTTATGGTAAAGGAGGAAAAGAAACCTCCAAGCCCACTTGTTTTAAATGTGGGAAATCAGGACATATGCAAAGGCAATGTCCAGGAAATAATAAGAGGGACTCCAATAGAAGGGGTCTTCCCCCAGGAGCATGCCCTCGTTGCCAGAAAGGCAAGCACTGGAAAAATGAGTGCAAGTCTAGGTTCCACAAGGATGGAACACCCCTTAATGGGGAAAAGAAGGAGGAGGAATCAAAAAACTAAATCAGGGGCAGCCTCTCAGCCCCGAACTCGAAAGAGAGGAAACTGCTGTAGTTACATCAGGGAGTCCTCTGAATCCTGAGGCTCCTGAATTTACTATACATGATTTGCCTAGAGCTACTCCTGGTAGTGCTGGTTTAGATTTAGCCTCTTGTGATGATGTAATATTCTCTAGATGGGACGGTGTTTCCTTGGTCTCTACGTCTACCTTGGGAACTCTGCCACAGGGAACTGTAGGGTTAATAATTGGCCGTAGTTCAAATTATAAAAAGAATTTTGAGGTGCTGCCTGGTGTG
Organism: Apodemus agrarius; assembly: GCA_964023405.1. Lineage (NCBI taxonomy): Eukaryota > Metazoa > Chordata > Mammalia > Rodentia > Muridae > Apodemus > Apodemus agrarius. The sequence continues at coordinate 30,924,667 of OZ030028.1, forward strand.
ATTGATAGTGATAGCACAGGAGAAATAAAAGTCATGATTAGACCATTAAAAGAAACTATACAAATTCATAAGGGGCAGAGAATAGCTCAGCTTCTGCTCCTGCCTTATCTTAACTTACCTAATCCAATCTTAAAGCATGAACGTGGACAAGGGAAGTTTGGTTCTACAGATGTTGTGGCATGGGTCCAAAATATTGGTATGGAAAGACCTTTTAAAGCAGTTAGAGTAAATGGAAAGTTGTTTCAAGGACTTTTGGATACAGGGGCAGATAAGACTTGTATAGCAGGAAAGGATTGGCCTTCATCTTGGCCATGTAAGAGGACTTCTTCTTCTTTGTTAGGTTTAGGGACAGCTTTTAATGTGGCTCAAAGTTCACAGTTCCTGAAATGGGAATTGGAGGGAAAGACAGGAATGATTCAGCCTTACGTTGTTCCTTCTCTCCCCTTTTCCTTGTGGGGAAGAGACATGACGAGTGACATGGATGTAAAATTAGTCACCTCAGATAATTTGAGTGAACAGCATTTTTCATAGGGGCCGCTGAGGGCTTGTTGTATGCAGACAAATTAAATTGGAAATCAGAGCAGCCTGTATGGCTTAATCAGTGGTCCCTAACAGAAGAAAAAATACAGGCTATAGAACAACTTGTGCAAGAACAATTAGAAAAAGGACATCTTGAAGAAAGCAATAGTCCTTGGAACACTCCCATATTTGTAATAAAGAAAAAATCTGGAAAGTGGAGATTGCTACAGGACCTTAGGGCAGTAAATGCTACCATGGAAGACATGGGAGCGTTGCAGCCAGGACTGCCCTCTCCAGTGGCAGTTCCTGCAGGATGGGATGTGATAGTAATTGATTTGCAAGATTGCTTTTTTACTATAAAATTACATCCTGAGGATTGTAAAAGATTTGCTTTTAGTGTGCCAGCTGTAAATTTGAGAAGGCCATATAGAAGGTATCAATGGAAAGTGTTGCCTCAAGGAATGAAAAATAGTCCGACATTATGTCAAAAATTTGTGGATCAAGCTTTAGTATTTATCAGAAAAAAATATCCTGAGGCTTACTTTGCCCACTTTATGGATGACATCTTGATTGCTCATCAATCACCATCAATTAATAAGAAAATATTACTTTATACAATTGAACATTTTACCAAATTTGGATTAGTAATAGCCCCAGATAAGATACAAAAGAATAGACCTTTAAGTTATTTGGGACAGTTAATTCATGATGACTATATTGCCTCACAAAAGGTGTCTATAAGAGTAGACAAATTAAGGAATTTAAATGATTTTCAGAAATTATTAGGAAATATTAATTGGATTAGACCTTTTTTGAAAATTACTACAGGAGAATTAAGTCCTTTGTTCCAACTATTACAAGGGGATACTGATCCTAAGTCTCCAAGAGTTATGACTCAAGAAGCCATAAAAGCTTTAGCATTGGTGGAAGAAAACTTAAATGATGCAAAGGTAAAGCAGATATCTTATGATAAAGAGTGGGACTTGATAATTTTTAAAACACCTTACACTCCCACTGGATGCTTATGGCAGGATGGTGTGTTGGAATGGATACATTTACCTCATGTGCAACAGAAAATGTTGGCTTCTTATCCATATATGTGCTCATTATTGATTAATAAAGGAAGAATGAGATCCAGGGAACTATTTGGTAGAGAAATGCATAATATTATATTACCATATAATAAAAGGCAATTTGAAATACTATTGATGGAAGATGATGATTGGGGAATTGCATTGCAAAGTTATACAGGACAAATTAAATATCATTATCCTAAACATCCTTTAATTGAATTTTATAAGGAAACAGAAATAATTTTCTCAAATAAGTGTTCTTTACAACCTTTGGAGTCTGCCTTATGTATTTTCACAGATGGCTCCTCTAATGGGAGGTCCGTGGTTTATGTACCAGGACAAAAGCCTCTGATAGAGGAAGGTGTGCAGACTTCTGCTCAGCAAGCAGAGATAAGAGCAGTTCTACTTGCTTTTCAAAATTTTACAGAAAAATTTAATCTCTATACGGATTCAAAGTATGTGGTTAATTTGTTTCCAGCCATAGAAACAGCCTTACTTTCAGGACAGTCTCAAATTTTAAATTTATTACAGCAATTGCAAAATACAATTAGAAAAAGAGCAGAAAAATTTTATGTAGGACATATACGGGGTCACTCTAATTTACCAGGCCCCCTTAGTAAAGTAAATTATATGGCTGACGCATTAACTAGAGGAACAGTTATGAATGTATTAGAGGCAAAGAATAGTCATGAGCTACATCATCAAAATGCTCTTGCTTTAAGAAGGATGTTTCATATTACTAGAGAACAAGCCAGACAGATAGTTAAGGATTGTGGTAATTGTCCTCAAGTTTACCACCCACAAAAAATGGGAGTAAATCCCCGAGGCCTTAAGGCATTAGCTTTATGGCAAATGGACGTTACACATATCCCTGAATTTGGAAAATTGGCTTATGTTCATGTGACAGTGGATACTTATTCTCATGTGCTGTTTGCCTCTGCTAGAAGTGGAGAAGCTGTGAAAGATGTAATTCAACATCTTGTACAAAGCTTCATGATGATGGGAAAGCCATTAAGAATTAAGACAGATAATGCTCCAGCTTATACATCTAAGGCTTTTGCCTCTTTTCTGAGAGCATGGGATATACACCATACCACAGGAATACCATATAATCCCCAAGGACAGGCAATAATTGAGAGATCTCACCAAACTTTGAAAAATCAGATTGAACGCCTCAGAGCTGCTAATAAATATTTTTCTCCCCATCATCTTTTGAATCATGTTCTTTTTGTGATAAATTATTTGAATACTGATGAACAAGGAAACTCCCCTGCTATGAAACATTGGGGAGGAATAAAAGGAGAACAACTTCCACAAGTAATGTAGAAAGACTTATTAACCGGATCCTGGAAAGGACCGGATGCTTTAATTTCCTCCGGGAGAGGATATGCTTGTGTTTTTCCACAGGATGCAGATAGTCCAATCTGGATCCCAGACAGGCTCATTCGGCCGTTTAACCAGAGGGCCTCTATCAAGGAATCAGAGGAGAAAGCAGAGACTGAAAAAGAAGAGGATGCTGAGAATGATGATGGGGCTTGATCTTGCTGTTCTACGGGAGACCTCAACTGCTGCTGAACCATCACAGGAGTCAAGGGAGGATCTGCCCACCTGGGGACAGCTGAGGAGACTCGCCCGAGAAGCGCAGCAGATGATCACTAGCACCAGAAAGCAGTTATCGACAGAAAACATGTTTCTTGTTATGTTTGTTATCCTTTCTATGCAAATGTGTCCTGTGTCTGCAGTTTCATATTGGGCTTATGTTCCTCATCCCCCACTCCTTCATCCCGTGGGTTGGGGGGAGAATGTAAATATTAGAGTAATGACCAATGATACTAGACTTATGGGGGGACATGCTACTCTTTCCTCCCATCTAACCTCTACTCCATTTAGATATAGGGGGATGTCAGACTCTGCTCCGATTTGCATTGATTTAGCTAGATCGGGGTCCATGGGTTGTCTTTCTCTCGCCTATAAAACTATCCTTGCTGATGCTCCAGATAAATCGTCTCCAGCGAGAGAACCTCCATATCATAGAAGATTTATGTGGGAAATTAAACTAAAGATTTTGGGGACTAATTTTCATAATGAAACCTTTAGGAAGTTATTTGAGAAAATCCCTTTAGATTTATGTTCCTGGAACTATAAAGATAAAGATAAGATGTGGGAGCTTCCTCGGATTTATGAAAGACCAAGTTGGCTTAAATGTGGTTTTGAACGTTGGGCTATAGCACATATTCCCTGGGAGAATCAAGAGAGGATTTATGATTATTCCGTAGCCACACCAAATAATAACTATAGAGCTTTCCTTCTTGGTGAAAAATTACAGTATCATGGATATAAACCTGAAAGGTTTACTTTAGAACCTATTAATAGGTGGTTTACACCAGGATGGGTAGAACCTATCTATGTTAGCCATTCTCCTTTAGGCGATGTTTTGAATACATTTCCAGGACTATTTAGACTTTTTGCTGCATCTAGTATAATTTACTTTAAGAAGCCTCTGGAGTCTAGACCTCTTCCTGTAGCAATTAGATCTTGTTTGAGCTATCCTTATAGTATACTTGCTGGAAATGATACAGATTTAATCATTACTAAATTAGGGCACTCTTATGAGGTTCACTGTTCCGAATGTATTTTAACTAATTGTGTTGATCATAAGTTGGTTGAATCCTATTCACGCATCGTGATATTACAAAGACCTTCCTACGTAATGCTTCCTGTAGATCTAAAGGATGAAGCTTGGTTTGACAATGAGGCTTTACAGGTAGTTACAAGAATTAGTGAGCTTATTAGGCCAAAGCGTTTTGTATCAGCTTTAATGTTAGGTATCAGTGCCTTGATAGCTATTGTAACTTCACTTACAGTTTCATCAGTTGCTTTAGTCTCAGAAATGAAGACTGCACACTTTGTTAATGATTTGAGTAAGAATGTTTCTTTGGCACTGGTAAAACAAGAGGTTATAGATAAGAAATTGGAAGCAAAGATTGATGCTCTAGAGGATGTAGTTCTAGAGTTAGGACAAGAGATAGAAAATATTAAGGTTCAGCTTTCCACCAGATGTCATGCCAGCTTTCGATACATATGCATAACGCCATTAATCTATGACAAGCAACATAATTGGACTCTTACAAAAAATCATTTGTTGAAAATTTGGAAAGATAATGATATCTCTCATGATATGGCTCAATTAAAAGCTCAAATTGCGGTTATGAGTAAAGCACAAGATGGATCAGTTAACTTAGAGGATTTGGCTCAGGCTTTTAGTTCTGGTTTGAAGTCTCTGAACCCTGTAACTTGGTTACATTGGATTGTTGTCGTCGCCGTGGCTGCAGGGGTAATCTTTCTTTTTCTTCTTATCCTTCCAATAATTTTCAAACTAGTCTTCTCCTCCATTTCTGCTGCCAAAAGAGATATTCATGAGCTCAAAATTAAAAAATAAAAAAGCGGGAGATATCACGGCGCATTTCTTGAACCCCGTAGTTTCACGCAGCCAAGCTGCAATCCAGGCAGAGGCCGCATGATATTTACTGGGGCTGTTCAAGGAATGCCGCTGTGGGCCTCCTTGGCTGCAGATAGAGCTGAGCTGAAATTTCTCATGGCAAGCTGTGTAAACCCTTATCTGACCTGTTCTTTTACTTACGAGATGTCTCTGCCAGCCAGAGGTGCGAGCATTCCAGGCGTGACAGTTCATACAGAGTTCATCCTTTGAACTACAGTACTGGCCATGATTCCTTCTAGAGATCCATTGCTTTGCTTTTAATTAGCTGTACAGTTATTACCTAGATACATTAAAGAATTAACCTCCCAACAATTTATTTGTATGGTTAGCTGGTCTTTGGCACTCTGACATGGAAACCATCAGTTAGTAAAGTTTCAAAATAAGCCTGAGGAAGATAGCATACATAGTGTTTCCAAAAACTAATTACTAATTCCAATTACTAATTTATCATTGACTACAGAGGGACGCGATGACCTTGTGTGTAATCTCTGACTCTTGAATCACTAATTCATCATTGACCACAGAGGGGCGCAATGACCTTGTGTGTAATCTCTGACATTCATACCTGACTAATTTTGTATTTCCTTGTGCCAGATACTCATGGTAACCATTCTTTGTAAACATTTCACTGAATATCAACTTGTGATATGTATAAAAATACCTGCCTCAGAACAGTAAAGTGCATTCAGACGCATTCAGATCGTGTGTGTGTCTGTCTGTCATTCGCCGGACCTGTACCTTCCTGCATACCAAAGACCCTGATTCCCCACGGGAGTGTGTGTTCCGACTGAGTCGGTCCGTGGCAATGGTAAATCTACAGCTGATCATTTCTGGCATGCAGATTGCAAACCTATATATGCAAAGGTCATGTGGAAGAACCCATTGTCTGGAGTTTGGAATGGACCCTCCCCTGTTCTCATGTTGTGTCAAGGATCTGCTTGTATTTTTGATCATCAGGATAACTGTAAGATGGCTACCAGAAAGACTGGTGAAACAAATTAATGACTGATCCAGGGCTGAGTCCCTGAGAAAATATCTTTTATGTATTTTCAGATGAAGAGCATCGTGCTGATGGTCACAATCCAGATTGTTGTGGAAGCTGCCCGCATACCTGCACTGCATGATCCAATGGAGCTGACATGGGTCTTAGAAGATGGAAAGGAGAGAAAACTTACATAAGTGACAAGAACAACATTTCCTGGAACCTGGTTTCTGGAAATCACTCTCTTGGGGAAGGACTTGTTTAGCTCTCTCATGTGGACTCAGTCACCCAAAGGACATTTTTACATATTTTCTGTTCATTATTCTAATGAAAATTCTTGTGACTCTAGTGCCTCCTTTTATTGTGCATCTTGGGGCTGTGAAACTTCTTGGCACATCTACTGGAAGGCTAAGGTTGGAGACTTTATTACTATGTATCTCAGGGGACAAGATTTTGGAATCTCTATGAGATGTAAGCAATTTGTGTCCATGAATAATCTCTATTCTTGTAAAGGAAGCAACACTGTCTATCCCAACAAAGGTACTTCATTTACTGACAAGGGTAAGAGGCTTAATTTGTCAGGGGTTTTCTGTGAGGTATTTGAGTCTACATATGAGGAGGTTAAGATGTTGGTAATACTTTCAGAATTAGACAGATCAAGAAGGCTGTTCCACCTATGCAGGGCCTTGGTCCAAATGAACTTCTTGTTCCATATTAACTACATGCAGATTAGGTTGCTCCAAATCCATTTTCTGTGAGTCATCCTACCACGATCCCCCCTCAGCCACGTTTGGCCTCTTCCCATTAAAAATTGTTTAAGCTTGTTGGTAGATCTTTTCACCAACCTAACTTTACTAAAGGCTGTTGCCTCTTCCTTTCCTCCAATCTCCCATTTTATGAAGCTGTAGCCTCTACTAGTACTATCTGGCTAGCTTCTGATCAGGCTGCTTGTTAATGGTGTCAATCTCATGAAAGAGTTCTTCTTTTGTATATAGCGGGGACTGGTTTATTCATTGGTCAGTTACCCAGAGACTATAGTCATTTTTGTGCTATCCATAGGGTGTTCAATGCTACTATTTGGTGCCACCAGAAAATTTCTGGTGGACTTGCGACAGTGACATTACTCCCTCTTTTTTTGGATATTTTGAAAACTATGATTTTTGTGTTCTAGTGCAACATGCTCCACACGTTACTGTTTTCTCTTGTCAGGCCCTTTTAGATGCCTGAGACCCCCATGACTCCCTGGTCCTTAGTTGAAGGACCAGAGAGCCTGTCACTGCTGTGACTATGGCTGTTTTTTTGCTGGGGTTGGGAGTCATTGGAACTGGCACTGGCATTTCCTCTTCTGTTTGGCAAACAAACATTATAATGAGCTTTGAGTAGCCATGCATGAAGATTTAGAGAACTTAGAAGTAGCCATGTCTCTCGTTAGTTCTTCAAAATAGAATGGGTTTAGAATTTTTAGTTTAGCAGTAAGGAGGTTTATGTGGTGCCCTAAAGGAAGAATGTTGTTTTTATGCTGATCACACTGTAGTCATAGAAGATTCTCTAGCCAAAGTGCCCAAAGGGTTAGAGGCTTATAAGAGGTTGAGGGTAAGGGATGGAGGATGATTTCAGACTTGGTTCAGCACTTCCCTGTGACTGACTACTCTTCTACCTTCTCTGCTTGGGCCATTGGTAGGTCTGACCATCCTATTGTCCCTTGGTCCAGTTTTATTCAATAAGCAGGCAAACTTTCAGAAACAACAGATTTAACAAATTTAATTTAAACATATAGAAGTTCATTATCAGTGGCTAGCCTTAGCTGATGAGTAATCAGTGACAGGTAATCTTCATGGTGACAACTTTACAGGGGGCATCATGTTTTTGAGCTAAGAGAGAAGGCATACCTTTGCTGGATGTTCATTCAACAATGGCTACAAACATGACCTGAGACTGATTGCACCACAGAACCTAAGACAGGCTCTCATCCATTGGTTTTTATTATATTTTACAGAAGGGAGACATGTAGGAGACCACTGGAGTCAAACAAGCCTTTGTCAGACCTGAGCAGGGTCAAGGTGGAAGCATTAGTCATGGGAAGTGGTATGGTCAGTCTGCAACTGCTGCTGCTGACTGTACCCTGATTTCTTGATGAGACACAGTGGGCTGACATATACTTTAGATTAGATTCTTTGTGAAGGTCAGGTTGTTTGTCTTTTCTGGTTGCTTACCACTTCCTATTTTATTTTTCACTGCCAAATGCTTTACCATATAATGGCTGTGTGAAACTGAATTAAATGAGACTTGATCAGAATTCTGTTTTATCTCAATTTCTCATGCCTCTGCCCCCTCCGTCCTCACTCCACACTTTAGGAACCTCTTCGAGAATCTACAGACAGGTTCAGATTATTTTTGAGTTAACTTTATATCCAGACACTTTGCTGAAGTTGTGCATCATCTAATGGAGTTTTCTGGTAAAGATTTTAGGTTCCCTTATGTATACTATCATATCATCTGTAAATAGTGATACCTTGACTTCTCCCTTTCAAATTTGTAGCCATTTAATATCCTTTTGTTGTCTTAATGATTTAGCTAGAACTTCAAGTACTATATTAAATAACAGGGAGAGAATAGGCACACTTATCTTGCCCTGATTTTAGTGAGATTGCTAGTTTCTCTCTAATTTTATGTTGCCTGTTGGTTTGATATATATTGAATGTTTTATGTTTAGGTATGAGCCATGAATTCCTAATCTCTCCAAGATTTTTAACATGAAGGGGTTATGAATTTTAAGAAAGTCCTTTTTCATAGTCTAGTGAGATTCATGTGATTTTTTTGAATTTGTTTTTATAGTGGATTACACAAATGGATTTTTATTTTTGTATATTGAACCATTCCTGCATCTCTGGTATGAAGCATATTTATTATGAATGATGTTCTTGATATGGTCTTGCATTTAGTTAGTTATTGAATATTTTTGCATCAGTTTACATAAGGGAATTGGTCTAAAGTTCTCTTTCTTTTTGGGTCTTTGTATGGTTTACTTAAAAGAGTAACTATGGCTTCAAGAATGAATTAGGTAGTGTTTCTTTTGTTTCTATCTTCTGGACTAACTTGAGGAATATTGGTATTGGATCTTCTTTGAAGGCTTGTTAGAATTCTGCTATAAAATCATCTGGCCTGGATTTTTTTTGAATGATAGGTTTCAGTGACCGTTTCTATTTCCTTAGGGTTTATGGGAATATTTAGATAGCTTACCACATATTGGTTTGAGTTTGATAAGTGGTATCTGCCTAGAAACATCTTTTATTTTATGTAGATTTTACAATTTCGTTGACTATGGACTTTTGTAGTAAGATTTGATGGTTTTTCAAAATTTTCTCAGGTACTGTTCTTATGTTTCCCTTTCCCTTCCTGGTTTTATTGATTTGTCTCTTTTAGTTAATTTGGTTAGGGGTGATTCTAGTGTGTTGATTTTCTTAAAGAACCAGATCTTGGTTTTGTTGATGTTTTGTATCATTTTCTGTTTCTAAATGTTTGATTTCATCCCTGATTTTGGCTATTTCCTACGATCACTTTCTCTTGGGTATGTTTGCTTCTTTGTCTTTTAGAGATTTCAGTTGTACTTTTAAGTTGTTAGTATAGGATCTCTATAATTTCTTCATGAAGGTACCTAGTCCTAAAATTTTCCTCTCAACACTGCTTTCATTGTGTCCCACAAATTTGGGTATGGTGCTCCTTCATTTTCATTGAATCCTAGATAGACTTTCTTTCTACCCTGAACAAGTTATTTAGCAGAGAGTACTTTGGTTCAGGAGTATGTAGGCTGTCTGTTGTTTTTGTTTTTATTAAAGTCTATCCTTAGTCAGTGGTGATAACTGAATCTTATTGTATCCATTGAGGCTTGTTTTATGTTTGATTAAATGTTTGATTACCAATTTTGGTAAGATTACATGAGGTTCTGAGAAGAAGGTATATTCTTTTTTGTTGTTGTTGAAAATTAATTTATTCACTTTTTGATATTATAATGGCAACTAGGAGTTATTTCTTGGAAAGTGTTTTCTAGACCTTTTCTCTGAGGTAGTGTTTGTGTTTGTTGGCAAGGTATGTTTCTTGTATGTAGCAGAATGATAGATTCTTTTTACATATCTGGTCTGATGGACTCTGTCTCTTTATTTCGAAATTGTGTCAATTGATGGTGAGAGATATTATTGACCAATGATTGTTAATTCCTGCATTTTTTGTTGTTGCAGATAGTAGTAGTAGTAGTAGTAGTAGTAGTAGTAGTAGTAGTAGTATGTGTGTGTGTGTGTGTGTGTGTGTGTGTGTGTGTTTGTGTGTGTCTGTTTTTATTGAGTTGGGTTTGTTGTGAGATTACTAATTTCTTGTGTTTCCATGAGTGTAGTTACCCTCTTTGGCTTGTAGTGTTCCTTTTATTAACTGGTGTATGGCTGGTTCTTTGAGAAAATCAACAAGATAGATAAACCCCTAGCCAGACTTACAAAAGGGCACAGAGACAGTTTTCAAATTAACAAAATTAGAAAGGAAAAGGGAGATATAACAACAGAAACTAAGGAAATTCAAAAAATCATCAGATCCTACTACAAAAACTTATACTCAACACAACTGGAGAATCTGGAGGAAATAGACAATTTCCTCGACAGTTACCAAATACCAAAATTAAACCAGGATCAAATAGATCGTCTAAACAGACACATAACGCCCAAAGAAATAGAAGGGGTCATAGACAGTCTTCCAACCAAAAAGAGCACAGGACCAGACGGTTTTAATGCAGAATTCTATCAGACCTTCAAAGAAGTCCTGATACCGATACTCTTCAAATTATTCCACAAAATAGAAACAGAAGGAACACTACCCAACTCATTCTATGAAGCCACAATTACCCTGATACCAAAACCACACAAAGATCCAACTAAGAAAGAGAACTAGAGGCCAATTTCTCTTATGAATATCGATGCAAAAATACTAAATAAAATACTTGCCAACCGAATCCAAGAACACATCAAAACGATCATTCACCATGATCAAGTTGGCTTCATCCCAGGGATGCAGGGATGGTTCAATATACAGAAATCCATCAACGTAATGCACTACATAAACCAACTCAAAGAAAAAAACCACATGGTCATCTCATTGGATGCTGAAAAAGCATTTGACAAAATTCAGCATCCTTTCATGCTAAAGGTCTTAGAAAGAACAGGAATTCAAGGCCCATATCTAAACATAGTAAAAGCAATATACAGCAGACCAGTAGCCAACATCAAGGTAAATGGAGGAAAACTTGAAGCAATCCCTCTAAAATCAGGGACTAGACAAGGCTGCCCCCTCTCGCCATATCTCTTCAATATAGTACTTGAGGTACTAGCTAGAGCAATTTGGCAACAGAGGGAAGTCAAAGGGATACAAATCGGAAAGGAAGAAGTCAAACTATCACTATTTGCAGATGATATGATAGTATACTTAAGTGACCCAAAAACCTCCACCAGAGAACTCCTGCAACTGATAAACAACTTCAGCAAAGTGGCTGGCTATAAAATCAACTCAAGTAAATCAGTAGCCTTCCTATACGCAAAGGATAAGCAGGCCGAGAAAGAAATTAGGGAAATGACACCCTTCACAATAGCCACAAAAGATATAAAGTATCTTGGAGTGACGCTAACAAAATATGTGAAAGATTTATATGACAAAAACTTCAGGTCTCTGAAGAGGGAAATTGAAGAAGACATCAGAAAATGGGAAAATCTTCCATACTCGTGGGTTGTCAGGACTAATATACTCCAAATGGCAATCTTGCCCAAAGCAATATACAGATTCAATGCAATCCCATCAAAATCCCAACTCAGTTCTTCATAGAGATAGAAAGAGCAATTCTCAAATTCATCTGGAATAACAAAAAACCCAGGATAGCTAAAACTATCATCAACAGCAAAAGAACTTCTGGGGGAATCAATATCCCGGACCTCAAGCAATATTACAGAGCAGTGGTATTAAAAATTTCATTGTATTGGTTCAGTGACAGGGAAGCGGATCAATGGAATAGGATCGAAGACCCAGAATTGAACCCACACATCTATGGCCAATTGATCTTGGACAAAGGAGCTGAAAACATCCAGATGGTGCTGGCTCAACTGGAGGTCAACATGCAGAAGAATGAGAATTGATCCACTCTTATCTCCTTGCACTAAGCTCAACTCCAAGTGGATCAAGGACCTCCACATAAAACCAGACACACTAAAACTAATAGAAAAGAAACTGGGGAAAGACACTTGAAGACTCAGGGGGAAAATTCCTGAACAGAGCACCAATTGCTTATGCTCTAAGAGCAAGAATAGACAAATGGGACCTCGTAAAACTACAAAGTTTCTGTAAGGCAAAAGACACTGTCAAAAGGATAAATCGGCAACCAACAAATTGGGGAAAAATCTTCCCCAACCCCACATCCGACAGAGGGCTAATTTCCAATGTATACAAAGAACTCAAGAGGTTAGACCCCAGAAAACCAAATAATCCTATCCAAAAATGGGGTACAGAGCTAAACAGAGACTTTTCACCTGAAGAAATTCGGATGGCTGAGAAACACCTTAAAAAATGTTCAATATCACTAGTCATTAGGGAAATGCAAATTAAAACAACCCTGAGATTTCACCTCACACCAGTCAGAATGGCTAAGATTAAAAACTCAGAAGACATCAGGTCTTGGCGAGGATGTGGAGAAAGAGGAACACTCCTCCACTGCTGATGGGAATGCAAGCTGGTACAACCACTCTGGAAATCAGTATGGCGATTCCTCAGAAAACTGGACGTGATACTTCCGGAGGATCCAGCCATACCACTCCTGGGAATATACCCAGAAGATTCCCCAGCATGCAATAAGAATACATGCTCCACTATGTTCATAGCAACCTTATATATAATAGCCAGAAGCTGGAGAGAACCCAGATGTCCCTCAACAGAGGAATGGATACAAGAAATGTGGTATATATACACAATGGAGTACTATTCAGCCATTAGAAACATTGAATTCATGAAATTCCTAGAGAAATGGATGGAGCTGGAGAACGTCATACTAAGTGAGGTGACCCAGTCTCAAAAGAATACCCATGGTATACAGTCACTGATAAGTGGATATTAGCCTAGAAGCTTGGAACACCAAAGACATAAATCACATATCAAGCGATGTCTCACAAGAAGAAAGGAGTGGACACTGGTGCTAGAATGGACCAAAGCATCATTGTGGGAGAGTACAAGAACAGTAAGGTGGGAGGGGGTGGATGAGAGAGCAGGGGGAGGGAAAAGGACATGTGGGACCTTTGGGGGTGGGGAACCAGAAAAAGGGAAATGAATTGTAAATATAGAATATATCCAATAAAAAAAGAGAAAAAAAGTGTGTGTGTGTGTGTGTGTGTGTGTGTGTGTGTGTGTGTGTGTGAAATGAGCAATTATAATTCAAAGGAAATTTATGTACACATAATTGTGGTAAAATTGTATATTTGAATGGATGTCTTATTTAAAAAATTAATTGTCTAAAGCTTGGAAGATAGAAGAAGAAAAGACAACTTACTCTATTAGTGAGTAAAAGCAAATGGAACAATTTTTTTAAATGAAAACATAAAATGGAGGCTAACAAACATGGAAAAAACATATGTTGAGGAAAAGTGATTGTTACTTCATGTTATATTAGTTGTTAGAGATTTATGTTTGTGTGGTTTTGTTTCTTGCTTTTCCTAGGGTATAGTTTCCTTCCTTGTGTTGGTGTTTTCTTTTTTAGGGCTGGATTTGTGGAAAGATATTTTTATATATTGCATAAATTTCATTTCTCCACTTATGGCAGTAAGTGTTTTTCTGGGTATTTGTAGCCTGGGCTGGCATTTTTATTCACTTAGGGTGTGTATGACATCTGCTGAGGATGCTCTAGCTTTTATATTCTCTGGTGAGAAGTCTGTTGTAATCCTTATAGGCCTTCCTTTGCATGTTACTTGATACTTTGCCCACACTATTTTTAACATTCTTTCTTTCTAAATGCATTTGATGTTTTGATTATTATATGTCTTGAAAAATTTCTTTTCTGATCCAGTCTATTTGGACTTCTGTAAGCTTCTTTTATGATCATGGGCATTTCTTTAGGTTAGAGAAGTTTTCTTTTATAATTTTGTTGAAGATTTTTACTGGCCATTTAAGTTGGGAATCTTCACTCTCTTTTATATCTATTATCCTTGGGTTTGGTCTTTTCATTTTGTCATGGATTTTATGGATATTTTGGATTAGGAGCTTCTTGCTTTAGGTGTTTTCCTTGACTGTTGTGTCAATGTTTTCTATGGTATCTTCTGGACCTGAGATTTTGTCTTCTATTTTATTCTGTTTGTAATGATTGCATCTATGACTGCTGATTTCTTTCCTAGGTTTTCTAGGTCCAGTTTTAACTCAATTTGTGAATTATTTAATGTTTCTAGATCCAGTTTTAGATCCTGGATGGTGTTGTTCATTTCTTTCACCTGTTTCAGTGAGTTTTCCTGAAATTATTTAAGGGAATTTTGTCTTAAAGGCTTTCTACTGTTTGCAGTGTTCTCTTGTATTTCTTGAACATAGTTATTTATGTCCTTCTTAACATCCTCCATCATCATCATGAGAAGTTATTTTAAATCTGAATCTTGCTTTTCCAGTGTGATGATATATTCAGGACTTGCTATGGTGGGAAAATTGCATTCTGGTGGTGCCATGTTACTTTCATTTCTGTTACTTATGTTCTTACCCTTGCCTCTTGACATCTTGTTATCCCCACTGCTACCTGCCTTGCTATATCTGACTGAATACTATATTCTTCCTGTGATCCTGGTTGTGTCAGAACTTCTCAGAGTCAAGATGTCTCTGCGATCCTGATTCTTGGATCCTGTGATTCTGAAATCCTGGGTGTGTCCAACCTCCTGGGACTCAAACTGCCTCTGAGACACTTAGATTCTTGTGTTACCAGACTCCTGAGATCCTGGGATCCTGTGCTCCTGGGTATGTGAAATCACTTGGGAGGGGAACTTCCTTAGGATGTTGTGGGACTGGTTGAGGAGTTTGTGCCCAATATCTGCTCAGGGCACCAGTCCAAACAGACCTAGGGGTCAATTCTCTGACAGTATCCCTGAGTGCCTAGGCCCCACTGGTCCCAGTAACTCCTGGTGTTAGGAAAGATATTGTGTCTTCATCTCTCATCCTATGATCCTGGTCTTGTTAGAGTGGCTGGGAGAGGAGCTTCTTTTGTGTGCTGTGGAACTGGTTGCCTTTTCCTGTATTTATTGAATAAGTATATTTGTTTCCTCTTTAAGGCTGCTACTTGTTTTTTATTCCTGTGTTTTCCTGTCTGTATTTAAGGGTGTTATTTATATCTTCCTTAAACTCCTCTCTCATCTTTATGATATAAGACTTTAGCCCTTTAGTCAGAATCTTGCTCGTGGGGTGTGTTAAGGTAAATAGGGCTTGTTGTGATAGGAGAAGTGGTTTCTGATAGCGTTGCCTTCTGCTGCTTATTTTCTTGGGCTTGATTTTCCCCATATGGTTATCTTTAACATAAACCCTGTGTTAACACGCCAGGGTGTCTTGGATTAGAGCAGGCCTCCTCAAGGGCAGGTAGAGCAGTGTGACCTGCATTAAATCAGGACTCCTTGGAAACAGGTAGTCCGCTCTCTGGTTTGAGCACCCCTCCTGTGTCCTGGTTATTGCATCCCTCCTGTATCCCTGGTTATGTTATACATTCTGGGATACAGGCAGGCTGTTGGGTAGTTATGGGGGAAAAGACTGACAATCTGCCATGGGTGCAGGTGGAAGTGCAGACCAGAAAGATGATGAGTAATGTGTTTTACAACTTTGATGCTAAGCAATCCCATGCAACAGAAAAATCTACTTTTCTTGGTGTTACAACCAATTGGTCCAAGTGGATTCACGAAAAAAAGGTTCCACAAGATATGAGAATGAAGAATGGAAAAGAATTTGAACATTGCTGATGCTGACCCTCACTTGTTGAAATCTGAAGGAGGTAAGAAAATCAAGGGTTTTTAATTGTACATGTAAAAAAGTGTATCTGAGGACAGATAGCGTTAAAGTTTTCTTCACAGAAAAGTTTCATTTTTCATTAGATTGCTTAGAAAGATTTTGGCTACTTTAGGTCTCATACACTCCATTTTAAATGTGACTACTCATGTTTGTCAATGACTTGTCATTTGAGGATTCACAGCAGAATAAGTTGTGTTTTGTGCCTGAATGTTCCTTAGCATCCAACAGTATGGAGATGTGCTCCTAAAAATTATTAGGCAAAAAATAGATAATGGGAAGCCTGCTATCACGAAAGAGTGAGTGGTGTATACACCTTTTTGGGGGCTCTGTGCCCTGTCTGGAGATTTTCCCCTGCCTACCAGGTAATTCATGTTCCCAGTATTAAATTGTTTCGGAGCCATAAGAAAGGAGGGGGTGATGTTACGCTGCTGTTCACTCTTTGAAAATGGGGAGTTTGTAGATTACCTTGGTAGAAAGATTCTTACCCACTTTGGACATGAAAAAAGTTGGGTTAAGTGGGCTATCTTGTATATTCTAGGAGACAAATTATGTAACATTGAAATACATCCTAATGTAACTGGAGTTGATATTAGGAACTGAAGGAGGAGGTTATAGCTGAAATATACTAAGGTAGTTGATTTGACTAAGTATTTCAGCTTGCATCACTAAAAACAATCTAAAATTTTCATTTCTGCTGAAGTATTTAGAAAAATATCAAAAACCAAAATATTATACAACCTCTCCAAGAAACTCAAAAGGAACAAAATTCTGAAATTAAGGTGTATATTAAATTGTATTTTCTTATGATGACAGTAGGGTCATAAGCTCAGGGTATTGTGAGCATACTGAGTACAAATTGTGACACATTTCTAGTATACACAAAACTAGGCGAACCTATATTTATAAAATAATCAGAAACATTCCATGTTCTTACCTTGCCCAGAGATGATTTCTCACAGGGCAACACAGAATCTGAGAGTTTGGGGACATATGCTAGCTCAAATTAGAGCACAAGTTAGGTATGTACTCAACATGCATTATTTGCAATATTTCTGTACTCAACATCTTTGGTGACTATTGCATGATTGTGATCACTAGTGCTTCATTTGGAGTGAAGGTGGTTTCTCTCAACAACTCCGAGGCTCCTTTTGTGAAAAATACCAGGATGCTTTTAACATTGACTTTTTCTTTTTTTTAAATTTTTTTTGCATTTTTTATTGGATATATTCTATATTTACAATTCATTTCCCCTTTTCTTGTTCCCAACCCCCAAAGGTCCCACATGTCCTTTTCCCTCCCCCTGCTCTCTCATCCACCCCCTCCCACCTTACTGTTCTTGTACTCCCCCACAATGATGTTTTGGTCCATTCTAGCACCAGTGTCCACTCGTTTCTTCTTGTGAGACATCACTTGATATGTGATTTATGTCTTTGGTGTTCCAGGCTTCTAGGCTAATATCCACTTATCAGTGACTGTATACCATGGGTATTCTTTTGAGACTGGGTCACCTCACTTAGTATGATGTTCTCCAACTCCATCCATTTCTCTAAGAATTTCATGAATTCATTCTTTCTAATGGCTGAATAGTACTCCATTGTGTATATATACCACATTTTTTGTATCCATTCCTCTGTTGAGGGATATCTGGGTTCTTTCCAGCTTCTGGCTATTATATATAAGACTGCTATGAACATAGTGGAGCATGTATCCTTATTGCATGCTGGGGAATCTTCTGGGTATATTCCCAGGAGTGGTATGGCTGGGTCCTCCAGAAGTATCACGTCCAGTTTTCTGAGGAACTGCCATACTGATTTCCAGAGTGGTTGTACCAGCTTGCATTCCCACCAGCAGTGAAGGAGTGTTCCTCTTTCTCCACATCCTCGCCAACACCTGATGTCTTCTGAGTTTTTAAACTTAGCCATTCTGACTGGTGTGAGGTGAAATCTCAGGGTTGTTTTAATTTGCATTTCCCTAATGACTAGTGATGTTGAACATTTTTTAAGGTAACATTGACTTTTTCAATCCATTGTTTTTCTCTATAGGTATCGAGGTTATTTTATTATTATTATTATTATTATTATTATTAATTTGCATTTATAAACAGTTTTACTTGTTTAAATTTCAAATGTTATCCTCTTTCTTGGATTTACCCACCCACTCACTTTGCTTTAAGAGCATGTTCCTCTTCCCACTCAATCACTCCCACCTCACTCATTTAGCATCGCCCTTCTCTAGGTCTTCAAACCTCAATATAACCAAGTCCCTCATTTCTCACTGATGCCAGATGAAGCACTCCTATGCTACATATGTAGAGGGATCCATGGAATGGTACATGTTTACTCTTATTTAGTGGTTTATTCTATGGGAGCTCTGAGGGGTCTGGTTAATTGATACTTTTGTTCTGCGTATGGGTGTTCAATCTCAATATGCTCTTTCAGCCCTTCCAATAACACTTCCATTGTGGTCCCTGGGCTCGGTCCAATGGTTGACCATATCAGTATCTGTCTTAGTCAGGTGGTGGTAGAGCCTCTCAGAGGACAGCCATTGCTCGATCCTATTTATAGGCACATCTTGAGCTCAGCAATATTGTCAGGGTTTGTTGTATGAAGATGGAATGGATTGAAAGTTGGGGCAGTCTCTTGATGACTCTTCCTTCAGGCTCTGCACAATTTTTGTCCCTACATTTATTTTAGGCAGGGTCAATTCCCAGATAAAATGTTTTACATGGGTTTTTAATTAGCACAGAAGGTAAAAATGTTTGCATCCTATATCCATACATACTTAATTCTCCCTGTCTCTATTGAATGTACTGATCCGATATCCATCTTTGTATGTGCACAGTTCATATGGTTTTAAAAAGTTTTGGTGTATGTTTGATGGTGAGTTGTTAAGTATGAGACGATTGAACCATTCCCCGTTCATTGGAATGAAATTGACATGAATGTTATCTAATTCTTGTCACTTTGTTCATTTGCTACTGTCTGATATTTTCTTAGATCCCTGGTCCTTAACAATTATCTTCACATTCTTTATTTTTTCCTCTTGCGTCTTGGATGTATTTATCTTTTTCTTCAGGTTGAAATATTCTTTCTAGTATGTTCTGTAACAACCATAAAATAATTTAGCTTGGCTTATCATAGATAGTTTCTCTGGCTTTAATTGTGATCAATATTTTGGTTTTATCTTAATCTTGTTCTGCCACATTTGATTTTGAGAATATAAAATATGTCTTTCTTTTTTTGTTGCTTTTTTTTCGAGACAGGGTTTCTTTGTGTAGCCCTTGATATCCTGGAACTCACTAGGTAGACCAGGCCGGCCTCCAACTCAGAAGTCCACCTTCCTCTGCCTCCCAAGTGCTGGGATTAAAGGCATGTGCCACCACCTCCCAGCTAAAATATGTCTTTCTTAACTCTCTGGGTTTTCAAAGTTTCCATTGAAAACTCAGCTATTATGCTGATGTAACTGTCTTGATATATTACTTGGTCCTTCTATCTTATATTTTTCAGTATGCTTTCTTTGTTCTCTGTGTTGTCTGCTTTAATTTTAATATGACATAGTAAGTTTCTTTTCTGATTTTTTCATGAGATGTTTTCCTTATAGATTTTTATTTTCAAGGACAACTTTTCCCAAAGGTTTTGGGAGTTTAATTTTGTTTTTATTGAGAACATTTTATATTATTTGTACAGAAATGAAATTCTCATTGCTATGTGCTGAAGCTCAAAGAGTTTGTTCCTCATCTCCCCAAAACATTTGCAAATCATGCCCACCCTTTTTTATCAAATTGATAATTAACTATGACTAAATCATTCTATTCTTCTTTCTTGTCTTTCTGTCTTCGTTTGTTTTCTACATGATCCATTCTGTGAGACTTTCCACTGAATTTCATATATAAGATATTGAAATTGTCATTTATGTCTTCATTCACTTTTGATTCTATTCTGTATCTCTATCTTTTAAAGGAAACTATCTATTTATCTTTATGTTTTTAAAAAATCAAACTATATTTTAATAGCCTAAATCAATGTCCTTACTATGTTCATAATTTGTTGTTTTCTTGGGATTACTTTAGAAGATATTGTTGTAGAAATTATTTAATCCTGACCTGGGGTTTCCTGTCCTGCCTTAGATTAGTTAGTTTCCATATAAAAACAGCACACAGCATTTATTTTTACAATAAGCCTAAAACAGTACAAGAGCTGGACAGTTGCATACCATCTATGCTGTTTGAATCTACTTTCCTAAAAACATCCCTGATTTATTACTTACTACATACTATGTTTCATCTTGATTTCTCATTACTACCATTGGACAGCCCTCAGAGTAGCCCTCCTAACCTACAGTGTCTTCTCTCTCATCCTGCAAGTTCTTCATTCATGGTTATTTTCCAGCACCAACCCCATGAAACCTAAACCACACTAATGTCCCTTCTTGTCAGCTATTGGCTGCTGGCATCATTTTACCAAATAGAAATAACTTTGGAATGGGGTCACTCAGCATTTGTATCTATGTCTCTGGGGAAATCTGTCTTGGGGAGCCAATATTATCATTAGAATACAAGCTGCCAACTACTCCAAGATATGCTTGTGTTATATAAATAACTTGAACATGTTTACAGTCATTATCTATTTTTAAATTGAGTTATGTTTGTCTCTCTTATTTGGTTATTATGAGCTTACTAATTATTGAAGGATAATTTATTTGGTTTTTCACGATTTCTTGTGTTTTAGCAATGAGCTTTGCCCATCTGTGTTTTCTCCCGTGGTGAAGTTTTGTTTTTCCTTTAATTCAGTTAAGTTTTTCTCCCTTCATTGGGAACATTTTCATCGTTTAAAAAAGTCAAGGTTTTAGTAGGGTTGAGGTGGCAGTTTCTATTTTCAGGCTTGTATGCAGGGCTCTGAGCTTTCCTCTCAGCCATGCTCAGAGATGTGATCTATGTTTTTAATACCAATTACTATTCATCTGTAAGACCTCTATGACAATATAGTAGTTGATATCTATGAAAGAGTCATTAGGCATCCTTTATGTACCAATTGTTTTAGAGAGTAGGGCATACTCAATTCTCTTTGTAGTTGTATGTAAGATATTTTGATTGGGTATAAGTAAGAAAAAAGAGAAAATAATCAGATGCAAATCTCTAAGTGACTAGTGATTAATACATTTCTTGTAGAAAATAGATATAAGGGACATGTTAGAGACAACAAAAATATAGGTGAAGTGGTGAAAATTTTGGTTAAAAGTAGACTAAAATCAGAAAGTTAGAATTGTTTAGTCATGTTGTGTAAAATGATCTCATCTCTCAGAAAAGCAAATCAGAGAGATACTGTAAGCCAGGCCTGTATATGTTCCATGAAAGAAGAGAAGGAATCAAGAAAGGTTTATAAAACAAAGACATCACATTCCATGTAAAAATGAAAAAACCTTGGGATATTTATTAATATTGAGTATGATATAAAAAGGAATAAGTGGAAATGAGAGTGTGGCAGAGATATTAGATAAGAAAATCACCTGGCCAGAATATTAGGCTTTCTCACCACTGGAGGACCTATGGATTATTTAATGCAAAATTTCTGCTCCAGAATATACTTCAGGTTGGGTTTCATCAAATTCTTCTCTAGATCAGTCCAGTTACTATGATTTGGTCAGATATGCCAGCATGCAGTGATGAGAATATGATTATTTATGTTTTAATGATTTTTTTCTTTTAAAAACTAATACTTATTCAATTTAATTCCTCTCACTGGCCCTGTCCCAATCAGCCCTCCCATAATCCTTCCACTCACTACCTCTTCCTCTTCTCATATGAATAGGTGAAGGGGCCCTGGATATCCTCCCACTCCAGCATATCAAATCTTCAAGGCTATGAGTATCCTCTTTCCACTGAGTGTATATAAGAATGTCTAGCTGGTATAATATATCTCATGTGCCAGCAACAACTTTTGGGATAGCCCTCACTCCTGTTGCTCCAAACTCATATTAAGACAAAGGTGCTAATCTACTACAAATATGAGGGCAGGCCTAGGTCCAGCTCATGTATGTTCTTTGGTTGGTGGTTCAGATTCTGTGTCCCCAGTGTCCAGGTTAATTGACACTTTGGTCTTCCCATGTAGTTCCTATCCTCTTTGGGGTCTGCAATCATGTCTCATATTCTGCTATAAGAATTCCCAAGCTCCATCCATTGTTGGGCTGTGGGATTTTGTATCTGTATGAGTCAGCTGATGGGTGGATGCTATCAGAGGATACGTGCTTCTGTCAGAAAGCATAACAAACTATTATTAATAGTGTTATGCATTGAGGTTTGCCAATGGAATAGGTTTTTTTTGGGGGGTGGAGCATTTTTGGGTGTATTCCCAGGAGTAGTATAGCTGGGTCTTGACATTGAACTATTCTGTTTTCTGCAAAAGCTTGAAATTGATTTTCTAAGTAGTTGTACAAGTTTGTTCTCTCAGCAGGAATGGAGGAGTATCCTGCTTGCTCCAAAATCATTGCCAGTATGTACTATATCTTGAGTTATTTTTTATCTAAGTCATACTGATCAGTACAATATAGAATCACAGAATTGTTTTGATATTCTATTCCCTAATGACTACAAACTTTGAACATTTTTTGAAGTTTTTCTCAGTCATGTGAGATTCCACTGTTGAGAACTCTGTTTAGCTCTGTACTCTATTTTTAAAATGGTGATATTTGAGTTGTTGGTATGTAGTCTCCTGTTTGAGATTATAGATTTTGGATATTAGCCCAAATTCAAGCCTATTCTCAATTATTTCTTTTATCAGATTTGGTCTGGTGGACTTATGTTGAGGTCCTTTGTTCACTTTGAGTGGTGTTTTTGCAGGGTAGTAAATACAGGTCTATTTGCAGAATTTTACATACAATGAATTAGTTTGATCAATACTACAGATGAAAAACCCATTCCTCATTATGAATTCTTCATTTTTAGTCAGGAATCAGGTGTTCACAGAAGGGTGTACTGATGCTCAATTCTCTAGTTCAACTCCATTAACCAATGTGTCTTTTTATGATAAAACCATGATTTATTAATTCCTATAGTTAGGTAGTACAGTTTGAAGTCTGTGATGGTGATACCACCAATAGCTTTTATTATTCATAATAGTTTGGGCTATTGTATGTGTTTGTATATATGTATATATGTATATACATATATGTGTGTGTGTGTGTGTGTGTGTAGTTTGATAAGGAGTTAAACATTTTTTTAAAAAATTTTGTGAAGAACTCTGTTCTATATGTTTTGATTGGCATTATATGGACTCTGTAGATAGCTTTTGGTAGAAGTTTTATTTTGTAATAGTAATCCTACCAGTACAAAGCTTGAGAGAACTTCTTATTTTCTGGTATAATCATCAATATATATTTTAATGTCAAAGTTGTTTTATTGTTCAAAAATGTAAATCATTCAATTACCTGTATAGAATTATCACAATATTTTTAATAAAGAGGAGCATTTATATCTTTGTAGTAATTTCAGAAGAATTAAAAATATATTCAACTTCCATTTATAATGCAAAGGATTCTGAAAGGATTTCAATGGAAATTTTTTTTATCAAACTAGTCTTTGAAATAGCATAAAATTTTGGAATCATATGTAGACCCTATCCTCTTCCATGATTTTAATGCTTTAATATCTCTGTATATCACTTTTTCATAAATAATACTTTTAAATAAAGTAAATCTCATCAGCTCTTTTATTTTGATTGTTATAAATAAGTCTATTCTTGGTTATTTAAATTGGAGAAAGTAGATATGGAGTTGAAGAGATGGTTCATTGTGTAAATGCCTCTGACATCCATTCTGATAAGCTGAAGATGAACTGTGCAACTTATACAGTAGAAGGAGATAACTGACTCCTAAAATCTGTTCCCTAAGCTCCAACTCTATGCAATGACACGAGATGCACATAGAATAAAAATTTCACATATTATCCCCAAATAAAAAGTAAGGAATATCATATACCAGAACAAACAACAACTCTCAGAACCACTGGAAATACTTTTATGAGGTCATGAGAACCTTTAATCTCAGGGGTACAGGATTCATTCACATAAATCACCTAAATTCAAAAGATGTCATCTTTGACCATTATTTGAACAACGAATTCTCTATTAATAAAGACAAAAATACCCATAATTTTCAGACATTTGGTAAAGGATGTCTGCACAGTCATTATCCATACAGTACCACCAATCACAATAATTTTCTTTGATCGCTGATGTACTCATTTTATAAAATCATGTTTCATAACTCAGTAGTCTATTTCTATT
The DNA here is from genome assembly GCA_964023405.1 of Apodemus agrarius. Taxonomy (NCBI): domain Eukaryota; kingdom Metazoa; phylum Chordata; class Mammalia; order Rodentia; family Muridae; genus Apodemus; species Apodemus agrarius. The sequence continues at coordinate 30,949,057 of OZ030028.1, forward strand.
ATTCACATGGCATATTCATAGAATCGCAGACCACATCCAATTGTTTGAATTAAGAGTTCACTCTTCTTATTTCTAAGAAGTATTGATAGGTACTTAACAGTAAAGCAAGGGTATTTGAAAAATCCTAAGTGAGAGGAGACTGGGAACCCAAAATGTCTCTAAAGACAGGGCAAAATTATTGAAAGCAAAAATATAGAGATAAAGAATGCAGGTGTTAATGGTTTGAATGAAAAAATTTCCCATAGTCACAAATGCTTGAATATTCATTCTCCTTTTGGTTGAATTCTTCTTCACATGTTCCTGTCTCCATGCTTATTTCCCTACCACCACAAACTTTAACCCTGTGAAAGTGTAAGTTTAATTAAATATATTCTTTTGGATATTTTCTTAGAGTGTTTTGATACAATCATAAAAATCTATGATGGAAAGTGCTACCAGGGAGTGGGCTCTTCCTGTGCAAGGGTTGCCTATGTTGCTTTTAAATGAATCTAAAAAATACTTTGGGATTTTGGAGTAGAGATTTTGAATTCTACTACCAGGATTTAATGGACCCTCCTTCTAGCAGCTTGGAAGACATTGCAGAGAGCCATGGGGAGCTTGGAGTGCCAGTCACAATATTTCTCTAACAATTATGAACCTTAAACCCTGTAAACATAATCCTAATTAAACACATATTTTGTAAATTGCCTTGAACATTGTGTTAGTCACAGCAATATATAATTAATACACATGGGTTGGAGGATGTTGGACAATGCAAACTTTGTATACTTACATGGATACAAAGTGGTTCTGACCAGGAATGCAAGGACACATTTACAGCTGTGAAAATGGTACAACTTAAACATAATCATTGCTTTTTTATGTTGTTATTGTGTACCAGACATGGGATCATTCCGTAAAACTAAATTATTTGTTGTTTATCTTAATTCCATTTTCCTTCCACCCCTGTTTTACTTTCTTTGTTCCTTTCACCCCCCCTCTATTTGTTTTTGCTCTTTCTTCTTCATCTTCTTCCCTCTCGATGCTCTATTTTCCATTCCTTCCTTTCTTCTCAAGAATTTTCTTTTTCTTATTTTGTTATAATTGTCATGTATATTTTGTCTGCATTCTCAAATACATGTTAGTGTCTCTACATGTGAATGCATTTGCTGGTAGTACATGCATTGCATATAAGCATGTGAGGTCCTACACATATGACTATCTTTCAATTTCTTCTCATACTTCTTTTTGGAGATTTAGAATATGTTGACAATTAGTTACAAGATTAGGCATATAATTACCTGTCCAGTCCTGGTATTAAAGGTACCGAAGACTCCCTGTATATTTTACAGAGGTTCTAGAGATGCAATCTAAAGTCTTCTGCTTACAAATCTGCAAAATCTTTACAAATATACTTAAATCTCTGACAAAACCTTAAGAAGAAATGGCTTTCTCTAGGTAAATAAATACTTCTCACTTAATTTCATAATGGGCTGCATCACTTGCAAGAGTATATGAAAACATAATAAACACATCCCAAAACACAATAAAAGTCAATTAAAAGAAATATTTTAAGAACTGTAATGTGTCCCCCTGAGTACTCTGCGGCACCTTAGTTTTCCTGAGACACCTGCTATTCAATGTGGACCTCTATTATCCTGTCACTTCACTGCCCACCTTCATCAGATTTGCAGATCCAGAAGGACACTGGTTAGATTCCTGTCTTACACATATATCTCTTACCTGCTGAGAATTCTGGAGTGCCCCAGCCTCCCTGACCAACCTGCAATCCCAGCTGAACTGCCATTCTCCCCTTATTTCTACATACCTTCATCAGAGCTACTGATCTGGAGCCATAGAGCACATGGATATTAACCCAAGGCCTGACACATTACGAACAAGGAGATTAGTCCTTCTCACAATACCTACTAAAACAGGAAGTTTCAGGGATTAAAGTGATCCAGATGGCTAAAAGTCTTCAAAAGAACACAATCAACAAAAAAACATGACAATATGACATTTAGGGCACAGCTACTGCTCTATAGCAAACCCTGGATATCCTAACACAACCAAAACAAAAGAAAATGACCTTAAATCCACACATTAAGAGTGGAATCTTCAACAATCCTCTCTGATTGACAGGTCATCCAGACAAATACCAAACAGAAATAATGAAACTGATTTCATGAATCAAATGGACCTAACATAACTACAGAATATTTCGACTAAACACAAAAGAGTATATACCTTCTTCTCTGCAACTCCAGGAACCTCCTTGAAAATTACCATATAATCTGTAACAAATCGGGCCTCAACAATTACAAGAAAATTGAAATAAAACCTTCTGTTTTATCAGACAGCCATGTACTAAAGCTGGGTTTCAACAACAACAGAAACAACAGAAAGACTACACAATTATGGAAATATGACAACTCCCTACTTAATGATCCCTGCATCAGAGAAGGAATAAAGCCAGAAATGAAAGGCTAAATAATTCAGTGATAATTCAAGATGCCAAAATTTTGGGATATAAGAAAAGCAGTGCTAAGAGGAACTTTCATACCACTAAGTGTCACCATAAAGAAATTAGAATGTTCTCATACCAACATTTTTAAAGCACACTTGAAAATTCTAGGAAAAAAAAACAACCATCTAGGTGTATAAGGCAGTATTTAATCAGTCAGGGCTAAAATCTTTCAGTTAGGAAGAAAGAATACAGTTAAAGAATCAACAAATCCAAGAGCTGGTTCTATGAAAAAAAATCAACACAATAGACAATCCCTTAGCTAAACTAACCAAACAATAGTCCGTATCGAAATAATAGGGAGATGAAAATAGAGACGTGAGGAGACAATTATGAAATTCAAACAATCATTAGATCTTATTTCAGAAGCCTGTGATATACAAAATTGGAAAACCTTAATGAAATGTTTTCTAAAGAAATACAACTTACCAAAGTTAAATGAAGATCAGGTAAATTATTTAAATGAGCTATAACCCCTAAAAGGAGAAGCATTCATTAAAATTCTCCCAAATTTTTATATGTGGGAGAGACTTTTGAGTATATGCCAAGGAGTGGTACAGCTCAGTCCTCCAGTAATACTATGTACAATTTTCGGAGGGACCAACAGACTGATTTCCAGAGTGGTTGTACCAGCTTGCAATCCCACCAGCAATGGAGGTGTGTTCTTCCTTCTCCAACAACCTTACCAGCATATGCTGTCCCCTGAGTTTTTTTATCTTTGCCATTCTGACTGGTATAAGGTGTAATATAAGAGTTGTTTTGAATTGCATTTCCCTGATGACTAAGGATGTTGAACATTTCTTTAGATGCTTCTCAGCCTTGTAAAATTTCTTAGTTGAAAATTATTTTTTTTAGATCTGTACCCCATTTTTAATAGGGTTATTTGATTTTCTGGAGTCTAACTTCTTGGGTTCTTTGTAAATATCGGATATTATCCCTCTATTGAATGTAGGATTGGTAAAGATCTTTTTCAAGGCTGTTGGTTGCAGTTTTGTCCTATTGATAGTGTCTTTTGACTTACAGAGGATTTGCAATTTTATGAGGTCTCATTTGTTGATTCTTGATTTTAAATCATAAGCCATTGTTCTGTTCAGGAAATGTTCCCCTGAGCCCACGTGTTGGAGGCCCTTCCTCACTTTCTCCTCCATAATTGTCAGTATATCTGGTTTTATGTGGAAGTCCTTGATCCATGTCTACTTCAGCTTTGTGCAAGGACATAAGAATGGGTATATTTGCATTTTTCTACATGCTGTCCACATGTTGAACTAGCACCATTTGTTGAAAATGCTGTCTTTTTTTCCACTGGATGGTTTTAGCTCCTTTATCAAAGATCAAGTGATCATAGGTGTGTGAGTTTATTTCTGAGTCTTCAATTCTATTCCATTCATCTTCCTGTCACTCTCTCTGTACCAATACCATACAATTTTATTTTAATCACTATTTCTCTGTAATAGAGCTTGAGGCCAGGTATGGTGATTTCCCCAGAATTTCTTTTACTGTTGATAATATTTTTCTCTATCCTGGGTTTGTTGTTGTTATTCCAAATGAATTTACAAATTACTCTAACTTAATTTCTAAGAATTGGTTTGGAGTTTTGATGGGGCTTGCATTGACTCTGTATATTGTTTTTGGCCAGATGGCCATTTTTACTGTATTAATCCTGCCAATTCATGAGCATGGGAGATCTTTCCATCTTCTGAGATCTTCTCCAATTACTTTCTTCAGAGACTTGATGTTTTTGCCTTACAGGTCTTTCATTTTCTTAGTTACACCAAGGTATTCTATATTATTTGACTATTGTAAATGGTGTCGAGCCATGTGGTGGTTGCACCCGGCCTGTAACCCCAGCACTCTGGGAGGCAGAGGCAGGCAGATTTCTGAGTTCGAAGCCAGTCTGGTCTACAGAGTGAGTTCCAGAACAGCCAGGGCTATACGGAGAAGCCCTGTCTCCAAAACACCAAATCGAACCCCCCCCCCTCCAAAAAGTAAACGGTGTCATTCCCCAAATTTCTGTCTCAGCATTTTTATTCTTTGTGTAGAGAAAAGTTAGCATTATTTATTATACCCAGAAGTGAGAAAGAAACAAAATTTCCTTCAGAAGTAGAATGCATACAGAAAATGTGGTACATTACTGTATTACACAGTGGAGTACTACTCAGCAATTAAAAATGTTGAATTCACAAAATCCATATGCAAATGGATTGAACTAATTAATACCATCTTTAGTGAGGTAACCAAATCACAAAAGAACACACATGGTATGCATTCACTGATAAGTGGATATTATCCCCAAAACTCCAAATATCCAAGATATAATTCACAAACCACATAAAGTTCAAGAAGGAAGACTAAAGTGTGGATACTTCCATCCTACTTAGAACGAGAACAAAATTTCTCACAGGAGCAAATATGGAGACAATATGTTGAGCAGGGAACGAAGGAAAAGCCATCCAGAGACTTTCACATCTAGGGATTCATCAGATATAGTCATCACAAACCAACACTATTGTAGATGCCAAGAAATTTTTGCTGAAAGGAGCCTGATATGGTTGTCTCCTGAGAGAACCTGCGATATTCTTATAAATACAGAGATAAATGCTCACATCCCATCATTGGACTGAGCACAGGGTCCCCAATACAGGAGTTAGATAAAGGAAAGAAGAAGCTGAAGGGGTTTGCAACCCCATAGGTGGAACAAAAATATCAACCAATCAGATGCCCAAAGAGCTCCCAGGGCCTAAGCCCTCCATCATGGATTCCACATGGTTCCAATTGCATATGTAGCAGAGGACTTCCTCATCAGACATCAATGGGAGGAGAGGTCCTTGGTGTTATGAAGGCTCAAAAGATGCCCCAGTGTAGGGGAATGCCAGCACAGAAAGGCAGGACTGTGTGGTTGGGTAGAGGAACTTTCTCATAGAAGCAGGTGGAGGAGGGATGGAAGGAGGGCTTCCTGAGAGGGGGAAAATGAGGAAAGGGGATAATAGCAGCCCTATTTATCATAGTCAAAAGCTGGAAAGAACCCAGATGTCCCTCAATGGAGGAATAGATAAGGAAAATGTGGTATATTTACACAAGGGAATACTACTCTGCTATTAAAAATAATGAATTCGTTAAATTTTAGTCAAATGGGTAGAACTTGAAAATATCATCCTAAGTGAAGTAACCCAATCACAAATAACACACATGGTGTGTACTCACTGATAATTGGATATTATCCCAGAAGCTTGGAATACTCAAGACACAAATCACATATCAAATGATGCTCAAGAAGAAAAAAGAACAAAATATGGGTACTCTGATCCTTCTTAGAAGGGAGAGCAAAATACCCATAGAAGGAGACACAGAGGCAAATGTGGAGCAGAGTCTTATGAAAAGACCCTCCAGGGACTATGCAGGCTAGGGATCCATCCCATATACACTTACAAAACCCAGACACTATTATTGATGCCCACAAGTACTTGCTGACTAAAGCTGGATATAGCTCTCACCTGGGAGGCTCTACTATTGCATGAGAAATACAGTTGGGGACACTATCAGCCAGCCATTGAACTGAACACTGTCCTTAATGGGGGAGCTAGAGAAAAGACCCAAGGAGCTAGAGGGGTTTGCAGCACCATAGGAGGAAAAATGATATGAGCCATGCAATACTCCCAGAGGTATCAGGGACAAAACATCAATGAGATAGTACACATGGTATTGCCCATGGCTCTAGATGCATGGGCAGCAGAGGATAGCCTTGTTAGACATCAAAGTGAGGGGAGGTCCCTGGCCCTGGAAAGGTTTGGTGCAGCAGTGTAGGGGAATACAAGGACAGGGAAGTGGGTGGGGGTTATTTGGGTAATAGGGAGAGGGGAGATGGCTTATGGGAATTTCAGTGGGGGAACCAAGAAAGAGGGAATCATTTGAAAAGTAAATAAAGTATATATCTAATAAAACAGAAATGTAAGGAAAGAAAATATCCAATATAAAAAGTCTCCCAACTAAAATAAAAGGCCAGGGCCAGATGGTTTAAGCACAGAATTCTACCAGACTTTCAAAGAAGAGGTAATAACAATGTTCCTCAAAAATTTCCACAAATTAAAAACAGAAGGAATACTGCCAAACTCATTCTATGAAGCCACATTCATTGTGATACCTGAACCACACAAAAACTCAGTGTTCAAAGAGAATTTCAAACCAACATCTCTTATGGATATTGATGCAAAAATAATTCAATAAAATACTTGCCAAGCAAATCCAGGAACACATCAAAACCATCATCCACCTTGATCAAGTAGGCTTCATCTCAGGGAGGTGTGATGGTTCAATATATAAGAATCCGTTAATGTAATACAGTATATAAATCAAACATGCCTTTATGTTAAAAGTCTGAAAGATCATTGATCAAAGGCATATACTTAAATACAATGAAAGCAATATACAGCAAGCCATTAGCCACCATCAAGTTAAATGGAAAGAAACTTAAACCTATTCAATTAAAATTAGGGACTAGACAAGAATATAGAATTTGAGTTTCTCGGAGAGTAGTAGAATAAAGATTCCCTATTTGCAGATGAAATGATCACGTACACACACAATGCAATACTTAGACCACAGAACTCCTAAAGCTGATAAACATCTTCAGCAAGGTGACTAGATACGAAATTAACCAAACGATCACTAGATCTCCTTTATGCAATTGAGATATTGGCCAAGAATAAAATTAGGGAAACAACACCCTTTATAGTAGCCACAAATAATATAAAATACCTTGATGTAAGTGAACCCAAGCAAGCAATAGACCTGTATGACAAGAACATCAAGCTACTGAATAAAGTAATTGTGGAAGATATCAGAAGATGTAAATCTCCTCCGTAATCATGGATCTGTAGGAATAGCATAGTGAAAATGGCCATCTTATCATAAGAAGTTTACAGATTCCATATAATTCCCATCAAAATTATTTTCAGACTTGTACAGAGCAATTCTCAATTTCTTGTGGACAAAGGAAAAGAAAGGTGAGCTAACACCACCCTGAACAATAATGTCAGATCTTGAGGTATCACTATCCATGAATTAAAGCTTCACTACAGAGCAATAGTAAGAAAAACTGCATCATATTGGTAAGAAAAAGACAGGTTGATTAATGCAATCAAATGAAAGATTCTGAAAATACCCACAAATGTATGGATACTTGGTTTAGGCAAAGTCAGCCAAACCTCACTAAGAAAAAATGAAAGCATCTTCAGGCATCTTCAGCAATCGGTGCATGTCTAACTGGATAACTACATATAGAAGAATGAATATAGATCAAATCCATGTGGATCAAGAAACTCAACAAAAACCAGATACACTACATTTCATAGAAGAAAAAGTAGGAAATACCCTTGAATTCAGTGGTAGACAAGACAATGAATGGAACACCAGTGGCTCATGCTGTAAGATCAACAATTTTTAAATGGTATCTCATGAAGTTGAAAAGTTCCTGTAAGGCCAAGGCACTTTAAATGGAACAAAATTGCAATCTATAGATTGGGAAAGAATCTTCATCAACCTTTCATCTGACATAGGGCTAATATCTAAAACTCATAAAGAGCTCAATACAGTAGGTATCAATAACCCAAATAACCCAATTTTAAAAAATGGGGTATAAAGCTAAACTAGAGAATTCTCAACAGAGGAATATCAGATGGTTGTGAAATACTTAAAGAAATGTTAAAAGTCCTTAGTCATAAGGAAAATGAAATTCAAAACATCTCTGATATTCCATCTTGCAACCTTAAAATAGCTAAGATCAAAAACTGATGTCATAGTACTTGCTCAAAAGGATGTGGAGGAAGGGTAACATTCCTGTCTTGATGGTGAGGTGCAAACTTTTACAACTATTTTTGAAAATCAATTTGGCAGTTTCTCAGAAAACTGGGAATAGTTGCACCTCAAGACTTAGTTATACTTATACCTCTCCTGGGAATATACTCAAAAGATGCTTCCTATACAATAAGGATAGTTGCTAATAGTGTTCCTAGCAGCATCTTTGCATTAAGCAGAAACTGGAAACAATCTAGACATCCCCAAACTAAATAATGGAGAAAGAAAGATGGTGATCCACCTACACAATGGAATAATATTTAGCTATTAAAAACAAAGCCTTCATCAAATTTTTGGGCAAATGAATGGAACTAGAAATCATCCTGAGTAAGGTAGCCCACAGCCAAAGGACATGTGTAGTGTGAACTCAATTATAAGTGAATATTAGACATAAATACAGGATATTCACATTGCACTCCACAGACATAAAGAAGCTAAACAAGAAGAAAGTTCCAAGTAAGGATGCTTGGATGTCACACATAAGGGGGAAAATTTTTGTTGTAGGAGGCATATAGAGTTAGGGAAGTTTTCGGGAGATGGTATGGTAAAGAAAACGGGGGAACTTCAAGATCAGGTGTGCTAGATCTTGCATGTAATTTTTAAAGCATGCTTCACCTTAGCCTATGGCCATACTCTTGGATTAGCTGATAGATAACACTCCGTCTAGCCTGTGCTCCTTTCCAGGAGGTTAGCATGTTCACTGACATCTCTAGGTTTATCTCCAAGTTGCCAACAACTGCCCTAGCTCTTTTCTTTTTCTCCTTTCCACCTTAGACCTGAGGATGGAAAACACTAGACAGTTTTATTATTTTAAATCATTCCAGATAACAGAAGAGTTGGGTGAAGAATACCCTAATGTTATCAACTATTTCCTTGCAACATCCTCCGTATCTTCCTGGGGTGGAGGGTTCAGGCTCTAGGTCATGGCTGTTGTGTCTTACTCATTCTAAAGTCTGGTCCAAAGAAACTTCCTCTCTCCCTGTGTTCCTTCTTTTTTCTCCTGGGATCCAAAGTCTTTCCTTTCCTTTTGCCCAGCAATTGGCTTCCAACATCTTAGTTGACACAATCAAAAACCATTGAGGGAACCAATTTTTAGTATTAGATCCTCATCACACAGGTAGAAAAATGGGACATGGCCAAGTGGTCATGAGAATGAATGAAAATCTTCAATCTGCAGGGATGTGGGATTAGGGTGGCTTGAGGATGTGCCAGAAACCTGTGGATGGGAGAGCTCCCAAGGATCTATGGGAGTGCCCTTAGTTGTGACTCTTAGCTTTGTGATTATAGAACCAGAAGATTCCAACTCCTATGGCCAGGTATAAAACCCAATGGAGTTATAGAGACACCAACCCACTCACAACACTTTCCACCCTAAAATTATTCTGCTCACAAAAATGCAAACTTGTGGGATGGTTCAGAGACTGGGTGAACGGACTAGAAATATTTGCCCTAATTAGAGATCCATGTCATCGAGAAGCACCAATCCTTGGCACTACTAATGATACTCTGTTTTACTTGTAGACTGGAGCCTACCATGGCTGTTCACTTAGAGACTCTACTCTGCAGCTGACTCAGATAGATGCAGAGATCTATAGTCAAGCATTTGATAGAGCTTGGGAACTCTTCTGGAAGAGTTAGGGGGAGGATTAAGCATTGATAAGGGTATAGGGACTCTACAGGAAGACCGACATGGTCAACCAACCTGGACCTTTGGAGACTCTCAGAGACTGAACTACAAACAAAAAGCATAAACGTATAGGACCTAGACTCACACACACACACACACACACACACACACACACACAGACACACACACAGACACATACACACACACACACAGACACACACACACACACACACACACACACACACACACATCAGATATACAGTTCATTCTGCATGTGGATCTCAAACATCAAGAGCAGGGGCTATCCCTAAATCTGTTGCCTACCTCTGAGATATGTTCCCATAACTCAACCCCCTTTTCTGGCCTTAGTGGAGTAAGCACTGAGCCCTAGCCCCAAAGAGACATGATGTTCCATGGTGAAGGGATACCAGGGGAGGGAGATTTTCCCTTTCAGAGAAAAAGGGGATTGGGGAAGGGTTATGGATTCTTGAAGGGGGTGTAGGAGTGAAGCAGTGATTAGGATGTAAAGTGACTGAAAAGGAAGAGAACAAAAATGCATTTTGAGAGTGATGCCACATGCCATTAATCCACGAAATCAATATGCACACTCTGGATGATTCCATGATTGGAACCAATTGAGTTATATAGCAAATTCTAGACCTCAAACAGGAACATAGCAAGAAAACTCATCCCCACCCCCAAATCCACAGTAAGTAAATCTTTAAAAACAAGTCAGTAGTCAAAGAAGTTGTTAGTTGAATGCTCAGCCATAATTGGGAAACTAAAGATTCTACAATGAAACAACATTGACGATATTATCGAGAAAACTTTATTCACTATAGAAATAAAGCATTTTACTATCACTGAAAAAGTGGACCTTTGATATGAGACCACATGTCCATTACTGAACAATAATTTTACTTTCACACTTAATAATCAAGATTCTATCAAGACAATTAAATCTAATTGAAGACTGAATATTCAACTAACAAATTGCAGAAAATTAACTTCATAGTCATGTAGATTTTCTTCTAGGGTAAGTTAAAATCTCAGGTACTTAACATTCATTCTTTAAAGAACATGTCAGAACTTGAGAAGAAAATCATCCTTCATTTATGTTTCCATCTCTTGATGTAATTTTCAGGACAACAGGTTTCTCTGGAGAAAGAATCACTTTCTTACTTAATTTCAGGGGAATCTGAAATAATTTAATAAACACATTGATAAGTTAAATGAATTATTAAATTTCACATATTGTTAGAACAAAATTATTAATAACAATACTGGCTTCTACCTATGTTGTTGCATGACTGTGATCCTAATATTCAGAAGTAAGAGGGAGGAGGAATAAAAAGTTAAGGCTTGCTGAGGTACATGGTATGGTCAGAGCCCTGTAAACAAAACAGACTTCTTCCTGTTTTAACAAAATCTATATAAGTGAGTAAATATCACTTTAATATTGAACATCTTGAATTGCTTATGTATAATATAAAACCATGATTCAGTCTATTTATACTTTAATATACATATTGAATACTTACCCACTTTAAAAATCTCTTCCATAATTGTAGAAGCCATACAGGTCAAGAATATCAGGAGAAAATGGCTCACAGAACAAAGCAGAACTCATGGGAGTTCACAGAGACTGCAGTGGCCCTCTGGATACATGCCATGTTTGTGTAGATTGGAGTTTTTGTGTGACTTCTAACAATGGGAGTGTGTGTGTGTGTGTGTGTGTGTGTGTGTGTGTGTGTGAATAGTTTGCCTTCTTGGGGGATCCATTTTCTTTTACTGAGTTACCCCATCAAGAATTTTTTATGTATAGTTTAAGGTATTAGTCTCTATCTATTTTGAAATAGCAATATGGTGCTAAAAGAAAATGTACAGTTATCTTGATTAATTCTAAAATTATATACTTTTTGGATTGTGGGAGAGGAGGTACTAAAACAGAAATGTTTTTGAGATATATGTGTTACAAAACTCACAGAATTAAACTTGCTGGGCATCTTTTTCTATTACGATACTGACAATATATACTTAAGTTCTTTGTCTGACACATTTCAAATATGTTTATGAATGTGACAACTTGCTTTAAATGTTTACACAGGATGGGGTTGAGGATTTGTAAGACCATATGGCTGACTTCAAGGAGTCAGTGCCTTTCAGGAAAAACACACATATACTTTTCTGAATAGTTAAACTGAAACACACTTTAAAAATGTCTTCCATAATTGTAGAAGACGTATAGGTCAAGGATATCAGGAGAACATGGCCTACAGAACAAAGCAGAGCTCATGGGAGCTCACAGATACTACATTGCCCCTTTGTATACATGCCAGGTTTGTGTAGATTGGAGTTTTGTGTGACTTCTAACAATAGGAGTGTGTGTCTCTATGAATCTTTTGCCTTCTAGGGGGATCTCTTTTCTCATACTGAGTTACCTCATCAAGAACTGTTTATGTATAGTCTATTGCATCCTTTTATGATGTGATTTGTTGTTAGCACTGGGAGATCTGCTCTTTTATGAAGGTAAATGAAGCTTCAGTAGACCTGGTAGAGTGGAAAAGCATTACAGGGGACTAGGAAGAGAGGAGTGAGTGGAGGTTATGGTTGAGATGAGTTTTATAAAGTACAGATAAGAATTGGTCACGTATATAGTGTATATAAGTATGAAAATGTTCTAAAAAAGCCAATTACAGTGTATAATACAAATATACTTGTAACAGGGAAAAACCACCTACCTTCAATGATATTATATATAACCATATAAGGGATATTTTCATTAACTTTACATGATCTTACAACTTACACTTAGACACAGAATAACTGCCCCCAAAATGAAGGGCCCTAAAGCTCACACATGACTTTAAATACATCTTTAACAGAGAACATTTAATTAAAGATAATTAGTTTATGTATATATGTATATAGGTATATATGTATAGAGGTATACATGTACATACATATGCACATATGCTTGTATGCACATATGCATGCATGCATGCACATATGCATGTATGCACATATACACGTATGCATGTATGCACATATGCATGTAGGTATGTATATACGTTTATATGTATATGTACATATGTATGCATATGTACATATTTTTATGTACATATTTTATATGTATATATGTACATATTTTATGTATATATGTATGTATGTATCTATCTATCTATCTATTTATCTAACTATCTATGGGATACATATCCCCAAGTTAATGAAAAAGCATATGAAAATCATTACACCAAACTGATATATTTGTGGGTTTCACTTATAACGCCCAGACAGAATCATACATAGAAAATCAGGTTATTCAATATTCTAATAGTGGTGGAGTTGATTATTATGACATTTGGAAGTTAAATGTTCTTTGTACAGTTTTACAAAACTATATCAAAAATAATATATTCTGCCTCACCTCTGTTTCCTCACAAGTGTGTACAGAAAAGTTCTGTAAGATTTTGACAACAGCAAGCTTCATGTTAATAAGAGCAAACCTCATGCCAAGGCAGTTTCTTGGACCATTTCCAAAAGGCATGTATACATAAGGATTGATTCTGTCCTTATTCTCCTTGCTGAACCTGGTGTGAAAATTGAGCAAAAACATAAATAAGGAAACAGGAAGTACACAAGACTGATATATATGTGGGTTTCACTTATAGCCCCAGACAGAATCATACAGGAATTCAGGTTTTTCACTATTTTAATAATGGTAGAGTTGATTTATTATGAGATTTGGAAGTTAAAGTTTCTTTGTACAGCTTTACAATAAGGTTACTCCCAGCATTAAAGATGATTTGTGGTGGATGCCCATTGAAATCAAAAGTGTACTTACACATTAAAGTCATTAAAACATTAAAGAAATCTAGGTTCCCTGTATCTAAACATTACATAATAAAAAGATCTGAGTTGGGGATTCACTCCTTGGGAATGAAGGAGAATATATATATTATGAATATAGTATTGTTTGTATTGTATCCTCTAGTTTTCACATGCTCCTTTCTTCCCTTCCTATCTTTGCTTTATTCTACTCATTCTAATCTGTTTCCTCTTCTTCATCATTCCTTTCATTTCAGGACTTCTTTTGCCTCATTAAGATTTTTAACATTTGATTTTTCTTTCCTTCCTTCAAGAGTCATCAAGTAAATTAGTTTGCAAGGACACACATTATGAGATATATGAGCTGTGTAACTGGGGCATATGGCCTGGAGCAAGGGTGATGCTGAGGCATATCCAAACCCCATCAAGCTCATTCTGTGACAATCAGGAGTAAGGAATTTTTCATCCATGTCTCTGGGCCTGCATGTGATAGTAAACATAGCTTTGTGTTCCCCACTTCCACCAACTTTGGGGTACACAAAGAGCCTGGTTGTCACTTTAAGCTCTTTCCTCCACATAAGGTCAAGTCCAGAAATCACCTGGAATTCCTCTTCATGAAATTGAAGCATTCCTTGCATCTCAGCTACAGCCAATAATGTACTCTCACTTTGTCTCCCTTATTACTCCCGTATTTTGTTTTCTTTCTCAGAGGAACCAAAGCACCCTCACTTAAGTCCTCCTTCTTGAGCTTCCTGTGCTGAGTGAATTGTAACTTGTTTATTTTCAGCTTTTGGGCTAAGATACACTTATTAGTGAGTGCATACCATGTGCTTTCTTTTGTGAATGGGTTACCTCGCTCAGGATGACACTTTCTAGTTCCATCCATTTGCCTAAGAATTTCATGATTTCATCATTTTTAATAGGTGATATACCACAGTTTCTGTATCCATTCCTCTGTTGAAGGATATCTTTTATTCCAGCTTCTGGCTATTATAAATAGGGCTACAGCAACAGAAGTAAAGGCCACCCAGAGACTGCCCTACCTGGGGATTCATCCTATAAACAGTCACCAAACCCCAACAACACTATGGACGACAAGAAGTATATTCCAAAAGGAGAACATCATGGTTGTCTCCAGAGGAGTTCTGCCAGAGCCTTACAAATAACAGAGGTAGATACTAAGAGCCAACCACTGGACTGGGTGTGGGGCTGCTGGAGGACAGTCCACAGGGTATGAAGGGGTTTACAGACCCAAGTTAAGAACAATGATTTCGGACCACCCAGATGCCCCAGGACTCACAGTGACTAAACCATCAACCAAGGGGTTCACATGGTTCCAGCCAAAAGTGTGATAGAGGAATGCTTTGTTTGGTGTCAGTGGGAGGAGTGGTCCTTCATCAGGTGAAGGCTTGATAGATGCCCCAACAAAGGGAAATTGAGGGGGGGATATGGGCAGTGGGTCAGGTGGAGTGGCATATACATGGAGGCAGAGGGTGGGAGGGCAGTTGGGTGTCTTTGGGAAGAGGGAAATCGGGAAAGATTTTACCATTGGCAATGTAAATGAAGATGATATTCAATAAATTAAAAAAAATGTACACTCACCATGAAAACCCCTACATACTACCCAAGGTTTACATAACACTTATTACTCCTCAAATAAGGAAAGGCATTTTACTGAAAACCTGGGAGAAGGCTGTTTCTCCCTGCAATAACTGCCAGACCAGAATCCTTCAGATGTACCTGTCTGGATAGGCTTTGTTCCCTCCTTTCAGCCTAGTGTACACCTGGTTTCTGGAAGCCCTGAGGGAAGAAGTGAACCTGGACTTGCACCACACTGCTTTTCTTCTCTCTTATCAATGACTTTTGTCTCTATCATTTCAATTAGGAGAAAGACTACTAAAAGTAAAGTCCTATGTACAATTTAAATTACTAGTCTCAACTGACCTAGACCCCTGCGATCTCTCAGACACTAAGCTAACAACCAGGCAGCTTATACCAACTGATATGAGGCCCCTGACACATATACACCAGAGGACTGCTGGATCTGGCCTCGGTGAAAGGAGATGCACCTATCTTTCAAGAGACTTGAGATCCCAAGAAGTGGAAAGGCCTGACAGGGTACAATTCAGCAGAGTGGGGGTATCCTCTTGGAGATGGAGGAGAAATGGGATGGGGAACAGTCAGGGGAATACCAGGAAGGAGATGAATATTGGACTGTAAAAAAAATTAAGGAATAAAAGAAACATACAAAAACAATGAAAAAATAATTTTCCATGTGATTATATAAATAAAAGTGCAGATTCTGGAAATGCTCAGGAAGCCTATTAACCATCTGTTTTCTAAGAGGTTTTAAGCATCCTGGTAGATTGTGAAATAATTCCTTAGTAACCTGTAATTCCAGTAAAGCTTTTATATTATATGTTTGATTGTAATAAACATATAATATAATGTTTTATTTTAACTTTTCATTCCTCATTCTGTGGACTAGTAGTCAACAATGTTCACTGAGCATATCATATTGGGTTCAGGCACATCATGTGTACAATAAATGACATCATTGGCTTGAGGACTTTAAGCTATAGGAGGTGAGATTGGTGGGTATATAGATTTCAACTACCCAGGAAACTGGAATCAGAAAATCTATTTTAGTCTTCATATGTGTACTATATGTAAGTTGCCTCAGCCAGAGGCAGGACTACTATTACAAGATCTTAGTCATCAAAAACTTTATGAATAATGAATGAACAGTATATATATATATATATAAATTATTTGACTCCTGATTCAACTACTACTATCTCAAAAACCACACCCCAGAAGAATCAAGAAAGAAACCTCCTCTCATCAAACCCAAAAGAAGATAACCTCTCAAATATAAAAATAAAAAATGTCAGGAGGTAAAGATTGCTATTTCTTAATGTCTCTTACTATCAATGGACTCAATTCCTCAATAAAAAGACATAGACTAACAGACTGGATACGGAACAGGACCCTACATTTTGCTGCATACAGGAAACACATCTCAGTGTTAAAGACAAACACTGTCTTAGAGTAAAAGACTGGAAGACAATTTTACAAGCAAATGGTCTCTGGAAACAAGCTGGAGTAGCCATTCTAATATCAGATAAAATTGACTTTCAATCTAAAGTCATCAAAAGAGACTCGGAAGGTCACTTCTTGCTGGTCAAAGGGAAAATCCACCAAGAAGAGCTCTCAGTACTGAACATCTATGCTCCAAATGCAAGGGCACCCTCATTCATAAAAGAAACCTTACTAAAGCTTAAAGCACACATTGCACCTAACACAATAATTGTGGGTGACTTCAACACTCCACTCTCCTCAATGGACCGATCAGGAAAGCAGAAACTAAACAGGGACACAGTGAAACTAATTGAAACTTTGGACTAATTGTATTTAACAGATATATATAGAACTTTTCATCCTAAAGCAAAATAATATACCTTTTTCTCAGCACTGCATGATTCCTTATCCAAAATTGATCATATAATTGGTCACAAGACAGATGTCAACAAATACAAGAAGATTGAGCTAATCCCATGACTCCTATCAGATCACCATGGAGTAAGTGTGGGCTTCAATAGCAACGAATACAACAGAAATCCACATACACATGGAAACTGAATAATACTTTACTCAATGACACCTTGGTCAAGGAAGAAATAAAAAAAGAAATCAAAGACTTTTTAGAATTCAATGAAAATGAAGGTACAACCTATCCAAATCTATGGGACACAATGAAAGCAGTGCTAAGAGGAAAACTCATAACTCTAAGTGCATCCAAAAAGAAACTGGAGAGAGCATACACTAGCAGCTTAACAGCACACCTTAAAGCCCTGGAAGAAAAAGAAGTTAATTCACCCAGGAGGAGTAGAAGACAGGAAATCATCAAACTCAGGGCTGAAATCAATCAAGTAGAAACAAAGAAACCATACAAAGAATCAACAAGACCAGGAGCTGGTTCTTTGAGAAAATCAACAAGATAGATAAACCCTTAGCCAGACTAGCCAAAGGAAACAGAGATAGTATCCAAATTAACAAAATTAGAAATGAAAATGGGGACATAACAACAGAAACTGAGGAAATTCAAAAGATCATCAGATCCTACTACAAAGGTCTATACTCAACACAACTGGAGAATCTGGAGGAAATGGACAATTTCCTAGACAGATACCAAATATCAAAATTAAATCAGGATCAATTAGATCAGCTAAATAGTCCCATAACTCCTAAAGAAATAGAAGGGGTTATAGAAATAAGTAGGGGACCACATGGTTTTCGTGCAGAATTCTAGCATTCAAAGAAGACTTAACACCAATACTCTTCAAATTATTCCACAAAATAGAAATAGAAGGGACACTGCCCAACTTGTTCTTCAAAGCCACAATTATGCTGATAGCAAAACCACACAAAGATCCAACAAAGAAAGAAAACTACAGGACAATTTCCCTTATGAATATAGAGGCAAAAATACTAAATAAAATTCTTGCCAAACGAATCCAAGAGCACATCAAAACGATCATCCACCATGATCAAGTAGGCTTCATCCCAGGGATGCAGGGACGGTTCAATATACAGAAATCCAACAATGTAATCAACTACATAAACAAAGTAAAAGAAAAAACCACATGGTCATCTCATTAGATGCTGAAAAAGCAATCGACAAAACTCAGCATCCTTTCATGCTAAAAGTCTTGGAAAGAGCAGGAATTCAAGTCCCATACCTAAACATAGTAAAAAACAATCTACAGCAAACCAGTAGCCAACATCAAAATAAATGGAGAGAAACTTGAAGCAATCCCACTAAAATCAGGGACTAGACAAGGCTGCCCTCTCTCTCCATATCTTTTCAATATAGTACTTGAAGTTCTAGTGAGAGCAATTAGACAACATACGGATGTCAAAGGGATACAAATTGGAAAGGAAGAAGGCAAATTATCATTATTTGCAGACGATATGATAGTTTACATAAGCGACCCAAAAAACTCCACCAGAGAACTTCTACAGCTGATAAACAACTTCAGCAAAATGGCTGGTTATAAAATCAACTCAAGCAAATCAGTAGCCTTCTTGTACTCAAAGGACAAGCAGGCTGAGAAAGAAGTTAGGGAAATAACACCCTTCACAATAGCCACAAACAACATAAAGTACCTTGGCGTAACTCTAACCAAACAAGCGAAAGATCTGTATGACAGGAACTGCAAGTCCTTGAAGAAAGAAATCGAAGAAGACCTCAGAAGATGGAAAAATATTTCTTGCTCCTGGATTGGCAAGATAAATATAGTAAAAATTGCCATCTTTTCAAAAGCAATCTACAGATTCAATGCAATCCCCATCAAAATCCCAAATCAATTCTTCATAGATCTAGAAACAGCAATTCTCAAATTCATCTGGAGCAACAAAAAACCCAGGATAGCTAAAACTATCTTCAACAATAAAAGGACTCCTGGGGAAATCAATATCCCTGACCTCAAGCAGTACTACAGAGCAATTGTGTTTAAAACTGCATGGTATTGGTACAGCAACAGGCAAGTAGATCAATGGAATAGGATTGAAGACCCAGAAATGAACCCACAGACTTATGGTCACTTGATCTTTGATAAAGGAGCTACAACCATCCAGTGGAAAACAGATAGTCTTTTCAACAAATGGTGCTAGTTCAACTGGAGGTCAACATGCAGAAGAATGTGAATAGACCCACTCTTATCTCCTTGTACTAAGATCAAATCCAAGTGGATCAAGGACCTCCACATAAAACCAGACACACTGAAACTATCAGAAAAGAAACTTGGGAAGACCCTGGAGGACATGGGCACAGAGGGAACATTCCTGAACAGAACACCAATAGCTTATGCTCTAAGATCAATAATTGACAAATGGGACCTCATAAAATTACAAAGTTTCTGTAAGGCAAAGGACACTGTCAGAAGGACAAAATGGCAACCAACAAAGTGGGAAAAGATCTTCACCAACCCCACATCCGAAAGAGGGCTAATATCCAATATATACAAAGAACTCAAGAAGTTAGACCCCAAAGAACCAAATAACCCTATCAAAAATGGGGTACAGAGTTCAACAAAGAATTTATACCACTAGAAATTCGGTTGGCCGAGAAACATCTTAAAAGATGTTCAACATCATTAGTCATCAGGGAAATGCAAATCAAAACATCCCTGAGATTCTACCTCACACCAGTCAGAATGGCTAAGATTAAAAACTCAAGAGACAACAGGTGCTGGCTAGGATGTGGAGAAAGAGGAACACTCCTCTACTGTTGGTGGGATTGCAAAATGATAAAACCGCGCTGAAAATCAGTTTGGAGATTCCTCAGAAAATTTGGCATGTCACTTCCAGAGGACCCTGGCATACCACTCCTGGGCATATATCTAGAGGATTCCCCTGCATACAATAAAGACACATGCTCCACTATGTTCATAGCAGCCTTGTTTATAATAGCCAGAAGTTGGAAGGAACCCAGATATCCCAGGAGCCCAAAGGAGAAATGGATACAAAAAATGTGGTATATTTATACAATGGAATACTACTCAGCAATTAAAAATAATGAATTCATGCAATTTGTAGGCAAATGATTAGATCTGGAAAATATCATCCTAAGCGAGTTAACCCAATCATAAAAGAATACATATGAAATGCAATCACTGATAAGTGGGTATTAATGAGCCCAGAAGCCCTAAATACTCAAGGCACAATTAGCAAGTCAAATGATTCCCAAGAAGAAGAACTGAGAGGACACTGGGCCTGAAAAGGTTGGATCCAATTTTGTAGATCCAGAACAGAGAAATGGTGGTGGTGTGTGATTGGGGAATAGGTTGGGGGGAGAGGACTTATGGGACATATGGTGGGGGGGAACTGGGAAAGGGGAAAGCCTTTGGAATATAAGCAAAGAATATAGAAAATAAAATTAAAAAAATAGTCTTTACATAAGTAGCATTATATGGACTGAGCAGGTTACTTTCATGAATATAATATGTATAGCCATACACTTATATACAAGCAATAACAATTTATGCAAAAAGAGACTTTGAACTTGAAAAAGTGTGGGTAGAGATGTACAGTAACTTTTGGGTGGGAGATGTGTAAGAACAAATATTATACCTAAATTAAAATCTCAAAATCTCCCTCCCATCCATTTGCCCCTTATGCCTGACCCTTTCTTCTGGTCCACAGTGTTAGCTGGGCTGCTCCACTGAAGACATCATATCCAAACCCATCTGAAAGTCCAGCTTCACTCAGAGAAGTTGAGGACCTGTTTCATTCAGAAAAGAAGAGGACCCACTGAACTCAGAGCAATTGAGGACCCACTGCACTCAGAGCAGATGAGAATCCACTGGAGACAGAGCAGTTGGACAACAGCTTGACTGCTCCAATGAAGACCCAAGAGACTGATGGCCTCCCAGGAAATCTACTGCAGCCAGGGTAACAGATCAGCAGCTTCTCTGTCCCTGTTAAAAGTTCCCAGTTGGAAAGTCCCACAGGTGGTTTGCTACAGCCATGGTTGCAGGCCTACTAGGGACCTGAAGCAACCCAGGGATAAAATATGCAAACTACAGACAGTCACTGAGACCAACAAACACCAGGAATATCCAAATAGCAAAAGACAAGTGCAGGACCATAAAGAGTGTATCTACCAACCCAACCCTATAGAGGATCCCAGAAGGAAAACTCCAACAAAAGGAAGGTATTTTTACCAAAGAAATGGCAAGGTATTAATGATCTTGCAACAAAGAAAAAGGAGTGAACCACATGCCTATAAAGCCATGTACAAAAAAATACATAACAAGAACTAATGATATTCT
Source organism: Apodemus agrarius (assembly GCA_964023405.1). Lineage (NCBI taxonomy): Eukaryota > Metazoa > Chordata > Mammalia > Rodentia > Muridae > Apodemus > Apodemus agrarius. The sequence continues at coordinate 30,970,700 of OZ030028.1, forward strand.
GTCTTTAATATTTATCAATGTTGATGGACTCAACTCACCTATAAAAAGATATAAGCTAACAGACTGGATACACAAATAGGATCGAGAATTTTGGTACATACAAGAAATAAATCTCAATAACAAAGACAGATAGTACCTCATTGTAAAAGACTGGCAAATGGTCCCAAGGAAAAACCTGGTGTTGCCATCCTATTATCCATGAAAATAAACTTTGATGCAAAAGTTATAAAGTGTAATGAAGAAGGACACTTCATATTCAGCAAGCAGAAACTCCACAAAGTGAAATTCTCAATTCTGAACATTTATGCCCCAAATGCAAGAGCATCCACATGTATATAAGAGAAAAACAAACTTTACTGAAGCTCAAAACATACTGAACCCCAAAGAACAGAGGGGAGAATCTTTAACACCCCACTCTCACCAATGGACAGATCATAGAAACAGAAAATACACAGAGGCACAGTAACACTAAGAGAGGCTATGAACAAAATATATTGAACAGTTATCTACAAAATATTTCACCCTAAAAAAGTACACCATGTGCTCAGCACCTCATGGTACATTCTCCCAAATAGAATATATATCCAGGCACAAAACAACCCTCAACCTGCACAAGTAGATTGAAATAATACAAGGCATCCTATCAGATGACCGTGACTTAAGGCTGGTCTTCAATAAGAGCAAAAAAAAAACAGAATGCCCAGATACATCTGAAAACTGTACAAATCTCTAAACAATGAAAACATGGTCAGTGGAGAAATAAAGTAAGAATTTAAAAAGACTTCCAGGAATTTAATGAAAATATTGACACATCATACCCAAACTTATGGGACACAATGAAAGCACTGTAAAGAGGAAATTCATTGCATTAAGTGCCCTGGTGACGAAGCTGGAGAGATGTAAAACTAACAGCAGTACACCTGAGAACTCTAGAACAAAGTGAAACAAACTCATCTAAAAGGAGTAGCAGGGAGGAAATAGTCGATCTTGGGACCAATATTAACCAAAAGTAAACAAAGAAAAATACAAAGAATCAACAAAACTTGAAGCTGGTTCTTTGAGAAAATCAACAAGATAGATACATCCCTAACCAAACTAAGTGAAGAGGCAGTAACCAAGTAAACAAAATCAGAATTGAAAAGGGAAACATGACGACAGAAACTGAGGAAATTTTAAAAATCATCAGATCTTACTACAAAAGCCTACACTCAACAAAAGGAGAAAATCTAGATGAAATGGATAGTTTTCTAGACAGATTACACATATGAAAGATAAATCAAGAGCAGGTAAACTATCTAAACAGGCCCATATCCCCTAAGGAAATAGAAGAAATCATTAAAAACCTCTAAACCAAAACAAGTCCAGGGACAGATGGATCTTGTGCAGAATTCTACCAGATCTTCAAAGAACTTATACCAATTATTCTCAAACTATTCCATAAAATAGAAAGAGAAGGAACACTACCTAACTTGTTCTATGAAGCCACAATTACTCAAACACCTAAACCACACAAGGACCAAACCAAAAAAAGAGGATTTCAGACAAATCCTGCTTATGAATATCGATGCAAAATTACTCAATAAAGCTGTTGCAAACTAAATCCAAGAACACATCAAAACCATCATTTGCTACAATCAAGTAGGCTTCATCCCAGAGATGCCAGGTTGGTTTAATATACAAAAACCCATTAATGTAATACACTTTATAAACAAACTCAAAGAAAAACGTACATGAACATCTTCTTAGATGCAGAAAAAAATTTGACAAAATACAACACCTCTTCATGTTGAAAGTATTGGAGAGATCAGAAATTCAAGGACGACATAAACAAAATAAAAGCAATTTACTGCAAACAGCCAATATTAATTAAATGGAGACTTATTTGAAGCAATACCACTGAAATTGGAGACAAGACAAGGATGCTTACTCTCCTCATATCTAGACCAATAAGACAACCAAAAGAGAACACGGGGATGCAGATGGACAAAGAAAAAATAAAGGTATCACTATTTGCAAATGATATGATAGTATACATAAGCGACACCAAAAATTCTACCAGAGAACTTCTCAAGCTGATAGACAACTGCAGCAAAATGGGTGGAGATAAAAGTAACCCAAATATATCAGTAGCCTTCCTTTATACAAATGAAAAACAGGCTGAGAAAGAAATTAGGGAAACAACTCCATTCACAATAGCCAAAAATAATATAATATATCTTAGAGTAAATCTAACCAAACAAGTGAAATAGCTGTATAATAAAAACTTCAAGTCTCTCAAAAAAAGAAATCAAAGAAGATCTCAGAAAATGTGCATATACTAAATAAAATATTTACAAAAAGAAAGGTCATATGAACTTTCTAGGGAATAGATTACTTGTATTTGGAGGAATCACTCACTGAATGACTGTGAAGGACGCAGACAGAGACAACACTAGGAGCAGGTGTAATCACATTTATCCTCATCAAAACGGCTCAAATTACTAAAAGTCTGACTTTCTGCAACTTCTAAATACCCAAATCTGTAACTCAATGGGTTCCCATATTTGAGACATGATTCCCGTATTTGGGCATGTGTCTAGAGGTCTCTCCTAGCATAAAGGACAACTTTAAAGAAATACAAACATAGTGACTTTAATAAAACATTAGTTTCATATTCATTGAAATTGTGCTTCCTGTCTCTGACAGGTACTAATGCACATACATGCATACATCATACAAGCATGCTTCAAAAAATAGTGCTGGTAAATTATAGAGAGTAACCAATATTTATAAAAACTGGAGAAACCCGTGTTTGTACTAATTTTTAGATATCTACCCATACTTTGAAATGTGTACAACAATATCACTGTATTAAAGAAGTTTGTATGAAGGTTTTAAGACTAAACAAAATTTCACAATTTAGAAATGTCAGCTAAAATACTTGAAGCATTTTAGAATAATAATTGTCTCTTTGCAGTAAGAACAATGTAAATTCAAACATACATTTAAGAAAATATAAATTTTGACCTGTGTGATTACTGTAAGAGACATCTTTATGTGCTTAGAGGATTATGATTCTGAGTGTTTTCCCATTCACAGAGTCATCATACCTTTCAGGGCAGAATTTCTCAGGTTCTGGCCAGTATTCTGGATCTCGGTGAATAACAAAGAGAGCTACTTCTACTTTTGTATTTTGGGGAATGAACACACCATTGATTTCAGAATCTTTCTTACTTAGTCTGGAAAGTCTGGCACCAATTGGATATAATCTCAGAGTTTCACTGATTACCATGTCCAGATATTCTAACTCTACCAGTACATTATAAGTGGCAGGTGCCTGGGAAGAGAAAAATAGATATTTGATGATTTGAGATCTGTAATTAACTTTCATATCAATACATAAAGCACTTCTAAGTTGTTAGAAACTCCTCATTCAATACAGATTAACAAGTGAATTGAACGCTGATATGTTATATTCAAAATAGTCGAGTGTTGTGATCAGATGAAGGCCACTGAAATTCAGGGGTAAGTGATTTTGGTGGATATTCAGATAAATTTCTTATTAGATCTCAATTCATCAGTTTCTCTTCATATTGCTCTTCTTTTTCATTAATGATGAGTATCATCTTATTCAACGTAAGTCAGCTGTCAAGGTCATCATAAATTTTTTTAGAGAGACCATTAATGCAGATCAAGAAAATTTAATGCAGACAGTGTCAAACTATCTTTGAAAAATATGTATCAAGCCTTTCTAATGAGAACACATTGTGCGTAAAACCTGTTATTATTAAGTTTAATACTACTATAGGTATGAAGATTAATGCTGTATTCAACAGAAATAATATGAAATTATAGCGATATAAGTTCAGTAATATTTTTCCCTTTGAAACCAAACATGGAAAAATGAGGTAAAAGTGGACAATAATTGACTGTAAAATTTATATTCTACTGAAAGTTCCATTGAACTCCATGCAGAGTTGCTGAAACATACCTCCTCTTCTTCACATGGTGTTCAAATATTTCTTAACCTTTCAACATCTCATAGAGTTGACTGAAAAGGATGTCTTAACTAAGAGATTAAGGATTAGTAGATTAGATAGCTTTGTGGATATGTCTTGGAATTTTGTTTTTGTGATTTTCTTGATTGATGTGGCTGTGTCCAGGAAACTGTGGGTAGCATTCTTTCATGAGAAGATTACATTGGGGTATATGAAAACAGCTATATAATGATAGCTCAGTGAGTGGGTCAGACAATAATTAGCATCCTTCATGGTCCTTGCTGTGCTTAATTGACTTTGAGTAAGTGTCTTTTTTAAAAAAGAAATGCTATATGGAGATAAAAGCACTTCTGCCTACAAGTTCTTGTCTTGAGTCCCTGCATTTTCTTTACCCAATGATAGATTGTCATCAAAAATGTAAGCTTAAATCAGTGGTATCCTCCACATATGTTGTTTTGGTCATGGTATTTGCCACAAGAGAGAATGAAGCAAGAACAGAAGGTGAGGGTGAGACCTGATGATGCTTTGGTGCTTCTCACTGACAACTAGACAGTCACAGATTTCAGATTCCTCACACTCCACTGCAGCCAGTTTTGGGTAGAGATGTGAAGACAGATTATTTGATATGTTATTATTCCATGGCACATTGGAGCTACCAAAATGTAGAGATGAAATGCTTATGTTGGAAGCTGCCATAATTTCCATGTCCATATCTAGTCATGTGATTGGAGAAAGGAGTAATGGGGTGAATAGTTACCCAGCTTTGATAAGAAAAGTTATAATGGCTGGCTTTTGCACTGTGCTACTGTATCCTGTTCTGTCTCATTCAGTTGTTATCTTTTAGAGAGTTGATCTTTCCTGAATGGAATGAGAGAGAGAGAGAGAGAGAGAGAGAGAGAGAGAGAGAGACTGAGGGAGAGGAAGGGAAGGTGTTGGGGCTGTGAGGAGTGGATGGAGGAGAAACTCTGTTAAGAATGTGCAACATGAAGGAAGGATCGCTTGTCAATCTAAAAACAGAAAAAAATATGTGGTAGATTATTGTATGTCTTCAGATATTTACTGCTCCTTAATCTCTGAACTAGGGCTTTATTCAATTTCCCTCAGTAGCATCTTCTGAGGCTATTTCTATCTTTTTGAAAAATACAATAAAATGGTTTTAAAACAGATAAGGTTAAATTGTTAATATCCATGCCAAAGCATTCACAGTAGTAATGCAGCTTATCAGGTCACTGAGAGTCTAAAGGGATGCCTCAGTGTTGAAGAACATTATTTTCTCTTGCAGAGTACAAAGAGTGGATTCCCAATACCAAAATTTTGGATCAACATTACTGGAAATTTAGTTTTGGAGCATCTGTTTTACCATTATAGTCATCTCAGAATCTAGGCATGCATATGGTGATAATTATGCATTCAGTCAAAACAGAAAACAGTTACATTAAGTACAGATTTAAAAGGTGATTGACTGTTAAATGATTATACTTAAAGACTAGATATTTGTTAATGCTTTCAGAGTGTGTTATTTTGGCAAGAAATAATAGATATTAGAGGATCATTAAAAGGTACAATGATTAATTTTTTCTATGAACACTATTAACTTCCATCTCTCATTCTCTTCTGCACTTAGGTTTTCACTATCGATTTCTATAAGAGCCAATTTTTATGCTATTTATTATCATTTTCAATATATGTGTGGAAGAAATGTTTCTTGTTGAGGTTTGAACTCTTCTGGTCTTCAGATGCTATCTACTCACCTTATTGGGAAGAATTGCATCAATTTCATGCTGGAGTTTCTTCTGGACATCAGGGTGAGTGGCCAGTGTATACATAATAAAGGAAAGAGCATTGCTTGTTGTCTCATATCCAGCAAAAACAAATGTTATTGATTGGGCCAAAATCTCCAGATCAGATAGAGCTAAAATAAGATAGCCATAACAGGTGTAATGGATAAAGTTGGGAAGATGGCATAGTTGAAACCACCTGTCTCTATAATTTGGAAAAAAATATTATCATCAATCATGTGTAGGACAGTGGTGTTCTATGAGGATAAATAATAAACAGATACCAGGATAAATGTAAACATACTATACATTGTACTTATCAGAGAAGAGTGGACAATAATATAGGACACTATGCATAGTGATGAGCCAGCTGTCAATGTGTCATACATTGGATAGCTGCAAAAAAGAATAGGAAAGAACTGGAATTTTGAGCTTATCCACAACCAAATGTGCAGCAAAGTTAAACTTAAGGTGTGAGTTGTAGGCCAGATCAGCAGCTAGATACCTGCCTACCCCTTACAGACTGTGTGCCTCCCCGGAGGTCTACAGTAACTAAAGACATAGCTCCACTTTCTTTAAGGTCCACTTCCCCAGCCAGGTCAGATTAAAGGCGTGATACCTGCCAACATTCTACTGCCTTTGGACCCAATAGGTCCAAAGTAAGGACACAGCCTGCCTGTCTCCCAGGATGTCTATAGCACCCTGCTTGCCTCACAGGAGATTCTCAGTAATCAGGGAAAGAGATGGTCTGTTCTAAAAAATGAGACAAGAAGCACGCTTCAACCAGAGACAATACTGCCTGCCTCCAACGAGATGGTTCACTTCTTTTTTTTTTTTGTTGAGAAGTTAATGTTTATTTTCAGAATCTTTTCACATGAATGCATTCAGAATGATTCTCATCTATTACATAGAATAAATAATTTTATCTGGATTTATATTTTCTTCCAATTGATTTTTTAAAAATAAAATAGAGACTCTCTTCCCATGTAGATCTTTAGTAGAATTTTTGTAACTTTTCTGTTAATTTATAGTTAAGAATTCAAACATTTTCAACATATTCTAGTTCTTGAATCAAAGGATAGGCACAATAATTGTCCAATGTTCTTTCTGCGTGCTAAAGCACAGCCTTCTGATCCCCTGTTACTCTGCAATGCAGAGCAAACCATTCCATTAACCTTCTTTTTTTAAATTTTTTATATATTTTTTTATTTTATATTCTTTGCTTACATTCCAAAGATTCCAAAGGCTTTAAAGTTTTTTTTTTATTTTTTTTCTTTCTTTTTATTTTCTATATTCTATGTTTACATTCCAAAGGCTTTCCCCTTTGCCAGTTCCCCACCCTCCCTATGTCCCATAGTTCCTCTCCCCCCAACTATTCCCCAATCATTCCCCCCTACCCCCACAGTTTCTCTACAAAACTGGATCCAATCTTTCCAGGTCCAGGGTCCTCTCCTTTCTTCTTGGGAATCATTTGACTTGCTAATTGTGCCTTGAGTATTTAGGGCTTCTGGGCTCATTAATAACCACTTATCACTGATTGCATTTCATGTGTATTCTTTTGTGGTTGGGTTAGCTCACTCAGGATGATATTTTCCAGGTCTAACCATTTACCTACAAATTGCATGAATTCATTATTTTTAATTGCTGAGTAGTATTCCATTGTATAGATATACCACAATTTCTGTATCCTTTCCTCCTTTGAAGGATATTTGGGCTGCTTCCAATTTCTGGCTACTATAAACAAGGCTGCTATAAACATAGTGGAGCATGTGTCTTTATTGTATGCAGGGGAATCCTCTGGGTATATGCCCAGGAGTGGTATGCCAGGGTCCTCTGGAAGGGACATGCCCAATTTTCTGAGGAACCGCCACACTGATTTCCAGAGCAGTTTTACCGTTTTGGAATCCCACCAACAGTGGAGGAGTGTTCCTCTTTCTCCACATCCTCGCCAGCACTTGTTGTCTCTTGAGTTTTTAATCTTAGCTATTCTGACTGGTGTGAGGTGGAATCTCAGGGTTGTTTTGATTTGCATTTCTCTGATGACTAACGATGTTGAACATCTCTTAAGGTGTTTCTCAGCCATCCGAATTTCTTCTGGTGAAAATTCTTTGTTTAGCTCTGTGCCCCATTTTTTGATAGGGTTATTTGGTTCTTGGGGTCTAACTTCTTGAGTTCTTTGTATATATTGGATATTAGCCCTCTGTCAGATGTGGGGTTGGTGAAGATCTTTTCCCACTTTTTTGGTTGTCGTTTTGTCCTTCTGACAGTGTCCTTTGCCTTGCAGAAACATTGTAATTTTATGAGGTCCCATTTGTCAATTCTTGATCTTAGTGCATAAGCTATTGGTGTTCTGTTCAGGAACTTTCCCCCTGTGCCTATGTCCTCCAGGGTCTTCCCAAGTTTCTTTCCTAATAGTTTCAGTGTGTCTGGTTTTATGTGGAGGTCCTTGATCCACTTGGAGTTGATCTTAGTGCAAGGAGATAAGAGTGGGTCAATTCGCATTCTTCTGCATGTTGACCTCCAGTTGAACCAGCACCATTTGTTGAAAAGACTATCTGTTTTCCACTGGATGGTTGTGGCTCCTTTATCAAAGAACAAGTGACCATAAGTCTGTGGGTTAATTTCTGGGTCTTCAATCCTATTCCATTGATCCACTTGCCTGTTGCTGTACCAATACCATGCAGTTTTTAACACAATTGCTCTGTAGTACTGTTTAAGGTCAGGGATATTGATTCCCCCAGAAGTCCTTTTATTGTTGATAATAGTTTTAGCTATCCTGGGTTTTTTGTTGCTCCAGATGAATTTGAGAATTGCTCTTTCTAGATCTATAAAGAATTGAGTTGGGATTTTGATGGGGATCGCATTGAATCTGTAGCTTGCTTTTGGTAAGATGGCCATTTTTACTATATTGATCCTGCCAATCCAGGAGCAAGAAATATTTTTCCATCTTCTGAGGTCTTCTTCAATTTCTTTCTTCAAGGACTTGAAGTTCCTGTCATACAGATCTTTCGCTTGTTTGGTTAGAGTTACGCCAAGGTACTTTATGTTGTTTGTGGCTATTGTGAAGGGTGTTATTTCTCTAAATTCTTTCTCAGCCTACTTGTCCTTTGAGTACAAGAAGGCTACTGATTTGCTTGAGTTAATTTTATAACCAGCCACTTTGCTGAAGTTGTTTATCAGCTGTCGAAGTTCTCTAGTGGAGTTTTTTGGGTCACTTAAGTAAACTATCATATCATCTGCAAATAATGATAGTTTGACTTCTTCCTTTCCAATTTGTATCCCTTTGACTTCCTTATGTTGTCTAATTGCTCTCGCTAGAACTTCAAGTACTATATTGAAAAGATATGGAGAGAGAGGGCAGCCTTGTCTAGTCCCTGATTTTAGTGGGATTGCTTCAAGTTTCTCTCCATTTATTTTGATGTTGGCTACTGGTTTGCTGTAGATTGCTTTTACTATGTTTAGGTATGGGCCTTGAATTCCTGCTCTTTCCAAGACTTTTAGTAAATATGGCCATCTTGCCAAAAACAATATACAGATTCAATGTGATCCCCATCAAAATACCAACTCAATTCTTCATAGATCTCGAAAGAGAAATTCTCAAATTTATCTGGAGCAACAAAAAACCCAGGATAGCTAAAACTATTCTCAACAATAAAAAGACATCTAGGGGAATCTATATCCCTGACCTTAAGCAGTACTACAGAGCAATTGTATTAAAAACTGCATGGTATTGGTACAGCAATAGGCAAGTAGATCAATGGAATAAGATTGAAGACCCAGAAACGAACCCACAGACTTTTGGTCACTTGATATTTGATAAAGGAGCCACAAACATCCAGTGGAATAAAGATAGCCTTTTCAACAAATGGTGCTGGTTCAACTTGAGGTCAACATGCAGAAGAATGCGAATTGACCCACTCTTATCTCTTTGCACTAAGATCAACTCCAAGTGGATCAAGGACCTCCACATAAAACCAGACACACTGAAACTATTAGAAAAGAAACTTGGGAAGACTCTGGAGGACATGGGCACAGGGGGAAAGTTCCTGAACAGAACACCAATAGCTTATGCACTAAGATCAAGAATTGACAAATGGGACCTCATAAAATTACAAAGTTTCTGTAAGGCAAAGGACACTCTCAGAAGGACAAAACGGCAACCAACAAAGTGGGAAAAGATCTTCACCAACCCCACATCCGAAAGAGGGCTAATATCCAATATATACAAAGAACTCAAGAAGTTAGACCCCAAAGAACCAAATAACCCTATCAAAAATGGGGTACAGATCTAAACAAAGAATTTTCACCAGAAGAAATTCAGATGGCCGAGAAACACCTTAGATGTTCAACATCGTTAGTCATCAGAGAAATGCAAATCAAAACAACCCTGAGATTCCACCTCACACCAGTCAGAATAGCTAAGATTAAAAACTCAAGAGACAACAAGTGCTGGCGAGGATGTGGAGAAAGAGGAACACTCCTCCACTGTTGCTGGGATTGCAAAATGGTAAAACCGCTCTGGAAATCAGTTTGGCGGTTCCTCAGAAAATTGGACATGTCCCTTCCAGAGGACCCTGGCATACCACTCCTGGGCATATACCCAGAGGATTCCCCTGCATACAATAAAGACACATGCTCCACTATGTTTATAGCAGCCTTGTTTATAATAGCCAGAAATTGGAAGGAGCCCAAATATCCTCAAAGGAGGAAAGGATACAGAAAATATGGTATATTCATACAATGGAATACTACTCAGCAATTATAAAATAATGAACTCATGCAATTTGTAGGTAAATGGTTAGACCTGGAAAATATCATCCTGAGTGAGCTAACCCAATCATAAAAGAATACACATGAAATGCAATCACTGATAAGTGGATATTAATGAGCCCATAAGCCCTAAATACTCAAGGCACAATTAGCAAGTCAAATGATTCCCAAGAAGAAGAAAGGAGAGGACCCTGGGCCTGGAAAGATTGGATCCAATTTTGTAGAGAAACCGTGAGGGGAGGGGAAATGATTGGGGAATAGTTGGGGGGAGAGGAATTATGGGACATAGGGAGGGGGGAACTTGGAAAGGGGAAAACCTTTGGAATGTAAACATAGAATACAGAAAATAAAAATGTAAAAAAAATAAAATAAAATCTCTCAACATCAATGGAGTCAATTCCACAATAAAAAGACACAGTCCAACAGATTGGCTGCTTAAACAGGATCCAGAATTTTGCTGTGTACAAGGAAAACAGCTCACTGAGAGAGACAGACACTACATCAGAATAAAGGGATGGATAAAAGGTTTATAAGAACATCATATGAAGAAACAAGCCGGCGGTGCCACCCTAATATCAAATAAAATGCACTTTCAACCATAAGGTATAAAATGAGATGGGAAGAAAACTTCATATTCATCCAAGGAAAAATCTACCAAGAGATATTATCAATTCTGAACATGTACTTCCCAAATTCAAGGGCACACACATGTATAAGAGAAATGTTATTGGAGCTCAAAAAACACAATTAACCTCATGCAATAGCAGTGGGATATATCAACACTGTACTCTCAATAATTGACAGGTCATTGAGATAGAAACTAAACAGATATACAGTGAAGCCAATAGATGTTGCTACTTTGTTTCCAACCTAATTCCCCAGTAAAAGAAATCTCAACTCAATCAGTAACAAAACAAGCTATAAGACTAAATTGGACAGATACCCCACCATACTACTCTATTTCCATCTACATTATCCCATATAAATTGTGCTTTCTCCAAGCTATGAGCTTTTCTCTCTGCAGCTTCTCTGTCAATCCCTTGTAGCTCTACTCCTTGGAATGTGGGACTCTCACAGAAGACCTAATTTCCACTCATGAGAGCTAACATGATAATGGATGTCACACTAGTATGCAGGGTATATAAATATGGGCTTCCAAATTTATCTTTCTTTCTTTTGTAAGGGTAAGGAGATTGAACTGTATGAAATTATACAAATAAGATTAGATTATTGAATATACTCTTGAACTAAAAAATATTTTATAACCATAATAGTACATTGGTAGAGATCTTTATATTTTAATGCAGAATTGATGTTATATTTTTTACATTTGTACATAATTTTATACATTGATACAGGTTTAAAGTTTACACTGGTATAAATCTCTGCATATTGATAAAATTAATTTTGTTACATTGAAATATATGTATATTCCAGCCCTTGTATAGCTATTATGCCCATGCAACTCATTTTAAGAATACAAGGTTTAGTCCAGTTTGTTTAATATCTGATCTTATAAACTGTTAAAGATAATTAATGCAAATTAATAGTCCAACAGTAAAACTCATGGTCATATCAGATATTTGTCTAGATCATAAATGAAATACATGTCCAAAATGAATAGATACTAGGTAGCCAGAAACAGGCAATTTTTGCTAAACTTTGCCAAGACAGCATAAGACATTTTTTCAAATTCCTGCTTCACTTAAGGTCTGTCACATATATTGGTTCAAAAGTCTAAAGATGGATGCTTCAATGTTATTGATGCAATATTGTGGACTTCCAGGAAATCAGCAGTCTCTGTCAGTTCCTGTACTTTCTACATACTCAAGTAAAACTTATTACTTCTCAGGTTTTGATGGGGTTGAAGACTAGGAAAGATCAATTAAATTTAAGTTGTTTAGCATTTAGGAAGATACTTAGGTTTAAGATGTTTTTAAGTTAATTTAAAAATTAGAATGTAAAATAATTTAGATGCCAAACTCTAAACTCACCAGGATTGAATACTTTTTTTTGAGTTGCCAGATATGAACAGATTGGTCTATTAAAATGTAACCCTTACTGATTAATTTCATAATTTGTTTCATAACTTTTCCTCCTGTAAGTTGTTTATTATTAAAGAGAAAGAGCCTTCTTACTTAGAGAAAAAATGGAATTTTTGTGGTATGGTCTATTGCTATATATATAAAATGGGAACTACTGCTCCCCAAGGACTGTTTGCTTATTAGAAATGAGAGAATCTGTACATACAATTTTACCTTGATCTTTAATTTTAAATTATTTTAAAAAATATTCTGACAGCAAATTGCGGGCAGAAGTGTCATAAATGGGTTGGGGTTCTCAGGATTGAGGTATGAGGAGAATCACAAAGAAAAATAAGTTGGTGAGAGGAGAAAACTACCATGGGTTAGATGAATCATTAAAGCATAGCCATCTGAGGTAGCCAATTGGAGTTAAGAGCTGAACAGTTTGAACATGGTTTATAAGTGAGATTTTAGACATAATAATATAGAGGATAGATATTTGTAGGATTAAATTTTCTCAACCCTACCTTTAATAACAGTTCTTAAGTGGACTAACTCGCTTCTAGATGTAGTAGATAAGAACATTTATTAGGATACAGGGGGAAGTGGATCTGTTTAGAAATTGTGCTTTGGAGCAAATCCCATCTGCATTCTTAGGCACTCAGCAGTTCAGTTCATAAGATTCAGTAGTGACAGCTCAATCTACTTTCAAATACCTCATGAATATAGCATCAGTCCCAATCAATAGACTCAGTATAGCAAACATGAATCAACAGAGATGGCATGACCTATTAGAGATATACAAGCCACAGCAGGATGGAATAGGACTGACCACCAGGAATGCTAGGAGATGTTCTTGGGTATACCTCTCTAAATAAAGAGAAGATCAGTAAAGACTTGAGACCTATAAGTGTTGCAAAACTAGCTTTACATGCAAGCCTAACAGTTGAGTCCTATTTACACTCCATCTAAACATAATGTGTTTTCCATGGATCCTCAGTATGGCCCAAATCCACAGAAGTTTCAAGAAGCCACCAGCATACAACCACAAATGTTTTGGTGTGTTAGTGTCTATGAAGTCATGACAAATGGAGCTCAATAATTTGTATAAGCTTAACCAATACATGTGTGTCATTATGGAAGAATTCTTCATCACAGATCATTTCACATGGTTGGTTTAGCAAAACATCCTTTCACTTGTGTCCACTTCAGGAAAACACTCCTTCACATGTTTTCCCAAGCAAAACAACATCAGACAAAATGATATTCAAAAAAATCCAGAAGTTTCCACTTTAGATATCTGCCGAGAACTAATGCTCATTAAGGTTCATTATAAATATAACAGTTGGGTGTTGTTTTGTTTTGTTTGGATTTTTGGTTTTTGCTTTAATCTGGGAACTGAACAACAAATGACACAGTAGAAACCCAATGTGCAATTAAATGTTTTCTACTACACCTATGTTTAAACCATAACCCTAACCCTAACCCTAACCCTAACCCTAACCCTAACCCTAACCCTAACCCTAACCCTAACCCTAACCCTAACACTAACCCAAACCCAAACCCTAACCCTAACCCAAACCCTAACCCTAACCCTAACCCTAACCCTAACATGGAAGCAGATTTCCAGGATAAATTTCTAATTCAATGGTTTTGCATGAGGCTTAGAAACAGCATTGGCTAATGTAGGAAATGTATACATCATAAATGAATTTTGGCCTAAGAAAGACATGCTTACAAATGGCTTGAATATTATTATAAGTATAATACTATTTAAGCATGATTTTCTGTCTAATTCTTTCTATGTCATATCCACACTTACTTGCAAATCCATGGCCTCCAATTCCTTGAGCATCATTGTAACATACAAACAAATGATTAATCATAAAGTTATTACCTAAAGAATTCCCTCAGTGTTGTCTGCATATAGTTGTTTCTAAGGCTGATATCTAGATATTGGATAGCTATTTAGGGGACTCATTCATGGAGAAGTCTCATTATCCCTGTACCTTCATATCTACAGATGAGACCCCTTGAGATTTTCATCCTCCATTAAGGATATTAACCTATTTTTTAAACTAATCCGGTCTTCATTAGGTAGCTAGGTTTTTGAGATTTCATGCAGGTAGATTCTCTGTCATAGATAGAAGGCACAGTAGTCTTCTGAATATGAGCATTATCTACTGTGTGTTTTTAGAAAGTTTCTTAGGCTGCTGTATATAACACCACATGCCAGTGTTTTTCTGAAATTTAATAGAATGTCTTATCTACTTGAATACTCTTTTATATGTTAAGAACCAGCCCCTTCTTCTGTGCATATCTTTTAAATCCTAATGTATCCTTTGTTACCTGTATGGGAACCATCCTTATTTTTGGAATTTTGGCAGTTCATCATTAGCTGAAGAAAATCAACTGGGTTCTGAAATCAGAGAGAAATATCAAAGGCAGATATGTGATTTGTGACCTTAAAATGGAAATTTAAGGAAGAACTTAAGCACACTTATGAGGCTATAAATTATTTAATGTTAGAATATAGCTATTGTTGCCTGAATCACTAGTAAAACAAAACACTCATCAGTATATTTTGCAGAAGAAGATGTGTTGTACTAATATCACGCTGCCATGCCCAATACCTTTTTATTTCTCATGGCTTTCTCTGATTCTGCACATCTGTAGTTATTGAGCACAAACCTTTACATGAATGATTATATTTCCTTTTCCTGTCATAGACACTTGTTTAGAAAGAATTCTGCACACAGAATATGTCAATTTGTAATTTCCTTGACACACTCTGAACCCATGTTACATAATTATTGATGGGTATTGTGGCTCTAATTCCTGGGTTTTATATGGTTACCTGAAATGGTCCAAATACCAGAATACTAGAAAAACACTGGTGACATCTCAGGCATAATACTGACTCCCAGACATCTTCCTGCTATGTTTTTTTCCTGCCAATATGCCTCATCCAGCTTATAGGCTGAATTAGGCAAAACTTGATTATACAATTTGCAATCTCCATGGTCAAACATAAGTGCCCAAGTTCTAGACCAGCCACATCTCAAACCTGAATAGACCAAATTTATCAAATATCTCAATAGGGTCTTCTCTGGGTAATGTGTGATTTTTGACGTCATTGCCTTTGAATTGAAAGAATTTTTTTCATATATTACCTCTTGAGTATTTTCAAGTCGACATTTTTTGGTCTTCTCTACAAATTTTTTAAAAAATGTTATAGCATCATTTGGAAAAATTGAGATGTTTAGTTTGTCATATATTCGATAAAGAAATGGAAAGAGGGCTATAAAAAAGAAAAAATATGATGAAAACACAAATTTAAATTTTTGACAATCATTTTACTTAATTATGTTAAAATTCAATGATTTAGGTGAAATAAAACAACAGGAAATATTGTGGTAGAAATGAATGTTATTATAACATATATTCTATTATACTGAAAAGTAATTGAATTTTAAATAAAATACAGAGTCACTAAGAAGTATTCAGGTCCAGAAAGTCTCATGGTGGAGTTTTGGGACATATTTAGCAAACAATTTACACAAACTTTTCACGTGAGTTTCCAAAACATAGAAAATTATTTAAAAGTGGAAAATTGAATCTGGAAGCTTCTCCTTCCCTGTTTATAAAATCAGAAAACGTTTTGGAAAGAAATCCTGTATAGAAACATGACTTAAAAGTCGGATAAGTTAATTTATCAGTAAAACATTTACTTTCTGAATGCAGAATCATGAAATGAATCTTGTTATATAGAAATATTCATGCTAACATATAAGTCATGTGACAAAATAAAATCAAATTACCTTAATATTCAGAGATGGGGTATTGTGAAATTTTTCAGGAAAAACTAAACATTTTTCCTAATTAATGTTCTCAGATAATTAGCAATAGCATAGAATTTACTTAACTTTATGAAAATTGTCAATAGAGGCTAAGAAGTAACCAAAAATTGAGGGTTGAAATATTTCTTATTTCTTTCAGGAAAAGTACAATGGAAGCTTGCTTACTCTATCATCACTTCTATTTTGATATTAGAATCATAAAACAAGGTTCTTATATTTTTTTATGGTACAGTATGTATACACAAAAATGAACAAAATTAAATTGTCAGGTGTTCTGGAGTTTGAGGCCAAGAAACAATAGTTTGAGAGAAGATGTGATTATTATACAGAACTTGTTTGAAAATTAAGAAATAATTGCAATGCTAGATAAGTATGCTATCATGAAGCTCCAAACCTCTCTGGGTTTGAAGAAGAATTTTGATAGTAGGTCAGAGAGATCTAATATTGTAATATTCCTGCATCTATTACACTACTTCTGGGGTCAAAAATATTCCCAATACACTTAAACAATATTATTCCTTTACTTATGTATACTCATATGTAACATAACAAACAAGATCAATGAGAGATTTTTAGCGAGAAAACCATACTGAGAAAATTCTCAAAGTGGTCTCCTCTGTTCTAGTTCACTATAATTTATTATTCATGGAGGCCTGTGACCATCTGGTTTAACCCAGAAATACCAGCTATAAATGCAGACATAAAACCAGAAAGGACTATCAGACCAGGGACAAAGAGATGGATAAAGGCTAGAGTAAGAATACACTCAATAAAAGCTAAGATAATATGGCACCACTAGAAGTCACCTATTCTACTTCAGCAACCTTTAAATATCCTAACACACATCAACAGCAAGAAAACAACCTTAAATCTAATCTTAAGAAGATGATACAAGGCTATAAAAAGCAAATAAATAAATCCCATAAAGATGTACAGGAACTTAAAACTAGTGAAAGAAATGTATAAAACTTTTCAAAGCCTGATGAATGGAAATAAGCAATGGAGAAAACACAAACTGAGGCAATCCTGGAAAGAGAAAACACAGAAAGACAACAGAGACACAGAAACAAGCATCACCAACAGAATAAAAGAGGTGGAAGACACACACTCATTCATAGAAGATACAGTAGAAGAAATACCAGGCAAAGAAACTGTTAAATCTTAAAAAAAATCCTGACACAAAACATTCAGGAAATCTCTAATATTATGAAAAGAGAAAACCTAAGAATAAGAGGAATAGAAAAAGGACATTTTGTATCTCAAAACACACAAAAAAAATCTTCAACAAAATCACAGAAGAACATTTCCCTAACTTAAAGGCAGGGATGATTAGAAACATACAAGAAGTTTAAAGAACACAAAAATAATTGGACCAGAAAAGAAAATTCCTCATGCCCCATAATAATGAAAACACTATATATATACAAAACAAAGAAAGAATATTGAAAGCTGCAAGGCATGAAGTACCCCCTCAAAAACATATAAAGGCAGAATAATACCTGTTATCTCAACAATGATTCTAAAAGCCAGAAGGGCCTGGACAGATGTCAAGCAGATTCCAAGAGAAGACCAATGTCAGCTCAGATTACTATACTCAGCAAAACTTTTAATCACCATATATGGAGAAACCAATATATTCCCCAACAAAACAAAAATTAATCAGTATTGTTCCAGTAATCTAGCCATACAGTAGATACTAGGAGGAAAATTCCAACCGAACAAGTCTAGTTACACCCAAAAAAAGACAAAAATTAATTTCACACCAGCAAAACTAAAAGAAGAGAATAATTCCACCCCCTCACACTATCAATATAAAAATAGCAAAAACTAACAATCATTTCTTATTAATATCTTTCAATATCAATGGAATCAATTCACCAATAAAAAGTCAGAGGCTTACAGAGCTGTTGTATAAGCAGGATCCATCATTCTGCTGCATGCAAGAAATACATCTAAGCAAAAACTATAGAGACTAACTGAATAAGTGACTGGAAAAATATTTCTAAAAAAAACAAACCCAAGAAACTATATGTACTAGCTATTCTAATATCTAATAAAATAGAATTTCCATCAAAATTAATAAAAAGAGGCAGGGAATGTAACTTCATACTTGTCAAAGGAAAGATTCACTAGGAGGATGTCTCAATTCTATCTGTGTGCCAAATACAAGGGTATCCATTGTCCTAAAATAAACATTACTGAAGCTTAAGTCACACATTGAATCCCACACATTAATAGTGAAAGGCATCTAAATCCCACTCTCATCAATGGACAGGTCATCAAAAAAGAAGCTATATTGAAACCCAGTGACTATAACACATGGTATAAGTCAAAGGAAACTAACATATCTATAACATTTCACCCAAACACAAAATATCATTTCTTCTGAGCACATCTAGGAATCTTCTCCAAAATTGATCATATACTCAGTAAAAATGAAGCCTAGTCAGATACAATAAAATTAAAGTAATACTTTATCATTTGATGACTATGGATTAAACCTGGAATTCATTAACAACAGAAAGCCTACAAACTCATGGCAACTGAAAAACTCTCTCTACAATGACCATTGGGTCAAAGAAGAAATAAATCCAAGGCTTTCTAGAATTCAATGAAAATAAAGGGACAACATACACAAACAAGAAAAATGTGATAAGAGGAAATGTCATAACACTACCTGTCTTCATAAAAAAATATGTGAGATTGCATACTAGCAATTTAACAGTACACCTGAAAGTTCTAAAACAAAATGAAGGAAACACACTCAAGAGGAGTAGATGGCAGGAAGTAGACAATATTAGGACTTATATCAACAAATGTTAAACAAACAGAACAATACAAAGAATCAATGAAATCAAGAGCAGGTTCTTTGAGAAAAAAGAATCTCTTAGCCAATCTTAGTAAAAGGCAGAAAGACAGTGTTCAAATTAAGAAAAGCAGTAACAAAAAGGAAGAGATAACAGCAGACACAGAAGTAATTAAAAAATATAAGGTCTTAATTCAAAAATCTGTATTACACAAAATAGGAACATGTAAACAAAATGGATGATTTGCTAAATAAATGCCACTTACCAGAGTTAAATCAAGATCAGGTAAACTATTTAAATAATACTATAACACCTGTGGACTAGAAGCTGCCATTAAAACTCTCCCAATCAAAAAAGCCCTGCAACACATGGCTTTAGTGCAGAGTTTACCAGACTTTCAAAGAAGAGCTAATGTCAAGACTCCACAAACTATTCTATAAAAAATAGAAAAGGAATATTGTCAAACTCAACTTTGTGCCCACGGTCACCCTGATATCCACACCACACAAAGTGCCAACAAATAAGGAGAATCTCAGACCAAATTTTTCAACAAGCATTGATGCAAAAACACTCAAAAAATATCCACATACAAAATTTAAGTATATATCACCCACCAGGATCAAGTATGCATTATCCTAGTGATGCAGAGGTAGCTCAATACACAGGATCTGCCAACATAATCCACCATATAAACAAATGGAGAGAAAAATACATGATGACAACCATCTCATTAGATGGTGAAAAACCCTTTGACAAAACCCAATACCCTATTATGGTAAAAGTCTTGGAAAGATCAGGGATTAAAGGCACATACCTAAACAAAATGAAGACAATATACAGCTAGCCAAAAGCTAACATCAAATTAAATGGAGAGAAACAGAAAGCAATTCCACTAAGTCAGGGTAAAGGAAAGTCGGTTCACTTACTCCATATCTTTTCAATATAGTACTTGAAGTCCTAGATAGAGCAATAGGATGATTTAATAATTTAAGGGATCCATGCATTGTCATTTATATCTTGAGCAATTTCACATTTATATCATATCGAAGGTCAATACAGGAAATCAGTCAAATTTCTCAATTTTCAAACCTTATGCAATTTCTAATTTTTGAAAAATCTTGTATATCTTTGCTTCTTTCTTAGTAACAAACATTTTCCTAGTGTATAGGAACTCTGAGACTAAGTTTTCTCAGAGATATATATTTTGCATAATATAGGTATATAAAACTTACCCTATCTTTTTCTCAGTTTCTCTTAAACCATAATGCCCAAATTTTCCTCACAGTTTTTTTACAGTACCATATGTTTCTCAAATTCTTTTTGCTTCTCCATTTACTATTTAGCAATAATAGCTTTACCAGTTGTCCCATCATGGATTATTTCTTTTCTCTTTCCCCTCTATTTCTTTTTCTACCTACAGTAACTAACACATCATTATAAAGAGAACTTACACTTTTTTCTCCAATACATAGTTGGAATTTAAAGAAGGATTAATGACCATTTTCAATCAACCACCACTCTATTGTCATAGAATGCTTACTGATTGATAGAACATTTATTCTTCAAAGACACATCTTTATCCAGAGCATCACTAGAGTGAGAGCATGTGGCACTGGATTCATACTTAGCAGAAGAATACATCATCCTAGGCTTTCCTGGACAGTGAGAAAAAAGTCCAAATGAAGGTAGAAAATGACATTTACTAACTAAAATAATCTACATCCTTCGATTTACTGAACAGTGAGAAAATCTTCAAGTGAAGGGAAAAATGACATGAATTAATAAAAATAATAACAAAATGTAAATATTGATATAACCACAAATTGGAATTGCTCAATTCTAAAGCATAATTTGTCAATTCTCCCTCAATGTTGCAGTACCACAAAAGAATAAAATGTACAAAATACAAGATAAACAATCAAAGTGATTAAAAATATGTTCAGGGAATTCATAGAACATAAGTCTATCTTCTGATTTAATCCCAAAAGAATACAAAAAGGAAAGAAATAAATGCATTGAATTATAATACTAATGTGGAACTTGATAAATAGATATAAAGAAGAAACACAAAGTCAAATGACGACTGAAAAAATCCTCAAGTCAAATATACAGTTCAGCAGAAAGTCTCAGAAAAGTTCTCAAACTGAAGGAAAGAATTGTCCACTCAAATTTTAAAAAATGCCTACTGTACTCACATACATATAAAATGGATAAAGAATACCACAGATAAGACCAGAGAAGAAATTTCCCATTTAACATTAAAGATAAAGCAGGAAATACACAAAATAAAAAAAGTGTACTGGGAAGGTACAAGAGGAGAGACTAACTCATATATAAAGAGAAGTTTGTCAGTGGGACTTCTGTCTTTTCAACAATAAACAAGAAAGCAAGGGGATCTTTAAAAGATATATTTCATGTTTAAAACAAGATCTGTTAAAAAGTATTAATATTTCAAAACCTTACTGATTACAATTAAAGGAGTCACAAAAACTGTATGTTTTATCAGTCTAATGAATTGCCTAAAGAATTAATCACAATGAAGACTGCACGTATTATGTTATGAAAAAAATAATTTGGACTGAAAAAAAAAGTGTAATTGTAGCCAAGAGTGAGAGGGGAAGAGTTTTAAAACTGCTAAGGCCATTGTTAAAAAAGAGGATCAAACAAGGCCACAAAGTGCCATTAAGTAGAATGATAAGAACCAGTGCATGCCTTTCAATAAGAATCTGAAAATAAATGGTTTCAATTCCTGGAGCAATGGACACAGACTAAGGCTGATAGTGATGCATCCTTTAACGTCAGCATTCATAAACCACAGGCAGGCTGATCATTATCAGTTTCATTCAATCTGGTCTACATAGCCAGTTATAGACCACACAAGATCATGAGATGAACTACAAACAAACAAACAACAAACAAACAATACACAGACTAAAGATTGCATTAGCAATCACAATTTGTTTTGCTGATTCTGAGAAGTATATCCAACTGTCAAATATCAACATAGGAAATGAGCAGGCATTACTATTTTGATATTCCAAAACTAATCACAAGCATATAGACTACTTTATTCATTTAAGGGAACTATGATCTATATAACATTGCAACTCTAACTGTATATGTGTATATATGAGAACTTAATTTCATAAAGAAAATACTAGATATAGTGTCATAGAATAACCTCTGCAACAAAATAGGGAGTTCTACACTTACTCCTAAAATTAATATACTATCCAGAAAAAATTACAAACATTAAAAGTAGATATTTATTTAAGTTTATTTCAAGATGTAGTGAAATGATTAATATATGTAAATGTATAAATATAAATCATGGCACTTATGACTCAAACACAGAAATCACATGATCATGTAACAAAATTTTCTAAAAGGAGCAAAGTATGTAGCAATAATGGATAACCACATTTAAGATGAAAGTACAAAGGGGAATAATACAGATCTTACAGTGGTGAAAGACTGAGGGTGGAGAATTATCTGTGTATTGATATGTTGTGAAATATATTGTATTTTGCAGGCTACTTACAATAAGACTAAGATATTAATAGTTGAAAAAATAGACTACATACCCATAGAGAAAATTAATGGATTGAAAAAATTAAGTTTATGAAGCTTCTTGACATTACACAAAAAAGGATCCTGAGCATTGTTGAGGGAATCCACTTTCACTCCAAATGAGGTGCTAATGACCACATCCAAGCTGTAGGCAGCAAAAATGCTAAGAAAGACAAGAGGTTTGATATGAGACCAAGATAGTTCCTGAGCTATAGGACAATTTGTCTGCAGTAAGATTAGTGCAGCATGAGTTTACTATTGTGGTATTTTCAAAATTCAAAATTGATTTTACTGCCCACATAATTTCCAGAAAGTCATCCCTCTTCAGTTTAATTAAATAGAGGTAGAAGTGATTTATCTTTTGTTGATGTATTTCTAAGACCCTCAGCAAAACATGAATTTTAGATTGTCCAAAGTTCTAGACTATAATACTCATGACAAACTAATAATCTCTAATGAACCTCATATATTCTCTTCTCACATTGCTGTATCTTACCTAAATTTTCATCTTTCTTTCTAAACTATATAATTTGTCTTCTAAAATAACAGACAACACCTAATCTAATTTTTGTTTCAAGTATACAAGAGTGAAATTCTCCAATTTTAATCTGGGAAGTGTTTCTTAATACATGGTTCACAGCAGAATATCATCATACTTCTTCCCTTTTCTATGTCTGGAATAATTTGGGGTACTTGAAAAGTAGGGGAGGTCTCCAGAAGTGACAGAGCACTCAGCCAATACATGCATCACTACTTACTCTCTCACAGCAATGGGCTTGCCTTTCTCTACTTCCAGATTCATATTTTTTACCAGCACATCTCCATAGTGTTGGATGATGGGGAACATCTAAGTACAAAATACAATACACTGTTTAGCAAATTTCAACATCTGAATTTCCCAAGTAACAAGACTTACGAAATTATGAAAAGAGTCACATTCTAACAGAGGTGTAAGAGCAACCTTCCCCTGAAACAGATAAAAATCAAACAAAGGAAGAATAAAAATAACAACATCAACAAAGAAAAGGAACACCATTCTTAACAATGTAGTACAGAAAGGAACGTGTCTTTGAAGAATATATTACTTCTCCCTGTCCTCATATTTCATCACATCTATAACAAAACATTCTTTATTTTCTTACCTCCTTCAGTTTTCCACTGCTGAAAGTTGGAGAAACCAATGATCGAATTCTTTTCCATTCTTCATTCTCGCTTCTTAAGAGACCCTTTTTCATAATTCCACCAGGACCAAGAGTCTACAATACCAAGAAAATTAGACTTTTGCCTTTCATTATTTTGGTTATCTTTGCCATTGTAAAATATATATAAAATAGACAATATCTGTTGACATTGTTAGTAACCCTCTTCTAGATGGCTTAGATTTTGCAAGTCTCTCAATAAAGTGTCTCAAACTGGGAATGAATCAGTGGCTTAGCGATTAAGAACATTTGTTCTTCTTGCAGAGGACCCTGGTTCAATACTTATCACACCCAGTTGGTGGTTCACAACTACCAGAACTCAGTATCTGAAGCCCTCTTTTGATCTCTGTGACCACTTGCCCAAATGCATGTGCAATGCATATGCATACGCTCAAGCACACACATGTGATGAATAAATTAAATATATAAAATACCTTAAAGTACAAGGAGGATACCTACTACGATATTCACATCAGTATATTTTACTCGTGAGGAAATTTTTCTTTTAAAGTGAATAGACAGGAAAGAGATTGAAATATAGTCTCCAACTCAGTATAGAAAAAAGAAAGATTGGTTTCTTAGATCACATTCGATTGTTGTGATTTCTGTGATAGAAAACATGGGCAAAAGCAATTTGGTTTGAGAGGGTTTATTTAAGCTTACAATTCAGATCCCATCCCTTCAAAGAAAGAAGTCAAGGCAGGGACACAAGGCAGGAATAGAAGGTAGGAACTGAAGCAGAAGCTCTATATAAATGTCACTTACTGGATTGCTTACCTTCTTTCATACACAACCCAGGACTAACATCCCAAGAATGGTGTCTACCACAGTGAGTTTGGTTGTTATTCACTAATTAATTCTCTGTCTGAAGCCTTTCTAGACAGAGTTAATGGAGGTATTCTTTCAATTGAGGACTCTTTCTAACTATGTCTAGGTTTATGTTGTGGTGCCAAAAACAATCAGTACTGTATAAGCAATTTGCCATTGTAATTTTACCTTTTATTCACCAGATGTCATCATTATCTCAGAGATTTACTGCTGAGTAATCTCACCCTTTCTAGTTCTATCTGAACTCAGGCCTGGCTGTTTCAAATCATTTACTTTGGTTTAAGATCCTATCCACTCCGCTCAACCATGGCCATCTTGGTGGTGGGTGCTTAGATTGAGGGGACAGAACCAGATACCCAAGACATCCCAAGCTTAAGATCTCTGGGGACTCAGGCTGCCAGCCAGTCATCTAAGAATGGGAGTTTGGCAGAGCAGCGGTTCCTGTGTTCCAGCAGTGTGTGGGTTCTCTGCCCTGTGGGAGACTCTGCAAGCAGCACTCCCCACGGCCTGTGGCCCTGGCCAGCATCCTTGCAGCTGTCCAGATTAAGCAAGCTGAACCAGGTACCCATGATATCCAGAATTTGGAAGTTCTGGGGACTCATGGCCACCAGGCAGCAATCTGGGCAGAGAAGTGGTTCCTGGGCCCCAACTAGGCGTGGGCTCTGCGCCCTAAGGGGAACCTTGCACTCCACTCAACAGTGGCCATCTTGGTGGCGGCTGCTTGGATTGAGCAGGCAGAATCAGATACCCAAGATATCCCAAGCTTAAGATCTCTGGGGACTCAGGCTGCCAGTCATCTAAGAAGGGGAGGGTTCTCTGCCTTGTGGGAAACCCCACACTCTGGACTCTGCACTCCCCAGTCCCCACCACTACAGCCAGCATCCTTGCTGCTGACTGGACTAAGCAAGCACAACCAGAAAAGACAAGCAGCATCAGGTCCACAGAGATAACCGAAAATAACATTGCTTGGAGCAAGATACACCAGGGGTCCAACAGTACCCAATAGGAGAACAACACATAAGCAATCTTTCCCAGGGGAAACCCAGTCATCCACTGGTGGGGAAAGAGCCTTACTAGCCCACAGGAGGTTCAAGCACCAGCTAGTGACTACAGGACCAACTAAGGCCAGAGATAACCAGATGGCAAAAGGCAAACATAGGAACGTTACTAACAGAAATCAAGACAATATGGTAGCATCCGAATCAGTTCCCCAACAGCAGTAAGTCCCAGATACGCCAACACACCAGAAAAACAAGATTTGGATCTAAAATCACTGGTCAGGATGCTGATAGCAGACCATATAGATAAATCTCTTAAAGAAATACAGGAGAAATGGATCAAAAATTAGAAGTTCTTACAAGGCAAACACAAATATCACTTAAAGAAATTCAGGAGAATATGAATAAAAAAATAGATGCCAATAAGGAGGAATTACAAAAATCACTTAAAGAAATACAGGAGAACGTGGGTCTACAAGTAGAAGTCATGAAAGAGGAAACACAAAAATCTCTTAAAGAAATACATGAAAATACAAACAAGCAAGCAGAAGATCTAAGCAAAACCATCCAGGATCTAAAAACAGGAGTAGAAACAACTAAGAAATCCCAAAGGGAGACCTCTTTGGAGATAGAAAATCTTGGGAAGAAATCAGGGGCCATAGATGCAAATATCAACAATAGAATACAAGAGATAGAAGAGAGAATCTCAGATGCTGAAGATACCATAGAAACCATTGATTCAACAGTCCAAGATAATGCAAAATGCAAAAAGCTTGTAACCCAAAACATCCAGGAAATCCAGGACATAATGAGAAGACCAAACCTAAGGGTTATAGGCATAGATGAGAGGGAAGATATACAACTTAAAGGGCCAACAAATATCTTCTACAAAATTATGGAAGAAAACTTCACCAACCTAAAGAGAGAGATGCCCATGAATATATAAGAAGCCTACAGAACTCCAAACAGACTGGACCAGAACAAAGATAACTCCCGTCAAATAATAATCAAAACCCCAAATGTACTAAACAAAGAAAGAATATTAAAGGCAGCAAGAGAAAAAGGCCAAGTAACATATACAGGAAGACCTATCAGGATTATTCCAGATTTCTCACCTGAGACCATGAAAGCTAGAAGATCCTCGGCAGATATCATGCAGACTCTAAGACAACACAAATTTCAGCCAAAACTACTTTACTGAGCAAAACTCTCAATCATCATAGATGGAGAAACCAAGGTATTCCATGGCAAAACCAAATTTGCTTGATATCTTTCCACAAACCAGCCCTACAAAGGATAATAGGGGAAAAACACCAACACAAGGATGGAAACCACACTCCAGAAGAAGCAAGATAGAAACTGCCTCTCACCAAACACAAAGGAAGATAACCACTCAAATATAAAAAAAATGTCAAAAATGTCAGGAAGAAATAATTACTATTCCTTAATATCTCTTAACATCATTGGACTCAATTCCCCAATAAAAAGACATAGACTAACACACTGGATATGGAAACAGTACCCTACATTTTGCTGCAGACAGGAAACATATCTCAGTGTCAAAGACAAAAACTACCTTAGAGTAAAAGGATGGAAGATAATTTTACAAGGAGAAGGTCTCAGGAAACAAGCCAGAGTAGCCATTCTAATATCAGACAAAATTGACTTTCAACCTAAAGTTATCAAAAGAGACCCAGAAGGCCACCTCTTGCTGATCAAAGGAAAAATTCACCAAGAAGAATTGTCAATACTGAACATCTATGCTCCAAATGCAAGAGCACCCTCATTTGTAAAAGAAGCTCTTCTAGAGAGAGGTTAAAGCACATACTACACCTAACACAATCATTGTGGGTGAGTTCAAAACTCCAATATCTGCAATGGACTGATCAGGAAACCAGAAACTAAACAGGGACACAGTGAATATATATATATATATATATATATATATATATATATATATATATATAGAGAGAGAGAGAGAGAGAGAGAGAGAGAGAGAACATTTCATCTCAAGGCAAAAGAATATAAGTTTTTCTCAGCACCACATGGTACCTTCTCCAAAATCGATCATGTAATTGGTCAACAAATACAAGAAGATAGAACTAATCCCTTGCCTCATATCAGATCAGTATAGAGTAAAAGTCGTCCTCAACAGCAAGAAAAACAACAAGAAAACCCACATACACATGGAAACTGAACAACACTACTCAATGAAACCTTGGTCAAGGAAGAAAAAAATAAGGAAATCAAAGACCTTTTAGAATTCAATGAATATGAAGGTACAATCTATCCAAATCTATGGGACACAATACATGCTAAGAGGAAAACTCATAGCCATGAGTGCCTCCAAAAAGAAACTGGAGAGAGCATACACTACCATCTTAACACCACACCTGAAAGCCCTGGAAGAAAAAGAAGTTCATTCACCAAGGAGGAGTACCAGAGAGGAAATGATTAAACTAAGGGCTGAAATCAATCAAGTAGAAACAAAGCAAACCATAAAAAGAATAACAAAACCAGGAGCTGGTTCTTTGAGAAAATCAACAAGATAGATAAACCCTTAGCAAGACTAACCAATGGGCACAGAGACAGTATCCAAATTAACAAAATTAGAAATGAAAAGGGGGATATAACAACAGAAACTGAGGAAATTCAAAAGATCATCAGATTCTACTACAAAAGTTTGTATTCAACACAACTGGAAAATCTGGAGGAAATGGACAATTTCCTAGACAGATACCAAATACCAAAATTAAATCAGGATCAATTAGATCAGCTAAACAGTCCAATAACCCCTAGAGAAATAGAAGGGGTCACAAAATCTCCCAACCAAAAAAAGTACAGGACTAGATGGTTTTAGTGGGGAATTTTATCAGACTTTCAAAGAAGACCTAACACCAATACTCTTCAAAATATTCTACAAAATAGAAACAGAAGGAACACTGCCCATCCAACTCATTCTACGAAGCCACAATTACGCTGATACCAAAACCACACAAAGATCCAACAAAGAAAGAGAAGTATAGGCCAATATCCCTTATGAATATCGATGCAAAAATGCTAAATGAAAACACTGCCAACCGAATCCAAGAGCACATTAAAATGATCATTCACCATTATAAAGTAGGCTTCATCCCAGGGATGCAGGGATGGTTCAATATATGGAAATCCATCAATGTAATCCACTATATAAACAAACTAAAAGAAAAAGCACATGGTCATCTCATTAGATGTTGAAAAAGCATTTGAGAAAATTCAGCATCCTTTCATGCTAAAAGTCCTGGAATGAATAAGAATTCAAGGCCCATACCTAAACATAATAAACGCAAGATACAGCAAACCAGTAGCCAACATCAAAATAAATGGAGAGAAACTGGAAGCAACTCCACTAAAATTAGGGTCTAGAAAAGGCTGCCCTCTCCATATCTTTTCAATAAAGTACTTGAAGTTCTAGTAAGAGCAATTAGACAACATAAGGAAGTCAAAGGGATACAAATTGGAAAGGAAGAAGACAAGCTATCACTATTTGCAGATGATATGATAGTATACTTAAGCGACCCAAAAAACTCCACCAAAGAACTCCTACAGCTGATAAACAACTTCAGCAAAGTGTCTTGTTATAAAATCAACTCAAGCAAATCAGTAGCCTTCCTATACTCAAAGGACAAGCAGGATGAGAAAGAAGTTAGGGAAATAACACCCTTCACAATAGCTACAAACAATATAAAGTATCTTAGCGTGACTCTTACCAAACAAGTGAAATATCTGTATGGCAAGAACTTCAAGTCTTTGAAGAAAGAAATCGAAGAAGACCCAAGAATATGGAAAAATATTTCTTGCTCTTGGATTGGCAGGATCAATATAGTAAAAATGCCCACCTTGCCAAAAGCAATCTACAGATTCAAAGCAATTCCCATCAAAATCACGAATCAATTCTTTATAAATCTAGAAAGAGCAATTCTTAAATTCATCTGGAGTAACAAAAAATCCAGGGTAGCTAAAACTACTCTCAACAATAAAAGGAGTTCTGGGGGAATCAATATCCCTGACCTCAAGCAGTACTACAGAGCAACTGTGTTAAAAACTGCATAGTATTGTACAGGCAAGTAGATCAATGGAATAGAATTTAAGACCCAGAAATGAACCCACAGAGTTATGATCACTTGATCTTTGATAAAGGAGCTATAACCATCCAGTGGGAAAAAGATGGCCTTTTCAACAAATGGTGTTGGTTAAACTGGAGATCAACATGCAGAAGAATGCGAATTGACCCACTCTTATCTCTTTGCACTAAGATCAACTCCAAGTGGATCAAGGACCTCCACATAAAACCAGACACACTGAAACTAATAGAAAAGAAACTGGGGAAGACCCTGGAGGACATGGGCACAGGGGGAAAGTTCCTGAACAGAACACCAATAGCTTATGCTCTATGATCAAGAATTGACAAATGGGACCTCATAAAATTACAAAGTTTCTGTAAGGCAAAGGACACTGTCAGAAGGACAAAACAACAAGCAACAAATTGGAAAAAGATCTTCAACAACCCCACATCCAACAGAGGGAAAATATCCAATATATACAAAGAACTCAAGAAGTTAAACCCCAAAGAACCAAATAACCCTCTCAAAAAATGGGGTACAGAGCTAAACAAAGAATTTTCACCAGAAGAAATTCAGATGGCTGAGAAGCACCTTAAGAGATGTTCAACATCATTAGTCACCAGGGAAATGCAAATCAAAACAACCCTGAGATTCCACCTCACACCAGTCAGAATTGCTAAGATTAAAAACTCAAGAGACAGCAGGTGCTGGCAAGGATGTGTAGAAAGAGAAACACTTCTCCACTGAGCCATATGGGGGATGGCATGAAGAATAGTTTTTTGTTTGATTCAACTGAATTTATATTCAGGCAGTCTCCCTCTGTAATATCTGGTCCATATAACTCTAGAAGGTGTATAGACACTAATCACCTATTTTAAAAACACAAAGACAAGCCATCTTGCCTAGGGTCACTGCAGACAGCTGGCAACTGGGGCCAGTTGCATGGACAGAGCCCAAGTCTAACATCGACTATCTTATCAGGCTCTTGCCTGCACCCAGAGCCTAATCAGCTTGGTTAGCTGTCTGTGTACTGACCTGCTCGGACACCAACTTGCTCAGGGTCTGTGCCTGGATTACAGCAGAGGCCGCCATCTTGCCTCAGGGCACTACAGACAGCTAGCAGCTGGGGCCAGGTACGTTGACAGAGTCCGAGTCTAACAATCTACTATCACGTCAGGCTCTTGTCTGCACCCAGAGACTGATCTGCTTGGCGGGCTGTCGCCAACCCATTCTGCTGCCAGCTCGCTCGGGGTTCTGTGCCCAGCTTGCAGAAGAGGCCGCCATCTTGCCTCAGGTCACTGCAGACAGCTGGCAGCTGGGGCCAGGTATGTGGACAGATCCAAAATCTAACATCCACTACACCATCAGGCTCTTGCCTGAACCCAGAGCCTGACCTGCATGGGCACCAACTCACTTGGGGGTCTGTCCCTAGCTTACAGTGGAGGCTGCTATCTTGCCTCGGGGCACCACAGACAGCTAACCAGACAGAACCCTGTGGACTGAGAGTGCCACCATCTAGGCTCCAGCAGTCCAGCTAGGGAAGATCCAGTCCTGCAGGGAATCCCGCGGTTAGACAGAGTCCCAAGAACCGCCACCATCTTGGAGCTAGTGGCCTGACCAGGTCACCATAGAGAATTAACAGATGAGCCCAGGTCACCATAGAGAACCAAGAGACAAGCCCAGATAGGGGAATTAAAGAACTGATTCTAAAGAGCTGGCATCTAGGCAGGCCAGGAGGAGACGGCAGGAGGCCAGTTGCACACCAAGCAACAAGCCGGGAGAACTCTTGGGTCTGGCCCAGCAGATCTGAGGAGGTAATTTGGAGTCCGGTAGTGGTAACCTTCTGATTTCCACCTATGGGAGCATGGACACCCTCAGTGACAGCAGCGCCATACACCAGGCTCACAGGAGCTTCAAACACAAACCAGTAACAACAAGACCAATTAACTCCAGAGATAAATAGATGGCAAAAGGCAAATGTAGGAATGTTAATAACAGAAATCAAGGAAATATGGCAGCATCTGAACCCAATTCTCTACCACGTCAAGCCCTGGATACCCCAACACAACAGAAAAACAAGAGCCGGATTTAAAAGCACTGGTCATGATGCTGCTAAAGGAACACAAACAACAACAACAACAAAAAACATATAAACAAACCTCTTAAAGAAATGCAGGGGAACATTAATAGATTAGAGGCCCTTACAATGGAAACACAAAAATCACTTAAAGAATTCCAGGAGAATATGGGTCAAAAGACAGAAGCCAATAAAGAGGGAACAAAAAAAATCATTTAAATTCAGGAGAAATTGAGTCAACAGGTAGAAGTCATGAAAGAGGAAACACAAAAATCTCTTAAAGAACTGCAGGAAAACACAAACAAACAAGTGAAGGAACTGAGCAAAACTATCCAGGATCTAAACACAGAGGTAGAAACAACTAAAAAAATCACAAAGTGAGACAACTTTGGAGATAGAAAACCTTGGGAAGAAATAAGGGGTCATAGGTGCAAATATCAACAACACAATACAAGAGATAGAAGTAAGAATCTCAGATGCTGAAGATACCATAGAAACCATTGACTCCACAGTCAAAGAATATACAAAATACAAAGGGCTTGTAACCCAAAACATCCATGAAATCTAGGACACAATGAGAAGACCAAACCTAAGGATTATAGGTATAGATGAGAGTGAAGATCTATAAATTAAAGGGCCAGCAAATATCTTCAAAAAATTATGGAAGAATACTTCCCTAACGTAAAAGAGAGAGACGCCCATGAATATACAAGAAGCCTACAGAACTCCAAACAGACTGGACCAGAACAGAAATACCTCCCGTCACATAATAATTGAAACCCCAAACATACTAAACAAAGAAAGAATATTAAACGCAGTAAGAGAAAAAGGCTGAGTAGCATATAAAGGAAGACCTATCAGAATCACACCAGACTTCTCACCAGAGACCATGAAAGCTAGAAGATCCTGGGCAAATCTCATGCAGACTCTAAGAGAACACAAATGTCAGCCAAAACTACTATACCCAGCAAAACTCTCAATCAACATAGATGGAGAAACCAAGATATTCGATGACAAGAAGAAATTTACACAATATCTTTCCCCAAACACAGCCCTACAAAGGATAATAGGAGGAAAACTCCAATACAAGGAGGGAAACTGCACCCTGGAAAAAGCAAGATAGTAACCTTCTTCCATCAAACTCAAAAGAAGATAACCACTCAAAGACAAAAATAACATAAAAAATGACAGGAAGAAATAATCACTATTCTTTAATACCTCTTAACATCAATGGACTCAATTCCCCAATAAAAAGATATAGACTACAAGACTGGATACAGAAACAGGACCTTACATTTTGCTGCATACAGGAACCACACCTAAGGGTCAAAGACAAGCACTACCTTAGAGTAAAAGGCTGGAAGACAATTTTACAAGCATATGGTCTTAGGAAATAAGCTGGAATAGCTCTTCTAATATCAGATAAAATTGACTTTTAACCTAAAGTCATCAAAGGAGACAAAGAAGGTCACTTCTTGCTGGTCAAAGGAAAAATCCACCAAGAAGAACTCAAAATTCTGAACATCTATGTCCAAATGCAAGGGCAGCCTCATTCGTAAAAGAAACTTTACTAAAGCCCAAAGCACACATTGCACCTAACACAATAATTGTGGGGGACCTCAACACTCCACTATCCTTAATGGACTGATCAGGAAAACAGAAACTAAACAGGGACACAGGGAAACTTATTGAAGCTTTGGCCAATTGGATTTTATATATATATATATATATATATATATATATATATATATATATATATATATACATATATATGTGTATATATATATATATATATATGTTTTTATATATATAAAACATTTCATCCTAAACAAAAGAATATATACCTTTGTCTCAGCACCTCATGGTACCTTCTCCAAAATCGAACATATAATTGGTCACAAGAAAGACCTCAACAAATATAAGAAGATCAAACTAATCCCATGCCTCCCATTGGATCACCATGGAGTAAGAGTGGTCTTCAATAGCAACAAAACCAACAGAATGCCCACATACACATGGAAACTGAACAACACTTTACTCAATGACAACTTAGTCAAGGAAGAAATAAAGAAAGAAATCAAAGACTTTTTAGAATTTAATGAAAATGAAGGCACAACATACCCAGATCTATGGGACACAATGAAAGCAGTGCTAATAGGAAAACCCATAGCCCTGAGTGCCTCCAAAAAGAAACAGGACACAGCATATACTAGCAACTTAATGGCACACCTGAAAGCTCTGGAACAAAAAGAAGCTAATTCACCCAGGAGGATTAGAAGACAGGAAATCGTCAAACTCATGGCTGAAATCAATAAAGTAGAAACAAAGCACACCATACAAAGAATCAACAAAACCACAGTTGGTTCTTTGAGAAAATCAACAAGAGTAGCCAAAGGGCACAGAGACAGTATCCAGATTAATAAAATTACAAATGAAAAGAGAGATATAACCACAGAATCTGAGGAAATTCAAAAAATCATCATATCCTACTACAAGAGCCTATACTCAACACTAGAGAATTTGGAGGAAATGGACAATTTCCTAAACAGATACCAAATACCAAAATTAAATCAGGATCAAATAGATTGTCTAAATAGTCCCATAACCACCAAAGTAATAGAAGGGGTCAGATAAAGTCTTCCAACCAAAAAAAGCACAGGAACAGATGGTTTTAGTACAGAATTCTATCAGACCTTCAAAGAAGACCTAATACAAATATTCTTAAAACTATTCCACAAAATAAAAACAGAAGGAACACTACCCAACTCATTGTACAAAGTCACAATTGTTCTAATACAAAAATCACAAAGATCCAGCTTAGAAAGTGAACTTCAGGCCAACTTCCCTTGTGAACATCAATGCAAAATGACTCAATAAAATTCTTGCCAACTGAATCCAAGAACACATCAAAATGATCATTCACCATGATCAAGTTTGCTTCATCCCAGGGATGCAGGGATGGTTCAATATGCAGAAATCCATCAATGTAATCCACTACATAAAATAAAAAAAGCCACATGGTCATCTCACTGGATTCTCAATAAGCATTTGGCAACATTCAGCACCCTTTCATGCTAAAAGTCTTGGAAAGAACAGAAATTCAAGGCCCATAACTAATCATAGTAAAAGCAATTTACAGCAGACCAGTAGCCAATATCAAAGTAAATGGAGAGAAACTTGAAGCAATCCCTCTCACCATATCTTTTCAATATAGTACTAGAGGTACTACTAGCTAGAGCAATTCGACAACATAAGGAAGTCAACCGCATACAAATTGGAAAGTAAGAAGTCAAACTATCACTATTCACAGATGATATGATAGTATACTTAAGTGACCCAAAAAACTCTACCAGAGAACTCCTATAACTGATAAACAACTTCAGCAATGTGACTGGTTATAAAATCTACTCAAGCAAATCAGTAGACTTCCTATACTCAAAGGATAAGCAGGCTGAGAAAGAAATTAGGGAAATGACACCCTCCACAATAGCCACAAACAATATAAAGTCTCTTGGTGTGACATTAATCAAAAAAGTGAAAGATTTGTATGACAAGAACTTCAGGTCTCTGAAGAAGGAAATAGAAGAAGACCTCAGAAAATGGAAAAATCGTCCATGCTCATTGGTTGGCAGAATTAATATAGTTAAAATAAACAGGTTCATCGCATTCCCCATCAAAATCCCAACTAAGTTAGAAAGAGCAATTCTCAAATTCATCTGGAATAACAAAAATCCCAGGATAGCTAAAACTATTATTAACAGTAAAAGAACTTCTGGGGGAATCAATATCCCGTACCTCAAGCAATACTACAGAGCAGTAGTGTTAAAAACTGCATGGTATTGGTACAGTGACATGGAGGTGGATCAATGGAACAGGATTGACGACCCAGAATTGAACCCACATATCTATGACCAATTGGGCTTTGACAAAGGAGCTGAAAACATCCAGTGGAACAAAGATAGCCTTTTCAACAAAAGGTGCTGGCTCAACTGGGGGTCAACATGCAGAAGAATGAGAATTGATCCACTCTTATCTCCTTGTACTAAGCTCAACTCCAAGTGGTTCAAGGACCTCCACATAAAACCAGACACACTATATTGCCTGCAGCTTCCCGTCCAGCTGGTGGTGGGGAAGCCGGAGTGTCAGCCAGCGTGCCAGGTGCTCAGACCCAGCTGGCGGCGGCGGAACCAGGTACCTGAGACAGCCCGAGCTTAAGACCTTCGGGGACTCAGGCCTGGAGTGGGAGTTGGGCACAGAATAGCGGCTGCACTCTGCACTCGCGGGGCAGACCCCGAGCTCCCTGCAGGCAGCTGCCATATTGCCTGCAGCTTCCCATCCAGCTGGTGGTGGGAAAGCCGGAGGAGTGTCAGCCAGCATGCCAGGTGCTCAGACCCAGCTGGCGGCGGTGGAACCAGGTACCCGAGACAGCCCGAGCTTAAGAACTTTGGGGACTCAGGCCTGGAGTGGGAGTTGGGCACAGAGTAGCGGCTGCACTCTGCACTTGCGGGGCAGACCCCGAGCTCCCTGCAGGCAGCTGCCATATTGCCTGCAGCTTCCCGTCCAGCTGGTGGTGGGGAAGCCGGAGTCAGCCAGTGTGCCAGGTGCCCAGACCCAGCCGGAGGCGGAACCAGCCTCCCATCCAGCCGGTGGCAGGGAAGCTGGAAACCGGATCCAGCCAGCTTCCCAGCATCTTGGGACCAGCAGGCAGAACCAGATAACTGAGATATCCCAACTTTAAGACCCCTGGGGAAACAGGATATCAGACAGCAAACCCTGAGCAGGAGCAGTGCAGAGCAGCCGCCCAACAGGCGGAACCAAGTACCTGGGATATCCTGAGTTTAAGACCTCGGGGGACTCAGGCCACCTGTCAGCAATCTGTGAGCAAGACCCCCGCAGGACAGTGATTCAGGTATCCCAGTCGCTGGGAAATAGACTTACAACCCCACAGGAGGGTCAAGCACCAGATAGTATCTACAGGACCAACTAACACCAGAGTTAACCAGATGGCAAAAGGCAAACGTAAGATGGCTACTAACAAAAATCAAGGCGGTATGGCGGCATCCGAACCCAGTTCCCCAACAGCAATAAATATTGGATACCCTGAAACACCAGAAAAACAAGACTCAGATCTAAAATCACTGGTCAGGATGCTGATAGAGGAACACTTAGATAAATCTCTTAAAGTAATACATGAGAAAATAGATCAAAAGCTAGAAGCCATTGAAAGGCAAACACAATTAAATCCCAGATATCTCAAAACACCAGAAAAACAAGACTCAGAACTAAAATCACTGGTAAAGATGCAGATTGAGGATCACTTAGATAAATTTCTTAAAGTAATAGAGGAGAAAATAGATCAAAAACTAGAAGCCCATACAAGGCAGACACAAAAATCACTTAAAGAAACCCAGGAGAATATAGAGCAAAAAATGAATCCCAATAAGGGGGAGAAACAAAAATCACCTAAAGACATACAAGAGAACATGGGTCAACGAGTAGAAGTCATAAAAGAGGAAACACAAAAATCCCTTAAAGAATTACAAGAAAACATAAACAAGCAACTGAAAGATCTGAGCAAAACCATACAAAATCTAAAAACAGAAGTAGAAACAACTAAGCAATCGCAAAGGGAGACAATGTTGGAGATAGAAAACCTTGGGAAGAAATCAGGAGTCATAGATGCAAATATCAACAATAGAATACAAGAGATAAAAGACAGAATCTCAGATGCTGAAGATACCATAGGAACCATGGATTCAACAATTAAAGAAAATGCAAAATGCAAAAAGCTGGTAACCCAAAACATTCAGGAAATCCAGGACACAATGAGAAGACCAAACCTAAGGATTATAGGGATAGATGAGAATGAAGATCTACAACTTAAAGGGCCAGCAAATATCTTCTACAAAATTATGGAAGAAAACTTCCCCAACCTAAAGAGAGAGATGCCCATGAATATACAAGAAGCCTATAGAACCCCAAAGAGACTGGACCAGAACAGAAATACTTCTCGTCACATAATAATCAAAACCCCAAATGTACTAAACAAAGAAAGAATATTAAAGGCAGTAAGAGAAAAAGGACAAGTAACATATAAAGGAAGACCTATCAGAATTACACCAGACTTCTCACCTGAGACCATGAAAGCTAGAAGATCCTGGGCAGACCTCATGCAGACCCTAAGAGAACACAAACTTCAGCCAAGACTACTATACCCAGCAAAACTCTCAATTGCCACAGATGGGGAAACCAAGATATTCCACGAAAAAACCAAATTTGCAAGATACTTATCTACAAACCCAGCCCTACAAAGGATAATAGGGGAAAAATACCAACAAAAGGGGGGAAACAACACCCCAGAAGAAACAAGATAGAAACCCCATCTCATCCAACCCAAAAGAAGAGAACCACTCAAATACAAATAATAATAACAATGCCCAAAATGTCAGGAAGTAATAATTACTATTCCTTAATATCTCTTAACATCAATGGACTCAATTCCCCAATCAAAAGACACAGACTAACAGACTGGATATGGAAACAGGACCCTACATTTTGCTGCATACAGGAAACACATCTCAGTGTCAAAGACAAACACCACCTTAGAGTAAAAGGCTGGAAGACAGTTTTACAAGCAAATGGTCCCAGGAAACAAGCTGGAGTAGCCATTCTAATATCAGATAAAATCGACTTTCAACCTAAAGTCATCAAAAGAGACACAGAAGGTCACTTCCTGCTTGTAAAAGGGAAAATCCACCAAGAAGAATTCTCAATACTGAACATCTATGCTCCAAATGTAAGGGCACCCTCATTCATAAAAGAAACTTTACTAAAGCTTAAAGCACACATCGCACCTAACACAATGATTGTAGGTGACTTCAACACTCCACTCTCCTCAATGGACCGATCAGGAAAGCAGAAACTAAACAGGGACACAGTGAAACTAATTGAAGCTTTGGACCAATTGGATTTAACAGATATATATAGAACATTCCATCCTAAAACAAAAGAGTATACCTTTTTCTCAGCACCTCACAGTACCTTCTCAAAAATTGATCATATAATTGGTCACAAGACAGACCTCAACAAATACAAGAACCGAACTAATCCCATGTCTCCTATGGGATCACTATGGAGTAAAAGTGATCTTCAATAGCAAGAAGAACAACAGAAAGCCCACATACACATGGAAACTGAACAATACTCTACTCAATGACACCCTGGTCAAGGAAGAAATAAAGAAAGAAATCAAAGACTTTTTAGACTTCAATGAAAATGAAGGTACGACCTACCCAAATCTCTGGGACACAATGAAAGCATTGCTAAGAGGAAAACTCATAGCCCTGAGTGCCTCCAAAAAGAAACTGGAGAGAGCATACACTAGCAACTTAACAGCACACCTGAAGGCCCTGGAACAAAAAGAAGCTAACTCACCCAGGAGGAGTAGAAGAGAGGAAATCATCAAACTAAGGGCTGAAATCAATCAAGCAGAAACAAAGAGAACCATACAAAGAATCAACAAAACCAAGAGCTGGTTCTTCGAGAAAATCAACAGGATAGATAAACCCTTAGCTAGACTAACCAAAGGGCACAGAGATAGTATCCAAATTAACAAAATTAAAAATGAAAAGGGGGATATAACAACAGAAACAGAGGAAATTCAAAAGATCATCAGATCCTACTACAAAGGCCTATACTCAAAACAACTGGAGAATCTGGAGGAAATGGACAATTTCCTAGACAGATACCAAATACCAAAATTAAATCAGCATCAAGTAGACCAGCTAAACAGTCCCATAATCCTTAAAGAAATAGAAGGGGTTATAGAAAGCCTCCCAACCAAAAAAAGTACGGGACCAGATGGTTTTAGTGCAGAATTCTACCAGACCTTCAAAGAAGACTTAACACCAATACTCTTCAAATTATTCCACAAAATAGAGACAGAAGGGACACTGTCAAACTCGTTCTTCGAAACCACAATTACGCTGATACCTAAACCACAAAAAGATCCAACAAAGAAAGAGAACTACAGGCCAATGTCTCTTATGAATGTTGATGCAAAAATACTAAATAAAATTCTTGCCAACCGAATCCAAGAGCATATCAAAACGATCATTCACCATGATCAAGTAGGCTTCATTCCAGGAATATAGGGATGGTTCAATATACGGAAATCCATCAATGTAATCCACTACATAAACAAACTAAAAGAAAAAAACCACATGGTCATCTCATTAGATGCTGAAAAAGCATTTGACAAAATTCAGCATCCTTTCATGCTAAAAGTCTTGGAAAGAGCAGGAATTCAAGGCCCATACCTAAACATAGTAAAAACAATCTACAGCAAACCAGTAGCCAACATCAAAATAAATGGAGAGAAACTTGAAGCAATCCCACTAAAATCAGGGACTAGACAAGGCTGTCCTCTCTCTCCATATCTTTTCAATATAGAACTTGAAGTTCTAGCGAGAGCAATTAGACAACATAAGGAAGTCAAAGGGATACAAATTGGAAAGGAAGAAGTCAAAGTATCATTATTTGCAGATGATATGATAGTCTACTTAAGCGGTCCAAAAAACTCCACCAGAGAACTTCTATAGCTGATAAACAACTTCAGCAACGTGGCTGGTCATAAAATTAACTCAAGCAAATCAGTAGCCTTCTTGTACTCAAAGGACAAGCAGGCTGAGAAAGAAGTTAGGGAAATAACACCCTTCACAATAGCCACAAACAACATTAAGTACCTTGGCGTAACTCTAACCAAACAAGTGAAAGATCTGTATGACAGGAACTTCAGGTCCCTGAAGAAAGAAATCGAAGAAGACC
Source organism: Apodemus agrarius (assembly GCA_964023405.1). Classification (NCBI taxonomy): domain Eukaryota; kingdom Metazoa; phylum Chordata; class Mammalia; order Rodentia; family Muridae; genus Apodemus; species Apodemus agrarius. The sequence goes on from OZ030028.1 coordinate 31,011,517, forward strand.
TCAGAAGATGGAAAAATATTTCTTGCTCCTGGATTGGCAGAATCAATATAGTAAAAATGGCCATCTTGCCAAAAGCAATCTACAGATTCAATGCAATCCCCATCAAAATCCCAAATCAATTCTTCATAGATCTAGAAAGAGCAATTCTCAAATTCATCTGGAGCAACAAAAAACCCAGGATAGCTAAAACTATTCTCAACAATAAAAGGACTTCTGGGGGAATCAATATCCCTGACCTCAAGCAGTACTACAGAGCAATTGTGTTAAAAACTGCATGGTATTGGTACAGCAACAGGCAGGTAGATCAATGGAATAGGATTGAAGACCCAGAAATGAACCCACAGACTTATGGTCACTTGATCTTTGATAAAGGAGCCACCACCATCCGGTGGAAAAAAGATAGCCTTTTCAACAAATGGTGCTGGTTCAACTGGAGGTCAACATGCAGAAGAATGCGAATTGACCCACTCTTATCTCCTTGTACTAAGATCAACTCCAAGTGGATCAAGGACCTCCACATAAAACCAGACACACTGAAACTATTAGAAAAGAAACTTGGGAAGACCCTGGAGGACATGGGCACAGGGGTAAAGTTCCTGAACAGAACACCAATAGCTTATGCTCTAAGATCAATAATTGACAAATGGCACCTCATAAAATAACAAAGTTTCTGTAAGGCAAAGGACACTGTCAGAAGGACAATATGGCAACCAACAACGTGGGAAATGATCTTCACCAACCCCACATCAGACAGAGGGCTAATATCCAATATATACAAAGAACTCAAGAAGTTAGACCCCAAAGAACCAAATAACCCTATCAAAAAATGGGGTACAGAGCTAAACAAAGGATTTTCACCAGAAGAAATTCGGATGGCCGAGAAACACCTTAAGAGATGTTCAACATCATTAGTCATCAGGGAAATGCAAATCAAAACAACCCTGAGATTCCACCTCACTCCAGTCAGAATGGCTAAGATTAAAAACTCGAGAGACAACAAGTGCTGGTGAGGATGTGGAGAAAGAGGAACACTCCTCCACTGTTGGTGGGATTGCAAAATGGTAAAACCACTCTGGAAATCAGTGTGGCGGTTCCTCAGAAAATTGGGCATGCCACTCCCAGAGGACCCTGGCATACCACTCCTGGGCATATACCCAGAGGATTCCTCTGCATACAACAAAGACACATGCTCCACTATGTTTGTAGCAGCCTTGTTTATAATAGCCAGAAATTGGAAGGAGCCCAGATATCCCTCAAAAGAGGAATGGATACAGAAAATGTGGTATATTTATACAATGGAGTACTACTCAGCAATTAAAAATAATGAATTCATGCAATTTGTAGGTAAATGGTTAGATCTGGAAACTATCATCCTAAGTGAGCTAACCCAATCACAAAAGAATACACACGAAATGCAATCACTGATAAGTGGATAATAATGAGCCCAGAAGCCCTAAATACTCAAGGCACAATTAGCAAGTCAAATGACTCTCAAGAAGAAAAAAAGGAGAGGACCCTGGGCCTGTAAAGATTGGATCCAGTATTGTAGACCCAGAACAGAGAAATCCTGGGGGGGAAAGAGTGGGGAATAGCATGGGGGGAGAGGAATTATGGGACATATGGTGGGGGGTAACTGGGAAAGGGGAAAGCCTTTGGAATGTAAACAAAGAATATAGAAAATAAAAATTAAAAAAAAAAACCAGACACAGTAAAACTAACTTGGGAAGACCATTGAGGACATTGGCTCACGGGCAAAGTTCCTGAACAGAACACCAATAGCTTATGCTCTAAGATCAAGAACAGACAGATGGGACCTCATAAATTTACAAAGTTTCTGTAAGGCAAAAGACACTGTCAAGAAGACAAATGGGCAATCAAAAAATGGGAAAAAATCTTCACTAAAACTACATCTGACAGAGGGCTAATATCCAATGTATACAAAGAACTCAAGAATGCTGGGCAGTGGTGGTGCACGCCTATAATCCCAGCACTTGGGAGGCAGAGGCAGGCAGATTTCTGAGTTCCAGGCCAGCCTGGTCTACAGAGTGAGTTCCAGGACAGACAGAACTATACAGAGAAACCCTGTCTCAAAAAAACCCCAAAGAACACAAGAAGTTAGACCCCAAAAAAACAAATAACCCTATCAAAAATCGGGTACAAAGCTAAACAAAGATTTTTCTTTTCTTTATTTAATTTTTATTATCTATATTCTATGTTTACATTCCAAAGGCTTTCCCCTTTCCCAGTCCCCTTCACCATATGTCCCATAATTCCTCTCCCTCCAACTATTCCCCAATCATTCCCCCCACACACACAATTTCTCTGTTCTGGGTCGACAAAACTGGATCCAATCTTTACAGGCCCAGGGTCCTCTCTTTTCTTCTTCATTTGACTTGCTAATTGTGCCTTGAGTATTTAGGGCTTCTGGGCTCATTAATATCCACTTATCAGTGATTACATTTCATGTGTATTCTTTTGTGATTGGGTTAGCTCACTTAGGATGATATTTTCCAGATCTAACCATTTACCTACAAATTGCATGAGTTTATTATTTTTAATTGCTGAGTAGTACCCCATTGTATAAATATACCACATTTTCTGTATCCATTCCTCTTTTGAGGGATATCTGGGCTCCTTCCAATTTTTGGCTATTATAAACAAGGCTGCTATAAACATAGTGGAGCATGTGTCTTTATTGTATGCAGGGGAATCCTCTGGGTATATGCCCAGGAGTGGTATACCAGGGTCCTCTGGAAGTGACATGCCCATTTTTCTGAGGAACCGCCACACTGATTTCCAGAGCGGTTTTACCATTTTGCAATCCCACCAACAGTGGAGGAGTGTTCCTCTTTCTCCACATCCTCGCCAGCACTTGTTGTCTCTTGAGTTTTTAATCTTAGCAATTCTGACTGGAGTGAGGTGGAATCTCAGGGTTGTTTTGATTTGCATTTCCCTGATGACTAATGATGCTGAACATCTCTTAAAGTGTTTCTCGGCCATCAGAATTTCGGCTGGTGAAAATTCTTTTTTTAGCCCTGTACCCCATTTTTTGATAGGGATATTTGGTTCTTTGGGGTCTAACTTCTTGAGTTCTTTGTATATATTGGATATTAGCCCTCTGTCGGATGTGGGGTTGGTGAAGATCTTTTCCCACTTTGTTGGTTGCTGCTTTGTCCTTCTGACAGTGTCCTTTGCCTTACAGAAATTATGTAATTTTATGAGGTCCCATTCGTCAATTCTTGATCTTAGAGCATAAGCTATTGGTGTTGTATTCAGGAACTTTCCCCCTGTGGCCATGTCCTCCAGGGTCTTCCCAATTTTCTTTTCTAATAGTTTCAGTGTGTCTGGTTTTATGTGGAGGTCCTTGATCCACTTGGAGTTGATCTTAGTACAAGGAGATAAGAGTGGGTCAATTCGCATTCTTTTTTGGATGGCTGAGAAGCACCTTAAGAAATGTTCAACATCAGTAGTCATTAAGGAAATTCAAATCAAAACAACCCTGGGATTTCACCTCACACTAGTCAGAATGGCTAGGATTAAAAGCTTAGAAGACAGCAGGTGTTGACAAGGATGTGGAGAAAGAGGAACTCTCTCCTCCACTGCTGGTGGGACTGCAAGCTGTTACAACCACTCTGGAAATCAGTCTGGCGGTTCCTCAGAGAACTAGACAGGATACTTCTGGACGACCCTGCCATACCACTCCTGGGCGTATATCCAGAAGATTCCCCAGCATGCAATATGTATATATGCTCCACTATGTTCATAGCAGCCTTATTTATAATAGCCAGATGCAGCTCAAATGTCCCTAAACGGATGAATGGATACAAAAAATGTGGTATATATACATAATGGAGTGCTATTCAGGCATTAGAAACAATAAAGTCATGAAATACTTAGACAAATGGGTGGAGCTGGAGAACATCATACTAAGTGAGGTAACCCAGTCTCAAAAGAATTCCCATGGTATGCACTCACTGATAAGTGAATATTAACCTAGAATCTTGGATCACCAAAGACACAATCCATATACCAAATGATGTCTGAGAAGAAGGAAGGAGTGGGCCCTGGTTCTGGAAAAGCTCAATGCATCTGTGTAGGGGAATACCAGAACAGGGATGTGGGAACGGGTGGATGGGGGAACAAGGGCGGGGGGGGGGGAAAGGGCATGTGGGAGCTTTGGGGGGTGGAGAACCAAGAAAAGGGAAATGAAATGTAAATAAAGAATATATCCAATAAAAAACACAAAGACAAAACCTTTCTTTCAAATCAGCATATCATTCAGTCAGCAACAAGGAAATCACCTAATTCATCAAGATAATCAAAGGATTTAGCTTCTTTAAGCTTGGAATATAGTTTCATCCATGGGTTTTCAATATCCCCCGAGCTCCCAGGAGGGAGAGAATTTGGAGAGGTTTCAGTAATTGAGAGTGCTGGTGGGTCAACCAACCAACTCCAAAATTTTGAAACATTCATCCTTATACTTCTGCTCCTCTAGAACCACTTCTGGTACCACTTCTGTATTAGTCTGGGTTCTCTAGAGTCACAGATCGTATGGGCAGTCTCTATGTAGTTAGGGAATTTGTCGATGACTTACAGTCTGTAGTCCAACTCCCCAACAGTAGTCAGCAGCAGCTGTGGATGGAAGTCCAAGGATCTTGCAGTTGCTCAGTCCCACGAAGCAAGCTGGCAAGGAAGAATCAGTCTTCCTTCTTTCAATGTCCTTATATATGTCTCCAGTAGAAGGTGTAGCCCAGATTAAAGGTGTACACCTTTAATCCCAGATGAACTTGAAGTCTGGGATTAAAGGTGTATGTCTCCACACCTTTAATCCCAGATGACCTTGACTGGAATCCATGCTTCAAGATCTCCATGCTAAGTCCAGGTCAGAAACTTATATCTCTGAGCCTCCAAATTAGGATCATAGGTGAGCCTTCCAACTCTAGATTGTAGTTCATTCCACATATAGTCAAGTTGACAACCAGGAATAGCCACTACAGCATGTATCCTACCTTCTAGTTCAGTGTAATAACAAAACAACCAAAAACCTCATAATTCTACTCATTTTGAAAATCTGTATTCTCTTCTAACTATAAAAACAATTTAATCACTCTTTTACTAATACCTGCTAATAAGAACCAGGCAGGTTGTCAAATCAGGATTTTAACCCAAAATTCCCAATGGAGCCCCCATTCAAAGAATATGAAATTCCTATAGACAATATTATACCACCTATCCTGTTATACTCTCTGCCTGGACCTACAGACATCTATTTTATTAATATCAGTTATAACAACTATTTGTTTTGCTCTCTGCCTAGAGTCACACTTCTATTAATTAATACCTATTCATAGTAGGCAATTATCACTGCTCTCTACTTGAAGTCAGTATTTTTCCCTATTCTAGATCCAAACTGTTGGCAGGATTTCCCCATGTGCTTCAGACTATATATATATATATATATATATATATATATATATATATATAGGTTTATATTAAAAGCAAATAATTCTAATGTTATGAATTCAGAATTCAATCAATATCTGCCACAAGAATTAGGGAGCTTCCTTTCTCCAGTTCACTGATTCAGAGCAGCCATCTTGCCTCTTTTCACAGCAGGGGATCTAAGAGCCCAATGTCTTTGTTTGAAGGTTCCTCTGCTTGAGTCATCACAAGACTGGACCCTGCCCTGCTTGCCAAGACTAAATTATTAACTCATAGTCTATAAATATTACATTTCTAGTAGATTCTTTTGCCCCACGTTGGTTTGCCACACCTAGTTTTAAATATTTCACACACACACAAACACACACACACACACACACACACACACACACACAGACAGACACACTATCAATGCTACTGCCAGCAAGATACTGGCAAAGAGCATGGCATCTTGTCAGCACAACAGACATGCCTAACTCTAACCCTAACCCTAACCCTAACCCTAACCCTAACCCTAACCCTAACCCTAACCCTAACCCTAACCCTAACCCTAACCCTAACCCAAACACTAACACTAACACTAACACTAACACTAACACTAACACTAACACTAACACTAACTTAAAATATCATAAAGATTAAGATGCTAGTTACAATACCAAACAATTGTGTTGTGTTTTAATTTTAAACAGCTTTTGTGATGTTTTTCTTCAGGTAACAACTCAACTGCATTCTAGAGAACAGGCTGGCCCATCCTTTGGTGCTTTTTCAGTAGTACTGCAGATTGTTGTTTTAATATTTTCCACTACAGCCCTCCACTAATGATTCAATATTTTCTGCTCTTAAGTAGCCTATCCTTCCTGTCTATTCTCAAAAGAATTCTGTGTATCCTATCTCTGTCTAATTCTTTCAATTCTTTCTTTATTCATCACATTCTCTGTCCATCAGTTAAAGGCCAATTTCAAACATGACTGCATCCCCCTACAAACTACCATAATCTATACTGTTAGAGAATAAAATTGTTTTCTAAGGGGAGGTCTGTATTCCAGCAAGATGCTAAAGTTGTAGCATACCAGATGGATCACACATATCTAGAAGGCCTTTGGATGTGAGCCCTTGCTAGAGCAGACATTTTCTGTATTAAAATTCCTCCACAATCACAATGGTACACATAGGACACTATATTGCCAATCTTTTCCTCAGATAAGTTTTGGACTTACCATTATATAGAGCATGAGCTATTTAAAAAGAAATGAATGTTCTTGTAATTATTAAATTATCAGAATACTAAATTACTAGATATTATTAGACTAAACATTAGTTGAATTGTATGGAAATATATTTGCTTGACTCTATTTTAAAAAATAAGGAAAAGAGTACTATAACTCTATTTTCCCAATGGAAACTTTCTTCCATAATATGCACCTGCCATTGATATTTATGTGGAATGTTCCAATGTTTCCTGATGCTAAAAATACATGTTAATATATTGGGAGGGTAAGAGGGAATCTTCCCTGCTTTCTGTGCTCTCTAAGTCAAGCCAAGTTGTCCTGTGTCTCATCAATTAGGGAATGTTTTGCCTTCGTTCTAATTGAATTCTGGAAAATCTTACTTTCTTTTATTTCATTCCTGACCCAGAGATGATAGAGTTGTTCAATTTCCAGGAGTATGTAGTCTTCCCGGTGTTTCTGTTGTGGAAATCCAGCTTACTCCATAGCTGTATGATTAGATAAAAGACTATTTCAATTTTCTTATATCTCTTGAAGCTTTCTCTATGACTGGCTATATGGTAAATTTTGGAGGAAGATACATACTATGCTAAGAGAAAGGTACTTTTTTGGATGAAGTATTCTATATATGTCTGTTAGGTGTTGTGGTGGTGATGGTGGTGGTGGTGGGGTATGTGTGCCTCTTTGTGTTTGTGTATGAGCTTTTCATCTTTTGATAGTATAGAAGCACTTATTTCCTGTGTTTTCTTACATGTGGTTATCTTTCTTGAGTTGGAGTTTTCCTTCTATCATTTTCTGTATGGTTGTATTTGTGTATAGATGTTTGAATTTAGATTTGTACAGAAATATCTCATTTTTTTCCATCTATGGTGATTGAGACTTTGTTGGGGACAGTAGCATTTGAGTTGTTACGTGTGGTTAATTAGAGGTTGCAAGGTATCTGACCAAGTCCTTATAGCATTTTGTGATTCTGTTGAGAAGCCAGGTGTAATTCTGACTAAGAAGGCATTTATGAGTTACCTGGCCATTTCCCTTACCACTTTTAATATTTTTTCTTTGTTCCGTAGATTTTGTGTTTTGATTATTACGTACTAGGAGGATTTTCTTTTCTGATGCAGTCTAATTGGTGCTAAAAACTTCTTGTATGTTTGTAAGCATTTCTTTCTTTTATTGGGAACATTATTATCTATGATTATGTTGAGAATATTTTTAACGGCCTTGGAAGTGGGACTCTTCACTTTCTTCTACTACTACTATTCCTACAATAGGTCTTTTCATGGTATCCATTATTTCCTGCACATTTTGTGACAGGAATTTTTTCGATTTGACATTTTCATTGACTGATGAAGCTGAAGAATTCAGCTTCTCCTATTGTATCTTCTACATGCGAGATGCTCTCGTTTATTTCCTTATTCTGTTGATAAAGCTTGCATCTGTTCTTTCTGTCCTCTTCCCTAGATTTTCCATCCATCTTCAGTATTTTCTCCATTTGAGTTTTTTATTGCTTGTATTTCTTTCAGGTCTTACAGTTTTATTTCTTTTGTTTACCTGTTTTATTATATTATCTTGTAATATTTAAGGGATTCATTTGATTTTCTCTGAAGACATTGATCGGTTTGGTTGTATTTTTATGCATTTCCTTAAGGCTTTTATTCATTTCCTCTTTAAATGCCACTATCATCTTTATAATACTGGGTTTTTGGTCATATTTTTGTGTTTTAGTTGCTAAGATATCCAAAGTAAGGTTCAGGAGCTTTGGCGGTGTCATATTTCCCAGACTATTGTTGATTGAGTCCTTTTTTGCCCTTTAGCTATCAGGATGGTTTTGGTCGCTAGATTTCTTGTTTTAGTAGGTATTGGTAGGAGGTGAGCCTCAATGGTCCTGGTGTGGTAGGCTTCTAATGGGTATCCTTTGAATGTACGTTTCTAGAGCTGCAGTTTTGTGAACTTCAGGAAGCTCGTGTCTGATGACAGTAGGTAGAGTCCTGGAAGGAGAATGGAGGTCTCCCTAGGATAGTAGGCTGCTCAGGGCATCTTGGCTTGGTCAGATGTCTCAGAGAGCAGGGAAGATGGGTCAATGAAGGAAATATAACTTGTGTGATTTAGGAGTCTGGTGAGTGTGTTCGAGAGGTAGTGGTAGAATGAAGGTTCCCCTTGGATAGGAGGTTGGTTAGGGAAGCTTGGCTTAATCCAGAGTTCATAGCAAGCAGGGAAGATGGTAGGACAAGGCAAGCTAACCTGTATAGTTCAGGAGTCTCTATTATGTTGGAGATTGGGGAAGGCAATGGGAGAATGGAGGTCCCTCTGGGATGGTAGACTGCTCAGAGTAGCTTGGCTTGGGTCAGACATCTCAGAAAACAAGGAATATGGGTGGAAGAAGGGATGCAGAGCTGTATAGTTCATGAGTCTGATGAAATTGGAGGAGAAGTGACAAGAGAGTGGAGGTCCCGCTGGAGTAGTAGTGCAGGTTTTGCTAAAAACCTCAATGATTTATGTTCCTGAAAGAAGGTCAAACAGGCTGCTTTTGTATTTTAATATTTTTTATGCAGCATAATATCTGGGCCGCTGCATAGCCTCCATTCTGGTAGAATCTACCCGCTTCAGAGGGGTCCAACTTATTAAATTATATGTTATTTGTTGCTGCTCTTGATATATTGGAGCAGCCCTCTGTGCTTTACACTTCCTATTCCTTTGCATGGTATGCCTCTTTGCAATTCACTCTTCCCATGCATAGAGACTGGGTCTAGAAGAGCCATATTAATATTACCAATGGTGTCCCAACCATCAGAGAAGAACCCACTTTTAAAAATTATTTGGAGATCCCTGAATGTATTAGAAGGGGTAATGGGAGAATTGGTTTAGCAGCCAAGCAAATCTGCACAGGTTCAGAAATAGGATAGGAGATTTTGCTTGTATGGCTGATATGATTGTAGGGATTGTGGCTTAAGGCTATATCACATCCAGTCTGGGCCACTGAAATGTATAGCAGCCTATTTATTCAGCTGGATGCTCTCTCAGGTTCTAGGCTGTTGTGGAACATTTAGGTCAGGATGCTGAGACCTCCTATTAGGATATTGCAAACCACAAAGTGCAAGCCTAAATAAGATAGGGATGGAAGAATTGATGAAAATTTAACAAGTCAATTCTTTGCAAGCAACCAGATTTTTTGCATGCTTGAGAATTCTGGAATAGCTTAGGCTGGAGTTCATTCATAAATTAGTCTGAAAACAAGCTCATACAGAATATAGAAGTGAATTTAATTGAAGTTAAATATATAGAAAAGGATATTAATTCAAGATGTATAAAGAGAAAGATGTACTTATGTATGCACAGATACTAATCTTCATATAAGGGAAGAAAAAATAGGAAATTGCATTCTTTTAAAAATAAAAGGGAGAATTATTGGTAATTATTTAAGTGTTTTTAAGTATAAGTGGAAGAATAGAAGCCTTTGCTCTCAAATGTAGGAAAAATGCATGGAGATAAAACCCCCATACAAACAAATAGTAATAATTGTTTAAATTTGTTTTAATTGCTTTGAGTTGTTTTAATTATTAAAATGAAGGTGGTTATAAGTTTGGTGATATTAATGACATTACTAATCGTCTGGTGTAGATGTCAGAGTAGAGCATTACCTAAGAAAATGTAGACTCCCCAATTGAACCAAAAGATATTGGGTTCCTCTGTACCAAGGGGATGTTAATTTGGGAGAGAGGCTCTGTACTTGTGTTAACAGGAAAGGAGAATACGCCTTGGGCCCTTCCAAAGTAGTATATATTTGAAATGATAGGTGATGAACCAGTGAAGATCTTGGCTTTCAACAGGAAATAAAAATTCCAGAAGCCCAAACATGACAGGTAACATGAATTGCTGATCCCTCTAGAGATTAACATTCCTGAAACTATCTTAGACATGAAAATGTCTCTAGCTGAAACTTCAGCTAAAATTAGTCATATATCTTGTTTACTGAATCCATAGAATTCATCATGCTACCCTTCACATGGAATGAAGATTCATGAATGTAGATGGTTATTAATCAAACTAACTCATAAAAAGACAGTGGCCTGACCTGAACAAACAAGGAGCAATTTTTTGTTATGTGAGTTGTGTCTTGGTTATTTAGAGTTTCTGGGAGGTATCCACTTAACAGTGACTGCATTCCATGTGTGTTCTCTTGTGAATGAGTTACCACAGTTAGTATGATATTTTCCAGTCCCAACTATTTGCCTACAAATTTCATGAATTCATTTTTTTAATTGCTGAGTAGTATTCCACTGTATAAATAAACCACATTTTCTTTATCCATTCCTCCATTGAGGGGCATCTGGGTTCTTTCCGGATGTAGGGTTGGTGAAGATCTTTTCCCAATTAGATGGTTGCTGTTTGGTCCTTCTGATGGTGTCCTTTGCTTTACAAAAACTTTGTAATTTTATGAGGTCCCATTTGTCAATTCTTGATCTTAGAGCGTAAGCTATTCTTGGTTTCTGTTAGTTATGTTCCTACTTTTGCCTTTTGCCATCTGGTTATCTCTGGCGTTAGTTGCTACTGTAGTCACTGGCTGGTGCTTGAACCATCTGTGGGCCCATAAGGCAATTTCCCTACCACTGGATGACTGGGTTTCCCCTGGCACAGATTGCTGATGTGCTGCTCTCCTCTTGGGTGCTGTTGGACCCCTGGTGTATCTTGCCCCAAGCAATTTTATACTCAGTTGTCCCTGTGGACCTGATGCTAGTTGTCTGTTCTGTCATGGAGCAAAGAAGGTGGCAGGGAGTCACTCCAAGTGCTGACTACCCTGCAGGGCACAAGACCCAGTCCTGGCTGGCACACAGATGAACCACTTCTCTGCCCAGATCCTGTGCACAGGTCACAACCTGGCAGTCTGAGTCCCCAGAGATCCCACACTCAGGATAACTTGGGTACCTGGGTCTGCTTGTCTAGTGTAAGCAACAGCAAAGATAGCAGCAGTGGGGAGGGGAGTGCAGGATATCCTTTAGGGCACAAAACCCATGCCTGGCTGGGACACAGGAACTGCTGCTCTGCCTAGCTCCTGTGCTCAGATCGCAGCCTAGAGGCCTGTGTCCCCAGAGATCTTAAACTCGGGATATCTCGGGTACCTAGTCCATTTGTCCAGTCCAAGCAGCAGCAAAGAAGGTGGTGGCAGGGAACCAGAACCAACACCTGGCTCAAGTTAGATTTCTTTTTTTTTCCCCCAGGGCTTCTTTATCTCTGGTAGCATGGCTGCAGTGCTAATTCATTTATAATTACTGGAATTATGCGGACCTTATTACTTTAGTTAATTGTTACAGTCTTTAGTGTCATATTAAAGACCTCATCAGAAGCCCATGCCCTTGGTTTCTCTTGTATCTTCAGGGCATTCCGAAGGACCCATATTGTCCAGGAATGGTGGGCTTTCATGTTATAAGAAACTTGGTCATGAGTGAGCTATCTAATCTCTCTCTCTCTTTTTTCTTTTTTTTATGTAATTTTTAATTCTACATTCTTTGTTTATATTCCAAAGATTCCAAAGGCTTTCCCCTTTCCCAGTTCCCCACCACCACCACAAAATATCCCATAAGTCCTCTCCTCCACAACTATTCCCCACTCACCACCACCCCCCACCATTTCCCTGTTCTGGTACTCTCCTACAAAATTGGATCCAATCTTTACAGGCCCAGGGTCCTCTCCTTTCTTCTTCTTGGGAATCATTTGACTTGCTAGTTGTGCCTTGAGTTTTCAGGGCTTCTGGGCTCATTAATATCCACTTATTAGTGATTGCATTTCATGTTTATTCTTTTGTGATTGGGTTAACTCGCCTAGGATGATATTTTCCAGATCTAACCATTTGCTTACAAATTACATGAATTCATTATTTTTAATTACTGAATAGTATTCTATTGTATAAATATACCACATTTTCTGTATCCATTCCTCCTTTGAGGGATATCTGGGCTCCATCCAACTTCTGGCTACTATAAACAAGGCTGCTATGAACATAGTGGAGCATGTGTCTGTATTGCATGCAGGGGAATTCTCTGGGTATATGCCCAGGAGTGATATGACAGGGTCCTATGTAAGTGTCATGCTGGTTCAACTGGAGGTCAACATGCAGAAGAATACGAATTGACCCACTCTTATCTCCTTGTATTAAGATCAACTGCAAGTGGATCAAGGACCTCCACATAAAACCAGACACACTAAAACTAATAGAAAAGAAACTGGGGAAGACCCTGGAAGACATGGGCACAGGGGGAAAGTTCCTGAACAGAACACCAATAGCTTATGCTGTAAGATCAAGAATTGACAAATGGGACCTCATAAAATTACAAAGTTTCTGTAAGGCAAAGGACACTGTCAGAAGGACAAAATGGCAAACAACAAATTGGGAAAAGATCTTCACCAACCCCACATCCAACAGCAGGCTAATATCCAATATATATAAAGAACTCAAGAAGTTAGACCCCGAAGAACTAATTAACCTATTAAAAATGGGGTAGAGAGCTAAACAAAGAATTGTCACCAGAAGAAATTTGGATGCCTGAAAAACACTTTAAGAGATGTTCAACATCATTAGTCATCAGGGAAATGCAAATCAAAACAACCCTGAGATTCCACCTCACACCAGTCAGAATGTCTAAGTTTAAAAATTCAGGAGACAACAGGTGCTGGAGAGGATGTGGAGAAAGAGGAACACTCCTCCACTTTTGGTGGTATTGCAAGATGGTACAACCGCTCTTGAAATCAGTCTGGCAGTTCCTCAGAAAATTGGGCATGACGCTTCCAGAGGACCCTGTCATAGATTTCTTAAGTCTAACTACTTTCTGTAATTTTCTTACCCCTCTCCACTCCTTAAAAAATTGCCATCACAATTTAGCAAGGAGTTATAGAGATTTTTCTTGCTGATCTCTTGAGTTTGGGGATCTGGGTATAGTTATTTTATAAATTAAACATAAGATGTCATTTAAAAGGATAAGTTTTAAAAAGGGTCATGATTTTGGACAGGGGTGGGATTAATAGGAATCATACTTGCAGGGATTTCTATCTTTCCTTTCCCCTTTTCTATACTTTCTTAGGTAAAGGGAACAGTGTTCAAAAGGAAAAAGGAATAGAATGATCATATAAGAAATTAGGAGAGGTGAGGCATTGCCATCTTTGCTCTTGTGACGGTGTAGAGTGGCAGATAGGTACGCAGCCATCACCAGAGTAGAAGATTGCATGGGACATCCACAGCGAGTACTCTACCTGCACCCAGGAGCTTGGTAGCACCACAGCCAGCTAGGCACCTACCCTACAAGGCATCATCTGCCATCCAGAGAGGTGGTTAGAAGGAGTCCCAAGTTTAGAGGTGAGGCTCCACCATCTTTGCTTCTATGACTCTATAGAGGTGCAGACAGGTATGCAGGGATCACCCGAGTTGAAGAGTGCTTGGAACATGGCCAGCCAGGGTCCCACCTGCACCCAGGAGCTGGGCAGCTCCTCCACAGCTGTCTGTGCACCTAGTCTGCTAGGGGATAGCTGCTCTATATTAAGTCCTGCGATTAGAGGTGAGACCAAACATCCTCTCTCCAACATCTTCTCTTTAACTGAGCTAGCTGTTGCAGACAAGAATGCAGGGGACACCCGAGATCACTTGGGACTTGGTCTGCCAGGACCCGAGATGCACCCAAGAGCTGGGTTGCCCCACAGCAATCTGTGCTAGGGGAAAGCCAGTTATCTAGGGGTGCTGAGATATGATTGCAGGCACACAGGCGGGACGATCACCAGCCAGTGACAGCAGAACTAACTAACACCAGAGATAAACTGATGGCAAAAGGCTAATGTAGGAATGTTACTAACAGAAACCAAGGCAACATTGTCCCATCTGAACCCAATTCTCTCACAACAGCAAGTCCTGGATATCCAAAGACACCAGAAAAGCAAGATTTGGATTAAAAATCATAGCTCATGATGCTGATGGGGAGCTTCAAGAAGGACAGAAATAACTCCCTTAAAGAAATACAGGAGAATACATGTAAACAGGGAGAAGCTCTTGAAGAATTAAGGGAAAACACAACAAAACAGGTGAAGAAATTGAACAAAGTCATCCAGGATCTAAAGATGGAGGTACAAACAATAAAGAAATCACAACTGGAAGCTCAGGATATAGAACACCTAGGAAAGAAGTCAGGAATCATGGATCCAAGCACCAACAACAGAATACAAGAGATAGAAGAGCGAATATCAGATGCAGAAAACTTTATAGAAAGCTTTGATACAACAGTCAAAGAAAATGAAAAATGCAAAAGCTCCTGACCCAAAACAGCCAGAAAATCTAGGACAAAATGAGAAGACCAAAGGAAAGGATTATAGGTATAGAAGAGAGTGGTTTTATGTGGCAGTTCTTGATCAACTTGGAGTTGAGCTTAGTACAAGGAGATAAGAATGGATCAATTCACATTCTTCTGCATGGTGACCTCCAATTCAACCAGCACCATTTTTTGAAAAGGCTATCTTTTTTCCACTGGATGTTTTCAGCTCATTTGTTGAAGAACAAGTAACCATTGGTGTGTGGGTTCATTTCTGGGTCTTCAATCCTATTCCATTAATTTCCTGAGCAGAACACCAATAGCTTATGCTCTAAGATCTAGAATTGAAAAATGGGACCTCATAAAATTACAAAGTTTCTGCAAGGCAAAGGACACTGTCGAAAGGACAAAAATGGCAACCAACAAATTGGGGAAAGATCTTCACCAACCCTACATCTGAGAGAGGGTTAATATCCAATATATACAAAAAACTCAAGGAGTTAGACTCCAGAGAACCAAATTATCCTATTAAAAATGGGGCACAGAGATAAACTAAGAATTTTTACCTGAAGAACTTCAAATGGCTGAAAAGTACCTTAAGATATGTTCAACACCATTAGTCATTAGGGAAATGCAATTCAAAACAACACTGAGATTTCACCTCACACCAGTCAGAATGGCTAAGAATAAAAACTCAGGAGACAGCAGGTGTTGGCGAGGATGTGGAGAAAAAGAAACACTCCTCCACTGCTGGTGGGATTGCAAGCTGGTACAACTACTCTGGAAATCAGACTGGTGGTTCCTCAGAAAACTGGGCATGACACTTCCAGAGGACACTGGTATGCCACTTCTGGGCATATACCCAGAGGATTTCCCAGCATACAATAAGGACACATACTCCACTATGTTCATTAGCAGCCTTATTTATAATAGCCAGAAGATGGAAAGAACCCAAATGTCCCTCAATGGACGAATTCATACAGAAAATGTGGTATATTTACACAAGACAATACTACTCAGCAATTAAAAACAATAACTTTATCTTAGGCAAATGGTTGGGAGTGGAAAATATCATACTAAGTGTGGTAACTCATTCACAAGAGAACACACATGGAATGCAGTCACTGATAAGTGGATACTCCCCAGAAGCTCTGAATAACCAAGACACAACTCACATAACAAATAATTTCCAAGAATAAGGAAGGAGAGGACTCTGGTCCTGGAAAGGCTTGATGCAGCATTGTAGGGGATTGCCAGAATAGAGAAGGGGGAACAGGTGGAGGGTAGAGGGCTTATGGAACTTATGGGGAGGGGTAACCTTGGAAATGGAAAATCATTTGGAATGTAAACAAAAAATATAGAAAATAATAATAATAAAGTAGACAGCAAAGATTTCCAAATTAAAGGTCCAGTAAATACCTTCAACAAAATTATAGAAGACAACCTTCCTAACCTAAGTAAAGGGATGGCCATGAACATACAAGAAGCCTAAAGAACTCTAAATACATTTGACAAAAGCAGACATTCCTCCAATCACATTTTAATTAAAACACCAAATATACTAAACAAGAAAGAATATTAAAAGCAGTAAGGGAAAAAGTCAAGTAACATATAAAAGTATACCTATCAAAATTACACCAGACTTCTCACCAGAGAATATGAAAGCCAGGAGAGCCAGTGCAGAGGTCATACAGACCCTAAGGGAACATAGTTGCCAACCCAGAATGCTATATCCAGCAAATCTCTCAATTACCATAGATGGGAGAAACCAAAATATTTCATAACAAAAACAAATTTACACAGTATCTTTCCACAGCTCTAGGCCTTCAAAGGATAATGAATTGAAAGCACCAACAAAAGGAGAGAAACTACACACTAGAAAAAGCACGAAATTAATCTTCTTTCAACAAACCCAAAAAAGATAACCACACAGACATAAAAATTACATCAAAAATAGCAGGAAGTAACAATCACTATTCCTTAACAGCTCTTAACGTCAATGGATTCAATTCCCTAATAAGAAGTCATAGACTAATGACTAGATACATAAAGAGTACCAAACATTTTGCTGCATATAGGAAATGCATCTCAGTATCAAATACAAATACTACCTGAGACTAAAAGGCTCAAAAAGAGTTTTCCAAGAAAATTGTCCCAGGAAATAAGATGGAGTAGCCATTCTGATTTCCAATAAAATAGTTTTTCAACAAAAATCATCAAAAAGACACAGAAGGACACTTTATACTCATCAAAGGAGAAATCTACCTGGAAGAAATCTCAATTCTGAACATCTATGCTGCAAATAAAAGGGCATACTCATTCTTAAAAGAAACTTTACTATAGCTTAAACACACATCAGACCCACACAATAATTGTAGGTGACTTCAACACTTCACTCTCCTCAATGGTCAGATCAGTGAAACAAAAACTAAACAGAGACACAGTGAAAATAACTAAAGTTTTGTTCCAAATGGGTTAAATAAATATCTATAGAACATTTTATCCTAAATCAAAAGATTATACCTTCTTCTCAGCACCTCAATGTACCTTCTACAAAACTGATCATATAATTGGTCACAAAACAGACCTCAACAGATATAAGAATGAAATAATTCCATGCCTACTATCAGATCACTATGAAGTAAGGGTGGTCTTCAAAAGCAACAAAAACAACAGAAAGACCACATATACGTGGAAACTGAACAATGCTGTACTTAATGATATCTTGGTTAAGGAAGAAATAAGGAAAAAAATCGCAACCATTTTAGAATTTACTGAAAATGAAGGCACAACATACACAAAATTATGGGACACAATGAAAGTAGTGCTAAGAGGAAAACTATAGCTCTGAGTGCCTCCAAAAAGAAGTTGGAGAGATCATACACTAGCAGCTTAACAGCACACCTGAAAGCTTTAGAACAGAAAGAAGCTAATAAGTCCAAGGAGAGTAGAAGTCAGGAAATCATCAAACTCAGGGCTGAAATCAATCAAGTAGAAACAAAGAGAACCATACAAAGAATCAACAAAACCAGGAGCTGGTTCTTTGAGAAAATCAACAAGATAGATAAGCTTTTAGCCAGACTAACCAGAGGGCACAGAGAATGTATCAAAATTAACAACATCAGAAATGAAAATAGAGAAATAAAAACAGAAACTGAGGAAATTAAAATATTATTAGACCCTACTACAAAAGCCTATACTCAACACAACTTGAATATCTGAATGAAGTGGACAATTTCCTAGACAGATACAAACTACCAAAGTTTAATCAGGATCAAATAGAACATCTATACAATGCCATAACTCCTAAAGAAATGGAAGTGGTCATTGACAGTCTCCCAACCAAATAAAGCACAGTACCAGATGGTTTTAGGGCAGAATTCTAGCTGACCTTCCAAGAGAAAAAAACGCCAATACTCTCCAAACTATTCCACAAAATAGAAACAGAAGGAACACTACACAACTTGTTCTATGAATCCACAATTTCACTGATACCAAAATCACACAAAGATCCAGAAAATAAAAAAGAACTGCAGAACAATTGCCCTTATGAATACGATGCAAAAATACTCAATAAAATCTTGCCATCTGAATCCAAGAACACCACAAAATTATCATTCACCATGATCAAGTAGGCTTCATCTCAAGGATGCAGGGATGGTTCAATATACAGAAATCCATCAATGTGATACACTACATAAATTCAAAGGAAAAAATATGGTCATTTCATTAGATAATGAAAACTCATTTGACAAAATTCAGCATTCCTTCATATTAAAGGTCTTGGAAAGACCAGGAATGCAAGGCCCATAACTAAACATAGTTAAAGAAATATACAGCAAACCAGTAGCCAACATCAAATAAATGAAGATAAATGTGAAGACATCCCACTAAAACCATGGACAAGACAAGGCTGCATGCTCTCTCCATATTTACTCAATATAGTACTTGAAGTTATAGCTAGAACAATTAGACAACAAAAGGAAGTCAAAAGTATACAAATAGGAAAGGAAGAAAAATTATCACTATTTGCAGATGATAGTATACTTAAGAGACTCAAAAATAAAACTCCACCAGAGAAGTCCTATAGTGATAAACAACTTCACAAAGTGGCTGGATATAAAATTAACTCAAGCAAATCAGTATCCTTTCTATACTTAAAGGATAAACAGCCTGAGAAAGAAATTAGGAAAATGACACCTTTCGCAATCACCACAAACAATATACAGTATCTTGGGGTGACTCTAACCAAACAAGCAAAAGATCCATATGACAAGAACATCAAGTCATTGAAGAAAGAAATCGAAGAAGACCTCATAAGATGGAAAAATAGTCCATGATCTTGGATTGGGAGAATTAATATAGAAAAATTAACATCTTGCCAAAAGAAATGGACAAATTCAATGCAATACCCATCAAAAACCCAGTTCCATTCATAGAGTTAAAAAGAGCAATTCTCAAATTCGTCTGGAATAACAAAAATCCCAGCATAGCTAAAACTATTCTCAATAGTAATAGAACTTCTGGGGGAATCAGTATGCCTGACCTCAAGCAGTACTACAGAGCAATAGTGTTAAAAAACTGCATGTAATTGGTACAGTGACAGGCAGGTAGATCAATGGAATACAATTGAAGACCCAGAAATGAATCCACACACCTATGGTCACTTGATCTTTGACAAAGGAGCTAAAACCATCCAGTGGAAAAAAGATAGCCTTTTCAACAAATGATCTTCGTTAAACTGCATGCAGAAGAATGCAAATCAATCCATTCTTATCTCCTTGTTCTAAACTCAAGTTCAAGTGGATCAAGGACCACCACACAAAACCAGACACACTGAAACTACTTGAAAAGAAACTGGGGAAGAACCTTGAGCACATGGGCACAGGGGACAATTTCCTGAACAGAAAACCAATAGCGTATGCTCTCAGATCAAGAATTGACAAATTGGACCTCATAAAATTACAAAGTTTCTGTAAGGCAAAGGACACTGTCAAAAGGAATAAACAGCAATCAATAAATTGGGAAAAGATCTTTACCAACCCTACATCAAACAGAGGGCTAATATAAAAAATATACAAAAAACTCAAGGTAAACTCCAGAGAGCCAAATAATCCTATTAAAAATGGGGTACAAAGCTAAACAAATAATTTTCACCTGAGGAATATTGAATAGCTGAGAAGCACCTAAAGAAATGTTCAACATCCTTAGTCATCAAGGAAATGTAAATCAAAACAACTCTTAGTTTTCACCTCAAACCTTTCACAATGGCTAAGATAAAAACAATCAGGAGAAAACAGTTTCTGGTGAGCACATGGAGAAAGAGGGATACTCCTTCACTGCTGGTGGGGTTGCAAGCTGGTACAACCACACTGGAAATCAGTTTGGCAGTTCCTCAGAAAACTAGGCATGATACTACTGGTGGACCCCATTATACCACTTTTTGGCATATACCCAGAGGATTCCCCAGCATGTTATAAGGACATATGTTCCAGTATGTTTATAGCAGCCCTATATATAATAGCAAGAAGCTGGAAGGAACCCAGATGTCCCTCAACAGAGGAGTGGATAAAGAAAATGTGGTATATTTACACTGTAGAATACTACTCTGCTATAAAAATCTATGAACTCATTAAATTCTTAGGCATGTGGGTGGTATTGGAGAATGTCATCCTGAGTGAGGTGACCCAATCACAAAATAACTCACATGGTATGCGCTAACTGATAAGAAGATATTAGCTCAGAAGTTTGGAATACTCAAGAAACATTTCACATATCAAATGATTTCCAAAATGAAGGAGAAGCCCCTGGTCCTGGAAATGCTCAATGCAGCAGTTCAGTGGAATACCAGGTCAGGGAAGTGGGAAGGGTTTGATGGGGGAACAAGGGGAGGGAAGAAGACTTATGGAACTTTCAGGGAGGGGGGGATCCAAGAATGGGAAAATCATTTGAAATGTAAATAAAGAATATATCTAATAAAAAATTAAAAATGAGAGATTAGATATACAGGAATGGATTACTATATTTACCCTTAAAACATTTTATAGACATAATCTTAAATTGGTTTAAATGTATATTTTGATGGATAATTGAAGTTATATCTTCTTGAATTGATAGAGTGTTTAATATTTTCACTTGTATAAATCTTTGTATACTGATAAAATTTAAAATTAATTTTGTTTCTCTCAGATAGGTATTGTACATTTGCAACTTAATAAGAATGCAAGGCTTAGACCCATTCTTTCCAATGGTTATTTAGGATGACTAAGTAATTCAAGTTAAAGATCAGATAGTAAGCTCAAAGTAATATTAGATACTGATTTAATTGCAGTAAATTATTTTCATGATTATTTGAATAGTAAACAGCTAAAATTTATCAATTATATTAATTGATTAATTGATAAATTGCACATATATATACATACATATATATGGCCTTCAAATACATCAGAGGTCCACAGAATGTGTCATTTAAAATCATTTCATTATTAATATATCTTTTGACTACAAGATATTTCTGCTCCTGACAGTACCCCCATAACACTTCAAAAGAGATATTGAGCATCAATACCTCCAATTGGAGTCCTTTCAATTTTGGCAGGATAGTCACTGGTTAAGAAATAACTTAATTATATCTACAGACAAAATACTGTCCATGAAGGACAAATGGATGCAGAATAGTTGAAGGCATCCAACTGACAGAATATTCTTGTTCTTCATAATTCCTGTTTCACTTAAGGTCTGTCAGATAGGTCTGGTCCAGAAGGCTGAAAACAGATGCTCCAACATTATAAGGAATATTGTAGACTCTCCAGGCAGTAATTTGTCTCAACAACTTGAATAAAATTTGGAAGCTATGTCCTTGTGCTTCTGACATATTAAGGTAATATTTAATTCCATCTAAGTTGTCTGAGGGGGTTAAGGACTATTTATAGTCTCATAATTGAGCTTATGTTGCCTAACATTGAGGAAGAAGATCTAGATTTGAAAGGATTGCTTTCACATGGTAATTCAATGTAAATTTCAAATGATTGAAGTACAAAATTGTAAACTCTTTACATTAGGATAGATGATAGACTACTAGTCAAAATTACCAAATGTGATTGACTGGATATTATAAATGCATATCTTACCTTATAATTTATATAACTGCTATAATTGTTTTGAATGTATATCTGGAGAAAAGAGCCTTGGACCAAAAGAAGGAAATATAGCTGCTGTGTTATAAATGCTATGTTCTTCAAAGAAATATTTGCATGAGAGGGTTTGTACATCACTTTGGGGATCCTGCTCCCAGTTGGTTCTGATTGATCAAGAAAGATGTCAGACACCAGTAGTTGGGGAGGACAGACAGAGGTGGGTTTGGGGATTTTTCTAGACTTAGGACCAGGAGAAGTGAGAGATCGACCATGTTTCTATGTGTAGGCAAGGAGAAAAACAATGCCTGAGAAGAGTGTAGGACAGAGAGCTGTTGCAGCTATGTGAAAGAGTCATGAGAGTACAGAACAGAAGGCTGCCCACATGAGTCTAGAGCAGACAAGGTAGAAAATAGAATTTAGTAAATGATAGCTTGTAATTTTCTATGTATGGTATATTCTTAGCAGCATGGAGGCTAGAGGCCTGTCCAGCTATTGCCCTATATAAGGCATATTAAAATATAGTGGCTGTATGTATGTCCTTCATTTGGAAACACAAATCATCAAGGTCAGTAAAAAAATCCCCACTGGGATTTATTAAATAAATATTACTACTTTACAATGAAAGAAGTTCTAAGTTGGCATTTCATAGTATTACGTGCCTCCATAAAGAAATTAGAAAGATTTTCAATCAGCAATTTAATAGTACACCTGAAAGCTCCAGAAAAAAAGAAGCAAGCAAACCAAAAAGTAATAGAAGGCAGGACATAATTAAAATTAGGGCTGAAATCAATCAATTAGAAACAAAGAAAGCAATACAAAGAACCAAGAGTGGGTTCTTCAAAAAAATTGAAGAGATGAATGAAAACTTAGCCAAACTTACAGAGAGAAGTATGTAAGACAGTATCCAAATAATCAAAATCAGTATTGAAAATGAAGATACAACAACTAATGTTGAGGAAATTTAAAGAATCATTAGGTCTTACTTCAAAAGCCTGTGTTCAAAAAATTGGAAAATATTAATGAAATTGATCTTTTTCTAGACATATATTGCTTACCAAAGATAAATCAAGATCAGGTAAATCAATTTGCTGATTTATCAGAAAACTAGGAATAGTTGTGACTCAAGACTCCTGAGCATATAGCTAAAAATTCTTTAATATCTTACAAAGACACTTGTTCAACTATGTTTCATAACAACTTTATTCAAAATAGCCAGAAAATGGATACGATGCAGATATTTCTCAACCAAAGTATGGGTAAAGAAAATGTGGCACATGTACACAATAAAATCCTATTCAGCTATTATATACAAAGACATCATGAATTTTGCAGGCAAATGGATAGAACTTGAGAATATCCTCCTGAATAAGGTAACCCATTCCCAAATGAACAAACATAGTATGTAGTTGCTTAAAATTCCATTTTAGCCCTAAAATGCAGGAATCATGTTACATTCCACTTATCTAAAGAAACTAAACAAGAAAAATGCCCAAGTTAGGCAGCTTGAACCTGACTTAGAAGTAGGCATAAAATAGTCACAAGAGGCAGATGTAGGGAGGAATCTGGGAAAGAAGCAGATGTCGGCAAAAATGGGGGGGGTTCATGATCAGGTATGTAGAAGGACCAGAGAGATGGATAGATGTCCATAAAAATTAATGGAAATCTACAAATGACAGGGGTGAGAAGGTGAGGGCCATCTACAGGATGGAACAGAGATCTGGGTAAGGGTGGCACCCCAGAATCAATGGGGATGGTCTTATGTGTGACTCACTACATTGGAGATATGGAATCTGAAGAGTCTACCTCCTATAGCCAGGCAGGAATCCCAGTGAAGCAATAGAGACACCAACTCACCCACAAAAATTTCAACCCCAAGGTTTTCTAATTAGAAGAAATGAAGGCATGTTAAAAAAGGGAAATAGAGCAGAATAAACATAAAGCCTAAATTGGAGATGTGGATTATTAGTAAAACACATATACTACTCTTGAGAAGGACATGATTTCAGTTTGTAGACCCTGTTAGGTGGGTCAACTGCCATAACTTCAGATACAGGGAATACAACACCTACTTCTGACATTCATAAACATTTTACACATACATTCAATCATTTACATACATGCACATATATTTAAATGGTTATAAACAAAGCCTTTTAAACAGTAGATGGTCTACAGTAAAGGGAAAGACATGTAGAAAGTTCCCTTTGAGGCATAAAAAGGTCATTGCCTTCTTGAAATTCTAGCAATTGTGTTTAATCACCCAAGACTGACACAGAATAAGAACCATAAACTCCAGTTTCTTTTTTTTTCCTTCATTGTAAATAAAACGGATGGCTTTGATTTTTTTTAATTTTTATTTTCTATATTCTATGTTTATATTCCAAAGGCTTTGCCCTTTCCCAGTTTTCCCCCACCATACGTCCCATAATTCCTCTCCCCCCCCAACTATTCCCCAACCATTCCCCCTCCCCCCACGGTTTCCCTACAAAACTGGATCCAATCTTTACAGGCCCAGGGTCCTCTCCTTTCTTCTTTTTGGGAATCGTTTGACTTGCTAATTGTGCCTTGAGTATTTAGGGCTTCTGGGCTCATTAATATCCACTTATCAGTGATTGCATTTCATGTGTATTCTTTTGTGATTGGGTTAACTGACTCAGGATGATATTTTCCAGGTCTAACCATTTACCTACAAATTGCATGAATTCCTTATTTTTAATTGCTGAGTAGTATTCCATTGTATAAATATACCACATTTTCTGTATCCATTCCTCCTTTGAGGGATATTTGGGCTCCTTCCAATTTCTGGCTATTATAAACAAGGCTGCTATAAACATAGTGGACCATGTGTCTTTATTGTATGCAGGGGAATCCTCTGGGTATATGCCCAGGAGTTGTAGGCCAGGGTCCTCTGGAAGTGACATGCCCAATTTTCTGAGGAACCACTAAACTGACTTCTAGAGTGGTTTTACCATTTTGGAATCCCACCAACAGTGGAGGAGTGTTCCTCTTTCTCCACATCCTCGCCAGCACTTGTTGTCTCTTGAGTTTTTAATCTTAGCCATTCTGACTGGTGTGAGGTGGAATCTCAGGTTTGTTTTAATTTGCATTTCCCTGATGACTAATGATGTTGAACATCTCTTTTGGTGTTTCTCGGCCATCCGGATTTCTTCTGGTTAAAATTCTTTGTTTAGCTCTGTACCCCATTTTTTGATAGGGTTATTTGGTTGTTTGCAGACAAGCAGGGTGAGAAAGAAGTTAGGGAAATAACACCCTTCACAATAGCCACAAACAACATAAAGTACCTTGGCGTAACTCTAACCAAACAAGCGAAAGATCTGTACAACAGGAACTTCAAGTCCTTGAAGAAAGAAATAGAAGAAGACCTCAGAAGATGGAAAAATATTTCTTGCTCCTGGATTGGCAGGATCAATATAGTAAAAATGGCCATCTTGCCAAAAGCAATATACAGATTCAATGTGATCCCCATCAAAATCCCAACTCAATTCTTCATAGATATAGAAAGAACAATTCTCAAATTCATCTGGAGCAACAAAAAACCCAGGATAGCTAAAACTATTCTCAACAATAAAAGGACTTCTGGGGGAATCAATATCCCTGAACTTAAACAGTACTACAGAGCAATTGTGTTAAAAACTGCATGGTATTGGTACAGCAACAGGCAAGTGGATCAATGGAATAGGATTGAAGACCCAGAAATGAACCCACAGACTTATGGTCACTTGATCTTTGATAAAGGAGCCACAACCATCCAATGGAATAAAGATAGCCTTTTCAACAAATAGTGCTGGTTCAACTGGAGGTCAACATGCAGAAGAATGTGAATTGAACCACTCTTATCTCTTTGTACTTAGATCAACTCCAAGTGGATCAAGGACCTCCACATAAAACCAGACACACTGAAACTATTAAAAAAGAAACTTGGGAAGACCCTGGAGGATATAGGCACAGGGGGAAAGTTCCTGAACAGAACACCAATAGCTTACGCACTAAGATCAAGAATTGACAAATGGGACCTCATAAAATTACAAAGTTTCTGCAAGGCAAAGGACACTGTCAGAAGGATAAAACGACAATCAACAAAGTGGGAAAAGATCTTCACCAACCCCACATCCGACAGAGGGCTAATATCCAATATATACAAAGAACTCAAGAAGTTAGACCGCAAAGAACCAAATAACCCTATCAGTTTCTTTTCTATTAGTTTCAGCGTGTCTGGTTTCATGTGGAGGTCCTTGATCCACTTGGAGGTGATCTTATTTCTTCTGGTGAAAATTCTTTCTTTAGCTCTGTACCTCATTTTTTGATAGGGTTATTTGGTTCTTTGGGGTCTAACTTCTTGAGTTCTTTGTATGTATTGGATATTAGCGCCCTGTCAGATGTAGGGTTGGTGAAGATCTTTTCCCAATTTGTTGATGGCTGTTTTATCCTTCTGACCATATCCTTTGCCTTACAGAAACTGTAATTTTATGAGGTCTCATTTGTCAATTCTTGATCTTAGAGCATAAGCTATTGCTCTTTTGTTCAGAAACTTTCCCCCTGTGCCCATGTCTTTAAGAGATGTTCAACATCATTAGTCATCAGGGAAATGCAAATCAAAACAACCCTGAGATTCCACCTCACACCAGTCATAATGGCTAAGATTATAAACTCAAGAGACAACAGGTGCTGGCGAGGATGTGGAGAAAGAGGAACACTCCTACACTGTTGGTGGGACTGCAAGATGGTACAACCGCTCTGGAAGTCAGTCTGGCAGTTCCTCAGAAAATTGGGCATGACACTTTCAGAGGACCCTGGCATACCACTCCTGGGCATATACCCATAGGATTCCCCTGCATACAATAAAGACACATGCTCCACTATGTTCATAGCAGCCTTATTTATAATAACCAGAAGCTAGAAGGAGCCCAGATGTCCCTCAAAGAAAGAATGGATACAGAAAATGTGGTCTATTTATACAATGGAATACTACTCAGCAATTAAAAATAAGGAAGTCATGCAATTTGTAGGCAAATGGTTGGATCTGGAAAATATCATCCTAAGTGAGTTAACCCAATCACTAAAGAATACACATGAAATGCAATCACTGATAAGTGGATATTAATGAGCCCAGAAGCTCTGAATACTCAAGGCACAATTAGCAAGTCAAAAGATTCCCAAGAAGAAAGGAGAGGAACCTGATCCTGAAAGGACTGGATCCAGTTTTGTAGGAGAGTACCAGAGTATAGCAGAGAAATGGTCGTGTGGTGATTGGGGATTAGGCAGAGGATGGGGTGGGGTGGAAGAGAACATAGGGGACATATGGTGATGGGGGAACTGGGAAAGGGGAATGCGTTCGGAATGTAAACAATGAATATAGAAAATAAAATAAAAAATTAAAAAAATAAAAAGAACCATAAACTCTAAACCATGGAGAATGGAAGGATTGAGAGGTCCTGTTTCTACTTGTAGGTACTGGAAACCAGTGAAAGAAGAGCCATTTTTTAGTGGTGTAGAGAGTAGAAGGGTTCTCATATTCATGCAAAGAATTCTGTAATCTATGTTATTCTATAAACAAAACTAAATTCATTGACTCACAATTTTCGAACGTCAGTACAGTATAAGGAATTTGGAAGAGGAAGGGGAACAAGAGTGGTACAGGTACAAGACAAGGTAATAGGAGCTAAATAAAAGTAACACATACATACATGTATATATATACAAATATATGTATATATACATATATATAGTTATTATATGTACATATGGTGAGACTTATTCTATTTGTGAACTAGTTATTGTACTAAATGTGTGGTGTCTGCTTGCATATATTAAATACTGAAATTTTCTTCTCTGCATTCTCTTAGCAAGTAGTCTGGAATGTGCAATGTACTCTGGCTTAATGCTTATTTTACCCATCAAAAGAACCAAAATAAAACACACTAAAAATACCACAATATCATAAGATATTTTATACAAACATGAAATCATGAAAATATAAACATATGAATTACTGTCATTATTCATATGAACATACCCACATGATGATGCACTGCATACACACACAATTTAAAAATATATAAATGAATCTTTAATAATAAACTAAAAAAGAAATAAGTGATGCAAAAAATTCAGTGTGATGTTGCTATGTACTTTAATCTCAGTATGCAGGAAGTAGATGCAGATAGATACTGTGAGTTTAACCTCAGTCTGGGGGACAAATGGCTTCTAGGCCTGGCAGAGATACTTTTAAGATAGTGTTTGAAAAAACTTACCATGACTTTCTAAAGAAAGTAGTAATGAAAGAAACATACATCAAACAAAATATACAGTAAACATTTAAATAATAAACTCTATATTACAAATCCACAATCAAGATTATTTTTAATGGAGAAAAATGTAAGCAAGACCATTAAATTATATTAAAAAGAACAGAGTGGAAGACGGGTGTCCTCCATCCTCAATCCTTTTCAATATAGTGTTCCATATGTACATGTATGTATTTCTGTATGTATACATATACTACTAACAATAATAATAAGTACATACATACATATATACATACATACATTCAACAGAATACTATTTAACTGAAAAACGAATTGAAATCATGTAGTTAAATGAATAGAACGGAAAGTACTATATTGAGTGAGATAACCCAGACCCACACGGACACATACCACATATTATTTCATAGATGTAGTTCCTAGAACCCAACCTGCAGATGTCAATATACAATAAACAGTAACCACTGAAAATAGAAGAGTAGAAGGGACCATGGTTAGTGAAACTCCCAGGAGGAAAAATAACAGGATGTATGATATACATGTAATATGAAGGATACATGGAAAAATTAAAAGAGAGTTTTAATTGGAGAGAAGAGAAAAAGGAAACTACAGGTAATAGCAAAAAGGAGGGATAAATAAAATTGAAAATATTTGAATGAGACATAGGTCCATCATGTGCTTTGGATATAGGATTAAGAAGATTTAAAATGTAACTGACCCCCACACAGTGGATATCAGAAAGGTGACCTAAAAGTTTCTAAGGGGAGGCAATAATGAGTGGGCTCAACCTGCTATGTTACCTATGAAACACAACAAATACTATTATAAGAAAATGTTAATAAAAGTAAAATAGTAGCATTAAAAGATTGGTAGTAATCAATAGCTGACTGGTTGGACTCAAGGCCTGCTCAAAGTAGAAAAATGCTTACTGGTACTGGAAACCTAGCTTAATATGTATGGCTATTGAGGGTTCTAGAAGCGATCCTATTACTATCACCCTACCAGAGCAGTATTCTGTGTAACTGTCTTCACAATCTTTCATTGTATCCACAGAAAAGTATAGATCTCAATCCTTGTAAAGAAGTTTCTTTGAAATGTAAAGTGACAATTACAGAAAACCACTAGTCATTATGGAGCAGAATAATTTTCACTCTGCTCTCCAACCTGATACCATCATAACAGAGTTGCTGCACCTAAGGCTAATAGAATATTGTTGATGTATGGCCAGAATTTTAAAAGCCAGAGTGTCAGGAAGATTTTTGTGAGATTGTGCCTTCTAGCTATACCAGGGAAGCTACAAAATTAAGTATCAACAACATCATTGCATAAACAAGACATGAACACTTTCATCAAATGGTGATGTAGGGAAATATTAAACTCCTAGATGAAGAGCTAGAGAGGTAGAATCAGTCTTTTCCTGAGATTCACCTCTGACTTACTGTTGAATGCTGAGTAATCATCCCTAGAAACATACATATACTGGCAACATTGAACAGTATAATCAAGTTGTACTCATGTATCTTTTCATCTATATTTATGTGTAACTAGTTAAATAGTCATACAAGTTTCATTCAGATACTTGATAAATAAAGACAAGCTGATTTACATGAGTCTTAGATAAGCATGATCTACTGAGTGAATTACAGATTAGCTGGGGCATATATTGACACCCATTCAAAAAAAGGCCAAGAAAGGAAGATGAGTGTGTGAATTTGGAAGAGAGTTTATGTGGGAATATGAAGGGAGTGATCAGGAAAAAATAAATTATATAAGTATAATTTTCTTAAAATTTAAAAATTGTCATGCTAAACTCTTTATATAAAAACACATGTATTTGAATGTTGTTAACAATTTTTTACATAAGTACTTAGCTCTGTCATCACAGAAAACTGTGAATGCTGGGTCTGAATATAAGTACTGACACTAATAAAGAATAAAAAACACACTTCTAAAATAAACACATATACATACATATACAGGCACATATGTATATGTATATTATGTGTATGTGCATGTGCATGTGTATGTGTATATGTATGTGATGCATATGAATATATGTGAATATATGTGCACATATGTACAAATGTACATACACAGAGAGAGAGAGAGAGAGAGAGAGAGAGAGAGAGAGAGGACTAGGAAAAACTGAAGGTGATCTGAAAAACACTAACCTTAACCTTAGTTATGATTATCAATTTTCCTTGGGGAATAGGAGGTGAAATAAAAATAAGGAGACTGTAGAGACCTGTTTTTGTTCTGAGGCAGCAAAGCTGCTAAAATGAACTACTAACTTCTCCTCTTTGATCTTGTTTGGTTATCTTCTCTGCTGATAAGTGTCACATTTTCACTTCTACCTGATAGTAAGTTCAGTCCTCTTTAACCAATAGCTAGAGGCTATAGGTGCAAACGAATTAAAGGAGATTTTCATATATTTCTGACTAGTATCCCTTCAGGAGGGAAGAGCTCCCCTGCTCCCCAACACAATAGCACAAAGGCATATAGCATTCTGAATTTCAAAATAAAATGTTTGTGTGTTGTTAGTGAACCATGAACCATCAGCAAGGTAACTACTCCTGGGCAACATCACCAACTTTTCATAGTAAAAGTTGAATGCTCAAATTTTAATTTTTTACATTCTGATATTATAATTACAATACTTTTGCAAATACTCCTTCCTTCTCTTCTTTCATATTCATTAGGTTTTGCAATAAATATTTCACTATGCATATATACATATGTATATAATAGTCTATATAATATCTTTTTATCTAGTAATACATATATTTTATCTAGTTATATATATTACTAGATGTAAAATTATATATATATATACATATATATATATATATATATATATATATTACTCGATAAAAAGATAAAAATCTGTCCAGTATGCACAATGTTTACATTTTGAAAAACAAAATACCTACAGGTCTATTTGTGAAGACTGAATAACATTCTTTCACTAACACCTTCTTTATCATAGCTGGATCAGTGATGACCAGGACAGGGGTCATCCCCTCATATAACCTGTATTGGAAAAACAGAGAAGATTATACCACTTTGATCCTGAACTATGAAATTAATCTTAATCTTTTGTAAGAACAATTGTTCTTCACTACTGAGCCATCTCTACATCCCCTAAGTACATACTATTAACAACTGGCCATTGGCAAAATTTGCAAGGAACTTTTCCTTTGGGAACATTAGAAATGTAGAACAGTTCAGTATCATTGAAGAGGGACAGATTCTCTCCTCTACCTTTTACCCTCTCAACTTGTGGTGAGCTGAGTACAGGAGCTGGCACCTGCTGGGGTCATGAGATGAGAAAATCTTGTCCCAGTGGTATGTGTGTAAGAGAGCTTAGGCTGACCTTTTCAAATACCTCTCAGGTCCAGATACAGGATTCTACATTGACCCAATCTGACAGTGACTCCTCCAGCAACTGGTGGAGTACATGATTATGCCAGTCCTATAGATGAAAATATAAAACAGGATCTCCATGACACTAGATAATGACAGGATATTTGAGAGATGTCCCAGTGAGGTTCCAGATTTGATGGTATAGCTGAAGTCAGAGGATGAGGACCAGACCAACAATTCATTACAATGAACATTTCCAGCAAAGAAGTGTGGACAAAATTTTATCTTGTGAGACACACACACTCTGATACATAAGTGTTTCCACAATGAGATTTTATTATTTTTTCTGTTGTGGGAGGTTGCAATGGTAGAGGGTGGGCACAAGGAGGGTGCTGAGTGGAATTGGGGTGTATGATATGGTAAGAAATTCAGAAGGAACCAATAAAAAGTTAAACTCAGCACAGATTGCCCCTGGCATTGGAACACATTGTTCTTAGTAATCATGTCAATGCAACTGGCCTTGTGATTACTACTGAGATTTCTGATGATGAATAAATTAAATGAAGAATTAGAATCTCATCTACCTTGCTTGTGTCATGCAGAACATTGATATTACTACTTCTCAGACTCTAACCAAATTATGAGCACCTCTCATAGGGAGGTTCTGCTGCCTTTGGCTCAGTTTTCACACATAATAATTAATGAAACATGCCTAAACGCAATAGCATGATTTAACACATACTATACCTGTACTTTAAAGTTAGTTGTATGGGTTGTGAGAAAATATCCATATACATTCCTGCTAAAAATTCATTGTCTTGTACTAAATGCAATTAAAAGAGAAGGAAAGAAATTTCAGCCATGTGTGATGCCACAAACTAAGACAAGTAGCCAGAAGGTAGAGATGGAAAACAGTGATATCTAGGCTATAGAAACTTTTAGTTCTACCTTGTATATGTGGAGACCTAGTCTCAAAAAATAATGAGAGAAAGCCCAGGATGCCTCAACCCTGTGGAAAGGCAAGTAAAGGATCCTTAGATTAAGAGAAATGGTCTTTCCCAGGGAGGAACACATCAACTGATTACACAATTCCATGTAGTCAGACCATAATACATACATATAACTAATAATATACAGACTGAGCAGGTTATGATTATGAATATAAACTCATTTGCATGTATAAATTATATATTTGAAGGGAGAAAGGAGAAGGAAGGAAGCAATTATAACCTCGAGCAAAAATGAAATAATAACAATAAGGAAAAACACTGTATAAATACTGTAAACTAAACAAAAATAATAACTATAAATATTTTTCAGCAGGTCCTGTACTTCGGGCATCACAAAAGTATAGGTATAATATTTTTATACATTGTGTTAAGTTTACCCTCAGTTATTCAAATGCTGACTTTTCTTACCTCATAACTTGTCTCAATGCAGACATGTTACTGTAATGCTTATACGAAGGATCTCCTTCTCAAGTTTGTGTAAACAATTCTTATCATTTTTTCTCTGACTTGTCAAAAAGTACTAATCACCCAATGGCTGGGCAGAATGGAGAATAGTGTAGAATAACTGCCAGCCATAGAGGCAGAGAGTGAAATAGATTTCACTTTTCAGATTAGCTGCCAGGATGGAGAAATTGGAGCAGTGGAGAAATGGTTCAAAGAGCCAGATTAATAATAATATGCAAGTATCATGGCATATGAGTGCGAGGAAGTCAGATCCACATAGGAGAAAAGGGTAAATCATTTAACTGCTCAGATAATGAGTATAGTTTTGAATAAATGCTCTTTGTTCTGTGTAGGTATTGGAGAATACCATAAAGTAAAGAAGTACAGCTTCCTGATAAATTCACCATTTACATGTATATTATACATAATTCATTTACACAATAGGGCTCTCCCTGTTTAAGGGGCATAGGTGAGCTAACACAGGGTAAGAGAATGAGAGAGCTGGTCCTGACACTCCTTCTGTAAAATGGGTGAAATGATGGTGTGTGGATGACCACCTCACCATCTGTAGTAGTCAAGAGAAAAAGCTTGGGGGTCCTGAGAACAGATGAGCTGGCCCTGTTTCTCAATGAACACAGTGTTCAGGAGAGCAGACCTTTGTAGACCTAATCTCTCTGTGTACTGTGTAAAAGTTATCCTTGTGTTATTCAAATTCCAAGTTCTCTGTCCTCATAACTTATTTCAAAATGGACATGTCATTGTAAAGCCTATGTCAATAATGTCATGACTCAAATTTTTGTTTTACCATATTTTTCTCTGCCATGTCATTAAAAGCTGATCACATATTGGTGCATCAAAAGAGAGAAAGACACATTCAGTCTGAACCTCAAGAAGAAAGAAGGGAGTTCATGAGAGTTCAGTGGAAGCATGGAATACTCTAAATTAAAGTATTATGCAGATTTTGCCTTGAATGTGTCCAGATTCGTTTAAGGGAATAAGATAGATCAATTGACTTCCAAGGAATTGAGGTAAAGATTTAAAATAAACCTTGGACTTTCTGTTTCATTATTGGGGAACTAGCTTGGATAAAGAAAAAAATAACCATAATATTACCTTATATCTTACATTTATTTATATTAAAATGAACAATTAGAGGCCTTACACATTACCTGAGTGGCACAGTAGAGCTGGCCATGGTTGAGGGGGTGCAGGTGATTCAGCCCTGAAGATGAGATTGAGCCAGAGCTGTCTCTACCACTCATCTGCAATGAGGTGCAGTGGGTGATGGGGAGGTGACATCCTCACTTTCCCCCTCATCACCTGTGATAGCTGGGAGAATTGGCCCTGTGGTCATAAGAACTGGTAAACTGGCCCGAATTCTGATCTGCTGCAGTACTGGCAAGAATTCATCCTGCATCTTGCCTGAGCAGCAGTAGATATGGATCTGGATATGTGGGTGTGGGTGTGCCATCTCATGGTATGAAAAAAAGTAAAGCTGATCCTGTGTCTTATTGATGGGAACATTGCTTGGCATGGCTATAGCAATGCTGGTAAGCTTACCCTGATAGTGTGGATAACGGATAGCCAGTGGGATAACTAGGTCTCATACTACCCAGGCCCAGATCCCGGGCTCTGAGATGGCCTACCTCTAAATCTACATCATCTGTTAATGACTCAGATACATGAATTGGCCAGGCCTTCTTTTTCAAGATTTCAGAATTTCCTTGACACTTGGCAAGAACAAAATAACTGAAGAGTCCCAAAGAGGATCCAATACTAATGGTGTCACACAAACCACAGTCCTCAAACCAAAACAATGACTCATTGCAGTGAACATTTGCAAGTAAAGATGTGAAGACAGAAGGATATATTGTGGGACACACTGGAACATACCATAGTTTCCACAATGAGATGTTTTCTATGCTTTATTTTTTTGACATTGTTATCATCATCATTGCTGTCATTACTAGTGGTGAATTGCCTGTGTGTGTGTGTGTGTGTGTGTGTGTGTGTGTGTGTGTGTTTGTGGTTATTTTGTGGGGAGGTTGGGTTGCAAGGATTAGAGGTGGATATGAGGGGATAGTAAGATCAATACTACTGGGATGGCGTATGTGAAAATCACGAGTAATCAATAAAAAAGATTTAAAAACACAAGAAAAATAAAAATGAATCCTGTCTTTGAGAATACTGGAAATATTTTTATTCACTGATTTTCTGGTGCCTAAGTGAGGGCAGGAGACATTCTTTTAAGTTTATAATCATGTTTTACTTGTGTCTGAATTAATATAATTTACACAACCAAAAAATAATTAATAATAAATGGAGCCAAGAATCCTTATATGACAGTGAGTAAAAGTAAGACTATGTGTCTAGGTCATTAAATGATGCAGACAAATCATGACCTGCAATGTTCTAATTCAGACTGTGATTTACAACATACTTGTGGAACTTCTGGCAGGGAAGTCTTTCAGACACTTTAAAATAGGTCAATGCATCCCAAGATACTCTGGTCTGTCAGAGTCTTCATGCAGGTTGGTTTCACATCTTAGCAAAACCATAGATTATACATTTCTAAACTACTTACCTCCACATAGTACCATACTTTTTTCGAGATTCTAAGTCACATTTCCACAAACCCTGGGAAAACAAATTAAAGAGATCATTATTTTTATACATATTTGCCAACTAAATGAGAAATAAATGATTCAGTCACCAAGAAATTAGGCTCATTGTATAACATTCGTAATTCACAAGTAATAGAAATCCTACAGAGTTACCTGAGAAACGTCAGGATTTAAAGATATTCATGATTTTGTTACTGTGTATTGTACATTCCCAAATTTTTCTTTCTCTAATAAATGTACAGTGCCAACTGCTTTATTCTATGGCAGTTTCTTTAGTTATGCTTTGACTGTTAAATTCTGAAACACACTTGTCTTTCCCATCTTGATGCACGATGGCATCAAGAATCAGGGAGACTTACAAGAATTTTCAAAATCTCTTTGCTCCTCACTACATACTGCCCTTTCTTTCACCTGATGATTTCTCTAGGATTTTAATATCTTCAGTAAATTGACAACAACATCGATGCCTATAGCATATTAGATTTATAGTAGCAATGAAGTAGAGGCAAATGATTTTGCCTTCTGGTGTCTCTGTTAAACATCAAAGGATGAGGAGGTCTTTCCTGACACAAGGGAAACAAAGTCAAAAGCTTGATCTGAGCTGTTATAACTGAACCATGGGCAGTGGAAGGAATCAATGTAGTCAATACGTGGTTATTGGGACTATTTTGAGGTAAAATCCCATGTATCTCAGGCTGTCTCATTCTCTGTGTATATAAAGCAGAACTTGAGTTCCTTATCCTCTTAACTGTTGGGATTATAGGTGTGTGGCATCATCCTACAGGTTAAATGATGCTGGGATCTAGCCTAGGAATTTGTCTGCTCTAGGCAAGCAATATACAGAAGGGATTTTCATTTTACTCATTGTGAATTTCAACTGCATGAAATTATGAGTCTGGTAGATGACAAAGCCTAGCTTTTAAGAGTACTTCACCAGGGATTAGAGCTATTCTGAACCAAGTCAAGCTCAGAGACCCTAAAGAGAACATTACATCTTTGTCCTTGTACACAAGCAGACTTATTAAGTTATAGTCTAGGGATAGAGACGGTGCATGACAAAAGTGCATGGAAGTTGTAGTTCCAAAGGGATCTGGCTTTTTCCTGAGCTGTCAGAATGGAAGATGTGTCTGAACTATCATACAATCTTTGCCAAAATTGTCTGATTTAGCTCTGTGGTGACCTTTGTCATTTCCCCCTACATGTAGCATATAAGAAGGTATGCTGCTTAATAAATTTCCAGCATAAGCCTTTATTTTATGGAAGACAACATGTTCAGAGCTATGTTTCTTCTATATTTCACTTACACAATTCTTTCCCTAATCTTCTCACCATTTTGACCTTTGGAAATCCTCATTTCTTCTACTTGACATATGTATTGTTCAATGTGGGCCCTGAGATTAGTAGAAATAATATTTGTAAAATGTCAGACTTGTGGATCTATAAACTAGAAAGGGTGGAACCACCAAGAAAAAAGCTGGGACCCCACTATTATTGTGTGAGGTCAATCTTTGTTTTGACCTTTAGTAAAGTTTCTTTTATAAATACGCATCCCCTTCCATTGGGGAATATATTTTCAGAGTTGAAACTTCGTCTTTGTGGATTTTTCCTTTGATGAGTATGAAGTTCCTTCTCCATCTATTTTGGTTGAAAGTCTATTTCCTTGGATATTCAAAATGTGACTCTACCTTTTTTCATGGGACTATTTGCTTGTAATTTTTCCCAGCCTTTTACTATGAACTGTTTTTGTCAGTATGATGTGTTTCTTTTATGTAACAAAATGCAGGATCCTGTTTACATATCCAATCTGTTAGCCTGTATATTTTTATTGTGGAATTGAGTCTATTGATGTTGAGACACATTAAAGACCTATGATTCTTTGTTCCTGTTACTTTTATTTTGGGAGGTAATATTTTGTGTGTGTGTGTGTGCATGTGCATGTGATTTTCTTCTTTTGTATTTGTTGTGAGATTATTAATTTGTTGTGTTTTATTGCCTGTATTTTATGTAATGAAGTTTTCCCTTCAGGTATCCTTTGTAGGGCTGAAATAGTAGCAAGATACTGTTTAAATTTGGTTTCGTCATAGAATACTTTGGTTTCTCCAACTATGGTAACAGATAATTTTGTTGGCTATAGTAGCCTGGGCTGGCATTTGTTTTCACTTATACTCTATGTAACACATGTACAATGTCTTCTGTTTTTTATCACCCTGTTGAGAAGTTTGGTGTAATTCTGACAGGTCTGACTTTATATGATACTTTGTCTTTTCCCCATATAGCTTTTAATATTGTTTTTTTATTCTAGGATTTAGTGTTTCAATTAATATGTGAAGGGAAGACTTTTTTCTGTTTCAATGTCGTTGGTGTTTTGTGGTCTTTCTCTATGTTTATAGCCATCTCTTTTCTTAGGTTGGGGAAGATTTTTTTATACTTTAATTGAAGGTGTTTTCTGGACCTTTGAACTCTGAATCTTCACCATATTCTATTACTATTATTCAGAGGTTTGATCTTTTCATTGTGTTGTGAATTTTCAAGATAATTTGTATGATTATGAGGAGCTCTTTACACTTTATATTTTCTTTGAACAGTGTGTCAATATCTTTTGTGGTATATTCTATTCCTGAGATTCTCTTATCCATCACTTGTATTCTGCTGTTTATCCTTGCACTGTAGTTCCTGATTTCTTTCCTATATTTTACATTTCCAGGGTTGCCTACGCTAATGATTACTTTATTGTTTTTGTTTCCAGTTTAAGTCTTGGAATTTTTGATCAATTCCTTTACTTGGCTGAGGATGTTTTTCTGTATTTATTTAAGGGATTTATTTGTTTCTTCTTTAAGTACTTCACACAATTTGCCTGTGTTTTCTTATATTTCTTTGAGAGAGTTATTTCCATCCTCCTTAAAGGTCTCTATCATTTTCATGAGATGGAATTTTAGGTATGAATCTTGCTTTCAGGTGTGTTAGGGTAATTTGGGCTGGCTGTGATGGGAGAACTGCATTCTGATGATGTCGAATTACATTGGCTTCTGTTGCTTATGTTCTTGTGCTTGAATTTTGCCATCAGGTTGTCTCTGGTATTAACTGCCCTGGTTATTCCTGACTTGATTCACCCTCCTTGGAAATGGGTAAACATCTGTAACATGGGTTAGAACAAGTCTCCTTGGAGACCTTTCTCTTGTTTTGTAGAGTCTACTCTGTCCCTGGTCAAAGGCTGCCTACTGTGTCCCTGGTTGGCCACTCCTCCTTTGCCCCTGGTAAGTGGAGACTTCCTGTATTACTGGTTAGGGTGAACCTCCTGAGAGACAGTCAGACTTTGGTGCATGAGGGCAGGGCTTTTCTCAGATGCAGATGGCAATACAGACTGGAGGGAAGATGGGGCTCCCATAGAGGAGATAGATACACTTTAAGCCTTCACTGACTCTTGACAGGCAGCCCTCGTTGGCATATCATATTCTGTAGATAATTTAATTCAAATTTGTCAACATTACTTTCTAATCATTTTATCCTTTCTATGAGCTATACAATCCCCACAGCAAGTACTGTGTTTCTTAGTGAGAGTCTCTTTGGAATGACTGATGTTATACATGAAGAAGACATTTATCCTACTTTGTATGCTTCAGTTATGTCTTCTCGAAGTATAGACTCATTTACATTCCTTTATCCTCTAAACATTTACTCTGACAGTGTCCATCCATGCATGTTGCTCATATACATCCTGGTAGCTTATAAAATTTACTGAGGATGGAGAAGTGCTTCACTTGTCTCAGCATGTCCAGCAACAGCTGTAGAACCTGTAGAATTTCTTTATTTTCTCCAAAATCTTCAAGCACTTGTTTTTCTGCTTTCTTGGAAAGAAGTCAAGCAGTATATCCAGCTTCTATTATTCCATTCAGTGTTTGCTGAGTCTTCTCAGTGTAAGCAAGCTACAGACTTAAGCAAGTCTCCATCATCCTTCTGCTATGCCTCAGCCTCAATTTCAGTTCTCTAATGTTGCATGCAGTTTAAGGCTACCAGATTTTTCTGGAACCAACTGAGCTACCAGCCTCCAAGTGACTTCCATTTTGTTTTGTCAGTCTGTAGCTCTTGGAGGAGATAATTCTACCAGGTCCTACCTGGCTTCCCTTGAACCCACGGACAAAATACACACACACACACACACACACACACACACGCACAAGCACACACATATGCACAAACACACATACAGAGTTTTTTCCTTTACAATTCATCTACTTGGCACAACTACTGGGTGCTGATATCTTTCACCTGGAAAAGTGTGACCTTATCAATTCATTGTCTCCATCTCTCTGCTTGCCCTAAATGTCAGTGACTAGTCCCAACTAGACTCTGTGAAATATTTCTGACCACCCACCTGTGGTAGTGCTCACAGACACCAGATCCCCTTGAGACCTCATATAGTTGTTATGTTCTTCCTCTAAATATGCCAGAAAACCCCCTCTCCTTCCTTGAATCTGCCTTTTCCTCCTGGTACCTGAAAAACCTGCCTATACCTTTTCCCCACAAATCAGTCCCTGGCTTCTCTTATTGACAAATAATGAACCAATCGAGGAGAACAGGACCATCAGAATTGCCCTCCTTCAATCTAGAGATCAGGTATGGCAAATTGTCCTGTCATGTAACCTATCGGCCTACTGCTTGTTATGGTGTAAATGCCCAAGGCTTACAATCTTGTAGTAGATAGATGTTACAGACATATCATTTCTTGACAGCCACAAATGGGACACATATCTGGGTTACTCCACTTGTTTATCCAAATGAGGAGAAATGCGGATAAGCATTAGTTTACTAATTGCCTAGAATCGTTTTCTATACCTGGCCATTGCAAGTGTTCAAAACAATTAGTATTCATGCATAAACTTTTGGTGCCTTTAAAATTTTGTGTCATCTTTAGTATTATACATATAATTGGCCTCTCTTACATTCCTCAAAGACCAGAAATTGTCAGTGGGCCTTTTAAAGTTTTTCTGGAAAAGAAAACAAAGTGTACATATACCTTCCTATCCCTTCAAATCTTCTCAATTGTACTTTTAAATTAACTTTTGAGATTTGATCAACAAAGATTAATGGCTACAGAGAATTTATGGCAGACATGCTCCAGATATAGAGGTGTTTGTAGAAAGATCCTGCTATAGGGAAATAGTGTGTTCCTGACTCTGTGCTTATTTAGGGAAATAGATATGTTTGTGTTTCCCAAAGACAGCTTATGATGCACCATGAGTATCAAAGCACCTTTTCTGACATTCCTATGCTATGAAAGCAGCTGCTGTACTATGGATGCCAGAAACTGGGTATGCAGATGATGATGAGTTTGAAGTCTGGTAGGTTATACTCCCAACTTGATGATAGGTTAAATGTCTCACTGGAGAAAAAATTGAGTGGTATATGAGACAGGGCAGTCTGTTACTTACATTCAATTAATTTTTAGCAATTCTTGCATTACTTTCTGCCACTTCTATGGAAGGTGATGAAGCCTACTAGGCCTATGAATCTGACATCCACTTTTGCCCATGTAGACACTTAGAAATCCTACTTGCTAATGATATGATGTTTATTGTGCATTTCTGATGTTTCACCTGCTGTCTTTGGTAGTGTTCTATCTGCACTGGGCTATCATGAATTATTTGCATTTTCATTGTTATATCAGTATGGATGTTCTTATTTGAGGACTATCACATTTTAGTATCCATGTGGGATTAAGGGTAGAGCTTATCAAACATCACCAAAGTATTCATCATGTGAGTTTTCTAGTTTCTGTTCAATTTAATTATCCATTGTATAGACAATGCCCAGAATATTGTGAGATTTTTGTGCTTTGGTTCAGAATGAAATTCCCCTTAAATGGCATACTCCATGGCTCAAAAGTATTCCTTGCCTCTTAGTAGATGGTCCTATAGGTACTCTCCTCATCTGATTAAAGAAAACTTCTTAGAACCTGCTCATTGGATATTTCCTGTTATACCATAGTCAGTGGAAGGGGTGAAAAGGAACTTAGGCTGTTAGATGTATACCTGGATAATGGGATGATATATTGAAACAATGACAAACTATATCATAGACATCATTTTATATTTTACCTGACTGATTCTATTAACCATTCATATATTGAAGTGAGTGAGAATCTCTCTATTCAAGAGAGTGAGGGATACTTCAAAATTACTTGGGTCAGTTTTATTCTTTCTGTGAAAACTCCTCTGCTCATTCAAGCCTTATTTTATTTCAACACCCCTCTTTTGCTATAGTTCCTGTGCACCTTAATGACACATTAAGTATGGTGATTTTGATCAACCACTTCTCTGTGAACTACCTCAGGATTTTACTAAAAAGCATTTTTAGATTACAATTTAACTATAACTTTTGCAGTACTAATAACGATCATACCAGAGGCTGCTTTCTGCGTGGTCCTTGTCCCACAAGTGTAAACTGTGGGTCAATCAGTTTTGTTATTATAGCTCTGTATCTTGTCTAAAACAAAAGGAATGTATAAAGCCCAGAATTTAAATGCTTTAAACATTGAGGTGTTTTAGCTAGGAGATACAAGGATATGAGTTACAATTACTGTTATGCTGGCTTTAAATAGATACATGTTTCTCTTTTAAGTAATGAGGGGGCAAGTGAGAATAGAAATGGAACAGAATTACATATCAATTGCAGGGAATATGGCATCTTGATGTTAGTTTAGGCTTCCTAACAATCAATCAAATTGTTAATGACCTGGGCCAAGTTCATTATCTGCAAACATGTAACATCATTATCATCGCTCTCTATATGTTCAGTATTATCCTCAAATTTTTTTTGGAATGCTTTGGTAGTATTAGGTGGCCTTTTCTGGTTTAAGGGACATCTAGGGCTTTCAAACATTTAAGTAAAAATTACACATCTTGGTGTAAAAACTAAAAAGCGTGGCACTATTTGACCCATACTGATACAGACAAAATTGATTCCAACAACAGACTGATTCCAGACAACATAGTCGAAGTCCAAACAGAAGAGATTGTATGGAAAATACAAACAGTTCTGGCTATTTCTAGGGAAAGATTTCACAAGGCCCTGTCTCAATCTGGTGCTATGGCCTCTATGATGTCAAGGATGAAATTTCTGGATTACAAAGCTTTCCACTGGCCCATGGTTATCCCAACAAATGTATTTCAAAGGATACATAAGGAAGATGTCATCAAAAAATAATGGGGGAAGTTATTGCTTTTTAAAGTGATGGCTAAAAGTGTGGAATCTTTAGTACTTTAAGCCCTCATTTTGGAAGAATCATGATCTAATGAGTAAACATTTAACATGTTCATCTGCTGTTAAAAATGATATACCAGAACTCTATCTTTAGAAAGCATACACAAAATGTCTTTCTAAATAAACATTTCAAAATATCTATATGTATGTGCATGCACATGTATTTTTATATATCCATGCATTTTATACAAATTATATTTCACACACTACAACTAAGTATTTTCATATTTGTCAAATCATGCTCTCATTAATTATTTTGTATAAATCTGCTTCTGTTTTGAAAAACAAAACTCATGTTATGGTTAAACATCTGTGGTTCATAGGAATTATCTAGTCTCCCATATTCCAGTTCCTTAGAGTTATACACAGGGTCCTATTTTGTAGTGAAAAGAAGTAAAGCCAAATCTTCATTTAGGTGGCAAAGCCTTGGCTGTAATGTTGGAAATGAGAACACAGTTAAACAGTTCCATTAAGAATTCAAGTATGTGCATATTCCCAAAAAGTAACACTATGACTCTTGATAGACATGTGCCAGAGCTACTCAACAAGTAGAGTTACAATAATATAACTGAATTCTAATTCAAATTGGTTGGGTGTCACTCAGTGGACTTATATATGATCCTTTAAATATTGATTAGGAATAATTATACTTTTCTGGAATCTGTACTGAAAAAGAAACCTATGTCCTTTATTTTTACACAATTTACACAATCAGCATTTGGCATGAGGCCTTGGTGTGTCAACATCCAGGGTTCTCCCTTGACCTGACAAATACCTGCATCCACCAACTCATGTCAATAAATTCGAGGAATAACCTAGAAATGGTGTTGGTCTAGCACAAACAATTTTAAAAGCTGAAAATTTTAGCATTTCATTGCAATGGCTATTTATACTGGTGAACAGACACAGATTTTCTTAATACTCATGAAAATGACAGTCACTGAAGCAAAGTAAAAAACAACATCTCTCACCTTCCTGTACAAAAGCATTGTCCCAATAAAAGGCAGAGGTGTGGGGCCAGGAATCCCTAGCTTCTTAAAATGTCCATGAGTAGAGGTTCCATAACTAAAACATGAAGGAGAAAACCAGGTCATGGGCATACTAACATATACACATATATGAATACACAGATTCATATGCACATGTATAGGTATTGATATATGTACATATATATTCACACAAGTACTAATTTTTGCATATCATTGACTCAATATATATGAGTATATTCATGTGTATATATGTTTATATGAATACATATTTTTGGATGCAAATATTGACCATTATTAAAATCTATTCACAGAGGAAACAGGTGAGCAGAACTTAACATAATCTCCTTGAGTTATAATAC
The DNA here is from genome assembly GCA_964023405.1 of Apodemus agrarius. NCBI lineage: Eukaryota > Metazoa > Chordata > Mammalia > Rodentia > Muridae > Apodemus > Apodemus agrarius. Next base: position 31,055,942 of record OZ030028.1, read on the forward strand.
ACTTCATATTCCAACTTAGTATAGACTTTTTAGGTTAATATTTGATGTTTCTAATTCTATAGCAAATATGTAATACATCTCTATAACCTAGAGTTTGAATGTTACTGAATGTCTCACAGACTTAGGAAGTAAGCACAGATAACCAGTATGGGTAACCTGAATCCAAGACCCACAAGATCCCTTGTGAATATTATATAAGCAGTGAGCCATGAGCTTTTTCAACAGAAGAGGATAGCTAAACAGTTTACCATCATGATAAAACTCTCTGAGCTGTCCTGTCTCACAGCCTGCAAAATGTTCAGAACTTCCAACATGCAGCTTTTGGGTTGGAGACAAGGCTCAGCAGGTAAGAACATTTGCTGCTTTTGCAGAGGTACTAGGTTCTGTCCTCCCCACCCCAGACACACATATGTCAACTCACAACATGGTATAATCCCAGTTTCTGGGAATCTAGTACCTTACTCTGAAATTCATATTTATCATACTTGTAGGCAAAACAGTAATGTACACAAAAGTTCTCATTTAAAGTTACAGTATTTGGAAGTCACCATTTGTTCAGATAATGGTGGTTTGATGTTGCAGATGCCTTTGAGCCATTCATGCCCCTGGAAGTAATATTTAAAACAAATTACTGTCATAACACCATAAACTTTTGTCTCTCCAAGGTATCACTGGTGACATGGTCATAAGATGTTTTCTTCCATTTTCCCAAGAATAGTTGAACGGCACCATAAGTTACCCAAAAGATATTACTACTACATAAGGCATCATATCTCTGTCTTATTTCTTCCAAGGCTTTCTTTACTGAGTATATCAGCTAAATGTACGTAATTCACTGACTTTGTAACCTAACCATCTATATTGAAAACACTTTCTGGACAAACATGCTACAGGCAGAATAATCTTTAACATCTTGGGTGTAGTCGTTGTGAGTTCCATATCCTACAAACCTTGCTAAACTAATGTGACAAATTACAGACTAATAAAACAAAAACTAACAAGATAAATAGTTGAATAACTATTTCAAGCCTGGTCATAGTCTCACAACACTGACTCGTAAACAAGAGTTGAGACAGTATGGCTGAAAAGCTCAGTGAGATAAATTGTTTAGTTTACAACAGATTTTTTTTTATCTTATCTGGCAGTATGAATTTCCATTGGATAATACCTTTTGTTTTCCAAAAGGGAATAAGGGTCTAAGAATTGTCCCAACTATTGGAATACAAAGAAAAGGAATCCAAGCCTTTACTCACAGGAAGAGCAGCACGAGGATAGTTGACAACAGTGCCCATGTTTCCATGGAAAAGTTTGGAACAAGGTCCATTGCTTTTCTTTCAACAAATCTATTCTTTGACTTTTCCTAGCAGGTTGAGATTTGAGTTCTGCTTTCTCATTCAGTTGAATAACTGTGACACCACTCTGCAGCATTTATGTGCTAGGGCAGTAGGTGGAACAGTCAATATTGTCAGTTGAACAATGAACTCTGTATCCTAAGTACTGAAACCTGAGTTTCTTCTTTACTTGACAGTTAACAATTTTTCATTAAAACTGACATTTTTACTTTTTTGTAATTATTTTCTGTAGCAAATGAAAAATTAAACCTATTGTCTGGGTAAGACCAATGATCATGGATTTTTCTTAAAATAAAAATTATAGTAACATGATTGATGCTAAATTTCTGTTCAATATTTATGTAGTTTCCTGCATTGCAAAGTTCATTAAATATTTGCATACAGGTTATATTTGTATATGTTTATGCATATTAACATTCCACATCTCTGGAAGACTTTAAATATCTTAAAATGTGAAATATCACCTTTCATAACAAAGTTTGAATCAACTCATCCTCAGATAAACTACAATGTCTCATGTATTTCTTTCTTGTCTTTTTTTTTTTGCTAAATTCACTTTTTTGTACATATTCTTCTTACAATATGTCATTATTAATGGAATAGTCTTGACATTGCTCACTAATGCATGTCCAATCCCACTGTCTTGGTGAACAGACTATAGTCAAAACAACAATAAATATACCAGAGAAGTAAACATTTAAAAAAAGTATGGAGAAGTTTATGAACATATTTTCTTTTAATTCTTTTGTAGTGTTGTTTTCCTTCATTTCCATAGTAAGTCATATACTGTGCATATTCTATAGCTGAAGATGTGTGACATACTCTAGATTGGACTTCTGAAAAAGCATCACATTCACACTCTTCTTGTATATCCAGTGAATCCATAGGCTGATGTATATTTTCTATATTATTTGTTTACATTCCAAAGGCTTTCCAAGTTCCCAGTTCCACCCGCACCATGTGTACCATAAGTCCTCTTCCCCCCTGCTCATTCTCCAATCACATGCCTCCCACCATTTCTCTGTTCTGATACTCTCCTACAAAACTGGATCCAGTCTTTTCAGGACCAGGGTCCTCTCTTTCCTTCTTCTAGGGAATCTTTTGATTTGCTAGTTGTGCCTCGAGTATTCAGAGCTTTTGGGCTCATTAATATCCACTTATCAGTGATTGCATTTCATGTGTATTCTTTTATGATTGGGTTAACTCACTTAGGATGATATTTTCCAGATCCAACCATTTACCTACAAATTGTATGAATTCATTATTTTTAATTGCTGAGTAGTATTCCATTGTATAAATATACCACATTTTCTGTATCCATTCTTCCTTCGAGGGATATCTAGGCTCCTTCCAACTTCTGGCTATTAAAAATAAGGCTACTATGAACATAGTGGAGCATATGTCTTTATTGCATGCAGGGGAATCCTATGAATATATATGCCCAGGAGTGGTTGGCCAGGATCCTCTGGAAGTGTCATGCCCAATTTTCTGAGGAACTGCCAGACTGATTTCCAGAGTGGTTGTACCATCTTGCAATCCCACCAACAGTAAAGGAGTGTCCCTTTTTCTCCACATCCTTGCCAGCACCTGTTGTCCCTTGAATTTTTAATCTTAGCCATTCTGACTTGTGTGAGGTGGAATCCAGGGTTGTTTTGATTTGCATTTCTCTGATGACTAATGATATTGAACATCTCTTAAGGTGCTTCTCAGCCATCTGAATTTTTTCTGGTGAAAATTCTTTGTTTAGCTTTGTACCCCATTTCTTGATAGGGTTATTTGGTTCTTTGGAGTCTAAATTCTTGAGTTCTTTGTATATATTGGATATTAGGCTGATGTATTTTTAACAACATAATCAACATTATTACTAATCCCTGAAATTACCAAAAACTACTCACCAATTCTTCCCATGTTTACTTGCATGCATCTGGTGGTTTCTAAACACTGGCTAGACTAAAGAGTATGTATTCTTAGTGCAGCATAATTGCTTTTTAGTAATTTTGCTGGCCTTTTTTCTTCCAAATTGTTGATATTTTAATAGTGGTGGTGATGGAATTTTTTTTGGTCCTGTTAGCAGATCATGTAAAATTTCTACTATATTTCGTACATTGAAAAAAGTTTTTCTTCTGAGACTCATTAGAGAAAACTCATATATTTCCTCATAAAATTCCATAGAACGTGCTTCTATCCATCAATTGAAGGCAAATGAAGTAGTCTTCTGAATTAATCATGTATAGCGTGTAGTTTGACTTTCTGATGTTCCTTGTTCAAATTTTGCCTCACATGAAGTGAAAAACAAAATGAATTTTTCATGAGTACCTGTTCCAAGAACATGCCTAAGGCATGTAAAGAATAATGAATCCCTGTAGAAATGTAAAAGAAAACTACTTGCTGAGAAGAACTATCCTTGCACCAAAGAACAATTGGGAACCTTGGAAATAGTTTGCAAGAAGAATAAGATTTGTATCCCAGGAAATCTTAATGTGTGCCCATTTCCCAGTTCTCTGGAATGTCCAAGAGACATTCTGATTTCTATCCCTTTCCCCATGTTCTCCCTACACTTCATCCCCCTACCCCTTCTCCCTTTTCCTGCTGTCTCAGGGTCAACCAGTTTATTTCCCACACCCTAAGTTTCTGTTTGCTATGTTCCTAAGCATTTCTGCAGTCATGTGGTCTATCCTAATCTCTTCATACTTCACATTACATGTAGACCCTGTAGCAACAACTCCAGACATGTGGAGACATTGATGAACACCAGGTGAGACTGCTATACCCAGTTTTCTGACTGGGAAAATCCAATAACAGTGAGTATCACCTTGTCCCCATATTCCATTTTCCTGGCCACAGTTCTGCCTTTATACTTAAAGATCTTTTGGTGCCTGAGACAAATAGAGGACTGCAACTATTAGGGATCACCAACTATACTTCCATCATTGGAGCCCTGCTCCTTTTGAGTGAAATAGTAAAAAAGTAGAAGTAGTACATTCAGTTTACCTCTGCCCCAGCAGACTGTCTGGCCATGAACTGGAGGGCAATGACGGACCTGTTTATATCTCATGGAGATTCTAACTCTGAACTACATAATCCCTTCACTCAGCTCACCAGGTTCCCACTAGTGAGTTGTGCCATGCCAATCCCATGCTTCAAATCCTCCACAGCCTTTGTGGAGCACCTCAGGCAAACCCATGCTTGACTGTCATACCTTTCTCCCTTGAACCCAAACATGCCACCGCTTGAAGGAAGACACAAACAAAAACTTATTTCAGAAACAATGGTAACTCAATCTCTGGGCACAACAACTAAATCCTAATCTTGTAAGCCTTATTAAAATCCAAGAACTCAATGGTCATGGTGAGGTATAAAGCCCTGGAAGAGATTTAAATATTTTCTACAACAATTTTCATCAGGAACTACAAGACCTGCCAACACTAGGGATAACCAAATGGCTTAAGGCCAGCATAAGAAAACAAACAACAAAAGCCAGGGCAATATGGTACCACTAGAACTCAGCTATGCTACTTCAGCAAGTCCTGAATTTCCTAACACACCTGGATTAAAAGAAAGTGACATTGAATCTAATCTGATGAAGATGATAGAGGGCATTAAAGAGGAAATTAATGAATATAAATAAATACAGGAGTATATGGTCAAACACATGAAAGAAATAAGTGAAACTGTTCAAGACCTGAAAATGCAAATAGAAGAAAATCCATATTAAACCATACCACCATCTGACACAATTCTGAAGTTACCAACTGATTCTTCAGAGAGAATGCCTCTCTCTCTCTCTCTCTCTCTCTCTCTCTCTCTCTCTCTCTCTCGTGTGTGTGTGTGTGTGTGTGTGTGTGTGTGTTTGTATGTGTGTGTATGTGTATGTATATGTGTCTGTGTAGGTGTGTATGTGTTTAGACAGAGGTAGAGAGAAAGAGAGAGATAAATGACAGAGACAGAGAAAAGGACTAGAGTTACAGAAAGAAAGCGACAAAACAAGACAGATATAATTTTCAGAAATAAAATATAAAGTTTATACTTCTAAGTTCTTTGACACTGTACTCTTGGTTTAGCCTGGTCTCCTGTTCTTCTCCTCTAGATTCTGCCCTTGTGCCCCCTCTGCTCACTTCTGTGGTGAGTTGGTCCCCCTTAGCATTTTATATTGTAGGTTCTGTGAAGGTGAGTTCATGGTCCTCATTCCTGTCTTCTTTGTACTTTCTGTATGTCCATTACAGTGATCTCACTTTTGGTCTCAGTTTGGTTCGAGACTATGAGGTAAGCATCAGACAAGTGTGAGGTAAGTGTGAAACACACCTGAGGCAAGCATGAGTCAAGTGCTTGTAGTGGCCATCTTTTCAATTTTTATTGTCTTCGAGTGAGCTTGTTGGGACAAGCAGGCTGTGACATGCAGCAGTCATTTTTGTTTTTGTTGTCTTTGGGTGATTGTGCTGTGATAAGCATGCAGTGGCCATCTTTTCTGTCTTCTTTGTCTTTGTCCATTCATGTTCACTTTTGATCTGCATTTATCTTAGTACCTGTCATAGGTGCTACTTTCCCTGGTTTTCCAGTGACCAGCTCTGGAACACCGTTTTTGTTCTGTGGTACACCATTTAGGCATAAATCCTTTGAGCTACATATGAGGGATATCCCCTGCTTAGTATACCTTGGCTTTCATTGCCATTTCTGTCATAATTGGCATATCTGCTGGTTGGTTGTTTCCTTTGTGTTTATTGTCATTGTTCTCTCCTCACTACCATAAAGGAACTCCAGATTAGGGCTCTGAAAACCCTTCTGGTTACTCACTGCCTCAAGATTAAGACTCATATCCTGGACCAATTTTGAGAGGAGGTTTCTGTATTGGCCCCTTAGTATCACCAGAAAACATTTGGTCCCTGGCCTCTAGAGATATATTCTCATTTTTTGCACAGAAGAGTGTGGTATAGTCTGGGATTATCTCTCCCTTGTTCTTTGACTCCATGCTCCTTGCAGTCATTTCCAGTCTTAAGAATTCTTCTCTAGAGGTAGTGGTGGCTACCCATAACAAACACTGCCAGGATCATACTAATATTCATCTTTCCATTACTGAACTGATCTCACTTTCTCTGGGTAAACAAGTTAATTTTAGCAATGAGGATGATGGTGTCTCTGCTTCAGCCCTCTGGCTGACAGACTGCAAGCTCTCCTCTAGTGCTGCTGTCAGAGGTCACTCAACACTCCTTCTGCTCCTGTACCATCGGAAGTATCCCCCATCTGATCCCTGGAGTGACTTATGGGGACTATACAAGAAATGAAGGTACAGGGGTTGGAGCAGAGACTGAGGAAATGACCAAACAGTAACCATCCCAACTTGAGAGCCATTGCATGGTCAAACACCAAACCCTAACACTACGAATAATACTGGGACATGCTTGCAGACAGGAATGTGATGTTCTCTGAGAGGCCCAACACAGCAACTGACAAAGACAGATACACACACCCACAGCCAAACAGTAAATGGAGTTGGAGACTCTTATGGAAGAATAGAAGGCAGGATTGCAGGACCTGAAAGAAATAGCAACTCCACAGGAAGACCAACACATAAAACTAACCTTGAACCTTGGGACTCTGAGACTGAAAAAACAATGAAAGTACATACATGATTTATATCTAGGCATCCCTGCTCATATGTAGCAGATGTGTAGCTTGGTTTTCATGTGGGATCTTAACAACTGTAATGGGGGCTATCCTAAAAACTGTTGCTTATTCTTGCCAGATGTTCTACAAGTTGGGCTAACTTTCTGACCTCAGTGGGAAAGAAAGCATGTGGCCTAGCAAAGACATGAAGATGGGGGGATACATTGGAGTTCCCTACACATTCAGGGGAGAAGAGAAGGGATGAGAAATAGGATTTGGGAGGTAATAACTAAGAGGGCACAGTGAGTGAAATGTAAAGTGAATACATAAAATAAATTAAATTAAATAAAAAAACCAATTCTGTTAGTTTTGCTGTGACTTTGTTTAGTTTGTTTTCATGGTCTGTCCATTGATGAGAGTGGGTGTTGAAGTCTCTCACTATTATTGCGTGAAGTGATATGTGTGCTTTGAACTTTATTAAAGTTTTTTTATGAATGTGGGAGCCCTTGCTTTTGGGACATAGATGTAAAGAATTGAAAGTTCATTTTGGTAGATTTTTCTTTTGATGAGTATAAAGTGTCTTTCCATATCTTCTTTGATAACTGTAGGTGGAAAGTTCATTTTATTCCATATTAGAAGAGCTACACCAGTTTGTTTCTTAGGACTATTTGTTTGGAAAATTGTTTTCTACTCTTTCACTCTGAGGTAGTATATGTCTTTGTGCCTGAGGTGAGTTTCCAGTATGCAGAAAAATTTTGGGTCCTGTTTACATAGCCAGTCTGTTAGTGTATGCTTTTTTATTGGAGAATTGACTTCATTAATATTAAGAGATATTAAGGGAAAGTGATTGTTGCTTCAACTTATTTTTGTTATTAGAAGTGGAGATATTTATGTGGCTGTCTTCTTTTTGGTTTCTTGAAAGACAATTATTTCCTTGATTTTTCTTCTTCTTCTTTTTTTTTTTGAGACAGGGTCTCTCTGTATAGCCCTGGCTGTCCTGGAACTCACTCTGTAGACCAGGCTGGACTCAAACTCAGAAATCCACATGCCTCTGCTTCTCAAGTGCTGGGATTAAAGGCATGCACCACCACCCCCAGCTTCCTTGATTTTTCTAGGGTGTAGTTTCCCTCCTTTTGTTGGTGTTTTCTATTCATTACCCTATGTCGATTTGGATTTGTGGAAAGATATTATTTAAATTTGTTGTTATGGAATACCTTGGTTTCTCCCTCTATTGTAATTGAGAGTTTTACTGTGTATAATAACCTGGGTTAACACTTGTGTTCCCTTAGGGTCTGTAGGACATCTTTCCAGGCTCTTATGGCTTTCATAGACCTTGGTGAGAAGTCTGGTGTATGTATGCTAGGCCTTTCTTTATATGTTATTTGATATTTTTCCCTTAATGCTTTTAACAATCTTTGTTTAGTGCATTTGGTGTTTTGATTATTCTGTGATTGGAGGAATTTATTTTCTGGTTCAATATATTTGGAATTCTGTAGGTTCTTATATGTCCATGGGTATCTCTTTCTTTAGGTTAGGTGGGCTTTCTTCTATAATTTTGTTGAAGATATTTACTGGCCCTTTAAGTGAAAAATTTTCGGTCTCTTATATTCATATAATCCTTAGGTTTTGCCTTCTTATCATGGCCCAGATTTTCTGGATGATTTGGCTTAGGAGCTTTTTGCCTTTACATTTTCTTTTACGGTTTTGTCAGTGTTTTCAATGGTATATTCTGCACATGAGATTCTCTCTTCTATCTCTTGTATTCTGCTGTTGATGCTTGCATCTATGACTCCTGACTTCTTTCCAATGTTTCCTATCTCCAGCATTGTTTTACTTTGTAATTTGGTTATTGTTTGTACTTCTATTTTTACATCCTGAATGGTTTTGTTCAATTACTTCAACTGTTTACCTGTGTTCTCCTGTATTTCTTTTAGAAGGTTATTTATTTCCCTCTTGAAGTCCTCTATCAGCACCAGTAAATGGGATTTTAAATCTAAATCTTGATTTCTGGTGTTTTCAGGTATCCAGGATGCTGTTTTGGGAGAATTGGTTTCAGATGATGCTATGTCACCTTGTTTTCTGTTGGTAACATTGTTGCATTTGCCCTTCACCATCTGGCTATCTCTAGTGTTAAAAGACAGTTGGTCCTGCTGTATCTAGCTAGAGATTGTCCCTCCTTTGAGCATGCAAGCCTGTCTCAGCCTCCCTGGGAGACCAGCTGTTCCCTGGCTTAGATTGCTGTGCCTCAGCACAGCTCCTTGGTGCAGAAGGAGGCTGGAATGACCATGTCCCAACTGCTCTGCCACTCCTGTGCTTTCTGTGCTCCTGATTGTACTCATATTGGACAGTCACTGGAGAGAAAATGGTGGTCTCACCTATAAACTTGGGAGACAATACACTCCCTGGAGTGCCAATCTCTCCTGCCAGGACTTATACACTGATGGTTATGAAGCAGGACAGCAGCTAGTTGCAGATGGATCATAGAAGGACACTTGTCCCAACTGCTCTGCCACTCCTGTCTTCACTGTTCAACTGGCTGTATCACTTGGACAATGACCAAAGAGAACATTTTTGATACATACAGGAAATGCACCTCATTGACAAAGACAGCCACTACCTTAGAGTAAAAGGCTAGAAAAAATTCCAACCAAAGGGTCCCAAGAAAAAAGTTGGAGTAAACATTCTAATATAGAATACAATCAACTTTCAACCGAAAGCTATCAAAAAAAGACAAGTTAGGAAACCTCATACTCATCAAAGTAAACATTTACCAAGGTGAAATCTCAATCCTGAAAATCTATACCTAAAATGCAAAGCACTAGCATTCATAACAGTAACTTTACTAAAGCTCAAAGCACTTTGCACCTCACAAATAACAGTGGGAGACTTAAATTCCATACTCTTAGCAATGTATAGACCATGGAAGAAGAAATTAAATAGACACACAGTAAAACTAACAGAAGTTATGAACCAAATGGATTTAACAGATATCTATAGAACATTTTTTAATCCTAAAGTATATTCCAAATAATATAGCTTCTTCTCAGCACCTCATGGTACCTTCTCCAAAACTAATCATGTGCTCAGTCACAAAACAGACCTCAACAGATATAAGAAGATTGAAATAATCACATGCACCCTATCAGATCACAGGCACTAAGGCTGGTCTTCAATAAAAAAAAGAATATAGAAAGCACACATACACATGGAAACTGAACAACATTCTACTCAACAATAACTTCATTTAGAAAGAAATAAAGAAATTAAAGATGTTTTAGAATTTAACGAAAATGAAGGTAAAATATAGCCAAAGTTATGGAACACAATGAAAGCATTGCTAAGAGGAAAACCTATAGGTCTTAGTGCCTCCAAAATGAAACTGGAAACAGCATATACTACAAGCTTAACAGCATATCTAAAGGCTCTAGAACAAAAAGAAGCAAATATACCCAGGATGAGAAGATGATAGGAAATAATCAAACTCAGGCCTCAAATCAACCAAACATGAACAGAAAGAACTTTATACAGAATCAACCAAATCTGGAGCTGGTCCTTTGAAAAAAACATACAAGATAGATAAAAACTTGGCAAAAACTAACTAGAGGGCAAAGAGAGAGTATCCAAATCAACAAAATCATAAATGAAAAGTGGGACATAACAACAGATACTGAGGAAATCCAAAATTTCATCAGCTCTTACTAAAAAACACTATACTCAAAAAACTGGAAATCTAGATGAAATGAACAGTTTTCTAGACAGCTACTAGGTACAAAATTTAAAACAGGATCAGATAAATGATCTAAATAGTCCCCAAACCCCTAAAGAATAGAAGCAGTCATTAACAGATTCACACACACACACACACACACACACACACACACACACACACCATGAATCTGATGGGTTTAATGCAGTGTTCTATGAGACCTTCAAGAAGATCTAATGCCAATACTCTTCAAACTATTCCACCAAATAGAAACAGAAGGAACACTACCCTTCCGTGTCTATGAAGTCACCATTTCTCTGACACCTAAACCACGTAACGACTCAACAAAGAAAGAGAACTTTAGAAAAATTTCCATTACGAACATGGATGCATGACAAATAGAGAGGGAGACACTCTCAGGTAGCCATTGTAGTGCGCAGAGCGTCCCCAATGGGGGACCTAGAGAAAGAACCCAAGGAGCTGAAGGGGTTTGCAGCACCACAGGAAGAACAACAATATGAGCCAACCAGTACTTCCAGATCTAACAGGGACAAAACCATCAACCAAAGAGTACACATGGAGTTACCCATTACTCCAGACACATTGGCAGCAGAGGATGGTCTTGTTAGACAACAAAGGGAAGAGAGGCCCTTGGTCCTGAAAAGACTTGATGCCATAGTGTAGAGGAATAACAGGACAGGGATGTGGGGGAGGGTTATTGCAGAAAGGAAGATGACTTATGGGATTTTCAGGGGAGGGGGAACCAGGAAAGAGGACAACATTTGAAATGTAAATAAAGAATATAACTAATAAAAAACAAAAGAAAAAAGTAAAATAAAAAAAATGGTATCAATGCAAAAATATTCAAAAAAATCTTGCCACCTGAATCTAAGAACACATCAAAATGATCATCCACCACGATCAAGTAGGCCTAATCCCAGGGAGGCATGGATGGTTCAATATATGAAAATCCATCAATTTAATCCACTACATAAACAAACTCAAATAAAAATATAATCATTTCATTAAATGCTGAGAAAGCATTTAAAAATATCCAATACCACTTCCTGACAAAAGTCTTGGAAAGATCAGGAATTCAAGGCCCATAAATAAACATAGTAAAAGCAATATACAGCAAACCAGTAGCCAACATCAAACTAAATGGAGAGAAACTTGAAGCAATCCCACTGAAATAGGAACTAGACAAGGCTCTCCATTCTCTCCCTACCTGTTCAATATAGCACTCAAAGTCCTAGCCAGAGCAATTAGACAACAAAAGGAGGTCAAAGGGATACAATTGGAAAGGAAGAAGTGAAAGTGTTGCTACTATGTTTCCAACCCAGTTCCCACATGAAAGAAAGCTCAACTCAAAAGTTAACAAAACAAGCTATAAGCCTAGATTGGGCAGCCTCCCACTCCACTACTCTGTTTCCATCTATTTTATCCCATACAATTTGTGGTTTCTCCAGGCCCCGAGCTTCTCTCCCTGCCACCTCTCCATTTCTTCCCTCTCCGTTTCTCTCCTTCTGTTGCTCCTCCTACTCCTGTTTTATACCCCATAGCTCCTCCCCTAGACTCTCTTCTCCTCCCACTTCCTCCTGCTCAATCATTGGCTCAAGCCTTTATTTTAAAACTTAAGGCAGGAGAAGGTTCACAAGGCAACTCATCTGCAGCGCCTCTGAGGAGTGGAATTAACATCAAAACACAAGCCCAGGGCTATCCACAACATTTCCCCCTTTCTGTCCAATTAAAAGGCTCTTTTGTCTCAGACATCAATTGAGCACAATTATTTCCATTTTATAATATATAACATATAGGATAGACAACACCCAGTCAATCATTTTTTAACAATTAAGTAGTACCCCTGTCAACTATTGGAACTTAAAAGACTTATAATTCTACACCTGACTCAAGTCCTGGCTTAGACTGTAACCCATCTGAAAACCGTCCTCTCAAATCTGTATCATCTTTCTAAATGCTAACCAGCTTGGACTGGCTATAAGACTATTAGTCTTCAACCCCATTAGAAATCCAAGGATGACTAATATTACCTGAAAATATGAGAAGCACAAAATATAGCTTCTAAAACTTAGCCAATTTATAGAGACCGCTGATCACCTGGACAGGCCCTATATACAAAAATGTTGGAGCATCAGTCTTCAGTCTTCTGGCCCAGGATCATCTGGCAGATCTTGGTAATGCAGAATTTTCTAGGGCTGATTACTCTGTCTTGGCAGAGATTATCAGTCGACTATTCTGCAGTGTGTCCTTTTTTTGGACAGTATTTGTCTGTAGATGAAATGAGGCAATTCTTGCCTGGAGACTGTCTTGCCCACAATTGAAGCAACTCCATTGATGCTCAAGTTCTTCTTTGAATTCAAGAAAGGGGTGCTGTCAGGAGCAGACAGGTCTCTAGTCAAATGATCTTTAATAAAGAAATGTCAATAAACTATTCTGTGGACCATCTGTCTACCTAAAACATCTCTGAACTGTTAAGCCTTGACTATTCTTGGCCATTTCTAATCAAAATAACTCAGGAACACTCTTTTAACTAACTCATAACCATGAGTTTGCTATCTGGCCCTTAACTTCTATTACTTAAACATTTAAAGCAGTTTATACTAGCAGTTATAGATGGACTGTGTCTAAGCCTTGTATTCTTAAATGTGTTATATAGGCACAATGCTTACATGGGAGTAACAATATTAATCCCCTTTTATATCAAAAGTAAATTCATACCAATGAAAACCTTAAATTTACATCAACTAAATTCTGAACCAATATAAGAGATTATAACTTCAACTTTGTATCAATTATAAAGAATTCTACCAATGTAAGATCTGGCTATGTAATGTTTTGCTTAAAAGTACATTTTCTAACCAATCCCTATTTGTCTATTTCTATAATTTCTGTGATATTACATATCACCCTTTTTCTTTTCCACCCACTTCTCCTTTGCCTAAGAAAGAAGGATAGAGAAGCAGAAAGGGAAGGTAGAAATCCCTGAGTTTAAGTTCTTTAGTTCCCTCCCTGTCCAAAGATACATTTGTAAAATATTCCTAAAATTATAACATATCTATAATTCCTAAAATAACCAGAACCATCCACCCCACATAAGGAACTGGGATTATGATTGTCTTCTGTCTGCTTCCAGCTGAATTGGGGTGAAGAATTCCCATCTGGGGGCCCAAAAGGGAAATTTGAAAACTAGCTGGCATTATTCTCACTATGTGGTGAGAAAGTTCGTGCCTCTATGTCAGATGACATCTTGACCATGACATTCTGAAAGCCTGGAGAGGCAAGCAAAGTTCTGGAAGCAAGTCTTTAAGAGAAACTGCTTTGATGAAGTTGAAATAGAGTCAAGTGCGAAGTTGGATTGGAAGGTCCTAAATCTCAGCATCCTGGAGTTTGAATCTTTTCAGGGTTGTCTTTCTCTTCTTTTATCCCTGTAGTATACAAAACTTAAAAAGTAAAGACATTCACACAGAGTATGCACAGGGCACAGATTTGGCAATGAAGATCACTAAATAAAGACAACTGACTGCCTTTCCTCAGGTTAGCTTGATCACCTAGTCAAACTAAAATGTAACTGTATATCCATATCCTCGTAAAGGATGGTATGCAACACCCAATAAGTGTTAATGGCCGTGTATAGACATTTTAGTCTCAGTCAGTTCCAGAGCTGTCTCCGTATACAGAGACATAAACATCAACACATATACATCACCTATTTTGTTGATTGTGTTAGTCTTCCTTTTCTTCTCTGTCGCCAAGGTAAGGCCTTCAGGTCTCCCTTTGTCATGTCTGATTGTTATCAACTTGGAAGGGACCCACAGCTTTTCTTTTCCTGTGGAAACATAGGCATAGCCCCTCTCCCAGTGTAACACATTTCCCATTCTCCATTCTGATGTTAGAATATCCTTAATATAAGTAGGCTGATTTAGTTCAATAGTTCTTTCCACAGTCCCATGTCTTTCAGCAGCTGTGGTGTTTTGTTCATTGGAATTTAAAAAACTTAAGGTTAATAAAGCACTATGTAATATATCCTTGGGGGTTCTCATTGATCCTTTTTGCCTATTAAGAATCTCCTTTAAAGTTTGATTTGATCTCTCCACAATTGCTTGTCCTGTAGGAGTATGTGGAGAATCCCAAGGACTGGAAGACTCCTCTGTATGCTTAGCCTTCAGCTGTTCTTGGACCAGCTATTCTAATGCCTGTAGTTTTTCTTTTGTCATAGAGCACTAATCAATACAAATGGGTTTGTCAGTCAACCACCTTAGTGGTAAGGCTGTTGGTGTCTTGGCAGCAGTGGCTCCTTGGGGAAAAGCTAAATTGTCAGCCTCTGCTGTATCTTGTTTATGGACAGCTTGGACAGTCCGAAACTGCCTTTGATAAGATTCCTTAACTAATTTAAATTTTTCATTAGGAGCCTTACTAATTTCATGGCTAGATACCGAGACTGAGGGGATATTAATTTGGGTTTTCCACTGCTGTAATAGATCTCTTCCCCATAAATTAATACCTATATCAGCCACATATAGCCCCAATTTTCCTACCTTACCTTCTGGTCCTATACATTTAAGCCATCTGGTGCTTTGCTTTATTTGGGATAAGGTACCACCTCCTTGAAATTGGATATCTACTTCTTGAAGTGGCCAACTTACAGGCCAAGATTTTGGAGAGATAATGGTGACATCTGCAACAGTGTCAACCATTTCTTCAATCTTAATATTGTTTAATAATATTTGTAGTTTTGGCCTGTGATACTCTATAGAAGTTTGCCAAAATATTCTTTTTTGGTTCCCTTTGAGGCTTTCTGAATTGTCTACAGAACTTGCCTTAGTCTTGTCTGGTCTTAAAATATCTGTTTTTGATGCAGTGACACTTAATTGTCCTGAGGAAGAGAACTTTCCTTGTCTGGCATTGGGGCCTGCGAGAGGCCCCCCTGGGAGATTTTTGGCAGGATGTTGCCTCATTTGTCTGTTCTTGATCTACATTCCCTAGTTAAATGCCGACCTTTACCACACCTTTGACATATTCCAAAAGGCATAGGCCCCCTTTTGATATTACTTTTTTTTCTATATTCATTTCTGAGATGACCCCACTCACCAAAATTAAACATTTGAAATTGAGTCATTTCTAGGTGTCTAATGGCAGCTTTTCCTATTACCATCATATCAGGTGAGTGAGATACAACATCAATTGTATATCTAATCCATTCATCTATTGATGCTGACCTTGCACTCAGTAGTCTGATTACTTCCTTGCATTTAGTATTTGAATTCTCAAAAGCTAAAGACTCAATTATTGCCTTCCTTGCTGCAGAATATGATATACTCCTTTCCACAGCTGAGGTTAGTCTTTGTAAAAAGTCAGGGAAAGTTTCTTGTGGACCTTGTATGACTTGAGTAAATAATGGCTCAAATCTTTTCCCTGATTCTGCAACTTTGTCCCAGGCCCTTAAAGCTGACAATCGACACAAGGCTAGGGTTTCTTCATCATATATAGCCTGCACTTCTACCTCAGCAAAGCGACCTTCTCCAAGCAGTTGGTCCAAAGAAATCTCTCTACCCCTGGCTCTAATTTCTCGTGATATCTCCCTCACCCCATCTCTCCACCATGCGACCCATTTTAAATTAGCAGCAGGGTCTAGTATTGCTCTTGCCATATCCTTCCAGTCTTGTGGGATTATTCTAATTTTAATAGTCCAAGAAGTCAGGATTTGCTTTACAAATGGTGAATGCATTCCAACATTAGTGACACTTTCCTTAAATTTTCTTAGATCTAATACATCCACAGGCTGCCATTCGAATTCCTGATAACCCTGTGGATGATAATCATCTGGAGGTCTTTGTTGTATACTGACAGGATAGACTAAAGTTTGATTTTTAATAACTTTTTGTTGGCTCTCTCTACTTCTATCTTCTATCCCTACCTGAGTATTTTCCTTTTCCTTGAGTTCCTGTATTTTCTGTCCAAGGTTCTGCCTCCACATTTTGATCTTTTCTTTATATTGCAATTCTGATAGTCTACTCTCTATTTTATTTTGATTGATTAACTTTAAAAGGTTATTCTCCAAGTCTAGCTTCCAATCCTCATTATTTTTTCTATGCTGCTCAGTTTGATCTGTGAACTGCTGCATCCTTTGTTCTAGCATCTTTTTTAACTCCTGTCTCCCACCTTCATTCTACTCCTTCTGTCTCTTATTCTGTTCTATAATTTCCTGGGTCTTCAATTCTAGTGTTACTTGTAATCTCTTTTCTACAGCAAGGAATTTTTTGTCTAGGACCCTGTCTTTTGAGATGTCATAGTAAATCAAGAGAATAAGTAATGCAATACCAATGACTTTTTCCTCTAAATACATTCCTGTCAAATTACTCAAAATATCATCACATAGAGCCTAAAAGGTCTTTATTGTTTTACCCATCTTTAAGTATCAAGATTCTATATACCTCTCTTATATCAATGAATTACCTGGTCTGGAAACCTTTTGTTCTGTTGCCTGAGCCGTTCAGGGCTTCTCAGGCAGTTAACATTTTATCTCAGGTTTGTTAGGTTCTAAACAATAAGTTGGGCAGCCATTTTGTTGCTACTATGTTTCCAACCCAGTCCCAGGTGAAAGAAAGCACAACTCAAAAGTTAACAAAACAAGCTACAAGCCTAGATTCGGCAGCCTCCCACTCCACTACTCTGTTTCCATCTATTTTATCCCATACAACTTGTGGTTTCTTCAGGCCCCTAGATTCTCTCCCTGCCACCTCTCCATTTCTTCCCTCTCCATTTCTCTCCTTTCGTTGCTCCTCCTACTCCTGTTTTATACCCCATAGCTCCTCCCCTAGACTTTCTTCTCCTCCCACTTCCTCCTGCCCAATCATTGGCTCAAGCCTTTATTTGAAAAGTTAAGGCGGGGAGAAGGTTCACAAGGCAACTCATTTGCAGCCCCTCTGAGGAGTGGAATTAACATCAAAAGACAAGCCCAGGGCTGTCCACAACATGAAAGTATCACAATTTGCAGATGATATGATAGTATACTTAAGGATATAAAATTAAATCAGTAAGTAGACTTCCTATATTCAAAGGATAAATGGGCTGAGATAAAAGGGAAAAGACAACCTTCACAATAGTCATAAATAAAATAAAAATACCTTGGTGTGACTCTCACAAAGAAAGTGAAAGATCTGTATGACAAGAACTTCAAGTCTCTGAAGAATAAAATTGAAATCTCAGAAGATGGAAAGATCTCCCAAGCTGATAGATTGACAGGGCAAATATAGGAAAAATGGCCATATGGCATAAAGCAATGTACAGATTCAATGCAATTCTTATTAAATTCCAACTCAAGTTTTCATAGAGTTAGGAGGAGCAATTTCCAAATTTATCTGGAATAACAAAAAAAGCAGAATAACAAAAAACTATTCTCAACAATAGACGAACCTATGGTAGAATCACCATCCCTGACCTCAAGCTGTACTTCAGTGCAATAGTGACAAAAATTGCATGGTATTGGTACAATGGCAGGCAGGTAGATCAATGGAAAAGAATTTTAGACCCAGAAATTAACTCACACCCCTATGGTCACTTGATCTTTGACAAAGGAGCTAAAACATCCAGTGGAAACAAAACAGCATTTTCAACAAATGGTGCTGGTTCAACTGACAGTTAATATGTAGAAGAATGCAAATTGATACATTCTTATCTCCCTGCACAGAGCTCAAGTCCACGTGGATCAAGGACCTCCACATTAAACCAGGTACAGACAATCTAATAGAAGAGAAAGTGGGGGAAAACCTGCAACACAGGCACAGGGAAAATTTTTCTGAACAGAACACTAATAGCTTATGCTCTAAGATCAACAATTGACAAATGGGACCTCATTAAATTGGATACCTTCTGTAAGGGAAAGCACACTGTCAATAGGAGAAACCTGCAACCAACAGATTGGGAAAGTATCTTTACCAATCCTACATCCAATAGAGGGCTAATATACAATATATACAAAAAACTCCAGAGAAACAAATAACCCTATTAAAAATGGTGTACAGAGTTAAAGAATTCTCAACTGAGGAATAAAGGATGGCTGAGAAACACCTAAAGAAATAGTCAACATCCTTATCAAGGAAATGAAAATCGAAACATCCCTGAGATTCCACCTCAAACCAGTCAGAATTTCTAAGAAAAAAAAACTCCGGGGACAGCAGATGCTGGAGAGGATGTGGAGAAAGAAAAACACTCCTCCATTGCTGGTGGGATTTTTAAGGTGGTAAGATGACTCTGCAACTCAGTTTGATCTCTCCAGTATCTTTATCAGGGCACTTAGTGCTGTGAATTTTCCTCTTAGTCCTGCTTTCATTGTGTCTTACAAGTTTAGGAATGCTATATCAGCATTTTCATTGAATTCCAGGAAAGCTTTAATTTCTTTCTTTATTTTTACTCTACCATGTTATGATCACGTTTCTATATGTATGTGGTCTTTCAGTTGTTTTTGTTGTTATTGAAAATAAGCCTTAGTCAATGGTGATGATGGAAAGCATGGGATTATTTCAATCTTTGGGATTAGTTGAGGGTTGCTTTGTGTCCAGTTATATGGCCAATTTTGGAGAAGATAAAATGAGGTGCTGAGAAGAAGGTGTATTTTTTTTGTAGTTTTATGTTGAAATGATACCTACGTATATTGGATTCTGTTGCTTATGTTCTTGTGCTTGTCTCAAGCAATTTGGTTATCCCTGTTGTTTGCTGTTCTGATTGACTCTGTATGGAGCCTGCCTCTTTTGTCCCTGGGTTGCTTCAGGTCTCCCAGTAGGCCTGTGGCACTGGCTGTAGCAGATGTCCTATAGGTCCTTTCTACTGTGGTGCCTTTGGAAGGCAGAGAAGTTGCTCATTTGTTGCCATGGCTCCAGCAGTTCTCCTGGAATCCTTCAGAATGTTATGTGTTCAGAGGAAGAGTCAACCTGTTGTCTTTGGTTAAGCTGTTCTCCAGGGTTAGCTACAGACTGTGATTTCTGTTTCACTGTATGCATCATAACTCCAGGGAGGCTTTCAGTCTGTTGGTGTGGTTCTTCTGCATGCTGCAGAGCCCCCAGGATGTTTCAGACTGTGGTTCTCATTTCTCAGTTTCGTTGTATGCAGAGAAACTCCTAGCATGTCTTCAGGTTGTTTTTTCATTTTCCCAGATGGCCTAAGTACAAGACATCTTCTGGGATGCCTCAAGATGTGGTGATTTCAGGGGACTTGACTAGCTATCAGTCTTCCAAGAACAAAAGGGATAGCCAGAAGGGAAGTGTAATTCCAGGGTTGGGTCCAGAGTGCACTGGGCTCACAGTGACTGCTGTAGGAGTTTGGGAGTGTCCTTCCCATATGCCCTGAGTGCAGATATCTTAGGATGCCTCAGGCTGTGGTAGCTTTAAAGGAGTAACTAGCAGTCCACCAGGCAGAAAGGAACATCCAGAAGGGGCCTTTTAATAGATTATAACTGTTTAAGTTATTAAGTAATGCAAGTTAATAGTCAGATAGTGAAACTAATAGACCTATTAGATTCTAATTTAGTTAATTACAATAAACAGTTTTCAGGATTATTCAAATAGTTAATAGCTAAGCATAATTAATGTTTCACAGTTCATTTAAACTATGTCAAGATGGTGGTCCTCAGTGGCACTATAGATCAACAGAATATGACATTTTATATTATTTCAATTATTAAAAGATCTTTTGACAATGAGATATGGCTGCTCCCGACAGTACCCCAATTCCACTTCAAAGAACATATTGAATATCATTATCGCCAGGCAGGGTTGCTTCAATTTTAGAAAACTAATCACTGGGAATGATAGTGATCTGTGTCTGTCAAACGTTTAAGTTTTGTAAGTCTTTGTGCTCTCTGCATATTCAGGTAATATTTAATACTTTGTCAAATCACTGGTGGAATTGAATAGTAGTTATAGTCTCACCACTGAGCTTAAATTGTTTAGTATTAAGGATGTTTTAGTTTTGAAAGGATGGTTTTCAGATGGCAATACAATTTGAAATCAAACATGATTGAGGTACAGAATCATTAAGGTATCATTGTTGGGATAGATGTTAGAATACTTCTTCTAAATTGCCAAATATGACGACCTGGCATTTTAAGTGTATATTATACCTTATAATTTGCATAATTGATATAATTGCTTTTAACTTCGATCAAGTAGGCCTAATCCTACTGTTCAATATATGAAAATCCATCAATTTAATCCACTACCTATACAAACTCAAAGAAAAACTCATAACCATTTCATTAGATGCTAAGAAAGCATTCATCAAAATTCAATATCCCTTCAAGATAAAAGTCTTGGAAAGATCAGGAATTCATGGCCCATACCTAAACATATAAGAGCAAATATACAGCCAACCTGTAGACAACATCAGACTAAATGAAGACTAATTTGAAGCAATTCTGCTAAAATCAGGGTCTAGACAAGTTTCCCCTGACTCTTCCTGTCTATTCAATATAACACTCACAGTCTTATCCAGAGCAATTATACAACAAAACGAGGTCAAATGAATACAAATTGGAAAGGAAGAAATCACAATATCACTGTTTGCATATGATATGGTAGTATACTTAAGTTACCCCCAAAATTCCACCAGAGAACTCCTATACCAAATAAACAACTTCAGCAAAGTGGCCAGATAGAAAATTAACTAAAACAAATCACTAGCCTTCCTATATTCACAGAATAAAAAGGCTGAGAAAGAAATTAGGGAAATAACAAAGAATATAGAAAATAAAGAAAAAAATAAATAAATAAGACACCAAAGCCAAAAAAGAAATTAGGGAAACAACAATTTATCTTGATGTATTTTTCCTTTGATGAGTATAAAGTGTTTTTCCCCATTACTTTTAATTTCTTTAATTAAAAGTGTATTGATTTATTTTTTATATTAGAATGGGTAGTCTATTTCTTGGAAAAATGTTTTCTAGCCCTTTACTCTGAGGTAGTTTCTGTGTTTGTTGACAAGGTATGTTTCTTGTATGTTGTAGAATGATGGACTCTTTTTACAAATCTGGTCTGATGTCTTCTAACTCCTTATTGGGTAGCTGAGTCTATTGATCTTGAGAGATATAATTGACCAATGATTCCTAATTCATGTTAATATTGTTGTTGAAGGTATTTTTGTGTGCGGGGGGTGTTTGTTTCTCTTCTGTTGGGTTTGTTGTGTGATGATTAATTTCTTGTGTTTTATTGGTTATAGTTATCCTCTTTGTGTTGCAGTTCTAGTATTATGTATATGGCTGGATTAGTAGAAAAGTACTGTTTAAATTTGGTTTTGTCATGGAATACTTTGCTTTCCCATCTATGTTCATTGAGAGTATTGCTGAGTTTGGACTATTATATGTGGTCTCTTAGGATCTTGTAATATCTATTCAGTATCACCTGTCTTTTAGAGTCTGTTGTGAATGTAATTCTGATAGGTCTGCCTTTATATGTTACTTGGCCTTTACCCCTCACAGCTTTTAATATTCATTCTTTGTTCTGTGTATTTATATTTTGATTATTATGTGGTGGGAGAATTTTATTTTGTGGTTCAATGTATTTGGTGTTCTGTAGACTTCTTGTAAGTTTATAGCTCTGATTGATTGTATATGCTTGTGCCAGGGAGAGTCAATATTTGGAGGTGTGGCCTTGTTGGAGTAGGTGTGTCACTGTTGGCAAGGGCTTTAAAACCCTGGTCCTTGCTGGCTGGAAGTCATTCTTCTCTAGAGGACTTCAGATGAAGATGTAGATCTCTCAGTTCCTCCTAGACCATACTGGCCCGGACGCTGCATGTTAATGCCTTGATGATACCGGACTGAATCTGTGAACTAGTAAGCCAACCCCAGTTAAATGCTGCCCCATAATAATTGTGTTGATGCCTCTTCACAGCAATAAAATCTTAACTAAGACAATAGTTTTCACTATATTTAGGTTAGTGAAGTTTTCTTCTATGATTTTGTTGAAGGTATTTACTGGCTTTTTGAACCAGAAATCCTTATACACCTCTATTTCTATTGCTATTAGGTTTGGTCTTTTCATTGTGACTCAAAGTTCCTCGATATTTTTGGTTAGGAACTTTTTACATTTTGCAAATTCTTTAATTATTGTATCAAAATCTTCTATGGTATCTTTTATGCCTGAGATACTCTCTTCCATTCCTTATATTCTGTTGGTGATGTTTACATTTATAGTTTCTGTTCTATTTCCTAGGTTTTCATTCTGCAGAGTTGACTCCATTTGTGGTTTCTTTATTTTTTCTATTTCCCTTTTAGGACTTGGAGTATTTTGTTCAATTCCTTCACCTGTTGTACTGTGTTTTCCTGTATTTAATTTTTGGATATTTTATTTTTATTCTTTATTATATGCAACACAATATATATTATATACCATTCATAAAAATGATGAACATATTATTAAATGAAGATAAATGGATAAGGGTTTGGTTTGTTTGTTTGTTTTGCACAGTTTTTAGTACACCTTAAAATCTTGGCCCTTACTGTGGTACAAAAACAAAATAAGAACAGTTTTAGACACTGGAGTTTATTGTAATAAGGCTGTACTTCTATGTCTCTCATATTACCAAAGGATTTTACCTCTGTAGTAGGTAAGCTAAGAGTTGACAGTTCTGCCACAACAAGGAATGAATTGCAGGCACAATTATTTGGATATGAATTTCCTGCTATGGTCAAGCTATTTGACATGAGTGATTGCCATCATTCTCAACCCACAGGGAACAGATTACAATTTTTTAAGAAATCATGTATGTATTAAGATGGTCTATCCAAGAAGTCATTCATCAATTGTTTCAATGAACAATGCTTGTATTTGAAGTGTAGCCCACACATTAGGTGAAGGTAAGATTCTGGTTCATTTTCTGTGATGATTTTGAAAAGCATTCATCTCAGAAAAAGAGTAACATATAAGGTCTGCTTCTTCAAAATTAATGCAATAATTATAAATATCAAGCAAAGCATTCAGTCTCTCTCTTTGATTTTGTCCTACAAGCCACCCCCACATTAATTGTCCATGTTTATTTCCACTGTATAAATCATTTTGAAATATGTAAGCTGTTCAGAAAACCATAATATAGGATAAAAACATCAAATAAGCAATCCTACTGATAGAGAGACTGAGATAGGTTAAGCATGATTTCATGACTTTTATGTGGCACACAGCAAGACACTGTCATGAATAAACAAGCAGAAAGTGTACATGGATTGTGCAATATGGGAAATGTTTCTCAAGTTACCAAATTAGAGAGACCACTGGGTGAAAACCAATAAATTTCTAATTTCTCATATTTTTGAATTTCAATAGTTTAGGATATGTTGTTAAAATTAATTTTCATATTAAGATATAGTAAGGAAACTTGATTGTTACTTCCTGTTATTTTTGTTGTTAAAGAGAATTATGTTTGTGTGGGCTTGTTGAAAGTTGACTTCCTTGCTTTTCCTAGGATGTAGTTTCTCTCCTTTTGTTGGTGTTCTGCATGTATTATCCTCTTTAGGGCTGGATTTGTGGAAAGATATTGTGTAAATTGGTTTCTCCATCTTTGGTATTAAGGGTTTTGCTGGTTATAGTAGCCTGGGATGGCATTTGTATTTCCTTGAGGTCTGTATGACATCTGCTGAGGATCTACTAGCTTTCATAATCTCTGGGGAGAAGTCCATTTTAATCCTGATAGGCCTGCCTCTGTATGTTACTTAACACATTGCCCATAACTTTTAATATTCTTTCTTTGTAGGTGCATTTGATGTTTTGATTATTATATGTGTGGAGGAATTTCTTTTCTGGTCCAGTCTATTTGGACTTCTGTAAGCTTCTTGTATGATCATGGGATTTTCTTTCTTTAGGTTAAGAATTTTTTTTCTATGATTTTGTTGAAGATTGTTACTGGCCCTTTAAGTTGGGAATCTTTACACTCTTCTATTTCTATTATCCTTAGGTTTGGACTTTTCATTTTGTCCTGGATTTCCTGGATATTTTGAGTTAGGAACTTCTTGCTTTTTGTGTTTTCCTTGGCTGTTGTGTCAATGTTTTCTATGGTATCTTCTGAACCTGAGATTCTATCTTTTTTTATTCTGTTGGTAATGCTTGCATCTATGACTCCTGATCTCTTTCCTAGGTTTTCTAGCTCCAGGGTTGACTCAATTTGTGATTTCTTTATTATTTCTAGCTCCAGTTGTAGATCCTGGATTTTTTTCACTTCCTTCACCTGCTTGAAGGAGTTTTCCTGTATTTCTTTAAGAGAATTTTTTCTTTCCTCTTTGTTTACAATTGTTTACAGTTTCTTTTGTATTTCTTAAAGGGAGTTATTTATGTCCTTCTTAATGTCCTCCATCATCATCATGAGAAGTGATTTTTTATTTGTATCTTGCTTTTCCACTTGATGGTATATTCAGGACTTGCTATGATGGAAAAAATGCATTCTGGTGATTCCATTTTACCTTGATTTCTGTTACTTATGTTCTTACACTTGCCTCTCGACATCTTGTTAGCTCTACTGCTACCTGCCTTGCTATATCTGGCTGGAGCCTATCCTTCCTTCCTATGACCCTGGTTGTGTCAGAACTTCTCAGAGTCAAGATATCTCTCTGATCCTGTGATTCTTGGATCCTGTGATCCTGAAATCCTGGGTTTGTCCAACCTCCTGGGACTCAACCTGCCTCAGAGATCCTTAGATTCTGGTGTTACCAAACTCCTGGGATCCGGGGATCCTGGGATCTTGTGTTTCTGGATGTGTAAAATTACTTGGGAGTAGAACTTCCTCAGTGTGTTATGGTACTGACTGAGGAGTTTGTGTCCAATATCTACCTCAGGGCACCAATCCAGACAGACCCAAAGGAACACATGCCACTGCTCTGCCAGTGTCCATGAGTGCCTAGATCCTACTGGTTCCAGTAACTCCTGGTGTTGGGAAAGATGTTGTTTCCTCATCTCCTCTGATCCTATGATCCTATTCTTGTTAGAGTGGCTTGGAGTGGAACGTCATCTGGGTGTTGTGGAACTGGGTGCTTTTTCCTGTATTTACTTAATGGATATATTCATTTCTTCTTTAAGTCTACTACTTGTTTGGTTTTTTTTCCTGTGTTTTCCTGTCTATCATTAAGGGTGTTATTTATATCTTTCTCAAAGGCCTCTGTCATCTTTATGAGATAAGACTTTAGGTCAGAATCTTGCTTTGGGGGTGTGTTAAGGAAACTATGTTTTGTTGTGGTAGGAGAACTGGGTTCTGGTGATGTCAAATTACATTGGCTTCTGTTGCTTATGTTCTTGGGATTGCCTTTCCCCATACAGTTATATTTGGTGTTAACAGGACATGGTGCTTTGCATTAGAGCAGGCCTCCTCAGGGGCAGGTAGAGCTGTGTGACCTGCTTTAGAGAAGGCCTCCTTAGAAACAGGTAGTCCTGTCTCTGGTTTGAGCAAACATCCTGTGTCCCTGGTTATTCTGTCCCTCCTGTGTCCCTGGTTATGTTATACCTTCTGGGATATTGGCAGGCGGATGGGGAAAAAGACTGACAATCTGCCATGGGTGCAGGTGGAGGTGTAGACCAGAAAGATGATGTTTAACATGTTTGACAACTTTTATGATAACCAATCCCATGGAACAGAAAAATCTACTTTATTGTTGTTACAGTCAATTGGTCCAAGTGGATTTATGAAAAAAAGATACCATAAAATATGAGAATGAAGAATGGAAAAGAATTTGAGCATTGCTGATGCTGACCCTCACTCATGGAATACTGAAGGAGGTAAGAAAATCAAGGGGTTTTAATTGTACATGTAAAAAGTTATATCTGAGGACAGATAGAAATAAAATTTTCATCACAGAAGTCTTCCTTTTTGCATTAGATTGCTAAGAATGATTTTGTCTACTTTATGTCTCATACACTCCACTTTAAATGTCACTATTCATATTTGTCTATAACTTGTTATTTGAGGATTTGAAATTTCCATTCACAACAGAATAAGCTGTGTTTTGTGACTAAATTTTCCTCATCCAACAGTATAGAGATATGCTCCTGAAAAATATGAGGCAAGAAATAGAGAATGGGAAGCCTGTTATCATGAAAGAGTGAATGGTGCATACACTTTTTGGGGACTATATACCCCATCTGGAGATCTTCCCCTGCCTACTAGGTAACTCATTTTCTCAGTATTAAATTGTTTTAGAGCTAGAATAAAGTAGGGTATGATTTTACCCTGCTGTTAACTCTTTTAAAATGGGCAGTTTATAGCCTACCTTGGTAGAAAGATTTTTACCCACTCTGGACATGTAAAAAGTTGTGTTAACTATGTCATCTTGTATATTCTAGGAGACAAATTATATAACGTTGAAAAAACATCTTAATGGTAATAATTTAAACTAAATTCCTCAATTAGACAACTTAGAATTACCATCTCCACCCCAAGCCCAGGGAGCGAGAGTAATGATACTTCATAATTTCTTCCTGCTGAATTTGGGCATTGATATATCTTTGAAGGCTGGAAGGGTAATCTCTGATGATGTCTGTATCCTGATTGGATCCAGGTGAAAGACTGAGATCAGGCATTCAAGCGGGACAATTTAGTATGTCTGATAATGTGAGTCAACAAAGCTATATAATCTCTACAAATCTCAATTCAAAATTTTAGTATCATCAAGATATCTGTACAGATTTTCTTAGTCTGTGTAGAGTGTTCAGACTAGTTAGGATAAAATTCTGTCCCAATAGTAAGTCTTTATTTGTGCCAAAAGGGGGTTTGCATGAAGAATAGTTTTTGGTTTGGGCAGTCTGCCTCTGTAATATCTGTCCAAATAACTGGAAGGTGTATAAACACTAATAACCTATTCTAAAAACACAAAGACAAAAACTTTTTTCTCAAGTCAGCATATCATTTAGTCAGCAACAAGGAAAGCATGTAACCTGCCTTCTCTGTCAGAGGAATAATAAATCAAACAAAAGACTCATAATTCTACTCATTTTGAAAATCTGTATTCTCTCCTAATTAAAAAAAAACAAATTTAAATCACACTTTTCCCCCTGTATTTACACTTTTTTACTTTTATTGATACCTACTCATAAGAACCAGGAAGCTTGTCAAATCAGGATTTTAACCCAAAATTCCCACGGAGCACATATTCAAAAGTAAGAATTTCCTGTAGACTGTACTATACAATCTATCATTTTTTGCTTTCTGCCTGGAGCTACAGACTTCTATGTTATTAATATCTGTTATACCATCTATATGTGTTGCTCTTTGCCTATAGCCACAGATTTCTCTTAATTAATACCTATTCATAGCAGGCAATTTTCACTGTTATCTACTTGGATTCAGTAATTTTCCCTATTCTAGATTCAAACTGTTGGCAAAATTTCCCAGCCAGGCATGGTGGTGTATGCCTGTAATCCCAGTACTTGGGAGGCAGAGGCAGCTGGATTTCTGAGTTTGAGGCCAGCCTGTTCTACAGAGTGAGTTCCAGGACAGCCAAGACTACACAGAGAAATCCTGTCTTGAAAAAAAAAAACATGTGATTCTGACAAAATCTGTATATAAATCTATACTAAAAGCAAATAATCCTAATTTTATAAATTCAGAATTCAATCAATATCTGCCCCAAGACATAGGCAGCTTCCTTTCTGTAGTTCACTGACTCAGAGCAGCCATATTGCCTCTTTTCATAGCAGGGGATCTCAGAGCCCATGTTCTTTGTTTCAAGGTTTCTGTGCTTGCGTCATCACATGATTCAACCCTGCACTGCTTGCCAAGACAAAATTCCTACCTCACAGGCTAGGAATATAACTCTTTTCTAGTAGATTCTAGTGTCCCACTTTGCTTTGCAACCCGTAATGTTAAATATATCAAAAAAAATCCATGCTACTGCCAGCAAGACACTGGCAGACAGACTGGCTTGTTCTCAACCAGGTAAACAGACCCTAACCCTAACCATAACCATAACCATAACCATAATCATAATCATAACCATAACCATAACCATAACTATAACCATAACCACAACCATAGCTCTTACCCTACCCTAACCCTAACCCTAACCCTAAACTTAACTTAAAAAACCTTACAGATTAAGATGCTAGATACTGCACCAAAAAATTGTGTTGCCTTTTGATTTTAAACTAACATTTTGTGATGTTTTCCTTCAGGTATCAACTCAACTGTGTTCCAGAGAACAGGCTGGCCTGTCCACTGATAATATTTCAGTGGTTGTATGGATTGCTGTTTTATTATTTTCTACTACAGCCCTCCACTGCTGATTCAATATTTCCTGCTCTTAAGTAGCCTATCCATCATGTCTGTTCTCATGAAAATTCAGTGTATTGTATCTCTGACTCATTCTGTCGAGTCTTTATCTATTCATCACATTCTATATTCATCAGTTAGAGGCCACTTTCAAACATGACTGCTTCCTTCTACAAACCAACATCAACTATACTGCTAGACAATAAATTTTTATTCTCAGGGAAGATCTGTATTCCAGCAAGATGGTAAAGGTGTAGCATACCAGATGGGTCACACAGATCTAGAAGGTCTTTGCATGTGAGCCCTTGCTAG
Source organism: Apodemus agrarius (assembly GCA_964023405.1). Classification (NCBI taxonomy): domain Eukaryota; kingdom Metazoa; phylum Chordata; class Mammalia; order Rodentia; family Muridae; genus Apodemus; species Apodemus agrarius. The sequence continues at coordinate 31,085,165 of OZ030028.1, forward strand.
GGCAGCTGTTTTCTGAATTAAAATTCATCCACAATCACAATGATACGCATAGGACACTATATTGTCAAACTTTTCCTCAGACAAGTTTTATACTTACCAGTATATGGATCCTGAGCTATTTAAAAAGAAACAAATGATCTTGTAATTATTAAATTATCAGAATATCGAAGGACTAGATATTAGACTAAGCATTAGTTGAATAGTATGGAAATATATTTGCTTGACTGCTTATATTGAAAAATAATCAAAAGGGAACTATAACTCTATTTTCCCAATGGAAATTTTCTTCCATAATATGCATCTGCCATTGATTTTAATGTGGAATATTCCAATGTTTCCTGATGATAAGAATACATGTTAATATTAAGAAGGAAATAGGTAATTTTCCATGCTCTCTGTGCCCTCTAGTCCAAGCCAAGCTGTCCTGTGTCTCATCAATTTAGGAACATTGCTGTGCCTTCATCCTAATTGAATTCTGGAAACTCTTAATTTCTTTTATTTCTTTCCTGATCCAGAGATCACAGAATATAGAATTAATCAATTTCCAGTAATATGTAGGCTTCCTGTTGTTTCTGTTGTGGAAATCCTCCATACTCCATGATTGTCTGATTAGATAAAAAACTATTTCAATTTTCCTATATCTGCTGAAGCTTTCTCTATGACTGGCTACATGGAAAATTTTGGAGGAGGATGCATAACTGCTAAGAAGAAGGTACATTCTTTCATGTTTGGGTGAAGTATTCTATAGATGTCTGTTAGGACATTTTGTTTCATCATGTTTATTAGTGTCATTATTTTTGTTTAGCTTTTTTCTGGAAGTTCTGACAGTTTATGAGAGTGAGGTGTTGACGTCTCCCACTATTGATGTGTGGGGTTTGGTGTACTATTTAAGCTATGTTTCATTGGGAATTGTGGGTGCACTTGTGTTTGTGGCATAGATGTTCAGAATTGCGATATCATCTCGGTAGTATTTTCCTTTTATGTGTTTGAAGTGTCCTTATCTGTCTCTTTTGATTAATTTTATTTGAAAGTCTATATTATTAGAAATGAATGTGTAAGGAGGTGACCAGTAGTGAGCAGGATGTAAAGTGAATAGGTGTAAAAAATATTTAAAAATAGTGAGAGGGAATCTTCATCCACATGATTAACAACTCCACCAAGCAATACCTTTATCCAACACAATGCTTTGTTGAGAAACACTGAGATTTTCCCATTAAGAAATGATTTTCAAATGTCTATACTCACATTTTACTGTACATTACTTGGTGTTTATCTATTGCATTGAGAAAAAACTAAATTTATAGGCACACAGATTTTAATGAAAATGGAATTATTTTTCATATTCAAGTGATGTTGTAAAATATGTAGAATATAGAAGGATTATTTATAAAAATTAAAGCAAGTCATAATTGACCAAACTACTCCACCATCAATGTATTACCTATCACACCTAAGACCCTGAGATCATTGTGGAAGATAGTATGAGAAGACTGCTAGAATCAAAGGAGTTCCATGAAAGTCTAGACTCTGGGCATGGTATTGCTATTGTACCCATGAAATAATGATTAATGCGGTTATTCCTCTAGATTTCTAGAATATCAGTCCAATTAAAAATTTAGGATTAAATGTAATGTGGATCTTGATGCCACCACCTCTACCTGAGGATTTAATGATTGTTGTATGAGCAATTTTTCCTCCATCTACATCTGTCCCACAGGGGTGTACCAGTTGAAGAGCACATAAGAAGGCACTGAATCCAATGACACTGAAATTACAGATTTGTTTTAAGTATCATATGGATACTGGGAATTGAACCCAGGTCTTCAATAATAACAGTTAGTGTTCTTAATAACTGACTCTAAACATGGTGTTGTTAATCTGCTAAATGCATTTCATAGGCCTTAGTGCTGAAACTACAGCTCTTCTTACTAAACGAACATGTGATGCTTATCTAAATCCCCTCTAGAATCTTACATTTATAGCTATAGATTACTGCTGTCAGTGATTGTCACAGAACGTTTATTTTATAGTGGGCAAAGATTAACACAGGAAAATTATAATTAAACAATGATTTTAAGAATAACAGCAGAGTTCTCTATCCTAAATGTGATATCCAAATATATTGGAGATGTGGAATATTAGTAAAGAATATATACTTGAATATATTCTTGAGAAGAACTGAGTTCAGTTTCTAGACCCTGTTAGGTGGAACAACTACCTGTTACTTCAGATACAGGGAATCCAACACCCACTTCTGACCTTCATATATAATTTACCCACACATTCAGACATGGACACATACATGCACATATATTTAAATAATTATAAATAAAACCTTTTAAACACAAGAGGGTCTACAGGAAATGTAGACACATGTAGAAAGTTCCCTTTGGGGCATGAAAAGGTCATTGCACTCTTGAAATTTGAGCAATTGTTTTTAATGACCCAAGAACTACAAATAAGAACCATAAACTCAAAACCATGGATAATTGGAGTGTTAAGAGGTACTGTTTCTACTATTGGGTACTGGTAACCACTGAAGGAAGAGCACTTTTCTTCTGCTGTGCAGAGTGGAAGGGTGCTTATGTTCCTGCAAATAATTCTGTAATATATGTTATTTTATAAACAAAACTTACTAAATTCATCGACTCAAAATTTCTGAAAGTCATTAACATATAAGGAAGTATAATTTGGAAGAGCAAGGGGAACAACAAGAATGATACAAGAACAGGAGTATGTAATAGGAGCTAAATAAAGGCAGCACACACATATTTTATATATATATATATATATATATATATATATATATATAATATATTATATGTATTATATGCATATTATATGTACCTATGGTAACATGTATTCTATTTGTGAATTAGTTATTGTACTTAATGTGTAGTGTCTGCTTGGATATGTTAAAATTTGGAATTTTCTTCCCTGTAGTCTCTTAGCAAGTAGTCTAGAATGTACAATATATTCTGTTTTAATGCTTATTGTACCCATCAAAAAAGAACCAAAATAAAACACACCAAAACATACAACAATATCATAATAAAACATTTTATGCACACATGAAATGATGAAAATATAAAAATATGAATTACTGTCATTAGTCATGTGAACATACCTGCATGATGATGCACAGCATACACACATAATTTAAAAATATAAAAATAAAATTTTAATAAAAAATAAACTAAAAAATAAATAAGTGATATAAAAAATTCAGTGTGATGGTGCTATGTGCTTTAATCTCAGTATGCAGGAAGGAGAAGCAGGTAGATACTGTGAGTTTAACATCAGCCTATTGTACAAGTGAGTTCTAGGCCTGGCAGAGATACTTTTAAGAATGCTGGGAACCGGCTTGCAGGTTTGCAGCCAGCCGCCATCTTCCCTCGGGTCACTGTGGACTGCCTGCCAGCAGCTGGGTTCAAGTGCATGGACAGAGACTTAGCCTAGCAATGAACACCTGGTCAGGCACTTGCTCGGACCCAGAGCCAAAGGAGGTTAGCAGGAGATCTGTGCACCAACAGCTCAGCAGTGCACATAGAGCCAGATCAGCTTGGCAGGCGGTCTCTGGGCTAACCCACGTGGGCACCAACCTGCTAGTGGGTCTATGCTGGCATCTTGCCTCAGGACATCACAGACAGCTAACATGATAGAGCCCTGTGGACTGAGAGCACTACCATCTAGGTTCTAGCAGCCCAACCAGGGAACCTCCAGTCCTGAAGGGAATTCAGTGGTTAGACAGAGCCCTGAGACCCGCCACCATTTTGGAGCTGGTGGCCTGAAGAGGTCACCATAGAGAACCAACAGAGGAGCCCAGGTCACCATAAAGACCTAACAGACTAGCCCAGACCGGTGGAGGAAAAAAAACTGATTCTTAAGAGCTGGCAACTAGGCAGGCCAGGAGGAGACTGCAGGAGGCCAGGAGGAGACTGCAGGAGGCCGATTGCAGGTCCATCAGCGAGCCTCAGGATGAGTCTCCAGCAGAGCTGAAGAGGTAACTGGGAGCTCAGTAACTGAAACCTCCTGGCCTCCACCTCAGGAACATGGATGCCCTCTTTGACAGCAGCGCCAAATGCCAGGCTCACAGGAGCTTCAAACACCAACCACTAAGAACAAGACCAACTAACTCCAGAGATAAACAGATGGCAAAAGGCAAACATAGGAACATTACTAACAAAAATCAAGGCAACATTGCAGTATCTGAACCTAATTCACCAACAACAGCAAGTCCTGGATACCCCAACAAACCAGAAAAACAAGAGCTGGATTTAAAAGCACTGGTCATGATGCTGCTAGAGTAACACAAAAAAAGACATAAACAAATCTCTTAAAGAAATGCAGGGGAAAATCAATAGGGTAGAAGCTCTTACAATGCAAACACAAAAATCACTTAAAGAACTCCAGGAGAATATGGAACAACAGACAGAAGACAATAAAGAGGAAATGAGAAAATCACTTAAAGAAATGCAGAACTTGAACCAACAGGCAGAAGTCACGAAAGAAGAAACACAAAAATATCTTAAAGAATTGCAAGAAAACACAAACAAACAAATGATGGAGCTGAGGAAAAACCATCCAAGATCTGAACACAGAGGAAGAAACAACTAAGAAATCACAAAAGGAGGCAACTTTGGAGATAGGGAACCTTGGGAAGAAATCAGGTGTCACAGATGCAAATATCAACAACAGAATACAAGAGATAGAGGTAAGAATCTCAGATGCTGAAGATACCATAGTAACCATTGAATCCACAGTCAAAGAAAATGCAAAATGCAAAAGGCTTGTAACCCAAAACATCCAGGAAATCCAGGACACAATGAGAAGACCAAACCTAAGGATTATAGGGATAGATGAGAGTGAAGATCTACAACTTAAAGGGCCAGCAAATATGTTCAATAAAATTATGGAAGAAAACTTCCACAGCCTAAACAGAGAGATGCCCATGAACATACAAGAAGCCTACAGAACTCCAAACAGACTGGACCAGAACAGAAATACATCCCATCACATAATAATCAAAACCCCAAATGTACTAAGAAACGAAAGAATATTAAAGGCAGTAAGAGAAAAAGGCAAAGTAACATATAAAGGAAGACCTATCAGAATCACACCAGACTTCTCTCCAGAAACCATGAAAGCTAGAAGATCCTGGGCGGATCTCATGCAGACCCTAAGAGAACACAAATGTCAGCCAAGACTACTATACCCAGCAAAACTCTCAAACAACATAGAGGGAGAAATCAAAATATTCCATGGCAGGACCAATATCTTTCCACTAATGCAGCTCTACAAAGGATAATAGGAGGAAAACTCCAATACAAGGTGGGAAACTGCACCCAAGAAAAAGCAAGATAGCAACCTTCTTCCATCAAACTAAAAGGAAGATAACTACTCAAAAACAAAAATAACATCAAAAAAGACAGAAAGAAATAATTACTGTTCCTTAATATCTCTTAACATCAATGGACTCAATTCCCCAATAAAAAGACATAGACTAACAGACTGGATATGGAAACAGGACCCTAAATTTTGCTGCTTACAGGAAACACGCCTCAGAGTCAAAAACAAACACTACCTTAGAATAAAAGGCTGGAAGACAATTTTGCAAGCAAATGGTCGCAGGAAGCGAGCTGGAATAGCCATTCTAATATCAGATAAAATTGACTTTCAACCCAAAGTCATCAAAAGAAACACAGAAGGTCACTTCTTGTTAGTCAAAGGAAGAATGCACCTAACAAAATAATTTTGGGGGACCTCAACATTCCACTATCCTCAAGGGAGGATAACAGGAAAACAGAAACTAAACAGGGACACAGGGAAGCTCATTGAAACATTGGACCCATTGGATTTAACTGATATATATATATATATATATATATATATATATATATATATATATCAACAAGATAGATAAACCCCTAGCCAGACTTACCAAAGGGCACAGAGACAGTATTCAAATTAACAAAATTAGAAATGAAAAGAGAGATATAACAACAGAAACTGACAAATTCAAAAAATCATCAGATCCTACTACAAAAGCCTATATTCAAAACAACTGGAGAATCTGGAGGAAATGGACAATTTCCTAGACAGATACCAAATACCAAAATTAAATCAGGATCAAATAGATCGTCTAAACAGACCCATAACCCCCAAAGAAATAGAAGGGATCATAGAAAGGCTTCCAACCAAAAAAAGCACAGGACCAGATGGTTTTAGTGCAGAATTCTTTCAAGAATTCAAAGAAGTCCTAATACCAATACTCTTCAAACTATTTCACAAAATAGAAACAGAAGGAACACTACCCAACTCATTCTATGAAGCCACAATTAACCTGATACCAAAAAACCTCACAAAGATCCAACTAAGAAAGAGAACTACAGGCCAATTTCCCTTATGAATATCAATGCAAAAATAGTAAATAAAATACTTGCTAACCGAATCCAAGAACACATCAAAACGATCATTCACCATGATCAAGTTGACTTCATTCCAGGGATGCAGGAATGGTTCAATATACAGAAATCTATCAATGTAATCCATTACATAAACAAACTCAAAGAAAAAAACCACATGGGCTTCTCATTGGATGCTGAAAACGCATTTGACAAAATTCAGCATCCTTTCATGGTAAAAGTCTTGGAAAGAACAGGAATTCAAGGCCCATATCTAAACATAGTAAAAGCAATTTACAGCAGACCGATAGCCAACAACAAAGTGAACAGAGAGAAACTTGAAGCAATCCCACTAAAATCAGGGACTAGACAAGGCTGCCCCTTCTCACCATATCTCTTCAATATTGTACTTGAGGTACCCACTAGAGCAATTTGACAACATAAGAAAGTCAAAGGGATACAAATTGGAAAGGAAGAAGTCAAACTATGACTATTTGCAGATGATATGATAGTATACTTAAGTGACCCAAAAAACTCTACCAGAGAACTCCTACAGCTGATAAACAACTTCAGCAAAGTGGATGATTATAAAATCAACTCAAGGAAATCAGTTGGCGTCCTATACACAAAGAATAAACAGGCCGAGAAAGAAATTAGGGAAATGACACCCTTCACAATAGCCACAAACAATATAAAGTATCTTGGTGTGACTCTAACCAAACAAGTGAAAGATTTATATGACAAAATTTTCAGGTCTCTGAAGAAGGAAATTGAAGAAGACCTCAGAAAATGGAAAAATCTTCCATGCTCGTGGGTTGGCAGGATTAATATAGTTAAAATGTCACTCTTGCCAAAAGCAATATACAGATTCAACACAATCCCCATCAAAATTCCAACTCAGTTCTTCATAGAGTTAGAAAGAGCAATTCTCAAATTCATCTGGAATAACAAAAAACCCAGGATAGCTAAAACTATCATCAACTGTAAAAGAACTTCTGGGGGAATCAATATCCCGGACCTCAATCAATACTATAGAGCAGTAGTGTTAAAAACTGCATGGTATTGGTATAGTGAGAGGAAGTAGATCAATGGAATAGGATTGAAGACCCAGAATTGAACCTTCACATATATGGCCAAATGAACTTCAACAAAGGAGATTCAAACAACCTGTGGAAAAAGAGATAGCCTTTTCAACAAATGGTGCTGGCTCAACTGGAGGTCAACATGCAGAAGAATGAGAATTGATCCACTCTTATCTCCTTGCACTAAGTTCAACTCCAAGTGGATAAATGACCTCCACATAAAACCAGACACACTAAAACTAATAGAAAAGAAACTGGGGAAGAACCTTGAGGACATTGGCTCAGGGGGAAAATTCCTGAAGAGAACACCAATAGCTTGTGCTCTAAGATCAAGAATAGAAAAATGGGACCTCATAAAATTGCAAAGTTTCTCTAAGGCAAAAGACACTGTCAAAAGGACAAATCGGCAACCAGCAAATTGGGAAAAGATCTTCACCAATCCCACATCTGACAGAGGGCTAATATCCAATGTATACAAAGAACTCAAGAAGTTAGACCCCAGAAAACCAAATAACCCTATCCAAAAATGGGGTACAGAGCTAAACAGAGACTTTTCACCTGAAGAAATTGGGATGGCTGAGAAACACCTTAAAAAATGTTCAACATCATTAGTCATTAGAGAAATGCAAATCAAAACAACCCTAAAATTTCACCTCACACAAGTCAGAATGTCTAAGATTAAAAACTCAGAAGACATCAGTTATTGGCGAGGATGTGAAGAAAGAGGAACACTCCTCCACTGCTGGTGGTACAACCACTCTCTAAATCAGTCTGGTGGTTCCTCAGATAACAGGGCATGATACTTCTGGAGAACCCAGCCATACCACTCCTGGGAATATACCCAGAAGATTCCCCAGCATGCAATAAGAATACATGCTCCACTATGTTCATAACAGCCTTATGTATAATAGCCAGGAGCTGGAAAGAACCCAGATGAACCTCAACGGAGGAATGGATACAAAAATGTGGTATATATACACAATAGAATACTATTCAGCCATTAGAAACAATGAACTCATGATATTCTTAGAGAAATGGATGGAGCTGGAGAACATTATACTAAGTGAGGTAACCCAGTCTCAAATGAATACCCATGGTATGCAGTCACAGATAAGTGGATATTAGCCTAGAATCTTGGGACACCAAAGACACAATTCACATACCAAATGATGTCTGAGAAGAAGAAAGGAGTGGATACTGGTGCTGGAAAGGATCAAAGCATCAGTGTAGGGGAATACCAGAACAGGGAAGTGGGAAGGGGTGGATGAGGGAGCAGGGGGAGGGAAAAGGGCTTGTGGGACCTTTGGGGGGTGGAGAACCAAAAAAGGGAAATGAAATGTAAATATAGAATATATCCAAGAATAAAAAATCAATCAATCAATCAATAAATAAATAAATCTGATCTGTTGGGCACCAAAAAAAGATAGTATTTGACAAAAATAGCATGACTTTTCTAAAGAAAGCAGTAATTAAAGAAACATAAATCAAACAAAATATACCATAAGCATTTAAGCAATAAATTCTCTATATTAGAAAGTCACAATCGAGATTTTTATGAATGGAGAAAAATTCAAGCAATATCATTAATTTAAATTAAAAAGACGAGAGTGAGAGAGGGGTATCCACTATCTCCAATCTTTTTAAATATAGTGTTCCATATGTATATGTATTTTTATGTATAGGTGTGTGTTTAAGTATATGTGTATGTATATGTATATATAATAAATGGAAATATAACACTTAAATAGGGTACACACACACATATGTACTACTACTAAGGACATACATAATACATACATACATACATACATACATACATACATACCTTCAAAGGAATACTTTTTAACTGAAAAGTGAATTTCAGTTAAATGAGTGTAACTATAAGGAGTGAAATAACCCAGCCCCACACAGAGATATACCATATATTCTCCAATTATATGTAGTTCCTAGACCCCAAACTTCAGATGTGAGTATTCAATAAAGAGTAACCCTGAAAGTAGAACAGTAGAAGGGACCATGGAATCTCCCAGGATGAAAATAACAGGGTATATGGTATACGTGTAATATGAAGAATAAATGGGAAAAAGGGAGAATTTTAATTGGAGAGGAGAGAATAGAGAAACTACAGAGAATAGAAAAATGGAGGAATAAATAGCATTGAAAATACTTGAATGAGACATCGGTCCACCATGTGTTTTGGATACAGGATTAAGAGGATTTGAAATGTAACTTACCCCCAAAAAGTGGATACTAGTTTTCATCATATCAGAAAGGTGATATAAAATCTTCTAAGGGGAGGAAGCAATCAGTAGGCCCAACCTGCTATAATATCTATGAAGCACAACAAATACTATCATAAGAAAATATTCCTAAAATTAAAATAATGGCATTAATATCTTGGAATCAATAGCTGACTAGTTAAGTTGGTCTCAAGGCCTGCTCAAAGTACAGAAATGCTTACTGGTACTGGAAACCTAGCTAAATGTGTGTGGCTCTTGAGAACATGGATCCTAGAAGTGATCCTACTACTATCACCCTACCAGAGCAGTGTGATTTGCAACTTTCTTCCAAGTTTTTCATTGGATCCATGGAAAAGTGTAGATCTCAATCCTTGTCAAGAAGTTTCTTTTGCAATGTAAAGTGACAGTTGCAGAAAACCACAGCTAGTCATGATGGAGAGGAATAATTGTCATACTGCTCTCCTACCTAACTAATAACATCATAACAGAGTTCCTGTACCTAAGGCTAATAGAACATTGTAAACGTATGGCCAGAATTTAAATAACCAGAAGTTTTTTGTGAGATTTTGTCTTCTAGATATACCAGGAAAGCTACACAATGAAATATTAACAACATCATTGCCTAAACAAGACATGAACACGTTCATCAAATGGTGATGTGGGGAAAATGCTAGTGGGAAAACTCCTAGATGAAGAGCTAGAGAGGGAAAATCAGTATTCTCCTGAGATTCACCCCTGATTGGTTGTTGAATGCCGAGGAATCATCCCTAGAAACATACATACGCTGGCAATATTAAACAGTCTAATCAAGTTGTACTCATGTATCTTTTCATCTATATTTATGTGTAACTAGGTAAAGAGTCATACATGTTTCATTCAGATACTTGAAAGGCAAAGGCAGGCTGATTTGCATGAGCATTAGATAAGTATGATCTAGAGAGTGAATTGCAGAATAGCTAGGGCATATATTGCTACTTGTTCAAAAAAAGAAAGGAAAAAGAAAGGAAAGGAAGATGAGTTTGTAAATTTGGAAGAAAGTTTATTTGGGAATATGAGGGAAGTGAGCAGTAAAAATAAATTATATGAATTCAGTTTAATCAAAATGTACAAATTGTGATGCTAACCTCTTTATATTAAAATGTAAGTATTTGAGTAATGCTAACATTTTTTAAATAAATACTTAGCTCTGTTATCAAAGAAGTCTTGAAAGCTGGCTTTGAATACAAGCACTGACACTAATAACGAATAAAAACACACTTCTAAAATAAACACATATACATACATATGCACACACTTATATACATATATATGCACATAATTGTACATATATACATAGACTAGCGAAACCTGAAGGAGATCAGAAAATACTTATTTATCAGAAAATACCTTAGTTATGATTACTAGTATCCCTTGGGGAATATGATGTGACATAAAAATAAGGAGACAATAGAGACATGTCTTTGGCCTGAGGCAGCAAAGCTACTAAAATGAACTACTGACTTCTGCTCTGTGATCTTGTTTGTTTATTTTCTCTGCTGAAAAGTGTCACATCTTCACTTCTACCTGATTACATAGTAAGTTCAGTCCGCTTTAAGCAATAGCTAGAAGCTATCGGTGCAAACTAATTAAAGGAGATTTTCACTTATCTCCAACAATTTTTCCTTCAGGATGGTTGAGCTCCCCTGCTCCCCAGCACAATAGCAGAAACACACATAGCACCCTGTAGATGGTTGGAAATTTTTGATGACATCATAAGAATTTCAAAATAAAATATTTGTTTGTTTGTTTGTTTGTTTCTTGGTACTGAACTGTGAACCATGAGCAAGGATAATCTACTCCTGTGCAACATCATCAAATTTCATAGTAAAATTTTAAATGAATGTTCGCATTTTAATTTTTTACTTTCTGAGATTAAAATTACAACTTTTTTCCAAATACTCCTTACTTTCCTTTTTCCTATTCATTTGTTTTGCAATAAATGTTATTGCATGTGTATATGCATATATATACACATATCTGTATATCTGTATACACACATATACATATATATATATATATATATATATATATATATATATATATATTCCTAGATATAAAACTTTCAAGTAGGTGCAATGTTTACATTTTGAAAAACAAAATATCTACCTGCCAATTTGTGAAGCTCAAATAACATTCTTTCGCTGACACCTGCTTGAGCATATCTGGCTCTATGATGACCAGAACAGGGATCATCCCTTCATATAGCCTGTATTGGGAAAACAGAGATTATTATACCACTTTGATCCTGAACTTGAAATGAATTTTGATCTTCTGTAAGAACAATTGTTCTTCACTAGTAAGCCATCTCTACAGCCCCTGAGGACATGCTATTAACAACTGACAAGTGATAAAATTTGCAAGGAACTCTTCATTTGGGACCATTGGAAATGTACAACAGTTCAGTAGCATTGAAGAAGGATAGATTCTATCCTGTCCCTTTTGCCCTGGCCACTTGTGGTGAGCTGAGTGCAAGTGCCAGCACCTGCTGGGGTCATAAGAACAGAAATTCTTCCCCCAGTTGTGTGTGTATAAGAAAGTTGGCAGGCAGACCTTTTCATTTTCCTCTCATGCCCAGATCATGAGAGGAAACCCTAAATTGGCCCAACCTGAGGGTGACTCATTCTTGAACTGGTGGAGTACATGATTAGGCCAGTCCTGTAGATGAAAAAGACCCCACAGGTTCTCCAGGACACTAAATAATGACAGAATACTTGAGAGGTGTCCCAGTGAGGTTCCAGATTTGATACTATAGCAGAAGCCAGAGGACTAGGAGCAGAACAACTATTCATTACATTAAATATTTTCAAACAAAGAAGTGTGGACAAAATTGCATATTATGTGACACATTCTGATATATAAATGTTACACAATGAGATTTTAGTATTTTTTTCTGTTGGGAGGAGATTGCAATAGTGGAGGGTGGGCACAAGGAGAGAGGGTGCTGAGTCGAATTGTGGTGTATGGTATGATAAGAAATTCAGAAGGAAACAATAAAATGAGAAAACCAGTACAGATTGCCCATGACATTGGAACACATAGTTCAGAGTGATCATGCCAATGCAACTGGCCTTATGATTACTACTGAGATTTCTAATGATGAATAAATTAAATGAAGAGTTAGAACCTCATCTACCTTGATTGTGTCATGCAGAAAATTGATGTTACTTCTTCTCCGACCCTAACCAAATTACAAGCACCTCTCATAGGGAGGTTCTTTTGCCATTGGCTCAGTTATCAGACAAAATAATTAATGAAGCAAGCCTAGAAGGCAGTAGCATGATTTGACACATACTATACCTGTACTTTAAAGTGAGTAGTATATGTTGTGAGAAAATATGCATATACATTCCTGTTAAATAGTCACTCTTGTAATAAATGCAATAAAAATGGAAGGAAAGAAATTTCAGCTAAGTGTAATGCCACAGATTTCAAAGGCAAGTAGCCAGAAGGTAGACTAGGAAAACAGTGATATCTGGGCTATAGAAACTTCTAGTTATACCTTGGAAATGGTGAGACCTAGTCTCAGAAAATTATTAGAGAGAGCCCAGGATGCCTGAAACGTATGGAAAGAATTACAGGCAAGTAAAGGATCCTGAGAATGAGATAAGTGGTCTTCCTCAGGGAAGAACCCATCAACTGATTTCCCAATTCCATGTAGTCAGATCATAACACATGCATGTAATTAATACTACACAGACGGAGCAAGTTGTGATTATAAATATAAATTCATTTTTACATAAAAAGTATATATTTGAAGGGAGAAAAAGGAAAGGAGGAAGGAAGCAATTATAACCTCCAGCAAAAAAATTAAGCAATAACAATAAGAAAAACACACTATTTAGATACTGAAAGTTAAACAAAATAATAGCTATAAATAGACCCAATTTCAGGAGGCCCTGTACTTTGTCTGAACATTACAACAATATAGACATAATATTTTTACACATTGTGTAGGCTTACCCTCAGTTATTCAAATACTGACTAATCTGCCCACATAACTTGTCTCAATGCAGATATGTTACTCTAATGCTTATACCAAGCATCTCCTTCTCAAGTTTGTGTAAATAGTTCTTACCCTTTATTCGTTGACATTTATAAAAATACTAATCACACAATGGCTTGGCAGAATGGAGACTAGGGCAGGATATCTGTTAGCCATAGAATGGAGAGAGTGAGATAGAACATTTTAGATTAGCTGAAAAGATGGAGGAACTGGAGCCATGAAGAAGTGGTTCAAAGAGCCAGATTAATAACAGTATGCAAGTATCATGGGATGTGAGTAGGAGGAAGTCAGATCCACATAGGAGAGAAAGATAGATTATTTAACTGCTCAGCTAATGAAATATAGTTTTGAATAAATGCTCTTTTTATGTAGAGTTAATGGGGAATACCATAAGGTAAAGAAGTACAGCTGCCCAACTAATTCGTCATTTATATTTATATTGTACAAAATTAATTTAGACAATAGGGCTGGCCCAGTTTAATGGGCATAGGTGAGCTAACTCCAGGGTAAGAACATGAGAGAGCTGGTACTCACACTCCTGCTGTTAAATGGGCGAAATCATGGGGTGTGGATACCCACCTCATTATCTGTAGCAGTCAAGAGAACTAGCTGGATGTGTCGTGAGAACAGATGAGCTGGCCCTGTTTCTAAATGGACACAGTGCTCAGGAGAGCAGTCCTTTTGTAGGCCTAATCTGTTTGTGCACTGTGTGAAAGTTATCTTGTGTTATTCAAATATCAAGTTCTCTGTCCTCATATCTTATTTCAATTTCAACATGGCCTATGTCAATAATCTCATAACTCCAATTTTTGTCTTACCATATTTTCTCTGCCCTGTCAATAAATCCTGAATAAGTTCACCCACTTGGTGGAGAGAGAGAGAGAGAGAGAGAGAGAGAGAGAGAGAGAGAGAGAGAGAGATGAAGAGAGTTTCAGACTGACCTGAAGTTCCAGGAGAAAGGAGGGAGTTCGTGAGAGATCAGCAGAAACATGGAAGGCTCTAAATTAAAGTATGCAGATTTTGGCTTGAAGATATCCAGATTCCATTATGAGAAAAAGATGGATAAATTGACTTCCCAGGAATTGAGGTAAAGCTTTAAAATAAACCTTAGTCTTTCTGTTTCATTATTGTGGAACTACCTTGGATAAAGAAAATAGCCATCATATTAATTTACACCTTACATTTATTTATATTAAAATTAACAATTAGAGGCCTTACACCTCACCTGAGCAGCACAGTAGAGGTGTCCATGGTTGAGGGGGTGCAGGTGATTCAGCACTGAGGATGAGATTGACCCAGAGTTGTCCCTGCCACTCATCTGCCATGAGGTGCAGTTGGTGATGAGGAGATACCCTCCTCCCTTTCCCCTTCATTACCTGTGGTAGCTGGGAGAATTGACACTGTGGTCATAAGAACTGATAAACTGGCCCTACCCCTGATCTGCTGCAGCACTGGCAAGAATTGGTCCTTGGTCTTGCCTGGTCAGTAGTAGATCTGGATATGGAGATGTGGGTGTAGGTGTGCCATCTCATAGTATGAAAAAAGGAAGCTGATCCTATGTCTTGATGATGGTACCATTGCTTGGCAGGGCTATAGCAATGCTGGTATGTTCACCATGGTAATGTGGATAAGAAATAGCCAGTGGGATAACTATCTCTCATACTATCCAGACCCAGATCCAGGGCTTTGAGATGGCCCACCTCTAAATCTACATCATCTGCTAATGACTCAGACACATGAATTGGCCAGCCTTCCTTTTTCAAGGTTTCAGAATTCCTTTCAGACTTGACAAAAACAGAATAGCTGAGATGAGTCCCAATGAGGATCCAATACTGATGGTGTCACACAAGTAAGAGTCCTCAAACCCAACCAACAGTATATCCCTCTGTCCTCACATCTTACAAATGCAGTGAACATTTGTAAGTAAAAAGTGAGAACAGAGGGATATACTGTGGGACACACTGGAACATACCATAGTTTCCACAATGAGATTTTTCTATGCTTTACTTTTTGACATTGCTGTCATCATCATTATTGTTGTTATCAGCAGTGGTGAACGGCCTCTGAGTGTGTGTGGGGGGTTATTTTGTGGGGAGATTGGGTTGCAAGGATGAGAGGTAGATATGAGGGGATAGTAAGATGAGAAGTACTGGGATGGCCTATGTGAAATTCATAAGTAATCCGTAAAAATGTTTAAAAAAAGAAAAATAAAAATTAATCCTGTCTTTGGAAATACTGGAAATATTTTTATTAACTGATTTTCTGGTGCCTAAGTGAGAGCAGAAGACTTTCTTTTAAATTTATGATCATGCTCTACTTGTGTCTGAATTAATAAATTTTACACAACTAAAAAATGTTCTAATTAATAATAAATTGAGCCAAGAATCCTTATATGACAGTGAATAAAAGTAAGACTACGTGTCTAGATCATTAGATGATGCAGAAAAATCATGACCTGCAATGTTCTAATTCAGACTATGAATTAAAACATACTTATGGAACTATTGGCAGGACAGTCTTTCAGACACTTTAAAATATGTCAATGCATCAAAAGATACTCTAGGTTGACAAAGACTTCAGGCAGGGTTGTTTCACATCTTAACAAAACCACATATTAGACATTACCAAACTACTTACCCCCACATATCACCTTACATTTTTCATGATTCTACATCACATTTCCACATACCCTGGGAAAATAAATTAAATAGATCATTATATTTATACACATTTGGCCCCTAAGTGAGAAACAAATGACTCAGTCACCAGGAAATTGGGCTCATTGTATAAATTTCCTAACTCACAAGTAATAGAAATCCTACAGAGTTTTCTGAGACATGACAGAAATTTAAAGATATTCATGATTGCCTTTCTGAGTATTGTACATTGCCAAATTTTGCTTTTTCTAATATACAGTGCCAACTGCTTTAATCTATGGCAGTTTTGGTTATGCTTTGTGAAATCCTGAAACATACTAGTCTTTTAAATATTGATGCATGAAAGCAATAAGAATCAGGGAAACTGACAGGAATTTTCAAATTCTCTTTACTTCTCACTGCTTAGTGCCCCTTCAATCACCCGATGATTTCTCTAGGATTTTAATAAGCCTCAGTAAATTGAAGACAACATCAATACCTATAGCTTTTTAGACTTATAGTAATAATGAAGTAGAGGCAAATAATTTTGCCTCCTGGTACCTCTGTTAAATATCAAAAAAATGAAGAGATCATCCCTGACACAAGGGAAACAAAGTCAAATGCTTGATCTGAACTGTTACTCTGAACCCTGGGCTGTGGGAGGAATCAATGTAGTCATTATGTGGCTATTGTGAATATTTGAGATAAAATCCCATGTAGGTCAGTCTGACTAAGTCTCTATATATAAAGCTGAACTTGAATTCCTGATCCTCTTAACAGTTGGTATTATAGGTGTGTGGCATCATTCTCTAGTTTATATGATGCTAGGATCTAGCCTAGGGATTTGTCTGTTCTAGGCATGCAATAAACAGAAGGGATTTCCATTTTCAATCATGGTGAATTCCAACTGCATGAAACTATGAGCCTAGCAGATGATAAAGCCTAGCTTTTAGAGTACTTCCTCAGGGATTAGAGCTATTCTGAACCAAGGTATGCTCAGAGACCCTAAAGAAAGGACAAAGAGAACATTACATCTGTGTTCTTGTACACAAGCAGACTTAGTAAATTATAGTCTAGTGCTATAGATAGTGCATTACAAAAGTGGAAGTTGTAGTTTCAAATGGATTTGACTTTTTCCTGTGCTGTCAGAATGGCAGATGTGTCTGAACTATCATACATTCTTTGCCAAAACTGTCTGATTTAGCTCTATGGTGACCTTAGTCATTCACCCTACATGTAGCATGTAAGAAGGTATGCTGCTTAATAAATTTATGACATAAATCATTACTTTATGGAATACAACATGTTCAGAGCTATGTTTCTTCTATATTTCTCTTACATGATTCTTTCCCTAATCATCTCACCATCTTGCATTTGGGAATCCTCATTTCTTCTATTTGACATATGTATTGCTCAATGCGGGCCCTGGGATTAGTGGACATATTGTTTTTAAAATGTTAGACTTGTGGAACTGTAAAGTAGAAAGTGCAATGGAATTACTAACAGAACAGATGGGACATAAATTTCTGAACAGCAATCACTTTTCCTACACAGGCTTCATTTGTTTGTACTCTGACATTCTTATAATGCATTTTTATGTTGCTTCCAAAAATTTACTTCCTTTGTTCAAAAATATTTAATTTTCTCCCTAAAGAAGGTTTTGTGAATTTAAAGATATGAGAATATATAAGTGGAAGTTTAAAGGCAGAATATTACCCATGAGTACCATGGCAGTGTCCCATAGATGGGTTTATGCTATAGAATTTTATACAACATTGTTTACACTTGTAGCACAGATATGTTTCCTTTGTAGTTCATCATCATGTACATATAGTCAATTGACTAAAAAAAACTGGGGACACTAGATTAAAAACACAAATGCCATAATCATCACAAAATAATCATAAAAAGCATTGACGTATAGAAATTAAAATTTCTGCAATAACATTGACTTCATGACACTGCAGAGGATAGGGGAAGAATTTCTTTGTTGCATATGCAGTTATAAAACCACCTGAAATGACTTCCACTTGTTTAAGCTGAACCAAAAAATCCCATCTCTGCAACCTCCCTTTAGTTTTAGCCTTCCTTACTTAAGTTTCAGAAACCGATGAAGAAAGAATAATAGAAGGTACTATGAGATGATGTGGCCAATAGGTCCATCTTGTACCAACAATTTATTGTTCAAAATTTAGTCCCAGTAAGAAATATGTACCTTTCTCTTACTATTTATTACCTGGTTGATTTTCATTTAGCAGCACCTAGTGAAGATTTGATAAGTCAACTATTTCTCACCATCTAGTTTTTTTACAACATAATTAGTTGAAATTTTCCTCAGGCATATGGGGGAGACACAACTTACTTTATTTTAACTGAACGTTTTAAAACAGTGATCTTTGGAGGAACGATATGTTATTTTAGTGGTACAAAATTCTGTGGGAAAATATTGGAAATGGGTACTTGAAAAATTTCACCCAATAAATAAGGCTTTACTGGTAATTACTATATGCCAAGCTTATATAAATTAAATGACCCGAAGTCTCTGAAAAAGCTCATATTCTGGCCTGTGAACTTAATTTCATAAAACAAATACTAGATATATTGTCACAGAATAACCTCCGCAACAAAATAGTGACTTCAACACTTACTCTTAAAATAAATATACTTATTATTCAGAACAAAATTAATAAACATTGAAAGTGGATGATAAATTTCATTCAAGATTTAATTGAATAATATATGTAAATGTATAAATATAATTAATTACATTAGTGGCTCAAAGACAGAAATCACATGTTAATATAATACAATTTTCCAAAAACAACAAAGTATGTAGAAATTATGGTTAGCCACATGTGATATGGAAGTAAAAAGGGGGATAAAGGAACCAGATCATACAGTGGTGAAAGCCAGAGAGGGAAGAATTAGCTGTGTATGGATAAGCTATGAAGAACATTGTACTTTGCATGCTAGTTGCAGTAAGACTAAGATCATAATATACTTGAAAATAGACTACATACCCATAGTGAAAATTAATGGATTGAAAAAGCTAAATTTAAAAAGCTTTCTGATGTTATTCAAAATAGGATCCTGAGGATTATTGAGGGAATTCACTTTCACTCCAAATGAGGTGATAATGATCACATCCAAGCTGTAGGCACCAAAAATGCTGAGTACAAAAACAGGGGATTTAATATGTGACTAACACAACTCCTGAGCTATAGAACAATTTTTCTGCAGTATGGTTATTGCAGCCTGAGTTTAATATTGTGGTATCTTATTTCCAGAAAGTCATCCCTCTTCAGTTTGATTACATAAAGGCAGAAGAAATTTGTTTTTTGTTGGTGTTTATCTGAGACCCTTAGCAAACTTGAATTTTAGATTTCCAAACTTATAGTCTGTAATACTCCTGACAAACTAACAAGGTCTGATGAACCTTATATTTTCTCCCCTCACATTTCTGATCTTAACAGCTGTAACATCTAAATTTTCATCTTTCATTCTAAACTATATATCTTCTAAATTAAAAGATGACAACAGCTAATCTAATTTTGTTTCATGTACACAGGGGGGGATATTCTCCTAAGTTAATCTGGGAGGTGTTTCTTAATACAGGGTTCACAACAGGGTAACATCATACTTCTTCCTTTTTCTGTGTCTGGAATAATGTTAGGTACTTGAAAAGTAGGGGAGGTCTTCAGAAGTGACAGAACCCCAAGCCAATACATGCATCACTACTCACTTTTTCATGGCAATAGGCTTGCTTTTCTCTACTTCCAGACTCATATTTTTACCAGCGTATCCTGATAGTGTTGGATGATGGGGAACATCTAAGTATGAAATAAAACACGTAAATGTTAACATCTGAGTTTACCAAGTCACAAGATTTTTGAAATTATGAAAAAAGAGTCACATTTTAACAGAGGTGTAAGGCAAACGTCCCCTGAAACAAATACCACACAAGGGAAAAGAATAACAATAAGAATAAGAAAAAAGAGAGAGAGGGTATTCTTAGCAAAAGAATGCACAAAGGAACATGTTTTTGAAGATTACAATATTACTTCTCCCTGTCCTCAAAGAGAAGGATCACATCTATAACAAAACATTCTTTTTTTCTTACCTCCTTCAGTTTTCTGCTGGTAAAGGTTGGAGACAACAATGATCGTATTCTTTTCCATTTTTCATTCACACTTTTCCATTTTCCAAAATTCCAGCTGCACCAATAGGCTACAATATCAAGAAAAATAGATTTTTGCCTTTCATTATTTTGGTTTTCTTAACAGTTGTTAAGATATATATAAAGTAGACAATATTACTCAACATTGTTAGTAACCCTCTTCTAGATGGGTTAATTTTTGCAAGTCTCTCATCAAAAGTTCCTTAATCTTGAACTGGGCCAGTGTCTCAGTTGTTAAAAACACTTGCTCTTCTTACAGAGAACCCTCGTTCAATTCTTAGCACACACATTTGATGGATCACAGCTACCAGTATTTCTAGCTCTTGGTATCTGATGTCCTCTTTTAATCTCTGTGACCACCTGCACACATGCTATGCACATACATACACTCACGCACACTCATGTGATGAATAAAGTAAAATAAATAAAATACCTCAAAGTACAAGAATACACACAGCTATCTGATATTTTATAAACCTGTTCTATTACAATCTTCACTTCAGTATAAAGTTCTCTTGTGGAAAACTACCTTTTAAAGTGAATAGACAGGTAGGAGATTGAAATATAGTCTCCAAATCAGTAAAGAAAAAAAGGATTCTTTTCTTAATTAGAGTTCTATTGTTGTGATTTCTGTGATAATGACCATGGCCAAAGCAACTTTGGCTTGAGACTATTTTTTTTCTGATTTTTTTTTATTTTCTATATTCTTTGTTTACATTCCAAAGGCTTTCCCCTTTCCCAGTTCCCCCCTACCATACGTCCCATAAGTCCTCTCCCCCCAACTATTCCCCAATCACCCCCTCCCCCAATCTTTTCAGGCCCAGGGTCCTCTCCTTTCTTCTTCTTGGGAATCATTTGACTTGCTAATTGTGCCTTGAGTATTTAGGGCTTCTGGGCTCATTAATATCCACTTATCAGTGATTGCATTTCATGTATATTCTTTTGTGATTGGGTTAACTGACTCAGTTGATGTTGAGAGTATTTATTTAAGCTTAAAAGTTTCAAGTCAGATCCCATCATTGAGAGAAGTCAAGGTAGAAACTCAAGGCAGGAATGGAAGCCAGGAACTGAAGCAGAAGTTCTGTATAAACGTCACTTACTGGATTACTCACCTGCTTTCATGCACAATCCAGGACTAACTGTCCAAGGATGGTGGCAACCACAGTGAGTTTTGTTGTCAGTCAATAATTATGAAAATACCCCAAAGTCTATCTAAAAATGAGCTGATAGAGACATTGTTTTTCAATTGAGGACTCTACCTAACTATGTCTAGGTATAAGTAATGGTGCCATAAAACAACCAGCACTGTAAAAGCAACTCGCCAGTGTAAATGTAACTTTTATTTACAAGATGTAATCATTATCTTGGAGTTTTACTGCTGAATGCGGTCACCCTTTCTAGCTCTATCTGAACTCAGGCCTGGCTGTTTCAACTCATATGCTTTGACTTAAGCCCCTATTCAAGCTTATTTCAAATGGGCTTTTCTCAGCTTCTTGCTGAATTGCTCTGGTTGGCTTCAAACTAACTTTGGAAATTTGTTGTAATTTTCTATCTACTTTTTGAATTCTGGATTAAAATGCCTCTCTTGACTTTCACTCCTTTAACTGTACAAAGTGAATGGAACTCATGAACAAACTCAACCGAATCCAATTGAACTGCACTCACTGAACTATCCTCTGTACTGTGAAATTATATATATATATATATATATATATATATATATGTGTGTGTGTGTGTGTGTGTGTGTGTGTGTACACATATATGTATAATACATATACATATATATGTATGTAGGTATGCATTTATGTTTAACTCCCACACTACTGCCAGCAAGGCACCAGCAGATAGCTGGCCTGGCCACTTCTCATTTCTGCAGTCTCTCTGCACACATTCCAGGCCACCTACCCTCTGTGGTTATCAGTCACAATTCCCTGTAACCTGGTAAAATCAAAAATCTAGAGGCTTGTAATTTATCAGTTAGATTTATATTAGTAAATTCTCAACCAACAAAACACCTGTACAATGAACTCAAAACTCATCTGATATAAACAAAAGTTACAGAGTTAGCAGAATTAGATGGGACAAATTCACCCTAATTATTATTTAATTATATATCCAAGAAATCCCCAATAATTATGACTCCCAGCACTGTGTAGTTCTGGCTCCTCTTCCTTTTTTATAGATTCCATCTTTTCTCCTCCTCACCATCTCTTCTGTCTCTCTGTACCCATCTATAAAATTCTCAGCCTGCCTTATTTTACACTGCCCAAGAACAAGCTTTTGCCTTATCTTGTTTTGTCTTCACCTGCACACAGACAGCAATCTACATTTCCCCATTTTGTTCAATTAAAAAGGCTCTTTCTCTCAGATATAAATTTAGCACAAATCTTATCATTTTGTTATTTATAAAGTATGAGATACACCTAACACTCATGCCATACCAGCTCCAGTAGGATCTGTGTGAAAAGTTCCACAGACTGAGGCGATGGACCTCAAAGGGGAGAGGCCTCCTGAAACTGTGGAACTCTTCAGCAGAGAAAAATTATTGAGCCGTAGTTCTCTTGGAAACTTATCTGTTTTAACTTTTGCGTTCCTTTTCTAATTTACAATATGTCTTGATGGCTTAGGCAAAGATCCCAAGTGAGTATTATGGCTGCAAAACCATACCTTGAGATAGAGTCACAAAACATGAGCTCATCTCTGGGAGTTTCAATTTATAAAATCCCTTGCTTGAGAGCTGCAAAATATACTCAGATTCAGACTCATTCTGAAAATCTGTATTCTCTCCTTCTAACTATTAAGACAATTTAATGACACATTTATTAATACCTGCTAATAATAAGCAGGCAGCTTGTCAACTGGGATTTTAATCCACAATTCCCATGGAGGTCACTTTCAAAGAATATGAATGTCCTGTATACTGTATTATACTCACTATCCTGTTATGCTCTCTACCTAGAGCTACAGACATCTCTTTTATTTATATGAAAAATAATTGGTTGGAAATGTTTTAAATAATTTGAGTTATTTTACCTATTAAAATGAAGGCAGTTATAAGTTTGGCAGATTAATAACATTACTAATCCCTTGGGAGAGTTGTCAAAATAGAGAAGTCCCTAAGTAAAAGGAGGTACAAAATTGGATTTTTAGATGCTGGACTAAGGACATGCTATTTTCAAAAAAGAGGCTCTGTACTTGTGTTAACATGAAAGGAGAAAAGGCCTTGGACCCTTTCCAAAGTAATACAGATTTGATATGATAGGGAAAGACTCACTGACGATCTTGGCTTCAGACAGGAAAGAAAAATTTAAGAAGACCAAACAGGACAGGTAACACGAATTGCTGATCTTTTCACAGGGAAACAGACCTTAAATTATCTTAGACATGAAAATGTCTCTAGCCAAAACTTCAGCCAATAAATCCTTTTCATCTTTTAATCCATATAGTTCATCATACTATCCTTCACATGGAGTGAACGAAGATTTATCACAGTTGATGATTGATCAAACTAATTCACAAAAAGACAGTTGTCTTTCACCTACTCAAACATAAAGTCAAAATTCATCCTTAACTTATCTGTGTCTTTCATAATCCATACAAATATATATAGAACTAAAAATTGGTTGTAAAATTCATATATTAGAGAATGAAACAGCAAGGTTCCATGCTGACAAGATTCATCATTTGGAACACTTAATGAACTGCTGTTCCTAGTCCCTGCCTCACCTGATGCTGTTTCTGAAGGCTTCCTCCCAGAATAGTTTCAGGAATAACTACTGATTCCTGATGACCTCAGTTCATCTGGCTTTTCAGACAGATCTAGTCAAAACTTCAGTTAAGTCCTTAACTTTTAAGCATACAGAGACTGAATGACAAATGCTTAAGACAAATTTTGTAAGTCTACACACTTTTTCTAATTTTCCTACCCCTCCCCACCCCGTTAAAAATTGTCACTAAAATTCAGCAGAAAGAAGGTCTAGAGAGTTGTCTTCCTGATCCCTTTGTTTTGGATGTCTGCCTATGGTTATTTTATAAATTAAAGTATGCTGTCATTTTAGTGGACAATTTTAAAATGGTCATAATTTTGGACAGGAAGGAAAATAAAGAGGCAGCTTAGATGTGGGGATTTCTATCTTCCTATCCCTCTTTTCTATCCTTCCTTAGATAAAGGAAAGGGGGTCAAAAATAAGTGAGTAGAGTAATATTATAAGTAATTAGCAATACGGGGATGGATTACTAAATTTACTCTTAAACAAAATATTTTATAGCCATAATCTTACATTGGTAGAAATCTTTATATTTTGATACAGAATTGAAATTATATTTTCCTTCATTGGTTCAGAATTTATATGTCAGTACATGATTAAGATTTTCACTGGCATAAATCTTTGTATATTGATACAAAATTTAAAATTAACGTTCTTACTTTTAGATAGACATTGTGCCTATGCAACTTACTAAGAATACAAGGCTTAGACCCAGTCCTTTCAATGACACTAAATTAAATTAAAAAGAAGAGATGAGACAAGGGTATCCACTATTCCCACTCCTTTTCAATGTAGTGGTCCATATGTGTGTGTATATGAAATGGAATATATACATATACATGTACATATATATATATATGATACACACATATATGTACCACTTCTATCAAGTTTACACATACATATATACATTCAATGCAATACTACTTAAGAGAAAAGCAATTTGAAACCATGCAGTTAAATGAGTGGGACAAGAAAGTATTATATTGGGAGAGATAACCCAGACCCACAAAGACACATAACACATACTCTTTCATATATGTGGTTCCTAGACCCCAACCTTCAGATGCAAGTATACAATAAAGAATAAGCCACCAAAAATAGAAGAGTAGAAATGGACCATGATAAGGGAAACTCCCAAGAGGAAAATAACAGGATATATGGTATACATGTAATATGAAGGATAAATGGGAAAAGTAAAGGGGAATTTTAATTGGAGAGGAGAGAAAAAGGAAACCACAGAGAATAGTAAAAAGAAGACATAAATAACATTGAAAATGCTTGAATGAGACATAGGTTCACCATGTGCTTTGGATATAGGATTAAGAGGATTTGGAATGTAACTGACCCCAAAGAGTGGATACTAGTTTTCATCATAGCAGAAAGGTTATCTAAAGGCTTCTAGCATGGGGATGGGGTAGGAATCAGTAGACCTATCCAGCTATGTTATGTATGAAACAAAGCAAATACTATCATAACAAAATATTCCTAAAAGTAAAATATTGGCATTAATATCTTGGCAGTAACCAATAGCTTACACGTTGGACTCAGGGCCTGCTCAAATTAGAGAAATTCTTACTGGTATTGGAAACCTAGCTAGTCATGGCAATTAGCCCTCTCCATAATGACCAGCTGTGGTTTTTTGTAATTGTAACTTTACACTTCAAAAGAAACTTCTTGATAAGGATTGAGTTCTATACTTTTCTCTGGATACAATAAAAAATTTTGGAAGACTGTTCCAAAGCATTCTGCTTTGGGAGGGTGATAGTAGTAGGCTCATCCCTAGAATCCATGTCCTTAATAGCCACACATAGGTAGCCCTGGCTGTCCTGAAACTCACTCTATAGAACAGGCTAGCCTCGAACTCAGAAATCTGCCTGCCTCTGCCTCCCAAGTTCTGGGATTAAAGTCATATGCCACCACTGCCCGGCAATGTCGGGATTTTTAAGAGCCAGCATATCAGGAAGTTTTTTTGTGAGATTATACCTTCTAGCTATACCAGGGAAGCTACACAATGAAATATCAAGACCTGAACACTTTCATCAAATGGTGATGTAGGGGAAATGTTAGTGGGACAACTCCTAGATGAAGAACTAGAGAGGGAGAAATAGTCTTCTCATGAAATACATTCCTTGATTGGTTGTTGAATACTGAGTAATCAACCCTAGAAACACACATATGTTGGCAACACTTGTCTAATCAAGTTGTACTTATGTATCTTTTCATCTATATTTATGTGTAACTAGATAAAGAGTCATACATCTTTTATTCTGATTCTTGAAATTCAAAAGCAGGTTGATTTACTTGAGTCTGAGATAAACATGTTCTACTGAGTGGATTACAGAATAGCTAAGGCATATATTGTCACTGAAAAAAGTAAGAAAAAAAGGAAGAAAAGAAATGTGTAAATTTGGAAGAGAACTTAGGTGGGAATATGAGGCAGGAAAAAAATAAATAATGTAATTGTAATTTAATTAAAATTTAGAAAAGTGTCATGCTAAGCTGTTCATATAAAAAGGTGTGTATTTGAATGGTGTTAATATTATATTAAATAAATTTTTAGCTTTGTCATCAAAGAAAACAGGGAAAGCTAGGTTTGAATCCAAGCACTGACACTAAGAAAACTTAAACACACTTATATAATATACACATACATACACTTGCATGAATATATATATATATGTGTGTGTGTGTGTGTGTGTGTGTGTGTGTAGATATATGCATTGCCTAGGAAAATCTTTACGAAGTCAGAAAAACACTAACCTTAATCTGAGTTATGATTACCAGTTTCCCTTGGGGAATATGAGGTGACATAAAAATAAGGAAACAATACAGACCTTTGTCCTGAGCAGCAAAGCTGCTAAAATGTACTACTGACTTCAGCTCTGCAATCTTGTTTGTTTATCTTCTCTGCTAAGTGTCACATCTTCACTTCTCTTTGGAGAAGTGACCACCATGAATACCTGATTAGAGAGCAATTTCAGTCCTCTTAAAGCAAAACGTAGAGGCTATTGCTGCAAACTAATTAAAGGATTTTTTTCATTTATCTATTTTTCCTTCAGGAAGGTTGAGCTCTACTGCTCCCCAATACAATGGCATGAAGACAAATAAACACTACTGTTCATTGATGGCAAATTATGGTGACTTCATAAATAGAATTTCATAAAAAATGTTTGTTTGTTGGTACGGAAACATGAACCATGAACAAGGTTAATCTACTACTGGGCAACATCTCCAACTATTCATAGTAAAAATTTTAAATGAATGCTCATATTTTATTTTTTTACTTTCTAAGATTATACTTGCAACATTTCTCTTTCCAAATACTCCTTTCATCTTTTTTCCATATTCATTCATGTTTTTCAATAATTGTTATTGCAAGTATATATATATATATACCTGTCCTGTATGTACACTGTTTTCATTTTGAAAAACAAAATACCTACATGCCAGTTTGTGAAGATGGAATAACATTCTTTCACTAACACCTTCTTAATCATGTCTGGCTTTGTGATGACCAGGACAGGCATCATCCCTTCATATACCCTGTATTGGGAAAACAGAGATGATTACACCACTCTGATCCTCAACTGTCAACTGAATCTTGATCTTCTATAATAACAATTGTTCTTCACTACTGAGCCACCTCTACAACTCCCTAAGGACATACTATTAAAAACTGACAAGTGATAAAAGTTGCAAGGAACACTTCCTTTGAGACCATTAGAAATGTAGAACAGTTCAGCGGCGTTGAAGAGGAAGAGATCCCCTCCTCTCCCTTTGCCCTCATCACTTGAGGTGAGCTGAGTGCAAGAGCAGATGCTACAGTCATGATAACAGGGAATCTTGCCCCAGTGGTATGTGTGTGGGAAAGCTGGCAGACTGACCTTTTCAGATACCTCTCAGGCCCAGATACAGAGCTTTAAACTGGTCCACCCTGACTGTGAATCTGCCATGAACTGGTGGAGTGTATCAATGGGCTAGTCTTATAGATAAAAAACATAAGATCTCCATGACACTGATAAATGACAGAATATCTGAGAGCTGTCCCAGTGGGGTTACAGATTTGATAGTACAGCAGAAGCCAGAGGACTTGGACCAGACCCACTATTCATTACAATGAACATTTCAGGCAAAGTCTGGATAAATGTTATATTTGGAACACAGTGTGACAAGTAAATGACTACACTGTGAGATTTTCTTATATTTTTCTGTTGCAGGGAGGTTGCAAGGGTTGAGGGTGGGTATGACGAGAAAGGGTGCTGAGTGGAATGAGTGTGTATGATGTGTGTATGGGGTATATAATATGATATGAAATTCAGAAGAAACCAATAAAAAGTTAAAAAATCTAGCACAGAGGGCCCTTGGCATTGGCACACATGGTTCGTATTTACCATGCAAATGCATCTAACCTTGTGATTAGTACTGAGATGTCTGATGATTAATGAGAGTAAGAATTAGAATCTCATCTACCTTGCTTGTGGCACACAGAACATTGATGTCACTTCTCAAACTCTAACCAAAGTACCATCACCTCTCATAGGGAGGTTATGCTTTTGTTGGCTCAGTTATCACATAAAATAATTAATGAAACAAGCCTGGAAGGCAATAGCACGACACATACTACAACTGTGCTTCTAAGTATGTGGTATGTGTTGAAAGAAAATATCCATATACATTGCTGTTAAATAGTCATTGTCTTGTAATGTAATAAAATATGGAAAGAAAAGAAATTTCATCAGTGTGAGGCCACACACTTCTAAGTCAAGTAACCAAGAAATAGACATGGAAAACGGTGATATCTTGGCCAATATGGGCATCATAGAAACTTCTAGTTCTCCCTTGGATGTATTGAGACCTAGTCTCAAAAAAAATGAGAGAAAGCCCAAGATGCCTCAAACCTATGGAAAGAAGTACAGGTAAGTACAGGATCCCGAGAATGAGAGAAATAGTCTTCCCCAGGGAAGAACAAATAAACTGATTGCCCAATTCCATGTATTCAGATCATAATACATACATATAATTAACACTATACAGACTGAACAGTTGTGATTATAAGTATAAATTCATTTACACTTACAAAGTACATATTTGAAGGGAGAAAAGAGAAGTGAGAAAGGAAGCAATTATATTATAACCTCCAGAAAAAAATGAAGTAATGACAATAGGAAAACCACACTGTATGGATAATGTAAATTAAACAAAAATAATAACTACAAATATGCCCATTTTCAGCAGGTCATGAACTTTACCTGGGCCTCACAGAAGTGTAGGTATAATATTTTTATACATTATGTTAAATTTACCCTTCAGTTATTCAAATACTCATTTTTTTAATTTTTATTTTCTATGTTCTATGTTTACATTCCAAAGGCTTTCCCCTTTCCCAGTTCCCACCCACCATAGTTCCCATAGTTCCTCTCCCCCCCCAACTGTTCCCCAATCATTCCCCCTCCCCCCTCGGTTTCTTTACTAAACTGGATGCAATCTTTACAGGCCCAGGGTCCTCTCCTTTCTTCTTCTTGGGAATCATTTGACTTGCTATTTGTGTCTTGAGTATTTAGGGCTTCTGGGCTCATTAATATCCACTTATCAGTGATTGCATTTCATGTGCATTCTTTTGTGATTGGGTTAATTCACTCAGGATGATATTTTCCAGGTCTAACCATTTACCTACAAATTGCATGAATTCATTATTTTTAATTGCTGAGTAGTATTCCATTGTATAAATATACCACATTTTCTGTATCCATTCCTCCTTTGAGGGATATTTGGGCTCCTTCCAATTTCTGGCTATTATAAACAAGGCTGCTATAAACATAGTGGAGCATGTGTCCTTATTGCATGCAGGGGAATCCTCTGGGTATATGCCCAGGAGTGGTATGCCATGGTCCTCTGGAAGTGATATGCCCAATTTTCTGAGGAACCGCCAAACTGATTTCCAGAGTGGTTTTATCATTGTGCAATCCCACCAACAGTGGAGGAGTGTTCCTCTTTCTCCACATCCTCGCCAGCACTTGTTGTCTCTTGAGTTTTTAATCTTAGCCATTCTGACTGGTGTGAGGTGGAATCTCAGGGTTGTTTTGATTTGCATTTCCCTGATGACTAATGATGTTGAACATCTTTTAAGGTGTTTCTCGGCCATCCGAATTTCTTCTGGTGAAAATTCTTTGTTTAGCTCTGTGCCCCATTTTTTGATAGGGTTATTTGTTTCTTTGCGGTCTAACTTCTTGAGTTCTTTGTATATATTGGATATTAGCCCTCTGTCGGATGTGGAGTTGGTGAAGATCTTTTCCCACTTTGTTGGTTGCCGTTTTGTCCTTCTGACAGTGTCCTTTGCCTTGCAGAAACTTTGTAATTTTATGAGGTCCCATTTGTCGATTCTTGATCTTAGAGCATAAGCTATTGGTGTTCTGTTCAGGAACTTTTCCCCTGTGCCCAAGTCCTCCAGGGTCTTCCCAAGTTTCTTTTCTAATAGTTTCAGTGTGTCTGGTTTTATGTGGAGGTCCTTGATCCAATTGGAGTTGAAAGGAAGAAGTGAAACTATCATTATTTGCAGACGATATGATAGTTTACCTAAGCGACCCAAAAAACTCCACCAGAGAACTTCTACAGCTGATAAACAACTTCAGCAAAGTGGCAGGTTATAAAATCAACTCAAGCAAGTCAGTGGCCTTCTTGTACTCAAAGAACAAGCAGGCTGAGAAAGAAATTAGGGAAATAACACCCTTCACAATAGCCACAAACAACATAAAGTATCTTGGCGTAACTCTAACCAAACAAGCGAAAGATCTGTACAACAGGAACTTCAAGTCCTTGAAGAAAGAAATCGAAGAAGACCTCAGAAGATGGAAAAATATTTCTTGCTCCTGGATTGGCAGGATCAATATAGTAAAAATGGCCATCTTGCCAAAAGCAATATACAGATTCAATGCGATCCCCATCAAAATCCCAACTCAATTGTTCATAGATCTAGAAAAAGCAATTCTCAAATTCATCTGGAGGAACAAAAAACCCAGGATAGCTAAAACTATTCTCAACCATAAAAGGACTTCTGGGGGAATCAATATCCCTGACCTCAAGCAGTACTACAGAGCAATTGTGTTAAAAACTGCATGGTATTGGTATAGCAACAGGCAAGCAGATCAATGGAACAGGATTGAAGACCCAGAAATTAACCCACAGACTTATGGTCACTTGATCTTTGATAAAGGAGCCACAACCATCCGGTGGAATAAAGATAGCCTTTTCAACAAATGGTGCTGGTTCAACTGGAGGTCAACATGCAGAAGAATGCGGATTGACCCACTCTTATCTCTTTGCACTAAGATCAAATACTCATTTTTGTGCCCTCATAACTTGTCTCAATAGAGAAATGGCCCAGTAATGCTTATACCAAGAACCTACTTCTCAAGTTTGTGTAAACAGTCCTTACCATTTATTCCCTAACTTGTCAATAAATGCTAATCACAAAATAGCTGGGCAGAATAGAAAATAAGGAAGGATATCTGCCAGCCACAGAAAGGAGAGAGCAAAATAGAATGTTTCAGATTAGGTGACAGGATGGAGGATTTGGATCCAGGAAGTAGTCCAATTATCAAGATTAATAATAATATGCAAATCTCATGGGACATAGCTGGGAGGTAGCCAGATAAGCATAGGAGAAAAAAGTAGATCATTTAAGTGCTCAGCTATTTAAGTATAGTTTTGAATAATTGCTATTTGTACTGTTTCATTATTGGAGAATAGCATATGATAAAGAAATACAGCTGCCCATATAATTTACTGTATACATTCCTATTAATGATAATTCATTCACACAGTAGTGCTGGCCCAGGTTAAGGGTCATGGATGAGTTAACCCAAAATAAGAGCATGAGAGAGCTGGTCCTGACACTCCTGCTGTGAAATGGTGTGGGTGGGGTGTGGATGACCCCCTCACCATCTACAGCAGTCAAGACAGCTGGCTGTGGGGTCATGACAACAGATGATCTGGAACTGTTTCTCACTGGGTACAGTGCTCAGGAAAGCAGACCTTTGTCTGCCTAATCTTTTTGTACTCTGTAAAAGTTATCCTTGTTATACAAATGCCAAGTTCTCTGTCCTCATATCTTATTTCAATCTGGACATGGCATTGTAATGCCTATGTCAATAATCTCCTGATTCAAATTTGTGTCTTACTGCTTATTCTCTGCCTTGTCAATAAAAGGTGTTCACCTAATTGGTGGGCAGAAAATGGAGAGAGAAAGAGAGATGCAGACTGAACTACAAGGAGAAGGAGATGAGAGTTCAGCAGAAGTATGGAAGGCTGTAAATACAAGTATTAGGCAGATTTTGGCTTGCAGGTATCCAGATTAGTTAAGATAGTTCAATTGACTTCCCAGGTATTGAGGTGAAGCTTTAAAATATATCTCAGTCTTTCTGTGTCATTATTGGGGAACTAGCTAGAATAAAGAAAAAGAGCCATGAATTGTAAATATAGAATATATCCAATAAAAAAAAAGAAAAGAAAAAGAGCCATCATATTAATTTATAGGTTATATTTATTTATATTAAAATTAACAGTTAGAGGCCTTGCACCTCTCCTAAGAATCACAGCAGTGCTGGCCATGGTTGAAGATGAGAGTGAGCCAGAGCTGTCCCTGCCACTCATCTGCCATGAAGTGGTGTGGGTGAATGGGAGATGCCATTCTTCCTTTCCACCTTATCACCTGTGACAGCTGGAAGAAATGGTCCTGTGGTCTTGAAAACGGATAAACTGGCCCTATACCTCCTCTGCTTCAGCACTGGCAAGAATGGGTCCTACACCTCGCCTGGGTAGCAGGAGATCTGGATCTGTACATGTGGGTATTGGTGAGCCATCTCATGGTATGAAAGAAGGAAAACTGATCCTGGGTCTTGTTGACAGCACCATTGCCTGGCAGGGCTGGTAACCTCACCCAGGTAATGTGGATAAAGGATAGCCAGTGGGCTAACTAGCTCAGCTACTACCCAGACAGACCTAGATCCAGGGCTCTGAGTTGGCCCACCTCAAAATCTACATCATTTGCTAATGACTCAGACACATTAATGGACCGGAATTTTTTTCTCAATGTTTCAGAATTTCCACAACACTAGACAACAACAGAATAACTGGTAGGCATTACAATGAGGATCCAATATTGTTGGTGTCACATCAGCCAGAGTCCTCAAACCAGACCATTGGCTCATTACATTGAGTATTTGTAAGTAAAGATCTGTAGACAGAGGGCTATGCTGTAGGACACAGTGGGACATACTATAGCTTCCACAAGGAGATGTTTTCTATGCTTTGTTTTTTGTCATTGTTCTTATCATCATCATCATCATTGTCATTGTCAGTGGTGGTAGTTTGTGTGTGTGTGTGCATGTGCATATTTATTCTATGGGATGGTTGGGTTGCAAGGCTGAGAAGTGGATATGAGGGTTTATGAAGATGAATAGTACTGGGATTACCATTGTGAAGCTCACCAGGAATCAATAACAAGATAAAACAAAGGAAAATAAAAATTAAGTCTGTTCTTGAGAATAATGAAAATATTTTCATAAACCACTTTTGCTTTTATCTAAGTAAGGGTAGGAGACATTCTACTAAATTTATAATCACGTGCTACTTTTGTCTGAATTAATGCATTTCACACAATTAAAAAAGGCCTAATTAATAATAAATAGAGCCAAGAACCCTTATATGGCAGTGGGTAAAAGTAAAAGTAAAAGCCATTACCTGCTATGTTCTAATTCAGACTGTAAATTACAACATACTTATGGAAATATTGGCACGGTAGTTTTCAGACACTTTAAAATATGCAAATGCATCCTAAGATACTCTAGCTGAAAAAGTCTTCGTGAAGAGTAGTTTCACATCTTAGCAAAATCACATATTAGACATTTCCAAACTACTTATCCCCACATATCACCATATTTTTTTTCCAAATTTTACATCGCATTTCCACAGACCCTGGGAAAAATAAACAGGTCACTATATTTACATATATTAGCCACTAAGTGAGAAACAAGTGACTCAGTCACCAGAGCAATTACCCTAACTTAATTTAACTTTGGAGTGTAGTCTTTGTCTAGAAAACCATCCATTTCATCTAGATTTTCCAGTTTTGTTGAGTATAAGATTTTGTAGTAAGATCTGATGATTTTTTAAATTTCCTCAGTTCCTATTGTTATGTATCTCTTTTCATTTCTGATTTTGCTAATTTGGATATTGATTCTCTACCCCTTAGTTACTTTAGCTAAGAGTTTATCTATCCTGTTGATTTTCTCAAAGAGCCAGTTCTTTATTTTATTGATTATTTGTATTACTTTCTTTGTATCTAACTGGCTGACTTCAGCCCTGAGTTTGATTATTTCCTGTCTTCTGCTCATATTGGTGCATTTTCTTTTTTGTTTTAAGGCATTCATGTGTGCTGTTAAATTGCTATCATAGAATCTCTCCAATTTCTTTATGAAGACATTTAGTACTATAAATTTTCCTCTTTGCACTGTTTTTGATGTGTCCCATCAATGTGTTTATTCTGTGCCTTCATTGTCAATAAATTTTAGAAATTCTTTAATTGCTTTCTTTATTTCTTCCCTGACCAACTTATCATTGATTATAGTTTAGTTCCTGTGAACATGTGGGCTTTCTGCTGTTTTTGTTGTTATTGAAGCCTAGCTTTAGTTAATGCTCATCTGATTGAGTGTATGGAAATATTTCAATGTTCGTTTATCTGTTGAGGCTTGTTCTGTGTCTGAATATATGGTCAAATTTGGTGAACGTTCCATGATGTGCTAATAAAAAGGCATATTCTTTTGTTTAGGGGTGAATTATTCTGTAGATATCTGTTAACTCCATTTGCTTCATAACTTCTGTAGTTTTATTGTTCCTTTATTTAGTTTCTGTTTCAATGATGTATCCATTGGTGGGAGGGAGGTATTAAAGTCCCCCTTTATTATTGTGTGAGGTCAACGTTTGTTTTGAGCTTTAGTAAAGTTTCTTTTATGAATGTCGGTGCCATTTCATTGGGGAATAGATTTTCAGAATTGAGACTTCTTCTTGGTGGATTTTTCTTTTGATGAGCTTGAGATTACTTCTCCATCTCTTTTGGTTGAAAGTCTCTTTGTATATTAAATGGTGACTCTAGCTTGCTTCTTCAGACCATTTGCTTGGAATTTTTACAGCCTTTTACTCTGAAGTTTTATCTGCATTGTTAGTGATGTGTGCATCTTGTATGCAACAAAATCCTGAATTCTGTTTATGTTTCTAGTCTGTTAGCCTGTGTCTTCTTATTATAGAATTGAGTCTATTGATATTGAGAGATATTAAAGACCAATGATTGTTAATTCCTGTTATTTTTTATTTTTGGAGGTGATATTATGTGTGGGTGATTCTCTCTTTTGGGTCTTTTGTGAGATTGTTATTTTTTGTTTGTTTTCTTGTGTGTAGTTACTCTTTATGTATTAAAGCTTTTCCTTCTAGTATCCTGTCTAGGTCTGGATTAGTAGCAAGATCATGTTTAAATTTATTTTTTCATGAAATATTTTTGGTTTCTCCATCTGTGGTGATAGATAATTATGAGAACTAGAGGACTCTGGGCTGGCCTTTGTGTTCTCTTATGATCCGTAAAACATATCCAGTGTTTTCTGGTTTAATCACCTTTGTTGAGAAGTCTGATGTAATTCTGATAGGTTTGCCTTTATATGTTACTTTGGCTTTTCCCACTACAGCTTTTGTTCTGTAGATATTTTTCTTTGTACTATGGATTTAGTGTTTTGATTATTACATAAAGGGAGGATTTTCTTTTCTACTTCAATCTATTTAGTATTTTTTAGTCTTTTCATATGTTTCTGGCCATCTATTTCTTTAGCCTAGGAAAGTTCTCTTCTATGTTATGATTTTGTTGAAAATTGTTTTCTGGGTCTTTGAACTGGGAATCTTCACACTCTTCTATTCCTATTATTCTTTGGTTTGAACTTTTCATTGCATTCTTGATTTCCTGGAAGTTTTTGGTTAGGAGCCTTTACATGTTGTATTTTCTTTGACTGATGTGTCAATATCTTTTATGGTATCGTCTCTGCCTGAGATTATCCCTTCCATCTCATGTATTCTGCTGCTTATGCTTGCAACTATAGTTTCTGATTTCATTCCTACATTTTACATTTCCAGGGTTGCCACCATTTGTAATTCTTTATTGTTTTCATTGCCACTTTTAGGTCTTGGAGTGTTTTTACCTATTCCTTCATCTGTTTGATGATGTTTTCCTGTATTTCTTTAAGGGATTTATTTGTTTATTCTTTAAGGACTTCTACCTATCTGACTGTGTTTTCCTACATTTCTTTAAGGGAGTTCTTTGCATCCTCCTTAAATGGTTCTATCATTTTCATGAGTTGGAATTTTAGGCAAGAATCTTGCTTTTCAGGTGTGTTAGAGTTTTCAGGGCTGGTTATGGTGGGAGAACTGGATTCTGATGATGTAAAATTATGTTAGCTTCTGTTGCATATGTTCTTGTGCATGCTATATGTCATCTGATTGTCTCTGGTAATAACTGCCCTGGGTATTTCTGATTGAAGCCATCCTCCTTGGAGATAAATACACCTCTGTAACATGGGGTAGAGCAGGCCTCTTTGGAGGAAGGCAGTGCTGTCTCTTGTTAGGTATGGTATCCTTTGTCCATGGTAAGAGGAGGTCTGATTTGTCCCTGGATTTAGCTCTCTTCCTGAGTCCCTGGTAGGGGACATATTCTGTGTCAATGGTTAGAATAAACCTCCTGAGAGACAGCAAGACTTTGGGGTAGGAGGGCAGGGCATGTCTTAGTTGCAGATGGAGGTACATGCTGGAGCACAGATGGGCCCCCACAGAGGATAAAGATACACTTTGAGCCTTCAATGACTCTTGACAGGAAGCTCTCATTTACATTACATAATACCCTGCAGATACTTTAATTAGTGAGAGTATTTCTGGAATGGTTGATGTTACACTTAAAGAAGACCTTCATTATACTTTGTATGTTTCAGTCAGGTCTTCTCAGAGCATACACATTTTGCATTCACTCAAACTTTAAACAAGGCTTGTGTACTGTGGCATGCACGTTACTCAAATACTTCCTGGTATGTTATAAAATTTACTGAGGATGAGTAGAAGCTTCACTTGTTTCAGCATATCCAATAACAGGTTCAAAACCAGGAGACTATTTTTAATTTCTCCAAAATCTTCAGGCAATAGTTTTTCTGCTTTCTTGGAAGAACAGAGTCAAGTTGTATATCCAGCTTCCTATTATTCCATTCAAATGATTGATAAATCTTCTCAGTTTAAGCAAGCTACAGACTCATTCCGTTCTCCATCATCCCTCTGCTCTGCTTCAGCCTCAATTTCAGTTATCTTTTTTTTTGTGTGACCACACGAAGAAGTTTATTGAAGATGGGATTAAACGAGATCTCAGGCCACCATGCTGGGGTCCAGACTCATACACCTCCCAGGGGTAGAGGAGTTCGACCCCCACCTGAACTTGTGACAAGCTTATAAAGGCAAAAACCATAAAAGAGGGGGAGGACTGGGGAGGAAATAGGGGAAGTCTAAAGTCACACATTTACTATTTACTATGTGTTACATTAAGTGACACTCCTGGGGCTTTGGGACATTCCATAGAAGTTGTTGGGACCCCTGTGGTTATTCCAGGAGCTGTTTTCCTCAAGAGAGTTGTTTTTCTCTAGAGAGTCCCAGGAAGGGGGGGTGTTTTTCTCTAGAGAGTTCCTGAAACCGCCACCTGCAGGGGGCGGGGGCCCAAGGTGACAAAAGGTGACAAGCCCACGTCCTTACAGATAGCTATTAATTAATTTTTTATCCTTCATTCCCTACTTCTCCTTGTAAATGGCTCTAATCTTAGAGCGACCCCTCAGCCTCCTGTAGTACCTGGTACTGCTGTCTTTTTTTTTTAATTTTTATTTTCTATATTCTATGTTTACATTCCAAAGGCTTTCCCCTTTCCCAGTTCCCCCCACCATATGTCCCATAATTCCTCTCCCCCCCAACTATTCCCCAATCATTCCCCCCCCACACACGATTTCTCTGCTCTGGGTCTACAATGCTGGATCCAATCTTTACAAGCCCAGGGTCCTGCCCTTTCTTCTTCTCGGGAGTCATTTGACTTGCTATTTGTGCCTTGAGAATTTAGGGCTTCTGGGCTCATTAATATCCACTTATCAGTGATTGCATTTCATGTATATTCTTTTGTGATTGGGTTAGCTCACTTAGGATGATATTTTCCAGATCTAACCATTTACCTACAAATTGCATGAGTTCATTATTTTTAATTGCTGAGTAGTACTCCATTGTATAAATATACCACATTTTCTGTATCCATTCCTCTTTTGAGGGATATCTGGGCTCTGTCCAATTCCTGGCTATTATAAACAAGGCTGCTATGAACATAGTGGAGCATGTGTCTTTATTGTATGCATGGGAATCCTTTAGGTATATGCCCAAGAGTGGTATGCCAGGGTCCTCTGGAAGTGACATGCCCAATTTTCTGAGGAACCGCCACACTGATTTCCAGAGTGGTTTTACCATTTTGCAATCCCACCAATGTGGAGAAAGTGTTCCTCTTTCTCCACATCCTCGCCAGCTCTTATGGTCTCTTGAGTTTTTAATCTTAGCCATTCTGACTGGTGTGAGGTGGAATCTCAGGGTTGTTTTGATTTGCATTTCCCTGATGACTAATGATGTTGAACATCTCTTAAGGTGTTTCTCAGCCATCCGCATTTCTTCTGGTGAAAATTTTTTGTTTAGCTCTGTACCCCATTTTTTGATAGGGTTATTTGGTTCTTTGGGGTCTAACTTCTTGAGTTCGTTGTATATATTGGATATTAGGACTCTGTCGGATGTGGGGTTGGTGAAGATCATTTCCCACTTTGTTGGTTGCCATTTTGTCCTTCTGACGGTGTTCTTTGCCTTACAGAAACTTTGTAATTTAATGAGGTCCCATTTGTCAATTCTTGATCTTAGAGCATAAGCTATTGATATTCTGTTCAGGAACTTTCCCCCTGTGCCCATGTCCTCCAGGGTCTTCCCAAGTTTCTTTTCTAATAGTTTCAGTGTGTCTGGTTTTATGTGGAGGTCCTTGATACACTTGGAGTTGATCTTAGTACAAGGAGATAAGAGTGGGTCAATTCACATTCTTCTGCATGTTGACCTCCAGTTGAACCAGCACCATTTGTTGAAAAGGCTATCTTTTTTCCACTGGATGGTTGTGGCTCCTTTATCAAAGATCAAGTGACCATAAGTCTATGGGTTCATTTCTGGGTCTTCAATCCTATTCCACTGTTCTACCTGCCTGTTGCTGTACCAATACCATGCAGTTTTTAACACGATTGCTCTATAGTACTGCTTGAGGTCAGGGATATTGATTCCCCCAGAAGTCCTTTTATTATTGAGAATAGTTTTAGCTATCCTGGTTTTTTTTTGTTGCTCCAGATGAATTTGAGAATTGCTCTTTCTAGATCTATGATGAATTGTGTTGGGATTTTGATGGGGATCGCATTGAATCTGTATATTGCTTTTGGCAAGATGGCCATTTTTACTATATTGATCCTGCCAATCCAGGAGCAAGAAATATTTTTCCATCTTCTGAGGTCTTCTTTGATTTCTTTCTTCAAGGACTCGAAGTTCCTGTCATACAGATCTTTCCCTTGTTTGGTTAGAGTTACACCAAGGTACTTTATGTTGTTTGTGGCTATTGTGAAGGGTGTTATTTCCCCAACTTCTTTCTCAGCCTGCTTGTCCTTTGAGTACAAGAAGGCTACTGATTTGCTTGAGTTAATTTTATAACCAGCCACTTTGCTGCAGTTGTTTATCAGCTGTAGAAGTTCTCTGGAGGATTTTTTTTTTGGGTCGCTTAAGTAGACTATCATATCATCTGCAAATAATGATAGTTTGACTTCTTCCTTTCCAATTTGTATCCCTGTGACTTCCTTATGTTGTCTAATTGCTCTCGCTAGAACTTCAAGTACTATATTGAAAAGATATGGAGAGAGAGGGCAGCCTTGTCTAGTCCCTGATTTTAGTGGGATTGCTTCAAGTTTCTCTCCATTTCTTTTGATGTTGGCTACTGGTTTGCTGTAGATTGCTTTTACTATGTTTAGGCATGGGCCTTGAATTCCTGCTCTTTCCAAGACTTTTAGCATGAAAGGATGCTGAATTTTGTCGAATGCTTTTTCAGCATCTAATGAGATGACCATGTGGTTTTTTCTTTTAGTATGTTTATGTAGTGGATTTCATTGATGGATTTCTGTATATTGAACCATCCCTGCATCCCTGGATTGAAGCCTACTTGATCATGGTGAATGATCATTTTGATATGCTCTTGGATTCGGTTGGCAAGAATTTTATTTAGTATTTTTGCATCAATGTTCATAAGAGAGATTGGCCTGTAGTTCTCTTTCTTTGTTGTATCTTTTTGTGGTTTAGGTATCAGCGTAATTGTGGTTTTGAAGAACGAGTTGGGCAGTGTCCCTTCTGTCTCTATTTTGTGGAATAGTTTGAAGAGTATTGGTGTTAAGTCTTCTTTGAATGTCTGTTAGAATTCTGCACTAAAACCATCTGGTCCCATACCTTTTTTGGTTGGGAGGCTTTCTATAAACACTTCTATTTCTTTAGGGGTTATGGGACTGTTTAGCTGATCTACTTGATGCTGATTTAATTTTGGTATTTGGTATCTGTCTAGGAAATTGTCCATTTCCTCCAGATTCTCCAGTTGTTTTGAGTATAGGCCTTTGTAGTAGGATCTGATGATCTTTTGAATTTCCTCCGTTTCTGTTGTTATATCCCCCTTTTCATTTCTAATTTTGTTAATTTGGATACTGTCTCTGTGCCCTTTGGTTAGTCTAGCTAAGGGTTAATCTATCTTGTTGATTTTCTCAAAGAACCAGCTCTTGGAATTGTTGATTCTTTGTATGGTTCTCTTTGTTTCTACTTAATTGATTTCAGCCCTTAGTTTGATGATTTCTTCTCTTCTACTCCTCCTGGGTGAATTAGCTTCTTTTTGTTCCAGGGCCTTCA
Source organism: Apodemus agrarius (assembly GCA_964023405.1). Lineage (NCBI taxonomy): Eukaryota > Metazoa > Chordata > Mammalia > Rodentia > Muridae > Apodemus > Apodemus agrarius. The sequence continues at coordinate 31,126,574 of OZ030028.1, forward strand.
GGTGTGCTGTTAAGTTGCTAGTGTATGCTCTCTCCAGTTTCTTTTTGGAGACACTCAGGGCTATGAGTTTTCCTCTTAGCACTGCTTTCATTGTGTCCCAAAGATTTGAGTAGGTCGTACCTTCATTTTCATTGATGTCTAAAAAGTCTTTGATTTCTTTCTTTATTTCTTCCTTGACCAAGGTGTTATTGAGTAGAGTATTGTTCAGTTTCCATGTGTATGTGGGCTTTCTGTTGTTCTTCTTGCTATTGAAGACCACTTTTACTCTATAGTGATCTAATAGGAGACATGGGATTAGTTCGGTCTTCTTGTATTTGTTAAGGTCTGTCTTGTGACCAATTATATGACCAATTTTTGAGAAGGTACCTTGTGGTGATGAGAAAAAGGCATACTCTTTTGCTTTAGGATGGAATGTTTATATATATATATATATATATATATATATATATATATATATATATATATATATGTTAAATCCAATTGGTCCAAAGCTTCAATTAGTTTCACTGTGTCCCTGTTTAGTTTCTGCTTTTCTGCTTTCCTGATCGGTCCATTGAGGAGAGTGGAATGTTGAAGTCACCTACAATTATTGTGTTAGGTGCAATGTGTGCTTTAAGCTATAGTAAAGTTTCTTTTATGAATGAGGGTGCCCTTACATTTGGCGCAAAGATGTTCAGTATTGAGAATTCTTCTTGGTGGATTTTCCCTTTGACAAGCAGGAAGTGACCTTCTGAGTCTCTTTTGATGACTTTAGGTTGAAAGTCAATTTTATCTGATATTAGAATGGCTACTCCGGCTTGTTTCCTGGGAGCATTTGCTTGTAAAACTGTCTTCCAGCCTTTTACTCTAAGGTGGTGTTTGTCTTTGACACTGAGATGTGTTTCCTGTATGCAGCAAAATGTAGGGTCCTGTTTCTGTATCCAGTCTGTTAGTCTGTGTCTTTTGATTTGGGAATTGAGTCCATTGATATTAAGAGGTATTAAGGAATAGTAATTATTACTTCCTGATATTTTGGGCATTATTATTATTATTATTTTATTTTTTTGTATTTGAGTGGTTCTCTTCTTTTGGGTTGGATGAAATGGGGTTTCTATCTTGTTTCTTCTGGGGTGTAGTTTCCCCCCTTGTGTTGGTATTTTTCCCCTATTATCCTTTGTAGGGCTGGGTTTGTAGATAAGTATCGTGCAAATTTGGTTTTGTCGTGGAATACCTTGGTTTCCCCATCTATGGCAATTGAGAGTGTTGCTGGGTATAGTAGTTTTGGCTGAAATTTGTGTTCTCTTAGGGTCTGCATGAGGCCTGCCCAGGATCTTCTAGCTTTCATGGTCTCAGGTGAGAAGTCTGTTGTAATTCTGATAGGTCTTCCTTTATATGTTACTTGTCCTTTTTCTCTTATTGCCTTTAATATTCTTTCTTTGTTTAGTACATTTGGGGTTTTGATTATTATGTGATGGGAAGTATTTCTGTTCTGGTCCAGTCTATTTGGAGTTCTATAGGCTTCTTGTATATTCATGGGCATCTCTCTCTTTAGGTTGGGGAAGTTTTCTTCCATAATTTTGTAGAAGATATTTGCTGGCCCTTTAAGTGTAGATCTTCATTCTCATCTATCCCTATAATCCTTAGGTTTGGTCTTCTCATTGTGTCCTGGATTTCCTGAATGCTTTGGGTTACCAGCTTTTTGCATTTTGCATTTTCTTTAATTGTTGAATCCATGGTTCCTATGGTATCTTCAGCATCTGAGATTCTGTCTTCTATCTCTTGTATTCTATTGTTGGTATTTGCATCTATGTCTCCTGATTTCTTCCAAAGGTTTTCTATCTCCAACGTTGTCTCCCTTTGCGATTTCTTAGTTGTTTCTACTTCTGTTTTTAGATTCTGTGTGGTTTTGCTCAGATCTTTCAATTGCTTGTTTGTGTTTTCCTGTAATTCTTTAAGGGATTTTTGTGTTTCCTCTTTTATGACTTCTACTTGTTGACCCATCTCTTGTATTTCTTTAAGTGATTTTTGATTCTCCCCCTTATTGGGATTCATTTTTTGCTCTGTATTCTCCTGGATTTCTTTAAGTGATTTTTGTGTTTGCCTTGTATGGGCTTCTAGCTTTTGATCTATTTTCTCCTCTATTACTTTAAGAAATTTATCTAAGTGATCCTCTATCTGCATCTTTACCAGTGATTTTAGATCTGAGTCTTGTTTCTCTGGTGTGTTGAGATAGCCGAGATTTAATTGTGTTTGCCTCGTAAGGGCTTCTAGCTTTTGATCTATTTTCTCATGTATTACTTTAAGAGATTTATCTAAGTGTTCCTCTATCAGCATCCTGACCAGTGATTTTAGATCTGAGTCTTGTTTTTCTGGTGTTTCGGGGTATCCAAGATTTATTGCTGTCGGGGAACTGGGTTCGGATGCCGCCATACTGCCTTGATTTCTGTTAGTAACGATCTTACGTTTGCCTTTTGCCATCTGGTTAACTCTGGTGTTAGTTGGTCCTGTAGTTACTAGCTGGTGCTTGACCCTCCTGTGGGATTGTAAGGCTATTTCCCCGCATCTGGGACACCTGAACCACTGCCCTGCAGGGCTCCTGCTCACAGATTGCTGACAGGTGGCCTGAGTCCCCTGAGGTCTTAAACTCAGGATATCAGATGGTTCTGCCTGTTGGGCAGCTCCTCTGCACTGCTCCTGCTCAGGGTTTGCTGTCTGGTATCCTGATTCCCCAGAGGTCTTAAAGTCAGGATATCTCAGTTATCTGGTTCTGCCTGCTGGTCCAAAGCTGCTGGGAAGCTGGGTGAGGCTGGCTCCCCCACTGCCGGCTAGATGGGAAGCTGCAGGCAAGATGGTGCTGTCTGCAGGGAGTTCGGGGTCCACCCTGCAAGCGCAGAGCACAGGCTCGGCTGCTGTCCCCCAACCGCTACTCTGTGCACAGCTCTTTCTCCAGGCCTGAGTCCCCGAAGGTCTTAAACTTGGGATATCTCAGGTACCTGGTTCCGCAGGCTGGGTCTGAGCACCTGGGAAGCTTGCTGGGGCTGGCTTCCCCGCCACAGGCTGGATGGGAAGCTGCAGGCAAGATCCAATTTCAGTTATCTAATGTTACATGTAGTTTTATGTTACCATCTTAGCTCTGGGACTGGCTGACCTACAAGCTCCCACCCAACTTCCCTTTTGTTTTACCAACCTTTACTCTGGAGGTGATCATTCTAGCATCCTCTACAAGCCTTCTGTTGAATCCACAAACAACACACACACACACACACACACACACACACACACACAAGTTGTTCCTTTACAATTTAACTCCTTGGCCCAATTGCTGAGAGCGGGTATCTCTCACCTGGAAAAGTATGAACTAATCAATTCACTATCTCTGCCTCTCCACCTGACCTTGACTCCAGTGGCTAGTCCTACCTAGCTTCTGTGAAACATCTCTGGACACCTGCCTGTACTAGTGGCTACACACTCCAGATCCCCTCAAAACCTCACATAGTTGCTTTGTTCTTTTTCCAAAGCATGGCAGAAAACACCCTCTCCTTGCATGCATCTGCCATTTCCTCCTGGCACCCGAAAGTCCTCCATGTACCTTCCACCAAGCAAGTGGTCCCAGGCTTTCCTTATTGACAATCAAGAACAAATTGAATATAGGACAATCAGAATCACCACCTTCAATCTAGAGATCAAGTATGGCAAATTTTCCTGCTCATGTAACCTATCTGCCTACTGCTTGTTTGGTGTAAAAGGCAAAATATATAATAGATAGATGTTACAGACATATCATTTCTTGGCAGCCACAAATATGACATATGTATGGGTTACTCATCATGTTTATCCAACTGACTAGAATAGTTGGTAAGCACTGGTTTACTAATTGCCTAGGATCTCTTCCTCTAGCTGGACATTGCAAATTTTAAAATCAATTAACATTCATGCATACACTTTTGATGCCTTTAAAAATGTGTGCCACATTAGGCACAAATACATAAAACTGGCCCCTCTTAAATTCCTCAAAGATCAGAAATTGCAAATGGCTCTTTTAATGTGTTTTCTTGAAAAAAAGCAACTGTACATACACCTTCCTACTTGTAAAAATCTTCCCAATTATACTTTATTTAAATTTTTTTGAGATTAGGTGAAAAAAGATTGTGCTATGCTATAGAGAATATATGGCAGACATGCTCCAGATGTAGAGGTGTTTTTAAAAATATCCTGCTATAAGGAAATGGTATAATCCTGGCACTGTGCTTATGTAGGGAAGAAGATATGTGTGTTCACACAGGAAACTTATGGAACACTTTGAGCATCAAAGCACCTTTTCAGACATTCCTATGCTATGAAAGCATCTGTTGAGCTATGTGTACCAGAAGCTGAGGGTGCAAATCGTGATGAGTTTGAAACTCACACTCCCAACTTGTCAATAGGTTAAATGTCTCACTGCAGAAGAAATTTGAATGGCAAATGAGACAGGGCTGCTTGTTACATCAACTCAATTTGTTTTTAGCAGTTCTGGCATTACTTTCTGCCACTTACATGGTTGAAGATGGAGCCTACATAGCCTAAGAAACTGACATCCACTTTGGCCCATGTAGTCACTTGGAAGGAACTAAATACAAATGATATGATGTTAATTGTGCAATTCTGATGTTTCAGTGTTTTGTCTGGCAGTGATCTCTTTATCTGCACTGAGATATCAAAAATTATTTGCGTTTTTATTGATATGTTATTTGAGTGACAGATAAGGACTATCATTTTAGGGTCCATGTGGAATCAAGAGTACATCTTATTAAACATCACCAACTGATACATCATTTGAATTTTCTAGTTTCTGATAAATTCAATTTTTCATTGCAACGACATTGCCCAGAATGTGATGAAATTTCTGTGCTTTTGTTCAGAATGAAATTCCCCTTAAGTGGCTTGCTCCATGGTTCTAAACTATTCTTTGCTTCTTGATAGATGATCCTAGAGTAGCCTACCTCATCTGGATACAGATAACTTCCTAAAACCTGCTCATTGGACAATTCCTGATACATTATCTTGAGAACAGGGAGAGAAAAGTACCTTAGGCTGTCATGTACCTGAATTATGGGATGACCTATATGCATTTTTTAAAAAGATGACCAACCATGCCGTAGACATCATTTCATATTTTACTTCACTGATTATGATATCGCTCCATGTATATAATGAGTGGGAGTCCCTCTATTTAAGAGCATCAGGACACTTCAAAATTACTTGGGTCAATTGTTTTCTTTCTGTATAAACTCCTCTCCTTGTTAGATTTTTTTTCATTTTTATTTTCTATATTCTATGTTTACATTCCAAAGGCCTTCCCCTTTTCCAGTTCCCCCCACACACCATACGTCCCATAATTCCTCTCCCCCCAACTATTCCCCAATCATCCCCCCCCAAAGATTTCTCTGTTCTGGGTCTATGAAACTGGATCCAAACTTTAAAGGCCCAGAGTCCTCTACTTTCCTCTTCTTGGGAATCATTTGACTTGCTAATTGTGCCTTGAGTATTTAGGGCTTCTGGGCTCATTAATATCCACTTATCAGTGATTGCATTTCATGTGTATTCTTTTGTGATTGGGTTAACTCACTTAGGATGATATTTTCCAGATCTAACCATTTACCTACAAATTGCATGAATTCATTACTTTTAATTGCTGAGTAGTATTCCATTATATAAATATACCACATTTTCTGTATCCATTCCTCCTTTGAGGGATATTTGGGCTCCTTCACATTTCTGGCTATTTTAAATAAGGCTGCTATAAACATAGTGGAGCATGTGTCTTTATTGTATGCAGGGGAATCCTCTGGGTATATGCCCAGGAGTGGTATGCCAGGGTCCCCTGGAAGTGATATGCCCAATTTTCTGAGGAACCGCCAAACTGATTTCCAGAGTGGTTTTACCATTTTACAATCCCACCAACAGAAGAGGAGTGTTCCTCTTTCTCCACATCCTCGCCAGCACTTGTTGTCTCTTGAGTTTTTAATCTTAGCCATTCTGACAGGTGTGAGGTGGAATCTCAAGGTTGTTTTGATTTGCATTTCCCTGATGACTAATGATGTTGAACATCTCTTAAGGTGTTTCTCGGCCATCTGAATTTCTTCTGGTGAAAATTCTTTGTTTAGCTCTGTGCCCCATTTTTGGATAGGGTTATTTGGTTCTTTGCAGTCTAACTCCTTGAGTTCTTTGTATATATTGGATATTAGGCCTCTGTCGGGTGTGGGGTTGGTGAAGATCTTTTCCCACTTTGTTGGTTGCCATTTTGTCCTTCTGACGGTGTTCTTTGCCTTACAGAAACTTTGTAATTTTATGAGGTCCCATTTGTCAATTCTTGATCTTAGAGCATAAGCTATTGGTGTTCTGTTCAGGAATTTTCCCCCTGTTCCAATGTACTCCAGGGTCTTCCCCAGTTTCTTTTCTAATAGTTTCAGTGTGTCTGGTTTTATGTGGAGTGCTTGATCCACTTGGAGTTGATCTTAGTACAAGGAGATAAGAGTGGGTCAATTCACATTCTTCTGCATGTTGACCTCCAGTTGAACCAGCACCATTTGTTGAACAGGCTATCTTTTTTTCCACTGGATGGTTGTGGCTCCTTTATCAAAGATCAAGTGACCATAAGTCTGTGGGTTCATTTCTGGGTCTTCAATCCTTTTCCATTGACCTACTTGCCTGTTGCTGTACCAATACCATGCAGTTTTTAGCACAATTGCTCTGTAATACTGCTTGAGGTCAGGGATATTGATTCCCCCAGAAGTCCTTTTATGGTTGAGAATAGTTTTAGCTATCCTGGTTTTTTTTTGTTGCTCCAGATGAATTTGAGAATTGCTCTTTCTAGATCTATGAAGAATTGTGTTGGGATTTTGATGGGGATCGCATTAAATCTGTACATTGCTTTTGGCAAGATGGCCATTTTTCCTATATTGATCCTGCCAATCCAGGAGCAAGAAATATTTTTCCATCTTCTGAGGTCTTCTTCGATTTCTTTCTTCAAGGACTTGAAGTTCCTGTCATACAGATTTTTCCCTTGTTTGGTTAGAGTTACACCAAGGTACTTTATGTTGTTTGTGGCTATTGTGAAGGGTGTATTTCCCTAACTTCTTTCTCAGCCTGCTTGTCCTTTGAGTACAAGAAGGCTACTGATTTGCTTGAATTAATCTTATAACCAGCCACTTTGCTGAAGTTGTTTATCAGCTGTAGAAGTTCTCTGGTGGAGCTTTTGGCTCGCTTAAGTATACTATCATATTGTCTGCAAATAATGAGTTTGACTTCTTTCTTTCCAATTTGTATCCCTTTGACTTCCTTATGTTGTCTAATTACTCTTGCTAGAACTTCAAGTACTATATTGAAAAGATATGGAGAGAGAGGGCAGCCTTGTCTAGTCCCTGATTTTAGTGGGATTGCTTCAAGTTTCTCTCCATTTATTTTGATGTTGGCTACTGGTTTGCTATAGATAGCTTTTACTATGTTTATGTATGGGCCTTGAGTTCCTGCTCTTTCCAAGACTTTTAGCATGAAAGGATGCTGAATTTTGTTGAATGCTTTTTCAGCATCTAATGAGATGACCATGTGTTTTTTTTTCTTTTAGTTTGTTTATGTAGTGGATTACATTGATGGATTTCCGTATATTGAACCATCCCTGCATCCCTGGGATGAAGCCTACTTGATCATGGTGAATGATCGTTTTGATGTGCTCTTGGATTTGGTTGGCAAGAATTTCATTTAGTATTTTTGCATCGATATTCATAAGAGACATTGGCCTGTAGTTTTCTTTTTTTGTTGGGTCTTTTTGTGGTTTAGGTATCAGTGTAATTTTGGCTTCGAAGAATGACTTGGGCAGTGTCCCCTCTGTCTCTATTTTGTGGCATAGTTTGAAGAGTATTGGTCTTAAGTCTTATTTGAAGGTCTGGTAGAACTCTGCACTAAAACCATCTGATTCTGTACTTTTTTTTGTTTGGAGGCTTTCTATAACCCCTTCTGTTTCTTTAGGGGTTATGGGACTATTTAGCTGATCTACTTGATGCTGATTTAATTTTGGTATTTTGTGTCTGTCTAGGAAATTGTCCATTTCCTCCAGATTCTCCAGTTGTTTTGAGTATAGACCTTTGTAGTAGGATCTGATGATCTTTTGAATTTCCTCAGTTTCTGTTGTTATGTCCCCGTTTTCATTTCTAATTTTGTTAATTTGCATACTGTCTCTGTGTCCTTTGGTTAGTATGGCTAATGGTTTATCTATCTTGTTGATTTTCTCAAAGAAACAGCTCCTGGTTTTGTTGATTCTTTGTATGGTTCTCTTTGTTTCTACCTGATTGATTTCAGCCCTGAGTTAGATGATATCCTGTCTTCTACTCCTCCTGGGTGAATAAACTTCTTTTTCTTCCAGGGCTTTAAAGTGTGCTGTTAAGCTGCTAGTGTATGCTCTCTCCAGTTTCTTTTTGGATGCACTTAGAGCTTTCCTCTAAGCACTGCTTTCATTGTATCCCATAGATTTGGGTAGGTTGTACCTTCATTTTCATTGAATTCTAAAAAGTCTTTGATTTCATTTTTTATTTCTTCCTTGACCATGGTGTCATTGAGTAGAGTATTGTTCAGTTTCCTGTATGTGGGCTTTCTGTTTTGTTTTGTTTTGTTTTGTTTTGTTTTGTTTGCTATTGAAGACCACTCTTACTCCATGGTGATCTGATAGGAGGCATGGGATTAGCTCGATCTTCTTTTATTTGTTGACATCTGTCTTGTGACCAATTATATGATCTATTTTGGAGAAGGTACCATGCGGTGCTGAGAAAAAGGTATATTCTTTAGCTTTAGGATAAAATGTGTATATATATATATATATATATATATATATATATGTGTGTGTGTGTGTGTGTGTGTGTGTGTGTGTGTGTGTGTGTGTTAAATCCAATCGGTCCAAAGTTTCAACTAGTTTCACTGTGTCCCTGTTTAGTTTCTGCTTTCCTGATCAGTCCATTGAGGAGAGTGGAGTGTTGAAGTCACCCACAATTATTGTGTTAGGTGTAATGTGTGCTTTAAGCTTTAGTAAGGTTTCTTTTACGAATGAGGGTGCCCTTGCATTTGGAGCATAGACGTTCAGTATTGAGAGCTCTTCTTGGTGGATTTTCCCTTTGACCAGCAAGAAGTGACCTTCTGAGTCTCTTTTGATGACTTTAGGTTGGAAGTCAATTTTATCTGCTATTATAATGGCTACTCCAGCTTGTTTCCTGAGACCATTTGCTTGTAAAATTGTCTTCTAGCCTTTTATTCTAAGGCAGTGTTTGTCTTTAACACTGAGATGTGTTTCCTGTATGCAGAAAAGTGTAGGGTCCTGTTTCCATATCCAGTCAGTTAATCTATGTCTTTTTATTGGGGAATTGAGTCCATAGATATTAAGATATATTACGGAATAGTAATTATTACCTCCCGACATTTTTGAAATTATTTTTTTTCATATTTGAGAGGTTATCTTCTTTTGGGTTTGATGAGAGGAGGTTTCTATCTTGCTTCTTCCTTGGTGTAGTTTCCTTCCTTGTCTTAGTGTTTTCCCCCTATTATCCTTTGTGGGGATGGATTTGTGGAAAGATATTGTGCAAATTTGGTTTTGTCATGGAATACCTTGATGTCTCCATCTATGGCAATTGAGAGTTTTGCTGGGTAAAGTAGTTTTGGCTGAAATTTGTGTTCTCTTAGAGTTTGCATGATATCTGCCCAGGATCTTCTAGCTTTCATGGTCTCAGGTGAGAAGTCTGTTGTTATTCTGATAGGTCTTCCTTTATATGTTTCTTGGCCTTTTTCTCTTGCTGCCTTTAATATTCTTTCTTTGTTTAGTACATTTGGAGTTTTGATTATTATGTGACGGGATGTTTTTCTGTTCTGGTCCAGTCTGTTTGGAGTTCTATAGGCTTCTTGTATATTCATGGGCATCTCTCTCTTTAGGTTGGGGAAGTTTTCTTCCATAATTTTGTAGAAGATATTTGCTGGCCCTTTAACTTGTAGATCTTCACTCTCGTCTATACCTATAATCCTTAGGTTTGGTCTTCTCATTGTGTCCTGGATTTCCTGGATGTTTTGGCTTACAACCTTTTTGCATTTAGTATTTTCTTTGACTGTTGAATCAATGGTTCCTATGGTAACTTCGGCTTCTGAGATTCTGTCTTCTATCTCTTGTATTCTATTGTTGATATTTGCATCTATGGCCCCTGATTTCTTCCCAAGAGTTCTATCTCCAATGTTGTCTCCCTCTGTGATTTCTTAGTTGTTTCTACTTCTGTTTTTAGTATCTGGATGGATATGCCCAGATCTTTTGCTTGATTGATTGTGTTTTCATGTATTTCTTTAAGAGATTTTTGTGTTTCCTCTTTCATAGCTTCTACTTGTTGACCCACATTCTTCTGTAGTTCTTTAAGTCATTTTTGTCTTTCCTCCTTATTGTCTTCTTCTTTTTGATCCATCTTTTCCTGAATTTCTTTAAGTGATTTTTGTGTTTGCCTTGTAAAGGTTTCTAACTTTTGATCCATTTTCTCCTCTATTTCTTTGAGAGATTTATCTATGTATTCTGCTACCAGCATCCTGACCAGTGATTTTAGATCCAAATCTTGTTTTTCTGGTGTGTTGGGGTATCCAGGGCTTACTGTTGTCAGCGAACTGGGTTCAGATGCTGTCATGCTGCCTTGATTTCTGTTAGTAACGTTCCTTCATTTTCCTTTTGCCATCAGGTTATTTCTGGTGTTAGTTGGCCTTGTTGTCACTGGCTGGTGTTTGAATCTCCCGTGAGGCTGGGCTCACCTGTTGTTTCTCTACTACTGACTATGCTGACAGATAGAGACTTCCTCTGCGAGTGCTGAGGGGACCTCAGGGAGGGCGGTTCCAACTGAGTAGGTGCAAGGCCAGAGGGCATGGAGATGTCTCTCCAGCTGCCGCCCTTGCCCTGGTTAGTGGGGAGTGCTTGGAGGATCCTCCCAAGTGATGGTAGCCCCTGATTGAATCTGTCTACCTGGGCCTCTCCAGCTGTGTCCTGGTAGCAATATGGAGGCCTACCCAGGGGCCGCTGGCAGGCTGCTCCCAGCTGCCTTGGTGCAAGGTCGGATGGCGTGGAGAAGACCCGCAGAGCCTCGGCACTGGGCCTGCCTGGTAGCGAGAGCCTGGCAGATCCACCAGTGCGATGGTAGCCCCGGCTGGAGTCTGTCTACCTGGGCCTCTCTAGTTGTGTCCTGGTAGCAATATAGAGGCTTACCGCAACAGCCGCTCTAAGGGACTGCGAGCTGGCTGCCACCCGCTGCCCTGGTGCAAGGCCAGAGGGCATGGAGAAGTCCCGCAGAGCCTCGGCGCTGTGCCTGCCTGGTGGCAAAGGGCTGGCGGGTCCACCTGCGTGATGGTAGCCCCGGCTGGAGTCTGTCTATCTGGGCCTCTCTAGCTGTGTCCTGGTAGCAATATGGAGGCTTACTGTGACTGCCGCTCTAAGGGACCACAAGCTCTCCTTGTTAGATCTTAACATTAATTCAACAGCCTTCTTTACTATGGTCCCTGTGTATCATAATGCATTAAGTATGGTGATTTTGATTAATGGGTCATCTCTGAGCTATATCAGTCTTTTAGTAAAAATATTTCTAGATAACATTTTAACTATAACTTTTGAAGTATTTATTGCCATCAAACCAGAGGCTGCTTTCATGGTAGCCCTTGCCAACATGTGAAAACATCCAACTTTGTTAATCAGCTTCCTTATAATAGCTCTGTAACTTGGTTATAACAGGAATATATACTTAAAAAGCCAAGAAGTTAACAGTTTTAAAATTGTGGTGGTTTATGTAGGAAATACAAGGATTATAATATCAGTTACTATTGTTGTTATGCTGGCTTTATATACATCTATGCTTTTTTAAGTAATGTAGAGGCAAGTGAGAATGGAAGTGGAAAGGATTAAATATCACTTTCAGAGAATATTGCATCATGATAATGTTAGTTTAAACTTCCTAAACATCAATAAAATGGTTAAGACCTACTCAAAGTTTGTTGCGCAATTATTTCTCTTTACAGGTTTCTAATGATTTATTACACAATATGAAAACATGTAACCTCTTTAACATCTTTAAATATTTGTTCAGTATTGTCCTCAAATTACTTTTGTTGGAATGCTATTGACAATATTAGGAGGCCTTTTCTGGTTTAAGGGACATCTGGTGTTTTAAACATTTAGGAGCAAATAACTCATCTCTGTATGAAAACAAAAAGGGTAGTGCTATTTCATCTATACTAATATAAAGTTCTTTCAGACAACATAGTTAAAGTTCAAACACAACAGTTTGAATAAAAGATACAAACAGTTCTGTTTGTTTCTAGTAACATATTTAACAAGATCCTGTCTGGATCTGGACCTATGGCCTCTAAGGCATCAAGGTTGAATTTTCTGGTATTAAAATCTTTCACTTGGCCCATGGTTATCATTTTTAAGGCAGCTGTGCCTGTGATATCCTATATTCTCTTTACCAACACTGTCTTACTTGGCTTCAACTGACCTTGGTCATTTCCCCAACCGGCAAATAGTATATAAGAAGCTATGCACCTTGACAAAATTATGTAGCCTTAGTCATCAATTTAGGCAAGACCTCAGCCCCAGCTATTTGTAGTATTTCTCTTCCTTGATCTTACCCCAAACCCTACCGTTTGGAGTCCTTATTGATGCAGATTAGGGTCAGAAGAGCATAATACCAAACCTCAGATTGATACCCTGTCCTAAAAACAATATATCTTGTACACATAACTAAGAAAGGAGATCACTAGATCTATGTTCATCATCTGATCTGCATAATTTAGACCAGTCCTTTGTACAGATCACAAAATTTGATGCCAAATAAAATACAAAACCCAACTAGTGTATTTCAAAGAATACTTAAGAAAAAGAGGTCATCTAAAAAATGATGGGGAAGTTATGGCCTTTCCAAATTATGGCAGAAAGTATGGGATTCAAGTTAAGCCCTTGGTTTAAACAATTATGATATAATTAGTGAACATTAAAAATTTGGAATAGCAAATCTTCCAAGAATGTACTCTGCATATAAGAAATTATATCAGTCCACAGTTAGAAATTACAGGCCAGATGTCCATCTATAGAAAACATGCACAAAAGCTCTGTATAAATTAACATTTAAAAATTATGTATATATGTGTATATGTACATCTGTTTGTATGTCTATATTTTTGTATATGTGTATACATGTATATATATATATATATTTCACACTATATATATATATATTTCACACAAAAAGTAAGTATTTTCATATTTGTCAAATCATTCTTTCACTAATGATTTTGAGTAAATTTAAATCTGTTTCATATAACAAAACTCATGATATGGTTAAACATCTGTGTTTCAGGGTATTTATCTAATAGCCCATATTCCCATTCCTCAGAGTCATACACAGGGATCTATTTTGTAGTGAAAAGAAGTAAAGCCAAATCTTCAAATCAGTGGCACAACCTTGACACTAATCTTGGAAATATGAACATGGTTAAACAAACAGTTCAGGTGAGGATTCAAGTATATGCATAGTCCCTGAAAGTAACACTATGACACTTGATATCCATGTGCCACAACTCCTCAACAAGGAAGGTAAATATTATTACTGAACTCTAATTCAAATTGGTGTGGTACCACTCAGTGGACATACAAATTATTTTTAAGTATCAATTAAGTATAGTATCAAATGTACTCTTCTGGAATCGGTACTGAAAAAGAAACCTAAATCTTTGATGTTCACTCACTTTACAAATAAGCATTTTCGCATCAGGTCTTGAAGTGTCAACATTCATGATTCTTGGTTGACCTGACAATAACCTAATATTACAAACTCATGTAAATAAGCCCCAGGAATAACCTAGAAATTATGTTCATGTGGCACAAACAATTATAAAAGCTGAAAGCTTAAGCATTTCATTCCAATAGCTACTTGCACTGATGAACTGACACAGGATTTCTTTACACCCAAGAAAATGACAGTCCCAGAAGCAAAGTAGGAAACTCAACACCACTCACCCTCATGTAAAAAAGCACTGTCCCAACAAAAGGGAGAGGCTTTGGGCCAGGAATCCCTAGCATTTTAAAAAGTCCATGAGTACAAGTTCCATAACTAAAACATGAAAGAGAAAACTAGGTCAGGCACATAATGACACATGCACATACATGAATACACACATTCATATGCACTTATATAGATTTTGATACATGTACATATATATATTCACACAGGTAGTAACATATGTATACCATTGACTCAAAATATATGAGTATATACATGTGTATATATGTTTCTGTGAATATATATTCTTGGGTGCAAATATCAATGTCTTAGTCAGGGTTTCTATTCCTGCATAAATATCATGACCAGGAAGGAATTTGGGGAGGAAAGGGTTTATTGAGCTTACACTTCCACATTGCTGTTCATCAGCAAAGGAAATCGGAACTGAACTCAAGCAAGTCAGGAAGTAGGAGCTGATGTAGAGACCGTGGAGGGAAGTTACTTACTTGCTTCCCCTGGATTGCCCAGTCTGCTCTCTTATAGAAACCAAGAATACCAGCCCAGAGATGGTATCACCCACAAGGGGCCCTCCCCCTTTATCACTAATGGAGAAAATGCCCCACAGCTGGATTTCATGGAGGCAATTCTTCAAATAAAGCTCCTTTCTCTGTGATACCTCCAGCCTGTCAAGTTGACACACAAAACCAACCACTACAATTGACAATTACTAGAATATATCCAGGGAAGAAACAGGTGTGCAGAATTTAACATAAACATGTAGAATCATAATACCCTTCACATTCCAACTTAGTATAAACTTCTTAGTTTAGTATTTGATGATTTTAATCCTAGAGTAAATATGTAATACAATTTTATAAGCTTGAGTTTGAATGTTACAGAGGGACTCACAGACTTAGGAAGTAAGTTCAGATAACTAGTATGAGCAACCTGAAATGCAACATCCACAAAATCCCTTGTCAATGTTATATAAGCAGTGAGCAGTGAGCTTGCTCAGCAGAAGAGGATAGCTAACCAGTTTACTGTCATGATAAGACTCTCTGAGCTGCCCTGTCTTACAGCCTGCAAACTGTTCAGAGCTTCAAACATGCAGCTTTTGGGGTGGAGAGAAGGCTTAGCAATTAAGAACATTTGCTGCTCTTGCAGAGAACCTCGTGGTTCTGTTCCCCACAGTCACATGCCAATTCAAAACACACTATAATTACAGTTCTTGGGAATCCAATATCTTATTCTGATTTTCATATTTATCATACATGTAGGCAAATAGTAATGTGCACAATAACTAGTTTTTTAAATATACAACATTTGCAAGTAACGATTTGTTTGGGTGTGGCATTTTGATGTTGCAAATACCTTTGAATTCATGCTTCTGGAAGTAATATTTAAAACAAATTACAGTCATCATATCATAAACTTTTGTCTCTACAAGTTATCGTTGATGACATACTAAAGTCATAGGATGTTTTCTTCCAGTTTCCCAAGAGTAGTTGAACAGCACCATGAGTTACCCGAATGATATCACAAGTCTACAAACTACATAAAACACCATATCTCTGTCCTGTTTCTTCCAAGGGTTTCTTTACTGAGTTAATCAGCTACAGGAACTTAGTTAACTGACTTGGTAACCAAACAACCTCTAATGACAACACTTTCTGGACAAACAGGCTGGAGGCAGAATAATCTTTAATATTACATGTGTAGGCATTGTGAGTTCTAGATCCTACAGGCCTTGCTATCCTAATGTAACAAACAAATTACAGATTAATTACAGAAAACTAATCAAGAGAAATAACTGAGTGATGATTTTAACCCTTGTCTTTAGACTCACAACACTGGCTCCTAAACGAGAGTTGAGAGAGTGTGGCTGAAATACTCAGAGATACATGATTTAGTTTACAACATTTTTTTTTATCATTTCTGGAAGTATAAATTTCCATGGGATAATACCTTTGTTTTCCAATTTGGAATAAGGGCCTAAGAATCATTCCAACTACTAGAATACAAAGAAGAGGAGTCCAAACCTTTACTCACAGGTAGAGCAGCAGGAGGATAGTAGAAATCAGTGCCCATGTTTCCATAGAATGTTTGGAATCACGTCCATTGATCTATTATTTCAACAAGTCTATTCTCTGATTTTTCTTACCAGGTAAAGACTTGTGTTCCACTTCTGCATCCAGTTGTATATCTGTGATGCCAACCTGCAGTATTTATGTACTAGGGCAGAAATTGGAGCAATCAATATCATCAATAGAACTATGAACTCTCTATCCTAAGTACTGAAACTTGAGTTTCTTCTTTACTCGACCATTAGCATATACTCCTTATAACCACATTTTCACCTTTTCATAGTTGTTTCCTGGAGGAAATTAATAATTAAACATATGCTCTAGGTAAGACTAAAGGTCATGGATTTCTTAAATAAAAATTTATGCCGGGCGGTGGTGGTGCATGCCTGTAATCCCAGCACTTGGGAGGCAGAGGCAGGCGGATTTCTGAGTTCGAGGCCAACCTGGTCTACAGAGTGAGTTCCAGGACAGCCAGGGCTACACAGAGAAACCCTGTCTCGAAAAAAAAAAAAAAAAACAAAAAAACAAAAAAAAAACAAAAATTATAGTAAAGAGATAGATGCTAAATTTTCCTTGGTATTTATGTGAAAGCCTACATTGTAAAGCTCATTAAATGTTTGCACACAAACTCCATTTGTAAATGCTTACACATATAACATTCCAGATCTCTGAAACATTTTAAATACCTTAAAAGTTAAGTATCACATTTAATAGCAAGGTTTGAAACAAACACCATAAATAAATAAATAAATAAATAAATAAATAAATAAATTCATCCTCAAATGAGGAGAATTTCTAAATTTCTAGTGCATTTCTTTTTTCTCTTTTTTTGCACAATTCATGTTTTCTGTAATAGTCTTCTTATACTATGTTATTATGAATGGAATCCTCTTGACATTGCTCACTATTGGATCTCCAGTCCCAAGTGCTCTAGTGCACAGATGGCAGGCAAAACAATAAATATATCATAAAAGTAAACGATTTTTTAAAAAATAAAATTTTGGTAATGTTTGTGAACATATTTCTTTTTAATATTTTGTATAGTATTGTTTTCTCTCATTTCCACAGTAAACCATATACCATGCATCTTCTCTAGTTGAAGAAATATGGCACCCTCTACTTTGGACTTCAAAAAAAGCATCACATTCAAACTCTTATTATACCTCCAGTGAATCCATAGCCTGTGGGATATTTAACAACATAATCATCATTATCACTAATCCCAGAGATTACCAAAAACACTCACCATCTCTTCCCATTTTTATCTGCATGCCCCTGGTGGTTTCTGAACACTGACTAGATTAAAGAGTAAGTATTCATGATGCAACATAGTCACTTCTTAGCTTGCTGGCTTTATTATTCCAATTTCTTGTTTCTGTTGTAGTGGTGGTGATCTTTTTTGTTTGTTTGTTTGTTTCGCTTGTTTCTATTACCAGATCATTTAAAATTTCTACCATAATATTTTGAACATTGAAAAAAGTTTTTCCTCAGAGACTCATTCAATAAAATTTATAGGCTTCCTTATAAAGTACCATATAATATACATCTATCCATCAATTCAAGGCAAATGAATTAATGTCTTCTGATTTAATAATGCATATGTTGTAGTTTGACTTGCAGATATTTCTTGTTCAGATTGTGCTTCAGACAAAGTAAAAAACAAATGGATTTGCTTATGAATATTGTTCCAAGAAAATGCCGAAGGCCTATGAATAATTAATCCCTACAGAAATGTAAAAAGAAACTACTGGCAGAGACCTAACCTCTCTTCAAAAAACAATTGGAAATCTTGGAAACAGCCTGCAAGAGGAGTAGGATTGTTATCCCAGGAAATCTTATTGTGTGCCTACTTTTCAGGTCTCTTGAATATCCAAGAGATGCCCCCATCTCTAATTTCTCAACTCTTTTCCCATGCTCTCTCTACACTGAAGCCCTTGCCCCTGTTCCCTTTTTCTGCTGCTGACAGGGTAAACCAGGAGAGTTCTCCAAGCCGAAAATTTCTGCTTTCTATGTTCCCATTCAGTTCTGTAGTCAAGATGTCTGCCCTAACTCCTTTGTACTCCACATTCCAGTAACACCCTGGAACTAAAACCCCAGACTTGTGCAGCCATTGGTGACCACCAGGTGAGACCCCCATCCAAATTCCCTTTTGTTTCCCAACCTTTAGCTCTGGAGGTGATCAATCTACCAACCTCTACAACGCTTCCCTTTACTCAACAGGCAAAACATACACACACACACACACACACACACACACACACACACACACAATTTGTTCCTGTACAATTTAATCAATTTAATTTAATTTCTTGGACCAATTGTGGATAGGTGATATCTTTTACGTGGGAAAGTGTGCACTTGTCTGTTCACTATCTCGGCCTCTCTACCTGACCTTAACTTTAGTGGCTAGTCCCAACTAGCCTCTGTGAAACATCTCTGGCCACCTGCCTGTACTAGCGGCTACACGCTCCAGTTCCCCAGAAGACCTCACATAATTGATGCATTCTTCCTCCAAAGTATGACAGAAAAACCCCTCTCCTTGCTTGCATCTGCCTTTTCCTCCTAGAACCCAAACGTCCTGCCTGTACCTTCCACCCAGCAAATGGTTCCAGGCTTTCCTTATTGACGATCAAGAACGAATTGAGCAACAGGATAATCAGAATCACCACATTCAATCTAGAGATCAAGTATGGCAAATTGTCCTGCTCATGTAACCCCCAAGGCATACTATATAATAATAGATAGATGTTATAGACCTATCATTTCTTGACAACCACAAATATGACACATATCTGGATTACTCATCATGTTTATCCAACTAACTAGAAAAGTTGGTAAGCACTAGTTTACTAATTACTTTGAATCTCTTCCTCTAACTGCAAATTTTAAAATCAATTAACATTCCTGCATACACTTCTGGTGCCTTTAAAAATTGTGTGCCACCTTAGGCACAAATACATAAAAACTGGTCTCTTTAATTCCCCAAAGATCAGAAATTGTAAATGGTTCTTTTAATATTTTTCTTGAAAAACCACAAGTGAATATACACCTTCCTATTTCTAAAAATCTTCTCAATTGTACAAATGAATTAAGTTTTTGAAATTAAATCAACAAAAATTGTGCTACACTAGAGAAAATCTATGGCAGACATTCTGCAGATGGAGAGGTGTTTGTAGAAAGATCCTGCTATAAGGAAATGGTATGATCCTGCCACTGTGCTTATGTAGAGAAGAAGATATGTTTCTGTTTTCCCACAGGAAACTTAATGGAGTACACTGGACCTCAAAGTACCTTTTCAGACATTCCTGTGCTAAGAAAGCATCTGCTGTGCTATGTGTGCCAGAAGCTGAGGGTGCAGATCATGATGAATTTGAAACTCACACTCCCAACTTGACAATAGTTTAAATGGATCATTGCAGAAGAAATTTGAGTGGTAAATTTTTGGCCCATGTAGTCACTTGGGAATAACTAAATACAAATGACATGATGGTAATTATGCAATTCTGATGTTTCATTATACTGCCTGGCAGTGCTCTATTTATCTGCACTGGGATATCATAAATTATTTGCATTCTCATTCCTATGTCATTTGAGTGACTCGTAAGGACTATCATTTTAGAGTACCAAGGGTACTGCTTATTAGACATCACCAACTGATACATCACTTGAGTTTTCTAGTTTCTGATAAATTAAATTTTCCTTTAGATAGACGTTGCCCAGAATGTGATGAGATTTCTGTGCTTTTATTCAGAATGAAATTCCCCTTAAGTGGTTTGCTCCATGGTCCTAAAGTATTCTTTGCCTCTTAATAGATGATCCTAGAGTTGCCCACATCATCTGGATACAGAAAACTTCCTAAAACCTGCTCTTGGACAATTTTTGATACACTATATTGAGAAGGGCGGGGGGTGAAAAGGACCTTAGGCTGTTAGTCACATACCTGAATAATGGGATGACCTATAAGCATTTTTGAAAAAGATGACCAACCATGCCCTTGACATCATTTTATATTTCACCTCAATGTTTATGATATCCATTCATGTATTTAATGAGTGGGAGACCCTCTGTTCAAGTGGGTGAGGACACTTCAAAATTACTTGGGTCAATTGTTTTCTTTCTATGTAAAATCCTCTGCTCATTAGATCCTTATATTAATTGAACAGCCATCTTTTGCTGTGGTTCCTGTTCACCTTAATGATACATTAAGTATAGTGATTTTGATTAGCAGATTCTCTGTTATCTTCATCAGTCTTTTAGTAAAAATATTTCCAGATCACATTTTAACTATAACTTTTGAAGTATTTATTGCTATCAAAACAGAGGCTTCTTTTATGGTAGCCCTTGTCCAACAAATGTAAACTGACTGTTTTGTTAATCAGCTTTCTTATAATAGCTGTCAGTTGGGTATCACAAGAATGCATATTTAAAAATCTCAGGAGTTAAGTATATTTTCAAAATTATGGTGGTTTACCTAGGAGTTGCAAGAATTATAATATCAGTTACTATTACTGTTATGCGAGCTTTAGATAGATAGTTTCTTTTCTAAGTAATGTGGAGACAAGTGAGAATGGAAGTAGGATTAAATAACATTTTCAGGGAATATAGTATCATGATAATGCTAATTTAGCCTTGCAAGGCATCAATAAAATGGTTAATGCCTGAACCAAATTAATTGTACATTCATTTTTTCTTTAGAGGTATGGGGGTTTGCAGGGCACTCTGTAGCCTGGTTGAGCAAGGCTCACTCCGGAGTCCTAGTAGAACATTCCACAAAGGAGGGAACCCATGAGCTATGCTCCCAGACTGCTAACTCACCTATATAATCCTGTGGACGTCCATGTTTGCCCATGCCCCAGGCCCCTAGGATTCTAGCTAGACTCCACACCTACAGTCACCTGGCTATAGTCAGGTTTTCCCTGCCCCATGGTTACCTGGCAATCCAGTCCACTATTTAAGGAGGCTTCTAGTCCTTCCTCACACTCTCCCCTCTTTTCTCTCATCTTTGCCCTTGTCTCCCTGTTTCCGGACATTCTATAATAAAACATTGAAACTATGAACTATCTCTTCTTATCAAAACTTGCCTAGAAAGAATATGGAGCAGGCCTCAGGAAAGGACCCAGCCTCCTATCAGCCAAGCTTCTCCTACAGGTATCCGGGAGGTCCATGCAAGAATAGCACCGCCTTCTGAGCAAGGACCTCCCTCATCACTAGCCTGGTACCTCCTTGCTTTTCCCATTCCTGGTGTGGTGCACAGGCCTTGCCAATTTCCCCCCATCCAGGCTTTGCCTTTCAGAGTTCCTCTACACAGTACCCACCACCAACAACCCTGCTTTTTTTCCCCACGTGGAGATTTCTAAAGATTTATTACACAACCAGCAAACATGTAATTTCTATACCATCCTTAAATAGTTGTGCAGTATTATGCTCAAATTACTTTTGTAGGAATGCTATTGACAATATTAGGAAGCCTTTTCTGGTTTAAGGGACATCTGGGACTTTAAACATTTAGGTACAAATAACTCATCTCTCTGTGAAAACAAAAAGGGCGGTACTGTTTGATATACATGGATACAAAGTTCTTTCAGACAACATAGTAAAAGTTCAAACAGAACAGTTTGTACAGAAAATACAAACAGTTCTGTTTACTTCCAGTAACATATTTAACAAGGTCCTTTCTGGATCTGGACCTATGACCTCTAAGAAGTCAAGGTTGAAGTTTCTGGGATTCAAATCTTTCACTTGACCCATGGTTATCATTTTTAAGGCAGCTGTGCCTGTGGTATCCTATATTCTCTTTACCAGCACTGTCTTACTTGGCTTGCAACTGACCTTGGTCATTCCCCCAACTTGCAATTAGTATATAAGAAGCTATGTACCTTAATAAAATTATGTAGAATAAACCATCAATTTAGGTAAGACCTCAACCCCAGCTATTTGTTATTTATTTATCATCATTGGTCTTATCCCAAATCCTACCGTTTGGAGCCCTCATTGCTGCAGATTAGTGTCAGGAGAGCATATTACCAACTCTCAGATTGATATCCAGTCACATAAAAACAATATAACTTGTACACCCAACTGGGAAAGGAGATCACTGGATCTATGCTCATCATCTCATCTGCATATTTTAGACCAGTCCTTTCTATAGGAGACACAAGCTGATATAAAAACATAAAACACCACAAGTGTATTTCAAATAATACTTTAAAAAAGAGGCCATCTAAAAAATGATTTGGGAACTTATGGCCTTTTAAAATGATGGCAGAGAGTGTGGAATTCTTAGGACCTTAAGCCCTTGGTTTGGACGAATTATGATCAAATGAGCAAACCTTAAACTTTTGGAAAAGCAAATCTTCCAAGAATGAAGTCTGCACATAAGAAATGATATTGGTCTGCTATTAGGAATGATAAGCCAGAAGTCCATTTTTAGAAAGTATACACAAAAGCTCTGTGTAAATTAACAGTTAAATATTATGTATATATGTGCATATGAACATGTATTTGTGGGTCTATATTTATGTGTGTTACATGTATACATATATGCATTTATATATTATATTTCATACATTACAACTAAATATTTTCATATTTTTCAAATTATACTTGCATTAATGATTTAGTGTAAATCTGATTCTTTTTCAAGAAACAAAATTCATGATATAGTCAAACATCTGTGGTTCATAGGATTTATCTAATCTCCCATATTCCCATTCCTTAGAGTTATACACAGGGTTCTATTTTGTAGTGAAAAGAAGTAAAGCCATATCATCAGACCAGTGGCAATGACTTGACTGTAATATTGGAAATAAGAACATGGTTAAACAGTTCAGGTAAGGATTCAAGTATGTGAATAGTCCCAGAAAGTAACAATATGACTCTTGATAGCCATGTGCCAAAACTCCTCAACAAGGAGGGTAAATATTGTTACTAAATTCTAAATCAAATTGGTGTGGTACCACTCAGTAGATATACAAATTATTCTTTAAATATCAATTAGGAATAACTTTACTCTTCTGGAATTGGTACTGAAAAAGAAACCTAAATTTTTGATGTTCACACAGATTACACATCAGAATTTTGGCATCAGGCCTTGAAGTGTCAACATCCGGGATTCTTGCTTGACCTGACAATGATCTGAGATCACAAACTCATGTCAGTAAACCACAGGGATAACATTGCCATGATGTTGTTGTAGCACAAAGAATTATAAAAGCTGAAAACTTTAGCATTTCATTGCAATGGCTACATGTACTGGAGAACTGACACAGGGTTTCTTGACACCCATGAAAATGACAGTCACAGAAGCAAAGTAGGATACTCAATATCACTCACCCTCCTGTTGAAAAGCATTGTCCCAAGAAAAGGGAGAGGCTTTGGACCAGGAATCCCTAGCTTCTTAAAAAGTCCATGAGTAGAAGTTCCATAACTAAAACATGAAGGAGAAAACTAGGTCATGGACATACACACACATGCACATATATGAATACACACATTTGTATACACATGTATAGATTTTGATACATGTACATATATATTCACATACATACTAACATATGTATATCATTGACTCAATATAAATGAGTATGTACATGTGTATATATGTTTCTGTGAATATATATTCTTGGATGCAAATATTGACAATTACTAAAATCTATCCAGGGAGGAAACAGGTGTGCAGAATTTAACATAAACACTTAGAGTTATAATACCCTTCACATCCCGAATTAGTATAAACTTTTTAGTTTAATATTTGATGTTTCTAATTCTAGAGTTAATCTGTAGTACAACTTTATAAGCTAGAGTTTGAATGTTACTAAGGGACTCACAGACTTAAAAGTAAGTACATACAACCAGTAGGAGTAACCTGAAATGCAAAATCCATAAGATCCCTTGTGAATGCTACATAAGCAGTGAGTAGTGAGGTTGCTCAACAGAAGAAGATAGCTAACCAGTTTACCATCATGATAAGACTCTCCGAGCTCTCCTGTCTCACAACCTACAAACTGTTCAGAGCTTCAAACATGCAGCTTTTGGGATGGAGAGAAGGCTCAGCAGTTAAGAACATTTGCTGCTCTTGCAGAGGTACCAGGTTCAGTTTCCCACACCCACATGCCAACTCACAGCAGGCTATAATTACAGTTCCTGGTAATCCAATACCTTATTCTGATATTCATATTTATCACACATGTAGGCCAAACAGTAATGTGCACAATTACTGTTTTTTAAAATTTTTTATTCGATATATTCTTTCTTTGAATTTCAAATGATATCCTCTTTCCTGGATCCTCCCTCCCCGAAAGTTCCATAAGCCCTCTTCCCTCCCCCTGCTCCCCAATCACCCCCTTCCCATTTCCCTATCTTGGTATTTACCTACCCTGCTGCACTGAGCCTTTCTAGGACCAGGGGCCTTTCATTTCTTTGTCTTGGGCATCATTTGGTAGGTGAATTGTTTCTTGGGTATTCCAAGTTTCTGGGCTAATATTCGCTTATCAGTGAGTATATTCCATGTGTGTTCTTTTGTGATTGGGTCACCTCACTCAGAATGAAATTCTACAGTTCCACCCACTTGCCTAAGAATTCCAAGAATTCATTGTTTTTAATAGCTGAGTAGTATTCCATAGTGTAAATATACCATGTTTTCTTTGTCCATTCCTTCATTGAGTGATATCCAAGTTCTTTCTAGCTTCTGGCTATTATAAATAGGGCAGCTATGAACTTTTTTAAAAATACAGGATTTGCAAGTAACAATTTGTTCAGGTGTGGCATTTTAATGTTGCAGAAGCCTCTGAACCATTCATTTTCCTGGATGGAACATTTAAAACAAATTACTGTCATAATGCCATAAACTTTTGTCTCTCCAAAGTATCATTAATGACATACTAGTCATAGGATGTTTTCTTCCAGTTTACCAAGAATAGTTGAACAATGAGTTACCCTAATGGTATACAAGGCTACAAACTGCATAAAACATCATATCTTTGTCCTGTTTCTTCCAAGGCTTTCTGTACTAAGTTAACCAGCTAGAGGCACTTAGTTAACTGACTTGGTAACCAAATAATTTCTAATGACAACACTTTCTGAACAAA
Source organism: Apodemus agrarius (assembly GCA_964023405.1). NCBI lineage: Eukaryota > Metazoa > Chordata > Mammalia > Rodentia > Muridae > Apodemus > Apodemus agrarius. Next base: position 31,151,753 of record OZ030028.1, read on the forward strand.
CAGTCTGGAGGCAGAATATTTTTTAACATCTCAGGTGTAGTCATTGTGAGTTCTAGATCCTACAAACATTGCTATCCTAATGTAACAAACAAATTACAGACTAGTAACAGAAAACATGTCAAGATAAATAGCTGAATAACCATTTTAAGCCTGTTCTTTAGTCTCTCAACACTGGCTTCTTAGCAAGACTTTAGACAGTGTGGCCAAAAAGCTCAGTGAGATAAATCATTTAGTTTACAGCAGATTTTTTTTATCATTTCTGACTGTATGAATTTCCATTAGATAATACCTTTTGTTTTCAAGACGGGAATAAGGGCCTAAGAATCATCCCAACTCCTGGAATAAAAAGGAGTCCTAGCCTTTGGTCACAATGTGAGCAGCAGTAGGATAGTAGACAACAATGCCCATGCTTCCATGGAAAAGTTTGGAACCAGACCCATTGCTCTTTTATTTCAACAAATCTATTCTCTGACATTTCCTACCAGGTAAAGACTTGAGTTCCTTTTCTGCATCCAGTGGTTTATCTGTGATGCCAATCTGCAGAAATTATGTGCTTGGGCAAAAGGTGGAATGAACTTTGTATCCTATGTCTTGAGTTTACTCTTTACTTTGCAGTTAACAATTATTCATTATAACCCACATTTTGACTTTTTCATAGTTATTTTTGCAGGAAATTATTAACTAAACCTATGATCTAGGTAAGACCCAAGTTCATTTTTTTAAATAAAAATATAGTAAAGTGATTGATACTAAATTTTCCTTGGATGTTTATGTGAAAGCCTGCATTGCAAAACTCATTAAATATTTGCACACAAGCTCCATTTGTAAATGTTTACACATATAAACTTTCCACTTCTCTGGAACATTTTAAATACCTTACAAGTGAAGTATCACATTTCATAACAATGTTCGAGAAAAAAAAAGCATAAGTAAACAAATCAATTCTTGCTCTTTCCCCCTGCTCTTTTCCCCTCTTTACCTTCTCATCCTCTCACCTCTCTGCCCCTATTGGGCTCCCCTCCCCCCTCTCTCCACGTGGTCATGGCCGGCCTCCACTCTCTCTCTATTCATTCTCTCTCTCTCTCTCTCTCTCTCTCTCTCTCTCTCTCTCTCTCTCTCTCTCCCTCTCTCTCTACTATACCATTGACTCTCATCTTATTCTCTAAATAAACTCTATTCTATAAAAAATCAATTCTTCCTCAAATAATCTAAAATTTTAATGCATTTCTTTTTTGCCCTTTTTGCACATATTCTTCTTATGCTATGTCATTATTAATGGAGTACTCTTGACATTGCTCACTACTGCATTCCCAGGCCCAGTGTCCTGGTGCACAGACAGTAGGCAAAACAAAAATAAAAATACCATAAAAATAATCCTGTTTTAAAAAATAAAATTATGGTATTGTTTGTGAACATAGTTACTTTTAATATTTTTTGTAGTATTGTTTTCTTTCATTTTCATAGTAGTTGACAAACTGTGCATCATCTCTAGCTGAAGAAGTGTGTGATCCTCTAGTACGGACTATTTAAAAATCATCACTTACATACTCTTATTTAACCTTCAGTGAATACATCGCCTGTGGGATATTTAACAACATAATCATCACTATAAATATTCCCAGAGATTACCAAAAATCACTCACCAACTTGCCCCATTTTTTTAATTTTTATTTTCTATATTCTATGTTTACATTGCAAAGGTTTTCCCCTTTCCCAGTTCCCCCCGCACCATACGTCCCATAGTTCCTCTCCCCCGCCCAACTATTCCCCAATCATTCCCCCTCCTCCCTCGGTTTCTTTACAAAACTGGATCAAATCTTTACAGGCCCAGGGTCCTCTCCTTTCTTCTTCTTGGGAATCATTTGACTTGCTAATTGTGCCTTGAGTATTTAGGGCTTCTGGGCTCATTAATATCCACTTATCAGTGATTGCATTTCATGTGTATTCTTCTGTGATTGGGTTAACTCACTCAGGATGATATTTTCCAGGTCTAACCATTTATCTACAAATTGCATGAATTCATTATTTTTAATTGCTGTGTAGTATTCCATTGTATAAATATACCACATTTTCTGTATCCATTCCTCCTTTGAGGGATATTTGGGCTCCTTCCAATTTCTGGCTATTATAAACAAGCCTGCTATAAACATAGTGGAGCATGTGTCTTTATTGTATGCAGGGGAATCCTCTGGGTATATGCCCAGGAGTGGTATGCCAGGGTCCTCTGGAAGTGACATGCCCAATTTTCTGAGGAACCGCCACACTGATTTCCAGAGTGGTTTTACCATTTTGCAATCCCACCAACAGTGGAGGAGTGTTCCTCTTTCTCCACATCCTCACCAGCACTTGTTGTCTCTTGAGTTTTTAATCTTAGCTATTCTGACTGGTGTGAGGTGGAATCTCAGGGTTGTTTTGATTTGCATTTCCCTGATGACTAATGAAGTTGAACATCTTTTAAGGTATTTCTCGGCCATCTGAATTTCTTCTGGTGAAAATTCTTTGTTTAGCTCTGTACCCATTTTTTGATAGGGTTATTTGGTTCTTTGGGGACTAACTTCTTGAGTTCTTTGTATATATTGGATATTAGCCCTCTGTCGGATGTGGGGTTGGTGAAGATCTTTTCCCACTTTGTTGGTTGCCGTTTTGTCCTTCTGACAGTGTCCTTTGCCTTGCAGAAACGTTGAAATTTTATGAGGTCCCATTTGTCAATTCTTGATCTTAGTGTGTAAGCTATTGGTGTTCTGTTCAGGAACTTTCCCCCTGTGCCCATGTCCTCCAGAGTCTTCCCAAGTTTCTTTTCTAATAGTTTCAGTGTGTCTGGTTTTATGTGGAGGTCCTTGATCTACTTGGAGTTGATCTTAGTGCAAGGAGATAAGAGTGGGTCAATTCACATTCTTCTGCATGTTGACCTCCAGTTGAACCAGCATGACACTTCCAAAGGACCCTGTCATACCACTCCTGTCATACAGATCTTTTGCTTGTTTGGTTAGAGTTACTCCAAGGTACTTTATGTTGTTTGTGGCTATTGTGAAGGGTCTTATTTCCCTAACTTCTTTCTCAGCCTGCTTGTTTTGATGTGCTCTTGGATTCAGTTGGCAAGAATTTTATTTAGTATTTTTTCATCGATATTCATAAGAGAAATTGGCCTGTAGTTCTCTTTCTTTGTTGGATCTTTTTGTGTTTTAGGTATTAGCATAATTGTGGCTTTGAATAATGTGTTGGGCAGTGTCCCTTCTGTCTCTATTTTGTGGAATAGTTTGAAAAGTATTGGTGTTAAGTCTTCTTTGAAGGTCTGGTAGAATTCTGCACTAAAATCATCTGATCACGTACATTTTTTGGTTGGGAGGCTTTCTATAACCCCTTCTATTTCTGTAGGGGTTATGGGACTATTTAGCTGATCTACTTGATGCTGATTTAATTTTGGTATTTGGTATCTGTCTAGAAAATTGTCCATTTCCTCCAGATTCTCCAGTTGTTTTGAGTATAGACCTTTGTAGTAGGATCTGATGATCTTTTGAATTTCCTCAGTTTCTGTTGTTATGTCCCCCTTTTCATTTCTAATTTTGTTAATTTGGATACTGTCTCTGTGTCCTTTGGTTAGTCTGGCTAAGGGTTTATCTATCTTGTTGATTTTCTCAAAGAACCAGCTCCTGGTCTTGTTGATTCTTTGTATGGTTTCTTTGTTTCTACTTGATTGATTTCAGCCCTGAGTTTGGTGATTTCTTGTCTTCTCCTCCTCCTGGGTGAATTAATTTCTTTTTCTTCCAGGGCTTTCAGGTGTGCCGTTAAGTTGCTAGTTTTTTCTCTCTCCAGTTTCTTTTTGGATGCACTTAGAGCTCTGAGTTTTCCTCTTAGCACTGCTTTCATTGTGTCCCATAGAGTTGGGTAGGTTGTACCTTCATTTTCATTGAATTCGAAAAAGTCTTTGATTTCTTTTTTAATTTCTTCCTTGACCAAAGTGTCATTGAGTAGAGTATTGTTCAGTTTCCATGTGTATGTGGGCTTTCTGTTGTTTTTGTTGCTATTGAAGACCACTCTTACTCCATGGTGATCTGATAGGAGGCATGGGATTAGCTCGATCTTCTTGTATTTGTTGACATCTGTCTTGTGACCAATTATATGATCAATTTTGGAGAAGGTACCATGTGGTGCTGAGAAAAGGGTATATTCTTTAGCTTTAGGATGAAATGTTCTATATATATCTGTTAAATCCAATTGGTCCAAAGTTTCAATTAGTTTCACTGTGTCCCTATTTAGTTTCTGCTTTCCTGATCAGTCCATTGAGTTGATTGGAGTGTTGAAGTCACCCACAATTATTGTGTTAGGTGTAATGTGTGCTTTAAGCTTTAGTAAGGTTTCTTTTACGAATGAGGGTGCCCTTGCATTTGGAGCATAGATGTTCAGTATTGAGAGCTCTTCTTGGTGGATTTTCCCTTTGACCAGCAAGAAGTGATCTTCTGAGTCTCTTTTGATGACTTTAGGTTGAAAGTCAATTTTATCTGATATTAGAATGGCTACTCCAGCTTGTTTCCTGAGACCATTTGCTTGTAAAATTGTCTTCCAGCCTTTTACTCTAAGGCAGTGTTTGTCTTTAACACTGAGATGTGTTTCCTGTATGCAGAAAAATGTAGGGTCCTGTTTCTGCATCCAGTCTGTCAATCTATGTCTTTTTATTGGGGAATTGAGTCCATTGATGTTAAGAGGTATTAAGGAATAGTAATTATTACCTCCAGACATTTTTGAAATTTTTTATTTATTTATTTATTTATTTATTTATTTATTTATGTATAATCGAGAGGTTATCTTCTCTTGGGTTTGATGAGAGGAGGTTTCTATCTTGCTTCTTCCAGGGTGTAGTTTCTGTCCTTGTCTTGGTGTTTTCCCCCTATTATCCTTTGTAGGGCTGGATTTGTGGAAAGATATCGTGCAAATTTGATTTCATCATGGAATACTTTGATGTCTCCATCTATGGCGATTGAGAGTTTTGCTGGGTAAAGTAGTTTTGGCTGAAGTTTGTGTTCTCTTAGAGTTTGCATGATATCTGCCCAGGATCTTCTAGCTTTCATGGTCTCAGGTGAGAAGTCTGGTGTTATTCTGATAGGTCTTCCTTTATATGTTACTTGGCCTTTTTCTCTTGCTGCCTTTAATATTCTTTCTTTGTTTAGTACATTTGGAGTTTTGATTATTATGTGACGGGATGTATTTCTGTTCTGGTCCAGTCTGTTTGGGGTTCTATAGGCTTCTTGTATATTCATGGGCATCTCTCTCTTTAGGTTGGAGAAGTTTTCTTCCATAATTTTGTAGAAGATATTTGCTGGCCCTTTAACTTGTAAATCTTCACTCTCATCTATACCTATAATCCTTAGGTTTGGTCTTCTCATTGTGTCCTGGATTTCCTGGATGTTTTGGGTTACAATCTTTTTGCACTTAGTGTTTTCTTTGACTGTTGAATCAATGGTTCCTATGGTATCGTCGGCTTCTGTGATTCTGTCTTCTATCTCTTGTATTCTATTGTTCATATTTGTATCTATGGCCCCTGATTTCTTCCCAAGGTTTTCTCTCTCTTATGTTGTCTCCCTCTGCGATTTCTTAGTTGTTTCTACTTCTGTTTTTAGTACCTGGATGGATATGCTCAGATCTTTTGCTTGCTTGATTGTGTTTTCATGTATTTCTTTAAGAGATTTTTGTGTTTCCTCTTTCATAGCTTCTACTTGTTGGCCCACGTTCTTCTGTATTTCTTTAAGTGATTTTTGTCTTTCTTTCTTATTGTCTTCTTTTTGATCCAGCTTCTCCTGAATTTCTTGAAGTGATTTTTGTATTTGCCTTGTAAAGGCTTCTAACTTTTGATCCATTTTCTCCTCTATTTCTTTACGAGATTTTTCTATGTGTTCAGCTACCAGCATCCTGACCAGTGATTTTATATCCAAGTCTTGTTTTTCTGGTGTTTTGGGGTATCCAGGGCTTCCTGTTGTTGGTGAACTGGGTTCAGATGCTGTCATGTTGCCTTGATTTCTGTTAGTAACGTTCCTTTGTCTTCCTTTTGCCATCTGGTTATTTCTGGTGTTAGTTGGCCTTGTTGTCACTGGCTGGTGTTTGAATCTCCTGTGAGGCTGGGCTCACCTGTTGTTTCTCTACTGGTGATTATGTGTGACTGCTGCTCTAAGGGATCATGAGCTGGCTGCCACCTGCTGCCTTGGTGCAAGGCCTGAGGCAGTGGGGAAGTTCTGACTAGCCTCGGGAGGAGCTGGGCCTGCCTGGTGGTGGGAGCCTAGCAGATCCCCCTGCGAAGGTAGCCCTGGATAGAGTCTGTCTACCTGGGCCTCTCCAGCTGTGTACTGGTTGCAATATGGAGACCGCTGGACCACTGGTACAGGGCTCATATCATATTTTGAATTAACGTTATTTTATCCAATACTTTGCATTTTTCTTGGTGAATATTCAGTTACTATTTTTTATTACAACTAGATTTTCTAATATAATATATTCTCATTATGGTTTACTCTATATCTATTTATTTTCTCTCCACCTCTATTCCTATTTGATCCAGACCTTTCTATATGTCATTAAAAATAAAAACTGGTCAGAACTAGTACATTGAAATAGGCAAAACAAACACAGAGAAGAAAAAGAACCAAAGAAAATGCAAAAGAAACAGATAGTGACACAGAGACCTTCTCAAAGACAAGCTCCTCTATTACAAATGTAAGTTTGTAACATCTTTTCCATTCTGTAAGCAGCATCTTTCTCAGAATGATGGTGTCCTGTGCTGTGCAGAAGATTTTCAGTTTCTTGGGGTCATATGTATTAATTATTGACCTTAACATCAGTTTTAATAGTATTCTGGCAATCCTTTCCTTGTGCCAATGAGTGAATTATATACTTACCTTTCTATTCTATCAAATTTAGCATATCTGGTTTTATGTTGAAGTTAATGACCCATTTGGAGTTAACTTTTGTTCAGACTGTCAAATAATATATTTGCACTATCCAGTTCCAATCAGTATTTGGTGCCATTATTATAGGATTCATAATTTGTTAAAGATATGTGTTGTCTGAAACTTTTATATAGTTTACCTTCTGGGCTACAATTTGTGCATCTGGAGTTAGGTTTGCTTGTTGAATCTGTCTGTCTGTCTTTTCTCTTTCCTCCCTTTTTTTTCTTTCATTCATATATTTTATTTTGCAAACCCAATTCCCCCTTCTTATTTCAGTTGTGAAGTTTGCAATGTTTGAGAGAACTAACTTGTATGGAGGGCAAATTGCTCAACTTTATCTTCAGGACTACTGTTTAAACCAAGACAATCTATCTTACATTTTCCTCTGTGGATCATGGATTGGACTGTTTCAGGTCAAGCCTCCTGTCTGGGTATGTAACTTATGCTGTGAATTATGGAGATCATCGTATTCCTGTGGACTTTACCCAGAGCCCAATTCTGACTCTTTCCCAAGTCCATTACTTTGTTTTAGAAGACAAAAATACCCAAGGACCAGTAGGCTTCATATATGTGCATTATTGTCCAAATGCTAGAAGATGTTGTAATTCCCACAGACCAATAGGTTTGATATATGCGCAGAAATGGTCCACATGTTAGAGGATCTTTAATTTCTGATGAAGCTGATAGAATAGGTGGAACTTTCTGTGCTTTTATGGCCATTTTCTCCTGAAGTCTCTCCAAGATGTTGAACTGCCAAAGCACTTACAGAATTCTCATATGTATATTACGAGGTATACTTCTTATGATTTTTTAATTGGCAGTTTCATAATTTTACCTTGTAAATTAAGGTCTTTGTTTCACTTTGAATTTATACAGGGGGAGAAACATAGATTGAAATTCATACTTCTAAAGGTGAATATATTTGTTAGAACCATTTGTTGAGTAGACTTTGTCTTTTTTCTCTTTTATTAAAAAATGTTGACACTTCTGCCAGATCCTTGCTGCTGGGGAAGACTTCTAGCTAGTCTGCTCCTTTGAAGACATAATACTCTGATGCATCCCAGAACACCAGCTGCACTCAGAGCAGTTGAGGATCAGATGCAGAGCAGTTGGACAACTTGACTGTTCCACTAAAGGCCCAGCACTTTGAAGGCTTCCCAGGAGATCTACTGCAGCCACGGCAGGATAGCAGTTTCTTTGCCCCTGTGAAAAGCCCCCCTCAGCTACAGCCAAAGCTGAAGGCCTACCTGGAGACCTGAAACAATCCAGGAACAAAAGAGACAGTCTCCAGACTGTTACTGAGATCAACAAACACCAGAGATATCCAGCTGGTGGAAGGCAAGCACAAAACCGTGAGCAACAGAAGGCAAAATACAGGGGCAACATCAGAACCCAGTTCTCCCACAACACTAAACCCCGAATACACCAATACACCTGAAAATTGGTAACCTGTGCTATCTCATGAAGGTAATAGAGTCCTTTAAGGAGGATATCAGTAACTCACTGAACGAAATACAGGAAAACACAGGTAAACAGGTGAGGGAATAGAATAAAGTGATGCAAGACTTAAAAGTAGAAATAGAAACCATAAAGAAGACAGAAATGAAGGCAAAACTGGACATGGAAAATCTAAGAAAGGGGTAAGGAACTACAGATGCAAGTATCACAGCTTACAGAATACCAGAAATAGAAGAGAAAAATCTCAGGTGTAGAAGATACCATAGAAGAGATTGAAACAATTGTCAAAGAAAATTCAAAACAGAAATACTAACCCAAAACATCCAGGAAATTCAGGACACAATGATAAGACCAAATCTAAGAATAATCAGAATAATCAGATTCCCAGCACAAAGGACACAAAAATGTTTCAACGAAATTATACAAGAAAACTTCCCCAGCCTGAAGAAAGAGATTGCCACAAAGGTACAAGAAGTCTATAGAATACCAAATAAATGGGACCAGGAAAGAAAATCCTCTTGTCATATAATAATCAAAACACTAACTGCACAGAACAAAGAAAGAATACTAAAAGCTGCAAGGGAAAAGGGTCAAGTAACATACAATTGTAGACCTATCAGAATTATACCAGACTTCTTAATAGAGACTATCAAAGCCAGGAGAGCCTGGTCAGAGGTGATACAGACTCTAAGAGAACACAAATGCTAGAGCAGGCTACTATACCCAACAAAACTCTCAATCAACATAGATGGAGAAACCAAAATATTTCATGATGAAACCAAATTCAAAAAGTATCTATCTACTGATCCAGTCCTACAGAGGATCCTAGAAAGAAAACATCAACACAAGGAAGGTACCTGCATCAAGGAAATGATAAGATACTAAGCATCTCACAACAAAGCCAAAAGAAGGGGACCACAAGCACAAAAAAAACCCTACAAAACAAGCAAATCAAGAGCCAACCATAATCTCTCTTTATATGTCTCAATATTAATGGACTCAACTCACCTGTAAAAAGACATGAGTTAACAGACTGGATAAGCAAACAATATCCAGCATTTTGTTGTATACAAGAAACATACCTTAATAGAAATACAGATACTATCTCAGTGTAAAACCATGGAAAAAGCTCTTCCAAGCAAAAGGAAACAAGCAGGAATTACTACCTTAATATCCAATAAAATAAACTTTCAACCAAAAGTTATCAAGTATGATCAAGGACACTTCATATTTATTGAGGAAAATCCACCAAGATGGATTCTCAATTCTGAAATTATATGCCCCAAATGGAAGGGCACCCACATTTATAAAAGAAACTTTACTAAAGCTCAAAGCACACATTGAACCCCAAACACAGAGTAGTGGGAGACTTCAACACCAGACTCTCGCCATTGAATAGGTCATTGAAACAGAAACTAAACTAAGACAAAGTGACACTAAGAGGGCTTATGAACCAAATGGATTTTAAATATATCTACAGACTATTTCACCCTAAAACAAAGAATACACCTTCTTCTCAGCACCTCATAGTACCTCCTCCACCCTCAAACAATACAAGAAGATGGAAATGATCCCATGCATCCTCTCAGATCACCATAGTCTAAGGCTGGTCTTTGAGAATAGCAAAAACTACAGAAATCCCACATACAAGTGGAAACTGAGCAATTCTTTACTCAATTATAACTTGACCAGGGAATAAATAAAGAAGGAAATTAAAGACTCCCTAGAATTTAATGAAAATGTTGGCGTATCATACCTAACCTTATAGGGCACAATGAAAGCAGTGCTAAGAGGAAATTTAACAGTGCCCCAATAAAGAAACTGGAGAGATCTTATACTAACAACTTAACAGCACACCTAAAAGCTCTAGAAGTAAAAGAAGCAAACTCACCCAAGAGTAGAAGGCAGGAAATAGTCAAACACAGGGCCAAGATCAACCAAATAGAAACAAAGAAAACAATATAAAGAATCAATAAAACCAGAAGCTGGTTCTTTGAGAGAATTAACAGGATAGATAAAACCCTAGCCAAACTAACTAAAGGGCTGAGAGCCAGTATGCAAATTAACAAAATCAGAAACAAAAAGAAGACATAAAAACAGACATAACAACAGAAATGGAAGAAATTTAAAAAGTCATCAGATCCTAATATAAAAGCCTATACTTAACAAAACTGGAAAATATAGAAGAAACGGATGATTTTCTAGACAGGTGTCACATACAAAAGTCAAATCAAGAGCAGGTAAAATATCTAAACAGGCCTATATCACAAAAGGAAATAGAAGTCATTAGAAACCTCCCAGCCAAAAAATAAAGCCAAGGGCCAGATGGATGTAGTTCAGAATGCTACCAGACCTTCAAAGAAGACCTGATACAAATTTTCCTCAAACTATTCCAGAAAGTAGAAAGAGAAGGAGCACTACCTAACTTGTTCTATGAAGTCACAATTACTCTGATACCTAAACCACACAAGGACCCAACCAAAAAAAAGAAGTTCAGAACAATATCACTTATGAATATTGATGCAAAAATACTCAATAAAATTCTTGCAAATTGAATCCAAGAACACACCAAAATGATCAACCACCACAATCAAATAGGCTTCATCCCATGGATGCAGGGTTGGTTCAATATACAAAAATCCATCAATGCAATGCACTACATAAACAAACTCAAAAGAAAAAACACATAATCATTTCATTAGATGCTGAGAAAGCATTTGACAAAATCAAAAACCTCTTCTTGTTAAAATTATTGGAGAGATCAGGAATTCAAGGATTATACCTAATCATAATAAAAGCAATTTGCTGCAAACCAACAGCCAATATCAAATTAAATGGTAACATACTTGAGGCAATCTCAATGAAATCAGTGACAAGACAAGGATGTCCACTCTCCCCATATCTATTCAATATAGTACTCAAAATGCTAGCTAGAACAATGAGCCACCAAAAAGAGATCAAGGGGATACAAGTTGGCAAAGAAGAAATAAAAGTATCACTATTTGCAGATGATATAATAGTATACATAAGCAACCCCAAAAATTCTACCAGAGAACTTCTCCAGCTGATAACTTCAGCAAAGAGGCCAGATATAAAATTAACTCTAATAAATCAGTAGCCTTCATTTATACAAATGGCAAACATGCTGAGAAAATATTAGGGAATTAACTCTCTTCACAGTAGTTACAAATAATAAAATATATCTTGGGATAATTCTAACCAAACAAATGAATTATCTGTATGACAATAATTTCAAGTCTCTCCACAAAGAAAGCAAAGAAATTCTCAGAAAATGGAGATATCTCCCTTGTTCATGGATTGGCAGAATTAACAGTAAAAATGGCCATCCTACCAAAGGCAATCTATAGATTCAATGCAATCCCCATCAAAATCCCAACACAATTCTTTATTGACACAGAAAAAGGAATTCTCAAATTCATCTGGAAAGGCAAAAAAACCCAGAATATTGAAAACAATTCTTAACAATAAAAGAATGACTGGGGGAATCACCATCTCTGACCTCAAGCTTTATACAGAGCAATAGTGATAGAACTGAATGGTATTGGTACAGAAACAGAATTTGGATCAATGGAATAGAATTTAAAACACAGAAATAAAACCACACACTTACAGACACTTGATCTTTGACGAAAAAGCCAAAAATATACAATGGACAAAAGAAAGCCTCTTCAATAAATGGTGCTGATCTAACTGGCTATTTATATGTAGAAAAATGAACATAGGCCCATATTTGTCATCTTCCATAAAACTCAAGTTCAAGTGGATCAAGGACCTCAACATAAAACCAGATACACTGAATCTAACAGAAGAAATAGTGGGAAAGACCCTTGAACTCACTGGCATAGGGGGAAACTTCCTAAACAGAACCCCAATGCCTTATACTCAATAATCAAGAATTGATAAATAGGATCTCATGAAACTAGAAATCTTCTGTAAAGCAAATAAGACAAGTCAATAAGACAAATGGGCAACCTACAGAATGGGAAAAATTATCTTCACTAACCCCACTCGGATAGAGGTCTAATAACCAAAATTTATAAAGAAGTCAAGAAGCTAATCACCGAAAAACAAACAACCCAATCAAAAATAGGGTATAGAAGTAAACCACGATTTCATAACTGAGAGATCTCAAATGACTGAGAAGCACCTAAGAAAAGTTCAAAGTCCTTAGTGATCAGAGAAATGCATATCAAAACAACTCTGAGATTCCACCTTACACAAATCAGAATGACTAAGTGCAAAACCTCAGGTGACAACACATGTTGGAGGATGTGGAAAAAGAGGAACACTCCTCCATTGCTGGTGGAATTGCAAACTGGTACAACGACTTTGGAAATCAATCTGGAAATTCCTCAGAAAATTGGAAATAGATCTTCCTGAAGAGCCATCTATACCACTCTTGGGATTATACACAAATGATGCCACACCATGCACATGTTCCACTATGTTCATAGCAACCTTATATGGGATAGTCAGAAACTGGAAACAACCTAGATGACACACAACAAAACAAAATGGATCCAGAAAATGTGGTTCATTTACACAGTGGAATACTACTCAGCTATTAAGAACAAGGGCATCCTGAACTTTGTAGGCAAATGGATGGAACTAGAAAATATCATCTTGAGTGAGGTAATTTGGACCCAAAAGGACATGCATGGTATGTATTTACTAATAAGTGGATATTAGCCAAAATATGTACAGAATACCCGAGATACAGTCTACAAAACTCAAAATGCTCAACAAGCTGAAATGCACAAGTGAGGATACCTCAGTCCCACTTAGGAGGGAGAAGAAAGCAATCACATGTGAGAAGGAAGGGAGGAACCTGGGAGGGAAAGTAGATGGGGATAGGGAGGGTGGGGTAGAAGGGAACCTGATTGGATATTGGGGGGAAAGTATTGAAGCCCTAAGGTCCAGCAGAAAGAATGGAAACAGACAACTTGGGAAGATAGGAGGTTGGAGGGACCCTCCAGAATCCACCAGAGACCTGGGAGGTGAGAGAATCACAGAACTAAAAGGGAGGGACCTTAGATGAAAAGGCCTAACAGTAGAGAGAGGAAACTTATAAAGCCTACCTCCAGCAGGAAGACAGGGGACCATCCCACAGTCATAACTCTGACTCATAATTGTTCCTATCAGAAAGAATTACAGGGATGGAAATGGAGAAGAGACTGAGGAATAGAAGGTCTAGGGACTGGCTCAAAGTAGGATCCAGCACAATGGGACATCCCAAGGCCTGATATTATCAGAGGCTATGGAATCCTCACAAAAATGGACCTAGCATGACAGCATTCTGAATGACCCAACAAGCAGATGAAAGAGTCAGATGCAGATATTTGCACCCAACCAATGGACAGAAGCAGCTGAACCTGCTCTTGAATTAGGGAAGGCTGAATGAAACTGAGGGTGACCCTGTAAGAGGACCAGCAGTCTCAACTAATCTGCACCCCGGAATCTCTCAAACAACCAACAAACAGGCAGCATACACTGGTGGATATGTGGCCCCTAGCACAATATAATAGAGGACTGCCAGATCTGCGTTCATTCAGAAATGATGCACCTAATTCTCAAGAGACTGGAGGTCCCAAGGAGTTTAGAGGTCAAGTGGGGTTGGGAGTAGGGACATTCACATGGAGACAGGGGAGGGGGAGGTGTCATGGGATGTGGAACAATTGGAGAGTGAAGAGGAGTTGGCAGGGTGGGGAATAAAACATGGAGTGTATAAAAATAATTAATAAAAATATTTATAAAAAAGAAAAGTGATAGAAAAAATGTTCTAGGAGAATTTCATGATGTATTTTTACCATATTAACCATCTCCAAAAATTCAGCCCTGGGCTGTACCACCTTCTTTACACACCCAACTTTGTTTCTTAAAAAAATAAATATTAATTCCAAATTGTACTATACATGTACTCTTAGGTATGTGGCCATCCACTGTAGCATAGTTAACTCACCAGAGTCACACACTTTAAAATATGACTCTTCTTCTTCCAATAGCTCCTTAACTAGGGATGGGGCTTTATGTATGCTCACCTTCCCTTTCCATGATAGGACTTTATTTTGCTTGAGTTTAGGCAAGAATTTCTCATTCTATCCATAAACTCATGTGTCTCTTAGCCCTTATTGGACCAGCATAGATATTTTGCAGTAGACTTCAATAGACACAGAAATCTCCAATTAGCCAAGTGGAGAGATGAAGAGACTAAAGAATGAAGAATTAAGAAGAGCTCTAAATGGGACATTTATATCATATGCCCTCCTCTTAAGGTCGATAGATCATCACAGAAGAGGAGATGTAGAGATCATAAAATCCAGAAACTGTTCATGATTAGAAGATGATGTTTGCTATATAGCATCAGAAGTTGCACATACTAACCCACAGTAGTTATTAAGAGTAGGCTGCCTTTTAAAACAAGTTAATGTTCAGATACTCCTGGCAATATCATGTGGATTCATTTCTGAGTCCCATATTCCACTTATGTTACCTACTTTTCTATTGCCATAATAAAAAGCATGACCAAGGCAACATAGAGGAAGAAGGGTTTATTTACCTTATACTTCTAGAGAGTTTAAGAGTCTGTGATGGTACCAAGTGGCAGGCATTATGGCAGGAACAGAGGCTGTATGCTCACATCTTGAACCACAAGTACTAGGCAGCAAGAGTAAAGAGGAAATTGCACAAATATTTTAAACATTAAACCTGGCCCTGATGATATGCTCCCTCTAGCAAGACCAGATTTTGTAGAAATCTCCAAACAGCAATATTGGCTAGGGATCAAATACTCAAATGCCAGTGCCTATGGGAAACAGTCTCATTTAAACTACTACACTGTTCCATTGATCTACATGTCTATATTATGACAGTATCACTTAAGTTTTATAGTATAATTTGAGGCAATGTATTGTCATACTTTTAGCATCATTTACTAGAATTTTGATGGGAATCACATTAGAATTTTGGCAATGTTCAGAATAGTAATTCTGCCAGGCCTGGAACATGTAAAGTCTCACCATCATCTCAACATTTTAGTTTCCTTTTACAGTGTCAAGTTTTACTTGCAGAGGTCTTCCATTTCTTTGGTTAACATTATTCCTATACACTTTATATTTACAGCTATTGTGAATATGGTACTTCCCCCAATTTGTTTTTCAATCAACTTCATTATTGGTATATAGAGAAGCTACTGAATTTTACTCTGAATTTTTTATCCTGTTCCTTTACTGACCATGTTTATTATATATAAGGAATGTTTTCTGATAGAGCTTTGGGTTCTATTACACATAGAATCAAGTCATTTATAAACAGGGATAGTTTTTATTCTTTATTTACCATATTTACCTATTTAATAACTTTCTTTTGTCTTAGTGTTATAGCTGAGACTTCAAACATTAGATTATAAGAAGATGATATACACACGTCAGTGATATAAAGAAGAAAAAACAAAGCACATGGGAATAAAGTCTAACTTCCAACCATATGACACTATTATACAAAAGAACAGTTAAGTTCCTGACATACCATGAGATGAAGAATACATATTGAAAAACTAGCTTCTGATTTTCCTTTAACATAATATTATATACAGAGCTTTGTGTGCCGAGTGCAGCTGTTCCTAACAGTAATAACACTTATTGCTATGTTAAAGGACAGAAAATTTATTTGTTATATATGCCATTTGAAATTAAATTATGCTTAAACATGGTAGTAGAGATCTTAAAATTTTAAAGCTTTTCCAGACAAACTATAGAAAATGATGAAGTGGAGATGGTTAACTATTTCATTGATCATAAAGTATAATAAATAGGGCTATCAATTGACTAGTGAAGCTGAACTTAGAGAAATAGAACTTACAAGAATATAATAGAAGGAGCATATTCTACTTCCACCATCATATCAATGTATCTCAGACCTCACTATGAGAATCTGAATCCTGCACTCATGAGGATTTCTTGAAGCACAACAGGTGTGATTTTGTTTCTATGCCAAAACCCTTTTCACAGCATATTTTATATCTTTATTCCTCAGACAATAGATGAATGGGTTCAGCATAGGAGTAATCACACTGTACAAAACTGAGGCTCTTGCAGTTGCCTGTGAGTTTGCTGTTGCAACAGAACTCAGGTATAGACCTATTCCTGTGCAATAAAATAAAGAGACAACTGAGAGGTGAGATGCACAGGTAGAAAATGCTTTGTACTTCCCTTGAGCTGATGAGATGGCATATATGCAGAAAAGTATTTCAGAGTAAGAACAGAGGATAGCAATGAGGGACCCAGCTGCCAACAACATAGGTAACAGGTACATGACAAGAACTTTAAGGAAGTTGTCTGAACAGACAAGTTGTAATATCTGATTAAGCTCACAGAAAAAGTGATAAATTTTCAATTCTGCACAGAAGGACAATTGTAAAACCATGAAGCCTTGTGATGAGACATGCAGGATATTGACTGTCCAGGATACCAGAACCATTAACACACAGAGTCTGGGATTCATGACAACTGTGTAGTGCAAGGGTTTACAAATGGCAACATATCGGTCATAAGCCATTATGGTAAGTAGAAAGATATCCAATCCTGAAAAGAATATGAAGGAAAGCATTTGGATAATGCAGTTTTTATACACTATGAACTTACAATGGGATTGAAGGTTCACTAGCATCTTTGGTACAGTGGTAGATGAGAAACAGATATCCACAAGTGACAAGTTGGAGAGGAAGAAATACATGGGTGTGTGCAAGTGAGAGTCTGAGATTGTAAGCAAGATGATGAGCAAGTTCCCAAGCACTGTAATTAGGTACATGACCAGGAACAGTCCAAAGAGGACAGGCTGCATTCTTGGGTCCTCTGAAATTCCCAGAAGAAGAAATTGTGAAATTTTTGTGTAATTCTTTACATCCATGTGGCTTAAATTACTAAATATTAGAAACAAAACAGAAAAATTTAGCAATTAGATACACTATCACATTCTACAGTCAAGACCTAAAGTCTTTGCTTTTTTATGTAAATCTAGTTTACCATAGTATTTTGTCTACCAATCCATAATGTGGAAATCTTCACTAATTCTGAGAATGTTCTCAATGCATTATGTATTGACATATTTAAACACTAATCCATGTCTCAATGGGCTTTGTCAAGTTAACACTAAACCTAAATATTTCTAGGGAGAAAAATATTAACTGGAAAAAAATGCCTCCATAAAATTGACCTGTGGACAATCTTGATTGATATGGGTGTGCAAACTCCATGTCAGATACATGGTACCTAACTGACCAAGTGTTTACGGTATAAGAAAGATGTCTGAAGATTAGCAGTTCTGGCTCCAAAGACATAACAGGATAAAAAAATTCCTATACATCTACAGAAGATGTTTTTTTACGTATAAGTTCTTGGAAAGTCCTTTAAAAAGATAGTAAGAAACCAAGGACCAAAGCAATCAAAATTCAGCTTCTTGTTATTCCATATATTCTGTAGCACATATGCATGACATGTGGTCACATATGTCTCTGAAGAAATAACACACTAGGAAAAATAAGGAAGACACTGAAGGATATACTAACCTTTTGACCAAAATTATGAAAGAAAGCAATACTATTCCAGTTGTTGATTTTTCCTTCCATTGTCGGTGGTTTTGGAAGATAATCAAAGAAATCATAGTCCTGACATTTTCTCTATTTTCTAGTAGCACTGTACAGTTATATCTTATATAAAAATCGTTAGTCCACTTTCTGTATTTCTTTTCTTCTTATTTGGCTTCATTTGGGAGAAGGAATACTTTATTAGCTTATACTTGAACATCAAAGTCCATAAATGAAGAAAGCCAAGGCAGGAGCTAAAAGCAGGAGCCTGAAGGCTGGAATTAAAGCAGAAGCCATGGAGGAACACCAATTATTGGCTTGATTTTTTTTTGTACAACCTAGGATCACTTGCCCCATGAAGACAACATCCACAGTGGTCTGGGTCCTCCACATCAATCATCAATCAGAAGTCAAGAAATAGACTCACAGACATGTACATAGGACAATCTGATGGAGGAGACATCTCCTGAATTCTTTTTACCTAGATATGTATAAGTTCGTGTCAAGTTGACACAAAGTAACTAGCCCAGTGAACATTGTACAAGGACATATATATTATACAGGATTCTCAATAAATATCTGAGATAAATGAATGGATAACCGAGAGGTTGGATAAGTGGATGGAACAAACTTGTTACCTACTACTACTCTGGGAGTTGTTTTATGGTTTTGAGTAAACCTTCAACTTTTCCTGATTAATAAAATGAACATTAAGTATTTTAACATGAAATACTAGAGAAAATAGCTATTGCATTCATTTAAATGCACTGGAAACAAAAATATATTAGAAAGAACATACTTTGAAAATAACTTTTCTTTGACCTTTCTTGTGTTTTAAATTCCTATATTAAAACTTTGATTTTTTTTCAGATTATGGAGTTTTGTGGCAGTTGTTTAAGGTTTATGTGCATTTTTATCCATGAGATTAATTTTTTTACTGTGTCATATTCTTTGTAAGAAATCTTTACAGTGTCATAAACTCTTTTTGTGGCATGGGTTAGAATACATTAACTAAATAATACTGCTTTAGTTAGACTACCTAAGTTCAATGTCTTAAATAAAAATACATACTTCTCCATTAATTATCAATAGCAAAATCAGGAGCAGCATACAGAATACCTACCAAGGCTTAAACAAGTAATTATCTGTTTCAGGTGTGTAGGAATTGACCCTTTCATTTCACATTTACGGTGTTGTCTGCCCCAGTTACCAATTCTATTATTTCTATCCTACTCATTCTATTCAACCTCAGTTATGTAACTCTGGGAATTACATAAATATATGCTAAAGTTCATAGGTGGACTGGATAAGATGAAAAACTCAGAAGAAAATATAGATGATTCTCTGAGAAAATGTTTTAATATGAATGGCCAAACTACATAGCAACTACAAAAGTACATAAATAATAAACTGAAAATTTTTGTTAATATTCGTGTAAGTAGGAAACAGTTATAGAATAGTAATAATCAACCAAGAGTGGTACTCCAACTTAGAAATAAATAATGCTCTAACATCTTCATGTTGCTCACCAAATGCAATGTTTAATTTCTCCTGCCCTTCAGTGAACAGAAAAGATATTTGATTTGTGTCCTTCTTATACAAAGGCCTCCCAGCCCCAAATTCTCATTTCTGTTTAAATTGGCTCCCATTGCTACCACTTCTAGTCAATAATAATCTTATATTGCTGACTTGAAAATTCACTTCTGATTTTATTGTATCCACTACACACATTAGTGATCTTCTTGAAGGAGCAAGAAAGCATCCATAGGCACCTCTCAGTCATTCCTCACATCTGCTGGTCTAGATTGTCTCTCAGTTGACTTTAGTCAAGTGCTCAAGTCTTCTGTCTCTCACAATCTTTTCTCTAGTATCTTTCAGACTTACCTGGGCGAGATGTCTAACTAGAATATTACTGTGTGGAACACCAATTTGTCAACCAGAAGGCTGACAAAGGAGACAGACAGGGCACAATTATTGGCAGAGAGTCAATTATCACAACCTGAAATGTTGAGCATGCTAAAGGAAATAGCAATGCCTTGTGCAAATTAAAACTGCACATGCCAAGGGACAATAGCAGGGTCAGCACTTACAATTTTGCATGTCTTCTCATTAGGTACATTTCTGTCTTATTATTCTGCAATTCAGCCAAGCATTTCCCCATGGACCATGCATACAAACCAATTTCCTTTCTGCAGAGTCCCTTTTCCCTGAGATACTTGATTATTGTCAGGTGAATCATTTGTTGATGTTGTTACTTCTCCATAGACTCTCCTGGGGTCCAGAGATCTAAAATTCTAACCAAGCATGCAGACCATCAGTTAAAGTTTTCTCCAGTTTTTAATTAGTGAACATATCTTTACTGGCACCATGTACCCCAAAGACTTCTTTTATGTTTGGTAGAAAACCACTGATATATCCATGTTTTAGTATTCTTTTCTACAAATAACTAATCCATGATCCCTTGATACAAAACTATGAACTGTACAATGAATGTCTTTATGCTACATTATACAAAACAATTACCAATACCAAGAGTGTAACAAAAGTAACATTTCCATTTATGTGTGTATTTAAGAAATATTTTGCAACTTAAAATATAATTCTTTATTTAAATTTATTTTGTTTCATATATATGTATATATGCATATATATATATATACATATATATATATATATATAATGAATTTTAGTTGTTTGTATTCTCCATTACTCTCATTCACCTTCTTTCCCCCTCCTGCTGAAACTCTTCTTCCCAGCAATTCTGCTGTCTATTTTCATGTCTTGCTTTAAACTTTTTACCCTTTGAGTTTAATTAGGACGACTTGCATGAACACGAATGGAGGTTATTTACTGAGAAATGAGAAACTTATCTGTAGTTACATCAATAAAAATGACACCCTGCCAGCACCCATTAACTTCACATATTTCCTTGAGAAAAAGAGGTCTGTGAACCCCTTTCCTATACATGGTGAAATGGTGATTGGTCCGGATAACTACAATTTCAACGAAACAATGAATGCAATATCCATCTCATACAGAGAAGACAATGTATTATAGCCATCTTCCCCAACCTCTGTCTCTTAAATTCTTTCCACTCCTTCTGCCACTACATCACCCAAACCTTCAAAGGAGAAATCTAGAGGTGCCATTTAGAGCTAAACAATTTAACATCACTTATTTTTAGAACATCAAAAATAAGTTAGTACATTTATTTATTTTATAGGAGTGTGATGATAGTTCCAAAGCATGCATGTGGAGATCATATACTGAAAGATTGTATATCCTACTACAGAGATATTTGCTCATCCATGTTCACTGCTGATCTATTTAGATTATCACAAAATGAAGAAAACCTAAATGTCCATCAGTGGACAAAAATGGAATATTATTCACCTTTCATGAAAAATGAAATTATGAAAATCAGAGGCAAATTGACAGAGCTCAAAACACCCATCCTAAGTGAGGTGATTCAGACTTAGAAAGATAAATATAAAATATCTTCTATAGTTTGTGGGTATTATCTTGGACTTTTTAGATGTGTGTCTTATTGGGAATTCAAAGAGAAGTCAGGAAATTAGTTAAGTGGTCATGGAAAGGGAGGGTTTCAAGAGAGAGGATTTTTAAAGATGGAAAACTAGAATGAAGTCATATAAAGGAAGAAAGAAATAATATAAGATGAAGCATCAAGTGGAGTGGATGCAGAGTCAGAGTATAAAAATAAAGCCACAAAAATCAGTAGCCCCTATATTCCCATCACAATCATGCTGAGAGAAGGTTCATGGAAATATTCCCATTTACATTATCTTTAAATATAATTGGGAATAAATATAACCAAGGAAGTTAAAGACTTTTATAAAGAAAATTGTAAATTTTTGAATAAAGATACTATAAAATATGAGGATCTCGTCTGCTCATGGATTTGTAGAATTAACATTGTGAAATGATGATCCTATCAAAAGCAATTTACAGATTCAATGCAATCCATATCAAAATCCCCATAACATTTATCACTACAACATCAAAAATGTCCTAAAATTTACATGGAAGCACAAAAGACCCTCCAGAGACAAAGAAAATGTGACAGAAATGATCAAATCTAAAGGGTTTACCATATAAGATCTCACGGTGTATTGCAAAGCAATAGTAATTTTGAAAAGTATAGTATTGCTACATAAACAGATATGTAGACCAATGAAACAAAATAGGTCAAAACATGAATGTATATTAAAAATAGCTATCAAAAGTGTACATTGGAGAAGTGAAAACATCAGCATCAGTGGTGTTGAGACAACACTGAATGTACATATGTAGAATGAAGTAGGACCTATATTTTTCAGCCTGGAAAACAAACATACATGAAAACCAAAAACAACAAAAAATATCAATAAACCAACTCCAAATGGATCAAAGATCTCAATTTGAAATCTGAAATACTGAAACATTAAGAAGACAAAATAGGGAGTATCCTATGAGATATAGGTACAAGAATGGACTTTCTGAATGAACCCAGTTCACTCAGGAATAAAGGTCAATAGTTGACAAATGGCTCTGCATAAAATTAAAAAGCTTCTGTGTAGCAAAAAAGGTCAATCACGTGAAGCCTACTGCATTGGGGGGGAGCAATGCTTGATAGCTAAAGTTAAGTTAGAGGAATAATAACACTATACAACATACTCAAAAATGTAGCATCAAGAAAACAAATGGCACGATTAGGCAATGGATTTTTGTGACACCTTGTACCAGAGCCCAGTCCAATAAGTGTTATCTCTTACCCATGATCAAAGAGTTCTCTTTTTGCAGATGATGATCAGTACAAGTAGATACAAGTGGTCCAAATGCAGAAAGCATTAATTGTAGGTTACTCAACCCCAATTGATATGTATATAATCCAACCCTCACACCTAAGATTCAGGGAACATCTCAGAAGAGGGGACAGAAATATTTTAAGAGCTAGGAATCCAGAAATTTTGCTATGAGATTGTGCCTCATAGAAATTGCAGGGAAGTTGCATTCATGAAACCTCAACATTGGCTACCCAAACAAGATCTGAACAAGATGACACCAATAGGTATTTTAATGTGTAAGGGGGAAATTTTATGGGGCCCCATCCAGAGATGAAGACCTAGTCAATTAATGACCGCTAGGAAAGATTGAATTAATCCTCCCCAGGAATGACTCCCTTCCCCCAATTACTTGTCCAGTGCCAAGTGGCCAATCCTAAAAGCATACAAGCAACCATAAAAGGAAACATCAGGTGGCATGTATATATTAATGTACATATATAAATACTCTGTATACACATATATTAATAATCAAAGAAAAAAGATTGTATGATTTGAAAGAGAGTAAGGACATGATAAGGGATGTGAGAGGAGTTGGAGTGAGAAAATAAAGAAAAATATTTACTCATTTTTTAAACATTTTACTTCTGTTTTAAAAATATTTTTAAAAATTTAAAAACGTTAGAAAGAGAGAGGGAGGGGGAAGGAGGAAGGAAGAAGGAAGGAAGGAAGGAAGGAAGGAAGGAAGGAAGGAAGGAAGGAAATGGGCTATAGTCTCAACTGTGGATCAGATGAAATAAGAAGAGTGAAAAAGTAGTTAAAATATTGGTAATTAGAGAAATGTGGTTCTGAATCCACTCTTTGTTCCTCTCAGTGTGTCCAGATGCAGTGGCACATCAAGCTGTGTGTGCCAAATGGGGAGGATGCCAGTCTTGCTATGGGACAGTGCAGAGATGTGGAGGGGGAAGAGGGCCTTCTCTGAAGATCTTAGTGTCATAGCTCTTTAAGTAAAGGTCTTCTTCAGGATCTTCAATGAAACTATCTTAGCATGCATATATACCTTTATTTGGGGTAGGCTTCTACACATACACTTTATTTGGGGTGAACAAATGATTTTATACTTTTGGGAAAGGGGATGAGAATAACCAGAGTGTGCAAAGGCTGAAGGCTAAGGCTACTGAGATACCTCATTATCATGGGTAGGCATTCAATTAATCTCAGATGCAAGACTGCATGACATTGCTCAGATAGGCAATATGGAATCCTGGACAACATAGAGAAGAGGGATCCCTTCTAACAAAGGGAGTCTACCATTTTCCATGGAGCTCAGAGCTCAGGGCTGTCTGGAGATGTCAGACATTGACCTGAGCAGCAGGGCTTCCAAATAAAGAAATGCAAATTAAAACTACCTTGAGATTTCTTTTTAGCCTGGTCAGAATGAATAAAGTAAAAACAAAACAAAACAAATAAACAACAAAGCAGATAATAAATGCTTGAAGGATGTGGGAAAGGCAGAACATGTACTTACTGTTAGTGGAACCAGTGTAGAATTCAATGTAGAAATTTTTAAAAGAGCTACTAGTTATAAACCTAGCATATAACCCAGCTGCACTCCTCCTCAGCACATAATGACAGGCTTCAAACTGGCAGCCTGGGAGACTAGGCCTAAGAACTGGGTACATCCAGACAATCCAGGCTTCGGGAATCTAGTCAGAAACTGCCCTGATACCTGGCATGAGGCAAGGACAATGGGTCAGCAGCTATTTCCAAACTTCCCCAGCAACAGTTTCCGCCCCTGGTAATGGTTCTGGAATGTCCATAGAGATGGACCCAACAGATTAAGTTAGAGGTCACCCACCACAGAATTACTATAATGTGCTTTAAATCAGGTCTTCAATCTCACTTGGTTGTGTCTCTATCTTAATTATGGGAGACCCTTATAAGCATCAGAAGCAGTTTACAGTCAGCCTCAGAATTCAGCTAAGACATCATCCCCTTTAATAAAGAACCTCTTTTGTGAGAATTACTCGGGCCCAGCATGATCTGTTCAGAAACAAGCTGCATTCCAACTAACATTTGGTGCTGAAACTGGAGATTCTTTAGCAGCCAGCTGTGGCAGGTCATGGCTGTCTCCAGCACCACCACAGCCACAACCACTGGGGTCACCACTGCCCACTGCTCCTGCGGAGGAGCATATGGACCTCCACTACATGGGCTAGCTGCTGCCACATGGATTAAGCCCCATGAGCTGAAACTCATCTGGACAGGTACACCAGCCACACAATCGCACTTTTCCTGCCACTGGATCACCAAACCTTTGCACAAACATCAGCAGATTGGTAGTTTTTGTTCTGGTGAGTGGGGAGAGCCCCTTCTCCCAGAGAGGCCTGGTCACCCTCCATGGGTTTAGGGGTGGCCTTTCATGGTCCCTATGACTGGCCTTGCAGCTGACTCACAAAATAGGACTTCCACTCTGGGGTGATGTTCCTTTCAAAAGTGGTTTTCATGCCCTCTCCCTCTGCGGTTCTTGCAGATGTAGGAAAAAAACTCCTAAGCTAAAGTGGGCCACTTTTTTTCTGTGATTCTGGGCCCTCCTTAAGGCTCTGGCCTTATACCTCCCTGACCTGACTTGGCCTTTTACCCTCCATAAAACTAAAAAGAGGGATTTGCCCTTAGAGTCCTAGGTCACCAACTGGGATATTCTTTTGTACCTGTAGCATACTTGTCAAAAAATAGATCTAACCATCCATGGATGGGCACCTTGTATTTGCACCCTAGCACCTGCTGAATTTCCTATTCAAGAGTCAAAAACATGACCTTGGGTCACCTATAACTGTCTTCTCTCCTTATAACCTGTCACAGCTTCTAATTTACAAAGGCTTACAGACTCTATCTTCCTCCAGAATTCTTTCTATTCAGGTAGCACTAATGGAAGAGTCTACACTCACCTTCCAATCATGCCTGCCTCTTAATATTTCCAATCTTCTTCCTCAACAAAATACTAACCACTCCTCCTACACTGAAACTTTAGAGGAATTATTACCTCATTTTCACACATACAGGAGGGCACATTGCCTCAGGCCATCTATACCTGGTATACAGATGGAAGCCCCTTTCTACATGAAGGGGCCAGAAGAGTAGGCTATGCTATAGTGTCAGACACAGAGGTGGTTGAGGCACAGGTCCTCCCTGCTCATACGACCAATCAACAGGCTGAACTAATAGACCTTACCTATGCCTTTCAACATTCACAGGGACAATCCCTCAACATCTACATAGATTCCAAATATTCTTTTCATATCCTCCTGTCCCACACTGATAGCTGTAAGGAATGCAGGTTGCTTATGACAAAAAGAGGATCAGTAACTAATGCAAACCAAATTATGACTGTGCTAAAGGCCTCCCCATCTTCCCACAGCTATTGGGATTTTCCACTGCAGATCCCACCATATGCATGACTCTATTGTCTCCAAGAGAAACAACAGAGCTATAACTGTGGCCTTTAGCAGCCTAGAATTGCCTCACCCTCCCCAGGACATTCTTATACTACAACCCACATGCCCACTCTTAATCCTTAACACTTGACAAACTGTCTTCTCTTCACCAACTCTTTTACCCTAACAGTTAAGCATTGACTTATTTTGTTAAAACCCACCTACAGCCTACTCCTGAAGACTTATATTTCTTAAAATCTATCATTGCCTCTTGCAAAACTTGTCAGATATCAGACTCCAACTGAAGGCATGGTAGCATCCCTTTTCTTACCCATTAGGGTAGAGGATCCCTTCCTGAAACTGACTTGCATCTTAACTTTTCCCATATGCAACTGTCAAATGTGCCAAGGACCAGTACCTCTTGGTCTGGGTGGACACCTTTTTGGAGTGGGTGGATGCACTCTCCACAACTGACAAAAGGGCTCAGACAGTTTCTGATCTCCTCCTCTGGGAAATTATCTGCTGATTTGGTGTCCCAGCCTCCCTCCAGTCAGACAACGGTCCTGAATTAACTTCCCAAATTTTTCAAACTCTATCTAAATCCCTAGACATCTTCTGGCATTTTCATATTCCCTACCACCACCACCCCCAGTCTTTAGGAAAAGTAGAAAGAATTAATCACTTCCTAAAAACCACACTTGTCAAACTGTCACAGGAACTTTACCTCAATTGGGTAAAACTTCTACCTCTGGCTCTTTTTAGGCTATGCGCTCTCACCAAGCAACATCTCTTCATCTCACCTTTTGAACTCATATATGGGCATCCAATCCTAACTCCTGCTCTTTCACATAAATATTCTCCCCTCCATGATGATCTGCTTACCTCATTATTTTCTCACCTCTACTCTCACCTATGAGATGTTGCTGATTTGCCTACTAAGACTACTTGCTATCCCCTGTCCACTGCCTGTCATCCTTAGAGACCAAGTTCTTCTCCCCTCCAAATCATCGGTCCTCACCTCTCTCTCCTAAATGGCAGGGCCCTTTCAATATAATTCTCATGACTCCTACAGCTGCTGAACTCAAGGATTTCTCTCATTGGATCCACCTGTCTCACCTCAAACCTCTCACCCCTCCACCTCAAAATGACTCTTCTTCCTACACATATATCACAACAGTACCCTGTTACCTCAAGCTCTAGTAGATGTCTAGACCTTTTCCCCAATTCCAGAAAAATGAGACTCCACTCTGGCAGCTGTGCTCAACCCCACTGGATTAGACATGGGTTTCTCATCCTCTCCTGTTGTTTGCTTGCATCCAGGGTAGCCCTTACAACTGGAGATTTAAGGTTCAAGAACCACCACCACCCATAACAAACAGTATTTCCAATTAGGGTCAGGAAACTGCTCTATAGCTGGATGCTGGGAGCAGATCCAAATTGCTTTCATCCCTATTTCTGTCATTCCACCTAAATATTATGACCTATTTGTTTGCTTCCTCTTTAACCAAATAAAAGATGGTTGTAGAAAAATGGCCAGATGAATATAGGGTTGCCCATATTGGTCTTTCCAGATACATATGTTAGGATCATGGACCAATCACTTCTATCAACAATGCAAGACACTCTTCTACACAAAAGACCAATGGAATCCCAGGTGGGAAACAGGAGTTGGTGGTAAACTCTACCATAAAATTCAAACTAGATCCCCAGTGAGTACTGTCCATATCCAGAGAAAATATGTCTCAATTGTCTACGCTCTAGATATTGGAAAAATAGGAAAAGTAATCAAATACTCCTCTGAGGTCCTTACCTCTGTTACATTGCCCCTCATAAATGGTACTAAGTTGTCATTTTGGTTTTTGCTTCAGACCCTGGCCTCAGCATGCCAACTACTTAATGTCTCCAAACTGGTCACTTTAAAGAGTGCTGGCTATGTATACCCCCTGAAACTAACTCACAATTGCCATTTACAGCCTCTATGGTGATCCAGTGATATTTCAAGTAATCTCACCTCACCTTTTATCAGTTGCCCTGATTCCTATGTTGCCAAGACCCATACCTTTTTTCTATCCCTCTTTTTGGCATGACAAACTGTTTAAAGACATCTGGGACATATTCTGTAGTAATGCTAAGCTCCCTAGACTCCCTAGAGCCACAACCTTTGGTACCTCATTTCTGCCACCATTCCCTGCAGTCCAAAACACATCATTTTTTTGTGGCACTTGGGTATGTCATTGCCTATCTGCCAGATAATCAGGAGTTTGCACTTTGCTGTTCTTTTTCCTTGAACTAGGAGTAATACATGGCAAAGAGCCTCCACCAATCCAAGTTGTAGACACAATACCTACTCAGCATGACAAGAGGTCAGTTCAGGTTGTGCCACTCTTGGTTGCTGTGGGAATAGCTATAGGTGCTGGTGCTGGAATGGCGAGGCTATTATTACCCTAACCATATACAATAAGTTCTCTTTCTAGCTTGACAACGGTTTTTAAGAAATATCTGAAATCATGCTCACCATCCAGAAACACATCTATTCTTTGGCAGCAGTGGTTCTTCAGAACATATGGAGACTAGATGTCCTGACAGGTAAAGAAGGTGGTCTTTGCCTGTTTCTTTAAGAAGGATGCTGTTTCTACATCATTGAATCTGAGATAAAAAGAAATAAACTCCAGCAGTTACAATCAGACATACAGAATTGCAGGGAACAATGTGAGGCCTCCGATTCCTGGTTTTTCAAAAACCCTATATGGAAATGAACACTGTCCTTCTTAACACCTCTTCTCCTCATTTTTCTGGCATTGCTGTTTGCTCCCTGCCTCATTAATTTTGTTTCAACATTCCTTCAATGACAAATTCTAAAAATTTCTAAGCAAGCAATCAGTTCCTTTTAAAGGATTACCAAGACACTGTCCAAAGAGGAGCCTGATACAAATGACTATCAAGAGGACTCTGATGCTAAAAGTCAGCTACACCCCCAAAATTATGATGCCCCTAGACATCAGGAAGCAGTTTAAGAGATCCAACCCCTCTATTTCCCTTTCACTTCCTCTTAACCCATTTTCCTCTCTTTATGATAAGAAATAGAAAGGTTTGTTAGCATCAAAAGCAGTTTACAGTTACCCTCTGAATCCAGTGATGGTGCCACACCTAGGTGACAAGAACCCTCCTGTGTCTGTTTCCATGGTGACTGTGCACATTTCTTAGACATGCTTCACCCGAATCACCTTTGACAAGTGGTGTGCGTCATTACATGGCATTTATGTCACAGCCCAGAGAAAAGACAGAGACCCTGATCCCTGGGGACCTTTTTCTGTTCCTTGATTCCACTCCCCTTCAATAAAGAACTTCTTTCATGGGAATTGTGCTGGTCTAGTATGATATGTTTAGAAACAAGCTGCCTTCCAACTAACAACCCCAGCATGCTGGAGTTCTGCAGAATAAAACACTCTTTGCACTTATATACATTACTATTTGAGTCTGGAGTAACATTCTTCAATGACCCTTACAAAAATAAAGTAAAATGAACAGCATATATATTCATCACTAAATTTTATTTCTAATGTATGTGCTTAAAGAATCCTATATTTTTGAATCACATTAACACAATGGTAAATATTAATTAATTTTTTCCTTATTCAATTTATATGCCACTCACTGCACCCCTGTCAGTGACCCCCCTCCCACAACTCTTCCCCCATCCCTAACCCCTTCTCTGAGTGGGTAGGAAAACCTCTAGGTATCTCCCTATCCTGGCATATCAAGTGTCTATGAGGCTAGGTGAATCTTCTCCCACTGAGGCCAGACAAGGCAGTCCAGGTAGAGCACATACAAGCAACAATTTAAAATACAGGCTACCCACACTACACTATAAGGACACAAAGAAGCTAAACAAGAAGGAAGGCAAAAGGAAGGATGATAGAATCCTACTTAGAAGGGGAGATGAAATAGTCATAA
This sequence comes from Apodemus agrarius, assembly GCA_964023405.1. Lineage (NCBI taxonomy): Eukaryota > Metazoa > Chordata > Mammalia > Rodentia > Muridae > Apodemus > Apodemus agrarius. Next base: position 31,181,916 of record OZ030028.1, read on the forward strand.
GAGGAAGATGGAGGGAGTAAACTGAGTGGGAAAGGAGATGGGGAGGGGAGTTGGGGGGGGTTCAGGATCAGGTGTGGGGAGGAAAAGGATAGATGGCCAGATAGCCATGAGGATAAATGGAAATCAGCAACTGGCAGGGATGGCAAGGTAAGGGCCAGAGACCTGGAATAAGGGGGGCACACAAGAAACAATAGGATGACCTTAGCTGTGACTCACAGCATTTGGGATATGGAACCTGAAGAGTCCACCTCCTGTATCCAGGGAGAAATCTCAATGGAGCAGTAGGAGCACCAACGCACCCACAAAACTTTTGATACAAAATTTATCCTATTTACAAGAAATGCAGGGACTGAGGAAATGACCTGCCAGTAACCAGCCCAACTTGAGATTCATATCATTGACAAATCCTGACACTATTAATGATACTCTAGTATGCTTGAAGACAGGAGTTTAGTATGGCTATTCTCTGAGAAGCTTTATCCAACAGTTGGCTCAGACAGATGTAGATACCCACAGCCAAACAGTTGATGGAGCTTGGGGACCCTTATGGAGCAATAGGATGAAGGATTTGGGGTCCCAAAAGGAATAGGAACTCCACAGGAAGACCAATAGAGTCAACTAACCTGGACTTTTGGAACTCTCAGAGACTGAACCACCAACCAAAGAACATACACGGGATGGACCTAGACTGCCCACACATATATAGCAGATATATTTTTTTCTGTTTTGTCCTATAATATAGAACAGACACAAGGCTATTAAACAACTGGCAAGATGGAGTAGAGGATGGGGAAGAGAGAGAGAGAGAAGAAGGGGAGTGGAGGGGATCAGAGCGAGGGAAGGGAGGGTACAGGAAGGAAGGGAGAAAAGAGGTAATTTCATTTCTTTCTTTTTTAGCAAAGCTGAGAGGACTTGGGTTCAGAAGAAATCTGTCATGACATGGCTTGGAGTCATCTGAGAATGTAGCTCTGAACTTTACATGGATGCTGCTCAGAGGACCCATACAGCAGCCTGGTGCTCTTGGGGGAATCTGGATTCTTTGCAACTCTCAGTAAATTACTTTTCTGTGCAGGTGATTTTGAGTTTGATGCTATTCCAGTGGTTGATTTTTCCTTCCATTGTCTGCGGTTTTGGAAGATAATCAAAGACATAATAGTTCTGACATATTTTCTCTATTTCCTAGTAGCACCATATAGTTATATCTTATATTAAAATCGTTAGTCCAGTTTCTGTATTTCTTTTATTCTTATTTGGCCTCATTTGGGGGGAGGAATAGTTTATTAGCTTATACTTGAACATCAAAGTCCATAATTGAAGAAAGCTGAGGCAAGAGCTAAAAGCAGGAGCCTGAAGGCAGGAATTAAGAAGAAGCCATGGAGGAACACCAATTATTGGCTTGATTTTTTTGTACAACCTAGGATCACTTGCCCCATGAAGGCAACACCCACAGTGGTCTGGGTCCTCCACATCAATCATCAATCAGAGGTCAAGAAATGGACCCACAGACATGTACATAGGCCAATCTGATGGAGGAGGCATCTCCTAAATTCTCTTTACCTAGATATGTATAAGTTCATGTCAAGTTGATACAAAGTAACTAGCCCAGTGAACATTGTACAAGGACATACATGTTATACAGGATTCTCAATAAGTATCTGTAGATAAATGAATGGATAACCTAGAGGTTAGATAAATGGATGGATAAAACAAACATGTGACCTACTACTACTCTGGGAGTTGTTTTATGGTTTTGAGTAAATCTTAAACTTTTCCTGATTAATAAAACGAACATTAAGTATTTTAACAGGAAGTACTAGAGAAAATAGCTATTGCATTCATTTAAATGCACTGGAAACATAAATATATTAGAAAGAACATATTTTGAAAATAACTTTTCTTTGACCTTTCTTGTGTTTTAAATTCCTATATTAAAACTGATTTTTTAATATTATGGAGTTTAATGGCAGTTGTTTAAGGTTTACATTCATTTTTATTCATGAGATTAATATTTAATGTCATGTCCTTTGTAAGAAATCTTTACAACACCATTAAATCTTTTTGTTGCATGGGTTAGAATACATAAACTAAATAATATGGCTTTAGTTAGACTACCTAAATTCAATGTGTTAAATGAAAATATATACTTCACCCATTAATTATCAATAGCAAAAGCAGGAGCAGCATACAGAATACTTACCAAGGCTTGAACAAGTAATTCTCTGTTTTCAGGTGTGTAGGAATTGACCCTTTCAGTTCACATTTACAGTGTTGTCTGCCCCAGTTACTAATTCTATTAATTCTATCCTACTCAGCCCATTCAGCCTCAGTTACATAACTCTGAGAGGCAACTAACCAAAGCTATATCCACCAAACATCTAATACTCTTCCTTCTAAATCCAAGTTTAAAAATGAATGTCCAGTCTCTCCCTGGAACTTGTCTATAACATGTCAATTTGGTCTACTTCTCTTACAAAGAGACCAAAGTCTTTAATAACAACAAAAAGGTGTTCTGTGCATTCACAATTGTCAATTACAAAGTGCATGTGCGTATCTTTTGGTCTATGTTGATTGCAGTCACTGGGAGAGTGTTTTGCACTGAATTACAAATAACATTGGAGATATCTTAAGGAAAACAGCAATTTATTTTAGGGTTATTGAGATAACACATTGGACCCCCAAACACAAAGCTCTATAGTGACAGGCTCATACCTAGAATCCTATCAGTATTGCTTGGACAGTGTCTCAAAGTCAAGTGTTCAGTCATTTCTGCTTCCTGATGGCTGTTGACTTTTTTAATGTTAAAGTTTATGTGCAGTGGATTTTCAAAGATTTTCCTGACTGAGTCATTTCTTCCCATTGTTTCTCATTATCAAATACACAATCTTTCTCACTGAAATAGCACACCTATTAATGAAAAATCTTTCTCTCTCTCTGTCTCTGCCTCTGTCTATCTGTCTCTCTGTATCTTTCTGTTCTCTGCCCCCCCCTCTCATAGTACAATTTATTATCATGGGAATTCCCCCAAACCCTAGTTTCTAAACTCTTCACAAGGAATAGATAAGAAACTATAGTTTTTGTGTTCTTTGTTTCTGTTCTGGAAGTTCTGAATTTGTATTTGTTTCGTGTAAAAACTGTCAGAAAAATTTAACACAGACCTGAGAGTTGAAAGTAAATTCAAATGTCTTATCGGAAACTAGGATATACATCCTGCCACTAGAGGGAAGACTAATGAAATGATGATGGTGTGTGAGCCCAGATTCCTGAGAATCTGGTATAAGCTTGAAATGTTTCAGGAGAAAAATGTATCTCAAACAAGAAAATTCATATAGGGTGTTAAAATATGAACACATACAATCCTAGTTTGCTCATTGAAGGCATAATTACTCCTCCCTACATAATACCATCTACCTTGGTTATTATTTTTCTCTTTTTTTAATACTTTCATTATTTACATTTCAAATATTTTCCTCTTTCTAGACCTTCCCTTCGGAAGCCCTCTATCCCATTCCCCTTCCCATGCTTCTTTAAGGGTGCTCTCCCACCCACCCACTACTGCCTTCCTGCCCTAGCATTCCCCTATACTGGGACATCGAAGAACCTCAGATCCAAGGGCTGATCCTCCCATTGATGTCTAACAAGGCCATCATCTTCTGCCACATATGCAGCCAGAGCCATGGATCCCTCCATGTGTCCCTTTGGTTGGTGTTCCAGTCCCTGGGAGCTCCAGAAAGGGGTCTGGCTGATTGACACTCTTGCCCTTGCCCCATGGGGCTACAAACCCCCTCAGCTCCTACAGTTCTTTCTCTAACTCCTCCACTGGGGACCCTGCACTCAGTCCAATGGTTGTCTGTGAGCATCTACCTCTGGATTTGTGAAGCTTTGGCAGAGAGTCTCAAGAGACTGCCATATCAGGATTCCACCAGCAAGTTCTTCCCAGCATTGACCATTGCATCCAAGTTTGGCGACTGTATATGGGAGGTATCCCCAGGTGAGGCAGTCTCTGAATGGCATTTCCTTCAGTTGCTGTTCCATACTTTGTCTTCATATTTCCTCCCATGAGTATTTTGTTCCTACTTCTAAGAGGGTCTTCCTTCTTCTTGGCCTTCATATTGTCTATGAATTGTATCTTGGGTATTTTGAAATTTGGCGCTAATATTCATTTGTTGTGAGTGAATAGCATGTGTGTTCTTTTGTGAGTTACTTCACACAGGGCGATATTTTCAATTTCCATCCCTTTGCCTGAGAGTTTCATAAAGTCATTTTTTTTAGTACCTGGGTAGTATTCCATTGTGTACACCCTAACCCTATCCCTAACCCTATCCCTAACCCTGACCCTGACCCTGTCCCTGACCCTGACCCTGACCCTGACCCTAATCCTGACCCTAATCCTGACCCTAATCCTGACCCTAATCCTGACCCTAACCCTGACCCTAATCCTGACCCTAACCCTGACCCTAACCCTAACCCTAACCCTAACCCTAACCCTAACCCTAACCCTAACCCTAACCCTAACCCTAGTTACTGTATCCAGTCGTCTGTTATTTGAGGAGTAGATACAGAAACTCATCTGAGTTGTTTCCAGCTTCTGGCTATTATAAATATGGCTTCTATGAACATAGTGGAGCATGTGTCCTTATTACATGTTGGAACATATTCTAAGTATATATGCAAAAGTGGTATAGCTGGGTTCTCAGGTAGAACTATATCCAATTTTCTGAGGAAACATGAGACTGAGTTCCAGAGTGGTTGTACTAGCTTGCAATCCCACCAGCAATGGAGGAGTGTTCCTCTCTCTCCACAACCTTGCCAGCATCTGTTGTCACCTGACTTTTTGATCTTAGCCATTCTGATGGGTGTAAGGTGGAATCTCAGGGTTGTTTTAATTTGCATTCCCTGATGACTAAGGATGTTGAACATTTATTTAAGTGTTTCATGGCCATTCGTTTCCTCAGTTGAGAATTCTCTGTTATCTCTGCTCCCAATTTTTAATAGAGTTATTTGATTCTCTGAAGTCTGACTTCTTGAGTTCTTTTTATATATTGGATATTAGCCCTCTATTGGAGGTAAACATCTTTTCCAAATCTGTTGATTGCTGTTTTGTCCTAATAACAGTGTCCTTTACCTTAGAGAAGCTTTGCAATTTTATGATGTCCCATTTGTTGATTCTTGATCTTAGAGCATAAGCCACTGGTGTTCTCTTCAGGAACATTTACTATTGCTCTGTAGTATAGCTTGAGGGCAGGGATGGTGATTCCCTAGAAGTTCTTTCATTGTTGAGAAAAGTTTCCTTTATCCTGGATTTTTCATTCCAAATGAATTTGAGAATTTCTATTTCTAACTCTATGAAGAATTTAGTTGGTATTTTGACTGTAGATTGCTTTCAGCAAGATGGTCAGTTTTACTATATTAATCCTGCCAATCCATGAGTATGGGATCTTTCAATCTTCTGAGGACTTCTTCAATTTCTCTCTTCAGAGACTGGAAGTTCTTGTCATATAGATCTTTCACTTGTTTGATTAGAGTCATACCAAGATATTTTATATTTTTTGTTACTATTGAGAAGGATGTCATTTCCTTAATTTCTTTTTCAACCCATTTATCCTTTGAGTATAGGAAAGCTACTAATCTGTTTGAGTTAATTTTGTATCCAGCCACTTCGATGAAGTTGTTTATGAGCTGTAGGAGTTCTTCAGTGGAATTATTAGGGTTCTTAAGTATACTACCATATCAGATGTAAATAATGATACTTTTACTTCTTCCTTTCCAATTTGTAAATCTTTGACCTCCTTTTGTTGTCTAATTGTTCTAGCTAGAACTTCAAGTACTATATTGAATAAATAGAGAGAGATTGGACAGCCTTGTCTAGTCCATGATTTTAGTAAGATTGCTTCCAGTTTCTCTCCATTCAGTTTGATGTTGGCTACTGGTTTTCTGTATATTGCTTTTACTATGCTTAGGTATGGGCCTTGAATTCCTGATATTTGCAAGACTTTAAACATGAAGGCATGTTCAATTTTGTCAAATGCTTTTTCAGCATCTAATGAAATGATCATGTGGTTTTGATCTTTGAATTTGTTTGTGTAGTGGAGTACATTGATGGATTTCTATATATTGATCCATCCCTGGATCCCTGGGATGAAGCCCTACTTGATCGTGGTGAGTGAACATTTTAATATGTTTTTTGGCTGTTTGGATTTTATTGAGTATTTTTGTTTTGATATTCACTAGGGAAATTGGTCTGAAGTTCTCTTTCTTTGTTGAGTCTTTGTGTGGTTCTGGTATCAGTAAAACTGTGGCTTCATAGAATGAATTGGGTAGTTTTCCTTCTGTTTCTATTTTGTGGAATAGTTTGAAGAGTATTGGTATTAGGTCTTCTTTGAAGGTCAGATAGAATTCTTCACTAAATCCATCTGACCCTGAGCTTTTTGCTTCAAATAATTTTAGTGACTCCTTATATTTCTTTAGGGATTATAGGACAGTTTAGGTGGTTTATCTGATATTGATTTTAACTTTGGCATTTGGTATATATTAGAAAATTGTCCATTTAATCCAGATTTTCCAGTTTTGTTGAATATATGCTTTTGTAGTAGGATGTGATGATTTTTTTAATTTCCTCAGTTTCTGTTATTATATTGTCCTTTTCACTTCTGATTTTGTTAATTTGGATATTGTCTCTGCGTCCCCTAGTTAGTCTGGCTAAGGATTTATCTATCTTGTTGATTTTCTCAAAGAAGCATTTCCTGGTTTTGTTGATTCTTTGTATAGTTCTTTTTGTTTCTAGTTGGTTGATTTCAGTCAGAGTTTGATTATTTCCTTCCATCTACTCCTCTTGGGCATATTTGCTTCTTTTTGTTCTAGAGTTTTCAGGTTTGCTGTCAAATTACTAGTGCCAGTTTCTTTTTGGAGGCACTCAGAGCTATGAGTTTTCCCTCTTAGCACTGTTTTCATTGAGTCCCACAAATTTGGGTATGTTGTGCCTTCACTTTCATTAAATTTTAAAATGTCTTTAATTTCTTCCTTTATTTCTTCATTGAGTGGGGTGGGTTTTTTTTGTTTGTTGTTCATTTGTTTGGTTGTTTGTTTGGTTGGTTGGTTGATTGGTTGGTTTTTCGAGACAGGGTTTCTCTGTATAGCCCTGGATATACTTGAACTCAGTAGACCAGGTTAGTCTTGAACTCAGAAATCAACCTGCCTCTGCCTCCTGAATGCGGGGATCAAAGGCATGCATGACCACTGCCTGGCAAGTAGGGCTTTGCTTAGCTTCCATATGTATTTGGGCTTTCCGTTGTTTTTGTTGCTATTGAAGCCAGCCTTAATACATGGTGATTTGATAGGATTCATGAAATTATTTCAGTCTTCTTGCATCTGTTGAGGCCTGTTTTGTGACCAATTATATGGTTAATTTTTGAGAAGGTACCATAAGATGCTGAGAAGGATGTATCCTTTTGTTTTAAGATAAAATGTTCTATTGATATCTGTTAAATCCATTTTGTCCATAATTTCTGTTAGTTTCAGTGTCTCTGTTAATTTTTTTGTTTCCATGATCTGTCCCTTGATGAGTGTGGGGTGTTACATTTCTCCATTATTATTGTGTGAGGTACAATGTGTGCTTTGAGTTTTAGCAAAGTTGCTTTTATGAATGTGGGTACCCTTGTATTTGGAGCATAGATGTTCAGTATTGAGAGTTCATCTTGGTAGATTTTTCCTTCAATGAATATGACGTGTCCTTTCTTATCCTTTTGGGTAATTTTTGGTTGAAAGTTGATTTTATTAGATATTAGAATGGCTACTCCAGCTTGGTTTGGGGGACCATTTGCTTCAAAATTGTTTTCTGGCCCTTTACTCTGAGATTAGTGTCTGTTTTTCACTGAGGTGTGCTTCCTGTATGCTGCAAAATTCTGGTTACTGTTTATGTGTCCTAGTCTGTTACACTATGTCTTTTTATTGGGGAATTGAGACCATTGATGTTAAGAGATACTAAGGAACAGTAATTGTTGCTTCCTTTTATTTTTGTTGTTAGAAGTGGAATTTTGGTTGTGTGGCAATCTTCTTTGGGGTTAGTTGAAAGATTACTTTCTTGCTTTTTCTAAGGTGTAGTTTTCCTCTTTGTGTTGAAGTTTTCCATCTATTACTCTTTGTAGGGCTAGATTTAGGGAAAGATATTGTGTAAATTTGATTTCCTCATCTATGGAAATTGAGAGCTTTGCTGGGTATAGTAGCCTGGACTGGTATTTCTGCTCTCTAAGGGTCTGTATGACATCTACCCAGGATCTTCTAGCTTACATGTCTCTGGAGAGAAGTCTGATGTAATTCTGATAGGTCTACCTTTATATGTTATTTGGCCTTTTTCCCTTACTGCATTTAATATTCTTTCTTTGTTTAGTGCATTTGGTATTTTGATTATTATTTGACAGGAGGAATTTCTTCTCTGGTCCAATCTATTTGGAGTACTCTAGGTTTCTTGTATGTTTGCAGGCATCTCTTTCTTTAGGTTAGGAAAGTTTTCTTCTATAATTTTGTTGAAGATATTTACTGGTCCTTTAAGTTGGGATACTTCACTCTACTCTGTACCTATTATTCGAAGGTTTGGTCTTCTCATTATGTCCTGCATTTCCTTGATGTTTTGGGTTAGGAGTCTTGCATTTTGCATTTTCTTTGACTGTTGTGTCAATGTTTTCTATGGTATCATCTTCATATGAAATACTGTCTTCTATTTCTTGTATTCTTTTGGTGATGCCTGCATCTCTTTCCTAGATTTTATCTCCAGGGTTGTCTCCCTTTCTCATTTCTTTATTGTTTCCATTTTTAGATCCTGTATGGTTTTCTACAATTATTTCATCTGTTTGGTTATGTTTTCCTGTAATTCTTTGAAGAATTTCTGCATTTTATTTTTAAGGGCTTCTACCTGTTTACTTGTGTTCTCCTGTATTTCCTTAAGGGAGTTATTTATGCCCTTCTTTAAGTCCTCTATCATCATCATAAGATGTGATTTTAAATCAGAATCTTGCTTTTCTAGTGTGTTGGGGTATCCAGAGCTTGTCATCAGGGAGAACTGGGTTCTGATGGTGTTAAGTAGATTTGATTTCTGTTTCTTATGTTCTTGCCCTTACCTCTCCTCTTGCCATCTGATTATCTCTGGTGTTAGCTGGTCTTGCAGTCTCTGGCTGTGCCTTGTCCCTTCTTCAAGCTGTGTGTCAGTACTCCCAGGAGACCAGTTCTCTCTGGGAGGAATTTGGGTATGGAGAGCTGTGGCACAGGTTCAGATCCAGGGAGCAGAGGAAACATCAAGGATCCTGTCCCAGGCTGCTCCTAGGTTCCTATGTCCTGAGTGTTCTGGACAGCTCCCTCTGAGCAGACGTGGTAGTCTTACCTGTGCTCACAGGCGTGTCTGAACTCCTGGGAGACAAGCTCTCTCCCATTGATATTTGGGAATGGAGGACTGTGGCACAGGATAAAGTGTGGGTGCAGAAAGAAACTGGAAGCCTTTTTGGGCTTCTTAATAGTGAATATTTACATTGATGTTGAATTATGTTAGTAGTTGAGAATAATGTCAATTTCTACTTCCTTGGGTCCAATATTTTAGGTGTGTGCTAATATCCTTACATATGAATAAACTTTAAATGATTTATGTGTATAGTTAGAGAGAAGGGTCTATTACCTTGCCTCAGCCTGTGGGTATCCAAATTTCTTAAGTTGGTTTATAGATGAGAACTCCCAGATATAATATTCTCTAGGTATTGGTTTTTATCCTAGTACCATGATTGTTTATTTGGTTTCTATGACTCTGTAATATAATTGGAAATTGGGTGTGCTCCTTCTGCAGCATCATTTTTGTTTAATTTTGATTTGAATATCCTTTTGTGCCTCCATATAAAATTTTGTATTTTTTCATATGGTTTTAAAGAATACCATTTGAATTTTGATTGAGATTGCACTGAATTTGTAAAATAACTTCAGTAGGATTGTCATTTTTGCAAGATTAAGTATTTCAATCCATGAACATTGAATGCTGTTTGGTCTTCTGGTAGCTTACTCAACTTCATTCTTTGGTATCTTAAAAAGTACTTCATTTTAAACATTCCAGAAATCCTTTGTTTCCTTGGTTAGTCTTATTCTTAGATTTGTTTTATGTTATGTTATTTTTCTAGCTATTGTGTTATTTCTCTGATTTCTTTTTCAGTCTTTTTGTTGTTAGTATATAGAAAGGCTACAGAGTATTGTGTGTTGTTTGTATTCTACTACTTTGCGGAATGGGTTTATCAGCTCTAAGAATTTTAAGGGTTTATTTCTATTTTACCAATTCTGACTATTTGATTATTTCTTCCTTCATATCATCTGAGCTTTGTTTTGTTCTTGTTTTACCAATGTCTTAAAGTACAAAGTACAAAAATTTAAATGTAATAGAGCCAAAAATAGAGGGGGGAAACCATGCTTCCATTCTCAAATTCCAAGTGGTAATGAGTTGAATGACATAACCAGGTAATGATCATAAAATGAAAATTGGCCTGCTGCAAAAAAAGTGGCATTCTTTGTCAACAGAGGGACCTGAGATACTGACAAGTGTTAATCCATTGGAGTGACTTTTCTCTTAACAGAGTTTGGTTTTTCATGGCAGACTAGACAGAAGACAGTTTTTATTCCATCATGTTTATTGAGTGCTATAAACAGGGGTCATATTAAACACATGATTTCAAGGCTCAGTCAAAATGAAATGGGGAAGTTGGGACACAAACACAGTTTCTTTGTACTTGGTGTCTACAAGAGGTGGCTATTGAAACTAGCATGATTAGATGGTGATTCTATAAGAACGTTGAGGAGGGGTGAGAAGATTTAGGAATTGGGTACAATGACATGCATATCTTTGGGATTTACCTGCTTGGGACATGAAAAATGACAGACATGTATATTAAGAAGCTGGGACTGGGTGGGCTGTGTATTTTGATAAAGGTGCACCAGCCACAAGAAACTTGGAACATTATGATCTTCAGCTGAGTGAGAAGGCAGGTTATGTTGGAACATAATTCAAGAATGAGGGGAATTCTCAATACTTGTGAGAAAACTCCAATAAAACAAGAGTCTTGTGACCTTAGTTCCATCAATACATAGGTTTATTCTTGGAATGTTCTTTTGTGCCTCTCCCAAGTGTAGCAAAAAATGGAGTGAAGTTTGTTTCAGATTACTCACTGCTGCTTATAATTGTTATTCAGATAATATTTCTACATGTTTGTCCTTAGACACAACTTAAACCCATGTAAAGTTTGCTCATATAATCTTGCTTAACATTTAGTATATGGTCTAATTCTCTAAATAAATTTGTTTATTGCAAAGGACTTTTGTTCACCTCACTTTTAGGCCCCATTCTCCTAGGTTCCACTGCCTTCAGATCCGTGACTGTTAGATGATCTTGGTACTGGTTTTCTGTAGTGATACAGTCTCAGGCTACAGTCATCCGAAAGCCATGGTTGATACTTTCTGTACAACATCCATTCTCAGAAGAGAAGGCTTTACCATTCCCCTCTGCCTGATCCCTTGCCATTCCCATGGGTCTGAGGCACTGATGTCCTTGACATGGCTGTGCTCTTGTCAACAATGCATACCCCCTTTAGACTTCATCTGTTTCTCATGATGGAGTATTTAGTTGTCTCATCTTCTGTGATGAGAAATGATCCCCATGTCTTAAAGATTTTCGCAGAGAACAGGAGTTCTGAGCTCAGATGCAATGCTTTGCCTCTGAACTTTCCTCTCCCTCCCCCGAGGCTATGTGTTTTGCTGCACCTTGAGTTTGAGAATTCTGAGCCATGGCAAAAATCATTGGCTTTTCACAGCCTTTTTCTCACCACTGATCATAGCATCCTGGAAGCTCTGAGGAACTCAGGCAAGAATCCTAATTCCCTTTCCACTCTTATAGTCTGACACTTCAAAGAACACTCCTGTCGTTTTTCTTGTTCCCTTGGTGTAAGAAAATTGAAGTTTCTGTAGTGAGTAAATATACTACCAAATGATAACCTCAAAAGTTCATTGACATCAGCAGAGGCTTCTGTGCAAGCGTGGATGAGCCCTCACCTGGTAACTAAAGCACCTGCTAGCAGATTCCACAGTTATTGGATATCCTAGTCAATATCCAGTTGCTGTGAAGAGTTACCATGGCCTCAGCAACTCTTATACAAGAAAGTATTTAGTTGGGGCTGGCTTAAATTTTTAGAAGTTTACTTCATTATTGTTGTGTCAGAGGGAAACATGGCAGCATGCAGACAGACATGTGCTGGAGAAGTACTTGAAAGTTCTGCATGATCTGTAGGCAGCTGGAATTGAACCACTGGACCTGGTGTCAAACTCAGACACTGGACTCATGAACATGCTGGGAAAGGTTTTCCCTTTGATCTTCCTACCCCAAGTAAATATTGTATTATGCTGTGTTATTAAAAAAATCATTTTTCTTTTAAATGTGTGGAACCAGTTTCCTTTTCCCCTAATTTCTTCTCTCTTTGCCCCTTTCTTTCCTGTCTAATTCTCCCAGGATGAACTAGAACTTTGAGTTCTCCTTACCTTCCACAGTACTGCGATTATAGCTGTGAACCATCGCTCCCAACAATAATCAAAACTTACTGCGATAGTCTGAATGCTAATTAGTAGCACTACTTGATGAAGTGGTGGAACATTTGGGACATTGAACCTTGCTAGAGGAAGTGTGCCACTGGGAGCCAACCGCAACAGTTTATACTTTCTTCTTATTTCCAGTTTTCCCTTTTTACAAGCCAGTCATGCTTTGACTGCTGGTGTGATCTCTAAGCTTTGTGCTCTGGCCACCTGCTCCCATGCTTCTTCCACCATTATAAACTCCCCCTCTGGAGATGCGAGCCAAAATAAATTCTTTCTTCCATAAGTTGCCTTGGGTCATGCTGTTTTATCATGACACCAAAAAACAGTAACTAATACAATAATTGAACACAATGCTATTGGCCTACTGGCAAGTGGTATATAAGTATAATACAATGAAAAAACTGATTGATGAAAACTATTTCTCAGTTTTGTGTTGTGATCAAAATGTTCAGGTACTAAAGGCATAAGTCAGTAGTATGATAGGCTCATAGCATGCAAGAGGGTTTGGTTCAGTCTCCACTTGCTTGCATTTGAATCCTAGTTTTCCCAGTTGATAGCTGAGTGATCCGGGGCAAGCAGTTTGCCCTGTAAAAGTGGCAATCCCTTCACCTATGAAATGACTTAAAATGTATGCCTCACAGGATGGCTGTGAGGGTAACATGTGTTAGCCACTGTCAGCACAGATCTGGGAGAGTGCAAGTTCTTAATGCATCATTGGCCACAGTGGTGCACTTCTGTAATGCTAGCACTTGGGAGGGAGATACAGGAAGAGTAGGATTCCAAGGCTATACTGAGTTACATAGGAAGACCCTGTTTTAAAACAAAACAAGGAAGACTGGACAGTTTTCAGGCATAGAGTACTCACCTACCATGTATAAGACTATCTCTTACATCCCAGTTACCACAAAGCAAGCAAAAAATTAATCAATCAAACAAACCATTCCAAAGAACAAACGCAAACACTTCCATAAAACTAAACAAAATCATCTCTCAACATGTGGAGACATCACATTAAATTGACCAATCATTAATACAAGGCACAGGAGTGGCTGACACATGCTGCTCTGATGTCCTTTCAATAAAGAATGCTGCAGCTGCTGAAAGTGTAAAGAATATCTGCTATGGCTGGTCCAGTTGTGGATAGGAAGGTCCTGATGTTTCTAACAATGGCACCTGTCACAGCCTGATTGTATCTTCACCCAATTAATCCTGCTCTTTCTTTTCTTGTGTATTATAACTCATTAATCTTTAGTCCCCTTAGTGTTATATAAGTGTCTTATATTTGGGGGAGAAAGCAAACCACATGGCCTTTAAAGTCCCCAAACTTCTTCCTATGAAACCATTCTTCGTTCCCATGATTTCCCCACTTAGTGTCCTCTCATAATGGCAGTGAGGATTAATTTGTGAATGACACAGTTGCCTGGCAGAACAGTGTCCATGTAGCATGGTTTTCCTCTGCTTACAGATCCAGCGTCCTGGCACCAGACAGAACTGGTCTCTACCCTGCTAGGATCTGGCAATATGTCGTCCCCAGTACACTACATTCTCCGGGTACTGAGTGGTGGTTCTATCCATGTCTCTGATGTATGCCCTTGCACACACTTCTCTAGTTAAACTTTTGGGAGTCTGGCAAGGTGGCTCACCAAGTAAAAGCACTGCTGCCAAACTAGGTGACTTGAGTTTGATTTTTGAGACTCACAATGTCTAGCAAAGTGTCTTGGGACTTTCATACTCAAGCATGCAAAGACATATAAATACATCAATTTAAAATCATTGGTACATATGATGGTTTAAATAAAACCATAGGCTCATGTCATATATTTGAATGGTGAGTCCTGAGGGAGGGACACAACTTAAAAGAATTAGGATGTGTGACCTTGTTGAAGTCAATGTACACTTGATGGAAGAACTGTGCAACTGGCAATAGGCTTTGAGATTTCAGAACACAAGACAGGCCCAATGTGTCTCTTCTGCTGTCTGTTGATCTGGATGTAGACTTCTCAACTACTTCTCCAGCACATCCTCCCCACCTTGAAGATAATAGACTAAATAGCTGAAAGTGTAAGCAAACCCCAGTTAAATGCTTTCTTTTATAAGAGTTGCCTTGGTTGTGGTGTCTCTTCACAGCAAAAGAACACTAACTGAGACAATACACCAAACTATGCTATGTGGATCTGATTTTTCTTTTTTTGCTCTGTTGTTTTTTGTTCAATCTGGAGGAGAATAGAAGTTTGTTCTGAAAGAATTCATAAGGAATTTAACAAACCACTAGGAAGTAATCCTTGAAAGCTGTTGTTTTGGGAATTGCAGTCAAACTGAAATTACTCTGGAGAGCATTTTAGCATTATTAATGCCTGGGTTACAGATCATGGATTCTGATTTCACTGGTTCTTTATTCCACAGGAAATCTTTGCTCTAATGTCAGAAGTTACAATCACAAATTCTGTGGTTTGGGATGCCTGAACTATGCATGACATCCATGCATGCTGTGAGGTTTTGTCAAACAGCTGTGACTAGCTTAAATCAAAGAACAAATTCAAGACACGCTCCCTTGTCTTGCTACATTTTCACAAGAGAAAATGTATTCTTTGCATACACATCTGTATGAACGCCCCTTGCTTTCTTGGGAAGATGATTTAATAACAGTGACTTAATTATTGTTTATTTTGGAAATATTAAAAATAAACCTGCACACCCCCCCACCCAAATGAGTGGATTTTGTTCTTGTTATTTTGTTTTATTTTTTTGGACAGGGTTTCTTTGTATAGCCCTGGCTGTTTTGGTAGACCAGGCTGGCCATGAACTCACAGAGACCAGTAGGTCTCTGTTTGTGCTGGGATTAAAGACCAAGGAATGGAAATATGTGAAATGCATTATACATGTTTTCATATATTTCCTAAGGTAAGCAATGAAAAGTATGGCATTGGTTTCCTAAGTGATAGTTTTTATAAAATCAAATTCAAATGCTTGTTTTGATTTTTTTAAGTGAATAATAAATTTGTTCTTGGAATACACGGGACACAAGCAATGCATATAGATGTATATACAATTTATATATTTTCGTCTACTTCATTAACAAGATTAAATGCTGACAAAAAGGAAGGAGGTTCTGCCACAGGAAGCCCTGCCTTAATTTACCCATGAAAGCAAGGCCTTGTCAATTTATCTTCATCCACCCGTAGGTTGAAGCATGAACTGTCACTCAGGGTGGGACCTGAACAGCTACCCTATCAGATGCAGTAAGATGAAGGTTACCCAATCAAACACACTGTCAGAGAGGAGGAGGCGGGCTTTCAGCCTTGCGTACGATGTTGCTGACCCCGCCATTTTAGCATCTGTGGCCGCTTTCTTCTCCCAGCTCTGGGTTCTGGATTGAACCCTGTCTCTGTCGCCCTGTGACTCCCTGGTGCCTGGACACCCAGCGTGAGGGGTGCGTTCACCGGAGTCCCGATATGGTGCGTTTACCCGCCCAGCCCTGAGCCCTCGCTTGTGCCCCTGCCCCCTACACTGTGGCCAGGCTGAGCGGCTTGCTGCAGCTGGGGTGGGGGTGGGGGTGGAAGGGTGGGGGGAGGGGTCTCATCGCGTCCGTGAACTGGGGATCCGCAGTGACACCTGTGATCAGGGTCGCTGCGGATGCCTCCAGATGGGGACGCCGGGGCTACGGGACCTGTGACTGCCTGAGCGCAGCCCGGAGCTTGTCTGCCGCCTCTAGATCTGGTAGGACTGGCCAGCATGAGGGGATGCAGCCTGCTTGGTCTCTGGGCCTTCAAGGCCATCGGGCTCCCCAGGGTTTTTTTGCAGCTGCCACCCTCCCCGCCCCCTCTTCATCTTGGATCTCCACGTTTGTTCCTGGCTGCCCATGTCTTGTGCTGTCTCTCTCTCTGTATCTATAGGAGTCTGTGAGCAGGACCCTCCCCGCCCCCTTCCCCTGCTCTTTCTAGCCCATCTCAGCGTCTCTCAACATGTTTTCTCCATGAGGCATGTCCTTCAGACCCCGGAGTCTCTGGGTGATTTGGAGTAGGTACTTCCCCTCCTCTCTGCTGTTTCCTTCACTCTCCCTCTGTTTTCTGTCTCGGGCTCTCTGTATTTCTAGGGATAGAGTCTAGGAATTCATTCATTCAAGGCAGTGCTCTGCCCCAAGCCAATTAGCTATGTGTCCTTTTCTTTTCCCTTTCACGCTTTAAATATTATATATGAACGGTGCACCGTAGTGACTTTCATTACATTTTATACTTGCATGTAATGTATTTTCTTCACCTTAACTCCTATTATCTTCCTGGCCCTTTTCCTGCTCCTACAGATTCTATTCCTCTTTTCCAGTACTGCCCCTTATTCTTAGATTTTTTTTATTTTTATTTTTTATTTTTTTAATGACCCCAGACTTTTACAGGTGCATAGAAAGAGGGCTCTTTACAGAAGCATGGACCTCACCATTGTCTATACTACTATACTACTGAATAAAGAGTCTCTCCTGAGCCTCTCCCAAAACAACCATTTACTGCCTGTACATCCTTAAGGAAAAATGGGGCCTTGTGAGCCTTTTCACTGACCACTTGGAGTGTCTTCTGAATACCACCTCTTGGGTTCTCTTCTAGCAGGCAGTCTTATGTGTATGCTCATGTAGCACAGTATGGTGCTGGGAGAATTAAGGTGCAGGTAGCAGAAGAGAACTAGGGGAGAAGACATGAGTGGCAGCACACAGCAAGAGCTGCGGACATTGAAGGGGGTGGGGGAAACCAGCCGGGTGCTGAGAGATGTGTGTCACTCTTGTAGTGGGAACAAAAGAGGTCCAGTAGTGAGGCAGGCTCTGTAAGTCCCATTTTGGAGTTTGGCCATATAGCACTGGGTTTTCCAGATTTCCCTTGGGTACTAGTCTGGTTCCTGGGTTTGAACGAGTGTTAGGAGACATTGGGTACAGGAAATGCAGGTTGTACCCTCAACCTGAGCACTGCACATACTGGTCTCAGTTCTCTTTATGTGTGCCCCCTTTGTGTCTGCAAATCTGTCCCTGCATCCTTTGCCTCCTCCTGTGCCTTGTTTGTGGGATTTGTTTGCTCTTTGTATCTGATCTTTCATATAGGCGCTCACAGCGTAAGCCTAGTCTGGTCTCAAACATATGATGGACCCTCCTGCCATAGCCTTGTGATCCTTGGGTATTTTTTCAACAGGAGCCGTCATTTCCATCTCCCTGCTGTGGTGTGTCTCAGCCTCGGAAAGAGCCCTGCTCTGGAAGGTACCTTGGCTGACTTTGATCCTACTCAGAAGTATTTAGTGTGGTATTCCAGGAAGAGCCATGCATAGAAACTTTTCCTCTTCTCTAGATGTCTCAATCTTTGTTCTAGTAAGGTGAGACAGGAGGAGTCCTAGGTCCAGGTTCGAATCTCACCTCTAAGCCAGGTGGCCTGGTGGTACAGGCCAGTATAAATAGATTGCAAGTTTGAGGTCTGTAAAGTTCATGGTGGTGTGGGCAATTTAGTGAAACCCAGCCTTTAAGAAAAAGATACAAACCAGTTCAGTGATTTGTATGTGTGACATGTGTGGTAGGTTCCAGTCCGAACTATCTCCCTGTGGGGTTTCAAAAAGGCCAGTACCCATCTTTAGGTTCGATTCTATAGAATTATGTCACTCCTTTTCTATTGTTGTGTAGCCATTAAAAAGAGTAGTTTGGGATTGCCATGAAAAGGCCAATGGATGCTTTAGTGCACACAGACCTTCCATTCTGGGACCCTGAGACCAGAAGAAGGGTGTGATGCGAAGCTGTTCCACCATAATGAATGGAAAGCTGGTTCAGTCAACCCCAGATGCTGGGAGAGATGGTGCTGATGGGCTCTGGTTGCTCAGGATATGTGAGATACTAACGGTTCTGAGAGAGGAGGAGGACCTGAAGGAGGACGAGAGTCCTTGTGGGAGGAGGTGTCTTCTCAGACTCTTAGATGCAGCAGTGTGGGACTGCCTATGTCCCAGATGCTGCTGGCAGTAGGAGCACCTGTTGAAGACACACTTCTAAGATGTGAGAGGGCAGTGTCTGGGGACCTGGCATGTCCCAAATGGAAGGAAAAGGAGGGAGGCCAGGGGCCAGCCTGTTCTGCATCTGTCTTTTTCTTGAGTGTTCTGGTGTTCACAAAATTTCCAGTTTCCGCAACAGCCTCAACTGTAGTATCAGGAAGGAGGGATGTGGTAGATGGATGGCCAACTCTTCGGCTTCATTCACCTCTTCCCTATGGGTAAACCCCTGAGCCCTTCAGTTGTTGCAATCTTGAAAATCCAGAATCCAGCCTAGTACCTCCAACATCCTCTGTGTTTCTGGTAACCAACTCCTAAAATGTCACTTTCCTGTAATGTATCATCTCCTCTTGTTGGTGTGAAGGAATTTATAGGCGCCACATGCATGCTGTAGTCTGAAGAAGCCCTCGGATTCATAGGAACTGGAGTTGTAGACAGTTCTGAGCTGCTATGTAAGTGCTAGAAGTAAATGCTTCCTAACTACTGGACCATATTTCCAGCCCCATCATTTTCTCTTTTCTAAAGTATTATTAGCACTATTTGTTTCATGTAATACAAAATTTATTAAAACAGACAGGTTTTGTCTTTATTTTTTTTCTTCCTGAGTCCTAGTAGCTGTGGATATTTGAAGAGTTTAATTATGCTCACATGAGAGGAGAGCTGAGGAGATTTACATGTCTGGTGATATTGTGTTGAGCTTACCACTAGGAAACAAACAAACTATAGTGTCAAGTACCCCCATCCCAGCATCTGTACTTGCTGGTGTTAAGTGACCATGGAAGCCATGTCTCTGATCACTTGGAGTGTCTTAGTGAATACCAGCTCTTGGATTCTCTTCTAGCAGACAGTCTTATGTGTATGCTCTGTATGTAGAAGGAATGTCCTGCAGTACCCTCAGAGACACGTAACTATTAGTGTTCTTAGCAGTGACTGTGGATATGAAACCATTTCTTTACATTTAGATTTTTGTTGCCTGCATTCTAGCTGTTGTGATTGTTGGATCATATGGCGCATCTGTGTATACATTTTTGCAGAGCTTTAATACTACTTTGTAAAATGACTATATCAATTTTACATATCAACGCAGAACACTAGAGTTCTCTTTTTTTCCATGTCTGTTGTTATATGACCGTGGTAATCTGTCATTGCTTTAACAGGTTCATTCTCTTAGCTTTACTGAAGCTGCAGGAACTATGCTCTCTGCTATGTCCAACTCCTGGGGCAAATTTGCTACAATTTAGGCTGTACAAAAGCTAAGAGAACTGATAAATTCTGGGACTAGACAGCACTCTGTCTTGTCATCCTTCTCTGTGTTACTGCTGGATTTTACAGAGTGGTTTTTCTAGACCTAGAGAGATTTGCACATGTCAGATTGCTTTGCTCAAAGATCTTGGGAGTTTAGCATATACTCCCATAAGTAGATCCAATCGAAAGCTGAGGTATTCAGTGAGTGCAGACTGTTGTAATAATTGTAAAATTATTAATCCCAATCCGGGGTTTCTATTCTGTCTTGATCATTCAGTTCCCGGATAAATGACCAGCAATTTTTATTATTTACAATAAGCTCTAAACAGCACATGAGCTGGGCAAATATCTACCCTCTATGCTATTTGAATATACTTTCTTATAGATAACCCCAAGTTATTACTTAACTATGTTTCATTTGGGCTGCTTTTAACTCCCATTGGCCAGTCTTCAGGACCATGTTTTTCATGAACTCACCGAACCCATGGTAACTTCTCTTTTCTCCTCACTGTCTCCTGGCCATATGCTCATAGTTCATATCCCTTCATGGCATTTTCCTCTCTTCCTTCTCCCCTTGGACTGTCCTCCTCCAACCGGGTCACTCCAAACCCACCTACTTCTAATCCTTCCAGTAACTGGCTGGCTTCAATTTTATTTAACCAGCAGTTTTAAATCAAGGAACAAGATTTACACAACAAAAGCTTGTAAACAGGAGACGTCACCTGTAGGCCTAGACCTTCCAGTATCTAATTTAGCCTTGCAATTTATAGCCATAGACCAAATATCAACAGCAGACAACATCCATGAACAACTAGTAGTCCTGGAGATGCCATATGGTGAGCAGTAGAGGGGCTCTAAACTCCCATTGAGGCTACCAGAGGATACTATAGTGTTCCCTCCCACCCTCTTTGATGTTCTTAAGAGACAAGTAAAACCTCAGTTATCAGTAATAGCAGCAGAGTTGTTGGAGATTCCCTACAGGGAGAAGCATGGCCTCAGAGTTTTAACCCCTGTTTTCTTTCTTGATCCCAGGTGATGAGGCCAGAAGAAATACTTGTATTAGCATATGAAAACATGACTCTTTTTTTTTTTCAGTTTTCTAGAATACATGTGTTATCTTCCCATCCTCTGGATGACCTCAGGAACATAGAATCATTTTCCTCTCGTATGGCCTGTGATCCAAGTTGTGTTGTTGATCATGCCTAAGCATTTCTGAACTCTCGGTGTGATTGTTTTCTCAGCTGGCCAGTGTCTAGGCAGGCGGTTCATTTATGCTTTTAAGACAGAAATGATACATAGAAATGCTTTCTACTTAGTGATCACTTGTTTGCCTAAGACACTTTGTCTGAACTCTGAATTCATTAAACTAGGAGTACAAATCAAACATTCAGGTCTACTAATCTTATACCTATTTTAAAATAGGTTCTTGTAATTTTACTAATTGCAAAAGGTGAAATGAACTTTGCATACAAGTGAAATACAGGTGCTTGTTTATGGAATACAACACTAGTCAAATATATGCTGTTTTCATACTTTGACAATGAAGGATAAAGTTGGGAAAGTTTTTAAAATCTTTAATTTCCTTGATTAAATCCTTCTTTTCATGAGAGTGGGGGAAACTGTATGCACAGTAAAACATTGAAGCAAAAACAGCATTTCAGGCAGTTTTCCTGGAAATTGCATGGTGTGATAGCATGCTCAGTGCCTAGTGCACATGGTGTGTGCTTACAGCAAAGGCTGCAGTGCAGTTCTGTGCCTTATACAGTGTGGAATTCTGTGCCCAAAACGTGCTGCCCCACCCCAAAACCTTGGATTTATTACACACCTTTCTGAGCTAAGGTTTGGTCATGGCATATTTAGGAATTCTTTCTGTTGCAAAAATAATTTTGTGACCCTACATTTGTGTGTGTGTGATCTCTGTCATCTAGTTTTAAGAATAAGATCTATTCTACTATAGGAACTGGGATTGAGCTTGTGCTCCTGTCACTTCTGCACTGCAGCACAGTGCTACCCTGCAGTACTGCTCATGCCTTTACAGATTTAATCTTGTTTGTACATAATTGAGTTTACAGAATCTAGTCTCTTTTAGTGCAAACCTTATAAACACTTACTCAGCTGCAGGTTGTGTTCCTATTATAATTCCTTGGAGAGCTCTTGAATGGTAATTTCCTCAATCACTATCATAGCACAGATGTAAGATGCTTCTGTACTGATTTTCAGCTGTCCCAAGATACAGAATACAAGTCAAGCCCTAGCTTCAATGTGACACTGGCAAGACGCAAAGACCCAGAGAAATAGACTCTTATTTCCAGGGCTGAGACCTTGGGTTGACGAGCAGTGTGTCATTGCAGGGTTTGGTGTCATTTGAGGATGTAGCCGTGGACTTCACTTGGCAGGAGTGGCAGGAGCTGGATGCTGCTCAGAGGACCCTCTACAAGGATGTGATGCTGGAGAACTATAGCAGCCTGGTGTCCTTGGGTGAGTCTCATTCCCCGGCAGCTTTCAGCAATTTCTTTCCTCTCGGTTCACAACTGTAGGAATTATTGCAAACTTTTAATATAATACTAAGTTGCTCATATATTTAGCTGCCCTGTGTTAATGCCATACATATATAAAGAACTGTGTGGCGTGGGAATACTCTTAGATTATGTATGGTCATCGGATGAGGCTAGTCAGCAAGTCCGCCAACTTAGACACAACATGTTTGTGATAGGGACATTTAAATTCTCTCCGATAGCTACTTTGAAAGATTTAATTAATTGTTGTCAAGTATATTTATTACCATACTATAGAACATAAATTCTGTGTCCCTTGCCTGTGTATTTGGAACAAATATTAACCATCCCTTGTCTACCGCCCCCCACCCCCCAGGTCTCTGTCTTTGTTCTACTCTCCTAACTCCCATTTTCTGTATTTCCTTGGGGGTCGCCTTGAACTTGCAAATATAATGAGGGCATGTGGGATTTTGCTTTTTGTGACAGATACGGTTCATTTATTTTGTGTCTTTCTTGTGTAGACAGCATTTGTAAGAGATCATCTGTTTACCCCACCCAAGAAAATATCCATTTCTTCCAGTCTGGTGAATCAGAGTGTATCTGTTGTAGTCAGTGACTCTCAGACCGTGGTAATCCTGAAAACACCATATCTTACTCAGTTTTGTCCTCTATGTCACATGTACTCGGACAGAAGGGGTCTGTGTTCTGAGGGAATGTTAGAAATGCCATTACCATGGCTTTCCTGTTTATTTATTTATTTTTATTTTTTTTTATTTCATTGCCATATTTGGGTTCCAAGCTCTCTTGTGGGTTACCAGTTACTTAGCTTTAAGACAGTAGTGGTCACTGCAGGCTCAGAAATCGTGGTGTACAGTTTCATAAGTGTGTTCCCCAGCTGTGTTCCAGGGAAGGTGTTTCTGATTGTGTGATGACGCCCAAGAAAGGGTGTTAGGATGTCAGTACCTCCTTCCTTCCTTTCTGACTACAGTGAGGTGAGGAATATGATTTTGCTTTGATGACTGTGCATTTGGCAGACAGCAAAATACTGTCTGCCTCACTGTCCTGAAGTGTTTATTATAGGGGTTCTGAACCTTCCTAATGCTGTGACCCATTAATACAGTTCCTCATATTGTACTGATCCTCAACCATAAAATTATTGTTGCTACTTCATAACTGTAACTTTGCTACTGTTATGACTTGCAATGTAAATATCTGATATACAGGATGTCTGATGTCCAGCTCCTATGAAAGAGTCACTTTACCCACAAAGGGGTCGTGACCTACAGGTTAAAAAGCAATAGTTAATTGTATATTTTAGGGACATCATTATGTCAGGTCTTACATTTAAACCTTTGGTTTACTTTTGGTGTTTCGTTTTCCTCGTTATGCATTTGCAGTGTCGTTTCTCAGGCTGACTTTGAACTCCTTCTGTAGCCAAGAATCTTGATCTCCTCCTGCTACTCTTGCTCTGTGTCCTAAGTACTGGGACATACTAGCACACTCAGAACTTGATCTGTTATTTGATTTATGTATAAGGTTCAGAGAGAGAGAGAAGTCTGTTGCCTTTCATCAAACTGAATAGTCCATGTCTCTCTGCAAGATTTATAGATGAGAACATCCCTCCTTGTTGTAATGTCTCATTGAATGACTTTATTAGTCAGGTTTACATCATTCCAACCTATACCTGAGGAAAATCTTCCAAGAAAGATTTATGTGGGCTTATAGTTTTCTAAGGTGAGTTGGCCATGTTCCTGGAGTGAGGAAGAGCATCATTGCAGGGAGCACATAACTATGATATGCTGCTTGTTTCACAGCTGCCAGAAAGGGGGCTCGGATGTTCTGATCCCTTTTGGGGGCATCTCCCCATGACCCATTTACTTCTTCTAGACTTCTTCCTGCTAAGCAGACTGGTAACCATAACTTCAGCATCCGGTCCTCTGAATCCATTTCAAATCCCCAGGATAACCTTGAATAGGTCTGGTTTTGTTTGGGGCTGTTCATTCTCTTCTAGTGGTTTCTGTGTCTCTTTTTGTGGCAGTTTCCTACTGTCTCATTGGAGTGGGGTTTGAAGGTAGATAATCAAGAGCTACATGTTTGTGCTTTTTGATCAAGACGCTTTGCTACGTTTGTGCTTTTATATTGTGTTTAAGACATTGTTTGGGACAGTGTTTTTCTGTTTACTTGGAGAAATATATAGATTTTACTATGAGTATATTGTTGAATCTGCAAACCACTTTAAAAATGTGGGAATTGCTTCCTTCAATATTACTTCCAATTTCTTTTCTTTTTTTTTTTTTTTTTTTTATTTTTGAGACAGGGTAGCCCTGGCTGTCCAGGCACTCACTGGGTAGACCAGGCTTAACATGGACTATGATGATCTATATTTTGTGTCTCTCCTTTTATGGTGTGTGTGTGTGTGTGTGTGTGTGTGTGTGTGTGTGTTTTCTAAACACTGAGTTTGATTCTTTGCATTAACATGGGATATGGCGGGTTAATTCTTAGAATGTGGGCATTTTTTTCTTGGTTTTTCTGAGCCACAGTTTCACTATTCCAGGTTGCCTTGAACTTACTTTATAGTGCAAAGTATTTTCAAACTTGTAACAGTTTTCCTGTCTTAACATTGCATCCTGGGATTTTTTCCATCTGGTAAAGGGGAGTGTGTGACCTCTTTTAACGTCTCAGTGTTTGGGAACTTCAGGCTGGAATTAGACTCCTTGGTTAATAAGTTATACAATAGAGGTGGGGACATAGCTCAGTGATAATTGACCTGCCATACATATTTAAGTGTGTAAATTCAACCGCTAGCACCACAAAATTAAATAAACAATAAGTAACTAATAAAATTATTGAAACATTTAAGATTCCTTTAATTTTTTTAGGTTTTTAATTTATTAAAATAGACTTTTAATATACTATATTCTGATTAAGATCCCCCCTCTCCCAACTCCTCCCAGATCCTTCCCACCCAAATCTACACCCTTTCTTGCTCCCTCTCATTAGAAAACAAAATGCTATCTAAAAAAATAAAAAACATAAAAGAGAAAAATATTTAGGTATCTATTTTGAATAGGAATGTAAATTGAAACTTCTTAACATTTTTGAGTGTATATATTACATATATATATATATATATATATATATATATATATATTAGGTTTTTTGACTCTGTAGTTTTCTTCTATTTGTTTTTTGTTGTTATTGTTCTTCTTCTTTTTTTCTGAGTCTAAGTTTTGCGCTGTGTAGCTTCCTTTACTCTTCATAGCACACCTCAAATGGAGCAGTCATGTTCCATCAGCGAAATGGACTTCTTGGGAACAGCTCACTTATCATTTTCCATTTACAGGGCACTGCGTGACTAAACCTGAGTTGATCTTAAGGTTAGAACATGGAATCCAGCCCTGGAGCATAGGAGACACTTCAGTCTGGAGTCTCCCAGGTCAGTGACTGTGAACCGGGAAAGGGCAACCAACAAGGACAACTAACTTCATTGGATATTGGTCATCTTGAACGTGAACTGTCTTCACCATTTATTTTATACAGTTTACAAATGAGGATCTCGGTCAATCTGTGTCCTTTGTTGTTGTTGTTGAAGTCTGTTTTCCTAATTTACTTTAAAACAAATGATCTTTGTATAGGTCCTCTCGGACATTTTTGTTGTTGCTTTGAGATGGGGCCTACTGCCCTCAAGCTTGCTATGTAGGCAAGATGGGGCTCAAATTCTGCATTTTCCTCTTCCTCCCATTATCAGGATATGTTGCAATACCCAGTCTTATCTGTAGGTTTGTTAGTAAGATATTTTGCCTAAATATTTTATCTGAATTCTTAATAGTCCTTTCTACGTTGTTTAATATTGAAGTGTTTCTTCAGT
Source organism: Apodemus agrarius (assembly GCA_964023405.1). Taxonomy (NCBI): domain Eukaryota; kingdom Metazoa; phylum Chordata; class Mammalia; order Rodentia; family Muridae; genus Apodemus; species Apodemus agrarius. Next base: position 31,208,127 of record OZ030028.1, read on the forward strand.
GTTTGGTCTTGATCTGGAAATTTGATAGCAGTCATTGTCACTCAAACGCATCTCTTCTTGAAGGGCTTACAGTTAGTGAGAAAAAAAGGGAAATAATCATATAATATACCACAGTGAGATGAGAGAGACCAAAAGTATTTACCCAGAGAGAGGCCAAAAAGAAAACCAGATGGAGTTTTATTTTAAGAAAAGCATAAAGACACTGTTGAGGAAATACTCATGTATTTTACTTTAGTTTTGTGATTACTCTTTTTTAAAAGCTTTGAACTAGCTATGTGGTGGTGGTGGTGGTGGTGGTGGTGGTGGTGGTGGTGGTGGTGGTGGTGGTACAGGCCTTTGATTCCAGCACTCGGGAGGGAGGCAGAGGTACAGTCAGGCAGATCTCTGAGTTTGAGGCCATCCTACAGTCTATAGGCTACACAGAGAAACCCTGTGTTGAAAGAAAGACAGACACACAGAGGGGCATGAGTGGAGGAGAGAAGGAGGTACGGGGCAGGGAAAGAGGGAGGAAGGATTGTTGAACTAAACACATATGTGACTGTCAATTGAAGATATGACAATGAAGTTAGGATGTGGAAAGACATTTGGAATTGGTGGCCTAAAAACAATAAACTAATTAAAAAAAAAAAATAGGAAAGAAAGCATTGGAAGTTTAAGGACGGGATTGCAGATACATTTTCTCTATGCTAGTACATGAATGCCCAGTGTTGTAGTCAGTAATTAGAGAGTGTTTTCCAAAGAAAGCAAGAGAAAAAGAACATTTGGCATCAAGAAAGCAATAACAGGACAGTATGCACTAGAACAGAAAGGCTATTGAGAAACGTGTACACACATCACAACTTCCCATAGCAAATCCCCAAGTGGTAATGAGCTGAAAGCTACAACTAGATCATGACCATAATGTGCAAAGTTTTCTTCTGCTGATCCACTGGCATCCTTTGTCATGGGGGGAACCTGTGGTACTGGCAAGTGTTGATACAGAGATGTGTCTTCCTTGACAGTTTCTTGTATATTTTGTGATTGAACAACAAACTAATTTGCATTTATCCACATAGAATGTTATACCAGGGGCTCTCCACTCTTTTGATGTATATAAAAGCTTAGGAGGCTGGGGACATACTGGCAGTTTCTTTTTGGGCACAAGAAGTGGCCATGGATACTTACATGGTGAAATTCAGGCTCCTTGAGAAAGGAGCATGGGGTGTTAGATATGGAGTCTCATATTTCTGGTGAGGAGTATGCCCATTCCTCATAGATATTCTCCAAGTGTAAGAAGAGTGGGCCCAGTGTCAGCCGGTTGCTTGGCCTCTGCACCATTTTCCATCTCTGTGTGTTTACTGTTCCTTAGGACCAAAGGATTTGAGCCTAAGAACAAGAATTCATTAGGCTTTCACAGCTATCTTCAAACCAGAATGTACTCACTGTTCATTGTGTCCAAAGGACCTGAGAAACCCAGAGTCTCCTTACTTTCTTTCTTCTCTATAGACTAACATGCAAACAATATCCCATGTCTTTTTGCTATCAGTGAGTTTAGAAATACTGAATTTTCTGAAGGAATTGTATTATTATGCTGACACCCTCAAAAGCCTAATTTTTGGCCATCATAAAAGTTTGCATGCTTAAATTTTTCCTGTAGTTACTGATAGTGTTGTATCTGTTTAAAAATTTTTAAATATCATTTCTATGTCTGGTTAGTTCTGTTGCTGTTCTTTTAGCATTTTGATTTCTCTCTGAGTGGTGTTGGGAGTTGGAGCCACAGGTGAACGCTGCTAAGAGTACCCTTTTTATAAGATGAAGGGTGCTTTCCATCCCCATTCTTCCAAAGAGACAATTCAGGGCAAAAAATTCCTAAAATACATGGTAGCAACCAGGCAAATAGTGATACGTGTTGGAAAAACTAAAGCATCTCCAACAATCAATACTGAGGATTTTGGAAATAGTGGAGTATTAGGCATAAAATGCAAATATGTGGTTTTTTTAATGATCTATACTCTAAAATAGTATTCAAATAAATAGGTTCAGCAAACAGAGATAATGACAGAAAATAAAAACTTAAATAAGTAAGAAGTAAGCTCAGTAAGTAAAGCATTCATTGGAGAACAGCGTTCACTGGGGTAGACTGTAGACCAAAACAATATGAGGAATGAAGATAAGGTTGAGAAGTTATTGTAGTAAGAAAACTGTATAGGAAAATGAAGAACAGTCGTGACTGCAACATTTAAGCCCCCCTGGCTATAGTTAAGAGATGCAGCCTATAACTGGGAAATAAGTAGACTAAAGACACAGAAAATGTATTCCTTGGACTGTAGCTTAAAATTGTATAAATACATTGAAAGAACAAAAAGCCCAAACCAGAAAACACACATCCAGGGTCACAGCCATTCACAAACACCTCATGGTTTTAGTTAAAATACGAACTACTGAATAGAGAAAGACCACTTGCAACCTAAGAGGTAAGGACTTAGTTACTATGATGGCAAGTCCCTTTAGCCTTGTAATTGTCGAACTGAAACTCTGATACAGGAAAGTGTGGACTCCTGTATTTTCAAGCTCTGAAACAAAATAATTGCCAATTAAGTTACCTCTCTTCAGCAGTGCTACCCTGTAAACTATAAGATTAGTGAAGAACTACAGATCTTTCTTCATGAGTATAAAATATATTGCAATGTGAAGAAGGAAAACTTTAGTAATTATTCTTTAACAAGACTAATTGTAACTGATTTTTTCCAATTCATAACTGAACAGTGACAACATGGATTTAAAGAAAAACACTTCCAGCTGCTGCTTAAATATGAGTTTATAATACTAGTAAAAGACAGACTGAGGAAAAGGAAAACTGTTTTGGAGCAAACAGGATATGAAAGAACTCGACAGTAGCCATATTTACATTAGTCAAACCATATTGCATGCCAAAGTAATCCAGAAGTTTTTTGCACATGGAATGTTGGACTAGTTCATTATGATGACCACTAATAAAAGAGAATCTATCCAAATTAATAAAAAATGATGAAATGGACTATTTTATCCTACATCTTTGAGATAGAAAAGATTAGTTAGGAATATTTTTAGGATCTATCTATCTATCAATCAATCATCTGTCTCTCAGATATCCATCTGTCTATCTCATTCATCCATCCATCCATCCATCCATCCATCCATCCATCCATCCATCTATCCATCCATGCTACCTTTCTGTTAGAACCCCCCAAAGTAGTTTTCCATAAGGCTTTTTTTTCTATATTCTATATTTACAATCCAAAGGCTTTCCCCTTTCCCAGTTCCACCCCCCATATGTCCCATAATTCCTCTCCCCCCAAACTATTCCCCAATCATTCCCCCGCCCACGATTTCTCTGTTGTGGGTCTACAAAACTGGATCCAATCTTTACAGGCCCAGGGTCCTCTCCCTTCTTCTTCTTGAGAGTCATTTGACTTGCTAATTGTAGCTTGAGCATTTAGGGCTTCTGGGCTCATTAATATCCACCTATCAGTGATTGCATTTCATGTGTATTCTTTTGTGATTGGGTTAGCTCACTTAGGATGATATTTTCCAGATCTAACCATTTACCTACAAATTGCGTGAGTTCATTATTTTTAATTGCTGAATAGTACTCCATTGTATAAATATATCACATTTTCTGTATCCACTCCTCTTTTGAGGGATATCTGGGCTCCTTCTAGTTTCTGGCTATTATAAACAAGGCTGCTATAAACATAGTGGAGCATGTTTCTTCATTGTATGCAGGGGAATACCACTCCTGGGCATATATCCATAAGGCTTTTAAAGAAAGGTCTTTTAATGTTAGTATCCTGTCTTATGTACCTCCTCCTCTGCCCTGTCCTCCCACCGCCACCTCACTGAACCTTAGCTGCACCACTATTCACCTTTCCTCATTTATAACATTTGTTTATATCCCCCATTTCTTATCTCACCCATGGCCTCTTTTTTTTGTTTGTTTTCCTTACTTCTATAGGCCCTCCTATTTAAGCACACACATCTAAAGATTCAGAGCTAGGATCCACATATGAGAGAGAATTTAGGTCCTCTTTCAGGATCTGGGTTATCTTTCAAAGAATAATCTATTTCCAGCTCCATTTATTTACCTGCAAAGTCCACAATTTAATTTTTATTTATAATGTAATTTTTTATTTTATGTGTATATAAATAAATATATCATATTTTAATTATCTAATTATTAGATAATGGACTTCTCTGCTCTTATTTCAATTTCCTAGCTTTGAACAGTCATGTATGTGTGTTACCCACTGCAGTAAGAAGCTTTTCTTATCAAGTTTGATAACAATGTAAACTGTAGATAGCAATATACATGTTTAGAATACAGTTCAATAATATGACCATTTGAAAGACAAAATAGGTTCTTCCTTAAGGACTCTGACTTCTCAAGCTGTGAGTTTGGATAAATTATGTCCATAATTTTGTACAATTAATTTATAGTAAAAGACACCTAAAAATGTGTACTTGACATTCTCTATGTATAGGCACATACCAGTCCGGAATTGCAACCTAATCATTTCTTAGCGTTTATTTTTAATAAAATGGTTTATTTAAAAAAAAAAGCATATCTTTGTCCGAGAGGCAAAGAGATTTGTAGAGCAGAAGATAGATTAAGGGAGCTTCTGAAGAAGCTGTCCTCTAGTGTGAGAGAAAGGTGATTGTAAGCAGTGACCACAGGAAGACAGACCCTTCTGTGGCTTTTCAGACCAAATGAATCAAATTTATAATAAATGTATAATAATCCTTTTATGAACCGACATTTTTGCTCCTAAAGCAGAATATGATGTCTGTGCTTTGTGGGTAGCTAGTGAAGGAAAATCTTCCCACTTCACAAAATGAGATGTGATATCAGATAGTGTGTGTACAATTAAGGTTATAGAGGACTGGAACTCGGTTAACAACACAGTTAAAAATTAGTGTGCCGAAAATAGTAACCAAGAAGTATGTGAATAACTTCTTTCCATGTATTTCTCAAGAGTGAAAGCAATGATGGAACATGACTTAGGACTGCCTTGCCTGTTCGTGTAAAATCTCCCTCAGTAAGCTGAAGAATCGTGAAGAAACTTTCCATTATATTTGAACTGAATAAAGTGTATATTTGACTTATGGATAGTGATGTTTTTTAATATTGTTTCAGGTGTTCTTGAAGTGTATACTCCAGATGAGAGTTGCCTGGAAAATCCAGAGAGTCATATGTGGCCAATGGGAAGCATCGGCAGAGATCTTTCAAATAAAGAGATGATTGAAGTAGGTAAAATTTGAACGTGAACACAACCTTCACATTTTGATTATGGACATAAGGAGAGAAATGCTCACAAATGTTTTTAAGAAAACTAACCTGTAGCAAAATGTGTAGTGAGCCTAATGGCATGCTGACTAGTGACAAACCTGATAATATACCTAATAAGCCCCTCGGGCACCCTGATCATCTGATTCTCCCTAACAAGGCTGAAAGTTCACTTTATGATATTTATAATATTTAACTGGGGATGTACATCTACACAGAGACAATGTTATTGATACCTAAATGTTTTATATTTAAGGAACCTCTAGTTTCATGGATTGGGAGGCTTTTTTTTTTGATTGTGTAAAATTAACTGTGCAAAACATATCTCATGTAAGGAAAATATTGCATATAACCTGACTCAGAGCAGAACATGGTGAAGTATGGGGCTAAGAGATAGCTGAGCAGTTAAGAACATGATGCTCTCTCATGTAATAGGACTTAGGTTCCCAGCATACATTTTGGGGCTCTAAACCAGCCCTCACCTCCAGCTCTAGGGTAAGAAGACACCTCTGGCCTCTGTGGGTACCTGATTTTGAATGCATACCCCTACATGTATGGATAATTTAAAATGGTAGAAAGAAATTAATCTTCTTTTAAATGACAAGATACACAGCAAGGAAAATTGCAAGTGTACTTTCTGTTCAACTATTAAGATGTTACTATCCTCCCAGAACATTAGTAAGTACATGATAGAAAAAAGCCCCATTGATACAAAACCTTGACAGATTCTTTTGTCTCAAGGCAGAAATGAAGGTTCAACTGGAATTTCCCCGAGGTACAAAGCCCTATGAATGGAAACCACGTATGCACAACAAGCAGCATGCATGCTATCCAAGTGTGAAACCCTACGAATGGAAGGAGTGTCAGAAAGCTTTCTGTTACAAGTCAGCACTCACTCAGCACCAGAGAACTCGTACAAGACTGAAGATCTATCAGTGCACAGAATGCAGGAAAGCTTTCCCCTCCAAATCAGAACTCACTGTGCATCATAGAATTCATACCGGTGAGAAGCCCCATGAATGTGAAGAATGTGGCAAAGCTTTCTACCGTAAGTCAACCCTTACAGTACATCAGAAAACTCACAGAGGTGAGAAACCTTATGAATGTAAAGAATGTTGGAAAGCCTTCTATTATAAGTCAACTCTCACTGAACATCAGCGGATTCATACCGGCGAGAAGCCTTACGTGTGTAAAGACTGTGGGAAAGCTTTCTTCTACAAGTCAAACTTAACTCGCCATCATAGAACTCACACAGGCGAGAAGCCTTATGAGTGTGACGAGTGCAGGAAAGGGTTTTCCTCCAAGTCAGAGCTCACTTCACATCATAGAACGCATACCGGTGAGAAGCCCTATCAGTGTGAAGAATGTGGCAAGGCTTTTTACTGCAAGTCAACCCTCCGTGTGCATCAAAAAATACATACAGGTGAAAAGCCTTATGAGTGTAAAGAATGCCAGAAATCTTTCTATTATAAGTCCACTCTGACTGAACATCAGCGAACTCATACAGGAGAGAAGCCTTATGAATGTAAAGACTGTGGTAAAGCGTTCTTCTACAAGTCACAGTTAACTCGCCATCATAGAATTCATACAGGTGAGAAGCCTTATGAATGTGAAGAGTGCAGGAAAGCCTTCTCTTCCAAGTCAGAGCTCACTGCTCATCATAGAACTCATACCGGTGAGAAGCCCTATGAATGTAAAGAATGTGGCAAATGTTTCTGTCGCAAGTCACACTTAACTCTTCATCATAGAATCCATACAGGTGAGAAGCCCTATGAATGTAAAGATTGCAGAAAAGCTTTTTTCTGCAAGTCAGGACTTGCCCGACATCTGGGAACTCATACCCATGGTACTAATACAAAGAACAGAGAAAAGCATTTTCCTGCAACTCACAGCTCAGTCAATATCAGAAATGATATACAAGTGAGAAACCCTGTGGTTATAAAGAATGAAGAAAAACTCCCAACTATAAATCAGTCCTCGGTCCATATGATGGACTTCCTAGAGTTGAGAAGTCCTATAGATGTGCGCAATGCAGGAAAACTTACTTTCTTAACTAATGCCTCATTCAGTATGAACGAACTCAGGTGAGACACTAATAACTGAGAAGGCCAGAAAGCATGCAGTCAACCAGGATCACTTGACATCAGAGAATGCCTGTAGAAAGATTACAGCAAAGAACTGCCACAAGGGAGACCTCTCTCAACATCAGAAGAACATTTTGTATGGAAAGAACACAGGAAAGTTCTACTATAGTTGTCTCAATGTAAGCAACTTAAACATGTAAAGAAACTTATGAATTAAAAGCCAAAAGTTTTGAATGATGAGTCAGATCTCCATTGAAACCTGCAATGAAAAACCCTGAGAATGTATAAAAATCAAAAAAAAAATATTTTCCAGTGTTGACTATTATATATGTACTAACCTTGAAAAACAAACATTTAAGAACATAGGAAATATTTGATAAATCAGATCACATTTTGCATCAAAAAAGTCATACAGATGAGAAACTATGTACAAATAAATTTGTCATGTATAGTGGTACTTATGTTCCATTTCATTGACACATAGATATTCAAGACTAGGAAACATATTCTCTCCAACTCTGGGTGGGCCTAGAGTGTTATAAAGGCATGTGTAGAAATGTGATGTAGTTCAGAAGTGCTGTTGAGGTATGACTGATTCTTTATCTGGTAGGAGGCACTGGCTTATTTTGTAGAACTGCTAAAGTCACTAGTAATCTCTGTTTTCTGATTCTTATCTTGCAAGAGAAAATATGGTAAATCATCTGATAAAGTCATTTCAATCTGGCAGTCAATGATATAGGGGTCCAGAAATTAACAGAGCTTATTTCCTGATCTCACATAAGTGATGGTTAAGAGTGGTAACATTTATATCAAATTAGCACAGGAAAGATCAAGATACATGGAGCTTGTACCATACTTTGCAGTTACAGAAAGGAATCTAGACCAGTGCCTAAGATAACAAACCAAGTGAGTGTTAGAGCCAGGATCAAATATTATATCTCAGCTTAGTGTCTCTTGGACTAGCACTGCACCATTTTACTTGAGCAGTTTTATACTGTTTGCTGTTAGTGGATGAAGGGAGAAGAGTCTTTATTATCATTTTCCAGCTCTGGCAGAAGAGAATATAAATAATAGTGTCATGAGCCTTTTAAGCCAAGGAACAACCATCTTGGGGAATTCTGCTGTGCCCAGTTGTAAAAAGCTCATCCCAACTGGACTTGATGGTTTATACCCTCTTTTTCAGCATACAACTGCTCCCTACCAATTGGCAACTTTGCAGACTACCTGGGGAAAAGATTTAGAGTGTCAGGAAAGACTAGGGAAGGGGCCACATCTCCCATCTGTGCTGTTTTGGCAAAATCCCATTCCTGCTAAGTAAGGCTTTCCAGATGTGGTCCACTAGGGGTGGTGTACCCATACCTTTGTAAGTAACCCTTACCCACACTCTATAAGGAAGCCAAATATATTTGGTATATTTATGAACTTTGGTGCAATTATGACTGTTTGTCATTAGTACCTTAGGGGAAGAGGTAGAGATTGCTTTACATCTCCCCCCCCCCCCGAGAAGGAATGTATTTGAACAAGGAGTCACTATTAGGATGAACCTTCACTCAAGATGAGGCAGTAGCAGCACAAAGTGAGTATTCCTATGGTAGGTTGGATCTCTAGGAAGTCAAGGTGAAATCCAGCCTTTCTCACCTGTTCCCATGTTAGTTATTGATTGAGTAGATAATGCAAGAAAATTTTATGCTCAGAAAATTAGTTTGAATTGGAGTAAGACGTACTGATTAGAAGTTTACACAAGACATGTTAAAATATTTCTTTAATATTTTTCAGAATCTCAGTAATCTACCTTGACTCAGTATAGTGAGAAAAAAAAAGAGGGAGACAGCTAAGGCTATCCTGTAAATGAGTTAATGAGTTTTCAGTTGAGTAACTTTCTGGGCCTTGAATAGGTATCGAAGCTTAGGCACTTATCATTTCTACTACTATGATGGCATAATGTCATCCCTTTACTTTCCACCTTTCTCACTGACCTGGTGCTTCTGGATCTTTGTGAAGGATTATGTGGATGTGAGTGATCCTGGAGTCAGAGCTTTGGGACATGGAGTCTGTCCCAAAGGCTTAGGAAGAAGTCTCAAAATCTCAGCACATAGAAAAGAAACGTCCTTCCAGAAGAATCTCAAATCTGAGATTATGATCTTGGTGCATATTGTCTGCTTTTCAGAGTATCTTGACAAGATACAAACCACCCAACTTTTAAGATGTCTGGAGTATACAGAAGTCTGAGGTTTTCACTCACTTGTAGTTAGTTTCTAGAGTGAGTAGGTAAAAGGTAGCATGTGTTCTTCCCAAATCTGAGAAAAACGAGTGGCTGGTACTCAACGTTCTGTAGGAGTCCACATGTTCTCAGCCTGCGTTCAGAGATTTAGATTTATGACCACTTCCTGTTTTTCTTCTAGAGCAAAAGCCTGGCATGTAATAACCAACCTTTTCCACACACATCTGACTATACAAGACCCTAGAAATAGTGCAAATGCTAAAGGGTATGGCAGCTATGATGTAAGGGGGATTTTAATAGACTTTGGCTGCTTGCCCACCAGGGCGGTATTGTGTAGTTTTGGAAAAATGCAGATGATGAGCAGCTAGCTGTCATATTTTTCAGGGTGGGAATAGGAGTATGGTAGTCCTCCCTTTGCTCATTAGGTCTTCAGAGATACAGAAATTACATATCAGGATCTAAAGAGGGTTTGTAGGTAGGACTAGAAGCATAGACAACTGTGTGTGTGTGTGTGTGTGTGTGTGTGTGTGTGTGTGTGTGTGTGTGTTGTGTGTTGTGTGCAAACATTGTAAACTCACACAAAGGTATACATCCTTGCCTATACTAAAGAAGGCTCTAGCAAGAAGTCTGAGAGGACATTATCTACTTGTCATCACCAATGCCTTGTAACATTCTCATCAAGCACAAAAGTACATAAGCCCATGATTAAACAAACATGGAACCAGAAAAGAGACAAAGAGACATGTCAAGCTATATTTAAAGAAATAGAACAATGCTTTCACAAGGGAAATGCTAAGACCATTGGCAAATAAAGATATTTACATCATGATTCATAATAGTAGCAAATACCATTATAAAGTAGCAATGGAAATAATTTTATGATTGGATGGTAAGAGCTAGTTAGCATCTGAATTCCATAGGATTAATTAATAAGGCTCAAGGATACAGTAGTTCATGTGCAAAAGTTTAGAAGTTCTTTTGAAGTTAAGCATTCACTTATCTTACTCAGAGAACCAAAACCTTGATAGTTACTGATGTATCTAAAAACTGAATTTTTGAACAAATATCCACCCTGCTATATGTGGGGATATTACTGTATTTCAAATTTTAAATGTCAATCAGGATGTTGGGAGAACCAGTGGATAGACTATAATAAGTGAGCATATATGTATGACAAACTCATTGAAGAAGTGATGGAAGGTGCTAAGTTAAACATATGCAGGTTTCTGACTGTGTTCTCCAGATATCAGACTGCACAAACTACTCGAGTTGCCAAATACGTTGTTAATCACAGGTATACAACTTTGCAATTGTCAAGGTACTCTTGGAAAGGAATACATTATAGATAAGTGGGACTGATTCCTACAATCTAATTGAACAATTAGTAAATAAGATGAAAATATTCTAGCAAACACTGTGCCAGTGTATAATTGGGATCATCGATATGAACATGTCCCAATCCCACACTTTAATCATTTTGTGATTGTATTTCCCTGCACTCCCTTTGAACCAATATTGATGTATTATCTTATGTTATAATCATGCACATGAATACTTATTTCTGGATTATATCATTGGTAGGAGAATTTCAAATATACTTACCAGCTAATTTTCTTAAATGAATAAAAATTTACATTTAAATTTTTATTGACTATTCACTTTTTCTAACTCTTCACAGGTTGGGGTTTTAAAGATTTTTTTGAAGTTAAAATGTATTCTTTCCTCCTTCCATTTCCTCCCTCCAACCTTTCCCATGTACTCTTTGCTCTCTCAAATTCATGGTCTCTCTAATTTTTGTTAGAGATGTATGTGAAAAAAATATATTCCTAAATATATAAATACAGTCTCTGAATCTGCATATTACTTGTATGTGCGTGATTTTAGAGTATTGGATAACCAATTGGTATGTTCTTCCCTTGGGAAGATTCTTTCTTCTGTTCTCAGAATTCCTTAGTTATCTGTAGTCCTTTATTTAGAATTGGGACCTTGTGAGATTACTGCCTACCCCATGTTAGTATGTCTGTTAATTCTATCTTTTAAAGGGAGATTTTATAGATTGTATGTGTATGAGTATTTTGCTATCACTTAATACACCATGTACATGCTTGCTACCTGCAGATTCCAGAAGAAGATGCTGGATCCGATGGAAATAGAGTTAATAGATGGTTGTGGGTAATATGGATGCTGAGATCTGAGCCTAGGTCTTCTTCAGAAGCAGCAAGTACTCTTAAACACTGAGCCATCTCTTCAGCCCATGCCACCAGTGATTTAGTTTACATCTACAGTGATTTCTCTAATTTCTAAACATATTGAAGATAATTCATATTAAACACTCATACATGTTCTATACAATGTGGCCGTTTAAGCCTCTTGCCTTTTTTTTTTTCCTGAGCTGAATAGTTTTTCCTTTTATTTTCAAAGTATTTGAAGGTGGCTCAAGTTTTAATTCTATCATTTGGAAGGTAGAGGCAGGTGGATATATGTGAGTTCAAGTTTAGCCTGATCTGTCTAATGAATTCTAAAACAGCCAGGACTATGTAGAGAATAAAATAAAGCAAAGTAGTTGATCTATGCGATATGGTGTGGTTTTTCCTGGTGTGTTATTTCTTCTTACCCTTAAATTGATGAATAGTCTTTTAAAAAAAAAACATGCATTTTTTAATTGAAAGGCGAAGTAAAGGGAAGTAAAAACACTTTATGATAAAATTAAAGATTTACATGGAAAATATTTCAGATAAACACATTACAATTGACAGTTTTCATGGAAAATTAAGGAGTAAGTGGTAGACATGTAAAACATTGCTAAATTAATTGAAATATGGGATAGAAACATTTTATGATAGAATTGAAGATGAATGTGGAAAATATTTCTGATAAAATTGTAGAAAAATATAGAAAAATATAGAATTGAAGATGTATGTGGAAAATATTTCTGATAAAATTGTAGAAAAATATAGAATTGAAGATTATCATGGAAAATTTTATATACATATAATAATGGTAGGCATAAAAGTATTCCTAAGTTGATTAAAGGTGGAACTATAAACATTTTCTGATAAACTTGAAGATTTACATGGAAATATTTTTGATAAAATTATAGAAATATATAGAAAGACATGTTAAAATTAAAGATTATCATGGAAATTATATAGATAAAATGATGGGCATAAGGATAGTTCTAAATTGATTAAAGGTGGAATTATAAACATTTTCAGATAGCATTGAAGGTTTACATGGAAAATGTTACATGGAAAAATTCAAGAAATAAATAAACACATTAAAGTTGACTATTTTATGGAAAATTTTAGATAAAAAATGGTTGATGTAAAAATCTAAATTAATTGAAGGTGGAATTAGAAATATTTGTGATAAATTCAAATATTTACATTGGAAACATTTCTGATAAAATAGAGGAAGTATATAGAAAGACATTAAAATTGAAGATTATCATGAAAAATGCAGATAAAATGGTAGACATAAAAGAAATTACTAAATTAATTAAAAGTAGTATTACAAGCATTTTCTGATAAAATTGAAGATTTACATGAGAAATATTTCATTAGACTATGTCTTTTTATTGGGGAGTTGAGTCCATTGTTGCTAAGAGATATTAGGGAAAAGTGATTGCTGCTTCCTGTTATTTTTTGATGTTATTTTTATGATTGTGTGGGTATCTTCTTTTGTTTTTTTGGGGGAGACTTTTTGCTTTTTCTGGGGTGTAGTTTCCATTCTTGTGTTGACATTTTCCATCCCTTATCCTTTATAGGGCTGGATTTGTGGCTAGATATTGTACAAATTTGGTTTTATCGTGGAATATCTTGGTTTCTCCATCTATGATGATTGAGAGTTTTGCTGGGTATAGTAGCCTGGGCTTGCATTTGTGTCCTCTTAGAGTCTGTATGAGGTCTGCCCAGGATCTTCTAGCTTTCATCATCTCCAGTGAGGAGTCTGGTGTGATTCTGATAGGTCTGCCTTTATAAGTTACTTGCCCTTTTTCCCTTACTGCTTTTAATATTTTTTCTTTGTTTAGTGAATTTGGTGTTTTGGTTATTATGTGCCAGGAGGATTTTCTGTTCTGGTCCACTCTGGAGTTCTGAAGACTTCTTGTATGTTCATGGGCATCTCTTTCTCTAGGTTAGGGAAGATTTCTTCTACAATCTTGCTGAAGATATTTACTGGACCTTTAAGATGTAAATCCTCGCTCTCGACTATACCTATAATACTTAGGTTTGGTCTTCTCATTGTGTCCTGGAGTTCCTGCATGTTTTGAGTTACTAGCTTTATGCATTTTGCATTTTCTTTGACTGTTGAGTCAATGTTTTCTATGGTATCTTAAGCGCCTGAGGTTCTTTCTTTTAACTCTTGTATTCTGTTGTTGATGCTTGCATCTATGACTCCTGAATTCTTTCCATGGATTTCTATCTCCAGAGATGTCTCACTTTGTGATTTCTTTATTGTTTCTACTTCTACTTTTAGATCCTGGATGGTTTTGTTCAGTTCCTTTACTTGATTCTTTGTGGTTTTCTGTAATAGTTTAAGGGATTTTTGTGTTTCTTCTTTAAGGGCTTCTGCCTGTTGACACATGATCTCCTGTACTTCTTTTAGGGATTTTTGTGTTTCCTTTTTAAGGACTTTTACCTGTCGACCGATGTTCTCCTGTATTTCTTAAGGGAGTTATTTAAGTCTTTCTTGAAGCCCTCTGTCAGCATCATGAGATATGATTTTAAATCCAACTCTTGCTTTTCTGGTGTGTTTAGGTATTTGGGACTTGCTGTGGTGGGAGAACTAGGATCTGATGTTGCCATGCGACCTTGGTTTCCGTTGGTAGGGTTCTTGTGCTTGGCTTTTACTATCTGATGCCTATGGTATTCTTGTTTCTGGCTGGAGTTTGCTCCTCCTGTGGGCCTGTAAATCGGTGTCCTTACTTCTCTGAGTTAAAAAGTGAAAGCACTGCTGGGAGATCTCTCTGTCATGGCGGGGTATGCACAGAAGACTGTGGAGTTTTCCAGCTCTCCTGTACAAATGGAGGTGGGCGGGAAGACTTCCATCCCAGCTGCTCGACTGATCTTAGGCCCTTTGTGCTCCTAGCTGGGTACCCTCCAGAGAGAAGGTGGAAATCTCACTTCTCTGCACTCAAAAGTGAAAGACTTTTCTATTAGTTTCAGTGTGTCTGGTTTTATGTGGAGGTCCTTGATCCTCTTGGAGTTGAGCTTAGTACAGGAGATAAGAGTGGATCAATTCTCATTCTTCTGCATGCTGACATCCAGTTGAACCAGCACCATTTGTTGAAAATGCTATATTTTTCTACTGGATGTTGTCAGCTCCTTTGTCAAAGATCAAGTGGTCATAGATGTGTGGGTTCAATTCTGGGTCTTCAATCCTATTCCAGTGATCCACCTGCCTGTCACTGTACCAACACCATGCAGTTTTTAACATTACTGCTCTCTAGTATTTCTTGAGGTCTGGGATACTGATTCCCCCAGAAGTTCTTTTACTGTTGATAATAGTTTTAGCTATCCTGGGTTTTTTGTTATTACAGATGAATTTGAGAATTGCTCTTTTTAACTCTGTGAAGAACTGAGTTGGGATTTTGCTGGCAATTGCATTGAATCTGTATATTGCTTTTGGCAAGATTGCCATTTTAACTATATTAATTCTGCCAACCCACGAGCATGTAAGTTTTTTTTTCTCCAATTTCTGAGGTCTTCTTCCATTTCCTTCTTCAAAGGCCTAAAGTTCTTGTCAAAGAAATGTTTCACTTGTTTGTTTAGAGTCACACCAAAATATTTTATATTGTTTGTGGCTATTGTGAAGGGTGTCATTTTCCTAATTTCTTTCTCAGCCTACTTATCCTTTTGAGTATAGGAAGGCTATTGATTTTCTTGAGTTGATTTTAAAGCCAGA
This sequence comes from Apodemus agrarius, assembly GCA_964023405.1. Taxonomy (NCBI): domain Eukaryota; kingdom Metazoa; phylum Chordata; class Mammalia; order Rodentia; family Muridae; genus Apodemus; species Apodemus agrarius. The sequence goes on from OZ030028.1 coordinate 31,223,638, forward strand.
CACACTGAAACAAATAGAAAAGAAACTGGGGAAGACACTTGGGAATATTGGCTCAGGGGGAAAGTTCCTGAACAGAACACCAATAGCTTATGCTCTAAGATCATGAATTAGCAAATGGGACCTCACCAAATTACAAAGTTTCTGCAAAGCAAAGGACACTGTAAAAAGGACAAATCTCCAACCAACAAATTGGGAAAAGAACTTCACCAACCTTACATCTGACAGAGGGTAATATCCAATATATACAAAGAAATCAAGAAGTTCGACCCCAGAAAACCAAATAACCCCATCAAAAATGGGGTACAGAGCTAAACAAAGACTTTTCACCTGAAGAACTTCGGATGGCTGAGAGGCACCTAAGGAGATGTTCAACATCATTTGTCATTAGGGAAATGACAATCAAAACAACCCTGAGATTTCACCTCACACCAGTCAGAATGGCTAAGATTAAAAACTCAGGAAACAGCAGGTGTTGGCAAGGATGTGGAGAAAGAGGAACACCCCTCCACTGCCTACATACATAAATGGAAACTGAAAAATACTCTACTCAATGATACCTTGGTCAAAGAAGAAATAAAGAAATCAAAAACTTTTTAGAATTTAATGAAAATGAAGGCATAACATACTTAAATTTATGGGACATAATAAAAGCAGTGCAAAGAGGGAAACACATAGCCCTGGGTGCCTCCAAAAAGAAACGGGAGAGAGGATACACTAGCATCTTAATGGCAAACCTGAAAGCCATGGAACAAAAAGAATCAAATTCACCCAAGAGGAGTAGAAGAAAGGAAATCATAAAACTCAGGGCTGAAATCAATCAAGGAGAAACAAAGATCCATACAAAGAATCAACAAAACCAGGAGCTGGTTCTTTGAGAAAATCAACAAGATAGATAAACTTTTAGCCAGACTAACCAAAGGGCACAGAGACAGTAACCAAATAAGCAAAATTAAAAATAAAAATGGAGATATAACAACAAAAACTGAGGAAATTCAAAAAAATCATCAGATCATACTACAAAAGCCTATTCTCAACACAACTGGAAACTTTGGAGGACTTGGACAATTTCCTAGACAGATACAAAATACCAAAATTAAATTAGAATCAAATAGATCATCTAAATAGTCCAATAACCCCTAAAGAAATAGAAGGGGTCATAAAAACTCTTCCAACCAAAAAAAGCACAAGACCAGATGGTTTTAGTGCAGAATTCTATCAGATCTTCAAAGAAGACCTAACACCAATACTCTTCAAACTGTTCCACAAAATAGAAACAGAAGGAAAACTACCCAACTCATTCTACCAAGCCACAATTAAGCTGATACCAAAACCACATAAAGATCCAACAAAGAAGGAGAGCTATAGGCCAATATCCCTTATGAATATCGATGCAAAAATACTCAATAAAATTCTTGCCAACTGAATCCAAGAACACATCAAAATGATCATTCACCATGATCAAGTAGACTACATCCCGGGGATGCAGGGATGGTTCAATATATGGAGATCCATCACTACAACCCACTACATAAACAAACTCAAAGAAAAAAACCCACATGGTCATTTCATTAGATGCTGAAAAGCATTTGACACAATTGAACATCCTTTCATGCTAAAAGCCTTGAAAACAAAAGGAATTCAAGGCCCATACTTAAACATACTAAAAGTAATACACATCAAACTGGTAGCCAACATCAAAATACATGGAGAGAAACTTGAAGTAATCCCACTAAATTCAGAGACTAGACAAGGCTGGCCCCTCACTCCATATCTTTGCAAGATAGTACTTGAAATCCTAGCTAGAGAAATTAGACAATTAGGGATGCCAAAGGGATACAAGTTGGAAAGAAAGAAGTCAAAGTATCACTATTTCCACATGATATGATAGTATATTTATGGTACCCAAAAAACTCCACCGGCAAATTCCTACAACTGATAAACAACTTCAGCAAAGAGGCTGGATATAAAATGAACTCAAGCAAATCAGTAGCCTTCTTATACTCAAAAGATGAACAGGCTGAGAAAGAAATTAGGGAAATGAAACCCTTCACTATAGCCACAAACAATATAAAGGATCTTGGTGTGACTCTAACCAAACAAGTGAAAGATCTGTATGACAAGAACTTCAGGTCTCTGAAGAAGGAAATCAAAGAAGACCTCAGAAAATGGAAAAATATTTCATTCTCATGGATTAGCAGGATTAATATAGTTAAAATGGCCATCTTGCCAAAAGCATCATACAGATTCAATGCAATCCCCATCAAAGTCCCAACACAGTTCTTCATAGAGTTAGAAATTCTCAAATTCATGTGGAATAACAAAAAACCCAGGATAGCTAAAACTATTCTCAACAGTAAAAGAACTTCTGGGGTAATCATTACCCCGGACCTCAGGCAATACTACAGAGCAACAGTGTTAAAAAAACTGCATGGTATTGGTACAGTGACAGGGAGGTGGATCTATGAAATAGGTTTGAAGACCCAGAAATGAACCCATACACCTATGGTCACTTAATCTTTGACAAAGAAGCTGAAAACATCCAATGGAAAAAGATAGCCTTTTCAACAAATGGTGCTGGTTTAATTGGAGGTTAGCATGCAAAAGAAAGCAAATGGATCCATTCTCATCTCCTTGTACTAACCTCAACTCCAAGTGAATCAAGGACTGCCACATAAAACCAGACACACTGAAAATAATAGAAAAAAACTGGGGAAGACCCTTGAGGACGATGGCACAGGGGGAAAGTTCCTGAACAGAACAACAATAGCTTATGCTCTAAAATCAAGAATTGACAAATAGGACCTCATAAAATTACAAAGTCTCTGTAAGGCAAAAGACACTGTCAAAAGGACAAAACCCCAACTAACAAATTGGGAAAAGATCTTCACCAACCCTACATCCGACAGAGGGCTAATATCCAATATATACAAAGAACTCAAGAAGTTACACTCCAGAGAACCAAATAACCCTATTTAAAAATGGGGTACAGAGCTAAACAAAGAATTTTTACTTGAAGGACTTTGGATGGCTGAGAAACACCTTAAAAATGTTCAACATCATTAGTTCATTTGGGAAATGCAAATCAAAATGACCCTGAGATTTCACCTCATACCAGTCTGAATGGCTAAGATTAAAAACTGAGAAGACAGAAGGTCTTGGCAAGGATCTGGAGAAAGTGGAACACTCCTCCACTGCTGGTGGGATTACAACCACTGTGAAAATCATTCTGGTGGTTCCTCAGAAAACTGGGCATGATACTTCTGGAGGACCCTGCTATGGCACTCCTAGGCATATGCCCAGAGGATTCCCGGGCATGCAATAAGGACACATGCTCCATTATGTTCATAGCAGCCTTATTTATAATATCCAGAAGCTGGAAAGAACCCAGATGTCCCTCAATAGAGGAATGGATACAGAAATTGTGGTATATTTACACAATGGAATACAACACAACAATTAAAAGCAATGAATTCATGAAATTTTTAGGCAAATGGCTGGAACTCAAAATATTGTACTACATGAGGAACCTCATTCTCAAAAGAACACACATGGAATGTTGTCACTAATAAGTGGATATTACCCCAAAAGCTCTTAGTACCCAAGACACAACTCACATATCAAATCATGCCCAAGAAGGAGGAAGGAGAGGGGTCTGGTCCTGGAAAGGCTTGATGCAGCATTGTACGGGATTACAAGGACTGAGAATTGGGAGGGTGTTGTTTGGGAAATGGAGAGAGGGAAGAGGGCTTTTTGGACGTGGCAGGGGAATGGGAAAGGGAAAATCATTTGGAATGTAAACAAAGAATATAGAAAATAATAAAAAAATTAAAAATGTATGCCTTTATACATAAGGAAAATTATCACTTAAATGCAAGAATATTAATGTACATATAAGATGAAAATAAATCCCTTCCTTGAAGTCTATTTAAAGACAATGTAAAGTATTTATTTGTAATTATTGATTAGAAAATATTTTGGTATTTATACTATTGAGCACTAATTTGCTGAGTCTGAAGTAACAAAGAATGAGATGAACTTACATCACATGCCAGAAATGTAAAGATAAGAACTGACTTGGGATAACAATTTTTGCCTAACCTTAGACTCATGAATGCTTTAATTCTTAAACAGATGTAGATAATTGTGTGAAATGTCCAGAAAGTTACTATGCAAACAGAGATAAGAACCACTGCTTCCAGAAAGGTGAGACATTTCTGGGTTATGAAGACCCCTTGGGGATGATCCTCACATGTATGTCTCTGAGCTTCACTGTAATCACAGCTGGTGTCCTTGGAGTTTTTGTAAAGTATCATAACACTCCCATTGTCAAGGCCAATAATCAGGCTCTAACTTAAATATTCCTCATCACTCTGATCTGCTGTTTTCTCTGTCCTTTGCTCTTCATTGGATATCCCAACAAAGTCACATGTGTGCTACAGCAGAACATATATAGAGGTGTCTTCACACTGCCACTCTCCACAATCTTGGCTAAAACTCTTACTTTGGTTCTTGCCTACAAAGTCACAATTCCAGGGAGAATGATGAGATGTTGTCAAGGGCCCCTAACTTCATCATTCCCATTTGTACCCTTATCAATCTTGTGCTCTTTGGAATTTGGCTGAGGACTTCTTTGTAGATTCAGATCCACACTCTGAACATAGACACATCATCATTGTGTGAAACAAGGGTTCAGTTATTGCCTTCTACTGTGTCCTGGGATACCTCTGCTGTTTGGCACTTGGGAGCTACATTATGGCCTACTTCTCCATGAACCTGCCTGACAATTCAATGAAGCCAGGTTCTTGATATTTAGCATGTTGGTGTTCTACAGTGTGTGGGTTACATTCTTCCCTGTCTAGCACCAACAGAAAGGTCATGGTGGCCATGAAAATCTTCTCCATTTTGGCTTCCAGTGTAGGTCTTATGAGCTGCATCTTTGCCCCCAAGTGCTACATTATTTTGTTCAGACCACATAAAAACTCACTTCACTGCATCAGGGACAAAACATTCTAGGGGAAATTTTCATCTTACAGGTTATGATATGAATTCTTAATTACATAGAAATCTTCAAACATATTCATCAACATATTCATGTTTCTGTTGCCATTAATAGATCAAATAAATACATCATGCTTTCATTTCAACTGTGCTTTTTTTCTGAAGAAAATACCTTGTAAAACATGAAAGAAATATGTTGCAAACTAATTGCAGTGAGGTGCATATTATAGGAGAATAAATATAAATTTAAAATTTTATAAATAAAGCAAATTTGATAGCCAACAACTAAGATTCTATTTCTGGTGGCTAGGTGTATTCAGTTCATCAGAACCTGTATTCTTGTCTCTATTAAGTTATAATTACATTGTATGCTTTAAAGTTGAACATGTAAATATTTTTTGTTTTGAAACTTTCTATTTGTGATCCTTTATATTAGTATATTCAATCAGATACATTTAAAAATGACATTTTCTCATTTCTTTTGTAAATGCTCCATTTTATTCGGAGGGGGACATGAACTATTTTCCATCTACATAACATAACTTTTCTATATAGTACTTTTAATATCTTTAACAGTTACAGGTGCATTCTTCCAAATTTTCCAACAATTTTAAACTAGCCAGTTTTGACCCAGGATTAATGAATTATCTATTTATTTATATAAGTTCTGAGATTGCTGTATGGTGGATTTATAGATTTTAACAGCTTCCATCAATGGACTCTAAGATTATAACCATTAAACACTCTTCCATATTTTTAGAAAATCTAGTAAAATGAGTCTTCTCAACATTTTACTAGAAATATTCTTTCTCTAGAACCTAGATGCATTACTATAGTAATCAATCTTGAAGAAAATTTTATCTACATCTTCTCATACATGTGTAAAATACCATGAGCAGCTGGAGTACTGGTAGGATTTTATGGCTAACTCCCATCTTCATGCTTAGATTTGCTCCTCTTAGGCTTACACTACATTTGTATAGTATACTATACTCACTTCCTTTGCTTTTCTAACTTTTGTAATGGTAATATATATTGTCCCATTGTGTGTGGAAAACATGATCTGCATTCCATTTCATTTTACATGGTATTATAGTTAAGTAATTGCAATAATGTCATAAGAGACTTGGTGATTTTAAATATATTTGATATTGTTATAGGCTAGAGAATTTTTGAAGTTCGATTAAGTGCATTTTGTGTTATTATCTGTCTACAGGCCTATTGGGGCCAGGGAGTTGTATAATATTGTGACAACTGATTTAAGTGATAATTCCCTTCCAGGAATATTCTCAGAGTGAAAAATATTCTAGGCATAGGTATCCATATCTCTGTTTAGACCATCTGTTGACAGTGAAAAAGAGGGTTCAGGATTTTCTTGCAAAGCTATGAACAGTAGCAAAATATGTCAACATTCATTTACAGAACATAAAATGAGCACAAAATAACTGTAACCATATTGTGTTAGATATAACAAGGTAATATAATTCTAAAAAGAAAAGACATTTAGAGGTTTCCCAATCACTTTCATTTATACACATCACAAGATTATTCCTGTACTATTTTCTGTACTTTAGGTAACATAGGGTCACCATCTTCCCTCAGGTAGCTGTGGACTACCTGCCGGCAACTGGGTTCAGGTCATGGACAGAGACTTAGCCTAGCAACGAATACCCACTCAGGCCATTGCTGGCCCCCAGAGCCAGGGGAGGTCGGCAGGAGCTCTGTGCACCTGCAGCACAGAGGCTGTCCCTGATCGCTGGGGACAGGCTAGCAGGCTTGCAGCCAGCCACCATCTTCCCTCGGGTCACTGCGGACTGCCTGCTGGCAGCTGGGTTCAGGTGCGTGGACAGACTTGGCCTAGCAACAAATACCCAGTCAGGCACTTGCTGGCTCCCAGAGCCAGGGGAGGTCAGCAGGAGCTCTGAGCACCTGCAGCTCAGAGACTGTCCCTGATCTCTAGGGACCAGCTAGCAGGCTTGCAGTCAGCCACCATCTTCCCTCAGGTCACTGCGGACTGCCTACCAGTGATTGGGTTCAGGTGCTTGGACAGAGAATTAGCCTGGCAAAGAACACCTGGTCAGGATCTTGCTCGTGCCCAGAGCCAAATGAGGTTGGAGATAGGTCTGTGAACCAACACCTTGGCAGTGCACACAGAGCCAGATCAGCTTGAAAGGCGGTCTCTGCACCAACCCAAGTGGGCACCAACCTGCTAGTGGGTTGGTGCCTGGAGTACAGCCAGAGGCTGACATCTTGCCTCAGGACACCACAGAGAGCTAACATAACAGAGCCCTGTGGACTGAGAGTACTACCATCTAGGTTCTAGCATCCCAACCAGGGAACCTCCAGTCCTGTAGGGAATCCAGTGGTTAGACAGAGCCCTGAGACCTGCCACCATTTTGGAGCTAGTGGCCTGAACAGGTCACCATAGTGAACCAACAGAGGAACCCAGGTCAACATAAAGATCAAACAGACTAGCCCAGATCGGTGGAGGAAAAAAATCTGATTCTTAAGAGCTGGCAACTAGGCAGGCCAGGAGGAGACTGCGGGAGGCCAATAGCAGGTCCAGCAGCAAACCTCAGGAAGACCTAGATCCGGCCCAGCAGAGCTGAGGAGGTAACTGGGAGCCCAGTAACTGAAACCTCCCGGTCTCCACCTCGGGAGCTCGGACGCCCTCTATGACAGCAGCACCAAACACCAGGCTCACAGGAGCCTCAAACACCAACCACTAAGAACAAGACCAACTAACTCCAGAGATAAACAGATGGCAAAAGGCAAACATAGGAATGTTACAAACAAAAATCAAGGCAATATGGCAGTATCTGAACCCAGTTTGTCAACCACAGCAAGTCCTGTATACCCCAACACACCAGAAAAACAAGAGCTGGATTTAAAAGCACTGGTCATGATGCTGCTAGAGGAACACAAAAAAGACATAAACAAATCTCTTAAAGAAATGCAGGGGAACATCAATAGGGTAGAAGCTCTTACAATGCAAACACAAAAATCACTTAAAGAACTCCAGGAGAATACGGAACAACAGACAGAAGCCAATAAAGGGGAAATGAGAAAATCACTTAAAGAAATGCAGGAGAACTTGAACCAACAGGCAGAAGTCATGAAAGAAGAAACACAAAAATCTCGTAAAGAATTGCAGGAAAACACAAACAAACAAATGAAGGAACTGAGCAAAACCATCCAAGATCTGAACACAGAGGAAGAAACAACTAAGAAATCACAAAAGGAGGCAACTTTGGAGATAGAAAACCTTGGGAAGAAATTAGGGGTCATAGACAGAACAACAGAATACAAGAGATAGAAGTAAGAATCTCAGATGCTGAAGATACCATAGTAACCATTGACTCCACAGTCAAAGAAAATGCAAAATGCAAAAGGCTTGTAACCCAAAACATCCAGGAAATCCAGGACACAATGAGAAGACCAAACCTAAGGATTATAAGCATAGACGAGAGTGAAGATCTACAACTTAAAAGGCCAGCAAATATCTTCAACAAAATTATGGAAGAAAACTTCCCCAACCTAAACAGAGAGATGCCCATGAACATACAAGAAGCCTACAGAACTCCAAACAGATTGGACCAGAACAGAAATACCTCCTGTCACATAATAATCAAAACCCCAAATGTACTAAACAAAGAAAGAATATTAAAGGCAGTAAGAGAAAAAGGTCAAGTAACATATAAAGGAAGACTTATGAGAATCACACCAGACTTCTCTCCAGAAACCATGAAAGCTAGAAGATCCTGGGCGGATCTCATGCAGACCCTAAGAGAACACAAATGCCAGCCAAGACTACTATATCCAGCAAAACTCTCAATCAACATAGATGGAGAAAACAAAATATTCCATGACAGGACCAAATTTACACAATATCTTTCTACTAACCTAGCTCTACAAAGGATAATAGGAGGGAAACTCCAATACAAGGAGGGAAACTGCACCTAAGAAAAAGCAAGATAGTAACTTTCTTCCATCAAACTCAAAGGAAGATAACTACTCAAAAACAAAAATAACATCAAAAATGACAGGAAGAAAAAAATCAATATTCCTGGATATCTCGTAACATCAATGGACTCAATTCCCCAATAAAAAGACATAGACTAATAGACTGGATAGGGAAACAGGACCCTACATTTTGCTGCATACATGAAACACACCTCAGAGTCAAAGACAAACACTACCTTAGAGTAAAAGGTTGGAGGACAATCTTGCAAGCAAATCCTCACAGGAAGCTAGCTGGAATAGCCATTCTAATATCACATAAAATTGACTTTCAACCCAAAGTCATCAAAAGAGACACAGAAGGTCACTTCTTGCTAGTCAAAAGAAGAATCCACCAAGAAGAACTCACAATTCTAAACATCTATGCTCCAAATGCAAGGGCACCCTCATTTGTAAAAGAAACTTTACTAAAGCTCAAAGCACACATTGCACCTAATGCAATAATTGTGGGGGACATCAACACTCCACTATCCTCAATGGACCGATCAGGAAAACAGAAAATAAACAGGGACACAGGGAATGTCATTGAAACGTTGGACCAATTGGATTTAACAGATATATATAGAACAATTAATCTGAAAGCAAAAGACTATACCTTTGTCTCAGCGCCTCATGGTACCTTCTCCAAAATAGACCATATAATTGGTCACAAGACAGACCTCAACAAATATAAAAAGATCAAACTAATCCCATGCCTCCTATTGGATCACCATGGAGTAAGAGTGTTCTTCAATAGCAACAGAAAATCCTCATACACGTGGAGGCTGAACAATATTCTACTCAATGATACCTTAGTCAAGGAAGAAATAAAGAAATCAAAGACTTTTTAGAATTTAATAAAAATGAAGGTACAACATACCCAAATCTATGGGACACAATGAAAGCAGTGCTAAGAGGAAAACTCATAGCCTTGAGTGTCTCCAAAAAGAAACAGGAGAGAACATACACTAGCAACGTAATGGCGCAACTGAAAGCTCTAGAACAAAAAGAAGCTATTTCACCCAGGAGGAGTAGAAGTCAGGAAATCATCAAACTCAGGACTGAAATCAATCAAGTTGAAACAAAGAGAACCATACAAAGAATCAAAAAAACCAGGAGCTGGTTATTTGAGAAAATCAACAAGATAGATAAACCCCTAGCCAGACTTACCAAAGGGCACAGAGACAGTATTCAAATTAACAAAATTAGAAATGAAAAGGGAGATATATCAACATAAACTGAGGAAATTCAAAAAATCATCAGATCCTACTACAAAAGCCTATACTGAACACAACTGGAGAATCTGGAGGAAATGGACAATTTCCTAGGCAGATAACAAATACCAAAATTAAATCAGTACCAAATAGATCATATAAAAAGACCCATAACCCCCAAAGAAATAGAAGGGGTCATAGAAAGTCTTCCAACCAAAAAAAGCACAGGACCAGATGGTTTTAGTACAGAATTCTATCAGACCCTCAAAGAAATCCTAATACCAATACTCTTCAAACTATTTCACAAAATAGAAACAGAAGAAATACTACCCAACTCATTCTATGAAGCTACAATTACCCTGATACCAAAACCACAGAAAGATCCAACGAAGAAAGAGAGCTACAGGCAAATTTCCCTTATGAATATTGATGCAAAAATACTAAATAAAATAATTGCCAAGCGAATCCAAGAACACATCAAAACGATCATTCACCATGATCAAGTTGGCTTCATCCCAGGGATGCAGGGATGGTTCAATATACAGAAATGCATCAACGTAATCCACTACATAAACAAACTCAAGAAAAAAACCATATGGTCATCTCATTGAATGCTGAAAAAGCATTTGACAAAATTCAGCATCCTTTCATGTTAAAAGTCATGAAAAGAACAGGAATTCAAGGCCCATATCTAAACATAGTAAAAGCAATTTACAGCAGACCGATAGCCAACATCAAAGTAAATGGAGAGAAACTTGAAGCAATCCCACTAAAATCAGGGACTAGACAAGGCTGGCCCTCTCACCATATCTCTTCAATATAGTACTTGAGGTACTAGCTAGAGCAATTCGACAACATAAGAAAGTCAAAGGGATACAAATTAAAAAGGAAGAAGTCAAACTATCACTATTTGCAGATGATATGATAGTATACTTAAGTGACCCAAAAAACTCCACCAGAGAACTCCTACAGCTGAACAACAACTTCAGCAACGTGGCTGGTTATAAGGTCAACTCAAGCAAATCAGTAGCCTTCCTATACGCAAAGGATAAGCAGGCCGAGAAAGAAATTAGGGAAATGACACCCTTCACAATAGCCACAAACAATATAAAGTATCTTGGTGTGACTCTAACCAAACAAGTGAAAAATTTATATGACAAAAAGTTCAGGTCTCTGAAGAAGGAAATTGAAGACCTCAGAAAATGGAAAAATCTTCCATGCTCGTGGGTTGGCAGGATTAATATAGTTAAAATGACAATCTTGCCAAAAGATTCAACGCAATCCCCATCAAAATCCCAACTCATTTCTTCACAGAGCTAGAAAGAGCAATTCTCAAATTCATCTGGAATAACAAAAAACCCAGGATAGCTAAAACTATCATCAACAGTAAACGAACTTCTGGGGGAATCAATATCCCGGACCTCAAGCAATACTACAGCACAGTAGTGTTAAAAACTGCATGGTATTGGTACAGTGACAGGGAAGTGGATCGGTGGAATAGGATTGAAGACCCAGAATTGAACCCACACATCTATGGCCAATTGATCTTTGACAAAGGAGCTGAAAACATCCAACAGAAAAAAGATAGTCTTTTCAACAAATGGTGCTGGCTCAACTGGAGGTCAACATGCAGAAGAATAAGAATTGATCCACTCTTATCTCCTTGCACTAAGCTCAAATCCAAGTGGATCAAGGACCTCCACATAAATCCAGACACACTAAAACTAATAGAAAAGAAACTGGGGAAGACCCTTGAGGACATTGACTCAGGGGGAAAAATTCCTGAACAGAACACCAAAAGCTTATGCTCTAAGATCAAGAATAGACAAATGGGACCTCATAAAATTACAAAGTTTCTGTAAGGCAAAAGACAGTGACAAAAGGACAAATCAGCAACCAGCAAATTGGGAAAAGATCCTCACCAACCCCACATCCGACAGAGGGCTAATATCCAATTTATACAAAGAACTCAAGAAGTTAGACCCCAGAAAACCAAATAACCCTATCCAAAAATTGGGGTACAGAGCTAAACAAAGACTTTTCACCTGAAGAAATTTGGAAGGCTGAGAAACACCTTAAAAAATGTTCAACATCATTAGTCATTAGAGAATGCAAATCAAAACAACCCTGAGATTTCACCTCACACCTGTCAGAATGGCTAAGATTAAAACCTCAGAAGACATCAGGTGTTGGTGAGGCTGTGGAGAAAGAGGAACACTCCTCCACTGATGGTGGGACTGCAAGCTGGTACAATCACTCTGGAAATCAGTCTGGCAGTTCCTCAGAAAACTGGACATGATACTTCTGGAGGACCCAGCCATACAACTCCTGGGAATATGCCCAGAAGATTCCCCAGCATGCAATAAGGATACATGCTCCACTGTGTTCATAGCAGCCTTATTTATAATAGCCAGAAGCTGGAAAGAACCCAGATGTCTCTCAACAGAGGAATGGATACAAAAAATGTAGTATATATACACAATGGAATACCATTCAGCCATTAGAAACAATGAATTCATGAAATTCTTAGAGAAATGGATGGAGCTGGAGAACATCATACTAAGTGAGGTAACCCAGTTTCAAAAGAATACCCATGGTATGCAGTCACTGATAAGTGGATATTAGCCTAGAGTCTTGGGACACCAAAGACACAATTCACATACCAAATGATGTCTGACAAGAAGAAAGGAATGGACATTGGTGCTGGAAAGGATCAAAAAAAGCATCAGTGTAGGGGAATACCAGAACAGGGAAGTGGGAAGGGGTGGATGATGGAGCAAGGGGAGGGAAAAGGGTATGTGGGACTTTAAGGGAGTGGGGAACCAAAAAAAAGGAAGTGAAATGTAAATATAGAATATATCCAATAAAAATTTTTTATCCAAAAAAACATAATCACTGAAACACACAAGTTGAGTTTACATATGAATAAATATTTAAATGAATTCATATGATTTCTATTGCTCATGATCATGTAAGAGCTATCCATCTTCTAGAATCTCCTTCAATTGATTTTCAGTGTCCTAAACCTTTTGTTATACAATTTTTCATTGTCTTAGACTCACAACAAAATATTCTATATTCTCTGAGATTATTTTGAGGGGTATTCCCCACCTGATTTTCTTTTCACTCTGTTTGTCCTTTTGTGTGTGTGTGTATGTGGCGTGTGTGTGTGTGTGTGTGTATGTTTGTGTGTTTGTGTGTATGATTACATATATCATATGTAATCCAATATACTTTCGTATAGGATCCTTTAACTTTTTGGTCTTCACACTTTTCTGATTATTTCTCAAGTAAAAATCCATGCAGGAGACAATAAGGGATTCAACTAGAAAGAAAATGTTTCACAGTATAATATTCTAAACTTTGGGGAGTTTCCAGAAGGTCTTAGACTCAGGGAGAATGTTTGGAACATTTTCATTTAGTTTTTCACAGGTTCACCAACTAATTTTTTTCAGAGCAAATAATAAAATAACCAATGGTATATACAGATGTTGGCCAGAACATGTCTCGATACTTTGATCTCTGAACAAAGAATGAAATGTTTATTAAAATAATGTCTTTTTGGTTGCTAACTCAGGGTGTATCCTTACATACAAATGAACTGCCAATGTCAAAATGTTTTATTTTCTTGTTCTCATCAATGCAAATATTTTTTACTTGCTAATGTCATGAGAAGACTGTCTGTTTACTAAGATTATATTCCTATTCCTGTGTTCTCATGATGATAGGAGATTTTGTGGCACAGAGAAGAATGTTGGTTTCCCTATGTGATGCATTCTGTGAGCCACTGGATGTTTGTTCAGGGACAAAATAAACCAACTCATGCTATAACTTCTTGCATTTTCTATTGCTCTTTTTTTCTATTGCTGTGATGAGACTCCATGACTAAGGCAACTCATAAAATAAAGAGTTTAATTTGGGCTTTCTTACACTTTTAGATATTTGGTTTATCTTCTTAGTGGGGAGTATAGTGGTATAGTAGTATAAATGGTGCTGGAAAAATTCTATATTTCAATACACAAGCAGCAGAAAGAGAAAGCCACTACACCTGGCTCTGACTTTGGCTTGGAATTTTGAAATGTCTAAGCCTTCCCACAGTGACACACTTCATTCAACATGGCCATCCAAGAGCTCCCTGGGGCTAAACCAACAAAAGAGTATGCAAAGAAGAAACCATGGCTCCAGCAGAAGTACACAGGGAGGTGGGAGTGAGTGAGTGGGTGGGGAAATACCCTCATAGAATAAGGAGATGGGGGATTGGAGAGGGGTTTTCTGGGGAAGGAATCTGGGAAAAGGCATAACATATTAAATGAAAATTGAAAATATATCCAATAAAAAAGAAAAAATGTCATGTTAACTATAACACATACAAAAATACATATAATTGGGACAATTATATATAATATAGATATAATATATATTATATATAACGCATATGATTTATGACATAGTTACACAATAACCTAAATAAATTCAGAATCTTAATTCAGGGATGAATGCCACATATTTTATGAGACTTAAATTGATCAGAAAATAGTGAAATATCCAATTCTCCCATCAATTTAAGGAATCTACAATTATGAGTAATTTGCCTGTAAGTCAAACCTGCCAAGCATCATATAACTTCCTGTGAAGTTAGTGATGTAGTTCTTGTGAAATAACAAAAGTGTCATTGAAATATACCATAGCAAATGTGGTATATTTATACAATGGAATACTACTCAGCAATTAAAAATAATGAATTCATGCAATTTGTAGGTTAATGGTTAGACCTGGAAAATATCATCCTGAATGAGCTAACCCAGTCACAAAAGAATACACAAGAAATGCAATCACTGATAAGTGGATATTAATGAGCCCAGAAGCCCTAAATACTCAAGGCACAATTAGCAAGTCAAATGATTCCCAAGAAGAAAGGAGAGGACCCTGGGCCTATAAAGATT
Source organism: Apodemus agrarius (assembly GCA_964023405.1). NCBI lineage: Eukaryota > Metazoa > Chordata > Mammalia > Rodentia > Muridae > Apodemus > Apodemus agrarius. Next base: position 31,238,792 of record OZ030028.1, read on the forward strand.
GGATCCAGTTTTGTAGAGAAACCATGGGGGGAGGGGGAATGATTGGGGAATAGTTGGGGGGAGAGGAATTATGGGACATAGGGAGGGGGGAACTGGGAAAGGGGAAAGCCTTTGGAATGTAAACATAGAATATAGAAAATAAAAATTAAAAAAAAAAGAAATATACCATAGCATATGAGTTTGTCCTTATATATGACTACAAAATATATCTCAGGGCCACTCAATTGAAAGTTCAAGGGAGGGGTCCTAAACAAACCCATCTTAGTAAGTATTCAATTAAAATATTGCTTCAAATTGGCTCAGATGTTTGAACTTGTTTTTTCTGGTGAATATCGAAATTGATATTTGGAGGCCAAAGCAAGGAAAATTCCACCTCAGACTGTATATCTAATATCACAACTCTGGCTTTCTGGATTCCCCTTGAAACTCCTCATACATATAATAAATGGCCATGCTCACAGAATAATGACAATAGCAATTTTTTATGGATACCTCATTTTGGGAAAGTCAAAGATGGATTTTTTTTTTTAATTTTAGATAGCTACCTATGAGAGAGGTAGCCAAAGCAAGGAGGTTCTTTCAAGGAGAGCTCTGGAACACAACAGAGTGGGTGTCATGCTGTTGGTTTGGATATGACCACCAGAGAGTTGGAGTGCATGGAGGTCTTACAGTGGGCCAGGCAGAGGGGTAAAAGTATCTGGCTTGTATGGCAGGGAACTTTGGATCTCTGAAGCAGAGGACTCTATTTTAAATGTCATTGTTTCATGTCCTCTGCTGTAATGGGGATTTATGTTTTCTTTTGTCACTTTGACTATCTTGTTTTATGACTCTACCTGTACTTTGGACTTGCAACAGCAAACTATACAAAGAAATTACCAGAATGTTAAGTTGAATCTGATCATGGAAGGACTGAGCAGGAAGTACGGAGACGTCCAATCTTTATCCATTTCCCAAAGTCCAACTCCTATACTTTCAAAGCAGAACATGCATAGCAGCCTCTAATTTCCCATCTCTAATATACCTCACAAATGTTACCATCCAAATTTTCCTGCCTTCACTAACATGAGTATCCTACTGCTCCTCCATCAGCTGATGGCTTTATGCCTGTCTCAAAAAGAATTTAGAAAACTACAGAAAATGGAGGAAGTTTATGAATTGAAATGGGGTTCTATCACCTATATAGCTATGTAAGAAAAAGTCCTATTTCCTGTTTGGTAAGGCTTTTTGGGTGGAGTCAGTTAGGGAGTCATGCCAAAAGTCATGTAAAAAACCATTTATGTGAAAGGGGCTATGTGAGGCCTAATGCCCATCTCGTTCCGGTGAAAGGAATAAGGAATACTCGTCTTGTGTTCACAGACAGTCTATTCTTGGAAAGAACAAAAATGGATTGATACCATGGTTTCGGTTGTCTGAGGCTTGGATCTGTAGCTTAAAAGTTTCCTGGTATAACTGTGTTAAACAGTTACAGATACTGAGGTATGAAATGTGTTACTTCCTCTACCAGCATGTACCTTGAAAAAGACCTAGATCTAGTCTAAGACTTCACAATACTGAGATTAAAGAACATTCCTGACTCATTTTCTGTTTCCTCACTTTTGATGCTATTTAAAATCTTGACAGTAATAAATTTTCTGACTAATCTCATTAGTACTTGATTTCAACCTGATTCTAGATTTGACCTTTTTGCCATTTTGTCTTCACCTCAAAGTCCTGATTGAGCCCAGAAAAAAACTGATACATTTTCTGCATCATTATTCTCCAAGGAAGCACAAGAAATTCACTGGTTCTACTGAGAAAATTTTGTTATAACTGTCTCCTATTGGAGCTTAGAAAAAGAGACAGGTTTTTCTTATATCTCCCACTAAATCTAGCTTTAACAACAATAAATATATTGTAGATTTTTTGTACTTTATGGAGAAAATGGTTTTTTTATATTTAACTCACATTTTACCAGCATTGTACAAAGCCTTAAGATCTCGATCGACTGTTTTATCATTAAATAGAAAACTCAGTCAATTCTTACAACCATATTTCAGACTCATTTATTGTCTATATTTCAAGAAGCTTGTTTCAAATTTTTCTGTTATATTTAACCAAAGTAGAAGACAGTATCTAACTATATTTTCAAAACCATATAACTTTAAATTAATTTATTGTTTCATTTTATTATAAAAGAATTCTTTTGCAAATAGGATATATGTGACTTTCAGTACAATATACAAAGAGTATATTTAATTATTAAGTAAAAAAACTAAAGTGCCACTTTACTTTTTTATTGAAAAGGAAAGTAAAGGGAAGTAAAATCACTTTATGATAAAATTAAAGATTTTCATGGAAAATATTTCAGATAAACACATTACAATTGACAATTTTCATGTAATAGTAAGAAATAAAGTGGTAGACATGTAAAACATTGCTAAATGAATTGAAATATGGGTTAGAAATATTTTATGATAGAATCGAAGATTTACATGGAAAATTCTTCTGATAAAATTTTAGAAAAATGTAGAAAAATATGTTAAAATTGAAGATTATCATGGAAAATTTTATACAGATATAATAATGGTAGACATAAAAGTATTACTAAGTAGATTAAAAGTGTAATTATAAACATTTTCTGATAAACTTGAGGATTTACATGGAAAATATTTCTGATAAAATTGTAGAAATATATAGAAAAACATGTTAAAATTAAAGATTATCATGGAAATTATACAGATAAAATGATGGGCATAAAGATAATTCTACATTGATTAAAGGTGGAATTATAAACATTTTCAGATAACATTGAAGATTTACATGAAAAATGTTTCTGCTAAAATTCAAGAAATAAATAGACAAACATTAAAATTGACTATTTTATGGAAAATTTTACATAAAAATGGTTTACGTTGGTCATTCCTTCAATCTCTGCTCTGTCTTTGTTTCTATATTTCTCTTCAATGGGACAAATTTGGTGTTGCAGATTTATGTGTTGGTTAGTATTCTTATCCCTGTACTGAGTGTTCTGACTGGCTATAGGTGGCATCTTCTTCAGGCCCCATATACCCACTGTTAGGTACATTAACTCCTTGGAACCTTTCTCATCACAGATCGCTCCCACATCCTACATATGTCCCCACACACTCCCACCACCAGCAGGCATGTATTTCTATTCAGATTCCTTGCCCTCTGGCCTTCCCTTTGTCTCTTCCCATGCCTGATTCCACACCACCTGCAATCACATCCCAATGCTCTGTTCCATCCACTTCCATCCTGCATCCTATGATTATTGCCTTGCATCTTCTAAGTGACATTCAAGCCTACTTGCTTGGACCTTTCTTGCAGCTTAGCTTTTGGGGGGACTGTGGTATATATCACGAGTATCATGTACTGTATAGCTCATAGTCATTTATCAGTGAGTGCATATCATGCATGTCCTTTTGGGTCCAGGTAACCACAATCAGGATGACATTCTCTAGTTCCATCCATTTTCCTGTAAAATTCATATCTCTGTTTTTAATACCCAAGTATTATTCCATTTTGTAAATGGATTATAGTTTATGTATCCATTCTTGGGTTGAGGACATTTGTGTTGTTTTGAGTTCCTGGCTATTACAAATATCACTACTATGAACATAGTGTAGCATGTGTCCTTATGGTATGGTACATCATTTTTTGTATATACGCCTTGGTCTTCAGGAAGAACTATTTCCAACTTTCTGAAAAATCACCATATTAATGTCCAGAGTGGTTATACAAGTTTGTAATTACACCAGCAATGGAGAGTGTCCCTGTTTCTCCACTTCCTTGGAAGTGGGTTTTGTCTCTTGAGTTTTTATCTTAACCATTCTGATTGGAAAAAAATGTAATCTCAGAGTCATTTTGATTTGGATTTCCCTGATGGCTAGGGTTGATGAACATTTCTTGAATACCTGATACTACAGGGTTGCATAAAGCAAAGTGTGACACAGACCCTGCCCCTGAAGCATCACCTGGCTACTGATACCCACCACTACCCTCATTTGTGCTCTACATTGTATAGCTTCTATGACCCTGTTTTAAGTTCTGGGCATATCTTGCTACCACCACAGCCCTGGTACCTTGGATCAGCAGATTAAAGACACACACACACACACACACACACACACACACACACACACACCTTAGCTTATTTTTAATATGAATTTTGCTCAATGGCCAAGTCCATCTAAGCCTCCTGTATCTAACATGCTTTTACCTTCATTTCCAGGTCAGCACCATAAATCTGCCCCCAACTTAGTTGCCTGGTTACTTTCTCCTGCTCAGCACTGAAATCTGCCCTCGGTTTTGTTGTTTTTCTGATCTTCTGTCTGCTCCCCCAGGCCCAGTCTGGGAAGTGGCCAGTGGCCACTCCCTCTAAGATTTTACGTTGCTTATGCACAATCATGGCAAAAGCAATGACTGTTTTTCTGGCTTTCAAGGTTTCTGTTCCAGGAAGACTCATTAGGTGGCTAATGATATCAAAGTTCCCAAACTTCATTGTTCCCATCTGCACCATCATGCAACTTGTGCTTACTGGAGTTTGGCTTATCACCTTGCCTCCCTTTATAGACTCAGATGCTCTCTCTGAACATGGACATAACATTTTGTGCTACAAGGGCTCAGTTGTGCCTTCCATTGTGTCCTGGGATACCTCTGCTACTTGGCACTTGGTAGCCACATTACGGCCTACTTCTCTATGAAACAGCTGACATATTCAATGATGCCAAGTTCTTGACATTCTGCATGCTGATGTTTTTCAGTGTGTGTCACTGTCCTCCCTCTCTAACATAGGACCAAAGGGAAGGTCATGGTGGTCATGGAAACCTTCTGTGTATTTCAGTACAGCTCTCCTAGGCTGCATCTGTGCTACATTGTTTTGCTAAGACCAGATAGAAACTCACTTCCTTGCATCAAACAGAAATCACACTCTAGGGGAAAAGTTGATCTTTCAGATTAGTCTATGTTTTCTTAATTTTAGAAAAGTATTTAAGCTATTTTAACACCATCTGATCAGTCAGACATGATGTTGCTCTGTAGAATTATATGAGTATTGCATTCATGTTTTGACAGGATCTAGTTTTATTCACTCACCTTCTAATTCTCTTTACATATCTCTAAATTATAAAGTTGATTTCCAAAATAATATTTTCTCTGTTTATTAGTAAAGAGAAAATGAGTGAGTTTTGTATCATTCTTTAAGACGTCAACATTTCATAACGTATCCTTTAAAGTACCAAATATTTCAACATGTTTCTGATTCCCTTGAGATGTTACAACAATATATCATTCTTTTGGTTCATGTATGCTTTCATGAACAAATTAAAAATATTAATACAATTTGGACATAAATGAAACTTTTGCAATCTTTATGGTATAGCCCAAAGTCAGATAGTCAGTCAACTAGATAACAGAATTACAAAAATTTCGGTTAAATCTGGGAAGTTATTTGATTCTTTGGAGTCTAACTTCTTTTTTATTGGATATATTCTTTACTTACATTTCATTTCCCTTTTCCTGGTTCCCTGCCCCACAAAAGTCCCATATGCCCTTTTCCCTCCCCCTATTCCCCCATACTCCCCTTCCCACTTCCCTGTTCTGGTATTCTCCTACACTGATGCATTGCCCTTTTGGAGTCTAACTTCTTGAGCTGTTCCTTTATATTGGATATTAGCCTTCTATCAAATTTAAGGTTCATAAATAGCTCTTCCCAATCTGTATGTTGCCATTTTGTCCTGTTGACAGTGTCCTTTTCCTTACAGAAGCTATTCAATTTTATGTGATCCCATTGGCCTAGAGTCGATCTTAGATGTTAGACTGTTGGTATTCTGTTCAGGAAATTTCCCTGTGTGCTGATGTGTTGGAGGCTATTTTCTACTTCCACTTCTATTAGATTCAGTGTATCTGGTTTTATGTGGAGGTCTTTGATCCACTTGGACTTGAGCTTTGTTCAAGGAGATAGAGATAGAGATAGAGATAGAGATAGAGATAGAGATAGAGATAGAGATAGAGATAGATCAATTTGCAGTCTTCTACATCCCAATTGCTACTTCATTCAGCACCATTTCTTAAATATAATGTCTTGTTTCCACTGGATGCAAATAAATCAGGAAAGGCAGGATATGAAACAGAAGATGTAAGAAAGGTGATTGAAAGTCTATATAATTGGTTCAAAATTCAGAATTATATGTAATACTTAAGGTGTTAGTAGATTTTCAAGAGTCTCTTAGTATAGTAAATCTCTCAAAATATGCAGAAATTATTCTTTTACATATAGGGACTGCTGCACTTTTGCAGGATGATTTTGAGTGACTTCACTCTTTATGTGGCTACAACAAATGATCAAGAATAGTAATCATCCATTGTATATATAACACACATCTGATCTCATACAGATCCATGAGGCCCTCTGGAATGAGGTAATAATCAAATTGACCAGATATTGATAGGAAGTGTAATAGAGGCTTCAGAATTCTATAGAAAACACCATGTTAGCATCAAAGGTTTAAAGAAAGATTTACCTATCACTTTGCAATAATCCAATGAAATTATGAGGAAATGTCCCAATTGCTCATTATGTAAACAAACTTCACTACCTACAGGAAGTAACCCTAAGGGTACCCAAAGAAATTAAATATGTCAAATGTATGTGTTCCATTTTACAGAGTTTGGTAAATGAATATAAGTGAATCATCCAATAGACACTTATTCAGGATTTCAAAAGACAACTGTTTTACATTCTGAAAAGGCTGATTCTTTGATAATTCATTTGATAGCTCAGGCACTAAAATCAAGAATAAATAAATAGGACCTCTTGGAACTCAAAATAGCAAGGGCTCTGTAAGGGTAAGAACACCATCAGTAGGACAAAACAAGAGCCTAGAGGGTTGAAAATCCCTACATGAGACAGACAACTATTATACAAACAATATAAAAAAGCACAAGAAAATATCAAATAATCCACTTAAAAATTGGAGTGCAGAGTTAAATTGAGAATTTTCAACAGAGAAATTCCTACTCACCCATAACCACTTAGCAAAATGTTCAGTGTCTTTAATCATCTGGGAATTGCAGATCAAATGAATTCTGTATTTCCATTTTATACCTGTAAAGACAGCTAGATAAAAACTTCTAGTTGTAACGCAGCAGATTGTGGCAATATGTGAAACAAAGGAAACACTCCTTCATTGAAGGTGAGACCACAAACAAGTTCAAACACTTAGGAAACAAATTTGATGGTTTTTCAGAAAATTGGGAACACTTCTATTCCAAGACAAATTTATAACACTCTTGGACACCACAAAGATGACCCACTATACCACAAAAACACTTGCTCAATTATGTTTATAGCTGCTTTATTCATAAGAGCCAGAAACTGGAAACAAACCTAGATGTCCCTCAATTGATGAATGAATAAAGAAATTTCGGTACATCTATATAATGGTATACTACTTGGGAAGAAAGAAAAATCCATCTTCAGGTGTCTTAGGTGAGGCATTTTAGGAAAAATTCATCCCTGTGGTGATGTTTAATGAATCAGGTCTGTGAAAGGATACTTGCCTTTTCTGATTACTATATTGGGGATGGATGTGTTCATATTACATTATTTATGGTGAAGCAGGCATTATATATATATATCTCTTGCCTGAAGGTGAAAATATGCAAGAAGGGAAGGTCTTTGGCTAAAGAATAAGGCTTTCTAGATAGATCATTAGCATGGAGAAGAACAGCTAGTGTGATAATTTGAGACCAAATGCCAATGGCCTGCTGAGGTTTGGTTTATTGCCATGCACTGTAATGCTAAATTCTGTACCTATGCTATGGAAGCCTTGTTCCTAGTTTTTGAACTATTGATTAAATAGAATTGCCTACAGCCAAATTCTCATGGGAGTAAAGATTAGTGTGGTGTTTGTGGTACCTGGTTGTGGGTATAGAAGAGAGAGCAGAGGCCAAGGGGAAGAAGAGAAAGAATGATGAGAGGAGGAAGCTGCCATGAGAAGAGATGGACCATGAGCACATGGCCAGGAGAAAGAACAAGAATTTGGAATTAGTCTGCCAGCAGTTAGAAAAGCAGTTTAGGGTTTACCTGCAATAATTGTCAAAACCAAATAAAACAATCATAATCTGAGTTTCATTTATTTGTAAGCTCATCAGTATTGTTTAAAATATTTGTAATAGTAGAGTGATCTTCTCTTTTAGGTGTTCTGCTTACTTGTTCCAGAGCAGATACAGACTCAGGGAAGAAGTAGCTCTAACTCTGCCATTTTCAAATCTCTGAGCTTCCTAGGTTTAAGCCCACTCAATATCATCTCCTTATGACTGTCTTTATAACTTTTCCTAAAACTATCTATTGTAAGGACACAATGCAAAAATAATAAGTAATAATGAGAACCCAAAAGAGAATATATGAATTTTATTCAGAAGGGGGAATAAAGTGACCATTGAAAGCTTATGGAGTGAGGGAACTATGTTGGAAACTGGGTGAGAAGGGGAATGGGGATGTGAATCAGGTGTGGGAAGAGGGGATGGGAGATGACTAGGAGTAAGAAAAGAAATTGATGGGGGATATCTCTGAGACAAGTTTGAGACATAGGGTAGCAGAAGTTCTTAGGATTCTGTAGAGGTGACCCTGGATGAGATCCTTAGCTGCAGGTGATAAGGACACTGAAGTAGCCATCTCCTATATGTACCCAGGAAGGACTTACAATGGAGTGAGTGGTACAACCCACAAACCCTTCGACACAAAATTTTCCTACATACAAAATACAAAAATACTAAGGTGGAGCAGATTGAGGGAATGTCCCCCATAGGACTGTCCCAAATTGAGACCCATCTGACATGAGAGAGCTAAACCTGACACTATTATGATACTCTGCTCAGCTTTCAGACTGAATCCTAGCATAATTGTCTACTGAGAGACTTCATCAACCAGCTGTTGGAATCAGCTGCAAAGACCAACAGCCAAACAGCAGGTGTAGCTTGTGTCCTTATTGAAGTGTACAAGATAGGATTAAGGGAACCAGAAGAAACAAGGACACCAAAACAAGACCTATAGAGTCAACTAATTTTGGCCCATTAGGGCTCACAGAGACTGAAGTAAAAACCAAAGGGCATGCAGGGGCTGGACCTAGGGTCCCTATAAATATGTAGATGATGTAAAGTTTAGTCTTCTTGTGGGTCTCTGAACAATTGGAAATAGGGTTTCCTCTGACTCTGTTATGTAAAATTGAATGTCCTTCTCCAGTTAGACTTCATTGTTGGGCCTCAGTGGGAGAGGATATACTATGTCCTGATGAGATTTGGTGTTCCAGGGAAGACTAGTGCCCAAGGGGGTCATACCCTTCTCTGAAGAAGAGGAAGATGTAGACGAAGAAGGAAGTGGCAGAGAAGAAGAAAAAAGAATAAGCAGGTCAAGGAGTGGGAAGAGGAGCAGAAGAAGAAAGAGAAAATGGAAGGAGGAGGAGCAGGTAAGGAAATGGAGGAGGGAGGGAAGAGGAGAAGTATAAGGAAAGGAAATATATGAAGAAGGAGGAGAAAAGAAGATGAGGAAGAGGGGGAGGAGGAGGAGAAGGAGGAGGAGGGAGAGGAGGAAGAGAAGAAGAAGAAGAAGAAGAAGAAGAAGAAGGAGAAGGAGGAGGAGGAGGAGGAGGAGGAGGAGGAGGAGAAGAAGAAGAAGAAGAAGAAGAAGAAGAAGAAGAAGAAGAAGAAGAAGAACAAGAAGAAGAAGAAAGAAAGAAAGAAGAGGAGGAGGAGGAAGAAGAAAGAAGAGGAAGTAGCATCCATCAGTGAGGTGAAATATTCTTTGAAGTGTATCCTCCTCGTGGTCATCAAATTGAAACTGTGTTCCCAGTGCGGCCAAGATTGTATCTTGTGCTGGCAGGCAAACATTGTAATTTAAGAACCTTACATAGTACTGAGTTTGAAAGCATGAAGTGGTCATGAAGAGAATTTGAGGCTTGGCACTATTGGAGACCAGAGAGGCCATTGGGAAAAGTCCAGCCTCAGGAGCAGTTGAAAATGAAATGTTGACAAACTCATGCTCATAAATTGGGAATAATTTCCAGGAGGAGAGTCTAAGAGAGGGTATTGGTGAAACTGAAGCACAGATGCAGCAGACGATCCCAGCATTTTGGAGATGGCAGTACAATGGAACAAACACAAAAATCAGTAGCCTGCTGGAACTTAGAAGAGAAATGGCATGTTTTGCAGAAAGTCGAGCTGGACAAAGCAACTCAAGTCATTTACAGTTGCCCAGAAGACAATGCATGGGTACATGAACCTGGATATTGTGGTGGTTTTCCACTGTTGTGTTTTCTTTAATCTGATTAGGACAATGCCTTGAGTCTTGTCTCTCAAAGTATAAAAGAATTTACCTTAATATTTACATGATCCTATCTTTGACTTGTTTTTAACTTTAAAGAGTGATCTTGGATTTTAAAGAGATTAGACATGTTAAACAATTAAATTTTGATGTGTTGGAATGTATACAAGATATGATACTTTAAATGTTTAAATTATTATTGTTGTATCTTCTATGAATTCAAATACAAAAATTGTACCTTAAATGTGATGTGGTCTGTGTCAAAATGCCAATGGTTCAACTGTGCTAGATATTTTTATATCAATGTGATTCAGGCTGATGTCATCTGAGAGGAGGGAATGTCTACTAAGAGAATGCCTCAGTATGACCAGGATGCAGTCAAATTTATAGAAAATTATATTTTTAAATGGCTACTGTTAGAAACCACAGACTTTTCTTGATTGCCCCAGTCCAGGACTGGTTCTTCTGAATTTCATAAGAAAACAGTCTGAGCAAGCCATAGGATATAAACTATTACAGATCAACCTTCATGGCCTCTGAAACAGTGTCTGCATCCCTATTCATTCCTGCTTTGAGTTTCTGTTCTAAATTACTTCAGTGATGGATTAAAGAGCAGAAGTATAAACTAAGTAACATTTTCCATCACAGTTTCCTTTTTGGGAATCCAAATTCATAAAGCAAAATTAAAGAATAAAAACAAACAAACATACAATAATCATGAGATGAGAACACATGTAAATGCAAAGGCAAAGAGACAAGTAAACACACATACACACACACACACACACACAGAGAGAGAGAGAGAGAGAGAGAGAGAGAGAGAGAGAGAGAGAGTTGCCCTGCTTACAAGATATGCTAGTGCAATTGCTGACCTCTACTTCCATTTATAACAACCAACATCTGATATTACTTAAAGTCTACACCATGTGATGGAAAACATTCTACTCTACTTTATTCACTAAGCTTCTAAATCTAGAAAACTCAGTGTTCTAAAATAAAACCAAATATAGCTGTACTACTACAGGAATGTAGCAATAATGACTACTAATAGGGTTCTATATATCCTAACATATCAATTTCTTACACAACAATCCACAGAAAAGCTTAACGTGAATCAGACAGGAATGAATACATAGATTGCAGCCAGACATTGTGCAGAGAACATGAGGTCTCCATCACTATTTTCCACTCAGGACTCAAGAAACCATGAAGATGAGGAAGAAATAGTGCCAGAGCCAGAAGGAACAAGAAAATTAGAAAACAAAGCCCTCTATATGCTCAGGATAGATGCACATGTGAAATCTCAAAGAACTGGAACTGGACAGCGTTCATGGGTCCCACATGTGTATGCACCTGATGAATGCATAGAGATGAAATCAGAAGAGGGTACATGTCTCCATCACCAAAAAGTGGTAGCTACTTGCAAATATAAATCTTGGTTTTCCCAAGGATATCATAGAGAAGATTAAAAACAATTTATGGTGTTCTCATTGGCAGCACATGTACTAAAATTTTAACAATACAGAGAAGATTAGCATGGTCCCTGCAAAAGGATGATATGCAAATTCGTGAAGCATTACATATGTTATTTTAAGGAATTACATGAAAACACAAACAAGTGAAGGAACTGAGACAAAGCATCCAGGATATGAAAACAGAAGTAGAAACAACTAAGAAATCAAAAAGTGAGACAACACTGGAGATGGAAAGCCATGGGAAGAAATCAGGGGTCATAGATGCAAATATAAACAACAGATTACAAGAGATAGAAGAAAGAATCTCAGATGCTGATGATGCCATAGAAAGCATTGACTCAACAGTCAAAGAAAATGCAAAATGCAAAATGTTTGTAACCCAAAACATCCAGGAAATCCAGGTCACAATGAGAAGAACAACCCTAAGCATAACAGGTATAGATGAGAGTGAAGATTTAAAATTTAAAGGTCCAGCAAATAACTTCAACAAAATTACAAGAGAAAACTTCCCTAACCTAAAGAAAGAGATGGCCATGAACATACAAGAAGCCTATAGAACTCCAAATAGACTGGACCAGAACAGAAATACCTCCCGTCACATAAAATCAAAACCCCAAATCTACTAAACAAAGAATGAATGTTAAAAGCAGTAAGAGAAAAAGACCAAGAAAAATATAAAGGAATACCTATTAGAATTACACCAAACTTCTCACCAGAGACCATGAAAGCTAGAAGATCCTGGACAGATCTAATGCAGACTCTAAGAGAACACAAATGGCAGCTAAGACTACTATACCCAGCAAAACAATCAAAAAAGATGGAAAAACCAAGATATTCCATGATGAAACCAAATTTACACAATATCTTTCCACAAATCCAGTCCTACAAAGGAAAATAGGTGAAAAACACCAATAAAAGGAGGGAAACTTCACCCTGGAAAAAGCAAGATAGTAACCTTCTTTCATCAAAAACATCAAATAACATCAAAAACAACAGGAAGTAGTAATCACTATTCCTTAATATCTCTTAACATCAATGGACTCAATTCCCCAATAAAAAAGACATAGACAAACAGACTGGATACATAAACAGGACCCCATATTTACTGCATACAAGAAACACACCTCAGTGTCAAAGACAAACACTACCTCAGGGTAAAAGGCTGGAAAACAATTTTACAAGCAAATGGTCTCAGGAAACAAGCCAGAGTAGCCATTCTAATATAAAATAAACCTGACTTTCAACCTGAAGTCATCAAAAGAGACATGAAGGACACTTCTTCCTGGTCAAAGGAAAAATCAAAGAACTCTAAATTCTGAACATCTATGTTCCAAATGGAAGGGCACCCTCATTCGTAAAAGAAACTTTACTAAAGCTCAAAGAACACACTGCACCTAACACAATAATTGTGAGTGACTTCAGGGACACAGTGAAACTAATTGAAGCTTTGGACAAATTGGATTTATATATATATATATATATATATATATATATATATATATATATATGTGTGTGTGTGTGTGTGTGTGTGTGTGTGTGTGTGTGTGTGTGACACATTATAAAACATTTCATCCTAAAGCAAAAGAATATACCTTTTTCTCAGCAACTCATGGTGCTTTCTCCAAAATCGACCATGTAATTGGTCACAAGACATACCTCAACAGATATAAGAAGATCAAACAAATCCCATGCCTCCTATCAGATCTCTATGGAGTAGGAGTCATCTTCAATAGCAACACAAACAGCAGAAAGCCCACATACACGTGGAAGCTGAATAATACTCTACTCAATGATCCGATGGTCAAGGAAGTAATAAAGATAGAAATCAAAGACTTTTTCGAATTTAATGAAAATGAAGGCACAACATACCCACATTTATGGGACAGAATGATGGCATGCTAAGAGGAAAACTCATAGCCCTGAGTGCCTCTAAAAAGAAACTGGATAGAGCATACACTAGCAGCTTAACAGCACACCTGAAAGCCCTGGAACAAAAAGAAGCTAATTCACCCAAGAGGAGTAGAAGACAGGAAATCGTCAAACTCAGGGCTGAAATCATTCAAGTGGAAACAAAGAGAACCATACAAAGAATCAACAAAGCCAGGAGTTGGTTCTTTGAGGAAATCAACAAGACAGAAAACTCGGAGCCAGACCAATCAGAGGGCACAGAGACAGTATCCAAATTAACAAAATTAGAAATGAAAAAGGAGATATAACAACAGAAACTGAAGAAATTTGAAAAATCATCAGATCATACTAAAAAAAATCTTGACTCAACTGAACTGGAAAATCTGGAGGAAATGGATAATTTCCTAGACAGATACTAAATACCAAAATTAAATCAGGATCAAATAGATCATCTAAACAGTCCCATAACCCCTAAAGAAATAGAAGGGATCATTGAATGTCTTCCAATCAAAAAACCACTGGACCAGATGGTTTTAGTGCAGAATTCTATCAGTCATTCAAAGAAAACCTAACACAAATACTCTCCAAACTATTCCACAAAATAAAATCAGAAGGAACACTACCCAACTTGTTCTATGAAGCCACAATTACACTGATACCAAAACCACACAAAGATACAACAAAGAAAGAGAACTTCAGACCATTTTAACTAATGAATATCAATCAAAAATACTCAATAAAATTATTGCCAACAGAATCCAAGAACACATCAAAACGATAATTCACCATGATCAAGTAGGCTTCATCCCAGGGATGCAGGGATGGTTCAATATATGGGAATCCATCAATGCAACCCACTACATAAACAAACTCAAAGAAAAAACCACATGGTCATTTCATTAGATTCTGAAAAAGCAGTTGACAAAATTCAGTGTCCTTTCATGGTAAAGGTCTTGGCAAGAGCAGGAATTCAAAGCCCATACCTAAACACAATAAAAAACATTATACAGCAAACCAGTAGCCAACATCAAACTAAATGGAAATTTGAAGCAATCCCACTAAATTCAGGGACTAGACAAGGCTGACCCCTCTCTCCATATCTTTTCAATATAGTACTTGAAGTTCTAGCTAGAGCAATTAGACAACATAAGGACATCAAAGGGATACATATTGGAAAGGAAGAAGTTAAAATATGACTATTTTATTGATGATATGATAGTATACTTAAGCAACCGAAAAAACTCCTCCAGAGAATTCCTACAGCTGATAAATAACTTCAGCAAGGTTGCTGGATATAAAATTAACTCAATCAAATCAGTAGCCTTTCTATATTTAAAGGATAAAAAGGTGGAGAAAGAAATTAGGCAAAGGACACCCTTCAAAATTGTCATAAACAATATAAAATACCTTGGTATGGCTCTAAACAAAATAGTGAAAGATCTGTATGACAAGAACTTCAAGTCTCTGAAGAAAGAAATCAAAGAAGACCTGAGAAGATGGAAATATCTCCCATGCTTTAAGATTGGCAGGATTAATATAATTAAAATTGCCATCTTTCCAAAAGCAATATATAGATTCAATGCAATCCCCATCAAAATCCCAACTCAATTCTTCATAGAGTTAGAACAAGCAATTCTCAAATTATCTGGAATAACAAAAAAAACCAGGATAGTGAAAACTATTCTCAACAGTAAAAGAACTTGGAGAATTGATTTTCCAGACTTCAAGCAGTACTACAGAGCAATAATGTTAAAAAACGGCATGGTATTGGTATAATGACAGGCAGGTAGATCAAAGGAATAGAATTGAAGACCCAGAAATGAACCCTCACACCTATGGTTACTTGATCTTTGACAAAGGAGCTAAATCCATCTAGTGGAAAAAAGAGAGCCTTTTCAACAAATGGTACTGGCTCAACTGGTGGTTAGTAAGCAGAAGAATGCAAATCGATCCATACTTATCTCCTTGTACTAAACTAAAGTCCAAGTGGATCAAGGACCTCCAAATAATATCAGACATGCTGAAACTAAATAGAAAAGAAACTGTGGAAGAGCCTTGAACACATGGGCCCGGGGAAATATTCCTGAACAACAATAGCCTATACCCTAGGATCAAGAATTAAAAAATGGGAACTCATAAAATTACAAAGTTTCTGCAAGGCAAAGAACACTGTCAATAGGACAAAAAGGCAAGCAACTGATTGGAAAAATATCTTTACCAACCCTACATCTGAGGGAAGGTTAATATCCAAGATAAACAAAGACCTCAAAAAGTTAGACTCCAGAGAGCTAAATAACCCTATTAAAAATTGGGTACAGAACTAAACAAAGATTTTTCACCTCAGGAATATCGAATAGTTGAGAAGCACCTAAAGAAATGTTCAACATCCTTAGTTTTCAGGGAAATGTAAATTAAAGCAACCCTGAGATTTCACCTCACACTGGTCAGAATGGCTAAGTTAGAGTCAGGAGACAGCAGGTGCTGGAGAGGTTGTGGAGAAAAAGAAACACTCCTCCACTGCTGCTGGTGGGATTGCAAGCTGATACATCCTCTCTGGAAATCAGTTTGGTGTTTCCTCAGAAAAGTGGTATATTACCAGAGGACCCTGCTATAACACTCCTGGGCATATACACATAGGATTCTCCAGCATGTAATAAGGATACATGCTCCACTATGTTCATTGCAGCCCTATTTATAAGAGCCAGAAGCTGCAAAGAACCCAGAAGTCCCTCAAAGAAGGAATTGACACAGAAGATGTGGTATATATACACAATGGAACCTTGGGTCCTTTGTAGGAAGGGAAAAAAGATAACCACAGAAGGAGATACAGAGTCACAGTGTGGAGCAGATTCTGAGGGAAAGACCATCCAGAAACTACCCCACCCACGGATCTACCCAATATAAAATTACAAAATCCTGACACTATAGTGGATGCCCACAAGTGCTGGCTGACCAGAGCAGGATGTAGCTGTCACATGGGAGGCTTGGCTAGTACATGACAAATACTGAGGGAGACACTCTCAGCCAGCCATTGAAATGAGCACAGGGTCCCCAATAGGGAAACTAGAGACAGGACCCAAGGAGTTGACAGTGTTTGCAGCGCCACAGGAGGAACAACAATATGAGGCACCCAGTACTCCCAGAGCTCCCAGGGACAAAATCATCAACCAAAGAGTACACATGTAGTTACACATTACTTCAGACTTATAAGTCTGAAGCATCAGAGGATGGCCTTGTTAGAAACCAAAGGGAGGAGAGGCCCTTGGTCTTGGAAAGATTTGATGCCATAGTGTAGAGGAATACCAGGGCAGGGAAGCAGGGAAAGGTTGATTGTGGAAGGGGAGATGGTTTATGGGATTTTCAGGGAGGTGGGAACCAGAAAAGGGACATTTGAAATGTAAATAAAGAATATATCTAAAAATAATTTTTAAAAAACTTGGTGTTCTTAAACTGAAAAAAAAAAGGAATATTGAATGTCTGAGAACTACCTAAGAAAATGTTCAACATCCGTATTCATCAGGAAAATGCAAATCAAAACACCACTGAGCTTCAATCTCACACCAGTCAGAATGGCTAAGATCAAAAACTCAAGTGACAGCAGATGCTGTCAAGGATGTGGAGAAAGAGGAACACTCCTCCATTGCTCGTGAGATTACTAGCTGGTCAGAAAATTGGAAATACTATTACCTGAATACCCAGCTATACCACTTCCACACATATACCCAAATGATGCTCTAACACACAACAAGGAAATGTGTACTACTATGTTCATAGCAGCATTATTTATAATATCCAGAAGCTGGAAAGGACCCAGATGTCCCTCAACAGAGGAATCCATATGGAAAATGTGGGACATTTATAGCTTTCAAAAACAATTCCATGAAATTCTTAGGCATTGGATTGAACTAAAAAATATCATCTTGAGTGAGATTTTCCAATCACAGAAGCACACACATGGTATGTACTCACTTATAAGTGGATATTAGATCAAAAGCTGGGAATAAGTAAGGCACAATCCATCGACCATATGAAGCTCAAAAACAGGAAGAGCAAAGTGTGTGTTCTTGGGCCTTTCTTAGAAAGGGGAACAAAATACTCACTGGAGCAAATATGGAGACAATGTGTGGAGCAGAGACTGAGGGAAAGACCATCCAGAGACAGCCCCACTTGAGAATCCATCCCATATACAGTCACAAAACCCAGACACTATTCTAGAGAGCAAGAAATGATTGCTGACAGGAGCCTAATATAGCTCTCTGCTGAGAGGTTCTAGCAAGCCTGACAATTATAAAGGTAGATATTCATAGCCAACCATTATACTGAGCATAGGGTCTAAAAGAGAGGAGTTAGAGAAAGGACTGAAGGAGCTAAAGGGTTTTTACAAGCCCACAGGAATAACAAAAATATCAACCAATCAGACCACCCAAGAACTCCCTTGGACTAAACCATCACACAAAGAGTACATATGAAGGAACACGTGGTCCCAGCTGGAATACACAGCAAGGTAGGAGTGGGTAGGAGTGAGGGGAATACCCTCATAGAAGGGATAGGGGATGGGATAGGGGGTTTCTGAGGAGAGATCTGGAGAAGGAATAAGATTTGAAATGTCAATAAATAAAATATCCAATTAAAAAAACGATTAGGAAGTGCAGATCTGTGGGAGAAAATGCTAGCCATTCCTTTTGAAATTATTACTATATACACATCATATATTTACTTTACATGTGTTTCAATGCCCACGATAAGAGCCTGGTATACTCAATGTTGTTACTTAGGTTATGCAAACAAGTAGAAGAAATGCTTCCCCTACAGCACGAAACCTATGTAAAACTATGGCTGAGCTTTTCTGCATACATCAGGAATAAATCCTTACACATTGAATTCACATTTATGGCAGTTCTCTTGAGAATAACTTGATATAAGGTTTTCTGAGCTATCATATGGTGGGATGACTATGTGAGCTGTTATATATTTTATGAAAATGCAAGCATTTCATTAAATATGTTGCATTGTAAGTGAATCGTAAATAGGGTATTAAGTTATTTCCATGCTTATATAGGGATGAATAAAGATTTTACAGTGAATGAATGATTCACCATTGGAAAAAAAAGAAAAACCAACACAGTATTTCAGAGTTCACAGTATGGTAAATGAAGATCATAATCTACACATTGATACTAAGTTGTTCATTTAGTTTTCATGAATTCAATATATTTGCTATTAAGAATTGATTCATAGCATTTTGGGGAATCAAGGAAGACAGTGGAGGAATACTGATTTTCAGACAGGCATAATTGATAGGGAATGTTTTTTAAGACTCCTCCAAAAATTGAAAAGATAGACAGGACTAGGCAATAATCAGATAAGAGAACAAGATGTCCTTCTTATTTTAACCACAGAATTTCTGGTTTTTATGTTTTGGTTTTCCATCTCCAAATCTATGACACCCTTTAACTGAAGAAGTTTGTGTGATTCCAATTCACAGTTGCATATCAAAACTATTCCTCTCTCTTTTAAGCAAGTCTAACCCTAATTAATTGTTTTATGTAATTAGTATGGTACTAAATTTTGGACATGTCTCCTCAAGAGGATTTGTCCCTGGGGTCTTGCTGTCTATCCTCTTAGAAAAAAATCCACAAATGGAATAGATAAAATTCACAAATGTGTTTTGAACCATGTTTATACCTGAATGTATTTTCTCAGGTGGGAAGTCGGAGTGAAGAAAATTTTTTAGAGTTCTCTAGAGAGTAGGAGAGTATTGCCTAAAAATAAGTGATTAAAGTGATGACTTCACTCACCAACAATATTACAAACACATGTGCTGAGTAAAGCAGGAGCTTTGTATATAACTGATGGCCACCCTCAGATCTACATAGGCACACTTACTTCTGTCTAGACACTTCTATTTTATGATGTTCACATGGGTATTTATACTCTGGATCCTACAGACTCTAAGAGTTTTGTGCAACTTTAACAGTGAGGAGTGCCTTTTAAAAGCAGAAGGCAAACGACAGAGTGAAGGAAATGTGATGATTGCTGCATTTGTTCCTTTTTTTAGTTATGTTTTCCTGAGCAAAATGAATGATTATATTCATACAGAAAAATCTGGCAGAGAGTAAGTGTTTTTTAAACCATCATTATTTTATTAATTTAGTTTTTAATTGTCCCCAATTAACTTTGTATGCACACAAATGTAACTTTTATATTCTATTAAGGTGAGATTCTCTATTGTAAACATAACTATTTTACAGGTTTGTATTCCTCTTTAATCATTTTCTCTCTCAAAGAAAGACAACCAGTCGGATCTAATTAATGTTCTTTATATATTTGTTACTCTGAGCCTCTCTACCTGGCTATTTCTAGACTTCACCTGCTAGTGTTGAAATACATCATTGTTTTCTCTCCAAAATGAATGTTGCAAAAGGAAAATGGACACATTGCTCTGGAAAAAATTTAAAGAGTTGTTCTCCCGTTAGAAATATTGCCAATGATTTTTGTATCTAAATACATGGATGGCCTCTGAGAGCTGCTGCTGCTTTCAGATCCTGATTAAGATGAATAGGGTAATTCGGAACTTAGACTTCTTTTTCAAAATGCTCTCAGATAACGCACATATATATTTTTCTTATAAATTTTATAGACTATATCAATTTTACCTCATTCCACATTAGATGCATTTTTCTAAGTATCTGAACACTGATAGAGGTCTTTATGGTATGAAAGACACGTTAGGTTTATGGTTGAAATTGAGAGTTCTTTCTTACTTTAACAACTATAGTATTAGAGAATGGTGGCAGAACAATTAACAGAATTACCTGGAATCTGTTGGAAAAAAACACCTATGTAATAATCTTTGAAAAGGATGAAAATTTTATTTCATGCAGTCAATTCTATACCTATATGAACTATGTACTGAGAACTGTGATAAAAATTACTGAAATAAGAATGCCGGTTTGACCCTATTTCCCTTTATTACTAGTTTAAATGATGGCTTCTTTTGAATATCTATCAAATATCAATAGTTTAATAAGACATCAATTTGTCTACTATAACATCTTTTAAAAGCAGTGTTGCTAAAGTATTCTATATGGTTTGGGTTTTTTCTCTTTTGTTTTTGTTTTGTTTTGTTTTTATTTTTTATTCACATTACCCCTCAATCACAGCCTGCTCCCTCTTTTCTTCCCAGGGAAACCCTTACAAGTCATTCCCACATTGCCCACTGTTGTTCTCCCCAGAGAACAGGAGCCCCCTTCAAATACCACCATACCATCAGGCATCTAGTCCAATGGCAGGAAACAGAAACTGAGTTGGTTCCTCTTTAAATTTTAGGACACTCACGTGAATACCAAGCTGCACATTGGCTTTAAATGTATAAGGGGTTATAGGTCTGGCAGCAGCTTGCTTCCTGTATTGTTGTGCAGGGTCTGTTAACCCCTCTGGTCCCAGGTTACTTTACTCTTGGTTCTTCTTGTGCTACTCTTGTCCCCTCCAACTTGTACCCTGTTTTGGATTTCTAATGGATATTGTTTACTCCAGGAAATATTAACATATCTACAACAGTTATTTCTGCTCTTCGTTTTTTTCCACTGATGAATCTTTGTATTTTTTACCATTATTGCTCTGTTCAAAATCCTAGAAATATTGAGCTCTTAAGAGTTTTAGGATTGCATTTATCATATGGTTGGGAAGTTTGAAACATTTTAGAAACTTGGTGATTGTTTTAGCCTTTATTTCCTACACTTTATATCCTTGGGTTTATTCAATTTTGGAATGGCTTTTCTAATAGCTTCTTGTAAAATCTCTATTAATTGAAAAATCTTCGTATTGATCTACTATCTAAAAATTAAAAATAAAACGGTTAGCTGTCATTCTCTAATGCTCTGAGGATAGTTTGCTTTGCTATGGAGAAACCTTTTTTTCAAATTTAAACCTTTGATACTTCGGGGTAATTTGAGGGATATTTAAATCCTTTTCAGTAAATACTTGCCTAGACTGATGTCTTGAAAAGTCTCCGTTGAGTGTGTCTTTGGCAATATCAGAGTCCCATATTCTATGTTAAAGGCTTTTCATCATTTTTATGATTCCTATACAATTTGAAGTATTGTGGTTTGACTCTTAGCAGGATGGTAACTTGTTTGCCGGGTCTATTTGATATATAGGACTCTGTCCTCACCTGACTTTACCATATATGACGCTTTACATTTTACCTACCTGTACCATTTTAAACTAAATTATAAGTATTTATTAGTGTCACCTGACCCTAGGATAATAACTATCATCATAAAATATAGCCAGAGTACTTCATATGCTCCTAGGGATGACAATTCTTTATTTTTGGTAGCTTGGCATGGAAATTTATAAGTATATTAAAAAATCATTTTGGAGGATGGTCAAAAAGTAAACGGGAAAGAAAATACTACATGACCCATTTATTCTATTTCTGTCTTCATGCTTACTAAACTCCAAATCAGACTTGATATTATCTAATGCTGTGACTGAAGTTAATTATAGTTTTTTTTCTTAAAATTATAAAATGTTTCAAATTCATTTCAGCATATTATTACTTTTTCTCTTTATGTATATCATATCAATTTAATTGTTATATTCAATAATATGACTTATTCTCTATATTTCAAATATATTTACTTTTGTGTGCATTGATCATCAGTAGATACCTTCTGCTTTGACTTAAAACTTGCAGTTTAAAGACCATAAAAAGAGTAATAGTTTGTAATTTCTGATTACTGTCTCCAAAGCTCTGTCCTAGCTCACAAGTGCCACATAATTAATGCTTAGTTTTTTGCCTATAACACTATGTTATAAAGGTTGGGATAAAAGGTGAGAAAATTTTGGATATATCTTTATTTATATTTCAAATGTTATCCCTTTTCCTGGTCCCTGCCTCCTGGAATCCCGCCATTACATGACATCCCTCCTTGCTTCAGTGATGGGGTTCCCCCATTCACACATTTATCTGCCCTTGAATTCCCCTACATTGAGGTGTCGAGTCGTCACAGATCCAAGGGCCTCTCCTCCCATTGATGCCCGACAAGGTCATCCTCTACTACATATCTGGCTGAAGCCATGGCCCTGCATGTGTACTCCTTGGTTGGTGGTTTACTCTCTGGGAGATCTGTGGGGTCTGGTTGGCAGATATTGTTATTTTTCCTATGGGGTTGAAAACCCCTTGAACTCTTTCAGTCCTTTCTCTGACTCCTACATTGGAGAAACCTTTCTAAGTATGATGGTTTGCTGTAAGCATCTGCTTCTGTATTTGTCAGTCTCTGGCACAGCCTCTCAGGAGACAGCAATATCAGACTCCCTCCTATCGGCATGTACTTTTTGGCATCCACAATAAAGTCTGGGCTTGGTGACTAAATAATGGATGGATCCCCTGGTAGGGCATTGTGTGGATGGCCTTCCCTTCAATCTCTGCTCCACACTGTCTCTGTATTTGTTCCAGTGAATCTTTTGTTCCTCTTTCTAAGAAGGACCCAAGCACACACACTTTGGTTTTCCTTTTTCTTGAGCTTCATGTGGTCTGTGAATTTTATATTGGATATGGAAAGCTTTGGGGTTAATATTTACTCATCAATGACTCCATACCATGAGTATTCTTTATGACTGGGTTACTCCACCTAGGATGATGTTTCTAGTTCCAACCATTTGCCAAAGAATTACATGAATTCATTGCTTTTGATATCTGACTAGTATACCCTTGAGTAAATGTACCACATTTTCTGTATCCATTACTCTGTTAAAGGACATCTGGGTTCTTTCCAGCTTCTGGCTGTAATAAATAAAGCTGCTATGAACATAGTGGAGAAAGTGTCCTTTTTATATGTTGGAGAATATTTTGGGTATATGCCCAGGAGTGGTATAGATGGATCCTCAGGTTATACTATGCCCAATTTTCTGAGGATTGGTCAAATTGATTTCCAGAGTGGTTGTACCAACTTGCAATCCCAACCACAATAGAGGCGTGTTCCTCTTTCTCCATATCCTTATAAGTTTTTGCTCACCTGAGATTTTTATCTTAGCCATTCTGACAGGTATGAGATTGAATCTCAGGGGAGTTTTGATTTGCATTTCTCTGATGACAAAGGATGTTGAACAATTTCCTTAAGTGTCTCTAGGCCATTCAATACTCCTCAGTTGAAAATTCGTTGTTTATCTCTGTACCTCATTTTTAACAGTGTTATTTGATTTTCTAAACTCTAACTTCTTGAGTTCTTTGTATATATTGGACATTAGACCTCTATTGGATGGAGGATTAGTAAAGATCTTTTGCCAATCTGTTGGTTGCTTTTTTGTCCTATTGACAGTATCCTTAATGTTCCAGAAACTTTGCAATTTTATAAGGTCCTATTTGTCGATTTTTGATCATAGAGCATAAGCCAGGAAATTTTCCTGTGACTATTTGTTAGGGACTTGTCCCTACTAACTCCTCTATTAGTTTCAGTGTATATGGTTTTTTGTGGAGGTCCTTGATCCATGTTGACTTGTGCTTTCACAAGGAAAAAAAGAAAGGATCAAATTGCATTCTTCTACATACTGACCTCCAGTTGAAACGACATCATTTGTTGAAAATGCTGACTTTTTCCCACTGCATGGTTTTACCAACTTTGTCAAAGATTAAGTGACCATAAGCATCTGGATTCAATTCAGGGTCTTCAATTCTATTACATTGATATTCCTTTGAATCTACGTACCAATGCAATGCCGTTTTTATCACTATTGCTCTGTAATACAGCTTGAGGTCAGGGAAAGTGACTCACCCAGATCTTTCATTTTGAGAAATATTTTTGCTATCCTGGTTTTTTTATTATTCCAGGTGAATTTTCAGATTGCAAATTCTTTCTAACTCTATGAAGTATTTGAGTTGGAGTTTTAATAGCAATTGCACTGAATCTGTAGATTCCTGTCAGCAAGTTGGCCATTTTTTCTTTATTAATCCTGCCAATCTAAAAGCATAGGAGGTCTTTCCGTCCTCAGAGTTCTTCTTTTTCATTTTTCAGAGACTTGAGGTATATGTCACACAGATCTTTCACATTCTTGGTTAGAGTCACACCAAGCTATGTTTTGTCTATTGTGAAGGGTATTGTTTCCCAAATATCTTTCTCAGTTTGTTTATTCTTTTAGTAGAGAAAGTCTACTGATTTGTTTGAGATAAATTTATATCTAACACCTTGCTGAAGTTGTTTTTCAGGTGTAGGACATTCCAGCTCTGGTGGAATTTCAGGGATCACTTAAATGTACTATCATATCATCTGCAAATAGTGATATCTTGACTTCTTCCTTTCCAATATGTATATCCTTGACTTCTTTTTGTTGTCTAATTGCTCTAGCTAGAAGTTCAAGTACTATATTGAATAGAGACAGAGAAAGTGGGCAGCCTTATCTATCCCCTGATTTCAGTGGAATTGCTTTAACTAAGAAAACTTTTCACAAAAAACTAAAGCAGTTTGCAGTTAAACTTGCTTAACATTGTATCAATAAAAATAGCCATTGAGAACAGCATATAGATGATACCCGGTCCTCCACAAGTTGCAATTGTCAGTTTTGTGTCATTATCTCTGCGGATCTAAGTGCTCAAAGACATGGTGGTTCTCTTTTTTTCATATTTATTGGACAGTGTTGTCCTTGAGAGTACAGTTATGATTTTCGTACTCAAATATACTAAACAATGTGATATTACAAATAATCTTTATACCTATTCTGTTTTGAACCAAATTTCTCAAGTTACATAAATTCCATAAGCGTTTTAAATTCATACAAAAGGGAATAAAACTGATTCACAGCACATTTCATGTCAGTTTAAGGACTAATTTGGTGAGTACCTGGCAATGAAGAGACATTTATCATGAGACAAAGTATTTTATATGAGTGTTTGTGCATAAGTATGTTTGGGGGTATTCATATACTTGATTGTTCTTAGGATCAGTATCGATAAATCAAGAGAAATTACAGGGCAGATACACCAGAGCCACATATATTAATCTGTAGTATCAAAAGCTACCATTGGTCATGATGCTCAATGGATTTGCATATAATCACATACCTCAGAGACTATCAGTTCCCATAATGTTATCAGGCTTTCTTCAATGGTCTTTCTACAGAGATCAGGAAAAGTGGCTGTGATAGAAACAAAAAATATGTGGGCTACATTCCTAACTCAATATTTTATTATGAGATGCTAAAAGTTAAGAAATCCTTGTTTTCTGCTTTTGAGTGCTTGCTGTTTCTCACAAATGAAACAACATATGGTAATTATTATATTATGGGTTTCTATTTCCTTGTTTTTCACTATGAAGGGGTAACTTAACATAGGTATCCTCAGTAAACATAGTTTTACTTTTGGAAGAATATAAAATAGACACATATAGAACAAAGAAGCCCGGAAGTATAAGGAAAATTTTATCTCCACTAGAAGTAAATGGGCTTGGGTTTATCAAGTATAAATAAGAGAAAATGAGATGCAGCAGAGCTTAGCATATAAATTCTTTGCTGGCAAAAGCCTTCTCTTACATTCCTTTTTATCCTTGGAATGTCTGTTGGTATATGTGAAAAAGAAGTGTTATCTTCCTTAATAATATGTCATTATTGAGACACATGACTAGGAAAATGTTTAGTTTCTTCTGACAAGCCAATAGCTACCATACAAAATCTTACAAAATAAAGAATTGCAGTTAGTGGAAGCATGAAATAAAATGGTGCCCTCCCCCTATTTTAGGCTGTGCTATATGGTCACATAAAGCATGTGTGTACTGGGGTCAGAGGGTACATTTACTTGTTATATCATTATGTAAAATTGGCATCAAGTGCCATGGTAACTTCTGTGTTGAGTATTTCCAAGTGAGGCATACAACCAAAGAAACAGTTGTTTACTGTTTTATGTGACCTCAGCCCTTAGTAAAGAAGACATAGTTTTCATCAAGAAATTCCAGTTCCATGTACAAACTGATTTGTTTTGAGTGGTAAAGTATTGTGAAAGAGAAATAATAAAGAATATAAATGAGGAAAAATAGACAAACTGATTTCACATAGAACATCAAAACATTGCAGGATTCAAGTCATGACTGTAGGCTATAAATCCATACAAACACACTCAGCTATCATGCTCTCAATTATATGGGTCTGTAAAGGAGAAAATGGTAGTGGGGTTGAGAAAAATTTATTCAGAGTAGTAAGCTATAATTGGATATTACAAATTCACCAAAATCAGATTCAAATATTGATATGAGATTGGTGGATATATGCATGAAACAAAAGACACAGGGAGATATTACCAGAAACAGCATTGTGTTAGTCAGAAAAAAAACTGATAGAAGTAAGTTTCTCCACATGAGTGCTGTTGATAGGAACACATGTTGGGTCACTGTGGTTTTAGAGTACAATGCATGAAGGTTTTGGTGAATCCCAAATTCAGATTTTTTCAAACTTCAGAGGAGAGATGAATGAGAATTAAGTTTGTGAAGTGTTTCTAAAAAAGGATGCCAAGAAAACTGAATGACTTTGAATACAAATCCATAGACACTATCCAGCTAACCATGCATCATCTGCATATGTTCTCATTATTCATAATAGCACTGAATCTCTCCCTTATAACATGAAATAAGATGAAATGGTAAATCGCATGGAAAATATGAGTTGTGATTCACAATGATATGTAGGCTGTGGTTCAGATGATTTTCTGTTTGTTTCCAGAAGATACCATTTACTGATTATTTCCTTTAAAATGAAACTTCTAGTGGGTACAGAATATGAATATATTCATGAAGATTCCACAGATGCTATTGTCTAAATAGCTCCTCTTCAGAATAATAAATTTACCAGAATTTGTGAAATTAACTATCATTTGCTTAATATGTGAGCCATTATAAATTTAACCACTAATGTGAAGACATTATTTATTTTAAAAAGATGACATTGATGTTTTAAAGTCATTGCATCAAACTGGTAGTCAGTATGGTATGGTTCATTGTAATCCATGTTGAACATTTTTTCTGTAGGCTCAGTTTCAAAAACTACCAGTACTTGTTGGCCTTCATATTTGCCATTGAGGAGATAAATAGGAACCCACATCTTTTACCCAACACCTCTCTAGGATTTGAACTTTATATTGTCGAAAGAAGGGAGGAGAGTATTATGAGGCAAGTTTTGACTTGGCTCACAGGAATGGGAATAAATATTCCAAATTATACATATCAAAGGAAGAACAAGGCTGTTGCTGTACTAACAGGAACATCCTGGACAACATCAGCGAATATTGGGAGACTGCTCAGTCTCTACAAATATCCACAGGTGAGAATCATGGCTCTGTCAAAAATAGAAACCCATATTAAACTTTTGATATTAAAGATGTTTTCATTGGAAGGGAAAGAGACTATAATATCATAAATCAGAGAGAAGTGAGGCATTTGTTTCTGTAGCCATTGTTTAGGATAAAGAGGAAAAGTTTGGAAGCTACAATGTTTTAAAATGTGTCTTGGAAATATTTCTCAATAATTCTGATAAGTGATGTTTTAAGAATTTAATCACCGAGAACACCATATAGTCCCTGCCAATACCATGTATTTAATTAAGTAAATGATTGGTCCCATACTAATATATTCATTCTTGTTTTTCATTAAGCTTAGTTTTGGGCCTTTCCATACAATCCTGTGTGACAGAAGCCACTTTTCATCTATTTACCAAACAGCCACAAAGGATACATTACTCTCACTTGGCATTGTATCTTTGATGCTTCATTTCAGTTGGACCTGGGTTGGACTCATCCTCACAGATAACAGTAAAGGAACACAGATTCTCTCTCACATCAGAAGAGAGATGGACAGGAATGGAGTGTGTGTGGCTTTTGTAAAACTGATGCCAGAAATCTTGACGTCATTTAACATGAGATCTGGAGAGACTCTGAAGATAATCATTAAATCAACTGCAAAGGTTGTTGTTGTTTATGATAACACTGAATCTTCTTATATTAAAATGCTTAGTCAATTTATATTGTTGTTAACTTGGAAAGTATGGGTCATGAATTCACAATGGGATATAGGTCTGGTAGATGATTTTTTTCTGCTGGATTACTTGCATGGGTCCCTCTTTTTTGCACAACATCATGATAAGATACATGACTTTCAAAAGTTTGTCGAGAACTATAAACCTTCCAAATACCCAGAAGACCGTTTTCTTGCTGTTCTTTGGTATTTGCATTTCAATTGCTCTATTTCTGTCCCTGATTGTAAAATATTGGGTAACTGTCAACACAACTTTTCCTTAAAATACTTACCTGTAAATCTTGGGCTCATGGAAATGACTGAGGGGAGTTACAATGTTTACAATTCTGTGTATGCTGTGGCTCACAGTCTCCATGATATGACTGTACAAAAAATACAATTTTATTCTCATCAAATCTCAGAGAAGAATGCATACCCATGGGAGGTAACTTCTCTTGCTCTGCATTTTAACTATAGCACTGTGCTATATGGAGTCTTCATAAATCACTCAATATACTATATAACTTTCTGGAAGATTTTACAAAAAGTGAAATTTCAGTTTGTATGCAATTTCATTTCTAAATTTATTACATGCACTTGTGCTATTGCCCATGAAAATGGAGGAAAATAATAAGTTGTTGCATGAATGGCAAAATCTATTATGTTACATATAATCCTATAATTTTCTCATGGTAAAATAATCAATTTCAAATCCACTTATATCTATGAATATTTCAGAAAAAATGAGATTACTGATACTAAATTGTCAAATGCTAATAGACCCTGAATTTTCAAATACTGAAGTGATGCCTATATTATGTAGCTGATCATTGTTTTACACTTTGGTAATGCAAACCAATATGTACAAATTGAATTTTGAGTATTTTCCTTAAAATAATTGGATATGACTGTCATTTCAATTTATGAACATTTACCTTGAACATTATTGCTTTGGTATATCTGGTGTGTGTGTGTATATGTGTATATGTCTGTGTGTGTGTGTATGTGCATGTGCATGTACACATGTGAGAGGGGGAGGGAGAAAGAGAGAGAGAGAGAGAGAGAGAGAGAGTGTGTGTGTGTGTGTGTGTGTGTGTGTGTGTGAGAGAGAGAGAGAGAGAGAGAGAGAGAGAGAGAGAGAGAGAGAGAGAGATTGTTTTCTTTTGATGATGGCTGCCACTTTTCAAAACATTATGAAAATGGCATTCTGGAGGCTTCATCATAATAAGTAATAACTGGCTTTAGCTTGCATTTCTCATGAGGAATTAATGGAAATCTACTGGAATGTTTTGCATCTCTTTTAGCTCAACCCTTTTCTCCAGAACATCAATTTCAAAAGTGGTGATGGAAACCAAGTGGTTTTGGAGTCACAGAGAAAATTAGATGCAGAATATGATATTTTTAATTTTGTTAATTTTCCAAATGGTCTCAGACAAAAGATGAAAGTTGGAGTCTTTTCTCACAAAGCACCACAGTGGCAACAACTGTCCTTGTCTGATGACATGATAGAATGGGCTATAGGATTTACAGAGGTGTGTTGGATCTTATATCATTGCACTAACTGCTGCATAAAAATACACTAGTGAAAGTAATGAAATCTTTTTACTTGCATTGGGTCCATTAATACAAAGAACAACAAGAAATTTGTCAAGATAAATTTTTTGTTGCCTCATTCTGAACAATCACTTTTTGTACACTTCTCCTTGGTTAATATATATGATATCTGTTTATTACTAACAAAAGGATTAATATGATTCCCAGAGTAGAAAATGTCAGTGCATTGTCATTTGATCTTTAGTATTCTTCCCCAGGACAATGTAGAGCAGCATTGAGATACATGTGCATTTGTTGCCTGTTTGTGTTCCTACTAAAAAAGGAAACAATTGGTCATAAAAACAGAGTTTACATTTGTCTCATGCCATGGAAAAAGTGTTTGAAGATTTAAGTATTCATGGCTACAGGTGCCTAAGAAATTATTTCACATTGCTTTTTCTGCCAGAAAAGTGGATGAAGTGTATAGTGGTATTTGCAACCCTTACTGCTTTATACTCTGTCCATGACAACAACAAATAAAATGGAACTGTCCACTTTTAGAATAAATTTTTCCTCTTCAAGAAACATCTTGTAGATTATTTTTCACCTGAATGTCCAAAGAATTGTATGTATTGTAAACCCGAGCCTTATAAGGTTATATTCAAACATATATTAACTACCACTTTTACAAAAACTCTTCTCTGGCCTATGATTACAAAGCACACAGTTGGAAATGGATGGCATTCTAGATGTTCTTCTAGATATGCACTCAGGTGACCTAATGGCCTCTTAATTACCCATTTTAAAATGGCTCCTGTCCTTTAAAACTTATGCTTGATCATTGATGCTTTGTTCTTGGAAAACATTGTTATCTGAAGAGAATCTCTTTCTTCATCTCAGGTTATAATACCTCAATTTACCATAACATGTAACTTATATGGAATAACTTATCCACTTTTCCTGGTTTTGAACATATAGTTCACGAGATAGCACAAATGAGGTCTTCAATTATTATCACTCCTGTATAATTTTTGTCATGATTCTATATTCATCAAAAAATGATCTGAAATGTATTTGATTTAGCCTTAGCACTATTTTAAAATGTTGCCAATAAGCTTTATTCACTTTATATTGTCTGGGTGTATTTGCCTGCAAGTGAACCACTGGTTGATTCAGTCCACATGAAGATAAAGGAAGGCATCAGATTCACTGGATGTGGTATAACAGAAAGTATTAACACATTGTGTGACTTTGTAAAACAGAGTATTGTTCTTCTTTTAGGTTATTACTTGCTGATTGCCAAACAACCATTTATGTAGTAGCCTTCATCATTCTCACATGTACAATAAATAATATGTAACATACCTATAAAGAAAAATTCCCCAATACCTTCCAGTTTTCTCTAGTCTCCTTTTGTATACAATTGCCATCACCCTCATAGCCATGGATGAGAATGAGATTTTATATACTTATGTATTTATTTATGTATTTATTTGAGAATTTATTTAGTTATTGATTCATTCATTCATTCATTCCTATACATCCCAAATTATTCCACTTCCCAGTTCCCCTCACAGAGTCCCTCATCCTCGCATCCTATTCTCCTCTGAAAGGATGCCCCCATGATATCCCCACCCATTCTGGCTCATAAAGTCTCTGCAGCTCTAGGTGCATTTCTACCACAAAGGCCAAACAGTGGAGCACTTTTGGGGAATGAAATTCAAAGTCAGGCTGCAGCTTTAAAGACAGATGCCTCACTGCTTGTTGGTGAACCCTCATGAAGACAGAATTGCACATTGATACATTTGTGACTGGGCCATTGGTCCAGCCTCTGTATGCTCTTTGGTTAGAAGCTTAGCCTCTAATAACTCCCAGGAGTTCAGGTTAGTTGACTCTGTTAGTCTTTCTGTGAATTTCCTGTCAATTTCAGGGCATTCCATCCTTCCAACTCCACAGTGAGAGTTCTCCAACACAATCCAATATTTGTCTGTGGGTATCTACATCTCTTTCAGTCAGCTTCTGGGTAGGGCTAGGCTCCTGTATGCAAGAAAACAGAATATTATTAATAGTGTCTGATGCTTGCCCATGTGTTGGGTCAAGAGTTGCATTGATTATTATTTGACCATTACTTTAATCTCTGTTCCATCTTTGTGCCTGAATTTCTTTTAATTCATCTGGATAGCAATTTTGTAACCAGTTTTGTGGATGGAATGGTGTCA
The DNA here is from genome assembly GCA_964023405.1 of Apodemus agrarius. Classification (NCBI taxonomy): domain Eukaryota; kingdom Metazoa; phylum Chordata; class Mammalia; order Rodentia; family Muridae; genus Apodemus; species Apodemus agrarius. The sequence continues at coordinate 31,271,241 of OZ030028.1, forward strand.
TTATGTCTACACTTCGGTTTATATCTGTCTACACGGGGTGGCCTCTTCATATTTCATATCCACATTGCTCTGTTATTCAGCTATGTTCACCCAAATAGACTCTTGTGAGCCAGCCCCCAATCCAGGGTCCCTGGGACTACCTAGAGAGTCCTGCAACACCAGAACACAATCATTCTCATATTTACTTTCATGCTTCTTACCTTTCTCCTGTCTCTCCCATACTTGATCCTATCTTCCTCATTCCCATCCCATCCCTACTCCCACCCATTCTGTCCTTCTTCCTTCCTCCTATGACTATTCTATTGCCCATTCTAAGGGAGATTCAGCAGTCCACTCTTGGGCCTTCCTTCTACCTTAACATCTTGTACTCTGTGGGGTGTATCATAGGTATATTGCAGTTTATGCTTAATAACCACTTATCATTGAGTACATATACATTTCCTTTGGATCTCAGTTCCAACACTCATGATGATATTTTCTAGTTCCATTCTCTTACCTGCAATTTTCATCATGTTCTTGTTTTTAAGAGTTGAAGATTATTCAATTGTGGAAAATGGATACAGTTTCTGTATACATTTTTCAGCTGAAGAACATCTAGATTGCTTTCAATTTCTGGTTATTTTGAATAAAGCTGCTAGACTAGTGGAGCATATGTCTTTGTGATATTTTGCCTATTGGTCCAAAATCTCTGTAACTGAGTCATCAGGTATAAGTACTTCCTATTTTCTGATAAAGTCCCAGATTGATTTCCACAGTATTTGTACAAATTTGAACTCCCAACAGACTTAAGGAGTGAACCCCTATCTCCACAGCCTTGCTAACATTTGCTATTGCTTGAGATTTTGATCTGAGCCATTATGATTGGTATAACGTAGAATCTGAAAATAATGTTCCAGATAAGTAATCTTGTTATACATTTCTTTAAGTGCTTCTTGATTATTCAAGATTCCTCCACTGAGCATTCTCAGTTTAGTTATGTACCACATTTTTTAATTATATTATTTGGTTTAGGGGGTGATTTCTTTCTATATTATAGAGATTAGTTCTCTATATAATTGAGGGTTATTGAAGATACTTCTCAATCTGGAGGCTCTCAATATTCTCCTATTGACTGTGCCTTTACCTTACTGAAGCTTTCCATATTTGTGTGGTAGCCTTTATCAATTGTTGATCTTGGACCCTGTACCATTTGTGTTCTGTTCCAAGAAAGTATTTCCTTTACCAATGTGTTCAACGCTATTTTCCACTTTCTCTTATATTATATGTACTGTATCTTGATTTATTTTGAGATCCTTGTTACATGTCTACTTGATTTTTGTGCAGGGTGACAAATATGGATCTACTTACATTCTTCTAGATGCAAACATCCAGTTAGACAAGCACCATTTGTTGAAGATGCTTTCTTTCTCAATTATATTGTTTTGAATCCATTGTCAAACAACAAATGTTTATAGTGTGCATTCATTTCTTGATCTTTAATTTGATTCCACTGAGAAACTTGCCTATTTCTATGCTAGTTGTATTAAGTTTTTATCACTTTTATTCCGTAGAGCTGCTTGATATCAGGAACATAGATTCCTCCAGAAGTACTTTAACTGTTTAGGATTGTATTTACTATATTGAATTTTTTTTGTTTGTTAGTTTGTTTTTCCATATGAAGTTGGGAATTGCTTTTTCAAAGTCTGTGAAAAGTGTGTTTCTAATTTTTTGAAATTGCATTGAATCTGTAGATGGCTTTTGGTAAGATGGCCTTGTTAACTATGTTATTACTGCTGATCCATGAGCATGGGATATCTTTTCATCTTCTGATTTCTTCTTCAAATTCTTTTTTCAGGGACTTCATGTGATTGACATATAGTTACTTAATTATAGTTACTAGTGGGAATTTATGTTATTTGCAGCTACTGTGAAATGTGTTATTTCCCTAATTTCTTTGTCAGTCTGGTGATCTTTAGAATAAGGAGGGCTACTGTTTTTTTTATTTAATTTTGTATTCAGCCATGTTTCTATTTTTAATTTTCTTTATTTTCTATATACTTCGTTTACATTCCAAAGGCTTTCCCCTTTCCCAGTTCCCCCCTCACCATATGTTCCATAGTTCCTCTTCCCACTGCCCATTCACCAATCACCACCCCCACAGTTTCTCCTCTCTGGTACTCTCCTACAAAACTGGATCCATCTTTTCAGGACCAGGGTCCTCTCCTTCCTTTTTCTTGGAAATCTTTTGATTTGCTACTTGTGTCTTGAGCATTCAGAGCTTCTGGGCTCATTAATATCCACTTATCAGTAACTGCAATTTGTGTGTATTTTTTGTGATTGGGTTAATTCACTTAGGATGATATTTTCCAGATCCAACCATTTGCCTACAAATTGCATGACTTCCTTATTTTTAATTGCTGAGTAGTATTCCATTGTATAAATATACCACATTTTCTGTAACCATTCCTCCTTTGAGGGAAATCTGGGCTCATTCCAGCTTCTGGCTATTATAAATAAAGCTTCTATGAACATAGTGGGGCATGTGTCTTTATTGCATGCAGGAGAATCCTCTGGGTATATGCCCAGGAGTGGTATGACAGGGTCCTCTGGAAGTGGCATGCCCAATTTTCTAAGGAATCACCACACAGATTTCCAGAGCAGTTGTACCATCTAGCAATCCCAACAAAAGTAGAGGAGTGTTCCTCTTTCTCCACATCCTCCCTAACACCTGTTGTCTCTTGAGTTTTTAATTTTAGCCATTCTGGCTGGTGTGAAGTGGAATCTCAGGGTTGTTTTGATTTGCATTTCACTGATGACTAATGATGTTGAACATTTCCTAAGGTGCTTCTCAGCCATCCGAATTTCTTCTGGTGAAAATTCTTTGTTTAACACTGGACCCCATTTTTAATAAGTTTATTTGGTTCTTTGGGGTCTAACTTCTTGAGTTCTTTGTATATATTGGATATTAGCCCTCTGTTGGATGTGGGGTTGGTGAAGATCTTTTCCCAATTTGTTGGTTGCCATTTTGTCCTTCTGATGGTGTCCTTTGCCTTACAGAAACTTGGCAATTTTATGAGGTCCCATTTGTCAATTCTTGATCTTAGAGCATAAGCTATTGGTGTTCTGTTCAGGAACATTCCCCCTGTGCCCATGTCCTCCAGGGTCTTCCCCAGTTTCTTTTCTAATAGTTTCAGTGTGTCTGGTTTTATGTGGAGCTCCTTGATCCACTTCGAGTTGATCTTAGTGCAAGGAGATAAGAGTGAGTCAATTCGCATTCTTCTGCATGTTGACCTCCAGTTGAACCAGCACAATTATTTGAAAAGACTATCTTTATTCCACTGGATGGTTGTAGCTCCTTTATTAAAGATCAAGTGACCGTAAGTCTGTGGGTTCATTTCTGGGTCTTCAATTCTTTTCTATTGATCTACTTGTCTGTCGCCGTACCAATACAATTGCTCTGTAGTACTGTTTGAGGTCAGGGATATTGATTCCCACAGAAATCCCTTTATTGTTGAGAATAGTTTTAGCTATCCTGGATTTTTTGTTACTCCAAATGAATTTGAAAATTGCTCTTTCTAGATCTATGAAGAATTGATTTGGGATTTTGATGGGGATTGCATTGAATCTGTAGATTGCTTTTGGCAAGATGGCCATTTTTACTATATTGATCCTGCCAATCCAAGAGCAAGAGCATGAAATATTTTTCCATCTTCTGAGGTCGTCTTCAATTTCTTTCTTCAAGAACTTGACGTTCTTGTCATAGAGATCTTTCACTTGTTTGGTTAGAGTCATGCCAAGATACCTTATATTGTTTGTGGCTATTGTGAAGGGTGTTATTTCCCTAACTTCTTTCTCAGCCAGCTTGTCCTTTGAGAACAGGAAGGCTACTGATTTGCTTGAGTTGATTTTATAACCAGCCACTCTGCTTAATTTGTTTATCAGCTGTAGGAGTTCTATGGTGGAGTTTTTTGGGTCGCTTAAGTATACTATGCTATCCTCTGCAAATAATGATAGTTTGACTTCTTCCTTTCCAATTTGCATCCCTTTGACTTACTTATGTTGTATAATTGCTCTTGCTAGAACTTCAAGTACTATATTGAAAAAGTATGGAGAGAGAAGTCTTGTCTAGTCCCTGATTTTAGTGGTATTGCTTCAAGTTTCTCTCCATTTTGTTTGATGTTGGCTACTGGTTTGCTGTATATTGCTTTTACTATGTTTAGGTATGGGCCTTTAAATCCTGCTCTTTCCAAGACTTTTAGCATGAAAGGATGCTGAATTTTGTCAAATAATTTTTCAGCATCTAATGAGATGACCATGTGTTTTTTTCCTTTTAGTTTGTTTATTTAGTGTATTACATTGATGGATTTCTGTATATTAAACCATCCCTGCATCCCTGGGATGAAGCCTACTTTGACTTCCTTATGTTGTCTAATTGCTCTTGCTAGAACTTCAAGTACTATATTGAAAAGGTATGGAGAGGGAAGTCTTGTCTAGTCTCTGATTTTAGTGGGATTGCTTCAAGTTTCTCTCCATTTTGTTTGATGTTGGCTACTGGTTTAGCTATGGTGAATGATCATTTTGATGTTCTCTTGGATTTGATTGGCAAGAATTTTATTTAGTATTTTTTCATCGATATTCATTAAGGGAAATTGGCCTGTAATTCTCTTTCTTTGTTGGATTTTTGTGTGGATTTTGTATCTGCGTAATTGTGGCTTCATAGAACGAGTTGGGCAGTGTCCCTTCTATTTCTATTTTGTGGAATAGTTAGAAGAATATTGGTGTTAGTCTCCTTTGAAGGTTTGGTAGAATTCTGCACTAAAACCGTCTGGTCCTGTACTTTTTCTGTTTGGGAGCCTTTATATAACCCCTTCTATTTCTTTGGGGGTTATGGGAATGTTTAGCTGACCTAATTGATCCTGATTCAATTTTGGTATTTGGTATCTGTCTAGGAAATTGTCCATTTCCTCCAGATTCTCCAGTTGTGTTGAGTATAGACTTTTGTAGTAGGATGGGATGATCTTATGAATTTCCTCAGTTTCTGTTGTTATATTTCCCTTTTCATTTCTAATTTTGTTAATTTGGAACTGTCTCTGTACCCATTGGTTAGTCTGGCTAAAAGTTTATCTATCTTGTTGATTTTCTCAAAGAACCAGCTCCTGGTTTTGTTGATTCTTTGTATGGTTCTCTTTGTTTCTACTTGATTGATTTCAGCCCTACGTTTGATGATTTCCTGTTTTCTACTCCTCCTGGGTGAATTAGCTTCTCTTTGTTCCAAGGTTTTCAGGTGTGCTGTTAATCTGCTAGTGTATGCTCTCTCCAGTTTCTTTTTGGAGGCACTCAGGGCTATGAGTTTTCCTCTTAGCACTGCTTTCATTGTGTACCATAGATTCGGGTAGTTTATACCTTCATTTTCATTAAATTCTAAAAAGTCTTTGATTTCCTTCTTTATTTCTTCCTTGACCACGGTGTCATTGAGTAGAGTATTGTTCAGTTTCCATGTGTATGTGGGCTTTCTGTTCTTTTTCTTGCTATTGAAGACCACTTTTACTCCATAGTAATCTGATAGGAGGCATGGGAGTAGTTAGATCTTCTTGTATTTGTTGACATCTGTCTTGTGACCAATTATATGATCGATTTTGGAGAAGGTACCATGAGGTGCTGAGAAAAAGGTATAATCCTTCTGCTTTAGGATGAAATGTTTATATATATATGTATATATATTCCAATTGGTCCAAAGCTTTAATTAGTTTCACTGTGTCCCTGTTTAGTTTCTGGTTTCCTGATTGGTCCATTGAGGAGAGAGGAGTGTTGAAGTCACCCACAATTATTGTTTTAGGTGTAATGTGTGCTTTAAGCTTTAGTAAATTTTCTTTCACGAATGAGGGTGCCCTTGCATTTGGAGCATAGATGTTCAGTATTGAGTGTTCTTCTTGGTGGATTTTCCCTTTGACCAGCAAGAAGTGACCTTCTGCGTCTCTTTTGATGACTTTAGGTTGACAGTCAATTTTATCTGATATTAGAGTAGCTACTCTGGCTTGTTTCCTGAGACCATTTGCTTGTAAAATTGTCTTCCAGCCTTTTACTCTAAGGTGGTGTTTGTCTTTGACACTGAGATGTGTTTCCTGTATGCAGCAAATTGTAGGGTCCTGTTTCCTTATCCAGTCTGTTAGTCTAAGTCTTTTTATTGGGGAATTGAGTCCATTGAGGTTAAGAGATATTAAGGAATAGTAATTATTACTTCCTGACATTTTTTAAATTATTTTTTATATTTGAGTGGTTATCTTCTTTTGGGTTTGATGAGTGGAGGTTTCTATCTTGCTTCTTCTGGGGTGTAGTTTCCCTCCTTGTGTTGGTGTTTTTCCCCTATTATCCTTTGTAGGGCTGGGATCCTGGAAAGATATCATGCAAATTTGGTTTTGTCATGGAATACCTTGGTTTCTCATCTACAGTGATTGAGAGTTTTGCTGGGTATAGTAGTTTTGGCTGAAATTTGTGTTCTCTTAGAGTCAGCTACTTTTTGGAAGTACTTTATCAGCTCTAGGATTTCTCTGGTATAGTTTTTTAGGGCTTCTGTATATTATCATATCATTGATGAATATCGTGACTTCTCCTTTTCCAATTTTTATCCGCTTAATCTCTATTCATTCTCTTATTGGTCTAGCTAGAATTTCCAGTAACGTATTGAAGAGGTACAAAGAGTGACAATCTTACCTTGTCTCTCATTTTAGTGGAATTAATTTAAGTTTCTCTCCTTTTAACTTGAAATTGGCTGTTGACTTGCTATGTATTTCTTTCATTATGTTTAGGTAAGTACCTTGCATTCATGATCTCTCTAAGACTTTTTACATGAATAAATGTTAATTTTTTTAAACGGTTTTTCCTCATCTATTGAGATGATAATGTGATTTTTTTCTTTTGCTTTTCTGTTCGTTCTCTTTTTGTTGAAGTCCAACCTTATTCCATGGTGATCTGATAATGTGAATGGTGTTATTTAAAACTTTTTGTACCCTTAGTGGATTCCCATTTGTACAATTCTATCCTTTCGTTTTTGAGAAGGTTCTATAAGGTTCTGAGAAGAAGGTATACTCTTTTGTTTTGGGGAGGAATGTTTGTAAATATTATAAACTGTTATTCTAAGGAAGTGTTTATTTTTGCTGCTGATTTGTCGTTTTTGTATGCAGCAGAATGATGGAGCCTTTATACATTTCCAATCTGTTGATGGCTGTGTTTCATTGGTGAATTATGTTCACTGATATTGAAATAAATAATCACGTTTTGTTTATGGTGGTGGCACTCTCTGTGTGCATGATTCTTTTCTTTTGATTTCATTGTGCAATGATTAATTTCTTATATTTTGGGGGCTATAGTTTTCTTGTATTAGAGTTTTTCAAGTATCCTATGGAGCGCTGTATTAGTAGAAAACTACTTTAAAATTATGTTTTGTCATGGAATATCTTGGTGTCTCCATATAGAGTGATCAAAAGATTGTGCAGTATATTATTCTGGGCAGGTGTCTGTGATCTTTCTCTGTGATTTTCTGGCTTTTGGATTCTCTTTTGAATAGTAAGGTATAAATCGGTTAGATCAACATGTATTTTTCACTTGGCATTTTTCCTATGCAATTTTTATTATTCCTTATTTGTTTATATATTTAGTGTTCAGGTTGCTATGGGGAAGGGGGTCTTTCTTTTCTGGTCCAATATATTTGATGTGTGTAATCTTCATGAACTTTAACACTAATCTTTTTTATTTGTTGACAACTTTCTTCTATGATTTTACAGAAGATATTTTACAGCCTTATGAATTTGGAAAGTTCACTGTCTTTTATTTGTATTATTTTTAGGCTTTATCTATTCATAGTCTCCCAGATTTCCTGGACGTTTCTCTTTACTATAAAAGTGTTTTATTTTGTCATTTGCTATGACTGATATAACAATTTCTACTATGGTATCTTCTACTCCTGCAATTCTCTATTGAATCTCATCCATTTTGTTGGCAATGCTTGCCAGACAGTTTCTGTTCTCTTTCCTAATTTTTCTATCTCCAGGGTTGCCTCTTCTTGGGTTTTCTTTATTGCTTATATTTTTGTCTTAGACAATTTTATTCATTTCCTTCATCTGTTTTATTATATTTTCCTATGTTTCTTTTAGGTTATATTTGCTTCCTCTTTAAGGACTTCCACATATTAGGTTGTGTTTTCCTCTGTTGCTTTATTGGATTTATTTATGGCCTCTTTAAAGGCCTCTATCATCTACATAAGATGATATTTAAGGTCTTAATCTTGCTCTTCAAGCATGTTAAAATATCCAGGAGGTCTTTTAGTAGAAGAGCTAGTTGAAAAGGATGCCATATTGCATGGCCTCTGTTGTTTATTTTCTTCCACTGCCCTTAGGCATGTGGTTATTTCAATTGTTGGCTGGCCTAATAGTCCTGGGATTAGAAAGCCTGGGAAACTAGTAGTCCTGGATAGCTGCAGAACTCCAAAAGGGTAGATATAATTTTGGGATAGGGTGTGGTGTGCAGAAACTTAATTGCAGGTGGAGTTTGGATTGGAAGGTAGACTTCCCTGTGTGTCTCAGGTTTGAGATGAACTTCTGGTGGATATAACACTGAGGATGTTAGAGTGGTGTGTTAATGAATACAAGTGGGTGTGGACTCAAAAGATGATGAAGCTCTGATACCATGGGGGCAGAGTTCACAGATGCTAGATTGGCAGGCGTCCTAGCAGGATTGGGATGGAGCTCAGGACTCTGACCTGAATATCCTGCTTTGGAGTTGCTCATTGGGGAGAGGGGGGAAGCAGAGCTGTGGGGTGGAGAGCAGGTGCAAATTCTCAATTTCAGGTATGCAATAGAAACCTTAAATGCTTAAATATTCGGTAGACTAAAAAATATATTACTTAAATCTCTACAATTTTTGACATGGTTTACATACCACACAATTTTTGATAAGTATGGCCTGATATCATGGATGAAAAGAATTAATTATCATCTACAATATACAGAAAGAAAATACATGTCAAACCGATGTGAGAGAGTGCCTTGAGATTGAGACAGGGGCTTGAAAGCACATATCAAAAGACTATTCCATAACAAACTAAGATTAAAATATACTGGTATGTCAATTTTACTTATATCTGTGCTCCCTAAAATTTTGTAAACATTTCACAAAGAAATTTTGTCAACTTATCAGGGTCAAATAAGAACAAATCAGCATTAACCTTCAGTGAATAATGACACCAGAAATCCAATGAGCATCATGAAAATAGGCAATTTGGGGAGCAATAAGTAAGAACAACATCATAAGAAAACAGTTAGAAAACATATTCTTCTTCTTGTCTTGAATTCACATAAAAACTTTTCACTTGAAGTTTTTCAAGAAAACTAGGACATGTATCCTAGGATCATGTTATTTTATGGCCCTAAATATAAAAATGTATGCTAAATACATAAGCAATATTATTAGTTAAATGGAAGAATACTTTTGTACAGATATGATGAAGTAAAATATTTCCTTGATGTCTATTTAGAAACAATGTGAAATATTGGTTTGTAATTATTGACTACAGAATATTTGGCATTTACACTATTGAGCACTAAATTACTTGAGGCTGAAACAACAAAGAACAAGATGTAGGTACACCACATGCCAGAAACATGAAGATAAGAACTGACTTAGGATAATAAGTGTTACCTAAGCTTAGACTCATGAACACTTTCATTCTTAAACAGATGTGGATAACTGTGTAAAATGTCCAGAAAGTCACTATGCAAACAGACAGCAGAACCACTGCCTCCAGAAAGCTGAGACATTTCTGGGTTATGAAGATCCCTTGGGAATGGTACTCACATGCTTGTCTCTAAGTTTCACTATAATCACAGCTGGTGTTCTTGGAGTTTTTATAAAGTATCATAATACTCCCATTGTAAAGGCCAATAATCAGGCTCTAACTTACATCTTGCTCATCACTCTGACCTGCTGTTTTCTCTGTCCCTTGCTTTTCATCGGATATCCCAACACAGCCACATGTATCCTACAGCAGAGCATATATGGAGGCCTCTTCACGGTGGCACTTTCTACAGTCTTGGCTAAAACTCTTACTGTGGTTCTTGCCTTCAAGGTCACACTTACAAGGAGAGTGGTAAGATGGTTTATGTTATCAAGGGCCCCTAACTTCATCATCCCCATGTGTATCCTCATCCACCTTGTGTTTTTAGGAATTTGGCTGAGAACTTCTCCTCCATTTGTAGATTCAGATCCACACTCTGAAGATGGATACATCATCATCGTGTGCAACAAGGGCTCAGATATTGCCTTTTATTGTGTCCTGGGATACCTATGCTGCTTAGCACTTGGAAGCTACACTATGGCCTACTTCTCCATGAACCTGCCTGACACATTCAATGAAGCCAGGTCCTTGACATTTAGCATGTTGGTGTTCTTCAGTGTATGGGTCACATTCTTCCCTGTCTACCATAGCACCAAGGGAAAGGTCATGGTGGCCATGGAAATCTTCTCCATTTTGGCTTCCAGTGTAGGGCTGCTGAGCTGCATATTTGCCCCAAAGTGCTACATTATTTTGTTCAGACCAGATTGGAACTCACTTCACTGCATCAGAGACAAAGCACATTCTAGTGGAAAATTTCATCTTGAAGGTTAAGTTATAAATTCTTAATTGCATAGAAAACTTCAAACATATTCATCACCATTGCAACTTTAAGAGATAATATTGCTGATTAGAATTTTAAATTTATTGGCTTGATATTTGATGAAATACATTGTCATTATTAAATTTTCTATTTTTTGCAAATTAATCTAATATAGAAAAGTGATTTCAATTGTAATTAATTTTTTTATTAGTAGGAAAACAGTAAATGAAGTATGTCTGTATCACTCATTATCTTTAAAATATTTCATAATGTTGTTTTTAAAGAACCAAATATTTCCATACATATCCATGTTTTAGTTGTCATTGATAGATCAAATTTATACATTTTGCTTTTATTTCAATTATGCTTTTATTTTGAAGAAAAGTAGCTTGTAAAACATGCAATAAATATTTTGCAAACTAATTAAACTGTGAGATGTAAACTATAGAACAAATATAAACTTAAATTTTAATATAATGAAGCAAATTTGATAGCCAACAACTAGATACTCCTGATAAAACATAATTACATTAAGCTTATTTTAAGTCTGTGAAGAGATTCTGGTGCCTACCAGTATCCACTTCATCAGAACTTGTATTCTTTTCTCTATATGGAAATTCTTACTTCCTTATACTCTCTGGAGAATGGGCAGGAGCAGGGTAGTGGAGGCTCAGAGACATAATATACAAAACACCAAATGCACTAAACAAAGAAAGAATATTAAAAGCAGTAAGAGAAAAAAGGTCATGTAACATGCAAAGGCAGACCTATCTGGAATACACCAGACTGCTTACCAGAGACTATGAAATCCAGAAGAGCCTGAGAAGATGTCATACAGACCTAAGAAAACATAAATGTCAGCCCAGACTACTATATCTTTCCACAAATCCAGCTCTGCAAAGGATAATGGGTGGAAAATACCAACACAAGGCAGGAAAGCACAAAGTACAAAAATCAACAAGGCAATCTTTCAACAAACCCAATTGAAGATATCTACACAATTGCAATTTTACATTTAACCAAGAAGAGAACAGTAAGCAACACTCATTTTTCCTTAATATCTCTTAATATTAGTGGTATCAATTCCCCTATAAAAAGACATAGATTAAACAGACTGGACACATATACAGGCCCAATGTTTTGCTGCATACAAGAAACCCACCTCAGTGACAAAGACAGTCACTATTTAAGAGTCAAAGCTTGGAATATAATTTTCCAAGCAAATGGCCCCAAGAAACAAGCTGGAGTGGCCATTCTTATATCAGATAAAATTGACTTTCAACCTAAAGTTGTCAAAAAAGATAAGGAGGGATACTTCATACTGGTCAAAGGAAAAGTCTACTAAGATGAACTGTTTATTCTGAACATTTATGCTCCAAATGTAAGGGCACCCATATTCATAAAAGAAACTTCAATAAAGCTAAAAACACACACTGCACCCTACACAATAATAGTGGGAGATTGCAACACCCCACTGTCAAAAAGGGACAAATCATGGAATCAGACATTAAACAGAGATACAGTGAAACTAACTGAAGTTATGGACAAATGGATCTAACAGATATTTATAGAACATTCCACCCTAAAGCAAAAGAATATACCTTCTTCTCAGAACCTCATGGTACCTTCTCCAAAATTGACCATATAATTTGTCACAAAGTGGCCCTCAACAGATACAGAAATATTGAAATTATTCCATGTAGCTTATCAGATCACCATGGACTAAGGCTGGTCTTAAGCTCAAACAAAATCAATGGAAAACACACATACATGTGGACTTTGAACAATGCTCTTCTCAATGATAGCTTGGTCAAGGAAGAAATAAAGGGCCGGGCATTGGTGTCCCACGCATTTAATCCCAGCACTTGGGAGGCAGAGGCAGGCAGATTTCTGAGTTCAAGGCCTGCATGCTCTACAGAGTGAGTTCCAGGACAGCCAGGGCTACACAGAGAAAACCTGTCTCAGAAAAAAAGGAAGAAATAAAGGAAGAAATTAAAGACTTTTTAGAATTTAATAAAAATAAAGACGCATCATACCAAAAATTATGGGACACAATGAAAGCTTATAGTTCTGAGTGCCTCCAAAAAGAGAATGGAGATAGCTTACAATAACAACTTGACAGTGCACTTGAAAGCTCTAGAACAAAAAGAAGCAAATACACCCAAGAGGAGTAGAGGGCAGGAAATAATCAACCTCAAGGCTGAAATCAACCAGACAGAAAAAAAGAACTATAGAAAGAATCAAGAAAACAAGCAGCTGGTTCTTGGAAAAAATCAACAAGATAGATAAACCATTAGCAAGACTAACCAGAAGGCACAGAGACAGTATCCAAATTAATAAAATCAGAAATGAAAAGGGAGACAAAACAACAGAAACTGAGGAAATTCAAAAAATTAGATGCTACTACAAGAGTTTATACTCAACAAAGTTTAAAAATCTGGATGAAATGGACAACTTTCTAGATACATACCAGCTGCCAACATTAAAACAGGATCAGCAAAGTGTAGGGTCCTGTTTCTGTATCCAGTCTTTTAGTCTATGTCTTTTTATTGGGGAATTGAGTCCATTGATGTTAAGAGATATTAAGGAATAGTAATTATTACTTCCTGACATTTTTTACTTTATTTTTTATATTTGAGTGGTTATCTTCTTTTGGGTTTGCTGAGAGGGGGTTTCTATCTTGCTTCTTCTGGGGTGTAGTTTCCCTCTTTGTGTTGGTGTTTTTCCCCTATTATCCTTTGTAGGTCTGGGTTTGTGGAAAGATATTGTGCAAATTTGATTTTGTCATGGAATACCTTGGTGTCTCCATCTATGGTGATTGAGAGTTTTGCTGGGTATGGTAGTTTGGGCTGAAATTTGTGTTCTTAGAGTCTGCATGATATCTGCCCAGGATCTTCTAGCTTTCATGGTCTCAGGTGAGAAGTCTGGTGTAATCTTGATAGGTCTTCCTTTATATGTTACTTGGTCTTTTTCTCTTACTGCCTTTAATATTCTTTCTTTGTTTAGTACATCTGGGGTTTTGATTACTATGTGACAGGAGATATTTCTGTTCTGGTCCAGTCTGTTTGGAGTTCTGTAGGCTTCTTATACATTCATGCGCATCTCTCTCTTTAGGTTGGGGAAGTTTTCTTCCATAATTTTGTAGAAGATATTTGCAGGAGAGTACCAGAACAGAGAAAGAGTTTGGGGTGATTGGGGAATGGGTTGGAGGGAAGAGGACTTATGGGACATATGGTGAGGGGGGAACTAGGAAAGGGGAAAGCCTTTGGAATGTAAACAAGGAATATAGAAAATAAAAACAGGATCAGATATAGCATAGTCCCATAAGTCCTGAGGAAATAGAAGCTGTCATGAATAGTATCCTATCAAAAAGAGCCAGTACCAGATGTGTTTAGTGGAGAATTCTATCAGATCTTCAAAGAAGAGCTAATACGGATAGTCTTCAAACTATTCCACAAAATAGAAACTCAAGGAACACTACCCAACTCATTCTATGAAGCCACAATAATGCTTATGCCTAAACAAAACAAAGGGCAAGCAAGGAAGGAGAACTTCAGACCAATCCCCCTTATGAACATCTATGCAAAAATAATCAACAAAATTCTGACCAACTGAATCCAAGAATGCATGTAAACCATAATTTACCACAATCAGGTAGGCTACATACCAGCGATGGTTCAGTATATGGAAATTCATCATTGTAATCCACTACATAAACAAACTAAAGGAAAAAGAACCCCATGATCATTTCATTAGATGCTTAAAGGCTTTTGACAAAATCCAGCATCCCTTCATGATAAAAGCTTGGAGAGATGGGGAATCCAAGGCCTATATTTCAACATAGTGGAAGCAATATACTGCAAACTGGTAGAAACTTGAAGCAATCCCACTAAAATCGGGGACCAGACAAGGCTGCCCACTAGCTATTCAATAGAGTACTTGAAGTCCTAGCCAGAAAAGAAAAGGAGGTCAAAGGTATACATATTGGAAAGGAAGAAGTCAAAATATCACTATATGCAGATGATATGATACTATACTTAAGCAACCCCAAGACTTCCACCAGAGGACTCCTAAAGCTGATAAACAACTTCAGCAAAGTGGACAGATATAAAATTAACTCAAGCAAAATAGTAGCCTTCCTGTACTCAAAGGATAAACAAGATGAGAAAGAAATTCGGGAAATGACACCATTCACAATTGTCCCAAATGATATTTCATACCTAGGTGTGACCCTAATGAAGCAAGTGAAAGATTTATATAACAAGAACTTCAAGCCTCTGAAGAAAGAAATCGAAGAAAGTCTCAGAAGATGGAAAGATCCCCCATGTTCATGGATTAGCAAGGATCAATATAGAAAAAAGGGCCATCTTGCCAAAAGCAATCTACAGATTCAATGCAATGACCATCAAAATCCAAAATCAATTCTTCATAGATCTAGAAAATGAAATTCTCAAAATCATCTGGAATAACAAAAAAAACCCAGAATAGCAAAAACTATTCTCCACAACAAAAAATCTTCCGGGGGAATCACCATCTGTGACCTCAAGCTCTACTACAGAGCAATAGTGATAAAAAACTGTTTGGTATTGGTATGCAGACAGACAGGAAGATCAATTTGAATAGAATTGAAGACCCAGAAAAGAACCCAAATACATATGGTCACTTAATATTTGACAGAGGAGCTAAAAACATCCAGTGGAAAAAAGACAGCATTTTTAACAAATGGTGCTAGATAAACAGGAAATCTGCATGCAGAAAAATGCAAATCGACCCATTCTTATGTCCTTGTACAAAGATCAAGTCCAAGTGGATCAAGGATATACACATAAAATCAGACACACTGAAGCTTATAGAGGAGAAATTTGGGATGAATCTTGAACACATGGGCACAAGGGAGAAGCTCCTGAGCAGAACAACAATGGCTTATGCTCTAAGAACAAGAATCGACAAATGAGACCTCATGAAACTGCAAAGCTTCTGTAAGGCAAAGGACATGGTCAATAGGACACAATGACAACCAACAAATTGGGAAAAGATCTTTACCAACTCTACATCTCATAGACGGCTAATATCAAATGTATACAAAGAACTCAAGAAGTTTGTCTCCAGAGTCAAATAACCCTATTTAAAAATGGGGTACAGACCTAAACAGGGAATTCTCAACTGTGGAAAATCAAATGGCTCTAAAGCACCTAAAGAAATGTTTAGCATCCTTAGTTATCAGGGAAATGAAAATCAAAAAAACACTGAGATTCCACCTCACACAAGTCAGAATGGCTAAAATGAAAAACTCAGGGGACAGCAGATGCTGGAGAGGATGTGGGGGAAAAAGGAACACTTCTCCATTGTTGGTGGGATTGCAAGCTGGTAAACCCACTCTGGAAATCAGTTTGGTGATTCCTCAGAAAATTAGACATAGTAGTACCTGAGGACCCAGCTATACCCCCCTTGGGCATATACCCAGAAGATGCTCCTACATGTAATAAGGGCACATGCTCCACTGTGTTCATAGTTGCCTTATTTATAATAGCCAGGGGCTGGAAAGAACCCAGATGTCCTTCAACAGAGGAATGAATACAGAAACTGTGGTATATATACACAACATATTACTATTCAGCTATTAAAACCAATGAATTCATGAAATTCTTAGGCAAATGGATGGAAAGTGTCATCCTGAGTGAGGTAAGCCAATCACAAAGGATCACACATGGTATGCACTCACTAATAAGCAGATATTAGCCCAAAAGCTCAAAATAAAAAAGTTACAATTCACCCAGCTCAAGAAGCTCAAGAAGCTCAAGAAGCTCAAGAAGGAAGACTAAACTGAGTGCTTTTATTCCTCTGAGAAAGGGAACAAAATACTCACAAGAGCAATGAGGGAGACAATATGTGGAGCAGAGACTGAAGTAAAGGGCTCTGAGAGACTGCCCTACCTGGGGATTCACCCTATAAATAGTCACCAAACTCTGACACTACTATGGTTGACAAGAAAAGTATACCAAAAGGAGGATGCCATGGTTGTCTCCGAAGGGGCCCTGCCAGAGCCTTACAAATACAGAGGCAGATGCTAGCCATCAACCATTGGACTGGGCATAGGGTCCCCAATGGAGGACAAGGATGGTGGTCCATAGGAGATGAAGGGGTTTTACAGCTCCATGGGAAGAAAAATGATTTTGGACACCCAGATACCCCAGGACTCCCAGGGACTAAAACATCAACAAAGGGGTACACATGGTTCCAGCCAAATGTGTGACAGAGGAATGCTTTGCTGGGCATCAGTGGGACGAGTGTTCCTTGGTCAGGTAAAGGCTCAATAGATTTCCCAACAAAGGGAATCAAGCGGGGGTAGGAATGGGTCAGGTAAAACCACTCTGGAAATCAGTCTGGCGGTTCCTCAGAAAACTGGATGTGATACTTCCAATGGACCCAGCCATACCACTCCTGGGAATATACCCAGAAGATTCCCCAGCATGCAATAAGGATACATGCTCCACTATGTTCATAGCAGCCTTATATATAATAGCCAGAAGCTGGAAAGAACCCAGATGTCCCTCAACAGAGGAATGGATACAAAAAATGTGGTATATATACACAATGGAGTACTATTCAGCCATTAGAAACAATGAATTCATGAAATTCTTAGAGAAATGGATGGAGCTGGAGAATGTCATACTAAGTGAGGTGACCCAGTCTCAAAAGAATACCCATGGTATACAGTCACTGATAAGTGGATATTAGCCTAGAAGCTTGGAATACCAAGGACATAAATCACATATCAAGTGATGTCTCACAAGAAGAAAGGAGTGGACACTGGTGCTAGAATGGACCAAAACATCATTGTGGGGGAGTACAAGAACAGTGAGGTGGGAGGGGGTGGATGAGGGAGCAGGGGGAGGGAAAAGGGCATATGGGACCTTTGGGGGTGGGGAACCAGAAAAAGGGAAATGAATTGTAAATATAGAATATATCCAATAAAAAAAGAAAAAATAGAATTAATTCATAATCACACTGTCTCATAATCATATCTTGATTTAATTATTAAATTATGTAAATGTATGAAGATGAGAGAAAAATGTTCCATCAAAGGATGGAACTGGTCTGCAAGGCAAAGAAAAGTATGATAAAACACTTTAAATAAAGATAGTGAAATAAAAACAACAATACTTTTGCAGATGGGTCCTGTGGGAATGTTTACTGTGATAGGAAAAGGGCAGGAGATTCAGTCAAATGTTCTCTCATGGGACATTCCTCTTATCTAAGTCAGTACTTCATAAATTAATTTTAAAAACTAATGTTAAGTAAAATATTGACTAATTGAACAACTTAGTATTGCATCAGTTTCTTAATCTATCACATTCTCAATGTCCATGGTTCTATATTTCAATAGTGCCTTGCAAATGTAAGGGTGTTTATCTTAGGGTTTCACTGCTGTGAGGAGACACCATGACAAAGGCAAACTTATAAAGCAAAACATTTAACTGTGGCTGGTATACAGATTCAGAATTATAGTCTATTATCATCATACTGGTAGCATGACAGGGAGCAAGCACACATGGTGCTGGAGGAGCCAAGAGTTCTACATCTTGGTCCTCAGTCAGCAGAAATGGATTCTCTTATGCAGGCAGCTAGAAGAGGCTGACTATCTCATTGGGCAGACCTTGAGCATTAGTAAACAAATACTTTCTTTACAAGGTCACTCCTATTCAAATAAGGCTACATACCTAACTGTTCCTCTCTGTGTGAGCCAAACATATTTAATCTATCACTTTCCATTCCCTGGAGCCCATAGAATTATCCAAACAAGAGTCTATGGGGACCAAACCAAGCCATAGTACGATGCAAAATACACTTAGCCCAATATAAAAATTTGCAAAAGTCTATGAAAATCTCAAAATGTATTTAAAAAATTTTAAACATAGTTAGTTAGTTAGTTAGTTAGTTAGTTAGTTAGTTAGTTAGTTGGTTGGTTGGTTGGTTGGTTGGTTGGTTGGTTAGTTAGTTAGTTAGCTAGCTAGCTAAATTCCAAATGCTATTCCCACCCAAGTCCCCCTACAATGGAGTCCCTCCATCATCTCCCTTCTCCCACCCTAATGCTTCAAGTCTCTGGAGGGTGAGGCATATTCTTTTGTTCTGAACCAAGCAATAATAAATGTTGAGAACATATTCCACACAGAAGAAACAGTTTTAGAAACAGTTTTAGCTCTTGTTGTTGGGGGACCCACATGGTGACTGAGAAGAATATCTGATACATATATACATGGGCCCCGCTCCTGTATGCTCTTTGGTTGGTAGCTCTGTCTCTGAGAGCATCCTGGAGTCCAGACTGGTTGACACTGTTGGTCTTTCAGTGTAGTTACTATTCTTTTCAGGAATTTCAATCTTTCCCTCAACACATCTATAAGAGTCACTAACCTCCATTCAATGTTTATGTGTGTGTATGTTCATCAGTTTCAGTAAGCTACTGGGTAGAGCCTCTCAGAGGAGAGTTATGCTAGGCTTCTATTTGGAAGCATAACAGAGTATCATTAACAATGTCACAGATTGGTGCTTGCCAATGGGATGAGTCTCAAGGTAGACTGTTTACTAGTTGGTCATTACTTCAATCTCTGCTCCATCTTTGTTCCTACAGTTCTATTCGATGAAACAAATTTGGTGTTGCAGATTTTGTGTGTTGGTTAGTATCCTTATCCCTGTACTGAGTATTCTGACTGGCTATAGAGCCTTCTTCAGGTCCCATATACCCACTGTTAGGTACATTAACTCCTTGAAGCCTTTCCCATCCCAGATCTCTCCCACATCTTAAAGATGTCCCCACACACTCCTACCACGATTAGATGTGTATTTCTATTCATATTCCTTACCCTCTGGCCTTCCCTTTGTCTCTTCCCATTCCTGATCCAACACCACCTGCAATCCCATCCCAATGCTTTCTCCCATCAACTTCCATCCTGTATCCTATGATTATTGCTTTGCATCTTCTAAGTGACATTCAAGCATAATTGCTTGGACCTTTCTTCCAGCTTAGCTTTTTTGGGGGACTGTGGTGTATATCATGAGTATCATGTACTATATAACTCATACTCACTAATCAGTGAGTGCATATCATGCATGTCCATTTGGGTCTAGGTAACCACAATCACGATGACATTCTCTAGTTCCATCCATTTGCCTGTAAAATTCATATCTCTTTTTAATACCCAAATATTATTCCATTTTGTAAATGAATCATAGTTTATGTATCCATTCTTGGGTTGAGGGACATATGGATTGTTTTGAGTTCCTTGCTTTTACAAATAAAACTACTATGAACATAGTGTAGCATGAGTCCTTGTGGTTTGGTACAGCATTGTTTGCTTATATGCCTTAGTCTTCAGGTAGAACTATTTCAAATTCTCTGCAAAATCACCAGATTAATGTCTAGAGTGGTTATACAAGTTTGTAATTCCACCAGCATTGGAGGAGTGTTCCTGTTTCTACACTTTCTTGGCAGTGGGTTCTGTCTCTTTAGTTTTTGATCTTATTACATTTGTACCATTCTGATTGGTACAAATGTAATCTCAGAGTCATTTTGATTTGGATTTCCCTGATGGATAAGGTTGATGAACATTTCATGAATGCCTGGTAATACAGGGTTGCATAAAGTGAAGTATGACACAGTCCTGCCTCTGAAGCATCACCAGGCCATTGATACCCACCACCTTCATTTGTGCTGTATATTGTATAGTTTCTATTACCCTGATTTTTGCTCTGGCTATATCCATGCTATCAGTCACAGCCCTGGTTCCCTTGGATCAGCAGATTAAAGGCACACACACACACACACACACACACACACACATTAGCTTATTTTTAATAAGGTTTTTGGATCAATTGCTGAGTCCATGTAAGTCTCCTGTGATTAAAATGCCTTTACATTAATTCCCAGATCAACACCATAAATGTGCCCTCAACTTAGTTGCCTGCTTACCTTCTCCTGCTCAACACACAAAATCTGACTTCAGTTTAGTTGTTTTCTGATCTCCTGCCTGCTATGCCAGGCTCAGTCTTGGAAGTGGCCAGTGGCCACTCCCCCCCAAGATTTTACATAGCTTGTGCACAATCATGGCAAAAGCAATGACTGTTTTACTGGCTATCAAGGTTTCTGTTCCAGGAAGAATGCTTAGGTGGCTAATAATGTCAAAGTCCCCAAACTTCATTTTCTCCATCGGCACCATCATGCAACTTGTGCTTACTGGGATTTGGCTTAGCACCTCTCCTCCCTTTATAGACTCAGATGCTCACTCCAAACATGGACATATCATCATTTGTGCAACAAGGGTTCAGTTGTGCTTCCCATTGTGTCCTGGGATATCTCTGCTGCAGGCACTTTGTAGCCATATTATGGCCTACTTCTCTATGAACCGGCCTGACAAAGTCAATGAAGCCTAGGTCTTGATAGTTTGCATGCTGATGTTCTTCAGTGTGGGGCTATGACATCAGACATGGAGATACAGAGTTTGCAGTTTGCTCAGCCTCTGTTTGTTCTTCCTTGGATTCAGTATTTCCCTCACTGTATTTGCTTTCCTAACTTTCATAATTGTAATATATATTTTGTCCCATTGTATGTGATAAATGTGATTTTCATTTCATTGTGGTTTAACAGAGTATTACAGTTAAGGGATTGCATTAATGCCATAAGAGACTTTAGGCTTTTAAACCTATTTGAGATTATAATTGGCTAGTGGACTATTGAAGTTGGGCTAAGTTCATTTTACCTTATTATATGTCTACAAACCCATAGGAGCCAGGGTGTTATATAATATTGTGACAACTAATTTATGTGATAATTACCCCTTCCAGTAGTATTGCCAACTTGTTAAAATCTAGGCATAGGTATCCACATCTCTGTTTATACCACTATTGGCAGTGGAGTTTTCAAGGTTTACTGGCTAAGCTATAGTATGTCAACATTCATTTACAGAACATAAAATGGGCTCAAAGTACCCAAAACCAGATTATGGGAAATATTATAAGGTGATACAATTCTGAAGAGAACAGAAATTCTGAGGTTTGCCTATCATTAACATTTATACACCTCACAAGTTTATTCCTGTATTATTTTCCATGTTTCACATAACACAATTACTTCCTAAAACACACAAATTTATTTACATGTAATAAACAGTTACATAAATTCATACGATTTCTATTGCACATGATCATGTGAGATCTTTCCACCTTCTGGTATCTTCTTCAATTTGATACTTCAGTGTTCAAAGCCTGTTGTTATATTAGTCTTTCATTGTCTTAGACTAACTACACTAAATTCTCTGAGATTATTTTAAAGGTTATTTCCCACCTTGGCTTTCTTTTCACTCTGTCCCTTGATATAAATGTGCTACTGATTTTGTCAATTGTGAATGGTATGGTAATGATATCTATATCTATCTCTCTATAGGTATATATAGATATGCATGAATATATATATATATGTATACATATATATGCAATCAAATACACTTGAATTATTAATAGTATCCTTTAACTTTTTGTCCTTTACCCTTTTCTGAAGAGTCTTCAAGTAAAAATCCATGTAGGAGACAATAAGAGCTTAACTAGATAAGAAAATGTTACAGAGTATAATATTCTAAACATTTGGAACTTTCCAGAAGTTCTTAGACTCAGGAATAATGTTTGCAACATTTTCATTTAAGTCTCCACAGGTTCAACTATTTTTTCAAAGCAAATGATGAAATAAACCATGGTATATACATATGTTGGCCAGACCATATCTCAATACTTTGATCTCCAAAAAAGACTAAAAATGTTTATTAATGTCCTTTTTGGTTGCTAACTCACGTGGATCCATATACACAAAAGAACTGCCAATGTAAAAACGTTTTATTGTCTTGTGGTCAACAATACAAATACATTTTTTACTTGCTAATGTCATAAGAAGAATGTCTGTTTAATAAGATATATTCCTATTCCTGTGTTCCCAAGATTGTAGAAGATTATGTGGCGCAGAGAAGGATGTTGGTTTCCCTATATGTTGCATTCTGTAACCCACTGGGTGTGGATTCAGGGACAAAATTTTCTGGCTGATTCAAAACAAACACGTGCTATAAATTCTGGCTTTTTTATTGCTATTTTTTCTTTTGTTGTGAGGAGACATCAAGACTAAGGCAATTCAAAAAATGCAGCATTTACTTTGGTCTTTCTTAAAGTTTTAGATATTTGGTTCATTTTCTTAGTGGGGAGTATGGCGGTATACTAGTATAAATGGTGCTGGAGAAATTCTATATTCCAATCCACAGACAGCAGAAAGAGAAAGCCACTACACCTGGCTTGGACTTTGGCTTCAAATTTTGAAACATCTAAGCCTTTTGAAACATCTTAGCCTTCCCACAGTGACACTATTCCTTCAAGAGGACCAAAGCTCCTAATCATTTCTTCCATTAGTACTACTCCTCATGACTAAGCATTGAACTATATCAGCCTATTCAGCCTATTCTTAAACTATCACGTTCTACTCCCTGACCCCCTAGGCCTGAAACCACATTTTAATAGAAAATGCCAATGTAGATTATCACACTCTTAATACTATTTAGAAATCAAAGTTTAAATTCTCTTTTGAGACTCAAAGCAATATCTTATCTGGAACTTCCTTTAAAATCAAAATCCTAAATCATATAAAAAAAAAACTTCCAACATAGCAAGTCAATGAATATACATTACTATCCCAAAGAAGAAGGAGAGAATAGTGAGGAAGTACTTACCTAAAGCAGCACTTTCCCTTGGAAACTTCTTAGCATTGAATCCCACAGTTCAAATTACATTCAGCTCTAGTTTCCATGATCCTGCTACTATGCCTCATAAGGCACTGACTGAATTGTCCAATTGATTTCTGAGCACAAAACCAAAGTAAATATTCCATGAATAAAGAGTGTGGTCAGGCCTGTTTTCCCAGGAAATAATTTCTTCTTACTTTTATGTTTATTTTATTGGATTTTTTTCTTTACATTTCAAATATTATCCCCTTTCCTATTTCCTCCCTCCTGGAAATCCCCATCCCATGCTCCATCACCCTGCTTCTATGAGGGTGTTCCTCCATCCATCCCACTCCCAACTCCCTGCCCTTGATTCCCCTACACTGGGGCATCTATCAAGCCTTCTGAGGACCAAGGGCTTCTCCTCCCATTGATCCTTGACAATGCAATCCTCTGCTACATATGCATCTGGAGCCATGTGTACTCCTTGGTTGATGGATTAGTCCCTGGGAGCTCTGAATTATTTAGTTGGTTGATATTGTTGCTATTCTTATGAGGTTGCAAATCCCTTCCGCTCCTATATTCCTTTCTCTAACTCCTCCATTTGGGATCCCAAACTCAATTGAATGGTTGGATGTGAGCATCGACCTCTGCATTTGTAAGGCTCTGGCAGGGCCTTTCAGGAGAGAGCAATATCAGGCGCCTATCAGCATATATGTCTTGGCATCCACAAGAGTGTCATTGGTTTGGTGACTGGATGTGGGAAGATTCCTTAGGTGGGACAGTCTCTGGATAGCCTTGGCTTCAGTCTCTGCTCTACACTTTATATCCATATTTGCTCCTGTGAGTATTTTGTTCCCCTTCTCAGAAGAACTGAAGTACCCACACTTTGGTTTTCCTTCTTGAGCTTCATGTGGTCTCTGAATTGTTTATTTGGTATCCCAGCTTTTAGACTAAATGCAATTATCAAAGAGTAGATAGCATGTGTATTCTTTTGTGATTGGGTTATCTCACTCAGGATGGTATTTTATAGTTCCATCCATTTGCCTAAGAATTTCATGAAATCATCATTTTTAATAGGTGAGTTATAGTCCATTGCATAAATATACAACATTTTCTGTACCAATTCCTCTGTTTAAGGACATCTGAGTTCTTTCCAGCTTCTAGATATTATAAATAGGGTTCCTATGAATATCATGGAGCAGGTGTCCTTATTACATGCTGGAGCATTTTCTGGGTATATGCCCAGCAATGGTATAGCTGGGTCCTCAGGTACTGCGATGTCAAATTTTCTGAGGAACTGCCAAACTGATTTCCAGAGTGGTTTTACCAGCTTTACAAACGTTTTTATGCACATCCTCTCTAGCATTTGCTGGCCCTGAGTCTTTGATCTTGGCCATTCTGATAGGTGTAAGGTAGAATCTCAGGGTTGTTTTGATTTGCATTTCCCTGATGATTAAGAATGTTGAACATTTCTTTTAGTGTTTCTCAGCCATTTTGTATTCTGCAGGTAAGAATTATTTATTCAGCTCCATACTGCATTTTCAATAGGGTTATTTGGTTCTCTGGAGTCTCACTTACTGAGTTCTCTGTATATATTGGATATTGGTCCTCTATCAGATGTAGGATCGGTAAAGATCTTTTCCCAATCTTTTTTTGCTGTTTTGTCCTACTGACAATGTCCTTTGCCTTACAGAAACTTTGCACCCTCATTCATGAAAGAAACTTTACTAAAGCTTAAAGTACACATTGCATCTAACACAATAATTGTAGGTGACTTCAACACTCAACTCTCCTCAATGGACTGATCAGGAAAGCAGAAACTAAACAGGGACACAGTGAAACTAATTGAAGCTTTGGACCAATTGGATTTAACAGATATATATATAGAACATTCCATCCTAAAGCAAAAGAGTATACCTTTTTCTCAGCACCGCACGGTACCTTCTCAAAAATTGATCATATAATTGGTCACAAGACAGACCTCAACAAATACAAGAAGACCGAAATAATCCCATGTCCCCTATCGGATCACTATGGAGTAAAAGTGGTCTTCAATAGCAAGAAGAACAACAGAAAGCCCACATACACATGGAAACTGAACAATACTCTACTCAATGACACCTTGGTCAAGGAAGAAATAAAGAAAGAAATCAAAGACTTTTTAGACTTCAATGAAAATGAAGGTAAAACCTACCCAAATCTTTGGGACACAATGAAAGCAGTGCTAAGAGGAGGCCCCGAGTGCCTCCAAAAAGAAACTGGAGAGAGCATACATTAGCAACTTAACAGCACACCTGAAGGCCCTGGAGCAAAAAGAAGCTAACTCACCCAGGAGGAGTAGAAGAGAAGAAATCATCAAACTAAGGGCTGAAATCAATCAAGTAAAAACAAAGGGAATCATACAAAAAATCAACAAAACCAAGAGCTGGTTCTTTGAGAAAATCAACAAGATAAACCTTTAGCTAGACTAACCAAAGGGCACAGAGATAGTATCCAAATTAACAAAACTAGAAATGAAAAGGGGGATATAACAACAGAAACTGAGGAAAATCAAAAGATCATCAGATCTTACTACAAAGGCCTATACTCAAAACAACTGGAGAATCTGGAGGAAATGGACAATTTCCTAGACAGATACCAAATACCAAAATTAAATCAGCATCAAGTAGATCAGCTAAACAGTCCCATAACCCCTAAAGAAATAGAAGGGGTTATAGAAAGCCTCCCAACCAAAAAAAGTATGGGACCAGATGGTTTTAGTGCAGAATTCTACCAGACCTTCAAAGAAGACTTAACACCAATACTCTTCAAACTATTCTACAAAATAGAGACAGAAGGGACACTGCCCAACTCATTCTTCGAAACCATAATTATGCTGATACCTAAACCACAAAAAGATCCAACAAAGAAAGAGAACTTCAGGCCAATTTCTCTTATGAATATTGATGCAAAAATACTGAATAAAATTCTTGCCAACCGAATCCAAGAGTATATCAAAACGATCATTCACCATGATCAAGTAGGCTTCATTCCAGGGATGCAGGGATGGTTCAATATACAGAAATCCATCAATGAAATCCACTACATAAACATACTAAAAGAAAAAACCACATGGTCATCTCATTAGATGCTGAAAAAGCATTCGACAAAATTCAGCATCCTTTCATGCTAAAAGTCTTGGAAAGAGCAGGAATTCAAGGCCCATACCTAAACATAGTAAAAGCAATCTACAGCAAACCAGTAGCCAACATCAAAATAAATGGAGAGAAACTTGAAGCAATCCCACTAAAATCAGGGAGTAGACAAGGCTGCCCTCTCTCTCCATATCTTTTCAATATAGTACTTGAAGTTCTAGCGAGAGCAATTAGACAACATAAGGAAGTCACAGGGATACAAATTGGAAAGGAAGAAGTCAAAGTATCATTATTTGCAGACGATATGATAGTTTACATAAGCGACCCAAAAAACTCCACCAGAGAACCAGAGAACTTCTACAGCTGATAAACAACTTCAGCAAAGTGGCTGGTTATAAAATTAACTCAAGCAAATCAGTAGACTTCTTGTACTCAAAGGACAAGCAGGCTGAGAAAGAAGTTAGAGAAATAACACCCTTCACAATAGCCACAAACAACATAAAGTAACTTGGTGTAACTCTAACCAAACAAGCGAAAGATCTGTATGACAGGAACTTCAAGTCCTTGAAGAAAGAAATCAAAGAAGACCTCAGAAGATGGAAAAATATTTCTTGCTCCTGGATTGGCAGGATCAATATAGTAAAACTGGCCATCTTGCCAAAAGCAATCTACAGATTCAATGTGATCCCCATCAAAATCCCAACTCAATTCTTCATAGATCTAGAAAGAGCAATTCTCAAATTCATCTGGAGCAACAAAAAAAACCAGGATAGCTAAAACTATTCTCAACAATAAAAGGACTTCTGGGGGAATCAATATCCCTAACCTCAAGCAGTACTACAGAGCAATCGTGTTAAAAACTGCATGGTATTGGTACAGCAACAGGCAAGTAGATCAATGGAATAGGATTGAAGACCCAGAAATGAACCCACAGACTTATGGTCACTTGATCTTTGATAAAGGAGCCACAACCATCCAATGGAAAAAAGATAGCCTTTTCAACAAATGGTGCTGGTTCAACTGGAGGTCAACATGCAGAAGAATGCGAATTGACCCACTCTTATCTCCTTGTACTAAGATCAACTCCAAGTGGATCAAGGACCTCCACATAAAACCAGACACACTGAAACTATTAGAAAAGAAACTTGGGAAGACCCTGGAGGACATGGGCACAGCGGGAAATTTCTTGAACAGAACGCCAATAGCTTATGCTCTAAGATCAAGAATCGACAAATGGAACCTCATAAAATTACAAAGTTTCTGTAAGGCAAAGGACACTGTCAGAAGGACAAAATGGCAACCAACAATTTGGGAAATGATCGTCACCAACCCCACATCTGACAGAGGGCTAATATCCAATATATACAAAGAACTCAAGAAGTTATACCCCAAAGAACCAAATAACCCTATCAAAAAATGGGGTACAGAGCTAAACAGAGACTTTTCACCTGAAGAAATTCGGATGGCTGAGAAACACCTTAAAAAATGTTCAACATCATTAGTCATTATGGAAATGCAAATCAAAACAACCCTGAAATTCCACCTCACTCCAGTCAGAATGGCTAAGATTAAAAACTCAAGAGACAACAAGTGCTGGCGAGGATGTGGAGAAAGAGGAACACTCCTCCACTGTTGGTGGGATTGCAAAATGGTAAAACCGCTCTGGAAATCAGTGTGGCGGTTCCTCAGAAAATTGGGCATGCCACTTCCAGAGGACCCTGGCATACCACTCCTGGGCATATACCCAGAGGATTCCTCTGCATACAATAAAGACACATGCTCCACTATGTTTATAGCAGGCTTGTTTATAATAGCCAGAAATTGGAAGGAGCCCAGATATCCCTCAAAAGAGGAATGGATACAGAAAATGTGGTATATTTATACAATGGAGTACTATTCAGCAATTAAAAATAATGAACTCATGCAATTTGTAGGTAAATGGTTAGATCTGGAAACTATCATCCTAAGTGAGCTAACCCAATCACAAAAGAATACACATGAAATGCAATCACTGATAAGTGGATATTAATGAGCCCAGAAGCCCTAAATACTCAAGGCACAATTAGCAAGTCAAATGACTCCCAAGAAGAAGAAAGGAGAGGAGCCTGGGCCTGTAAAGATTGGATCCAGTATTGTAGACCCAGAACAGAGAAATCGTGAGGGGGGGCGAATGAGTGGGGAATAGTGGGGGGGGGAGAGGAATTATGGCACATATGGTGGGGGGTAACTGGGAAATGGGAAAGCCTTTTGAACGTAAACATAGAATATAGAAAATAAAAATTAAAAAAAATAAAAATAAATAAAAAAATAAATAAAAAAAACAAGAAGCCTACAGAATTCCATATAGATATGCTGATAAAAGAAATTCCTCCCATCACATAATAATTAAAACACCAAGTGTA
This sequence comes from Apodemus agrarius, assembly GCA_964023405.1. Lineage (NCBI taxonomy): Eukaryota > Metazoa > Chordata > Mammalia > Rodentia > Muridae > Apodemus > Apodemus agrarius. The sequence goes on from OZ030028.1 coordinate 31,300,157, forward strand.
CTAAACAAAGAAAGAATATTAAAAGCAGTAATAAAAAAGGTCAAGTAACATATACAGGTAGTCCTATCAGAATTAAACCAGACTTCTTACCAGAGATGATGAAAGCCAGAATAGCCTGGGCAGATGTCATACAGAGCCTAAGGGAACACAAATGCCAACCCAGACTGCTATATCCATCAAATTTCTCAATTACTATAGACAGAGAAACCAAGGAATTCCATGACAAAAACAAATTTACACAGTATCTTTCCAAAAATTCAGTCCTTTAAAGGATAATGAATGGAAAACACCAACAAAAGGGTGGAAACAACACACTAGAAAAAACATGAAATTAATCTTTTTTCCACAAACCCAAAAGAAGATAACCACACACACATAAAAATTACCTCAATAATAGTAGGAAGCAACAATCACTATTCCTTAATATCTCTTAACATCAATGGACTCAATTCCCCAATATAAAGATATAGAGTAACAGACTAGATATGTAAACAAGATCCAACATCTTTCTGCATACAGGAAACACATCTCAGTGCCAAAGACAAACACTACTTCAGAATAAAAGTCTGGAAAACATGTTTCCAAGAATATGGTCCCAGGAAACAGGTGGAGTAGCCATTCTAGTATCCAATAAAATAAACATTCAACCAAAAGTTGTCAAAAACGACATGGACTTTATACTCATCAAAGGGAACACCTACCAACAAGAACTCTTGATTCTGAACATCTATGCTCCAAATACAAGACACCCTCATTCGTAAAACAAAACAAAACAAAACAAAACAAAACAAAACAAAACAAAACCTTACTAAAGCTTGAAGCACAAACTTTATCTCACACAATATGTGTGGGTAACTTCAAACCCCCAGCATACCAAAACTTTACGGACAGAATGAAAGGAGTGCCAAGAGGAAATCTCATAGTGCTAAGTGCTTCAAAAAAGAAATTGGAGACAGCATACACAAGTAGTTTGATAGCCCACCTCAAAGCTCTAGAACCAAAAGAGGGAAACACAGCCAAGGTCAGTAGACAGGTGTAAATAACCAAACTCTTTGCTGAAATCAATAAAGTTAAAACAAAATGAACAATCATGAAAATTCTTTTCTTTTCTTTTCTTTTCTTTTCTTTTCTTTTCTTTTCTTTCCTTTTCTTTTCTTTCTTTTCTTTTCTTTTCTTTTCTTTCCTTTCCTTTTCTTTTCTCTTCTCTTCTCTTCTTTTCTTTTTTAGAAAGATAAGACATTGTTTATCTGTGTATCCCTGGGCATACTGGAACTCACTCTGTAGAGCAGGCTAGTCCTGAGCTCAGAAATCGTCTTGCCTCTGCCTCCCAAATGCTGGGATTAAAGGCACGTACTGCCACTGCCTGGCCATCATGACATTTCTTTATAAAAGAGCAATGAATAAGACAGAAGTTGATACCTGGGTCTGGGCTGGTTTACCTTGAGTGCAAACTCTGCAGGCAGTCCTTTAACACCCAGAGGAAGTGCCTCAACTTAGTGTTCTCACACACCCAGAATCCCAAAATCCAGGGATGCCAGGAACCCAGGAGCTTGGTCACACAAGGAACTCAGTGCCCCAGAGGCAGCTTCACTCCAGGGCTTTGACACTCACAGGATCTCAGTATCCTTGGATCCCAGAATCACAGGACCTCAGAGACAGCTGGACTCTGAAGAGTTCTGACACAAGCAGGATCACAAGAAGCATAGGCTCCAGTAAGATATAGGGAGGACAGGTGGCACTAGAGATAATCAGATTGCAGGAGGCTAGTTTAAGAACATAATCAACAGAAACCAAAGTAACCTAGCATCATCAGAACCCAATTCTCCCACCCTAGCAAGTCCTGCATACACCATCACACCAGAAAAGCAAGATTCAGATAAAAAATCACTTCTCAAGATGATGATAGAGGACTCTAAGAAGGAAATAAATAACTCCCTTAAATAAATACAGAAGAATACAGGTAAACAGTTAGAAGCCTTTAAAGGGGAAACACAAAAATCCCTTAAAGAATTACAGGAACACAAAATCAAACATGTGAAGGAAATGAACAAAACCATCCAAAATCTAAAAATAGAAATAGAAATAATAAAGAAATCACAAAGGGAGACAACCCTGGAGTTAGAAAAACAAGGAAATAGATCAGGTGCCATAGATGCAAGCATCACCAACAGAATACAAGAGACAGAAGAGAGCATCTCAGGAATAGAAGATACCATAGAAAACATTGACAGAATAGTCAAAGAAAATGCAAAATGCAAAAATGCCCTAACCCAAAACATCCAGGAAATCCAGGACACAATGACAAGACCAAACCTAAGAATAATAGATATAGAAGAGAGCAAAGGTTTCTTACTGAAAGGGCCAGTAAATATTTTCAACAAAATTATAGAAGAAAACTTTCATAAAATAAGGAAAGAGATAATCATAAATATCCAAGACACACACAGAACTGCACTGGACCAGAACAGAAATTTAGTCAAAACAGACCTCAAGAGTCACAATAAGATATAATGAATTCCATGCATTCCATTAAACCACAGAGACTATGGCTGGTGTTCAATTACAACAAATCAACAAAAACCCAACAAACACATGGATGCTGAACAACTCTCTACTCAATGATAACTTCTTCAGGGAATAAAGAAAGAAAGAAATTAGCAACATTTAGAATTTTTCAAAAATGAAGATACAAAATATTCAAATTTATGGGACACAATAAATATGAGGCTAAGTGGACAACTCATAACTCTGAGGGCCTTCATAACGAAATTGGAGAGATCATATACTAGCAACTTAAAAGCACATTTGGAAGCTCTAGAACAAAAAGCAGCAAATATACTCATGAGGAATAGACAGCCAGATAATAATCAAGCTCAGGGAGGAAATTAACCAAGTAGAAATCAAAAGAACTATACAAAGAATCAACAAAATTAGGAATTGTTTCATTGAGGAAATCAACAAAATATATAAACCCTTAGCCTGTATAACCAGAGGGCACAAAAACAGTATGCAAATTAATAAAATCCGAAATGAAAAGGGAGACATAACAATATAATCTCAGGAATTTAAAAAATATCATCAGATCCTTATACAAAAGCTTATACTCAACAATTGGAAAATCTGCATGAAATGGAAAATTTTCTAGACACATAACAGCTGCCAAAGTTAAAACAGGATCAGATAAACAATCTAAACAGTACCATAACCCTTAAAGAAATAAAAGCAGTTATAAACAGTCTCCCAACCAAAAAAAGCCCAGGACCAGTTGAGTTTAGTGCAGAATTGTATTAGACTTGCAAAGAAGACCTAATATGATACTCTTCCAAGTATTCCACAACACAGAACAGAAGGAACACTACCAATTAATTCTACAAAGTCATAATTATGCTTATATCTAAACCACACAAAGACCAAAGAAATAGAACTTCAGACAAATTTCCCTTATAAACATTGATGCTAAACTACTCAATACAATTCTTGATAACTGGATCCAAGAACACTTTAAAAGATCATTCACCACTATCAAGTAGGCTCCATTCCTGGGATGCTAGCATGGTTCAATAAAAAGAATCCATCAATGTAATCCACTATATAAACAAGCTCAAATAGAAAAGCCACATGAACATTTTTTAGGTGCTGAAAAAATCATTTGACAAAATTCAGCATCCTTTCATGTTAAAAGTATTGGAAAGATCAGGAATACAAGGCCCGTACCTAAAAATGCTTAGGACAATATACAGCAAATGAGTAGCCAACATTGAACTAAATCACTGGTCCGGGGTCCTGGGGCGCTGGGTGGTTCCGGCTGCCTCGGTGCACGGCCTAAGCTCGCAGGGACGTGCTGCAGAGCCTAGGCGCCTTGGCCTGCCTGTGGGCGAGAGCTTAGCGGCTCTCCCTGCTCTAACCCCAGACGGAGTCTCTACCTGCACTTTCCCAGCTGTGTCCTGGTTGCAATATGGAGGCCTGCCGCTATCACTCGTTTGGGAGACTTTTAATTTTATTTTTTTGAAGTTTCTTTTTTATTGAATATATTCTTCATTTGCATTTCAAATACTATACCCTTTCCTGGTTTCCTCCCACCCAAAATACCCCCAGCCTACTCTCCCTGCTCCTGTTTTCAAGATGCCCATCTACCCAACCCACTCCCACTCACCAATCCTCTTGATTTCCCCAAGTTGAGGCACCTATCCAGCCTTCATAGGACTAAAGACCTCTCCTCCCACCAATGCCCGACAAGGCATTCCACTGCTTCAACTGTGGTTGGAACAATGTGTACCCCTTTATAGATGGCTTAGTCCCTGGGAGCCCTGGAGGTTCTGGTTGACCAACATCTTCATTCTTCCCATGAGGCTGCAAATCCCTTCAGCTCCTCCAGTCTGCCCTCCAACTGCTCCATTGGAGATGCCAGACCCAGTCCAATGGTTGCCTACTAGCATCTGCCTCTATATCTGTAAGGCTCTGGCAGAACCCTTCAGAAGACATCACAGGCTCCTTTCTGCAAGCACTTCTTGTCATCCGCAATAATGGTGAGGTTTGGCGACTGTTTATAGGATGAATCTCCAAGTAGCACAGTCTCTGGATGGCTTTTCCTTCAGTCTTTGTCCCACACTTTGTCTCCATAGTTGCTCCTGTGAGTATTTTGTTCACTTTCTCAGAAAAACCAAATCACCCACACTTTAGTCTTCCTTCTTCTTGAGCTTCATGTGCTCTGTGAATTGTATCTTGTTTACTCTAAGCTTTTGGGGTAATATCCACTTATCAGTGAGTGCATAACATGTGTGTTCCATTAGGACTGTGTTACTTCACGCATGATAACACTTTCTAGTTCCATCCATCTGCCGAAGAATTTCATGAATTCATTGTTTTTAATAGTTGACTAGTACTCCATTGTCTAAATATACCACATTTTCTGTATCCATTCCTCTGTTGAAGGACATCTGGGTTCTTTCCAGCTCTGGATATTATAAATAAGGCTGCTATGAACATAGTGGAGCATGTGTCCCTTATATGGTGGAACATCTTCTGAGTATATGTCCAGGAGTGCTATAGCTGATTTTTCAGGTAGTACTATATCTAATTTTCTGAGGAAGCACCAAACTGATTTCCAGAGTGTTTTTTACAGCTATTAATCCCACCAGCAATGGAGGAGTGTTCCTCTTTCTCCACATCCTATCCAGCATTCGTTGTCCCCTGAGATTTTTATCTTGTCCATTCTGATGGCTGTGAGGTAGAATATCAGGGTTTTCTATTGCATTTCCCTGATGATTAAGGATGTTGAACATTTCTTTAGGTGATTCACAGCCACTGAAGTTTCCTCAGTTGAGAATTATCTGTCTAGCTCTGTACCCCCAGTTTTTAATAGGATTGTTTGACTCTCATTAGACTACTTGAGTTCTTTTTATACATTAAATATTAGCCCTCTATGGGATGTAGGATTAGTAAAGATCTTTTCCTACTCTATTCGTTGCTGTTTAGTCCAATTGACTGTCCTTTGCCTTACAAAAACTTTGCAGTTTTATGAGGCCACATTTCTTGATTCTCCTTCTTAGCATGTAAGCCATTGCTGTTCTGTTCAGGAAATTATCCCCTGTGCCCATATGTTCAAAGGTCTTCCTCACTTTCTCCTCTATAAGCTTCAGTGTATCTGGTTTTATGTGGAGGTCCTTGATCCACTTGTATTTGAGCTTTGTACAAGGAGATAAGAATGGGTCAATTTGCATTTTTATACATGCTGACCTCTAGTTGATCTAGCACCATTTGTTAAAAATGCTGGGATTTTTGCACTGGATGGTTTAAACTCATTTGTTAAATATCAAGTGAACATAGGTGTATGGGTCCATTTCTTGGTCTTTGATCCTATTCCATTTATCTTCTTGCCTATCTCTGTACTAATAGCATACAGTTTTTTATCAGGATTGGTCTTTATTGGAGATTGAGGTCAGGGATGGTGATTTTTCCAGAAATCCTTTTGTTGTGGAGAATAACTTTCCATATCCTGGGTTTTTTGTTATTCCAAATGAATTTGTACATTGCTCTTTCTAGCTCTATGAAGAATTGAATTGGAATTTGATGGGGATTGTATTGAATCTGTAGATTGATTTCAGCAACATGGCCATTTTTACTATATTAATCCTGCGAATCCATGAGCATGAGAGATCTATCCATCTTCTAAGATCTTCAATTTCTTTCTTCAGAGGTGTGAAGTTTTTGTCATACAGATCTTTCAATTGCTTGGTTAGAGTCACATCATGATACATAATATTATTTGTGATTATTGTGAAGAGAGTCATTTCCCTAATTTCTTTCTCAGCTGTTTTATCCTTTCAGTAAGGTAAGGCTACTGATTTGTTTGAATTAACTTTATATCCAGCCACTTTGCTGAAGTTGTTCAACACCTTTAGGTCCAATAAATGTCTTCAACAAAATTATAGAAGAAAACTTCCCTAACCTAAAGATGCCCTTGAACATACAAGAAAACTTCCCTAGCCTAAAGATGCCCATGAACATAAAAGACGCCTACAGAACTCCATATAGATTTAATGGGAAAAGAAATTTCCCCCATCATATAATAATTAAAACACCAAATGTACTAAACAAAGAAAGAATATTAAAAGCAGGGAGGGAAAAATGTTAAGTAACATATAATGATAGACCTATCAGAATTACACCAGACTTCTCACCAGAGACTATGAAAGCCAGAAGGGCCTGGGAAGATGTCATGCAGAGCCTAAGAGAACACAAATGCCAACCCAGACTGCTATATCCATCAAATTTATCAATTACCATAGATGGAGAAACCAAGAAATTTTATGACAAAAACAGATTTACACAGTATCTTTCCACATATTCAGCACTTCAAAAGATGATGAATAGAAAACACCAACAAAAGAAGGGAAACTACACACTAGAAAACACAAGAAATTAATCTTCTTTCAACAAACACAAAATTAGATAACACACAAACATAAAAATTACATCAAAAATAGTAGGAAGAAACAATCACTATTCCTCAATATCTCTTAACATCAATGGACTCAATTCCCCAATAAAAATATATAGACTAATGAACTGAATAGGTAAAGAGGACCCATCCTTTTGCTGCAAACAGGAAACACATCTCAGTCTTGCCAACTTAATCCAAGAACATATCAAAATGATCATTCTCCATGATCAAGTAGGTATCATCTCAGGGATGCAGGTATGGTTCAATATACAGAAATTCATCAATGTAATCCACTGTATAAACAAACTCAAAGAAAAAACCACATGGTCATTTCATTAGATGCTGAAAAGCATTTGACAAAATTCAGCATCCTTTCATGCTAAACGTCTTGGAACGATAAGGAATTCAAGGCCCATATCTAAACATAGTAAAAGCAATATACAACAAACCTATAGCCAACATCAAAGTAAATAGAGAGAAAATTGAAGCAATCCCACTAAAATCAGGGGCTAGTCAAAGCTGCCCTCTCTCCACATATATATTCAATATAGTACTTGAAGTTCTAGTAAGAACAATTTTACAAGAAAAGGAAGTCAAAGGGATGCAAACTAGAAAAATAAGAAGTCAAAATATCACTATTTGTAGATGATATGATAGTATACTTAAGCAACTGAAAGACCTCTACCAGAGAACTCCTACAGCTGATAAACAATTTAAGCAAACTTGCTGGATATAAAATTAACTCATAACAAATCAGTAGCCTCTCTATATTCAAAGATAAAAAGGCCAAGAAAGAAATTAGGGAAATGACACCTTTTAAAACTGTCATAAACAATATAAAATACCTTGTTGTGGCTCTAAACAAAAAAGTGAAAGATCTGTATGACAAGAACTACAAGTCGCTGAAGAAATAAATCAAAGAAGACCTCAGAAGATGGAAAGATCTCCCATGCTTGTAGTTTGGCAGGATTAATATAGTAAAAATGGCCATCTTGCCAAAAGCAATATATAGATTCAATGCAATCCCCATCAAAATCCCAACTCAATTCTTCATAGAGATAGAACTAGCAATTCTCAAATTATCTGGAATTAAAAAAAAACACAATAGCGAAAACTATTCTCAACAGTAATAGTATCAGTATCCCAGACTTCAAGCAGTACTACAGAGCAATAGTGTCAAAACTGCATAGTATTTGTACAATGACAGGCAGGTAGATTAATGGAATAAAATTGAAGACCCAGAAATGAACCCTCACACCTATGGTTACTTGACCTTTGACAAAGGAGCTAAATCCATCTAGTGGAAAAAAAGAAGGCCTTTTCGACAAATGGTGATGACTCAATAGGTGTCTAGCAAGCAGAAGAATGCAAATCAATCCATACTTATCTCCTTGTACTAAACTCAAGTCCAAGTGGATCAAGGACCTCCACATAAAATCAGACATACTGAAATTAATAGAAGAGAAGCTGGGGAAGAGCCTTGAACACATAGGCACAGGGGAAATTTTTCCTGAACACCAACAGCCTATACCCTAGGATCAAGAATTGACAAATGGGACCTCATAAAATTACAAAGTTTCTGCAAGGCAAAGGACACTGTCAATAGGCCAAAAAGGCAACCAACAAATTGGAAAAATATCTTTACCAACCCTACATCTGAGAGAGGGCTAATATCCAAGATATACAAAGAACTCAAGAAGTTAGACTCCAGAGAGCCAAATAACCCTATTAAAAATGGGGTACAGAGCTAAACAAAGAATCTTCACCTGAGGAATATCAAATGACTGAGAAACACCTAAAGGAATGGTCAACATCCTTAGTTATCAGGGAAATGCAAATCAAAACAACCCTGAGATTTCATCTCACATGGTCAGAATGGCTAAATTAGAGTCAGGAGACAGCAGGTGCTGGAAAGGTTGTGTAGAAAAAGAAACATCCATCTACTGTTGGTGGGATTGCAAGCTGGTACAACCTCTCTGGAAATCAGTTTTGTGTTTACTCAGAAAGGTAGGCCTAATACTACTGGAGTACCCTGCTATAACACTCCTGGGCATACTCAGAGGATTCTCCAGCATGTAATAAGGATACATGCTCCATTATGTTCATAGCAGCCCTATTTATAATAGCCAGAAGCTGCAAAGACCCCAGAAGTCTCTCAAAGGAGGAATGGATAAAGAAAATGTGGCATATATACACAATGAAGTACTATTCAGCCATTAAAAAACAATGAATTCATTAAATTCGTAGACAAATGGATGGAACTGGAAAATATCATCCTGAGTGAGGTAACCCAATCACAAAAGAACACACATGGTATACACTCACTGATAAGTGAAGATAAGCCCAGAAGCATGGAATACCCAAGACACAATTCACATATCAAAGAATGCCAAAAAAGGAAGAACAAAGTATGGATACTTGGTCCTTTGTAGAAAGGGGGAAAAGATAACCACAGAAGGAGATAGAGACACAGTGTGGATCAGATTCTGAGGGAAAGACCATCAATAGACTATTCCACCCAGAGATCCATTCCATATGCAGTTATAAACCCAGACACTATTGTGGATGCCCGCAAGTGCTGGCTGACCAGAGCACCTGTGAGGCTCTGCTAGTGCATGACAAATACTGAAGGGGGACACTCTCAGCCAGCCATTGAAATGAGCACAGAATCCTCAATTGGGGGAGCTAAAGAAAGGACCAAAGGAGCTGAAGAGGTTTGCAGCTCTACAGGAAGAACAATGAGTCACCCAGTACTCCCAGAGTGCCCAGGGACAAAATCATCAACCAAAGAATACACATGGAGTTACACACAACTTCAGACTCATAGGCATCAGAGGATGGTCTTGTTAGACACCAAAGGGAGGAGAGGCTCTTGGTGCTAGAAAGATTTGATGCCATAGTGTAGAGGAATACCAGGACAGGAAAGAACGGGAGTGTTGATTGTGGAAGGGGAGATGGTTTATGGGATATTTGAGGAGGGGGCGTCCAGGAAAGGGGACATTTAAAATGTAAATAAAGAAACTGTGTTACAGAATGGAATACTACTCAGCAATTAAAAACAATGAATCATGAAATTTTTATGCAAATGGTTGGAAATGAAAAATATCATCCTAAGTGAGGTAACTCATTCATAAAATAACACACATGGAATGCAATCACTGAGAAGAGGATATTAGCCCAGATGCTCAGAATACCCAAAACACAACCCACATATCAAATCATTCCTACGAAGAAGGATGGAGAGGGCCCGGGTCCTGGAAAGACTTGATGCAGCATTGCAGGGAATTGCCAGAAGTGGGAGGGGGTTGATTGGGGAACTGACAAAGGGAAGAGGACTTATGGGACTTAGTGGGAGGAGGGAACCGGGAAAGGGAAAATCATTTGGAATGTAAACAAAGAATATAGAAAAAATATATATCTAATAAAAAAAACTTGGTTTTCCTAAACTGAAAAACTAAGAGGAATATTGAATGGCTGAAAACTACCTAAGAAAATGTTCAACATCCTTATTCATCAGGAAAATGCAAATCAAAACACCCCTGATATTCAATTTCGCACCTGTCAGAATGGCTAAGATCAAAAACTCAAGTGACAGCAAATGCTGTCAAAAATGTGGAGAAAGAGGAACATTCCTCCATTGCTGGTGAGATTATTAGCTGGTACAACTACTCTGGAAATCAGTATGACAGTTATTCAGAAAATTGGACACATTACTACCTGAATACCCTGCTATACAGCTCCCCGGCATATACCCAAATGATGCTCTAACATACAACAAGGGGAAATGCACTACTATGCTCATAGCAGCATTATTTATAATATCCAGAAGCTGGAAAAGACCCAGATGGCCCTCAACAGAGGAATTCATACAGAAAATGTGGCACATTTACAGCTATCAAAAACAACTTCATGAAATTCTTAGGCAATTGGATAGAACTAAAAAATATCATTTTGAGTGAGATTTTCCAATCACAGAAGCACACACATGGTATATATTCACTTATAAAACGATAGTAGATCAAAAGCTGGGAATAACCAAGTTACAATTCATAGACCATATGAAGCTCAAAAAAAGAAGACCATAGTGTGGGTGCTTGGGACTTTCCGAGAAAGGGGAACAAAATACTCAGTGGAGCAAATATGGAGACAATGTGTGGAGCAGAGACTGAGGAAAAGACCATCCAGAGTCTGCCCCACTTGAGGATCCATCCCATATACTGTCACAAAACCCAGACACTATTCTAGAAAGCAAAAAATGATTGCTGACAGGAGCCTAATATAGCTCTCTACTGAGAGGTTCTGGCAAAGTCTGACAATTACAGAGGTAGATATTCATAGCCAACTATTGTACTGAACATGGGGTCCAAAATAGAGGACTTAGAGTAAGGACTGAAGGAGATAAAGGGGTTTACAACCCCATAAGAAAAACAAAATTATCAACCAATCAGACCACCCAAGAGCTCCCTTGGACTAAACCATCAAACAAAGAGTACACATGAAGGAACACGTGGCTCCAACTGGAATATACAGTGAGGTAGGAGTGGGTGAGTGGGTATGGGAATACCCTCATAAAAGAAGCTGATGGGAGACTGGATACGGGGTTTCTGAGAAGAGATCTGGAGAAGGGATAACATTTGAAATTTCAATAAATTAAATATCCAATTTAAAAAAAAAGATTAGGAAGTGCAGATCAGTGGGAGAAAATGCTAACCATTCCTTTTGAAATTATTTCTATATACACATCACATATGTATTTTGCATGTGTTTCAATGCCCAGGATAAGAGCTATTCTTATCCTGGTATACTCAATGTTGTTACTTAGTCTATGCAAACAAGGAGAAGAAATCCTTCCCCTACAGCATGAAACCTATGTAAAACTATGGCTGAGCTTTTATGCATACATCGGGAATAAATCCTCATACTTCGAATTTACATTTATGGAATCGCTCCTCTTCAGAGTAATATGATATAACTTTATCTGAGCTATCACATGGTGGGTTGACTTTGTGAGCTATTATATATATTTATGAAAATGCAAGTGTTTCATTAAATATGTTGCATTGTGAGTGAATCATAAATAGGGTTTTAAGCTAGTTCTATGGATATAGAGAGATGAATTAAGATTTTACAGTGAATGGATGATTCACCATTGGACAAAAGAATCAACACAGTATTTCAGAGTTCACAGTATGGTAAATGAAGATCATAATCTACTCATTGATACTAAGTTGTTGATTTAGAATTCATGAATTCAATATATTTGCTATTAAGGATTGATTCATAGCATTTTTGGGAATCAAGGAAGACAGTGGAGGAATTCTGGTTTTCAGACAGGTATAATTGATAGGGAATGTGTTTTAAGACTCCTTCACAAAATGACAAGTTAGACAGGACTAAGCAATAATAAGATTTGAAAACAGGATGTCCTTATTTTAACTTCAGAATTTCTGGTTCTTATGTTTTGTGCTCGTTTTCCATCTCAAAATCTATGACACTCTCTACTTGAAGACGTTTGCATGTTCCCAATTCACAGTTGCATATCAAAATTATGCCTCTCTATTTTAGGCAAGTCTAACCCCCAATTAATTGTTGCATGTAATGATTATGGTACTAAATTTTGGACATGTCTCCTCAAGAGGATTTGTCCCTGGGGTCTTGCTGTCTATCCTCCTAGAAAAACTCCACAAATGTAATAGATAAATCCACATATGTATTTTGAACTGTGTTTATAACTGAATGTATTTTCTCAGGTGGGAAATCAGAGTGAAGGAAATTTTTGAGAGTTCTCTAGAGAGTAGGAGAGTATTACCTAAAAATAAGTGATTAGAGTGATGATTTCACCACCAACAATATTACAAACATATGTGCTGAGAAACGCAGGAGCTGTGTATATAACTGATGGCCACCTGCAGATCTACATAGGCACACTTACTCTCCTCTAGACTCTTCTATTTTGTGATGTTCTCACGGGTATTTATCCTCTGGATCCTACAGACTCTAAGAGTTTTGTGTGACTTTAACAGTGAGGAGTGCCTTTTAAAAGCAGAAGGCAAACGACAGAGTGAAGGAAATGTGATGATTGCTGCATTTGTTCCTTTTTTTAGTTATGTTTTCCTGAGCAAAATGAATGATTATATTCATACAGAAAAATCTGGCAGAGAGTAAGTGTTTTTTAAACCATCATTATTTTATTAATTTAGTTTTTAATTGTCCCCAATTAACTTTGTATGTACACAAATGTAACTTCTATATTCTATTAAGGTGAGATTCTCTATTGTAAACATAACTATTTTACAGGTTTGTATTCCTCTTTAATCATTTTCTCTCTCAAAGAAAGACAACCATTTGGATCTAATTAATGTTTATATGTTTGTTACTCTGAGCCTCTCTACCTGGCTTTCTCTAGACTTCAGCTGCCAGTGTTGAAATATAGCATGGTTTTCTCAACAAAACGAATGTTGCAAAAGGAAATGGACACATTGCTATGGAATATTTTTAAAGTGTTGTTCTCCCGTGAGAAATATTGCCAATGATTTTAGTATCTAAATACAGGGATGGCCTCTGAGAGCTGCTGCTGCTTTCAGATCCTGATCAATAGGATAATTTGGAATTTAGACTTCTTATTCAAAATGCTCTAAGATAATTCACATTTTTGTTTTTCTTACAAATTTTATAGACTATATTAATTTTGCCTCGTTCCACATTAGATGCATTTTTCTACGTATCTGAACACTGATAGAGGTCTGTATGGTATGAAAGACACGTTAGGTTTATGGTTGAAATTGAGAGTTCTTTCTTACTTTAACAACTATAGTATTAGAGAATGGTGGCAGAACAATTAACAGAATTACCTGGAATCTGTTGGAAAAAAAAAACACCTATGTAATAATCTTTGAAAAGGACGAAAATTTTATTTCATGCAGTCAATTCTATACCTATATGAACTATGTACTGAGAACTGAGATAGAAATTACTGAAATAAGAATGCCAGTTTGACTCTATTTTCCTTTATTACTAGTTTAAATGATGGCTACTTTTGAATATCTATCAAATATTAATAGCTTAATACATCAATTTGTCTACTATAACATCTTCTTTTAAAAGCAGTGTTGCTAAAGTATTCTATATGGTTTGAGTTTTTCTCTTTTGGTTTTGTTTTGTTTTTTTCATTTTTTTATTCACATTACCCCTCAATCACAGACCCCTCCCTCTTTTCTTCCCAAGGAAACCCTTACAAGTCCTTCCCATATTGCCCACTGTTGTTCTCCCCAGAGAACACAAGCCTGCTTCAGATACCACCACACCATCAGGGATCTAGTCCAATGCAGGAAACAGAAACTGAGCTAGTTCCTCTTTAATTGTTAGGTCACTCACATGAATACCAAGCTGCACATTGGCTTTAAATATATAAGGGATTATAGGTCTGGCAGCAGCTTGCTTCCTGGTTGGCTGTGCAGGGTCTGTTAACCCCTGTGGTCCCAGGTTATTTTACTCTTGGTTCTTCTTGTGGTACTCTTGTCCCCTCCAACTTGCACCCTGTTGTGGAATTCTAATGGATATTATTTACTTCAGGAAATATTAAAGTCTCTACAACAGTTATTTCTGCTCTTCTTTGTTTTCCACTGTTGAACCTTTGTATCTTTTACCATTATTGCTTTTTCAAATTCTTAGAAAGATTCAGTTCTTAAGAGTTTCACATTTATCCTATGGTTGGGAAGTTTGAAAACATTTTAAAAACTTGGTGATTGTTTTAGCATTTATTTCCTACACTTTGTGTCCTTGGGTTTATTCTATTTTGGACTGGCATTTCTAATAGCTTCTTGTAAAATCTCTATTAATTGAAAATCTTCCCATTGATCTACTATTTCAAAATAAAAAGAAATAAGTTTTCTATCATTCTCTAATGCTCTCAGGACAGTTTGCTTTGCTGTGGAGAATTTTTTTTCAGACTTAAACCTTTGATACTTCGGGGTAATTTGAGAGATATTTAAGTCTTTTTCAGTAAGAACTTGCCTAGACTGATGTCTTGAAATATCTCTGTTGAGTGTTTCTTTGGCAATTTCAGAGTGCCATATTCTTTTTTTATTGGATATATTCTATATTTACAATTCATTTCCCTTTTTCTGGTTCCCCATCCCCCAAATGTCCCACATGCCCTTTTCTCTCCCCCTGCTCCCTCATCCACCCCTTCCCACTTCCCTGTCCTGGTATTCCCCTACACTGATGCTTTGATCCTTTCCAGCACCAGTGTCCACTCCTTTATTCTTCTCAGACATCTTTTGATATGTGAATTGTGTCTTTGGTGTCCCAAGATTCTAGGCTAAGATCCACTTATCAGTGAGTGCATACCATGGGTGTTCTTTTGAGACTGGGTTACCTCACTTAGTATGATGTCCTCCAGCTCTATCCATTTCTCTAAGAATTTCATGAATTCATTGTTTCTAATGGCTGAGTAGTACTCCATTGTGTATATATACCATAGTTTTTGTATCCATTCCTCCGTTGAGGGACATCTGGGTTCTTTCCAGCTTCTGGCTATTATAAATAAAGCTGCTATGAACATAGTGGAATATGTATCCTTATTGCATATGGGGGAATATTCTGGGTATATGCCCAGGAGTGGTATGGCTGGGTCCTCCGGAAGTATCATGTCCAGTTTTCTGAGGAACCACCAGACTGATTTCCAGAGTGGTTGTACCAGCTTGCATTCCCACCAGCAGTGGAGGAATGTTCCTCTTTCTCCACAACCTCACCAACACCTGATGTCTCCTGAGTTTTTAATCTTAGCCATTCTGACTGGTGTGAGGTGAAATCTCAGGGTTGTTTTGATTTGCATTTCTCTAATGACTAATGATGTTGAACATTTTTTAAGGTGTTTCTCAGCCAACCAAATTTCTTCAGGTGAAAAGTCTTTGTTTAGCTCTGTACCCCATTTTTGGATAGGGTTATTAGGTTTTCTGGGGTCTAACTTCTTGAGTTCTTTGTATACATTGGATATTAGCCCTCTGTCGGATGTGGGGTTGGTGAAGATCTTTTCCCAATTTGCTGGTTGCCGATTTGTCCTTTTGACAGTGTCTTTTGCCTTACAGAAACTTTGTAACTTTATGAAGTCCCATTTGTCTATTCTTGCTCTTAGAGCATAAGCAATTGGTGTTCTGTTCAGGAATTTTTCCCCTGAGCCAATGTCCTCAAGGGTCTTCCCCAGTTTCTTTTCTATTAGTTTTAGTGTGTCTGGTTTTAAGTTAAAGGCTTTTAACCATTTTTTATTGATTCCTGTACAATTTGAAGTATTGTGATTTGACTCTTAGCAGGTTGATAGCTTGATTTCCAGGTCTATTTGTTATATAGGACTCTGTCCTCACCTGACTTTACCATATATGACTCTTTACATTTTACCTGCATGTACCAATTTAACCTAAATTATAAATATTTATTAATGTCACCTGACTCTATGATAATAACTATCATCATAAAATATAGCCAGAGTACTTAAGACACTTGCAGGAATGAAAATTATTTATTTCCCATAGCTTGACAAGAAAATGTATAAGTATAATAAAAAAATCATTTTGGAGGATGGTCAAATAGTAAACTGGAAAGAAAATACTATATAACTCATTTATTCTACTTCTGTCTTCATCCTTACTAAACTCCAAATCAGACTGTGGATATTATCAAATGTTGTGAATTAAGTTAACTATAGGTTTTTCCCTTAAAATTATAAAATGTTTCAAATTCATTTCAGTGATATTTTCCATATATTAGTTCCATAATCTCAATGTGTTTATGTATCTAGGGACAGATTTATGCAAATTTTAACCACGTATATGTGATGAAAACATTGAAGTGATTTTTACTAGTTCTTCAGATGCCTAGGGTTTTTTTTAAATAGAATTTGTGTCTCATATGATATAGCACAATTTTTAGGTACTTTGGAGCAAGTACAGAGTTCTAAGCATATTATTACTTTTCTCTTTATGTATATGGTATCAATTTAATTGTTTTGTTCCATAATATGACTTATTCTCTATATTTCAAATATATTTACTTTTGGGTGCATTAATCAATAGATACCTTCTGCATTGAACTTAAACTTGTAATTTAAAGACCATGATAAGAGTAATAGTTTGTAATTTCTGATTATTGTCTCAAAAGCTCTGTTGTGGCTCACAAATGCCACATAATTAATCCTTAGTTCTTTGCCTATAACTCTAGGTAATAAAGGTTGGAATAAAAAAGTGATACAAAATTGGGTATATTTTTATTTCCATTACAAATGTTATCCCTTTTCCTGGTCCCTGCCTTCTGGAATCCCCCCATTCCCTGCCATCCTTCCTTGTTTCAGTGAGGGGGTTCCCCCAACGACACACCCATTTACCTACCCTTAAATTCCCCTGCATTGAGGTATCAAGCCTTCACAGAACCAAGGGTCTCTCCTCCCATTGATGCCTGACAAGGCCATCCTCTACTACATATCCAGCTGATGCCATGGCCCTCCATGTGTACTCCTTGGTTGGTGGTTTACTCCCTGGGTGCTCTGTAGACTAGACTGGACTCGAACTCTGCCTGACTCTGCCTTCCAAGTGCTGAGATTAAAGGCCTGCACCACCACCAACCGGCTTCTGTGGGGTCTGGTTGGTTGATATTGTCCTTGCTATGGGGCTGCAAACCCCTTCAACTCCTTCAGTCCTTTCTCCAATTCCTCCATTGGAGCACCCTTTCTAAGTCTGATGGTTTGCTGAAAGCATCTGCTTCTGTATTTGTCAGTCTCTGGTACAGCCTCACAGGAGACAGCAATATCAGGCTCCCTCTTATCAGCATGCACTTTTTGGCATCCACAATAAAGTCTGGGCTTAGTGACTAAATAAGGGACGGATCCCCAGGTAGGACATTGTGTGGATGGCCTTTCCTCCAATCTCTTTTCCACGCTTTGCCTCTGTATTTGTTCCCATGACACTTTGTTCCACTTTCTAAGAAGGACCCAAGCACACACACTTTGGTTTTCCTTCTTCTTGAGCTTCATGTGGTCTGTGAACTGTATATTGGGTATGGAAAGTTTTGGGTTAATTTGTGCTAATCAATGGCTCCATACCATGTGAATTCTTTATGGTTGGGTTACCCCACTCGGGATGATATTTTCTAGTTCCAACCGTTTGCCAAAGAATTAAATGAATTATTTTATTTATTTATTTTGATATCTGACTAGTACTCCATTGAGTAAATGTACCACATTTTCTGTATCCATTACTCTGTTAAACGACATCTGGGTTCTTTCCAGCTTCTAGCTGTTATAAATAAAGCTTCTATGAATATAGTGGAGAAAGTGTCCTTGTTATGTGTTGGAGAATATTTTTGGGTATATGCCAAGGAGCGTTATAGCTGGGTCCTTAGGTAATACTATGCCCAATATTCTAAGGAATGGTTATGCTGATTTCCAGATTGGTTATACCAGCTTACAATCCCAGTCACATTAGAGGAATATTCCTCTTTCTCCACATCCTCATCAGTTTCTTCCCACCTGAGATTTTGATCTTAGCCATTCTGACAGGTGTAAGATGAAATCTCGGGGAAGTTTTGATTTGCATTTCTCTGATGACAAAGTATGTTGAATATTTCCTTAGGTGTTTCTAGGTCATTCAATATTCATCAATTAAGAATTCATTGTTTAGCTCCGTACCTCATTTTTAACAGTGTTATTTGAATCTCTAAAGTCTAACTTCCTGAGTTCTTTATATGGACATTAGCCCTCTATTGGATGGAGGATTAATAAAGATCCTTTCCCAATCTGTTGGTTGCCATTTTGTCCTATTAACAGTATCCTTTATGTTACAGAAAATTTGCAATTTTATAAGATCCCACTTTTCGATTCTTGATCATAGATCATAAGCCAGGAAATTTTCCTCTGACCATGTTAGGGTCTCATCCCTGCTATCTCCTCTATTACTTTCAGTGTATCTGATTTTTGTAGATGTCCTTGATCCATGTGGACTTGTGCTTTCACAAGGAAAAAAAGAAAGGATCAAATTGCATTCTTCTACATGCTGACCTCCAGTTGAAACAACACCATTTGTTGAAAATGCTGACTTTTTCCCACTGCATGGTTTTTACCAACTTTGTCAAAGATCAAGTGACCAGAAGCATCTGGATTCAGTTCAGGGTCTTCAATTCTATTACATTGATATTCCTTTGAATCTATGTACCAATACAATGCAGTTTTTATCACTATTGCTCTGTAATACAGCTTGAGATCAGAGATGATGACTCACCCAGATCTTTCATTTTGAGAAATATTTTTGCTATCCTGGGTTTTTTATTATTCCAGGTGAGTTTTCAGATTGCAAATTCTTTCTAACTCTATGAAGTATTTCAATTGGAATTTTAATAGGAATTGCATTGAATCTGTAGATTCCTGTCAGCAAGATGGCCATTTCTTCTTTATTAATCCTGCAAATCCAAGCACATAGGAGATCTTTCCATTCTCTAAGGTCTTCTTTGATTCTTTTTCAGAGACTTGAGGTACTTGTCACACAGATTTCACATTCTTGTTTACAGTCACACCAAGCTATGTTTTATTATTTGTGGCTATTGTGAAGGGTATTGTTTCTCAAATATCTTTCTCAGCCTGATTATCCTTCGAGTAGAGGAACGCTACTGATTTGTTTGAGATAATTTTATATAACACCTTGCTGAAGTTGTTTTTCAGTTGTAGGTCATTCCAGCTCTGGTAGAATTTTAAGAATCACTAAATGTGCTATCTTATCATCTACAAATAGTGATATCTTGACTTCTTCCTTTACAATTTGTATCCCTTTGACTTCCTTTTGTTGTCTAATTGCTTTAACTGGAACTTCAAGTACTCTATTGAATAGAGAGGGAGAGAGTGGACAGCCTTACCTATTCCCTGATTTTAATGGGATTGCTTCAAGTAAGAAAACTTTTGACAAAATTACAGCAGTTTACAGCCAACCTGCTTTACATTATATCAATAAAAATCGCCATTGAGAACAGCAAATAGGCAATAGCCAGGACTCCACCAATGGCATCTGTCACTTTTGTGTCACTAGTTTTCATGCTTATCTCTGGGGATCTAAGTGATTAAAAACTTAATAATTCTCTTCTTTTTCCTATTTATCCAATGTTGTCCTTGAATGTACAGCTATGATTTCCATACTCAAATATACTAAATAATGTAATGTTACAAATAATCTTTCTACCTATTCTTTTTGAAGCAAATTTCTCAAGTTACATAGATTCCATAAGCTTCTAAACCTCATACAAAAAGAAAATAACTCTGATTCACAGCACATTTCATGTCAGTTTAAGTACTAATTTGGTGAGAACCTGGCAATGAAGAGACATTTATCATGAGACAAAAATTTTTATATGTGTGTTTGTGCATAAGTGTATTTGGAGGTATTCATATACATGTTTGTTCTTAGGATCAGGACGAATAAATCAAAAGAAATTACAAGGCAAATATACCACAATCACATGTATTAATCTGTACTATCAAAAGCTACCATTGGTCACCATGCTTAATGGATTTGCATATAATCACATACCTCAGAGACTATCAATTCCCATAAACTTATCAAGCTTTCTTCAATGGTCTTTCTATGGTGATCAGGAAAACTGGTTGTGATATGAATGAAAAATATGTGGGCTACATTCCTAACTCAATATTTCATTATGAGATGGTAAAACTTAAGAAAATTTTCAATCCTTGTTTTCTGCTTTTTGAGTTCTTGCTGTTACTCACAAATGATACAACATATGGTAATTATTATTTGATGGGTTTCTATTTCCATATTTTTTCACTATGAAGGGGTAACTTAACATAGGTATCCTCAGTAAACATAGTTTTACCTTTGGCAGAATATAAAATAGACACATGTAGAACAAAGAAGCCTTGAGGTGTAAGGAAAATTTTATCTCCATTAGAAATAAATTGGCCTGGGTTTATCATGCATAAATAAGAGAAAATGAGATGTAGCAGAGCTCAGCATGTAGATTCTTTGCTGGCAAAAGCCTTCTCTTACATTCCTTTTTATCCTTGGAATGTCTGTTTGTATATGTGAATAAGAAGTGTTATCTTCCTTAGTAATATGTCATTATTGAGATACATGACTAGGAAAATGATTAGTTTCTTTTGACAAGCCATTAGTTACCATATAAAATCTTACAAAATAAAGAATTGCAGTTAGTGGAAGCATGAAATAAAATGGTGCCCTCCCCTGTTTTAGGCTGTGCTACATGGACACATGAAGCATGTGTGTACTGGGGTCAGAGGGTACATTTACTTTTTAATATCATTTTGTAAAAATTGGCACCAAGTCCCATGGTAACTTCTGTGTTGAGTATTTCTAAGTGAGTCATACAACAAATGAAACAGTTGTTTACTGTTTTATATGACCTCAGCACATAACAAAGAAGACATATTTATCATCAAGAAATTCCAGTCTTATGTGAAAGCTAATTTGTTTGGAGTGGTAATGTATTGAGAGAGAGAGAGAATAAAGAAATATAAAGGAGGAAAAATAGACAAACTGTTCTCACATAGAACACCAAAACACGAGAGGATTCAAGTCATGACTGTAGGCTGTAAATCCATATATGCTCACTCTGCCATTATGCTCTCAATTATATGGGTCTGCAAAAGGAGAAGATGGCAGTGGGGTTGAGAAAAATTGATTCAGAGTAGTCTGCTATCATTGGATATTACAAAGTCAACAGAATCAGATTCAAATATTGATTTAGGATTGGTGGATATGTGCATGATACAAAAGACACAGGGAGATATTACTAGAAGCAGCATTGTGTTAATCAGAACAAAACTGACAGAAGTATGTTTCTCCACTTGAGTGCTGTTGATAGGAACACAGGGTGGGTCTCTGTGGTTTTAGAGTACAATGCATGAAGGTTTTGGTGAATCCCAATCTCAGAGTTTTTCAAACTTCAGAGGAGAGTTGAATGAGAATTAAGTGTATGAATTGTTTCTAAAATGGATGCCAAGAAAATTGAATGACATTGACTATAGATCCATAGACACTACCCAGCTAATCATGCCATCCTCAACATACGTTCTTATTATTCATAATAGCACTGAATCTCTCCTCTATAACATGAAATAAGATGAAATGGTAAATCACATGGAAAATATGAGTTGTGATTCATAATGGGATGTAGGCTGTGGTACATATGATTTTCTTTCTGCAGAAAATTCTATTGGGTACAGAATATGAATATATTCATAAAGAATAGATTCCACAGATGCTATTTAACCACTAACTAGGTCCTCTTCAGAATTATAAATTTACCAGAATTTGTGAAATTAACTAACATTTGATTTATATGTGGGCCACTATAAATTTAACCACTAATGTAAAGATATTACTTATTTTAAAAAGATGACATTGAAGATTTAAAGTCATTGCATCAAACTGATAGTCAGTATTGTATGTTTTATTGTCATCTATGTTGCACAATTTTTTCTGTAGGCTCAGTTTCAAAAACTACCAGTACTTGTTGGCCTTCATATTTGCCATTGAGGAGATAAATAGGAACCCACATCTTTTACCTAACATATCTCTAGGATTTGAACTTTATATTGTCCAAAGAAGGGAAGACAATATTATGATGCAAACTTTAACTTGGCTCACAGGAATGGGAATAAACATTCCAAATTATACCTATCAAAGGAAGAACAAGGCTGTTGCTGTACTAACGGGAACATCCTGGACAACATCAGCAAATATTGGGAGACTGCTCAGTCTCTACAAATATCCACAGGTGAGAATCATGGCTCTGTAAAAAATAGAAACCCATATTAAACTTTTGATATTAAAGATGATTTCAGAGGAAGGGAAAGAGACTAAACTATTGTAAATCAGAGAGAAGTGGGGCATTTGTTTCTGTAGCCATTGTTTAGGATAAAGAGGAATAGGTTGGAAGCTACAATGTTTTAATATGTGTTTTGTAAATATTTCTAAATAGTTTTGATAAGCAATATTATAAGAATTTTGTCATCAATAACACTGTTTAGTCCCTACCAATACCACGTATTTCATTAAGTCAATGATTGGTCCCATATTAATGTATTCATTCCTGTTTTTCATTCAGCTTAGTTTTGGGCCTTTTCAGACAATCCTGTGTGACAGAAGCCAGTTCTCCTCTCTTTACCAGACAGCCACAAAGGATACATTTCTCTCACTTGGCATTGTATCTTTGATGCTTCATTTCAGTTGGACCTGGGTTGGACTCATCCTCACAGATAATAGTAAAGGAACGCAGATTCTCTCAGACTTCAGAAGAGAGATGGACAGGAATGGAGTATGTGTGGCTTTTGTAAAAATTATGCCAGAAATCTTGACATCCTTTAACATGGAATCTGGAGAGACTCTGAAGATAATCATTAAATCAACTGCAAAGGTTGTTTTTGTTTATGATGACACTGAATCTTCTTATATTAAAATGCTTAGTCAGTTTATATTGCTATTAACATGGAAAGTATGGGTCATGAATTCACAATGGGATCTAGGTCTGGTAAATGATTTTTTTCTGTTGGATTATTTGCATGGGTCCCTCTTTTTTTCACAACATCATGACAAGATCCATGACTTTCAAAAGTTTATCAAGAACTATAACCCTTCCAAATACCCAGAAGACCATTTTCTTGCTGTTGTTTGGTATAAACATTTCAATTGCTCTATTTCTGTCACTGATTGTAAAATATTGGGTAACTGTCAACAGAATTTTTCCCTGCAATATTTACCTGTAAATCTTGGGTTCATTGAAATGACTGATGAGAGTTACAATGTTTACAATTCTGTGTATGCTGTGGCTCATAGTCTCCATGATTTGACTCTGCAAAAAATACAATTTTATTCTCATCATATCTCAGAGAAGAATGCATACCCATGGGAGGTAATTTCTCTTGCTCTGCATTTTAACTATAGCACTATGCTATATGGAGTCTTCATAAATCACTCAATATACTACAGAACTTTCTTGAAGATTTTACAAAAAGTGAAAATTCATTTTGTAGGCAATTTCTTGTCTAAATTTAATACATACACTTGTACTATTGTCTATGAATAATGGAGGGAAATAAAAAGAAATTGATGCATGAATGTCAAAAAAACTATTGTGTTACATATAATCATGTAATTTTCTCATGATAAAATAATCAATTTCAAATCCACTTATATCTATGAATATTTCAGAAAAAAATGACATTACTGATTCTAAAATGTCAAATGCTAATAAACCCTTAATTTTCAAATAGTGAAGTGATGCCTATATTATGTAGCTGATCAATTTTTTACACTTTGGAAGTACAAACCAAAATGTACAAATTTGAATTTTGAGTATTTTCCTAAAAAAAGTTGGATATGATTCTCATCTCAAAATTATGAACATTTACCTCGTACATTATTGTTTTGTTTTGGTAAATCTGGTGTGTGTGTGTGTGTGTGTGTGTGTGTGTGTGTCTGTTTGTGTGTGTGCACATGTACACGTGCACGTGTGAGAGGGGGAGGGACAAAGGGAGAGAGGGTTAAAGAGAGAGAAAAAAAGAGAGAGACATTGTTTTCTTTTGATGCTGACTGCCATTTTTGGAAGCATTATGATAGTAGCAATCTGGAGGTTTCATCATAAGCATAAGTAATAACTGGCTTTATCTTGCATTTCTCATGAAGGATTAATGTAATTCTACTGGAATGTATTTTATCTCTTTTAGCTCAACCCTTTTCTCCAGAATGTCAATTTTAAAAGTGGTGATGGAAACCAAGTGGTTTTGGATTCACAGAGAAAATTAGATGCAGAATATGATATTTTTAATTTTGTTAATTTTCCAAATAGCCTCAGGCAAAAGATGAAAGTTGGAGTCTTTTCTCCCAAAGCTCCACAGTGGCAACAACTGTCTTTGTCTGATGACATGATAGAATGGGCTATAGGATTTATGGAGGTGTGTTGGATCTTATATCATTTCACTGACTGCTGCGTAAACAACAGTAAATGTAATGAAGTTTTGTTCCTTACATAGGAACCATTAATACAAAGAACAAAAAGAAACCTGTCAAGATCAAGTTTTTGTTGCCCCATTCTGAACAATCACATTTTTGTACATTTCTACTTGGTTAATATATATGATATCTGTTTATTACTAACAAAAGGATTAATATGATTCCCAGAGTAGAAAATGTCAGTGCATTGTCATTTGACCTTTAGTGTTCTTCCCCAGGGCAATGTACAGCAACATTGAGATACGTTTGCCTGTGTTGTTTATTTGTGTTCCTACTAAAAAAAGGAAACAATTGATCATAAAAAGGGTTTAATTGTTCCTCATGCCATGGAACAAGTGTTTGAAGATTTAAGTATTCATTAAGATAAATTAATTCACATTGCTTTTTCTGTCAGTTAGAAAAAGGTTTGAAGTATATAGTGGTATTTGCAAAACTTACTGCTTTACACTCTGTCCACAAAAACCAATAAAATGGAATTGTCTACTTTTAGAGTAAATTTTCCCTCTTCAAGAAACATCTTGTAGATTCTTTTTCACCTGAATGTCCAAAGAATTATTTGTATTGTAAAGCTCAACCTTACAAGGTTATATTCAAACAGATATTAACTACCGCTATTATGAAAACTCTTCTCTGGCCCATGATTAAAATGCACACATTTGGAAATGGATGACATTCTAGATGTTCTTCTACATATGCACTCAGGTGACCCAATGGCCTCTTAATAATCCTACCACATATACTTCCACAATTGTTCAGAGATGTGTTGTCTCTGGGTGATGGTTTGACACACTGAATTTTGGAGAGAATCCTACCTCAAAGGAGGAGTGAAAATATAATATCTGAAGTTATATATATGAAAATCTGCTATCTCATTATTAATTATTTTATTATATTTTTAACGTTTAGAAACTGTTCACAACTATTTTCTCTTCGCATTTGATTCCCAGGTTCCACATTCTTTGTGCAGTGAGAGCTGTGTTCCTGGATTCAGAAAATCCCCCCAAGAGGGTAAGGTTGCCTGTTGTTATGAATGTACTCCTTGTGCAGAAAATGAGGTTTCCAATGAAACAGGTAAATATCAGTGTGGTATTTACCACCTATCCATAGTGTTCTGTGATGTATATGTGCATGGAAACTGTTACTGAATCAACAACAGCTATAAGTCTTGTTCACCTTTTATTTAGATGTAAAAATAATTAAATTTAATATGTCATCATTTTAAATGGCTCCTGGCCTTTAAAACTTATGCTTGATCATTGATGCTTTGTTCTTGGAAGACATTGTTATCTGGAGAGAATCTCTTTCTTCATCTCAGAATATAATACCTCAATTTACCATGTCATATAACTCATATAGAATAACTTATCAACTTTTCATTGTTTTGAACACAAGTTAGCACAAATGAGTTGTTGAATCATTACCATTCTTCTATAATTTTTGTCATGATTCTAGAGTCATCAAAATGATCTGAAATGTATTTGATTTATCCTTGGAAATATTTTAAAATGTTGCCATTAAGGTTTATTCACTTTATTTTGTCTGGGTGCATTTGCCTGAATGCATGTAAGTGAACCATTAGTTGATTCAATCCACATTGAAGATAGAGGAAGGCATAAGATTCACTGGATATGATATAACAGAAAGTATTAACACATTATGTAACATCATAAAACAGAATATGGGTATTCTTTAAGGATATTACTTGCTGATTGCCAAACAACCATTTAAGTAGTAGCCTTCGTCATTCTCACTTGTACAATAAATCATGTGTAATATTCCTATAAGGAAAAATTTCCCCAATACCTCCCAGTTGTCTCTAGTCTCCCTTTGTATACAATTGCCATTATGTTGCATAGCCATGAATGACAGTGAGGTTTTATATATTTATGTATTTATTTATGTATTTATTTATGTATTTACTACAGTATTTATTTATTTATTTATTTATTCATTCATTCATTCATTCATTTACATCCCAAATAATTCCACTTCCCCATTCCCCCTCACATATTCCCTCATCCTCTAATCCTATTCTCTGAAAGGATGCCCCTGTGGTATCCTCCCATTCTGGCAGATAAAGTCTCTGCAGCTTTAGGAGCATCTCTACCACCAAGCCCAAACAATGCAGCACTGTTTGGGAATGGAAATCAAAGTCAGGCTGCAGCTTTAAAGACAGATACCTCACGGCTTGTTGGTGAACCCTCATGGAGACAGAATTGCACATTGATACATTTGTGACTGGGCTATTGGTCCAGCCTCTGTATGCTATTTGGTTGGTGGCTTAGCCTCTAAGAGCTCCCAGAAGTTCAGGCTAGTTGACTCTGTTAGTCTTCCTGTGAATTTCCTGTCAACTTCAGGGCATTCCATCCTTCCAACTCTGCAATGAGAATTCTACAACACCATCCAATATTTGTCTGTGTGTATCAACATCTCTTTCAGTCAGCTTCTGGGTAGAGCTAGGCTCCTGTCTGCAAGAAAACAGAATATTATTAATAGGGTCTGGAATTGGTGCTTGCCCATGTGTTGGGTCATGAGTTGGATTGATTATTGTTTGTCCATTACTTTAATCTCTGATCCATCTTTGTCCCTGCATTTCTTTTAATCCATCTGGACAGCATTTTTGTAACCAATTTTATGGATGGAATGGTGTCATTATGTCTACACTTGGGTTCATGCCTTTCTACACGGGGTGGCCTCTTCATATTTCATATTCACATTGCTGTATTACTTAGCTATGTTCACCCAAATAGACTTCTGTGAGCCAGCCCCCAATCCAGGGTCTCTGGTTCTACCTAGAGAGTCCTGCTCCACGAGAACACAGTCATTCTCATATTTCCTTTCAAGTTTCTTACCTATCTCCCATCTCTTCCATACTTGATCCTAACATCCTCATTCCCATCCCATTCCTACTCTCAGCCATTCTGTCCTTTTTCCTTCCTCCTATGACTATTATATTGCCCATTCTAAGTGAGATTTGGTGGTCCTTTCTTGGACCTTCCCTCTACCTTAACATCTTGAACTCTGTGGGGTGTATCGTGGATATATTGCAGTTTATGGTTAATATCCACTTATCAATGAGTACATACCCATTTCCTTTGGATATGAGTTCCAACACTCAGGATGATATTTTCTAGTTCCATCCTCTTATCTGCAAAATTCATCATGTACTTGTTTTGAAAAGTTGAAAATTATTCCATTGTGGGAAAAAAATACAGTTTCTGTATCCATTTTTCAGTTGAGGACCATCTAGATTGCTTCCATTTTCTGGTTATACTGAATAAAGCTGCTAGACTAGTGGAACATATGTCTTCATGATATTTTGCCTATTGGTCCACAAACTCTATAACGGAGACGTCAGACATAAGTACTTCTTATTGTCTGATAAGCCCCGCATTGATATACAGAGTAGTTTGAACTCCCACCAGCATTGAAAGAGTATACCCCTATCTACACAACCTTGCTAACATCTGCTATTGCTTGAGTTTTTTATCTTAGCCATTGTGATTGGTAAAAGGTAGAATCTTAAAATCACTTTCCAGTTAAGTAACCTTGTTGAACATTTCTTTAAATGCTTCTTGGTCATTCAAGATTCCTCCATTGATAATTCTCACTTTAGTTATGTACTCCATTTTTTAATTGTAGTATTTGGTTTAGGTGGTGATTTCTTTCTATATTATGGATATTAGCTCTCTGTGTAATTGAGGGTACTGAAGATACTTCTCAATCTGGAAGCTTTCAATTTTCTCCTATTGACAGTGTCTTTACCTTAGAGAAGCTTTCCATATTTGTGTGGTACCCTTTATCAATTGTTGATCTTAGACCTTGAACCATTCGTGTTCTGTTCCAAGAAAGTATTTCCTTTACCAATGTGTTCAACACTCTTTTCAACTTTCTCTTATATTATATGTACTGTATCTTGATTTATTTTGAGATCCTTGTTACATGTCTACTTGATTTTTGTGCAGGGTGACAAATATGGATATACTCACATTCTTCTACATGCAAACATACAGTTAGACAAGCAACATTTGTTGAAGATGCTTTCTTTCTCAGTTATATTGTTTTGAATCCATTGTCAAACAACAAATGTTTATAGTGTGCATTCATTTCCTGATCTTTAATTTTATTCCACTGAGCAATTTGCCTATTTCTATACTAGTTGTATTAAGTTTTTATCACTTTTATTCTGTAGAGCTGCTTGATATCAGGAATAGAGATTCCTTCAGAAGTACTTTAACTGTTTAGGATTGTTTTTACTATACTGAATTTTGTTTGTTTGTTTGTTTGTTTTTCCATATGAAGTTGGGAATTGCTTTTTCAAAGTCTGTGAAAAGTGTGCTTCTAATTTTTTGAAATTGCATTGAACTTGTAGATGGCTTTTGGTAAGATATCCTTCTTCACTATGTTAATACTACTGATCCATTAGCATGGGATATCTTTCCTTATTCTGATTTCTTCTTCAACTTCTTTTTTCAGGGATTTCATGTTATTGACAAATAGTTACTTAATTATAGCTACAAGTAGAAATTTATGTTATTTGCACCTACTGTGAACTGTGTTGTTTCCCTAATTTCTTTGTTAACCTGGGGATCTTTAGTATAAAGGATGGCTACTGTTTTCTTTGATTTAATTTTGTATTCAGCCACTTTTCTGAAGTAATTTTTCAGCTGTACAATTTCTCTGGTATAGTTTTTTTAGGGCTTATGTATATTATTATATCATCCATGAATAGAAATAGTGTGACTTCTCCTTTTCCAAATTTTATCCCCTTAATCTCTATTCATTGATTTATTGCTCTAGCTAGAATTTCCAGTACTGTATTGAAGAGGTACAAAGAGGGACAACCTTACCTTACTCTGATTTTAGTGGAATGATTTAAGTTTCTCTTCTTTTAACTGTTGACTTGCTATATATTTCTTTCATTATGTTTAGGTAAGTGACTTGCATTCATGATCTCTCTGAGACTTTTAACATGAATAAATTTTGAATTTTTTCAATGCATTTTTTCCTCATCTATTGAGATGAAAATGTGATTTTTTTCTTTCACTTTCTTTAAATAGTGGAATACATGGATCTTATATCATGCCAGCATCTCCCTCATAATGCTTACTTTATAATGGTGCTTGATGTTTTTGTTGTGGTTTTGGATTGGATTTCAAGTATTCTAGTGAAGTGAGTGTATGTGGGTCTTTGTGTGTGTGTGTGTGTGTGTGTGTGTGTGTGTGTGTGTTGATGATCATAAGTTAACTTGGTTTGGGATGCTTTTTCTTTGTTGAGACTTTGGGTTAGTTTGTAAGGTGACTGTGGCTTCATAGAATTACTAACGATTCCTTAAGTTGATATTTTGTGGAATAGTTTGAGCTTACTTTTTGTTTATATTTTGTGGAATTGATTTTTAGCATTTCTTTGAATTCTACCTTGAAATCGCCTAGCCCTCTACTTTTTTAGGTTGAGAGGATTTAATGATTGTTTCTATTTCTTTACTGGTTATAGGACAGTTCAGATAGTTTACCTGACTTTGGTTTAACTTTGGTAAGTGGTATTTTCTAAAAAAGCATCCACTGCACTTATGTTCTTTTTTTATTGGATATATTCTATATTTACAATTCATTTCCCTTTTTCTGGTTCCCCACCCCCAAAGGTCCCACATGCCCTTTTCCCTCCCCCTGCTCCCTCATCCACCCCCTCCCACCTCCCTGTTCTCGTACTCCCCCACAATGATGCTTTGGTCCATTCTAGCACCAGTGTCCACTCCTTTCTTTTTGTCAGACATCACTTGGTATGTGATTTGTGTCTTTGGTGTTCCAAGATTCTAGGCTAATATCCACTTATCAGTGACTGCATACCATGGGTATTCTTTTGAGACTGGGTCACCTCACTTAGTATGATGTTCTCCAGCTCCATCCATTTCTCTAAGAATTTCATGAATTCATTGTTTCTAATGGCTGAATAGTATTCCATTGTGTAGATATACCACATCTTTTGTATCCATTCCTTCGTTGAGGGACATCTGGGTTCTTTCCCGCTTCTGGCCATTATATATAAGGCTGCTATGAACATAGTGGAGCATGTATCCTTATTGCATGCTGGGGAATCTTCTGGGTATATTCCCAGGAGTGGTATGGCTGGGTCCTCAGGAAGTATCCTGCCTAGTTTTCTGAGGAACCGCCATACTGATTTCCAGAGTGGTTGTACCAGCTTGCATTCCCACCAGCAGTGGAGGAGTGTTCCTCTTTCTCCACATCCTCGCCAACACCTGATGTCTTCTGAGTTTTTAATCTTAGCCATTCTGACTGGTGTGAGGTGAAATCTCAGGGTTGTTTTGATTTGCATTTCCCTAATGACTAATGATGTTGAACATTTTTTAAGGTGTTTCTCAGCCATCCGAATTTCTTCAGGTGAATGCACTTATGTTCTGTAGTGTGGAACATAGTATTTTGAACTAGGACCTTTGAATTTCCCTCAATTTCCGTTGTTATGTCTAACTTTTCATTTCAGATATCCTTAATTTGGATACTGTCTCTGTGACTTTTAGATACTTTTGCTGAAGTTATTCTTTCTTGTAGATTTTTGCAAGAATGAGCAATTGATTTTCTTGTTCTTTGTATTTCCCTTTTGATTCTGATTGATTGATATCAAACCCTGAGTTTAACTATTTAACTTTTAGGTGTGCAGTTATGTTGCTACTATGTGATCTCTCCAATTTCTTTATTGGGATTGACTGGTATGAATTTTCCTCTTACTACTCCTTTTATTGTGTTACATAAGTTTGTAGGTATTTGCATTCATTTTCAATGAGTTCTAGAAAGTCTTTGATTACTTTTGTTATTCCTTCACTGACCAAGTGATCATGCAGAAAAGATTTGCCCAGTTTCCATGAGTGTTTGAGCTTTCTGTTAGTTCTGTTTTGGCTGAAGTCCAACCTTATTCCATGGTGATCTGATAATATGAAAGGTGTTATTTCAAATTTTTTGTACTCTTAGTGGCTTCCCATTTGCACAATTCTATCCTCTAGTTTTTGAGAAGGTTCTATAAGGTTTGGAGAAGAAGGAATATTCTTTTGTTTTGGGGAGGAATGTTTGTAAATACTATATACCTTTATGCTAAGGCAGTGTTTATTTTTGCTACTAATTTGTCTTTTTTGTATGCAGCAGAAGGATGGAGCCTTTTTACATTTCCGATCTGTTGATGGCTGTGTTTCATTGGTAAATTATGTTTACTGAAATTGAAATAAATAATGACCAATTTTTCTTCATGACATTTTGTTTATGGTGGTAGAATCATGGTGTGCATGATTCTTTGCTTTTTATTTCATTTTGCAATTATTAATTTCTTGTATTTTTGAGGCTGTAGTCTTCTTGTATTAGAGTTTTTCAAGTATCCTGTGGTGGGCTGTATTAGTAGAAAACTACTGTTTAAATTATGTTTTTTCATGGAATATCTTGGTGTCTCCATCTACAGTGATCAAAAGTTTTTTGGGTATATTATTCTGGGCAGGCATCTGTGATATTTCTAGGTGATTTTCTGGCTTTTGAATTCTCTTTCATGTAGTCAGGTATAACTCTGATATATCAACATTTATTTTTTTTACTTGGCATTTTTTCCATGCAATTTTTAATATTCTTTATTTGTTTATATACTTAGTGTTCAGATTGTTATGAGGAAGAAAGTCTTTCTTTTCTGGTCCAATATATTTGATGTCTGTAAGCTTCGTGAACTTGTTTTTTATTCTTTTTTTTTATTTTCTATATTCTTTGTTTACATTCCAAAGGCTTTCCCCTTTCCCAGTTCCCCCCCACCATACGTCCCATAAGTCCTCTCCCCCCCCAACTATTCCCCAAGCTTCATGAACTTTAGCACTAATCATTTTTTATTTATTGACAATTTTCTTCCATGACTTTACAGAAGACATTTTAAAGCCCTGTAAATTAGGACAGTTCACTCTCTTACATTTCTATTATTTTTAGGTTTTAGCTATTCATACTGTCCCAGATTTCCTGGACATTACTGTTAAAAGTGCTTACTTTTGTCATTTGCTATGATTGATATATCGGTCTCTTTTGTGGTTTCTTCTACTCCTGCAACTTTCTATTCCATCTCATCCATTCTGTTGGCAATGTTTGCCAGACAGTTTCTGTTCTCTTTCCTAATTTTTCTATCTCCAGGGTTGCCTCTGTTTGTGTTTTCTTTATTGCTTCGATCTTAGTCTTAGACAATTTTATTCATTTCCTTCATCTGTTTTATTATATTTTCCTATGTTTCTTTTAGGATATATTTGTTTCCTCTTTAAGGACTTCCACATATAATATTGTGTTTTCCTGTTTTGATTTATTGGATTTATTTATGGCCTCTTTAAAGACCTCTATCTTATACATAAGATGATATTTAAGGTCTTAATCTTGCTCTTCAATTATGTTAAGATATCCAGGAGTTCCTTTAGTAGAAGAGCTGGTTGAAAAGGATGCCATATTGTATTGACCTCTGCTATTTATTTTCTTCCACTGCCCTTAGGCGTGTGGTTATCTCAAATGTTTGCTGGCCTAATAGCTGCCAGATTAGAAAGCTTCTGAAACTAGTAGTCCTGGATAGCTGCAGAACTCCTAAAAGGTAGATAGAATTTTGGGATGGGGTATGGTGTGCAGAAACTTAATTGCAGCTGTAGTTTGGACTGGAAGGTGGACTTCCTGTGTGTCTCAGGTTTGAAATGAACTTCTGGTAGATATAGCACTGAGGATGTTAGAGTGGTGTGATTACAGGTGGGTGTGGACTCAAAAGATTATGACCTCTGATACCATGAGGCAGATTTCACAGATGCGAGGCTGGCATGGGTCCTAGCAGGATGTGGGTTGGGGTTCAGGATTTTTACATGGATATCTTGCTTTGGAGTTGGTCATTAGGGAGGGGGGCAGGGAAGGCTGTGGGGTGGGGAGCAGGTACAAATTCTCAATTTCAGGTATGCAATAGAGATCTTAAATGCTTAAATATTTAGGACCTTCAGAGAATAATGACACCAGAAATCCAATGAGCATCATGAAAATAGGCAATTTGGGGAGCAATAGCTATGAACATCATAAGAAAGTAGCTTGAAAACATATTCCCCTTCTTGTCTTGAATTCACATTAAAAACTTTTCACTTGAAGTTTTTCAAAAAAAAAAAAAAACTAGGACATGTATCCTAGGAAAATATTATTTTATGGACCTAAATTTAAAAAATGTATGACTATATACATAAGCAATATTATCAGTTAAATGCAAGAATATTTTTGTACAGATATGATGAAATAAAACATTTCCTTGATGTCTGTTTAGAGACAATGTGAACTATTGATTTGTAATTATTGACTACAGAATATTTGGCATTTACACTATTAAGCACTAATTTACTTGAGCCTGAAACCACAATGAACAAGATGTAGGTACACCACATGCCAGAAACATGAAGATAAGAACTGACTTAGGATAAAAAGTGTTACCTAAGCTTAGACTCATGAACACTTTCATTCTTAAACAGATGCGGATAACTGTGTAAAATGTCCAGAAAGCCACTATGCAAACAGAGAGCAGAACCACTGCCTCCAGAAAGCTGAGACATTTCTGGGTTATGAAGATCCCTTGGGGATGGTACTCACATGCTTGTCTCTAAGCTTCACTGTAATCACAGCTGGTGTTCTTGGAGTTTTTATAAAGTATCATAACACTCCCATTGTCAAGGCCAATAATCAGGCTTTAACTTACATCTTGCTCATCACTCTGACCTGCTGTTTTCTCTGCCCCTTGCTCTTCATCGGATATCCCAACACAGCCACATGTATCCTACAGCAGAGCATATATGGAGGTCTGTTCACAGTGGCACTATCCACAGTCTTGGCTAAAACTCTTACTGTGGTTCTTGCCTTCAAGGTCACACTTACAAAGAGAGTGGTGAGATGGTTTATGTGGTCAAGGGCCCCTAAATTCATCATCCCCATGTGTATCCTCATCCATCTTGTGCTATGTGGAGTTTGGATGAGCACTTCTCCTCCTTTTGTAGATTCAGATCCACACTCTGAACATGGACACATCATCATTGTGTGCAACAAGGGCTCAACTATTGCCTTCTACTGTGTCCTGGGATACCTATGCTGCTTAGCACTTGGAAGCTACACTATGGCCTACTTCTCCATGAACCTGCCTGACACATTCAATGAAGCCAGGTCCTTGACATTTAGCATGTTGGTGTTCTTCAGTGTGTGGGTCACATTCTTCCCTGTCTACCATAGCACCAAGGGAACGGTCATGGTGGCCATGGAAATCTTTTCCATTTTAGCTTCCAGTGTAGGTCTGCTGAGCTGCATATTTGCCCCAAAGTGCTACATTATTTTGTTCAGACCAGATTGGAACTCACTTCACTGCATCAGAGACAAAGCACATTCTAGTGGAAAATTTCATCTTGCAGGTTACGTTAATTCTTAATTACATAGAAATCTTCAAATATATTCATCACCATTGCAACTGTAAGAGATAATATTGCTGTTTTGAACTTTAAATTTATTAGTCTGATAGTTGATAAAATATATTGTCATTATTTAATATTCTAATTTTGTTTGCAAATTAATCTAATATAGAAAAGTGACTTCAATTGAATTAATTTTTCTATTAGTAGGAAAGAAAAAGTAAATGAAGTCTGTCTGTATCATTCATTATCTTTACAATATATCATAATGTTATTTTTAAAGAACCAAATATTTCCATATATATCCATGTTTCAATTGTCATTGATAGATCAAATATATGCATTTTGCTTTCATTTCAATTATGCTTTTATTTTGAAGAAAAGTATCTTTAAAACATGCAATAAATATATTGCAAACTAATTAAACTGTGAGCTGTAAACTATAGGAGAACAAATATAAACTTAAATTTTCATATAATAAAGCAAATTTGAAAGCCAACAACTACATACTCCTGATAAAACATAATTTCTTCAAGCTTATTTAAACTCTGTGAAGAGGTTCTGGTGCCTACCTGTATCCAGTTCATCAGAACTTGTATTCTTTTCTCTATGTGTAAATTCATATATAAAGAGCAGTTTGTGTTCTCTCTGTTCACAATTATTCAGGTTTGATAAATCTGGCCGATCTATAGTTTTTCTTTTGAAATCATGTATTGTGTGAATCTTCTATATCTATTAGTACTCATTTCTCAATACTTTATCACCTTTTAATAAAGCATATCTAATTCTCAGAGAACAACAATTAGATAACTCTCTGGGTTAATCACTTTTGTACATTATGATTTATTTACTGCCATCTCTCAATAAAAAGTCTTTTTATATGACACAAGCTGTAAAGTTGCAGGAATAAGAGAGAAGAGAAGGTTAATTGTGTCAAACTGTATCTTTAACTTGAAAACAACCTGCATTCTATCTTTGAACATTGGCTCATTATGATATTTTTTAAAATACATTTTCCCCTCCTCCCCCCCCACCTCTTTCCATTGGATGTGTTACACTTGTGCCACTTCTGAGGTGGGGAGAATCCTAATTACTGATACACTCTGGTGAACATTCAGGAGCAGAGCATCTGGTAAGAATCACACCACCCCCATAGAGTCCCAGAGCTGCTCTGGCACCCACTACCCAGAAACCTCCAGATCAACACTCCCATTCAGTCCCTTTTACCCCTCCCTCCACCCCCTGCCACCACCCTTTTCCAAAGGATGTGGTAGACTTGCACCACTTCTGACACAGGGAAAATATTACTTCCTTATTCTCTCTGGAGAATTGGCAGGAGTAGGGTATCCGAGTCACCTTGGGACCCACTACCCAGCAACCTCCAGATCATCAGGTCATTGGAGAACTGGCACTAGTAGGACATTCAAACTGGTAGAAGTGGGGCATTCAAGAACCAGCATCAGCAGAGCAATTGAGATCCAGCAGCAGAACATTTGAGAAATAGCAGACTGAAGGGCATTCAACCCTTGCCAAGTCTGCAACAGGGGCCACCCCATCACCTCATACTTCCTGGACAACCAGCTGTTTTCAGGGCATTGGAGAGAAAGGGAATCCCAGGAGTACAGAAACACAGGCCTGCAGGACAGAGAAGATATAGAAAGACCAGCTAACACCAGAGATAACAAGCTGGCCAAAGGCAAATGCAAGATCATTACCAACAGAAACCAGGGCAACATGGCACCATCAGAGCCCACTTCTCCCACAACAGGAAATCCTGCATATTCCATCACATCAGAAAAGCAAGAGCTAGATTAATAACCATATTTTTGATGGAGGACTTCAAGAAAGATATAAATAAGTCTCTTAAAAATATGGGAGAATATTGGTCAACAGGTAGATGCACAAAAATCCCTTAAAGAAATATAAGAGAATGTGGAACAAAAGGTAGAAGCCCTTAAAGAGTAAACACAAAAAAATCACTTAAAGAAACATGGGAGAACATAAATCAACAGGTAGAATCCCTTAAAGAGGAAACACAAAAATTCCTTAAAGAATTTTAGGAAACAAACAAACAAACAAACAAGTGAAGGAACTGAACAAAGCTATCCAGGAACTAAAAATGGAAATAGAAACAAAGAAATCTCAAAGTGAGACATCTCTGAAGATAGAAAACCTTGGAAAGAATTTAGGAGTCATAGATGTAAGCATCAGAAAAAATACAAATATAGAAGATAGAATCTCTGATGCTGAAGATTCCATAAAAAACATTGACTCAACAGTCAAAGAAAATGCAAAATGAAAAAAGCTTGTTGCCCAAAATATCCAGGAAATCCAGGACAAAATGAGAAGATCAAACCTAAGGATTAGAGGTATAGATGAAAGTGAGGATTTAGATCTTAAAGGTCCAGTAAATATCTTCAACAAAATTATAGATGAAAACTTCCCAAAATTGACCATATAATTGGTCACAAAATGGGCCTCAACAGATACAGAAATGTTGAAATTATTCCATGTACCTTGTCAGATCACCATGGCCTAAGGCTGGTCTTAAGCTCAAACAAAATCAATGGAAAACAGACATACATGTGGACTTTGAACAATGTTCTTCTCAATGATAGCTTGGTCAAGGAAGAAATAAAGGAAGAAATTAAAGACTTTTTAGAATTTAATAAAAATAAAGACACATCACACCAAAATTTATGGTACACAATGAAAGCAGTGCTAAGAGAAAAACTCATAGCTCTGAGTGCCTCCAAAAAGAGAATGGAGATGGCTTACACTAACATTTTGACAGTGCACTTGAAAGCTCTAGAACAAAAAGAAGCAAATACAGACAAGAGGAGTAGATGGCAGGAAATAATCAAACTTAAGGCTGAAATCAACCAAACAGAAACAGAAAGAACTATACAAAGAATCAACAAAACAAGCAGCTGGTTCTTTGAAAAAATCAACAAGATAAATAAACCATTAGCCAGACAAACCATAGGGTACAGAGACAATATCCAAATTAATAAAATCAGAAATGAAAAGGGAGACATAACAACAGAAACTGTGGAAATTAAAAAAAAATCATCAGATCTACTACAAGAGCTTATGCTCAACAACATTTGAAAATCTGGATGAAATGGACAACTATCTAGATACATACCAGGTTCCAACATTAAAACAGGATGAGATAAAACATAGTCCCATAAGTCCTGAGGAAATAGAAGCAGTCATTAATAGTCTTCCATCAAAAAAATCATAGGACCAGATGGGTTTAGCGAGGATTTCTATCAGATCTTCAAAGAGTTAATACTGATACTCTTCAAACTATTCCACAAAATAGAAACTCAAGGAACACGACCCAACTCATTCTATGAAGCCACAATAATGACTATACCTAAACAAAACAAAGACCCAACAAGGAAGGAGAACTTCAGACAAATCTCCCTCATGAACATCTATGCAAAAAATACTCAACAAAATTCTGACCAACTGAATTCAAGACTGCATGAAAACTATAATTCACCACAATCAGGTAGGCTTCATACCAGGGATGCAGGGATGGTTCAATATATGGAAATATGTCAATGTAATCCATTACATAAACTAAATGAAAAAACCACATGGTCATTTCATTAGATGTGGAAAAGACTTTTGACAAAACCCATATCCCTTCATGATAAATGTCTTGGAGAGATCGGGAATCCAAGGCCCATACCTCAACATAGAAGAAGCAATATACTGCAAACTGGTAGAAACTTGAAGCAATTCCACTAAAATCAGGGCCCAGACAAGGCTCTCTCTATCTATCTATCTATTAAATATAGTACTTGAACGCCTAGCCAGAGCAATCAGACAAGAAAAGGAGGTCAAAAGTATAAAAACTCTAAAGGAAGAAGTCAAAATATCACTATTTGCAGATGTTATGTTATTATACTAAAATGACCTTAAGACTTCCACCAGAGAACTCCTAAGGATGGCAAACAACTTCAGGAAAGTGGCTGGATATAAAGTTAACTCAAGCAAATCAGTAGCCTTCCTCTACTTAAAGAATTGTTTATCCTTTGTTGTCAAAGGATAAACAAGATGAGAAAGAAATCAGGGAAATGACACCCTTCATAATAGTCCCAAATAATATTTCATACCTAGGTGTGACCCTAACGAAACAAGTGAAAGACTTATATGACAAAAACTTCAAGCCTCTGAACAAAGAAATCTCAGATCACTTCTTGGCCTTTTGGCTAAGGTCAAGTGTAGAAAGAAATCTCAGAAAGGTCTCAAAAAGATGGAAATATCTCCCATGTTCATGGATTGGCAGGATCAATATAGTAAACATGTCCATTTTGCTGAAAGCAATCTACAGATTCAATGCAATGCCCATCAAAATCCCAAATCAATTCTTCATAGATCTAGAAAAAGCAGTTCTCAAATTCATCTGGAATAACAAAAAACCCAGGATAGCAAAAATTATACTCCACAACAAAAGATCTTCTGGGGGAATCACCATCCCTGACCTCAAGCTCTACTACAGAACAATTGTGATAAAAAGTCTTTGGTATTGGTATGCAGACAGGCAATAAGATCAATTGAATAGATTTGAAGACCCAGAAAAGAACCCAAACACATAAGGTCACTTGATATTTGACAAAGGAGCTAAAAACATCCAGTGGAAAAAAGATAACATTTTTAACATATGGTGCTGGATAAACTGGAGAGCTAAATGGAGAAAAATGCAAACTAACCCATTCTTATCTCTGTGTAGTAAGCTCAAGTCCAAGTGGATCAAGGATTTACACATAAAAGCAGACACACTGAAGCTTATAGAGGAGAAAGTTGGGATGAATCTTGAACACATGGGCATGGGGGAAACTTTTCTGAACAGAATATCAATGGTGTATGCTCTAAGAACAAGAATCGACAAATGGGACCTCATAAAACTGCAAAGCTTCTGTAAGGCATAAGACATAGTTCAAAGGACAAAACAACAACCAATAAATTGGGAAAAGATCTTTACTAACCCTACATCCGATAGAGGTCTAATATCCAATATATACAAAGAACTCAAGAATTTTGTCTCCAGAGAGTCAAATAACCCTATTAAAAAATGGGGTACAGAGCTAAACAGGGAATTCTTAACTGAGGAATCTCGAATGGCTCTAAAGCACCTAAAGAAATGTTTAACATCCTTAGTTATCAGGGAAATTCAAATCAAAACAACACTGAGATTCCACCTCACACAAATCAGAATGGCTAAGATGAAAAACTCAGGGTACAGCATATGCTTGCGAGGATGTGGGGAAAAGGGAACACTTCTCCATTGTTGGTAGGATTGCAAGCTGATGAAACCACTCTGAAAATCAGTTTTGTGATTACTCAGAAAGCTAGACATAGTACTGCCTGAGGACCCAGCTATACCCCTCCTGGGCATATACCCAGAAGATGCTCCTACATGTAATAAGGACACATGCTCCACTATGTTCATAGCTGCCTTATTTATAATAGCCAGGAGCTGGTAAGAACCCAGATGTCCTTCAACAGAGAAATGGTAGAGAAACTGTGTTGTATATACACAATAGAGTACTATTCAGCTATTAAAAACAGTGAATTAATGAAAATCGTAGGCAAATGGATGGATCCAGAAAGTATCATCCTGAGCGAGGTAAACCAAACACAAAGGAACGCACATCTTATACACTCACTAATTAGCAGATATTAGCACAAAGGCTCAAAATAAACAAGTTACAATTCACCCAGCTCAAGAAGGAAGACATAAGTGAGGGTGCTTTGGTTCCTCTGAGAAAAGGAACAAAATACTCACAGAAGCAATAAGGGAGATATGTGGATCAGAGTCTGAAGTAAAGGACACCCAGAGACTGCCCTACCTGGGGATTCACCCTATAAACAGTCACCAAACCCTGACACTACTATGGTCGAGAAGAAGTGTATACCAAAATGAGCATGTCATGGTTGTCTCTGGAGGGGCCCTACCAGAGCCTTACAAATACAGAGGAAGATGTTAGCAGCCAACCATTGGACTGGGGATGGGGTCCCCAACGGAGGACCAGGACAGTGGTTCAGAGGAGGTGGAGGGGTTTACATCCCTATGGGAGGAACAATGATTTTGGACACCTAGAAGCCCCAGGACTCCCAGGGACTAAACCATGAACCAAGTGGTACACATGGTTCCAGCCAAAAATGTGGCAGAGGAAGGCATTGTTTGACATCATTGGGAGGAGTGGTCCTTGGTCAGGTAAAGGCTCAATAGATTCCCCAACAAAGGGAAATCTAGGGAAGGGGGAGGTGGGAATGGGTCAGGTGGAGGAGCATATATGTGGAGGCGGGAGTGGGGTGAGAGGAGGGGCTGGGAGACTTTGGGGAGGTGGGAAATTGGAAAGGTTTTACTATTGGCAATGTTAAGATGATATTCAATAAAATAAATAAATAAAATACATTTTTCATACATTTTTGGTTTTCTTCACTCATGTCCTATCTGACCATTCCAACCTACCTATACATCCAACCATCTGACATCTTTCCTTTATACATGGGAAGCAAACAGGAATACTAAACAAAGAAAACAAATGAACAATAAATTATGATAAATCATGAAAAATACTTACATGGGTATACACATGCACAAAAACATTCGCAGGTTTCTATCCTTCCAGATCTACTAGTAAAATGAGGACCCAAATGTTGGAGGAGAAACAAAGGAACTAATTTTTTAACTTTATTTCAACATAAAGGAATGAAATTATATTGAACATTGCTTTATTGACTGTGCCTCTGAGATTAGATAGAACAAGGTATGTATCTATAAAATAATTATAACTACAGTATGATATATGTATATGCATATGTGTATTAACAGAGACTTGGACAGCCATCTTCAGAGAAATTGCCTCCTGTTGGTGGTGTGTATAAACACAGACAAAAATTATGCAGAGAATGGGAAAATTTGGAATACTTAGCTTTAAGGTGACATCTCCATTATTATCCTACCCTTGGGCCTAAGGAAACACTGTGGCAGATGAGGCTGGAGAACCTCAAAGAAAGAAGTGATAGAGCAAACAAAGCAAAGAAGGCTTTCTAAATCATTACAACTCATTTACCATAACAGTATACTGTACTGAGGTTGTACTAAGGTACACTGTAAAGAGGTTTTAGGGCTGAAAAGAGTGGTAAGCACATGGAGCCAAATGATCCCATCTCTAACACAGTAGCTACCTCTAATTTGGAACTACTTGCAAATGAAGATCTAGTTTTCTCTAAGAGAGACAAGGATAATTTAGCATAATCTGCAGAACGAATTAGATAGCCAACAGAAAGCAAAACAGTGGCATATTTTGAGATACCTTTAAATAAAATACTCTGTTAGTAATTTTTTCACCTTTTAAGTTTTGTCTTACAAATATATGTTTGTTATTTCTATTTTATTATAGATATTTATAATATGTATTTATTATATATTGTCAGTCAATTTCAAAAACAGGATACAGACTACTCAGGTATTCCTTATTCCTTTATTTGCAGCATGGGAGAACCAATTTTAATATTGTTATATCTTGCCACTGTCTTACACTACATCATGACCACTTGGGTTATAATTAGAGTGGATACTTCATAATTGTTCATGGAAATATTTTTGAGATCCACTATATTAGTATATTCAATTGGATACATTTCAAAGAAATTGACATTTTTCACATTACTTTTCTAAATGTGCCATTGTTTTCTGAGGGGACAGTAACTATTTTCTATCTACATAGCACTTTCAAAATCCTTAACAGTTACAGGCCCTTTGTTGCAAATTTTGCCAACAATTTTAAACTCACCAGGTTTGACTCTGGATTAACAAATTATCTATTTATTTGCATAAGTTCTATAAAATTGCTATATGGAGGATTTTAATAGATTCCATCCACTGATTTTACAAGTTCACCCATTGAACACTCTTCCCTATATCTCAAAAATCTAATAAAATGAGTCTTTTCAACATTTCCCTAGAAATACTGTCTTTCTCTGGAACCTATATGCATTATTGTAGAAATCTCTCAAGAAGAAACTTTTGTCTATATGTTCCCATGCATGTATAAATTACAAGGAGTATCTCAGCTAGTGGTAGGATTTTATGGCTAACTCCCATATTCATACTTAGATTGCCTTTTCTTAGACTTACACTACATCTGTGGGTAGGAAAATATTGAATAGCAATAATGTTGCCTTTTTTATACAGGTTTCACAGAAGAAAGACAGGCTACTGATTTCAAAATAAGTGGAGATTACATGATTTTAGCTCCAGAAAGGCATTGTCCAGTGACAAGTTCAATCCCTATTAGAAAGCACAGAGACAGATTTTATTTTTTATTATCATCACTATATTTCTTTTTGTAATTAATTAATTTATCCTTTTGCAGTCCATATTCTATCTCCCCACAGACACACCTGTCCACCCTCCAAATGTCCCACATCCCATACCTCTGCCTACCACATGTCTCCACATGGATGACCCTACTCTCCACCCTCCATGGGCTCTTAGTCTCTTGAGGATCAGGTGAACCATCTCTGAATGAACACAGACCCATCAGTCCTATACTGTTTGTGTGTTGGGAGCATAATATCAGCTGGTATGTGCTGCATGTTTGGTGGTCCAGTGTTTGAGAGGTCTCGGGGATACAGTTTAATTGAGACTACTAGTCCTCCTTCCGACAGGTTACTCTTCTCATCAGCTTCCTTCAGCCTTCTCTAATTCAACCACAGAGGTCAGCTGCTTCTGTCCATTGGTTGAGTGCAAATATCTGCATCTGACACCCTCAGCTGCTTGTTGGTTCTTCTGAAGTGTTGCCATGCGAGGTCTCTCCTTGTGAGCATTCCATAGACTCAGAAATAGTGTCAGTTCTTGGGACATCCATTTGAGCTGGATTACATTTTAGGCCTGTCTCTGGAACTTCTTTTCTTCAGGTCCCTTTCTATTTCCATTCTTGTAATTTGTTCAGACAG
Source organism: Apodemus agrarius (assembly GCA_964023405.1). Taxonomy (NCBI): domain Eukaryota; kingdom Metazoa; phylum Chordata; class Mammalia; order Rodentia; family Muridae; genus Apodemus; species Apodemus agrarius. Next base: position 31,344,540 of record OZ030028.1, read on the forward strand.
GAAAAATTATGGGTCAGAGAAGTGACTGTAGGATGGCCTCCTTTCCCTCTTTTGATGCCATGTCTTCCTGCTGGAGGTGTGCTCTTTAAGTTCCCTCTCCCTATTATTGGACATTTCATCGACATTCCCTCCATTTGAGTCCTGAGAGTCTCTCACCTCTCAGGGCTCTGGTGCATTCTGGAGGGCCCCTCCAACCTTTTAACTCCCAATATTGCCTGTTTCCATTCTTTCTGTTGGCCCTCAGGGTTTTGGTCCTTTTTCCTAACCCAATACCAGAGCAGGTTCCCTTCTCCTTTCCACTCCCTCCCTGCATTACTACTTTTCCTCCAAGGTAACTCTCTCCCTCTGCACTTGTGATTTCTTTGTTCTCCCTCCCAAATGGGACTGAGGCATCCTCACTTGGGCACTTCAACTGGTTGACCTTTTTGAGTTCTGAGGACTGTATCCTGGGTACTCTCTACTTTTTTTGGTGAATATCCACTTATTAGTGAGTTCATACCTTGCATGTCCTTTTGTGTCAGTTACCTCACTCAGGAAATTTTTTCTAGTTCCATCCATTTGCCTGCAAAACTCAGGATGTCCTCTGTCTTAACACCTGAGTAGAATTCCATTGTATCAATGAGCCATATTTTCTGAATCAATTCTTCTGTCTTGGGACATCTGGGCAGTTTCCAATTTCAGGCTATGACAAATAGGGCCATTGTGAACCTGTGGCATGGTGGGGCATCTTTTGTGTATATTCCCAAGAGTGGTATATGCTATCAGCTGAGGCTTTGATCTTAGACATTCTGATTGATGTAAGGTGTAATCTCAGTGTTACTTTGATTTGCATTTCTCTGATCACTAAGGACTTTGAATGTTTCCTTAGGTGCTTCTCAGGTATTCAAGACTTCTCAGTTGTAAAATCTCAGATTAGGTCTAATCCACATTTTTTGATTGGGTTGTTAGGTTTTTTTCATGATTAGTTTTTTCATATATTTTGGAAATTAGCCCTCTATAAGACATGGGGTTATTGAATATTTTTCCCAATATGTAGGTTGCCTATTCATCTTATTGAAAGCACAAAGAGAATATGTTTTATGTTTTATTATCAGCATTATATTTTCAATCCAAATAATGTCTTTTTAAAGCAAACACATTAATAATATGAGCATCTGTTTTGGAGTAGGAATGAGATGCAGTTTTAAAATACTCCAAACAAACAATATATCTCAAACAACCTTTTATGAATAGCAAATATACAATATATAATACCTTTTATTTTTATCATATCATCATCAAAGTTGGAGAATGTTATGATAGTCAATGTGTCTTCTCTTCTAAGCCCAAGTACTTCACTTGGATTCCTGGCAGATCGCCTATATTTAAACTGCATTTCAGAGAATTCTAAGCATGTTGTAAAATGAGACTTTGAATTAATTACTAATTCTCCTGGCCACATGAATTTTGTCAAATGTTTCTAAACTGACCCTGTTTCAATAATACCATTTGAGTTTGCTTTGGGGCAGATAACACAAGAAACATTCTGCAGTTATGTACTCATTTGGATCACAATCTATGAAGCAAAAAGGAAAAGCCAGTTACTTATTTCCCTGGAAATGACTCAGACAAAATTTTCTCAGGAAAAGATATAAAATTGAATCATAATGCAGAAGGTCCCCATTAATACAACATTCAGAGACCAAAAGGTAAAACTGAGGCAGAAGGACAATGGTTCCAGCATTAGGCTAGTCTTCGTGGAACTGTGTAAAGCACCTGTACTCATTTTAAGACTTTCATGGTTTCTAAGGGATATAGGTGTGTCCACACAGTTTTTCAAACAAGGTCCCATACCTAAGAAAACTGTCTTGATTTGCATTTCCCTAATGACTAATGATTTTGAACATTTCTTAAGGTGCTTCTCAGCCATTCGAAATTCTTCAGGTGAAAATTCTTTGTTTGGCTCTGTACCCATTTTTAATAGAGTTATTTGGCTCTCTGGAGTCTAACTTCTTGAGATCTTTGAATATATTAGATATTAGCCCTCTTTCAGATGGAGGGTTGGTGAAGATCTTTTCCCAATTTGTTGGTTGATGTTTTGTCTTATTGACAGTGTCCTTTGCCTTACAGAAACTTTGTAATTTTATGAGGCTCCATTTGTCAATTCTTGATCTTAGAGCACAAGCTATTGGTGTTCTGTTCAGGAAATTTCCCTCTGTTCCCATGTGCTCAGTGCTCTTCCCAAGTTTCGTTTCTATTAGTTTCTATGTGTCTGGCTTTATGTGGAGGTCCTTGATCCACTTGGAAGACAGCAGGTATTGGCGAGAATGTGGAGAAAGAGGAACACTCCTACACTGCTGGTGGAATTGAAAACTGGTACTACCACTCTGGACATTAGTCTGGCGGTTCCTCAGAAAACTGGGCATGACACTTCTGGATGAACCTTTTATACCACTCCTGGGCATATACCCAGAAGATTCCCCAGCATGCAATAAGGACACATGCTCCACTATGTTCATAGCAGCTTTATTTATAATAACCAGAAGCTTGAAAGAACCCAGATGTTCCTCAATGGAGGAATGGATACAGAAAATGTGGTATGTTTACACAATGGAATACTGTACTGCAATTAAAAACAATGAATTCATGAAATTCTTAGGCAAATGGTTGGAACTGAAAAATATCATCCTAAGTGAGCTAACCCAATCATAAAAGAACACACATGGAATGCAGTCACTAATAAGTGGATATTATCCCAGAAGTTCTGAATACCCAAGACACTATTAACATATCAAATGATTCCCAAGAGGAAGGAAGGAGAGGGCTCAGGTCCTGGAAAGGTGTAAAGCAGCAATCTAGGGGATTACCAGAACAGAGAATTGGGAGGGGGTTGATTGGGGGAAGGGTGGAGGGAAGAGGGTTTTGGGGACTTATGGGGAGGCAGGAACCAAGAAAGGGGAAGTCATTTGGAATGTAAACAGAGAATATAGAAAATAAAAAATAATAAATAAATAAAAAGGATATGTTACAAAAAAGAAATGTAAATGAAGAATACATTCAATAAAAAAATTTAAAAACAAAAAAGGAAGAAAACAGTCCACCCATTTGAATAGTGCTATTACACGTGGGCCTATAGGGACCATTGTATACAACCAACTACAAGATATTATATTCCAAATTATAAAGATTTTTGACTCCTTATGACCTCATGCAAAAATGGTGTTAACAATAGGTAGTGATGCTGCAAAGGGTTCTGTCACTAGCACCTGGCCTAAGCTTTCAACTATGAAAAGGTAATTAAAGAAATGTAAAAGGAATTATAGAAAAACTTATGTCCAGGAGTCATATTAAATATATTTAACCCCAGCACTTGGAAGGCAGAGCCTGTTGGATCTCTGTGTTTAAAGCCAACCTAGTCTACACAGCAATTTCAAGGTCAGTCAAGCACAAGCAGTGAAGAAAATCATGGGAAACAAAAAAGTGAGTTAAAAAGTATGAAAAGAGGGATCATTTTCTTACCAAAGAAAGAACTTGGCAGATTTGGACACATGGTTCTGATTTTAGAGTCAAGGAAAAAAAGAAGTAATGAGTAATAGGACCTCCATTTGCTACTAAGGAAATTCACTGAGGCCAGGCACATGTGTAGAATCTATTCCAACAGGAATATTAAATTAAAGATTTCATTGTATGTAGTTTTGTAGGTAAATCTTTGATTGTCTTGGAGACTACAAGATGTTGGAGGATTAAGTCATGGGATAATGTGTGAAGAAACATGTTAAAATAGAATAGAACCAGCCAACTAGGAAGCAATATTTTGCAGTCATTAAAGCTAGAATAAGGTGGAGTGCTGAAGAATGCTATGACATCAGACATGGAGACTCAGAGTTTGCAGTTTGCTTAGCCTGTGTTCTTTGGGTTCAGTATTTCCCTCACTATATTTGCTTTCCTACCTTTTATAATAGTAATATATAATATATATTTTGTCCCATTGTATGTGGAAAATGTGAGCTGCACTTCATGTGGTTTAACAGGAGATTATAGTTAAGGGGTTGCATTAGTGCCACAAGTGACTTTGGACTTTTAAACATATTTGAGATTGTTATAGAAAAGGGGACTTTTGAAGTTGGATTAAATGCATTTTGCCTCATTATATGACTACAAGCCTATAGGAGTCAGGGAGTTGTATAATAGTATGACGACTAATTTAAAAGATAATTACCCCTTCCAGTAATGTTGCCAGAGTGAAAAGAATCTAGACATAGGTATCCACATCTCTGTTTACACCATCTGTTGACACTGAAGAGGAAAGCTCAGGATTTTCTGGCTAAGCTATGAACAGTAACAAAATAGTATGTCAACATTCATTTACAGAAAATAAAACAGGCACAAAGTAACTGAAACGTTATGGTGGGAAATGTCACAAGATGATACAATTCTGAAAAGAATAGGAATTGAGAGGTTTTCCTATCATTAACATTTTTACACCTCACAAAATTATTCCTGTATTATTTTTCAGTATTTCAGATAACATGATTACTTACTAAAGCACATGAATTAAATTTATATATAAACAGTTAAATAAATTCATATAATTTCTTTTTTTATTGGATATATTCTTTATTTACATTTCATTTCCCTTTTCCTGGTTCCCTGCCCCACAAAGGTCCCATATGCTCTTTTCCCTCCCCTTGTTCCCCCATCCACCCCTTCCCATTTCCCTGTTCTGGTATTTCCCTACACTGATGGATGCATTGAGCCTTTCCAGAACGAGGGCACAGTCCTCCAGTCCTTCCTTCTTCTCAAACATCATTTGGTATGTGGATTGTGTCTTAGGTGTTCCAAGATTCTAGGCTAATATACACTTATCAGTGAGTGCATACCATATATATGTATATATATATACATATATATATACACATACATACATACATACATACATACATACATATATGTTAAATCCAATTGGTCCAAAGCTTCAATAAATTTCCCTGTGTCCCTGTTTAGTTTCTGATTTTCTGATCAGTCCATTGAGGACAGTGGAGTGTTGAGGTCCCCCACAATTATTGTGTTAGGTGCAATGTGTGCTTTGAGCTTTAGTAAAGTTTCTTTTACAAATGAGGGTGCCCTTGCATTTGGAGCATAGATGTTCAGAATTGTGAGTTCTTCTTGGTGGATTTTTCCCTTGACCCCCAAGAAGTGACCATCTGTGCCTCTTTTGATGACTTTAGGTTGAAATTCAATTTTATCTGATATTAGAATGGCTATTCCAGATCTTTTCCTGAGACCATTTGCTTGTAAAATTGTCTTCCAGCCTTTTACTCTCAGATAGCGTTCGTCTTTGACCCTGAGGTGTCTTTCCTATATGCAGCAAAATGTAGGTTCCTGTTTCTATATTCAGTCTGTTAGTCTACGATTTTTTATTGGGGAATTGAGTCCACTGATGTTAAGAGATATTAAGGAATAGTAATTATTTCTTCATGTCATTTTTGATGTTATTTTTGTTTTTGAGTGGTTATCTTCTTTTGAGTTTGATGGAAGAAGGTTACTATCTTGCTTTTTCCAGGGTGTAGCCTGCTTCTATTGGAGTTTTCCTCCTATTATTCTTTGTAGTGCTGGGTTTGTGGAAAGATATTGTGTAGATTTGGTCTTGTCATGGAATATTTTGATTTCTCAATCTATGTTAATTGAGAGTTTTGCTGGGTATAGTAGTCTTGGCTGACATTTGTGTTCTCTTAGAGTCTGCATGAGATCTGCCCAGGATCTCCTAGCTTTCATGGTCTCTGATGAGAAGTCTGGTGTGATTCTGATAGGTCTTCCTTTATATGTTACTTGGCCTTTTTCTCTTACTGCCTTTAATATTCTTTCATTGTTTAGTACATTTGGGGTTTTGATTATTATGTGATAGGAGGTATTTCTGTTCTGGTCCAGTCTGTTTGTATTTCTGTAGGCTTCTTGTATATTCATGGGCATCTCTCTTTAGGTTAGGGAATTTTTCTTCCATAATTTTGTTGAAGATATTTGATGGTCCTTTAAATTGTAGATCTTCACTCTCATCTATCCCTATAATCCTTAGGACTGGCCTTCTCATTGTGTTCTGGATTTCGTGGATGTTTTGACTTACAAGCTTTTTGCATTTTGCATTATCTTTGATTGTTGAGTCCATGGTTCCTATGGTATCTTCGGCATCTGAGATTCTTTCTTCTATCTCTTGTATACTATTGTTGATACTTGCATCTAGGACCCCTGATTTTTTCCCAAGGTTTTCTATCTCCAAAGTTGTCTCCCTTTGTAATTTCTTACTTGTTTCTACTTCTGTGTTTAGATCCTGGTTGGTTTTGCTCAGTTCCTTCACTTGTTTGTTTGTGTTTTCCTGCAATTCTTTTTTTTATTTTCTATATTTTTTGTTTACATTCCAAAGGCTTTCTCCTTTCCCAGTTCCCCCCTCACCATATGTCCCATAAGTCCTCTTCCCACCCCCCACCCATTCCCCAATCACCCTGCCACCATTTCTCTGTTCTGGTACTCTCCTACAAAACTGGATCCAATCTTTTCAGGACCAGGTTCTTCTCCTTCCTTCTTCTTGGGAATCTTTTAATTTGCTAATTGTGCCTTGAGTATTCAGAGCTCCTGGGCTCATTAATATCCACTTATCGGTGATTTCATTTCATGTGTATTCTTTTGTGATTGGGTTAACTCACTTAGGATGATATTTTCTAGATCCACACATTTACCTACAAATTGCATGAATTCATTGTTTTAATTGCTGAGTCGTATTCCATTGTACAAATATGCCATATTTTCTGTATCCATTCCTCCTTTGAGAGACATCTGGGCTCCTTCCAACTTCTGGCTATTATAAATAAGGCTACTATAAACATAGTGGAGCATGTGTCTTTATTGTATGCAGGGGAATCCTCTGGGTATATGCCCAGGAGTGATATGACAGGGTCCTCTGGAAGTATCATGCCCAATTTTCTGAGGAACTGCCTCACTGATTTCCAGACTGGTTGTACCAACTTGCAATCCCACCAAGAGTGGAGGAGTGTTCCTCTTTCTCCACATCCTTGCCAGCACCTGTTGTCTCTTGAGTTTTTGATCTTAGCCATTCTGACTAGTGTGAGGTGTAATCTCAGGGTTGTTTGATTTGCATTTCCCTGATGACTAATGATGTTGAACATCTCCTAAGGTGCTTCTCAACCATCCAAATTTCATCAGGTGAAAATTCTTTGTATAGCTCTGTACCCCATTTTTAATAGGGTTATTTGGTTCTTTGTGGTCTAACTTCTTGAGTTCTTTGTATATATTGGATATTAGCCCTCTGTCAAATGTAGGGTTGGTGAAGATCTTTTCCCAAATTATTGGTTGCTGTTTTGTCCTTCTGACAGTGTCCTTTGCCTTATAGAAACTTTGTAATTTTATGAGGTCCTATTTGTCAATTCTTGATCATATTTGTTTGTGTTTTCCTGCAATTCTTTGAGATTTTGTGTTTCATCTTTCATGACTTCTGCCTGTTGACTCAATCTCTCCTGCATTTCTTTAAGTGATTTTTTTTTATTTTCTCTTTATTGGCTTTTGTCTGCTGACTCATATTCTCTTGGAATTCTTTAAGTGATTTTGTGTTTCCATTCTAAGGGCTTCTAACCTATTCATGTTCCCCTGCATTTCTTTAAGAGATTTGTTTGTCGTTTTTGTGTTCCTCTAGCAGCATTATGACCAGTGCTTTTAAATCCAAATCTTGTTTTTCTGGTGTGTTGGGTTATACAGGACTTGCTGTGGTTGGAGAATTGGGTTCAGATACTGCCATATTGCCTTGATTTCTGTTAGTAATGTTCCTACATTTGCCTTTTGCCATCTGTTTATCTCTGGAGTTAGTTGGTCTTATTGTTACTGGTTGACGTTTGAAGCTCCTGTGAGCCTGGCTTTTGGCGCTGCTGTCACAGAGGGCATCTGTGCTCCCAGGCAGAAACTGGAGGTTTTCTGCTACTGGGCTCCAAATCACCTCCTTAGCTCTGCTGGGCCAGACTCAAGTCTCTTCTCAGCTTGCTGCTGGGCATGTAACTGGCCTCCGGCCATCTCCTCCTGGTTTACCTAGACCGATCTGGGCTCGTCTATTGGTTCTCTATGGTGACCTGGGCTCTTCTGTTGATTCTCTATGGTGACCTGGTTAGGCTACCAGCTCCAAGATGGTGGCAGGTCTCAGGGCTCTGTTTAACCACGGGATTCCCTACAGGACCGGATTCCCTGGGTGGACTGCTGGAGCCTAGATGGTGGCCCTCTCAGTCCACAGGGCTCCGTCTGGTTAGCTGCCTGTGGTGCACTGAGGCAAGATGGTGGCCTCCACTGCAAGCCAGGCATAGATCCCCCGATCCAGATGATGCCCAAGACAGTCGGCACACAGATAGCCTGCCGAGCCGTTCAGGCTCTGGGTGCAGGCAAGAGCCCGATGGGACAGTCGACACCAGACTTGGACTCCATCCACTTACCTGCCTCAGCTGCTAGCTATCTGTAGTGTCCCAAGGCAAGATGGTGGCCTCCGCTGCAAGCTGGGCACAGACCCCCAAGTGAGTTGATGCCTGAGTTGGCATCCCACTGAGCTGTTCAGGCTCTGGTGCAGGCAAGAGCCTGACTGGATAGTCAGTGTTAGACTTGGATTCTGTCTGTGTACCTGGCCTCAGCCGTCAGCTCTCTGTAGTGCCCCAAGGCAAGATGGCGGCCTCCACTGTAAGCCAGGCACAGACCCCTGAGCCAAATTCATATGATTTCTATTGCCAAAGATCATAAGAGATCTTTCCATCATCTGGTATCTTCTTCAATTTGATTCTTAGGTGTTCTAAGTCTTTTGTTATACTAGTCTTTCACTGTCTTAGACTAACATCACAGTATTCTATATTCTCTGAGATTATTTTAAATGTTATTTTTCCCTGCCTTTCTATTCACTCCATTTGTCCTTTGATATAAATGTACTACTGATTTTGTCAATATTTATGATATGGGAATGATGTGTGTGTGTGTGTTCACATATACATTTATATTCAATCAAATATATTTTCATTGTTCATAAGATCCTTTAACATTTTGGTCTTTACCCTTTTCTGAAGATTCCTCAAGTCAAAATCCATGAAGGACACCATAAGAGTTTAACTAGATAAGAAAATATTGCAGAGTATAATATTCTAAACTTTGGGTACTTTCCAGAAGTTCTTAGACTCAAGGAGAACTTTTGCAACATTTTTATTTAAGTCTCCACAGGGACAATACATTTTTTCAAAGCAAATGATAAAATTGACCATGGTATATACAGATGTTGGCCAGGTCGTATCTCAATACTTTGATCTCTAAAAAATGACTAAAAATGATTAGTAAAGTAATGTCCTTTTTGTTTGCTAACTTAGATGGATCCATATACATAAAAGAACTGCCAATGTAAAAAGTTTTATTGTCTTGTTCTCAACAATGCAATTTTTTTACTTGCTAATGTCATAGGAAGAATGTCTGTTTACTAAGATTATATTCCTATTACTGTGTTCCCATGACTATAGGAGATTATGTGGCTCAGAGAAGGATTTTGATTTCCCTATGTTGGTTGTATTCTGTGACCCACTGGATGTGGGTTCAGAGACAAAATTATTTGATTGACACAAAACCAACACATGCTATATATTCTGGCTTTTTCTATTGCTATTTTTTCTATTGCTGTGAGGAGACACCAGGACTAAGTCAACTCATTAAATACAGCATTTAATTTGGGATTTCTTACACTTTTAGATATTTAGTTCATCTTCTTCTAAGTGGGGAGTATGGTGGTATATGAGTACAAATGGGGCTGGAGAAATTCTGTATTCCAATCCCCAGATAGCAGAAAGAGAAAGCCACTACACCTGGCTTGAACTTTGGCTTGGAATTTTGAAACATCTCACCCTTCCCACAGTGACACACTTCCTTCAACAGGGCCAAACTCCAAATCGGTTCTTTCATTAGTACTACTCCCTCATGACTAAGAATTAAAATATATCAGCCTATTTGGCCCATTCTTATTTAAACTACCCCATTCTCTCCATAACCTCCTAGGACTGAAACCACATCTTAATGCAAAATGCATTTGTTCAAGCCAGTAGTCCATGTAGTTTATCACAGTCTTAATACTGTTTACAAATCAAATTTCAAATTCTCATTTGTGACTCACAGAAATCTCTTATTTGTAACCTCATGTAAAAATCAAAATCCAAAAGCATATAACAAACTTCCAACATAAAAAGACAATGAATAAACAATACCATCCCAAAGGAAAAAGAGAATAGTGCAGTAGTACTTACCCAAATCAACACTTTCTCTCCCTTGGAAACTTCTTAGCATTGAACCCCACAGTTCAAATTATGTTCTGCCCTAGCTTCCATGATCCTACTACTTTGCCTCATAAAGCACTACCTGAATTGTGCAACTGATTTCTGAACACAGAGTCAAAATTAATATTCCGTGAATACAGAGTGTGTTCAGGCCTGTTACAGCCATAACTTGTTCCAAGGTAATAATTTCTTTTACCAATTCATTTTATTGGATATTTTTCTTTAAATTTGAAATATCCCCTTTTCCAGTTGTCTGACCATCCCCCCCCAGATAATGCCCTATCCCATCCTCCCCTACTTCTATGAGGGTGTTCCTCCACCCATCCTACTCCCACCTCCCTGTCCTAGATTACCCTACACAGGGGCATCTATAAAGCCTTCTTAGGTCCAAGGGCCTCTCCTCCCATTGATCCCTGACAATTCAATCCTCTGCTACATATTCATCTGGAGCCATATGTACTCTTTGGTTGATGGCTTAGTCCCTGGGGGCTCCAAAGGCTCTGGTTGGTTGATATTGTTCTTCTTGTGAGGTTGCAAACCTCTTCAGGTTCTTCAGACATTTCTCTAACTCCTCCATTTGGAACCCCACACTCAGTCCAATGGTTTGTTTTGAGGAGCATCTATCTCTGTATTTGTAAAGCTCTGGCAGGGCCTCTCAGGATAGAGCCATATCAGACTTCTTTCAGCATACATTTCTTGGAATACACAATAGTGTCAAGGTTTGGTGACAGTATATGAGAAAAATCCCCACATGGGACAGTCTTTAGATGGCCTTGGCTTCAGTCTTTGCTCTATACTTTATCTCCATATATGCTCCTATGAGTATTTTGTTCCCCTTCTCAGAAGAACCAATGAACCCACACTTTGGTCTTCCTTCTTGAGCTTCATGTGGTCTGTGAATTGTATCTTTGGTATTCCCGCTTCTGGGCTAAAATCTACTTATCAATGAGTAGATATCCTGTGTGTTCTTTTGGGATTGGGTTACCTCACTCAGGGTAGTATTTTCTAGTTCCATCCATTTGCTTAAGAATTTCATGAATTCATCATTTTTAATAGCTGAGCAATACTCCATTGTATAAATATACCACATTTTATGTATCCATTCCTCTGTTTAAGGACATCTGCGTTCTTTCCAGCTTCTGGCTATTGTAAATAAGGCTTTATTAACATAGTGGACCATGTGTCCTTATTACATGTTAGAACATCTTCTGGGTATAGAACCAGGAATGGTATGGGTAGGAAGTCAGGTAGTGCTATGTCCAATTTTCTGAAGAACTACTAAACTGATTTCCAGAGTGGTTTTACCAGCTAGCAGTCCCACCAGCAATTAAGGAGTGTTTGTCCTACTCTACATCCTCCCCAGCATCTGCTGTCCCCTGAGTTTTTTCATCTTAGTCATTCTGACTGGTGTGAGGTGCAATCTCGGGGTTGTTTTGATTTGCATTTCTCTGATGATTAAGGATGTTGAATATTGCTTTAGGAGTTTCTCATCCATCCAGTATTCCAGAGTTGATAATTCAGCAATGTACCCCATTTTTAAGTAGGGTTATTTGGTTCTCTGGAGTCTAACTTCTTGAGTTCTTTGTATATATTGAATATTAGTTCTCTATTGGATGAAAGATTGGTAAAGATCTTTTCCCAATCTTTTGGTTGCCATTTTGTCCTATTTGCAATGTTCTTTGCCTTACAGAAGCTTTGCAATTTTATGAGGCCACATTTGTTGATTCTTGATAATAGAGCATAAGCCATTGGTGTTCTGCTCAGGAAATTTTCCACTGTGCCCTTGTGTTCAGTATAACTGGTTTTTGTGGAGGTCTTTGTTCTACTTGGTACTGAGCTTTGTACAAGGAGATAAGAATGGGCCATTTTTTTTCTCAAACTCTTCTCCACTTTTTGTCCCTATAGTTCTTTCAGACAGTAAAAAATCTGTGTCAGAGTATTTGAATATGGGATGGCCCCATCCCTCACTTGATGCCCTGTCTTTCTGCTGGAACTGGGCTCAACAAGTTCCCTCTCCCCACTGTAGAACATTTCATCTAAAGTTTCTCACTTTAAGTCCTGAGAGTCTCTCACCTCAAAAGTCTCTGGTATATTCTAGATGGTGACCCTACCTTCCAAGGTTGCCTGTTTCCAAATTTTCTGCTGTCCCTCTGGGCTTCAGTCCTGTTTTCCCCACCCTGTACCTGAGCATGTTCCCCTCTTCCCCTCCCTGTCCCCTTTCCCACCCAAGTTACTCTCTCCCTTCCTGCCTCCAGGGATGGCTTTCTTCTCCCGCCCAATTGGGATTGAAGCATCCTTACTTGGTCCTTTTGGCTTGTTAACCTTTTTGGGTTCTGTGGATTGTATCCTGGATATATTGTACTCTGTTTTGGCTGATATCCATTTATTAATTAGGATATAACATGTATCCCCTTTTGGCCCTGAGTATGATATTTTTCTAGTCCCATCTATTTGTCTGCAAAATTCAGAATGTCCTTGTTCTTAATAGATGAGTAGTACTCCTTTGTATAAATTAACCACATTGGGATCCAGCTCAAGGGGAGGTCCCAAGTCATTTTACCTGGGCCTAGGTAATGCTTACAAAAGGGGCCCTATCATGACTGCCTTCCAAAAGAACCAAAAAAGTAGCTAAAAGCATCAAATGCAGATATTTACACCCAACCAATGGACAGAAGCTGCTGACCTCTGTGGTTGAACTAGGGAAAAGCTGGAAGAAGATGAAGAGGAGGGCAGCCCCATGGGAAGACCAGCAGTCTCAACTAACCTGGACTCTTGAGATTTCTCAGATACTGGACCACCAACCTGTCAGCATATACCAGCTGATTTGACACCCCAATACATTTACAGCAAAGGAGTACAGGGACTGAACTCAGAAAAGATGCTCCTAAACTTCAAGAGATTGGAGGGCACAGGGAGTGGGGAGATCTGGTGAGGCAGGGGTGGAGGAGGAGACTTCCTCATAGAGACAGGGTAGGGGAGAGGAGGTATGGGATTTGGAACAGTCAGGTTGGACCAGGAAGGGTAATAAAATCGGCATTGTAAAAAAATGATTACATAAAATTTTTAAAAAAGAAAAGAAAAGAAAAAATGGGTCAATTTGCATTTTTCTTTACTTTCTATTCTTTGGATTCTCTTTCTTTTTTATTGGATATATTCTATATTTACAATTCATTTCCCTTGGATTCTCTTTCTATTTTATTGATTTCAGCCATCAATTTGATAATTCCTTGATGAGTACTCCATATTTTTTAATTCGACATATTTTTTATCTTCATTTCAAATGATTTCCCCTTTCCTGGTTCTCCCCAAAAATCCCATAAGCCCTCTTCCCTCCTGCTGTTCCCCCAAACAACCCCTTCCCACTTCCCTGACTTCACATACACTGCTGTACTAAGCCCTTACAGAACCAGGGGCCTCTCCTTCCTTCTAGTTGGGCATCATTTGATATGTGAGTTGTTTCTTGGGTATTCTGAGCTTCTGGTCTAATATTCACTCATCAGTGAGAACATACCATGTGTGTTCTTTTGTGATTGGGTCACCTCACTCAGGATGACATTCTCTGATTCCACCCACTTGCCTAAGTATTTCATTAATTCATTGTTTTATGGATTATGCAAATATACCACATTTTCTGTACCCATTCCTCTGTAGACAGTCATCTGGATTCTTTCCAGCTTCTGGCTATTATAAATAGGATGCCTGAATTGATGGCTGAAATCAATAAAATAGAAAGAGAATCCAAGGGAAATGAATTGTAAATATAGAATATATCCAATAAAAAAGAAAGAGAATCCAAAGAATAGAAAGTAAAGAAAAATGCAAATTGACCCATTTTTTCTTTTCTTTACTTTTTTAAAAATTTTATGTAATCATTTTTTTACAATGCCGATTTTATTACCCTTCCTGGTCCAACCTGACGAGGATGACATTCTCTGATTTGCCATCCTGTTTTCTCCTGAGTGTTTGATCTTAACCATTCTGACTGGTATGAGGTGAAATCTCAGAACTGTTTTGATTTACAGGTTGCCATCCTGTTTTCTCCTGAGTGTTTGATCTTAACCATTCTGACTGGTATGAGGTGAAATCTCAGAACTGTTTTGATTTACATTTCCTGATAAATAAGGATGGTGAGCATTTCTTTAGGTGATTCTCATCCATTCATTACTCCTCAGGTGAAAATTCTTTGTTTAACTTTGTACGCATTTTTTAATATTTATTTTCAAAGGAAGAAGTCAAACTATCACTATTTGTAGATGATATGAAATATAAGTGACCCCAAATTTTTCCTCTCTGGAGTCTACCTTCTTGAGTTATTTGCATATCTTGGATAGTTGCCCTCTGTCTAATGTAGTGTTAGTAAAGATCTTTCCCAATTTGTGGGTTGCCATTTTGTCCTATTGACAGTGTCCTTTGCCTTACAAAATCTTTGTAATTTTATGAGGTCCCATTTATCAATTATTGATCTTACAACATAGGCTATTGGTGTTCTGTTCAGGAAATTTTCCACTGTGCCCATGTGCTCAATGGTCTTTCTTTTCTATTACTTTCAGTGTTTCTGGATTTATGTCGATATCCTTGTTCCCCTTGGACTTGAGCTTAGTACAAGGTGATAAGAATGGATTGATTTGCATTCTGCTACATGCTGACCTCCAGTTGAACCAGCACCATTTGTTGAAAAGGCTATCTTTTTTCCACTGGATGGTTGTAGCTTCTTTGTCAAAGATCAAGTGACAATAGGTGTATGGGTTCATTTCTGGGTCTCCAATTCTGTTTCATTTGATCTACCTGCTTGTCACTGTACCAATACCATGCAGTTTTTTTTATTTTCTATATTCTTTGTTTACATTCCAAAGGCTTTCCCCTTGACCAGTTCCCCCCTCACCATATGTCCCATAAGTCCTCTCCCCCCTCCCATTCCACAATCACCTCCCCTCCCCACCATTTCTCTGTTCTGGTACTCTCCTACAAAACTGGATTTAGTCTTTTCCGGACCAGGGTCATCTCCATCCTTTTTCTTGAGAATCTTTTGCTTAGCTAATTGTGTCTTGAGTATTCAGAGCTTCTGGGCTCGTTAATATCCACTTATCAGTGATTGCAATTCATGTGTATTCTTTTGTGATTGGGTTAACTCACTTAGGATGATATTTTCCAGATCCAACCATTTGCCTACAAATTGCATGAATTCATTATTTTTAATTGCTGAGTAGTATTCCATTGTATAAATATATGAAATTTTCTGTGTCCATTCCTCTGTTGAGGGACATCTGGGTTTTTTCCAGCTTCTGGCTATTATAAATAAGGCTGGTATGAACATAGTGGAGTAGGTGTCTTCATTGCATGCAGGGTAATCCTCTGGGCATATGCCCAGGAGTGGTATGACAGGGTCCTCTGGAAATGTCATGCCCAATTTTCTGAGGAACCACCATACTGATTTGCAGACTGGTTGTACCATCTTGCAATCCCACCAACAATGGAGGAGTATTCTGCTTTCTCCACATCCTCGCCAGCACCTGTTGTCTCTTGAGATTTTAATCTTAGCCATTCTGACTGGTGTGAGGTGTAATCTCGGGGTTGTTTTGATTTTCATTTCCCTGATGACTAATAATGTTGAATATCTCTTAAGGTGCTTCTCAGCCATACAAATTACTTCTGGTGAAAATTGTTTATTTAGCTCTGTACCCCATTTTTAATAGGGTTATTTGGTTCTTTGGGAGTCTAACTTCTTGAGTTCTTTGTATATATTGGATATTAGCCCTCTGTCGGATGTGGGGTTGGTGAAGATCTTTTCCCAATTTGTTGGTTGCCGTTTTGTCCTTCTGACAGTGTCCTTTGCCTTACAGAAACTTTGTAATTTTATAAGGTAGCATGTTTAAATTTTTGATCTTAGAGCATAAGCTATTGGTGTTCTGTTCAGGAACTTTCCTGCTGTGCCCATATCCTCCAGGGTCTTCCCCAATTTCCTTTCTATTAGTTTCAGTGTGTCTGGTTTTATGTGAAGCTCCTTGATCCACTTAGAGTTGATCTTAGTACAAGGAGATAAAAGTGGGTCAATTCACATTCTTCTGTATGTTGACCTCCAGTTGAACCAGCACCATTTGTTGAAAAGGCTATCATTTTTCCACTGGATGGTTGTAGCTCCTTTATCAAAGATCAAGTGACCATAACTATGTGGGTTCATTTCCGGGTCATCAATTCTATTCCATTGATCTACTTGCTTGTCACTGTACAAATACCATGCAGTTTTCAACACAATTGTTCTGTAGTACTGCTTGAGGTCAGGGATATTGATTCCCCCAGAAGTCCTTTTATTGTTGAGAATAGGTTTAGCTATCCTGGGGTTTTTTATTCCAGATGAATTTTAGAATTGCTCTTTGTAATGCTATGAAAAATGGAGTTGGGATTTTGATGGAGATTTTCAATGAATCTGTATATTGCTTTTTTGCAAGATGGCCATTTTTGCTATATTAATCCTGCAATTTCAAGAGCATGGAAGAATTTTCCATCTTCTGAGGTCTTCTTAAATTTCTTTCCTCAAAGATTTGAAGTTCATGTCATACAGATCTTTTGCTTGTTTGGTTAGAGTAACACAAAGATAATTTACATTGTGGCTATTATGAAGGGTGTCATTTCCCCAATTTCTTCCACAGCCAGTATATCCTTTGAGTATAGGAAGGCTACTGATTTGTTTGAGTTAATCTTATATCCAGCCATTTGCTGAAGTTGTTTCTCAGTTGTAGGAGTTCTCTGGTGAAGTTTTTTGGGTTGCTTAAGTATACTATCACATCATCTGCAAATAGTGATAATTTGACTTCCTTTCCAATTTGAGCCAGTTGATCTCCCTTTGTTGTCTAATTGGTATAGATGAAAATTCCAGTACTATATTGAATCAATATGAAGAAAGAGGACAAACTTGTCTAGTCCCTGATTTTAGTGGGATTGCTTCAAGTTCCTCTCAATTTAGTTTGATGTTGGCTACTGGTTTGATATATATTGCTTTTACTATGTTTAGGTATGGGCCTTGAATTCCTGTTCTTTCCGAGACCTTTATCATGAAGGGATGCTGAATTTTATCAAATGCTTTTTCAGCATCTAATGAAATGACTACGTGTTTTTTTTTTCCCTTGAGTTTGTTTATGTAGTGGATTACATTGACGGATTTCTGTATATTGAACCATCCCACCATCACTGGGATGAAGCCTACTTGATCATGGTGAATGATCATTTTGATGTATTCTTGGATTCAGTTGGAACAAACTTTATTGCGTAGTTTTGCATCGATATTCATAAGGGAAATTGGTCTAAAGTTCTCTTTCTTTGTTGGATCTTTTTGTGGTTTTGGTATCAGTGAAATTGTGGCTTCATAGAATGAGTTCTGTAGTCTTCCTTCTGTTTGTATGTTGTGGAATAGTTTGAAGAGTATTGGCATTAGGTCTTCTTTGAAGGGCTGATAGGATTCTGGACTAAAGCCATCTGGCCCAGCGCTTTTCAGTTTGAAGACTGTCAATGACCACTTCTATTTCCATAGGGGTTATGGGACCATTTAAATGGTCTACCCGTTCCTAATTAAACTTTGGTAGTTAATATCTGTCTAGGAAATTGTCCATTTCATCCAGATTTTCCAGTTTTGTTGAGTATAGGCATTTGTAGTAGGATATGATTTTTTTAATTTCCTCAGTGTCTGTTGTTATTTTTTCCTTTTCATTTCTGATTTTGTTAATTTGGATACTGTCTCTGTACCGCCTGGTTAGTCTGGATAAAGGTTTATCTCTCTTGTTGATTTTCGCAAATAACCAGCTGGCCTCAGATCACTGCAGACTGCTGGCAGTTGGGGTCAGGTGTGTGAACTGAGACCTAGCCCAGCATCGACTACCCTGTCAGGCTCTTGCCTGTGCCCAGAGCCAGAGCAGGTTAAAGGGAGGTCTGTGCACCTACAGCTCAGTGGCTGTTGCCTACCACTGTGGACCAGCTCACCAGGCTTGCAGCAAGGCCACCTTCTTGCCTCGGGTCACTGCAGACTGCTGGCGGCTGGGGTCAGGGAATCCCATGGTTAGACAGAGCCCTGAGACCTGCCACCATCTTGGAGCTGGTGGCCTGAACAGGTCACCATAGAGAACCAGCAGAGGAGCCCAGGTCACCATAAAGATCTAACAGACGAGCCCAGATGTGTGGGGAAAAAAAGACCTGATTCTTAAGACCTGGCAACTAGACAGGCCAGGAGGAGACTGGGGGAGGCCAATAACAGGTCCAGCAACAAGCCTGGGGAAGACTTGGGTCTGGCCCAGCAGAACTGAGGAGGTAATTCAGAGCCCAGTAGCTGAAACCTCCCAGTCTCCACCTCGAGAGCATGGATGCCCTCTACAACAGCAGCGCCAAAGTCCAGGCTCACAAGAGCTTCAAACTCCAACCAGTAACAATAAGACCAACTAACTCCAGAGATAAACAGATGGCAAAAGACAAATGTAGGAACATTGCTAACAGAAATCAAGGCAATATGGCAGCATCTGAAACCAATTCCCCAACCACAGCAAGTCCTGGATACCCCAACACACCAGAAGAACAAGATTTGGATTTAAAAGCACTGGTCATGATGCTGCTAGAGGTACACAGAAAAAGACATAAACAAATCTCTTAAAGAAATGAAAGAGAACATGAATAGGGTAGAAGCCCTTACAATGCAAACACAAAAATCACTTAAAGAATTCCAGGAGAATATGGATCTGCTCAGTCTCTACAAATATCTTCAGGAGAGAAATATGATTCTGACAAAAATAGAAACCCATATTAAACTTTTGATATTAAAGATGTTTTCAATGGAAGGGAAAGAGACTAACCTATCATAAATCAGAGAGAAGTGAGGCATTTCTTTATGTGGCCATTGTTTAGGATAAAGAGGAAAAGTTTGGAAGCTTCACTGAGTGTTTTAAAACATTATGTCTTGTAAAGAGTTCTCAATAAATATGATAAGGTGTACTGGCTGATTTTTTTTGTGTCAAATGACATAGGCTGGAGTTATCACAGAGAAACAAGCTTCAGTTGAAAAGTGACACCATGAGATCCAGCTGGAGGGCATTTTCTCAATTAGTAATTATGCGGGAAGGCTCCCTTATGGGTGGTACCATCTCTGGGATGGTAGTCTTGTGTTTTATAAGAGAGCAGGATGAGCAAGCCAGGGTAAACAAGCCAGTAAGGAACATCCCTCCATGGCCTCTTCATCAGCTCCTGCTTCTTGACCTGCTTGAGTTCCAGTCCTGACTTCCTTTGGTGATCAACTGTAATATGGAAGGTATAAGCTGAATAACAACTTTCCTCCCCAACTTGCTTTTTGGTCATGATGTTTGTGCAGAAATAGAAACCCTGACAACGACATAAGGGATGTTATAAGAATTTAATCACCAAGAACACCAGTTAGTTCCTACCAATACCACATATTTCATTAATACAACGATTGGTCCCATATTAATGTATTCATTCCTGTTTCTGATTCAGCTTAGTTTTGGGCTTTTTCAGACAATCCTGTGTGATAGAAGTCAGTTCTTCTCTCTTTAACAGACAGCCACAAAGGACACATTACTCTCACTTGGCATTGTATTTTTGATGCTTCATTTTAATTGGACCTGGGTGGGAATCATCCTCATATATAACAGTAAAGAAACACAGATTCTCTCAGACCTGAGAAGAGAGATGGACAAGAATGGAGTGTGTGAGGGTTTTGTAAAAATAATGCCAGAAATCTTCACTTCCTGTATCCTTGAATCTGAAGAGAGTCTCAAAATACTCCTTAAATCAACTGCAAATGTTGTTATTGTTTATGATGACACTAAGTCTACTTATATTAAAATGCTTAGGTTATATTGTTATTAACATGGAAAGTATGGGTCTAGAACTCACAATGGGATATGGGCAGTGTAGTAGATTCTTTTCTGTTGGATTCTTTGCATGGGAGGCTCTTTTTTGAACACTATCATGATAAGATACTTGATTTTCCAAAGTTTGCCAAGAAATATAACCCTTTCAAATACCCAGAACACCATATACTTCCTACTCTTTGGTATAAACATTTCAATTGCACTATTTCTGTCCCTGATTGTGAAATATTGGGTAACTATCAATGCTATTTGTCCTTGGAATATTTGCCTGTAAATCTTTGGATTATGGAAATGACTGAGGAGTGTTACAATGTATACAGTCTGTGCATGCTGTGGCTCACAGTCTCCATGAGATGACTCTCCAACAAATTCAATTTCATTCTCATCAAATCTCAGAGAAGAATGCATACCTGTGGGAGGTAATTTCTCTTGCTCTGCATTTTATCTATAGCACTGTGCTATATGGATACTTCATAAAATCACTCAATTGTACTTTTTAGAAAGTTTTACAAATGTGACTGACAACTGCATAAATAAACCTTTGTGAAGGAATGACTCGGGTCCTCAGGTTCTGCTATGTCCAATTTTCTGAGGAACTGCCAAACTTATTTCCAGTGTGGTTTTACCAGCTTGCAATCCCACCAGCAATGGAGAAGTGTTCCTCTTTCTGCACATCCTCTCCAGCATTTGCTGTACCCTGTATCTTTGATCTTGGCCATTCTGGTGGGTGTGAGTTGGAATCTCATGGTTGTTTTGATTTGCATTCCCTGATCATTAAGGATGTTGACCATTTCTTTAGGTGTTTCTCAGGCATCTAGTATTCCACAGTTGAGAAATCTTTATTCAGCTCTGAACTGCATTTTTAATAGGGTTATTTAGTTCTCTGGAGTCTAATTTATTAACTTCTTTCTATATATTGGATATATATATATTCTAGAATATATATATTCTAATATTGGATATTAGTCCTCTAAAAGATATAGGATTGGTAAAGATCTTTTCCCAATCTTTTGGTTGCTGTTTTGTCCTACTGACAATGCCCCTTACCTTACAGAAGCTTTGCAATTTTATGAGGTCCCATTTGTCGATTCTTGATCATAGAGCATAAACCATTGGTATTCTGCTCAGGAAACTTTCCCCTGTACTCTTGTGTTCAGTGCATCTGGTTTTATATAAAGGTCTTTGTTCTGTATGGAAGTGAGAGTTGTACAAGGAGATAAGAATGGGTCAATTTGCATTTCTCTACATGCTGACCAACAGTTGAACCAACACCATTTCTTGAAATACTGACATTTTTCCACTGGATGGTTTTACCACTTTTGTCAAATATCATGTGACCAATTGTGTGTGGGTTCATTTCTGCATCTTCAATTCTATTCCTTTGATTTTTCTACCTGTCTGTGTATCAATACCATACAGTTTTGGTCACTATTTCTTTGTATACAGCTTGAGGTCAGGGATGGTGATTTGCCCAGAATTTCTTTTATTGTTGAGAATATTTTTCATTCTTTTGAGTTTTTTATTATTCCAAATGAATTATCAAGTTGCTTTTCTAACACTATAAAAATTGTTTTGGAATTTTTATGGGGATTGTATTTAATCTGCAGTTTGCATTCAGCAACATGTTCATTTTTACTATATTACACCTAGCAATCCAAGAATATGGGAGATCTTTCCATCTTCTGAGTTCTTCGATTTCTTTCTTCAGAGACTTGAAGTTCTTGTCATACATATCTATCACTTGCTTGGTAAAGTCAAAACAAATTATGTAGTATTATTTGTGAATATTGTAAAGGGTATTGTTTCCCTAATTTCTTTCTCAGCTTGTTTATTCTTTGAGTAGAGGAAGGCTACTGATTTCCTTAAGGTGATTTTATATCCAGCCAGATTGCTGAAGCTTTTATCAGCTTTAGGAGTTCTCTGGTGGAATTTTTGGGATCTCCTAAGTATCCAAATAATGATATTGTGCAAATAGTGATATTGTGACTTCTTCCTTTCTAAATTGTATCCCTTTGACCTCCTTTTGTTGTCTAATTGCTCTAGCTAGAATTTTGAGTACTATATTGACTAGAGAGGGGGGCAGCCTTTTGTACTCCCTTATTTTAGTGGGATTGATTCAAGTTTCTCTCAATTTAGTTCGATGTTGACTACTGGTTTGCTGCATATTGCACTTAATATTTTTAAGTATGGGCTTTGAATTCCTGACCTTTCCAAGACGTTTAAGATGAAGGGATGGTGAATTTTCTCAAATGTTTTTCCAGCGTCTAAAGAAATGTTCATGTGGTTTTTCTATTTGAGTTTGTTTATGTAGTCAATTACATTGAAGGATTCTGTTTATTGAACCATCCCAGCAACCCAGGGATGAAGCCTGATTGTGGTGAATGATCCTTTGGGTTTTTTCCTGGATCCAGTTGGCAAGAATTGTATTGAGTAGTTTAACATCAATGTTTTTAAGGGACATTGCTATTTGTGTGGTTTAAATATAAGCATAATTGTGGCTTTTTAGAATGAATTGGCCAGTGTTCCTTCTGATTCTATGTTGTGGAATACTTGGAAGAGTATTAACTCTTCTTTGTAGGTCTGATACAATTTTGCACTAAACACATCTGGTCCTGGTCTTTTTTGGGGGGCAGGGGGTTAGGAGACTGCTAATAACTGCTTCTATTTCTTTAGGGGTTATGGAACTGTTTAGATTGTTTATATGATCCTGTGTTTACTTTGGCAGATGTTTTGTGTCTAGAAACATGTCCATTTCATCCAGATTTTCCATTTTTGTTGAGTATAAGCTTTTGTATAAGGATCTGATGATTTTTTTTAATTTCCTGAGATTATATTGTTATTTCTCCCTTTTCATTTCTGATTTTATTAATTTGTATTCTGTTTCTGTGCCCTCTGGTTAGACGGGCTAAGGGTTTATCTATCTTGCTGATTTTCTCAAAGAAACAATTCCTAATTTTGTTGATTCTTTGTATACTTCTTTTGATTTCTACTTGGTGGGATTTCAGCCTTGAGCTTGATTGTTATCTGTCTCTCTATTCCTCATGAGTATATTTGCTACTTTCTCTTCTAGAGATTCCAAATGTGCTATTAAGCTGCTAGTGTATGATCTTTCCAATTTCTTTATGAGGGCATGCAGAGCTATGAGCTGTCCACTTAGCCTCACATTTGTTTTATCCCATAAGTTTAAATATTTTGTGTCTTCATTTTTTAAAAAATTTTAAAATGTTAATTTCATTATTTATTTGTTGAAAAAATTATCATTAAGTAGAGAATTGTTTAGCATCCATGTGGTTGTTGGATTTTTGTTGATTTGTTGTAATTGAACATCAGCCATACTCCTTGTGGTTTAATAGAATGCATGGGCTTAATTATATCTTATTGTGACTTTTGATGTCACTTTTGACTGAATTTCTGTTCTGGTCCAGTGTGTTTGCAGTTCCGTATATCTCTTGCATATTCATGAGCATCTCTTTCCTTAGTTTAGGGAAGTTTTCTTCTATAATTTTGTTGAAGATATTTATTGGCCTGTTAAGTAGGGAATCTTTGCTCTCTTCTATACATATTATCCTTAGGTTTGGTCTTCTCATTGTGTCCTGGATTTCCTAGATATTTTGGGTTATGGCATTTATGCATTTTGCATTTTCTTTGACTGTTCTGTCAGTGTTTTCTATGGTATTTTCTGTACCTGAGATGCTCTCTTCTATCTTGTGTATTCTGTTGGTGATGTTGAATCTATGACTCCTGACTTATTTCCTTGTTGTACTAACTCCAGTGTTGTCACCCTTTGTGATTTCTTTATTATTTCTATTACCATTTTTAGATTTTAGATGGTTTTGTTCATTTCCTTCACAAGTTTGATTGTGTGTTCCTGTAATTCTTTAAGTGATTTTTATGGGCTTCTACCTGTTTACCTGTGGTCTCCTGTATTTCTTTAAGGGAGTTATTTGTGTCCTTATAAAGTCATCTATCATCATCAGGAGAAGTGTTTTTTGATCCAAATCTTGCTTTTCCTGTGTGATGGTTTATCCAGAACTTGCTATGGTGGGAGAATTGGGTTCTTATGATGCTAGGTTACCTTAGTTTCTGTTGTTTATGTTCTTGAACTTGCATCCTGCCGTCTGATTATCTCTAGTGCCACCTGCCCTCTCTATATCTTACTGGATCCTATCCTTCCTGTGATCCTGGGTATGTCAGAACTCCACAGAGTCCAGCTGATGCTGTGGTCCTGTTCTTCTGGGATCCAGAGACCCTGAGATCCTGGGTGTGTCAGAGCCCCTGGAAGTGAAGCTGCCTTTGGGGCCCTGAGTTCCTTGTGTGACCAACCTCCTGGAATCCTGGGATCCTGGGATCCTGGGATCCTGGGTGTGTTAATGCACTAAGGAGAGAAACTTCCTCTGGGTGTTTGCACTTAAGGTAAACAAGCTCAGCCCCAGGTACCAACTTCTGTCTTATTCATTGTTCTTTTATAGAAATGTCATGATTGACAGGCAGTGGCAGTACACGCCATGAATCTAAGCACTTGGGAGGCAGAGGCAAGCAGATTTCTGAGTACAGGGATAGCCTTCTCTACAGAGTGACTGCTAGGATTCCCAGGGCTAGACAGAGAAACCCTGTCTTGAAAAAAAAAAGAAAAGAAATTTTATGATGGTTCCTTTTGTTTTTACTTGGTTGATTTCAGCAATGAGTTTGATTATTTACACCGGTCTACTGCCCTTGGGTGTATTTTCCTCTTTTTGTTCTAGAATGTTCAGGTGTGCTGTCAAGCTACTAGTGTACGCTGCCTCCAGCTTATTTTCGAAGGCACTAAGCACTTTAAGATTTCCTCTTGGCACTCCTTTCATTGTGTCGCAAAAGCTTTGGTATGCAGAGTGTTCTTTCCATTAAATTCTGAACTGTCTTCAATTTACTTCTTTATATTTGCCTTGACCAAGTAATCATTGTTTGGATTCCTTTTGTATGTGGAATTTCTATTGTTTTAGTTGTTATTTAAGACCAGGCTTAGTCTATGGTGATATGATAGGATGCATGGGATTATTTCAATCTTCTTGTATTGATTGAGGCCTATTGTGTGACCAAGTATATGGCCAATTTTGGAGAACGAACCATGAGGTGCTGAGAAGAATGTATATATGCTTGTTTTAGAATGAAATGTTCTATAGATGTCAGTTAAATCCACTTGGTTTATAACTTTTGCTATTTTCCAAGTAGAAACATAAAGGACTATACAAAGAATCAAAAAACTCAGGAACTGGTTCTTTGAGAAAAATTGACAAGATACATAAACCCTTAGCAGGACTAACTAGAGGACACAGAGACAGTATCTAAATTAACAAAAACAGGAACGTAAAGGGAAACATAACAATAGACACTGAGAAAATTAAAAAAGAATCAGATCCTACACAAAAAGCCTATACTCAAGCAAACTGGAAAATCTGGATGAAATGGGAAATTTTCTAGACTAATACCAGGTACTAAGTTAAATCAGTACCAGGTAAACTATCTAAACAGTCCCATAACACCTAAAGAAATAGAAGCAGTCATTAAAAGTCTCCCAGGACCATATTGGTGTAGTGCAAAATTCTATCAGACCATCAAAGAAGACCTAATAACAGTTCTCTTCAAATTATTCCAAAAAATAGTAACACGTATACTACCTAATTTATTCTATGAAGCTACAATTACACTTACAACTAAACCACACAAAGACCCAATAAAGAAAAATTCAGACCAATTTCCCTTGAAATTGGAAAGTATTTTGAGTATCTTCAATGTAAAAATACTCAAAAAATTCTCACACACCAAAACCAAGAACACATTAAACCAATGATTCATTATGATCAAATAGACTTCATCCCAAAGATGAAGGGATGGTTCAATATATGGAAATCCACCAATGTACTCCACTACATAAACAAACTAAAAGAAAAAACACATGTTCATTTCATTAGGTGCTGAAAAGGCATTTGAAAAAACTCAGAATCCTTTCATGGTAAAAAGTCTTGGAAAGATCAAGAAGTCAAGGTCCATACTTAACCATAAGAAAAGCAATATACAGCAAACCAGTATCCAACATCAAACAAAATGATGAGAAACTTGAAGCAATCCCACTAAAAGCAGGGTCTAGACTGGGCTACCCCCTCTCTCCCTACCTATTCAGTATAGTATTTGAAGTCCTACCCAGAACAATTGCACAATCAAAGGAGATCAAAGGGATTAAAATTGGAAAAGAAGTCAAACTATCACTATTTGCAGATGATATAACACTATGCTTGGAGGCTGCCACCATCTTGAATCGAGTGACAAAGCAATCAGCTCACCCAGGTAAAGAGAGGACACCATAGTGAAGGGTTTCCCAGGACACAGCCTGCCTGGGTTACTTCTGCACGAGGGAGACAGGCAGCTCTACAGCTGCCTGGGCACGTACCCTGCAGGGGAAAATCTGACCTGCAGGGAGTCCTGCAGTTAAAGGGATCCCAGTGGTCTGAGATCCCCACCATCTTGGCTCCTGTGGCCAAGCAGACAACTCAGCCAGAGACCTGTGCCACATCTGACACGGGGAAGATCTCACTTCCTGATACTCCAGAGAACTGGCAGGAGAAGGTTAATTGCCACTGCCCCTTTCTATCGGATGTGGTAGACTGGTGCCATGTCTGACACAGGGAAGATCCTACATCCTGATACTCTCTTGAGAATTGACAGGAGCAGGTTATTTGGTAGAAGTGGGGCATTTGAGAACCAGCATCAATAGAGCATTTGAAAGCCAGCAGCAAGCCCTGTATTGGACCTTTTGACCTACAGAGTGAACAGTGCTTGGAGGAGATCCTCACGGAATCCACCAGCTTCACTACCGGGCCAACCAGACAGGCTACACCACGTACACAGAGACAACTCGAGTATAGCATTGCTTGGAACAAGGCACACTAGGGCTCCAACAGCACCCAAGAGTAGGGCAGCACATCAGCATTCTGTGCCAGGGGAAACTGAGTCATACAGGGGTGCAGAAAGGGCCTTACAGGCCCACAGGAGGTCCAAGCTCCAGCCACTGAAAGCAGGACCAACTAATGCCAGAGATAACCAGATGGCAAAAAGCAAAAGCAGGAATGTTTGTAACAGAAATCAAGGCAATATGGAAGCATCTGAACCCAAATCTCCAACAACAGCAAGTCCTGGATACACCAATACACAAGAAAAACAAGATTTGGATTTAAAATCACTGGTCATAATGCTGTTAGAGGAAAACAAAAAGGTCATAAATAAATCTCATAAATAAATACAAGGGAACATGACTAAGTTAGAAGCCCTTACAATGGAAACACAAAAAAATCACTTAAAGAAATTCAGCAGAATATGGGTCAACAAATAGAAGCCAAAAAAGAGGAAACAAAAATATCACGTAAAGAAATGCAGGAGAATTGGAGTCAACAGGCAGAGGTCATGAAAAAGGTAATACAAAAATCTATCAAAGAAATACAGAAAAACACAAAAAGTTAAGGAACTGAACAAAACCATCCAGGATCTAAAAACAGAAGTAGAAACAACTAAGAAATCTTAGAAATCGCAAAAAAGGAGACAACTTTGGAGATAGAAAACCTTGGGAAGAAATCAGGGGCTGTAGATGCAAATATCAACAACAGAATACAAGAGAGAGAACAAAGAATCTCAGATGCCGAAGATACCATAGAAACCATTGACTCAACAGTCAAAGAAACTGCAAAATGGAAAAAGCTTGTAACCCAAAATATCCAGGAAATCCAGGACACAATGAGAAGACCAAACCTAAGGATTATAGGTATAGAGGAGAGTGAATATTTACAACTTAAAAGGCCAGCAATTATTTTCAGCAACATTATGGAAGAAACCTTCCCTAACCTAAAGAGAGAGTTGCCCATGAATATACAAGAAGCCTACAGAACTCCAAACAGACTGGACAGAAGCAGAAATACTTCCTGTCACATAGTAATCAAAACCCCAAATGTACTAAACAAAGAAAGAATATTAAACAAAGAGAAGAAGGCCAAGTAACATATAAAGGAAGACCTGTTAGAATTACACCAGACTTCTCACCAGAGACCATGAAAGCTAGAAGTTCCTGTGCAGATCTCATACAGACTCTAAGAGAAGACAAATGCCAGCCAAGACTACTATATCCAGCCAAACTCTCAATCACAATACATGGGAAAACCAAGATATTCCATGATAAAACCAAATTTACACAATATCTTTCCACAAACCCAGCCCTTCAAAGGATAATAGGTGGGAAACACCAATACAAGAAGGGAAACTACACCCTGGAAACAGCATGATAGTAAACTTCTTTCATCAAAACCAAAAGAAGACAACCATTCAAATATAAAAATAACATCAACAATGACAGGAAGTAATAATCACTATTCCTTAATATCTCTTAACATCACTGGACTCAATTCCCCAATAAAAAGACTAACAGACTGTATAGGTAAATAGGAACCTACATTTTGCTGCTTGCTGGAAACATACCTCAGTGTCAAAGACAAACAGTACCTCAGAGTAAAATACTGGAAAACAATTTTACAAACAAATGGTCTTAGGAAAGAAGCTGAAGTAACCATTCTAATATCAGATAAAATTGACT
Source organism: Apodemus agrarius (assembly GCA_964023405.1). Lineage (NCBI taxonomy): Eukaryota > Metazoa > Chordata > Mammalia > Rodentia > Muridae > Apodemus > Apodemus agrarius. Next base: position 31,373,339 of record OZ030028.1, read on the forward strand.
TTAAACCTAAAGTCATCAAAAAAGACAAGGAAGGATACTTCTTACTGGTCAAGGAAAAAATCTACCAAGAAGAACTCTCCATTCTCAACATCTATGCTCCAAATGCAAGGGGACCCTCATTTGTAAAAGAAACTTTACTAAAGCTCAAAGCACACATTGCACCTAACACAATAATAGTGGGCGACTTCAACACTCCATTATCCTCAATAGACAGATAAGGAAAACAGAAACTAAACAGGGACACAGTGAAACTAATTGAAGCTTTGGATCATTTCGATTTAACAGATATATATAGATCATTTTATCCTAAAGCAAAAGAATATACCTTTTTTCTCAGCACCTCATGGTACTTTCTCCAAAATCAACCACATAATTGGTCACAAGACAGACCTCAACAAGTATAAGAAGATATAACTAATCCCCTGGCTCCTATCAGATCACTATGGAGTAAGAGTGGTCTTCATTAGCCACCAAAACAACAGAAAGCCCACATACACAGAGAGGCTGAACAATACTCTACTCAATGATACCTTGGTCAAAGAAGAAATAAAGAAAGAAATCAAAGACCTTTTAGAATTTAATGAAAATGAAGGCACAACATACCCAAACTTGTGGGACACAAGGAAAGCAGTGCTAAGAGGAAAATTCATATCTCTGAGTGCCTCTAAAAAGAAATTGGATAGAGCATACACTAGCATCTTAATGGCAAACCAGAAAGCCCTGGAACAAAAAGAAGCTAATGTACCCAAGATGAGTAGAAGACAGGAAACCATCAAATTCAGGGCTGAAATCAATCAAGTAGAAACAAAGAGAACTATACAAAGAATCAACAAAACCAGTAGCTGGTTCTTTGAGAAAATCAACAAGATAGATAAACCCTTAGCCAGACTAACCAAAGGGCACAGAGACAGTATCCAAATTAACAAAATTAGAAATGAAAATCGAGAGAAAACAACAGAATCTGAGGAAATTTAAAAAATCATCAGATCTTACTACAAAAGCCTATACACAATACAACTGGAAAATCTGGAGGAAATGGACAATTTCCCGGACAAACACCAAATACCAAAATTAAATCAGGATCAAATAGATCATCTAAATAGTCTTATAACCCCTAAAGAAATAGAAGGGGTCATAGAAACTCTTCCAACCATAAAAAGCACAGGACCAGATTGTTTTAGTGCAGAATTCTATCAGACCTTCAAAGAGGACATAACACCAATACTCTCCAAATTATTCCACAAAATAGAAACAGAAGGAACACTACCCAACTCATTCTACAATACCACAATTATGCTGATAACAAAACCACACAAAGATCCAACAAAGAAGGAGAACTACAGGCCAATATCCCTCATGAATATCGATGCAAAAATACTCAATAAAATTCTTGCCAATTGAATCCAAGAACACATCAAAACAATGATTCACCATGATCAAGTAGGTCTCATGCCAGGGATGCAGGGATGTTTCAATATATGGAAATTCATCAATGCAATCCACTACATAAGCAAATTCAAAGAAAAAAATCACATGGTCCTTTCATTAGATTCTGTGATGGTTTGTATTTGATTGGCCCAGGGAATGACCCTATTTGGAGGTGTGGCCTTGTTGGAGCAGGTGTGTCACTGTGGGTGTGGGCTTAAGACCCTCATCCTAGTTGCTTGGAAGTCAGTCTTCCACTAGCAGCCTTCAAGTGAAGATGTAGAATTCTCAGCTCCTCCTGCACCATGCCTGGCTGGATGCTGACATGTTTCTGCCTTGATGATAAAGGACTGAATCTCTGAGCCTGTAAGTCAGCCCCAATTAAATGTTGTCTTTTATAAAACTTGCATTGGTCATGGTGTCTGTTCACAGCAGTAAAACCCTAAGACAGACGTTGGTACCAGGAGTGGGGTATTGCTGTGATAGGCCTGACCATGCTTTTGTTTGGAAGAATGTTGATTTTAGGATTTTGGATTTGGAAAGCCATGAAATGCTTTAAGTGGGGCTAAATGGGCAAGACTAGTAGGAATATGGTGCTGGGGGTCATTTGAACTGTTTGGGCCTGCTGGCCCAAGAGGTTTCAGTGGAGAAGAACTTTAATATGTGGCCAAGAGACTGGTTTTGTGATATTTTGGTGAAGAACATGGCTGCTTTTTGATAGTGCCTGAAGAGACTGCCTAGGGCTAAGATAAAGAGATTTATATTAATTGCATCTACAAAGGAAGTCTCACAAAGGCCCAACAAAGACTTTGTTCTCTAGTTAAGTCTGATGAAGAGAATTTTGAACAAACATAACAAGATGAGAAAGGAAAAGTACAAAATATATAGTTTGAGTATTAAAGGGACTCTAGGAAGTGAAATGGAGCTGAATTCAAGTATATTAAATTGAATTAAGGGAGTGGTGACCTTGGGGCAAGATTCCACCCAGCTAACTTTAGGGCCAGGCATGGTAGAACAAGCCTTTAATCCCAGGGGGCAAAAAAAGCAGATTTCTGAGTTCAAGGTCACCTAAAACAGAGCAAATTCTAGGTGAAGAAAACTAAAATCCAGGCTTGGTGGACCACACCTTTAATCCCAGTGCTTAGGAGACAGGCATGCATATCTCTTGAGTTCAAAGTCAGACTAGGGAGCAAGGTTCAGGACAGCCAACTTAGGCAGTGAAGGAGCTGGAGAAAAGGAAGCTAGTGATAATGTAATAGAACAAGGATGCCAATGTTCCAGCTCCTGCAAGCAGCAGAACTCAGCAGCTTTGGCCATGTGTCTCTGGCTTTATATTCAAGAGAAGAAGGACTACTGTCCAGAGACTACTGGGACAATTGATGCTGGTGAGTTGGAGCTAAGAAATTAGTGGTGATAAGAAAATACCAACATCACTGACGTGAAATCCTCTGGGAAGTGTTTTCTGAGAGCACAAAGAAGCTGTATTCCAGAGATAGCCAAGGTTGTATCTCATGCTGCAGCTGTACTTGGTAACATGTAAGAATCATCCAGGTGGTATTGGTTTTGAAGGTTTTGAAGTCATCATGAAGAACAGCTGAGTCTTGGCACTGTGAGAGGCCATGGAAGGCCATTGGTGAAAGTGCATCCTCAGTTGTAATTGACAGCCCAGGACTGAAGGGGTCATACAAAGTATTTGAGGCTTGGTACTGAACAATAGATGTTGCACTTCAGAAAGCAGGTGTTCAGATGCAGTCAAAAACTTGTTTTAATTGCAAACAGCCTTGTCACTTCCAACGTGACTGTCCTCATCCCAAAGCTAATAAAAATTCTTTGTCCCAAACTTCAGCTCCTCAATCCACAGGTCCCCCTGCCCTAAGGCAAAGACCTCCAACTACCCTTTGTCCTAGTTGCTGCAAAGGTTATCATTGGCTATGGGACTGTCACTCCAAAACAGATAATATTGGTTGTCCTCTCTCTTCCCGGCCTTTGGGAAATGCCCTACAGGGGCAGCCACTGGCCCCCTACTAAGGGACCAACCCCGGGGTGATTGGGTTTGTCCCTCAACCACAGCAGCAACAGCAATTAGCAGATCTCCCAGCCAACAACCCTGTTCAATCTCCTAGCTGCAACAAGTTACCTCAGGCAGTGCAGGCTTGGACTTGTGTACCACCACCAGCTCAATATTAAAGCCTGAGGATGATGTGCAGGTATTTCCAACTGGAATTTATGGTCCCCTACCACCTGGGACATTTGGCTTCGTTATAGGAAGAGCTTCCTTATCTAAAGGAGGATTTCAAGTTATTCCCACTCCTGTAGACTCGCTACATAATGGTGAAATTGTGGTCCTAGCCAGAGTTCTAGAAGGACTTATGTCCATCTCTCCAGGACAGCCTATAGCTCAATTACTTCTTCTTCCACAAGTTGCCCTCCACAACCCTATTAATAAGGAACACAGGAACCAGGGGGAAACGGGAATAGCAGATGTTTTCTGGATACAAAGGATTTCTCCCTCTCACCCCATGCTTACTTTAAAATTAGACGGCAAGGCTTTTACAGGTCTCCTCGACTCAGAAGCAGATGCTACTGTTAGTTCTTCAAAACATTGGCCAAGTAGTTGGCCATTGACAGTCTCTATAACATATCTGCGTGGTATAGGCCATTCCAATAACCCACAGGTCAGTGCCAAGACACTTGTTTGGAGAGAAGAGGAAGGTAATTCGGGTACTGTCACCCTTTTGTTATGAAGGACCTCCCTGTTAATCTGTGGGGCCAAGATATTCTTTCTCAGATGAATGTTATCATGTGCAGCCCCAATGAGATTGTTACCAAACAAATGTTAGCACAAGGGTTCCTCCCAGGACATGGACTGGGTAAAGACGCTCAAAGTATTAGATACCCAATACAAGTTCAACCAAGACCAACTAGACAAAGACTAGGCTTCCCAGATTCTGATTTTCCCTAATGGCCACTGTCATGTCTGCACCCCCCACTCACGCACATAAGATCTGCTAGAGGGACTCCTCCACTGTGTGGGTTGATCAGTGGCCCCTAACTCAAGAAAAATTAAAAGCGGATCAAGAGCTAGTGCAGGAGCAACTCATCGTAGGTCATATAGAACCTTCTTCTTCCCCCTGGAACACAACCATCTTTGCAATTAAGAAAAAAATCCAGTAGATGGAGACTTCTACAAGATCTTAGAGCTGTTAATAAAGTTATGATCCCTATGGGGACTCTTCAGTCTGGTCTGCCTACCCCAGCAGCTATCCCCAAGAACCTTTTTAAAATTGTTATTGACTTAAAGGATTGTTTCTTCACTATTCCCTTACATCCTGATGACTGCCCTCATTTTGCTTTCAGTCTCCCACAGATTAATTTTCAGGGACCCATGGATAGGTTCCAGTGGCGAGTACTTCCCCAGGGCATGGCTAATCGTCCTACTCTGACCCAGAAGTTTGTTGCTCAAGCCATTTACCCTATTCTTAAAGCATTTCCACAAATTTATTTTCTTCATTACATGGATGATATTTTTCTTGGAACTCCTACTGAAGTTCAAGCCTTACAATGCTTCCAGCAACTCCAGGAAGCTTTGTCCTCTCGAGGTTTAAAAATTGTCCCCGATAAGATTCAATTTCAAGCTCCTTACTCTTACTTAGGCTTCCAGCTTTCACAAGATCATGTCTTTACCCCAAAGATAGAACTCCATTTAGCTTCCCTAAAAACTATACATGACTTTCAACAACTTTTGGGTAATTTGCAGTTCCTTCGGCCTTATCTTAAAATTCCGCCAAATGTTTTGCTTCCACTACATGATTAAAGGGAGACCCCCATCCACTCTCGCCTCACTTACTTAACCCTCAGGCTTTAACAGCGCTTACACAGATTGGGCAGGCTATATCTTCACAGACCACTTTTCAGTTTAACCCTGACTTTCCCCGACATTTTATTGTGTGTGCTACTTCTCATTCTCCTTTGGGTGTTTTTTGGCAAAGAGGTTCAGGAACTTCTTCAGGGTGCCCCCTGATGTGGGTCCCCCTCCATTCTAAGCCTAGCAAAGCTTTAGCCACCTGTTACTCCTTGTCTGCCAATTTAATTTTTAAAAGGCAAGAAACTGGCCAGACAATATTTTGGCAAAGACCCTGACATGCTTATAGTTCCTTATACCTCAGAGCAGGTTGACTGGCTTGTTCAGACAATGATTGGGCCGTCGCGTGTGCTGCCTTTGCTGGCACTATTGACAATCATTTCCCCAATGATCCCCATATACAGTTTGCTAGAGTTCACCCATTTGTGTTCCCCAGAGTCACCTCCAAGCAACCTTAAAGAGGGATTTACTGTTTTCACTGAAGGTTCCTCAAATGGACCTGCTGCTTATGTCCTAGGTGATGATACTTTTGTGTCTCATTCTCCATATTCCTCAGCACAGCTAGTTGAGTTATTTGCTGTACAACAGGTCTTTGAAAGGTTATGTTCTTCCCCCTTCAATTTATACACAGACAGTGCTTATGTAGCTACCTCTAGCTCACTCCTTGAGACAGTCCCATACATAAGGACCACCTCTACTGCCTCCCATCTATTTGCTAAAATTCAACAGCTTATCCTTACAAGAACCACTCCCTTCTTTGTGGGCCATCTAAGAGTACATACAGGCCTAATGGGCCCCCTGTCTGAAGGTAATGCTAAGGCAGATGAGGCCACCCACCTTGTTTGCATCCCTTTGTCCATTCCTTTAATAAAGGCTCAACAAGCACATACTGTCCACCACCTCAATGCCTCTATGTTGAGACAGATGTTTAAAATTTCTAGGGAACAAGCTCAATTGAGAGTCAAAAACTGCCCAGCTTGTGTCTCTTTACTCCCCACTCCTTATCTAGGCATTAATCCAAGAGGTCTGCCAAACGATTATTGGCAGATGGATGTGACTCACTTCCCTTCATTTGAAAGGTCCAAATACATTCATGTCACAATTGATACTTTTAGTGGGTTTCTCTTTGCTTTCCCTCTTTTGGGTGAGGACTCTCGGGATGTTATTTCTCATTTTATTCAATGTATGATGGTTATTTGGAAAACCTCAAGTCATTAAAACTGACAATGGGCCAGGATACACAGGTGCCAAGTTTCAAAAATTCTGCTCACACTTTGGTATTAAACACATCACTGGTATTCCTTACAATCCTCAAGATCAAGGAATTGTTGAAAGAGCACATCAGACTTTAAAAAATATGCTTCAGCATCTTTCCACCTCCACAGAGATTTTCATGACTCCTTCACCTCGAAATAAACTTGCTCATGCCTTGTTTGTGCTTAATTTCTTGAGATTAGATAATGATGGACATTCAGCTGCTGATCGTCATTGGCATTCTGGTTCCAAACATTCTCATGTCACAGTGCTTTGGAAAGACTCCCTTACCAATCAATGGCAAGGACCTAGTCCTGTGCTTATTTGGGGTCGTGGCTCAGCATGCATTTATTATCAAAAGAACTCTGAGCCTAGATGGCTCCCAGAATGCCTTATAAAACAAGTTAATCCTATGTCCAGAGTGGAGCACTCGCCTCCCCCTGAGACTCATTCTCCTTCTCTTGCAGATGCTGCTACCTCACCTGATCCAGATGCTTCTGATGACCCTCCCCTGGCAAGGTGTACTGGTGATGGCAATCAAACTGCCCCATAAGCCCTCTCCAGGAGTGTCCTCTAGGCACTTGGTTTGGAATTTTACATGAATGGTCCTCTCAGATAGGAAGGACCCTGTCTGGTCTATCTCTAAATTGTCTAATCAAGTTTGGTGGCCAGACGCTTTGACCCCTGATGTTTGCAAGCTTGCACTTAGTACAGGAGCACCTTGTGGAAATGAACATCCTTTAGATATCTCCATCGCCCCAGAAATCCCTACACATGGCCGAAACTCTAAGTCTGGTTGTAGCAAATCAGTTCAGCATACTCTATCAAAGAGAACTGAGTTTTATGTCTGCCTGGATACCATCGTGGCAGTTCTGTAAATGATAAATGTGGAGGCAAAACAGATTTTTTTCTGTGCCTCCTGGGGCTATGTAACCACTGGAGATGCATTTTGGAAACCCACCTACTCATGGGATTACATTCAAGTAAAACATAATGTTACACCCTCAGATAGCTTTCAAACAAATGATGAGTCCTGCAAAGCCTATAATCCCTCTACAAAGGGATGGTGCACACCTTTACAAATTACATTTACCATACATGCAAAGTCCCCTAATCTATCTTGGCAAAAAGGTTATAAATGGGGTCTTCAGCTCTATGTACTTGGCTTTGATGCAGGTATTATTTTCTCTATTAAGCTCCTTAAAGAGTCTTTACATCATGCCCAGCCAGTCCCAATGGGACCTAATCCTGTGTTGGCACCTCGTCCTGTTCCTCCTAAAGGAATTGACCAGGGCACTACCCGTGCTCCTTCTCTTAAGAGCACCTCCCTACCTTCTGTATTTGCCCTCTGGCCACCAGTTAGGCCGTCAGCCACTATTCTGCCTGCACAGCCCGCTCCCACTAAGAATCTTGTATTTTCTTTAGTAAACCAGACTTTTCTTACCTTAAATGAAACTTTCCCTGAACTTGTTGAAGATTGCTCGTTGTGCTACCATTCTCAACCATCCTTTTATGAAGGAATTGCCATTCTCAGCGATCCCCTCCATGCTGATAATCCAAGGAACTGCAGCTGGCAGAAGGGTGCTTGGCCAGGTCTTTCATTAACCCAAATATCTGGCCTGGGATTTTGTGTGATCTCTAGTGGAACAAATGCCCCCCTCAGCTTGCGCTCACTTGTATAATGAAACCTATTTTCCCCCTCCTGGCAATTACTTTATTCTCCCCCCAGAGGGAATCTGCTGGACATGCCTTGATGGCCTTACACCTTGCCTCTCCGTCTCGGTTTTTCAAAATCAAAACCAAAAATGGAGAGAGCCCTGAGATTTGCATCCTTATTAAGATGGTTCCTCATTTAGTTTATTATCAGTCTGAGGAATTTTTTTTCACCTGTGGGACCAATCCACAGGCACTGGAGACTCCACCTCTTTGAGTCACTCTTGCAGAGATCCTATCTCTGCTGTTACTATTTCTGTCCTACTTGGCCTCAGAGCAGTGGGAGCAAGAACAGGTATTTCTTCCCTTGTTCTTTCTAACTCTAGGTACACGGAGCTAAGCACCACCATCAATCAAGATGTCCAGCACCTTCAGCAGGGGATAATTGATCTCTCTGACTCCATTGACTCCCTAGCTGAGGTTGTCCTCCAAAAAGTGGGGACTTGATCTCCTGTTCCTCCAACAGAGTGAACTCTGTGCAGCTTTAAAGGAAGAATGTTGTTTCTATGCTATTAAAACAGGAGTTGTAAGAGATAGCATGAAAAAAGGTTAGAGAAGGATTAGAAAAATGTAAGAGAGAAAGAGAGCAGAAAGAAAGCTGGTATAAAAACTGGTTTTCCACCTCTCCGTGGCTCACTATACTTTTACCTAGTATTTTAGGACCCTTTGTAGGTCTTTTATTGTTATGTTCTTTTGGACCATGTGCTTTTAAATGCCTCACTGCCCTGATTAAAAAGTGGGTAGATGACTTGGCAGCCAAGCCCATTCAGATACATTGCCATCGTTTGGCTTTGGAGGATCAAGAGATGGCTACCCAGGGTGATTACTGAAGAGCCCAAATGGCACACTCGAGTGTCTCAGCAGAGATAGCATTCCTGTCCCAGCCATTCCAGCTGGGACTCCAGAAGGAGCCCACAAGCTCAAGGCAAGAATGAACAATAAATGTGCTGAGCAGTTGCTGATGATGGGCAACTTCCCAAACCCACTCCCACCTAAGACAGGGGTCTCTAGAGGCTGGTGGAGACACCCAGAGACAGGATCAGGATGATGGGAAAACTGGGTCGATTCTAAGACAGGCTACTGCTCCACTATCTTGGTGCCTCATCTGCTTCCCAATCAATGGTTGTCTGACCTTGGCTCTCTTTCATACAGAGAAGGGGGAGATGCCAGGAGCCATTCTCACATAGATCTCAAAACAGCCATTTCTTGCCTACTTCTTCTAGCCTGCTTTAGTAGGAAAAGTACTAACTTAAAGATTAGCCAAGTAAGCTAGATAGATGATCAGTACATGCAGAGCTCACCCAAGTGGGCTAGAACAATCGAAGCTCACCTGTGTTTGGATTACCATAGCAACCCCTTTCCACTTCACCTCCCCTTGATCAATTTCTAATGCCAATTTCCCACAGTAGATGCCAACCTTCTCTGAGATTCTGAGAGACAATTCTGAGAGACTGTTCCTGAGAAATGATACTAGCCCCCTGAGATTGTACCCCTGAATACAATGACTTTCCCCCTTTCACCCCTACCCTCACCTGCCTTTTGCCCTTTAAAAAGCCTCGTGTAAAAAATAAAATTTGACAGCTTGATCAGAAAACTGTCTTGCTGTCCATCTCTCATGTCTCTTGTCTCTCACCTTCTCTTAGGTGGTTCGGGGACCCTGTTGACTGTCCTGCTGATCGGGACAAAAAGGGAGTTGGATATCTGAAGACTGCTTTGCCATCAAACATGGAGATACAGAGTTTGGACTTTACCAAGCTGGTTTCCTAGCTTGCAAAAGAGACCTTGAACTTTGGACTTCTTGAGACTGCTATAGACTACAGGGACTTTTGAAGTTGGACTAAATGTATTTTGCATTATGCTATGTTTAAGTATGGCTCCCATAGACTCATGTTTGAACAAGCCTATGGGGGCCAGGGAATGGAATGTGATGGTTTGTATTTGATTGACCCAGGGAGTGAACCTATTTGGAGGTGTGGCCTTGTTGGAGCAGGTGTGTTACTGTGGTTGTGGGCTTAAGACCCTCACCCTAGTTGCCTGGAAGTCAGTCTTCCACTAGCAGCCTTCAGGTAAAGATGTAGAATTCTCAGCTCCTCCTGCACCATGCCTGCCTGGATTGCCTGCCTGGATGCTGCCATGTTTCTGCCTTGATGACAAAGGACTGAACCGCTGAGCCTATAAGTCAGCCCCAATTAAATGTTGTCTTTTATAAAACTTGCATTGGTCATGGTGTCTGTTCACAGCAGTAAAACCTTAACTAAGACAGATGCTGAAAAGCATTTGACAAAATTAAGTATCCTTTCATGCTAAAAGTCTTGGAAAGAACAGGAATTCAAGGCCCATACCTAAATATAGTAGAAAGCAATATACAGCAAACCAGTAGCCAACATCAAATTACATGGAGAGAAACTTGAAGCAATCCCACTAAAATCTGGGACTAAACAAGGCTGCCCCTCTCTCAATATATTACTTGAGGTTCTAGCTAGAGCAATTAGGCAAAATAAGGAGGTCAAAGGGATACAAATTGGAAAGGAAGATGTCAAACTATCACTATTTGCAGATGATATGATAGTATAGTTAAGTGACCCAAAAAACTCCACCAGAGAACTCCAATATCTGATAAACAACTTCAGCAATGTGGCCAGATATAAAATCAACTGAAGCCAATCAGTAGCCTTCCTATACGCAAAGGATAACCAGGCTGAGAAAGAAATTATGGAAATGACACCCTTCAAAATAGCCACAAACAATATAAAGTATCTTGTTGTGACTCTAACCAAACAAGTAAAAGATCTGTATGACAAGAACTTCAGGTCTCTAAAGAAGGGAATCGAAGAAGACCTCAGAAAATGGAAAAATCTTCCATGCTCGTGGATTGGCAGGATTAATATAGTCAAAATGCCATCTTGTCTAACGCAATATACAGATTCACTGCAATCCCCATCAAAATCCCAGCTCAGTTCTTCATGGACTTAGAAAGAGCAATTCTCAAATTCATCTGGAATAACACACACACACACACACAAAAAAAAAAAAAAACAGGACAGCTAAAACTATTCTCAACAGCAAAAGAACTTTGGTGGGGAATCAGTATCCTGGACCTCAAGCAGTACTACAGAAAAATAGTGTTAAAACCTGCATGGTATTGTACAGTGACAGGCAGGTAGATTAATGGAATATGATTGAAGACCCAGAAATAAACCCACACACCTCTGGTCACTTTTTCTTTGACAAAGGCGCTAAAACCATCCAGTGGAAAAAAGATAGTCTTTTCAACAAATGGTGCTGGTTCAACTGGAGGTCAGCATGCAGAAGAATGCGAATTGATCCATTCTTATTTCCTTGTACTAAGCTCAACTCCAAGTGGATCGAGGACCTCCACATAAAACCAGACACACTGAAACTAATAGAAAAGAAACTGGGGAAGACCCTTGAAGACATGGAAACAGGGCTAAAGTTCCTCAACAGAACACCAATAGTTTATGCTCTAAGATCAGGAAATGACAAATGGGACCTCATAAAATTACAAAGTTTCTGTAAGGCAAAGGACACTGTAAAAAGGACAAAAAGGCAACCAACAAATTGGGAAAAGATCCTCACCAACCGTATCCAATATATACAAAGAACTCAAGAAGTTAGACTCCAGAGAGCCAAATATCCCTATTTAAAAATGGGGTAAAGATCTAAACAAAGAATTTTCACCAGAAAAACTTCAAATGGCTGAGATGCAACTTAAGAAATGTTCAGCACCAGGCAGTGGTGGTGCATGCCTGTAATCGCAGCACTTGGGAGGCAAAGGCAAGCAGATTTCTGAGTTCGAGGCCAACCTGGTCTACACAGAGAAACCCTGTCTTGGGAAAAATATCCTAGCTTTATTTTAAAAACTTTAAAAAAAGAAATGTTCAGCATCATTAGTTATAAGGGAATGCAAATCAAAACAACCCTGAGATTTCACCTCACACCAGTCAGAATGGCTAAGGTTAAAAACTCAGGAGACAACAAGTGTTGGCGAGGATGTGGAGGAAAAGGAACACTCCTCCACTGCTGGTGGGAATGCAAGTTAGTACAACCACTCTGGAAATCAGTCTGGCGGTTCCTCAGAAAGCTTCGCATGACACTTCCAGAGGACCCTGCTATATCACTCCTGAGCATATACCCAGAGGCTTCTCCAGCATGCAATAAGAACACATGCTCCACTATGTTCATAGCAACCTTATTTGTAATAGTCAGAAGCTGGAAAGGACCCAGATGTCCCTCAATGGCAGAATGGATACAGAAAATGTGGTATATTTCCACAATGGAATTCTTCTCAGCAATTAAAAAATGTATTCATGAAGTTATTAGGCAAATGGTTGGAACTGGAAAATAACATCCTAAGTGAGGTAAGCCAATCACAAAAGAACACACATGGAATGCAGTCACTGATAAGTGAATATTAGCCCAGAAGCTCTCAATATCCAAGACACAATTCACATATCAAATGATTCCCAAGAAGAAGGAAGGTGAGGTCCCTGGTCCTAGAAAGGTTTTATCCACCAATGTAGGGGAGTACCAGAGAAGGAGGGGGTTGATTGAAGAATGGTCTGAGTGATGAGGGCTATGGGACTTATGGGGAAGGGGGAACCGGGAAAGGGGAAATCATTTGGAATGCAAACAAAGAATATAGAATATAATAATAAAAAATAACACTATGCTTAAGTGGCCCCAAAAATTCCACCAGAAAACTCCAACAGCTGATAATCAACTTCAGTAAAGTGCTTGATATAAACTTAATTCAAACTAATCAGTAGCCTTCGTCTACTCAAAGGATAAACGGGCTGAGAAAGAATTAAGGAAAGGAAATCCTTCACAACAGTCACAAATAATATAAACTACCTTGCTGTGACTATAACCAAACAAGTGAAAGTACTCTATGACAAGTATTTCAATTCTCTGAAAAAGGAAATTGAGGAAGACCTCACAAGACAGAAAGAACTCCCATGCTCTTAGATTGGCAGGATAATTAGAGTAAATATGGCAGCCTGCCCTAAAGCAACCTACATATTCAATGCAATCCCCATGAACTTCCAAATCAATTCTTAATAAAGTTAGAAAGAGCAATTTGCAAATTCATTTGGAATAATAAGAAACCCAGCATGGGAAAAATTTCTCAACAATAAAAGAACATTTGGGGGAATCACCATCCCTGACCACAAGCTGTATTACAGAGAAATCATGATAGAAAACTGCATGGTGTTGGTACAGTGACAGGCTGGTAGATCAATGGAATAGAATTAAAGAACCAGAAATGAACCCACACAACTATGCTCACTTGATCTTTGACAAAGTTGCTAAAACCATCCAGTGGGAAAAGACACCCTTTTCAACAAATGGTGATGGTTCAACTGGCAGTTAGTATGTAGACGATTGCAAATAGACCCATTGTCATTTTCTTATAGAAAGCTCAAGACCAAGCAGATCAAGGACCACCACATAAAATCAGATACACTGAAAATAATATAGGAGAATGTGGGGGGGAGCCTTGAGCACATGGTCACAGGGGAAATTTTCCTGAACAGAACACCAAAGGCTTAAGCACTATGATTAAAAATTGACAAATAGATCCCCCGCCCTCCGGCCTTGCACGGAGGCAGCTGGTGGCAGCCAGCTCGTGGTCCCTTGGAGCAGCAGTAGTGGCGGACCTCCATATTGCAACCAGGACACAGCTGGAGAGGCCAAGGTAGACAGACTCCAGCCGGGGCAACCGTCCACGGTGGGATCTGCTAGGCTCTCACCACCTGGCAGGCCCAGCGCCGCTGAGGCTCTGCAAGACTTCCCCATGCCCTCCGGCCTTGCACCGAGGCAGCAGGTGGCAGCCAGCTCATAATCCCTTGGAGCAGCAGTAGCAGCAGGCCTCCATTTTGCAACCAGGACACAGCTGGAGAGGCCCAGGTAGACAGACTCCAGCCGGGGCTGCCATCACACGGGGAATCCACCAGGCTCTCACCACCAGGCAAACCCAGTGCCCGCTGAGGCTCTGCAGGACTTCTCTATGCCCTCCGGTGTTGCACCAAGGTAGCAGGTGGCAGCCAGCTCATGGTCCCTTAGAGCAGCAGTCACGCATAATCACCAGTAGAGAAACAACAGGTGAGCCCAGCCTCGCAGGAGATTCAAACACCAGCCAGTGACAACAAGGCCAACTAACACCAGAAATAACCAGATGGCAAAAGAAAAATGAAGGAACGTTACTAGCAGAAATCAAGGCAACATGACAGCATCTGAACCCAGTTCGCCAACAACAGGAAGCCCTGGATACCCCAAAACACCAGAAAAACAAGACATGGATATAAAATCACTGGTCAGGATGCTGGTAGCTGAACACATAGAAAAATCTCGTAAAGAAATAAAGGAGAAAATAGATCAAAAGTTAGAAGCATTTACAAGGCAAATACAAAAATCACTTCAAGAAATTCAGGAGAAGATGGATCAAAAAGAAGAAGACAATGAGGAAGAAAGACAAAAATCACTTAAAGAAATACAAAAGGACATGGGCCAACAAGTAGAAGCTATGAAAGAGGAAACAAAAAAAATCTCTTAAAGAAATACATGAAAACACAATCAAGCAAGCGAAAGATCTGAGCATATCCATCCAGGTTCTAAAAACAGAAGTAGAAACAACTAAGAAATCACAGAGGGAGACAACATTGGAGATAGAAAACCTTGGGAAGAAATCAGGGGCCATAGATGCAAACATCAACAATAGAATACAAGAGATAGAAGACAGAATCTCAGAAGCCAAAGATACCATAGGAACCATTGATTCAACAGTCAAAGAAAATACTAAATGCAAAAAGGTTGTAACCCTAAACATCCAGGAAATCCAGGACACAATGAGAAGACCAAACCTAAGGATTATAGGTATAGACAAGAGTGAAGATTTACAAGTTAAAGGGCCAGCAAATATCTTCTACAAAATTATGGAAGAAAACTTCCCCAACCTAAAGAGAGAGATGCCCATGAATATACAAGAAGCCTATAGAACCCCAAACAGACTAGACCAGAACAGGAACACATCCCGTCACATAATAATCAAAACTCCAAATGTACTAAACAAAGAAAGAATATTAAAGGCAGCAAGAGAAAAAGGCCAAGTAATATATAAAGGAAAACCTATCATAATAACACCAGACTTCTCACCTGAGACCATGAAAGCTAGAAGATCCTGGGCAGATATCATGCAAACTCTAAGAGAACACAAACTTCAGCCAAAACTACTTTACCCAGCAAAACTCTCAATCGCCATAGATGGAGACATCAAGGTATTCCATGACAAAACCAAATTTGCGCAATATCTTTCCACAAATCCAGCCCAACAAAGGATAATAGGGGGAAAACACCAAGACAAGGACAGAAACTACACCCAGGAAGAAGCAAGATAGAAACCTCCTCTCATCAAATCCAAAAGATGATAACCTCTCGAATATAAATAAATAAATAAATAAATAAATAAATAAATAAATAAATTTCAAAAATGTCAGGAGGTAATAATTACTATACCTTAATATCTCTTATCATCAATGGACTCAATAATCCAATAAAAAGACATAGATTAACAGACTGGATACAGAAACAGGACCCTACATTTTGCTGCATACAGGAAAAACATCTCAGTGTTAAAGACAAACACTGCCTTAGAGTAAAAGGCTGGAAGACAATTTTACAAGCAAATGGTCTCAGGAAACAAGCTGGAGTAGCCATTATAATAGCAGATAAAATTGACTTTCAACCTAAAGTGAACAAAAGGGACTCAGAAGGTCACTTCTTGCTGGTCAAAGGGAAAATCCACCAAGAAGAGCTCTCAATACTGAACATCTATGCTCCAAATGCAAGGGCACCCACATTCGTAAAAGAAACCTTACTAAAGCTTAAAGTACACATTACACCTAACACAATAATTGTGGGTGACTTCAACACTCCACTCTCCTCAATGGACCGATCAGGAAAGCAGAAACTAAACAGGGACACAGTGAAACTAATTGAAATTTTGGACCAATTGGATTTAACAGATATATATAGAACATCTCATCCTAAAGCTAAAGAATATACCTTTTTCTCAGCACCGCATGGTACCTTCTCCAAAATTGATCATATAATTGGTCAAAATACAGATGTCAACAAATATAAGAAGATTGAGCGAATCCCATGCCTCCTATCAGATCACCATGGAGTAAGAGTGGTCCTCAATAGCAACAAAAAAAAAAAAAACAGAAAGCCCACATACACATGGAAACTGAACAATACTCTACTCAATGACACCTTGGTCAAGGAAGAAATAAAAAAAAGTAATCAAAGACTTTTTAGAATTCAATGAAAATGAAAGTACAACCTACCCCAATCTATGGGACACGATGAAAGCAGTGCTAAGAGGAAAACTCATAGCTCTAAGGGCATCCAAAAAGAAAATGGAGAAAGCATACACTAGCAGCTTAACAGCACACCTTAATGCCCTGGAAGAAAAAGAAGTTAATTCACCCAGGAGGAGTAGAAGACAAGAAATCATCAAACTCAGGGCTGAAATCAATCAAGTAGAAACAACGAAAACCATACAAAGAATCAACAAGACCAGGAGCTTGTTCTTTGAGAAAATCAACTAGATAGATAAACCCTTAGCCAGACTAACCAAAGGACACAGAGACAGTATACAAATTAACAAAATTAGAAATGAAAAGGGAGACATAACAACAGAAACTGAGGAAATTCAAAAGATCATCAGATCCTACTACAAAGGTCTATACTCAAAACAACTGGAGAATCTGGAGGAAATGGACAATTTCCTAGACAGATACCACATACTAAAATTAAATCAGCATCAAGTAGATCAGCTAAATAGTCCCATAACCCCTAAAGAAATAGGAGTTATAGAAAGCCTCCCAGCCAAAAAAAAGTACGGGACAAAATGGTTTTAGTGCAGAATTCTACCAGACCTTCAAAGAAGACTTAACACCAATACTTTTCAAACTATTCCACAAAATAGAGACAGAAGGGACACTGCCCAACTCATTCTTCGAAGCCACAATTATGCTAATACCTAAACCACAAAAAGATCCAACAAAGAAAGAGAACTACAGGCCAATTTCTCTTATTAATATCGATGCAAAAATACTAAATAAAATTCTTGCCAACCTAATCCAAGAGCACATCAAAATGATCATTCACCATGATCAAGTATGCTTCATCCCAGGGATGCAGGGATGGTTCAATATATGGAAATCCATCAATGTAATCCACTACATAAACAAACTAAAAGAAAAAAACCACATGGTCATCTCATTAGATGCTGAAAAAGCATTCAACAAAATTCAGCATCCTTTCATGCTAAAAGTCTTGGAAAGAGCAGGAATTCAAGGCCCATACCTAAACATAGTAAAAGCAATCTACAGCAAACCAGTAGCCAACATCAAAATAAGTGGAGAGAAACTTGAAGCAACCCCACTAAAATCAGGAACTAGACAAGACTGCCCTCTCTCTCCATATCTTTTCAATATAGTACTTGAAGTTCTAGCGAGAACTTTTTTTTTAATTTTTATTTTCTATATTCTATGATTATATTCCAAAGGCTTTCCCCTTCCCCAGTTACCCCCCACCCATATGTCCCATAATTCCTCTCCCCCCTGCTATCCCCCACTCATTCCCCCACCTCACGATTTCTCTGTTCTGGGTCTACAATACTGGATCCAATCTTTACAGGCCCAGGGTCCTCTCCTTTCTTCTTCTTGGGAGTCTTCTTCTTTGACTTGCTAATTGTGCCTTGAGTATTTAGGGCTTCTGGGCTCATTAATATCCACTTATCAGTGATTGCATTTCATGTGTATTCTTTTGTGATTGGGTTAGCTCACTTAGGATGATAGTTTCCAGATCTAACCATTTACCTACAAATTGCATGAATTCATTATTTTTAATGCTGAGTAGTACTCCATTGTATAAATATACCACATTTTCTGTATCCATTCCTCTTTTGAGGGATATCTGGGCTCCTTCCAATTTCTGGCTATTATAAACAAGGCTGCAATAAACATAGTGGAGCATGTGTCTTTATTGTATGCAGAGGAATCCTCTGGGTATCAAAATAAATGGAGAGAAACTTGAAGAAATCCCACTAAAATCAGGGACTAGACAACGCTGCCCTCTCTCTCCATATCTTTTCAATATAGTACTTGAAGTTCTAGCGAGAGCAATTAGACAACATAAGGAAGTCAAAGGGATACAAATTGGAAAGGAAGAAGTCAAAGTATCATTATTTGCAGACGATATGATAGTCTACTTAAGCAATCCAAAAAACTCCACCAGAGAACTTCTACAGCTGATAAACAACTTCAGCAAAGTGGCTGGTTATAAAATTAACTCAAGCAAATTAGGAGCCTTCTTGTTCTCAAAGGACAAGCAGGCTGAGAAAGAAGTTAGGGAAATAACACCCTTCAAAATAGCCACAAACAACATAAAGTGCCTTGGTGTAACTCTAACCAAACAAGCGAAAGATCTGTACGACAGGAACTTCAAGTCCTTGAAGAAAGAAATCGAAGAAGACCTCAGAAGATGGAAAAATATTTCTTGCTCCTGGATTGGCAGGATCAATATAGTAAAACTGGCCATCTTGCCAAAAGCAATCTACAGATTCAATGCAATCCCCATCAAAATCCCAAATCAATTCTTCATAGATCTAGAAAGAGCAATTCTCAAATTCATCTGGAGCAACAAAAAACCCAGGATAGCTAAAACTATTCTCAACAATAAAAGGACTTCTGCGGGAATCAATATCCCTGACCTTAAGCAGTACTACAGAGCAATTGTGTTAAAAAATGCATGGTATTGGTACAGCAACAGGCAAGTGGATCAATGGAATAGGATTGAAGACCCAGAAATTAACCCACAGACTTATGGTCACTTGATCTTTGATAAAGGAGCCACAACCATCCAGTGGAATAAAGATAGCCTTTTCAACAAATGGTGCTGGTTCAACTGGAGGTCAACATGCAGAAGAATGCGAATTGACCCACTCTTATCTCCTTGCACTAAGATCAAGTGGATCAAGGACCTCCACATAAAAGCAGACACACTGAAATTATTAGAAAAGAAACTTGGGAAGACCCTGGAGGACATGGACACAGGGGTAAAGTTCCTGAACAGAACACCAATAGCTTATGCTCTAAGATCAAGAATTGACAAATGGGACCTCATAAAATTACAAAGTTTCTGTAAGGCAAAGGACACTGTCAGAAGGACAAAACAGCAACCAACAAAGTGGGAAAAGATCTTCACCAACTCCACATCCGACAGAGGGCTAATATCCAATATATACAAAGAACTCAAGAAGTTAGACCCCAAAGAACCAAATAACCCTATCAAAAAATGGGGCACAGAGCTAAACAAAGAATTTTCACCAGAAGAAATTCGGATGGCTGAGAAACACCTTAAGAGATGTTCAACATCATTAGTCATCAGGGAAATGCAAATCAAAACAACCCTGAGATTCCACCTCACACCAGTCAGAATGGCTAAGATTAAAAACTCAAGAGACAACAAGTGCTGGCAAGGATGTGGAGAAAGAGGAACACTCCTCCACTGTTGGTGGGATTGCAAAATGGTAAAACCGCTCTGGAAATCAGTTTGGTGCTTCCCCAGAAAATTGGGCATGTCACTTCCAGAGGACCCTGGCATACCACTCCTGGGCATATACCCAGAGGATTCACCTGCATACAATAAAGACACATGCTCTACAATGTTTATAGCATCCTTGTTTATAATAGCCAGAAATTGGAAGGAGCCCAAATATCCCTCAAAGGAGGAATGGATACAGAAAATGTGGTATATTTATACAATGGAATGCTACTCAGCAATTAAAAATAATGAATTCATGCAATTTGTAGGTAAATGGTTAGATCTGGAAAATATCATCCTAAGTGAGTTAACCAAATCACAAAAGAATACACATGAAATGCAATCACTGATAAGTGGATATTAATGAGCCCAGAAGCCCTAAATACTCAAGGCACAATTAGCAAGTCAAATGATTCCCAAGAAGAAGAAAGGAGAGGACCCTGGGCCTGTAAAGATTGGATCCAGTATTGTAGACCCAGAACAGAGAAACTGTGGGGGGAGGAGGATGATTGGGGAATAGTTGGGGGGGAGGAATTATGGGACGTATGGTGGGGAGGAACTGGGAAAGGGGAAAGCCTTTGGAATGTAAACATAGACTATAGAAAATAAAAATTAAAAAAAGAATGGAAATAGAAAATTGACCTCAAAAAAATTGACAAATGGGACCTCCAAAAATAGCAAAGCATCTGTACGGTAAAGGACACTGTCAGTAGGACAAAACAGCAGCCAAAAATAGGGAAAATGTCTTTACCAATCTTTCATCCAATAAAGGGATAATATCAAATATATACAAAAAACTCAAGGAGTTAGACTCCAGAGAACCAAATAACACTATTAAAAATGGGGTACAGTGCTAAACAAAGGTTTCTCAACTAAGGAATATTGAATGGATGAGAAGCATCCAAAGAAACGTGCAACATCCTTAGGCATCAGGGAAATACAAATCAAAACAACCCTGAGATTCTACCTCACACCAGTCAGAATGGCTGAGATCAAAAACTCATGTGAGAGCAGATGCTGGTGAGAATGTAAAGAAAATAGAACACTCCTCCTTGCTTCTATGAGGCCACAATTATGCTGATATCAAAACCAAACAAAGATCCAACAAAAAAGAGAACTTCAGAACAATTTCCTTCATGAATAACAATGCAAAACTACTCTATAAAATTCTTGCCAACCAATTCCAAGAGCACATCAAAAAGATCATTCATCATGATCAAGTAGGCTTCATCCCAAGGATGGAGGGATGGTTCAATATACAGAAATCAATCAATGTCATCTGCTACATAAAAGACTCAAAATAAAAAACCACATGGTCATTTCATTAGATGCTGAAAAAGCATTTGACAAAATTCAGCATCCTTTCATGGTAAACATCTTGGAAAAATCAGGACGACAAGATCCTTAATTAACAATAGGAAAAGCAATATACAACAAACCAAAAGCCAACACCAACTAAATGGAGAGAAATTTGAAGCAATCCCACATAAATCAGGAAATAGTTAAGGCTGCCCTCTCTCTCCATATCTATTCTATATACTACTTGAAGTTCTAGCAAGAGCAATTAGAAAACAAAAGGTCAAAGGGATACAAATTGGTAAGGAAGAAGTCAAACTATCACTATTGGCAGATGATATGATAGTATACTTAAACAACAATAAGAACTCCACCAGAGAACTCCTACAGCTGATAAACAACTTCAGCAATGGCTGAATAGAAATTAACTCAAACAAATCAGTAGCCTTCCTATACTCAAAGGATAAACAGGCTAAGAAAGAAATTAGGGAAATGACACCCTTTAAAACAGTCACAAAAAATATATAATATCTTGGTGTGACTCTAAACACGTGAAAGATCTGTATGACAAGAATTTTAACTCTTTAAAGAAATAAGTTGAAGAAGACCTCAGAAGAAGGAAAGATTTCCCATGCTCATAGATTGGTCTCTTAATCTTTGACAAAGGATCTAAAACTATCCAGTGGAAAAAAGATAGCCTTTTCAAAAAATGGCGCTGGTTCAACTGGAAGTCAGCATGCAGAAGGATGCAAATCGATCCATTCTTATCTCCTTGTACTCAGCTCAAGTCCAAGTGGATCAAGGATCTCCACATAAAACCAGACACACTAAAACTAATAGAAAATAAAAGGGAAGGAGCCTCGAGCACGTGGGTACAGGGGAAAAGTTCCTGAACAGAACACCAATAGCTTATGCTCTAAGATCAAGATTTGACAAATGGGAAACTCAAGAAATTACAAAGTTTCTGTAAGGCAAAGTGCACTGTCAATAGGACAAAATAGCAACCAACAAATTGGGAAATGATCTTTACCAAACCTTCATCTGACAGAGGGCTCATATCCAAGACATACAAAGAACTCAAGAAGTTACACTCCAGAGAGCCAAATAACCCTATTAAAAATGGGGTACCGAACTAAAAAAAAAAGGATAGATTAAAAAGAGATAGATTAAAAATGGTATATTTACACCATGTAATACTACTGAGCTATTAAAAACAATGAATTCATGAAATTCTTAGGCAAATGGGTGGTAAAGGAAAATATCCTAAGTGAGGTAACACAATTACAAAAGAACACACATGGTATCCCCTCACTGATAAGTGGATATTATCCCAGAAACTTGGAATATTCAAGAAACAATTCACATACCAAATGATGCCCAAGAAGAGAGAAGCAGAGGCCCCTGGTCCTGGAAAGGCTCATTGCAGCAGTATAGGGGAATACTAGGACAGGGAAAGAGGGAGGGGGTGGATTGGGGAACAGAGGGAGGGAAGAGAGATTATGGGACCTTCAGGGAGGGGGAATCCAGGAAAGGGGAAATCGTTTGAAATGTAAATAAAGAATATATCTTGTAGAAAGCCTTATTGAGGTGCCATGCCACCTGGCAGTAACTTGATATCCACCATATGTGAAGTTCTTCTCCCAGCCTTTGATTGGGAACTCCTATGTCAGCCATAATCTCTTCCACCTAGGGTAGGGTGCTCAGACAAAGGTGAAGCCTATGTCCTTCGAGGACCTGCAGTTTCCTGAAAAACACTAGCAACCTGTAGAGCAACTGAACTGATTCTGCTGAGAAGCTTCCAGACTTTTCCCCTTCATATATATATATATATATATATATATATATATATATATATATATTGGGAGTTCTTAATTAAACTTTGAGATCTTGAATAGCAGGTGTTATCTTGGTCTCAGTCTCTTTTTTGCCACCTTTCCATGCATTCCCATCTTCCCCAACAGGCAATCCAATCAATGTAACTGCAGGCAGTTAGAGATTGGCACCCGAACGTGTGGCTGGACATGGAAAGGTCTCCTGAGGTGACCCTGTCATGGTGAAACTTCGCAGAAAAACAGAAAAAGATGGTATCTTGCATGGTGAGCAACTACAGGAGCTAAATACAAGCAATAGTCTAAAATTTCATCTTTTTAAGCTGTTGTTGTAGGTGCAGAAGAATACAGGCTAAGTGGGACAGCATTGACCCAGTGCTGAACTTGCTTAGGGGTTAACAGTGGAAAATGGGACAGGAACTTCTAAACAGGCATTTGTCCACAGTCTTCAAGAGTTGCTTCAGGCAAAAGGAGAAGGACTTGAAAAACAATGGTTAGAAGGTTTTTTAGATCAGATAGGTTCTTGTTGCCCATGGTTCCAAGAAAAAAAGAACTTTAGATAAGAGAACATGGAAAAAATTGGGAAAGTGTTAAGAGCCACCAAGGCAGATAATACTACCCTCTGCCTCTGGTAGTCTGATATATCTGTCCCCTGAGAGGCTCTACTAATGCATGACAAATACAGAGATGGATGCTCTCAGTCAACCATTGGACTGAGCACAAGGTCCCCAATGATGGTGTTATAAAAGGACCAAATGATCTTCAAGGTTGGCAACCACATAAAAGGAACAACAATATGAACAAACCAGTACACCAGAGCTCACAAAGACTAAACCATCAGCCAAGGAGAACATATGAAGGGACCCATGGCTCCAGCCAAATGAGTGGCAGAGGATGGCCTTGCCAGACATCAATGAGAGGGGAGGATCTTAGTCTGGTGAACGCTCAATGCCCCAGTGTAGGGGAATGCCAGAACATGGAAGCAGAAGAGGGTGAGTTGTTGAACAGAAGGAGGCAGATTGGACAGTTGATATATTTAAAATAATATCCAAAATATACAATGAAACAAAGAAGTTAGAATCTAAAGAATGAAATAATCCTATTAAAAATTGGGCACAGAGCTTAGCAAAGAATTCTCAACTTAGGAATATTAGATGAGTAATAAATACCTAAGGAAATGCTCAACATTATTATTCATAGGTATTATTTCAAAGGGGAAATGAGGAAGGGGATAATGTTTGAAATATAAATCAGAAAATATCTAATAAAAAAGAGGAAGAGAGAAAAAAAACTATTCTCAACAATAAAATAATCTTCTGAGGGAATCACTACCCCTGACCCCAAGCTCTATTTCAGAGCAATAGTAATAAAAACTGTATGGTATTGGTACACAAACAGGTAGGTAGAACAGTGGAATAAAATTGAAGACCCAGAAATGAACACACACACTTATGGTCACTTGAAACTTGACAATAGAGACAAAGCCATTCAGTGGAAAAAGAAGAGCATTTTCAAGAAATGGTGCTGGTTCAACTGGAGGTTAGAATGTAGAAGAATGCAAATCAATCTATTCTTACCTCCTTGTGCAAAGCTCAAGTACAATTGGATCATGGACCTGCACATAACACCAGATAAACTGAAATTAACAGAGGAGAAAGTGTTCAAGGAAGAGCCTTGAACACATGGGCAAAGGAGGAAAGTTCCTGAACAGAACATCAATGGCTTATGCTTTAAGATCAAGAATCAACAAATGGGACCTCATAAAAGTGCAAAACTTTTGTATGGCAAAGGACATTGTCAATCAGACAAAATGGCAACCAACAGATTGGGAAAATATCATTACCAATGCTTCATCATTGGTATTCCCAGCTTTTGGGCTAATATCCAATACATACAAAGAAATGAAGAAGTTATAATCTAGAGAGTGAAATAATATTATTAAAAATTGGGTACAGAGCTAAACAAAGAATTCTCATCTTAGGAATAATGAATGGGTGAGAAGTACCTAAGGAAATGTTCCTTATTCATCAAGAAAATGCAAATCAAAATTCCCTTGAGATTCAATCTCACAACTCTCAGAATTGCTAAGATCAAAAATCTCAGGTGACAGCAGATGCTGTCAAGGATATGGAAAAGGAGGAACACTCCTCCATTGCTGGAAGGATTACAAACTGGTATGACCACTCTGGAAATTAGTATGGCAGTTCCTCAGAAAATTGGACATTTTACTACCTGAATACCCAGCTATACCACTCCTGGGCATATACCCAAATGTTGCTCTAACATAAAACAAGGAAACATGTACTACTAGATGAGGGGCCCAGATTTCCCTCAACAGAGGAATCCATATAGAAATTTTGGTACATTTAGAGCTATCAAAAACAATTTCATGAAATTCTTAGGCAATTGGATGGAACTAAAAAATATCTTCTGGAGTGAGGTTTTCCAATCGCAGAAGCACAAATATGCTATGTACTCACTGCTAAATGGATATTAGCCCAAAATCTGGGAATACCCAAAATACAATTCACAGACCATATGAAGTTCAAAAAAAGGAAGACCAAAATGTGGGTACTTGGGTCCTTCTTTAGAAAGGGAAACAAAATATTAACTAGAGCAAATATGGAGACAATGTGTGGAGCAGAGACTGAGGGAAAGACCATCCAGAGACTGCCCCCTCTTGAGGATACATCCCATATATAGTCACAAAACCCAGACACTATTCTACAGGGCAAGAAGTACTTGATGACAGGGGCTTAATATAGTTCTCTACTGAGAGGTCCTAGCAAAGCCTGGCAATTACAGAGTTAGGTGCTCATAGTCAACCATTGTATTGAGCATAGGGTCCCCAATGGAGGAGTTAGAGAAAGGTCTGAAGGAGCTACTGAGGTTTACAACCCCAAGGGAAAAACAAAAATATCAGCCAACCAGAACACCCAAGAGCTCCCTTGGACTGAACCATCAACCAAAGTGTACACATGAAGGAACAAGTGGCTCCAGTGGGAATACACAGTGAGGTAGGAGTGGGTGGGTGGGTGGTGGGTGGGGGAAATACCCTCATTGAATGGGATATAGGATAAGGGGTTTCTGCGGAGAGATCTGGAGAGGGGATAACATTTGAAATGTAAATAATGGATATATTCAATTAAAAAATGATTAGGAAGTGAATATCTGTGGGAGAAAATGTTATCGATTCTTTTTGAAATTACTCCTATATATACATCACATGTTTTGATGCCCAAGATAAGAGCTACATGCTATGCTCAAGGTTACCAATTAGGTTATGCAAAAATTAGAAAAATGCTTCCCCTATAGCATGAAACCTATGTAAAATTATGGCTAAGCCTTTATGCATACATCAACAATAAATCCTTACATTTTGAACTTAGATTTATGGCAGCTGCCCTCTTTAGAATAACTTGACATAAGGTATTCTGAGCTATCACATGGAGGGTTAACTATGTGAGCTGATATAAAATTTAAGAAAATGCAAGTGTTTCATCAAATATGTTGCATTGTAAGTGAATCATATGTAGGGTATTAAGCTATTTCCATGGATTTATAAGAATGAATAAAGATTTTGCAATGAATGAATGATTCATCATTGTGAAAAAAAAAGACAGCACAGTGATTCAGAGTTCACAGTATGGGAAATGAAGACCATAATCTACACATTGATACTAAGTTGTTGATTTAGAATTCATGAATTAAATACATTTGCTATTAAAGATTGATTTAAAGCATTTTTGGGAATCAAGGAAGACAGTGGCGGAATATTGGTTTTCAGTCAGGCATAATTGATAGGAAATATGTTTTAAGACTCCTCCACAAGATGACAAGTTAGATTGGTCTAGGCAATAATCAGATTTATAGAACAGGGTGTTCTACTTATTTTAGCTGCAGAATTTCTGTTTTTTTTTATTATGTTTTGTGCTGGTTTTCCATCTCAAAATCTATAACACCTTCTTCCTGAAGACATTTAAACAATCCCAAGTCACACCTGCATATTAAAATTATGGCACTCTCTTTTAGACAAGTCTAAACCCAATTAATTGTTGCATGTAATGATTATGGCACTAAATTTTGGGCATGTCTCCTCAAGAGGACTTGTCTCTGCGGTCTTGTTGTCTAGCCTCTTAGGTAAAATCCACAAAAGTAGTAGATAATATCCACAAGTGTGTTTTGAAGCATGTTTTTACCTAAACATATTTTCTCAGGTGAGAAGTCTGACTGAAGAAAAATTTTTGAGAGTTCTCTAGAGAGTAGGCTAGTACTGCCTAAAAATAAGTGATTAAAGTGATGACTTAACTCACCAACAATATTGCAAAAATATGTGATGAGAAATGCAGGTGCTGTGTATATAACATGACCACCTGCAGATCTACAAAGGCATACTTGCTCTTTCTTCTGGACACATCTATTTTATGATGTTCTCACAGGTGTTTATCCTCTTGATCCTACAGACACTTGGAGTTTTGTGCAACTTTAACAGAGATGAGTGCATTTTTAAAGCGGAAGGCAAACGACACAGTGAAGGAAATGTCATAATTGCTGCATTTGTTCCTTTCTTTAATCATATTTTCGTGAGCAAATTGAATGATTTTATTCAAAAAGAAAAATTTTACACAGAGTAAGTTTTTTAAAACCATTATTCATTTTAAGAACTTAGTTTTCAAATGTCCTCAATTAATTTTCTATACATAGAAATGTAACTTTTATATTCTATTAAGGTGAGATTCTCTCCTGGAAACATAATTATTTCACAGGTTTGTATTCCTTTTTACTCATTTTTCTCTCAAGGAAAGAAAAGCAGTTGCATCTAATCAATGTTATTTATATACTTGTTATTCTGAGCTTCTCTACCTGGCTTTCTCTAGACTTCAGCTGCTAGTGTTGAAATACATCACGGTTTTCTCTCCAAAACAAATGTTCAAAAGAAAAATGGACACATTGTTTTGGAAGAAATTTAAAGTGTTGTTTCCCCATAAGAAATAATACTAATGATTTTAATATCTAAATACAGGAATGGCCTCTGCTAGCTGCTGCTCATTTCAAATGCTAATTAAGATGAATAAGAAAATTTGGAATTTATACTTCTTTTTCAAAATGCTCTCAGATAACTCACATTTTTATTTTTCTTACAAAATTTATACACTATTAATTTTGCTGCATTTCACATTTGATGCCTTTTTCTAAGTATCTAAACACTGATAGAGGTCTGTATGGTATGAAAGACACATGATGTTGATGGTTGAAATTGAGAATTCTTTCTTACTTTAACAACTATAGGATTAGAGAATGGTGGCAGAAAATTGACAGAATTATCTGGACTCTGTTGGAGAAAAACACCTATGTAATAATCTTTGCAGAGGAGGGAAATTTTATTCCATGCAGTCAATTCTATACCAATAGAAGCTATATACTGAGAACTGAAATAGAAATTACTGAAATAAGAATGCAAGTTTGACTCTATTTCCCTTTATTACCAATTTAAATGATGGCTACTTTTGACTTTCTATCAAATATTAATAGTTTAATAAGATGTCAATTTGTATACTATAATACCATCTTTTAAAATTAGAGTTGCCTCCAGGACACCCAGGACTACACAGAGAAACCCTGTCTCAAAAAAAAAAAACAAAAACAAAAACAAAAACAAAAACAAAAACAAAACAAAAACCAAAAAGAAAATTAGAGTTGCCTAAGTATTCTATAGGGTTTGAGTTTTTTTTTTTCTCTTTTGATTTTTGTGTGTTTTGTTTTTATTATTTATTTAGATTGCCCCTCAATCACAGAGGTCTCCCTCTATGATTCCCAGGGCAATCCTTACAAGTCCTTCCCACATTGCCCCCTGCTGTTCTCCCCAGAGAACAGGAGCCTCCCTCAGATACCACCACACCATCAGGCATCTAATCCCATGGCAGGAAACAAAAACTGAATCTGTTCCTCTTTAATTGTTAGGGCACTCACATGAGTACCAAGCTGCACATTTGCTTTAATTGTATAAGGGGCTATAGGTCTAGAAGCAACTTGCTTCCTGGTTTGCTGTCCAGGGTCTGTTAACCCCTATGGTACCAGGTTATTTTACTCTTGGTGTCTTCTTGTGCTAATTTTTTCCCCTCCAACTTGCTCCCTGTTGTGGATTTCTAATGGAAATTATATAATTCAGGAAATATTAAAAGATCTACAGCAGTTATTTCTGCTCTTCTTTATTTTCCATTGATGTATCTGTGTGCCATTATTTCACTGTTCAAAATCCTAGAAATATTCAGTTCTTAAGAGGTTTAATTTTGCATTTACCTTTTGATTGGGAAGATTGAAAATATTTTAAAAATTTGTTGGTTGTTTTAGCATTTATTTCCTACACTTTATGTCCTTGGGTTTATTCTATATTGGACTTGCTTTTCTAATAGCTTCTTGTAAAACCTATATTAGTTAAAAAAAAAAAACCTTGTCATTGATCTACTGTCTACTGTTCCCCCACCTGCCCTTGAATTCCCCTTCATTGAGGCATCGAGCCTTCACAGAACCAAGGACCTCTCCTCCCATTGATGGCCATCCTCTACTACATATATGGCTGAAGCCATGGCCCTTCATGTGTACTCCTTGGTTGGTAGTTTACTCCCTGGGAGCTCTGTGGAATCTGGTTGGTTGATATTGTTGTTCTTCCTATGGGGTTGCAAACCCCTCAGCTCCTTCAGTCCCTTCTCTAACTTCTTCATTGGAGAACACTTTCTCAGTCTGATGGTTTGCTGCAAGCATCTGCTTCTGTATTTGTCAGGCTCTGGCACAGCCTCTTAGGTGACAGCAATATCAAGCTCCCTCCTATCATCATACACTCTTTGGCATCCACAATAGAGTCTGGGCTTGGTGACTAAATATGTGATGGATCCCCAGGTAGGGCAGTCTCTGGATGGTGTTTCCTCCAGTCTCTGCTCCACACTTTGTCTCTGTATTTGCTGCCATGAGTCTTTTCATGGTTTTCATGTGGTCTGTGAATTTTATGTTGGATATGCCACGCTTTGGGGTTAATCTTTATTCATCAGTGACTCCATACCATGTGTGTCCTCTGTGATTGTGTTAGTCCATTCAGGATGATATTTTCTAGTTCCATCCATTTGCCTAAGAATTACTTGAATTCATTGTTTTTGATAGCTTACTAGTACTCCCATGAATAACTGTACATTTTCTATATCCATTATTCTATTGATGGACATCTGGGTTTTTTGCAGCTTTTGGCTCTTATAAATATAGCTGCTATGAACTTAGGGGAGAAAGTGTTCTTGTTATATGTTGGAGAATATTTTGGGTATATGCCTAGGCATGGTATAGCTGGGTCCTCAGGTAATACTACGTCCAGTTTTCGAAGGAATTGTCATACTGATATCCAGATTGGTTGTACCAGCTTTCAATCCCAACCACTATGGGGGAGTGTTCCTCTTTCTCCGCATTCGCGTCAGTTTCTACTCACCTGAGATTTTGATCTTAGCCATTCTGACAGGTGTAACATTGAATCTCAGGGAAGTTTTGATTTGCATTTCCTAGGTGTCTTAAGGCCATTCAAAACAACTTAGTTGAAAATTCTTTTTTTATCTCTGTACCCCATTTTTAATAGTGTTATTTGATTCTCTAAAATTTAACTTCCTGAGTTCTTTGTATATATTGGACAATAGCCCTCTATTGAATGGAGGATTAGTAAAGATTTTCTCCCAATCTGTTGGTTGTCATTTTGTTCTATTGACAGTATACTTTACCTTAC
This sequence comes from Apodemus agrarius, assembly GCA_964023405.1. Taxonomy (NCBI): domain Eukaryota; kingdom Metazoa; phylum Chordata; class Mammalia; order Rodentia; family Muridae; genus Apodemus; species Apodemus agrarius. The sequence continues at coordinate 31,404,108 of OZ030028.1, forward strand.
AGAAACTTTGCAATTTTATGAGGTCCCATTTGTCGATTCATGATCATAGAGCATAAGCCAGGAAATTTTCCCCTGTGACCATGTTTGTGGCTCTTCCCCACTATCTCCTCTATTGGTTTCAGTGTATCTGCTTTTCTGTGGAGGTCCTTGATCCATGTGGACTTGTGCTTTGCACAAAGAGAAAATGAAGTATCAATTTGCACTCTTCTACATGCTGACCTCCAGTTGAAACAGAACCATTTGTTGAAAATGCTGACTTTTTCCCACTGCCTGGTTTTAACAACTTTGTCAAAGATCAAGTAACCATAAGCATCTGGATTCATTTCTGGGTCTTCAATTCTAGTACATTGACCTACCTGCGAATCTCTGTACCAATACAACTCAGTTTTTATCACTATTGTTCTGTAATATAGCTTGAGGTCAGGGATGGTGATTCCCCCAGATCTTTCATTTTGAGAAATATTTTTGCTATCCTGGGTTTTTTGTTTTTTCAGGTAAATTTGAAGATTGCAAATTCTTTCTATATCTATGAAGTATTTGAGTTGGAATTTTAATAGGAATTGCATTGAAACTGTAGATTCCTATCTGCAAGATGGTCATTTTTACTATATTAATCCTGACAATCCAAGAGCATGGGAAATCTTTCCATCCTCTGAGGTCTTCTTTATTTCTTTTTTCAGAGACTTGAAGTGCTTGTCATACGGCTCTTGGTTATAGTCACACCAAGCTATGTTTTATTATTTGTGCCTATTGTGAAGTATATGAGTTACCAAACATATTTCTCAGCCTTTTTATTCTCTGAGTAAAGGAAGGTTAATGATTTGTTTGAATTAATTTTATATCTAGCATTTTGCTGAAGTTGTTTTCAGGTGTAGAACTTTCCAGATCTGGTGGAATTTTAGGGATCACTTAAATATACTATCATGTTATATGCAAATAGTGATATCTTGACTTCTTCCTTTTCAATTTGTATCCCTTTGACTTACTTTTGTTGTCTAATTGCTCTAGCTAGAAGTTCAAGTACTATATTGAATAGAGAGGAAGAGAGTGGGCAGTGTCACCTATTCCTTGATTTTTTTTTGAAATGGTAAATCATTCTTTTTTATTACAAACTATATACATATGTTTGTCTACCCAAAACAAGATGAACTTATTCATAAGAGCAATATAAGCATTTTAATCCAGCATTGATCAAATATACATGCAAATAAATACATGAGTATTTTCTAATTATCAACCTGGAAACATACAAATACATATTTTTTTTTATTTTCTATATTCTATGTTTACATTCCAAAGACTTTCCCCTTTCCCAGTTCCCCCCTCCCTATGTCCCATAGTTCCTCTCCCCCCCAACTATTCCCCAATCATTCCTCCTCCCCCCACAGTTTCTCTAAAAAACTGGATCCAATCTTTCCAGGCCCAGGGTCCTCTCCTTTCTTCTTGGGAATCATTTGACTTGCTAATTGTGCCTTGAGTATTTAGGGCTTCTGGGCTCATTAATATTCATTTATCAGTGATTGCATTTCATGTGTATTCTTTTGTGATTGGGTTAGCTCACTCAGGATGATATTTTCCAGGTCTAACCATTTACCTACAAATTGCATGAATTCATTATTTTTAATTGCTGAATAGTATTCCATTGTATAAATATACCACATTTTCTGTATCCATTACTCCTTTAAGGGATATCTGGGCTCCTTCCAATTTCTGGCTATTATAAACAAGGCTGCTATAAACATAGTGGAGCATGTGTCTTTATTGTATGCAGGGGAATCCTCTGGGTATATGCCCAGGAGTGGTATGCCAGGGTCCTCTGGAAGGAACATGCCCAATTTTCTGAGGAACCGCCACACTGATTTCCAGAGCGGTTTTACCATTTTGCAATCCCACAACAGTGGAGGAGTGTTCCTCTTTCTCCACATCCTTGCCAGCATTTGTTGTCTCTTGAGTTTTTAATCTTAGCCATTCTGATTGGTGTGAGGTGGAATCTCAGGGTTGTTTTGATTTGCATTTCTCTGATGACTAATGATGTTGAACATCTCTTAAGGTGTTTCTCAGCCATCCGAATTTCTTCTGGTGAAAATTCTTTGTTTAGCTCTGTACCCCATTTTTGATAGGGTTATTTGGTTCTTAGGGGTCTAACTTCTTGAGTTCTTTGTATATATTGGATATTAGCCCTCTGTCGGATGTGGGGTTGGTGAAGATCTTTTCCCACTTTGTTGGTTGTTGTTTTGTCCTTCTGACAGTGTCCTTTGCCTTGCAGAAACTTTGTAATTTTATGAGGTCCCATTTGTCAATTCTTGATCTTAGTGCATAAGCTATTGGTGTTCTGTTCAGGAACTTTACCCCTGTGCCTATGTCCTCCAGGGTCTTCCCAAGTTTCTTTCCTAATAGTTTCAGTGTGTCTGGTTTTATGTGGAGGTCCTTGATCCACTTGGAGTTGATCTTAGTGCAAGGAGATAAGAGTGGGTCAATTCGCATTCTTCTGCATGTTGACCTCCAGTTGAACCAGCACCATTTGTTGAAAAGACTATCTTTTTTCCACTGGATGGTTGTGGCTCCTTTATCAAAGATCAAGTGACCATAAGTCTGTGGGTTCATTTCTGGGTCTTCAATCCTATTCCATTGATCCACTTGTCTGTTGCTTTTAATGGGATTGCTTCAAGTAAGAAAACTTTTGACAAAGTTGCAGAAGTTTGCAGCCAACCTGCTTTACAATATATCAATAAAAATAGACATTGAGAGCAGTGAAATAGGTGATACCCAGGACTCCACCAATTGCATCTGTCATTTTTTTTTTGGTTTTTTGAGACAGGGTTTCTCTGTGTAGTCCTGGCTGTCCTGGAACTCACTCTGTAGACCAGGCTGGCCTCGAACTCAGAAATCCTCCTGCCTCTGCCTCCCAGAGTGCTGGGATTACAGGCGTGCGCCACCACTGCCCGGCTGCATCTGTAATTTTTGTGTCACTAGTTTTCATGCTTATCTCTGGGAATCTAAGTGCTCAAAGTCTTGGTGGTTTTATTCTTTTTCATATTTATTGGCCAGTGTTGTCCTTGAATGTACAGTAACAACTTCCATGCTCAAATATTATAAATATTGTGATGTTACAAATAATCTTTATACATATTCTGTTTTGAACCAAATTTTTCATAATAAATTTCTCAAAATAAATTTTGTAGGCACATTAAACTCATACAAAAGGAAATAACACTCATTCACAGCCCATCTCATGTCAGTTTAAGTGTTAATTGGGTGAGAACCTGACAATGAAGAGACATTTATCATGAGACAAAGTCTTATATATGTGTGTTTGTCCATAAATGTGTTTGGAAGTATTCATATACTCGTTTGTTCCTAGGATCAAGATCGATAAATCAAGAGAAATTACAGGGCAGATAGACCACAGCCACATATATTAATCTGTAGTATCAAAAGCTACCATTGATCACCATGCTCAATGGACTTGCATATAATCACATACCTCAGAGACTATCAGCTCCACTCATCTAATCATGCTTTCTTCAATGGCTTTTCTATGAAGATCAGGAAAACTGGCTGTGATGGAAATTAAAAATATGTGGGCTACATTTCTAACTCAATAATTCATTATGAGATGCTAAAACTTAAGAAATGTTTCAATCCTTGTTTTCAGCTTTTTGAGTTCTTGCTGTCACTCATAAAGGAGACAACATATAGTAATTATTATTTGATGGGTTTCTATTTCCATATTTTTCACTGGAAATGGGTAACTTAACATAGGTATCCTTAGTAAACATAGTTTTACTTTTGACAGGATATAAAACAGACACATATAGAACAAAGAAACCCTGAGGTGCAAGGAAAATTTTATCTCCATTAGAAGTAAATCAGCTTGAGTTTGTCAGGCATAAATAGGAGAAAATGAGAGGCAGCAGAGCTTAGCATATAGATTCTTTGCCAGCAAAAGCCTTCTCTTACATTCCTTTTTATCCTTTGAATGTCTGTTGGTATATGTGAAAAAGAAGTGTTATCTTCCTTAGTAATATGTCATTTTTTTTGAGGCACATGACTAGGAAAATGTTGTTTCTTCTCAGAAGCCATTAGTTACTATATAAAACTTACAAAATCAACAAAACAAAATATAATATTAAAACTACAAATTAACATCTTAGTAGAATGAAATTTCTTTATTTTTGTAATATAAATGTGGTTTGGGAATTCCACTGCACTTAGCAGTAGCATGAAATAAAATAGTGACATCCTGCCCTGCCTATTTTAGACTGTGCTATATGGTCACATGAAGCATGTGTATATTGGGGTCTGTGGATACATGTCCTTTTATATTATTATGAAAAATTGCCACCAAGTCCCATGGTAACTTCTGTGTTGAGTATCTCCAAGTGAGGCATACAACAAATGAAACAGTTGTTTGCTGTTTTATATGACTTCAGCCCATATTAAAGAAGACATGTTTTTCATCCAGAAATTCCAGTCTCAAGTGAAAGCTGATTTGTTTGGGGTGGAAAAGGATTGTGAGAGAAAAAGAAAAAAGAAATATAAATGAGGAAAAATAGAAAAACTAATCTCTCACAGAACAGCAAAACATCAGAAGATTCAAGTCATAACTGTAGGTTGTAAATCCATATAAGCTCCATCTGCTATAATGATCTCAATTATAATGGGTCTGCAAAAGGAGAAAATGGCAGTGGGATTGAGAAAAACTCATTTATAGTAAGTAGTCTTCTATCATTAGATATTACAAATTCACCAGAATCAGATCCAAATATTGATTTGGGGTCAGTGGATATATACATGAAATAAAAGACACAGGGACATATTACTAGAAGCAGCATTGTGTGTTAATCAGAAAAAAACTGAATAGAACTAAGTTTCTCCACATGTGTGCTATTGATAGGAACACATGTTGGGTCCCGGTGGTCTTGGCGAATCCCAAACTCAGATTCTTTCAAACTTTAGAGGAGAGATGGATGAGAATAAACTGTGTGAGGCATTTCTAAAAAGGATGCCAAGAAACTTGAATGACTTTGGCTATAGATACATAGATACTATCCAGTTAATCATGACATAATCTGTATATGTTCTTATTGTCCATGATGACATGAATCTTTACCACTTATGATGTGATATCAAATGAAGTGGTAAATACCATGTAAAATATGAGTCGTGATTTACAATGTGATGTAGGCTGTGGTACAGATGATTTTCTGTTTGGTTCTAGAATATACCTTTGCTGATTATTTCCTATAAGATGAAAATTCTAGTGGGAACAGAATATGGATCTATTCTTGAAGACTCCACAGAAGCTACTGACCCAATAAATAGGTCCTCTTCAGAATTATAAATTTACCAGAATTTGCAAAGTTAACTATCATTTGCTTAATATGTGGGCCATTTTAATTTGAACCACTAATGGGAAGACATTATTTATTTTTTAAAAAAATAACATTGAAATTTTAAAAGTCATTGCATCAAACTTGTAGATAGAATGGTATGATTCATTGTCATCCATGTTAAACAATTTTTTCTACAGGCTCAGTATCAAAAACTACCAGTATTTGTTGGCCTTCATATTTGCCATTGAGGAAATAAATAGGAACCCGTATCTTTTACCCAACTCATCTCTAGGCTTTGAACTTTATATTGTCCAAAACAGGGAAGAGAATATTATGAAGCAAGTTTTGACTTGGCTCACAGGAATGGGAAGAAACATTCCAAATTATACCTATCAAAGGAAGAACAAGGCTGTTGCTGTACTAACAGGAACATCCTGGACAACATCAGCGAATATTGGGAGACTGCTCGGTCTCTACAAATATCCACAGGTGAGAGACACAGCTCTAACAAAAACTAAAACCCATATAAATCTTTTGATATTAAAGATGTTTTTAATGGAAGGGAATGAGACCAAACTATCATCAACCAGAGAGAAGGGAGGCATTTCTCTATGTAGTCTTTGTTTAGGATAAAGAAGAAAAGTTTGGAAGCTACACTGAATGTTTTCAAATGTTGTATTTTGTCAAGAGTTCTCAATAAATCTGACCAGGATAAGAGAATTTAAACATGAAGAACACCATTTAAGCCCTACCAATACCAAATATCCCTTTAAGTCTATTATTGGTCCTATATTAATGTATTCATTCCTGTTTCTGATTCAGCTTAGCTTTGGGCCTTTTCAGACAATCCTGTGTGACAGAAGCCAGTTCTCCTCTCTTTACCAGACAGCCACAACGGACACATTACTCTCACTTGGCATTGCATCTTTGATGCTTCATTTCAGTTGGACCTGGGTGGGACTCATCCTGATAGATAACAGTAAAGGAATTCAGATGCTCTCAGACCTTAGAAGAGAGATGGACAGGACTGGAGTGTGTGTGGCTTTTGTAAAAATGGTGCCAGAAATCTTGACATACTTTTACATTGGATCTGAAGAGACTCTAAAGATAATCACTAAATCAACTGCAAAGGTTGTTGTTGTTTATGACACTGAAACTTTTTATATCAAAATACTTAGTCATTATATGTTGTTCCTAACATGGAAAGTATGGGTCATGAATTCACAATGGGATGAAGGCCTTGTAGCAGATTATTTTTTCTTAGATGCTTTGCACGGGACCCTCTTTTTTGCACACCATCATGACAAGATACATGATTTTCAAAACTTTGTCAAGAACTATAGCCCTTCCAAATACCCAGAAGACCATTTTCTTGCTGTTCTTTGGTATTTACATTTCAATTGCTCCATTTCTATCCCTGATTGTAAAATATTGGGTAACTGTCAACACAATTTTTCCTTGGAAAATTTGCCTGTAAATCTTGGGTTCATGGAAATGACTGAGGAGAGCTACAATGTATACAATTCTGTGTATGCTGTGGCTCACAGTCTTCATGAAATGACTCTGCAAAAAATACAATTTTATTCTCATCAAATCTCAGAGAAGAATGCATATCCATGGGAGGTAATTTCTCTTGCTCTGCATTTTATCTATAGTACTGTGCTACATGGAGTCTTCATAAATTACTCAATATACTATAGTACTTTCTAGAAGATTTTACAAAAAGCAAAATGACAGTTTGAATTCAATTTCTTTTCTAAATTTGTTGCATACACTTGTGCTATTGTCCAAGATTAATGGAGGAAAATAATAAATTGTCACATGGTGTTAATAAACTATTGTGTTACAAATAATCACATTATTTTCTCAGAAAATATTAAATTTGAAATCTACTTATATATGAATATTTCAGAAAAATGAGATTATTGATTCTAAATTGACAAATGCTAATAGACACTTAATTTTCAAATACTGAAATGATGCCTATATTGCATAACTGATCATTTTATTACATTTTGGAAATGCAAACCAAATTGTACAATGTGAATTTTGAGTATTTTCCCAAAAATAATTTGATGTGACTATTATCTCAAAATTATGAGCATGTACCTCATACAATATTGCTTTGGCAAATCTGGTGTGTGGGTATATGAGAGAGAGGGAGGGAGAGACAGAGACAGAGACAGAGACAGAGAGAGGTGGGGGAGACTTTTTTGATGCTGACAGCCATGTTTGAAATCTTATGATACTGTCATTTTGGGGACTTTTATCATAATAATAAGTAATAGCTTCCTTTAGCTTACATTTCTAATGAGGGATTAATGTCAATGAAAAACTGTATTTTAATTGATTCTATTGAACATTAACTGGGAGTAATTCTACTAGAATGTTTTGCATCTCTTTTAGCTCAACCTTTTTCTCCAGAATGTCAATTTTAAAAGTGGTGATGGAAGTCAAGTGGTTTTGGATTCACAAGGGAAATTAGAAACAGAGTACGATATTTTTAATTTTGGTAATTTTCCAAATGGTCTCAGACAAAAGATGAAAATTGGAGTCTTTTCTTCCAAAGCTCCACAGTGGCAACAACTGTCTTTGTCTGATGACATGATACAATGGGCTACAGGATTTACAGAGGTGAGGATCTTATATCATTGGACTGACTGCTGCATAAATAAATGTTTGTGAATGTAATGAATACTGGTCCCTTACACAGTGTGCATTAATTCAAACAACAACAAGAAACCTATCAATATAAAGTTTTTGTTGCCTCATTCTGAACAATCATTTTTTCATACATTTCCCCATGGTTAATATGTCTGGTATCTGTTTATTACTAACTAAAGGGTTAGTATGACTCCCAGAGTAGAAAATGCCAGTGCATGGTCATTTGATCTTTAGTGTTCTTGCACAGGTAATTGCACAGCAGCATGTGCATGTGTTATCTGCATGTCTTCCTACTGAAAAAGGAAACTATTGATCAGAAAAACAAAGTTCACTTATACCTCATGCCATGGAACAAATGTTTCAATATTCAAGTAATCATGGCTACAGGCAGCTAAGAAACTCACATTGCTTTTTCTGTCAGTTAGAAAATAGATTTAAGTATTTAGTGGTATTTGCAACCCTTACTGCTTTACATTCTGTCCAAGACAATAACTGATCAAATGGGACTGTCTAATTTTAAAGTAAATTTTCCCTCTTCAAGAAACATCTTGCAGATTCTTTTTCACCAGAATGTCCAAGGAATTGTTTGTATTGTAAATCTGAACTTTACAAGGTTATATTCAAACAGATATTTACTACCACTATTATGAAAACTTTTCTCTGGCCCATAGTTACAAAGCCCAGGCTTGGAAATGGAGGGCATTCTAGATGTTCTTCTAGATATGAACTTAGGTGACCTAATGGCCTCTTATTTTGCCCTCTTACACTTCCACAATTGTACATAGATTTTGTTGTCACTGGATGATGGTTTTAACACACTGTATTTTTGAGAAAATACTGTTAAAAGGAGAAGTGAAAATCTACAATCTGAAATTATAAATATAAAAATATGCTATCTTATATTAATTATTTTATTATATTTTACTGTTTTAAAACTCTGCAATATTGAGTATTTTCTCTTGGGTATTTAATTCTCAGATTCCTCATTCTTTGTGCAGTGAGAGTTGTGTTCCTGGATTCAGAAAATCCCCCCAGGAGGGTAAGGCTGCCTGTTGTTATAAATGTACTCCTTGTGCTGAAAATGAGGTTTCCAATGAAACAGGTAATGATCACTGTGGTATTTGCATGTATCCATAGTGTCCTGTGAAGTATATGCACATGGAAACATTTGATGTAGCAAAAGCATTTATGAGTTTTGTTAACCTTAGTTAGATATAAAAATAATTATATTTATTATGTTATCATTTTAAATGGCTCCTGGCCTTTAAAACTTATGCTCAATCATTGATGCTTTGTTCTTGGAAGACGATAGCTGCAGAAAATCTCTTTCTTCATCTAAGAATCTAATACCTCAATTTACCATGAAATTTAATTCATAGACTAAGTTATCAACTTTTCATGATTTTGAACACATAGTTCACAAGTTAGCACCAATTAGTTGTTGAATCCTTATAATTCTTCCTTTTATAATTACTGTCATGATTCTAGATTCATCAAAAATGATCTAAAATGTATACGATTTATACCTGGAAATAATTTAAAATGTTGCAAATAAGATTTAATCACTTGATTTTGTCTGTGAGTATTTGCCTGCATGCATGTATATGAGCCATTGGTTGGGTCAACCCACATCAAAGGTAGAAGAAGGCATCAGATTCCCTGGATGTGGAATAACAGACAGCATTGACACACTATGACTTCTTACAACAAAATATGGGTCTTCATTTAGGATAGTAGTTGTTGATTACCAAACAACCATTCCTCTCATCTACTACAAATAATGGGTAGCACTCCTTTAATCAAAAAGTCCACTATACCTCCCAGTTTTCTCTAGTATCCCTTTGTATACAAGTGCCATCATATATTGGCATTGGAAGAGTTAGATTTTATGTATTTTTATATTTATTTCTGTTTGTATTTTGGTATTTATTTATTCGTTCACTCATTTACATAGCAAACTCTCCCACCTCCTAGTTCCCCCTCACAGAGAGCCTTCCTTAGCCTCTCATTCTATTCTCCTCTGAAAGGATGCCCCCCTGGTATCTCCCCAACCTAGCATATAAAGTCTTTGTAGTTTAGGTGCACCTCTACCATCAAGGCCGAACAACGTAGCACTGTTGGGGAATGGAATTAAAAATCAGGCTGCAGCTTTCAAGACAGATGCCATTCCAGTTGTTGGTGAACCCCCATGGAGACAGAATTTCACACTTGCTACCTATATGACTGGGCCATTGGACCAGCCTGTGTATGCCATTTGGTTAGAGGCTTAGACTCTAACCTTAGTGTTCAGGTTAGTTGACTCTGTTGGCCTTCCAATGGAGTTTCTATCAAGGTCAGGGCCATCAATCTTTCCATCTCATCCAAAAGAGTTCTCCAACTCCATCTGGTATTTTTCTATGGGTATCTTGATCTCTTTCAGTCAGTTGCTGGGTAGAGCCTTTCAAAGGTCAGTTATGCGAGGCTCCTGTATTCAAGAAAATGGAGTATTATCAATATTGTCTGGGATTAGTGTTTGCCCATGTGATGGCTCAAGAGTTGGATTGGTTATTGGTTGACCATTATTTTAATCTCTGTTCAAAAATTATCCCTAAATTTCTTTTAGAAAAGAGAGTCTTGGGGTCACCAGTTTTGTGGGTGGGATGGAGTCCTTATTCCTACACTGGGGCTGATGTGAAAGGTTGCCTTGAGATTGAGAGAGTGGCTTCAAAACACATATCAAAAGACTACCCCATAACAAATTAAGTCTAAAAATGGACTGTTTTTCGATCTTAAATGTATCTCTGCTCCCTACAAACTCCTAAACATTTCACAAAGGAATTTTGTTAACTTATCAAGAGTCAAATAAGACTCACTTAGCATTGACTTTCTAAGAATAAAGACATGAGAAATGGAATGAATATCACAAAAATAGGCAATTGTGAGAGCAATAACTAAGAACAACATTAATTTGAACAGTATTTGAAAGCACATTCTCCTTCTTGTCTTGTCTTGAACTCACATACACAATTTACATTTGATGAGTTTCAAAAAAAGCATAGCCTAGGACCATGATCTTTTATAGAACTGAATTTTAAAATGTATGTCTATATACATAAGGAAAATTATCGCTTAAATGCAAGAATGTTTATGTACATATGTGATCAAAATAAACCATTTCCTTCAAGTCTGTTTAAAGACAACGTTAAGTATTTATTTGTAATTATTGATTAGAAAATATTTTGGCATTTATACTATTGAGCACAAATTTACTTGAGACTGAAATAACAAAGAAAGATATGAACTTACATCACATGCCAGAAATGTGAATATAAGAACTGACTTGGGATATTAATTGTTGCCTAACCTTAGACTCATGAACACTTTCATTCTTAAACAGATGTGGATAATTGTGTGAAATGTCCAGAAAGTCACTATGCAAACAGAGAGAAGAACCAATGCCTTCAGAAAGGTGAGACATTTCTGGGTTATGAAGACTCCTTGGGGATGATCCTCACATGTATGTCTCTGAGCCTCACTATAATCACAGCTGGTGTCCTTGGAGTTTTTGTAAAGTATCATAACACTCCCATTGTCAAGGCCAATAATCAGGCTCTAACTTACATCTTGCTCATCACTCTGACCTGCTGTTTTCTTTGTCCCTTGCTCTTCATTGGATATCCCAACAAAGTCACATGTATGCTACAGCAGAGTATATATGGAGGTCTGTTCACAGTGGCACTCTCCACAGTCTTGGCTAAAACTCTTACTGTTGTTCTTGCCTTCAAAGTCACAATTCCAGGGAAAATGATGAGATGGTTAATGTTGTCAAGGGCCCCTAACTTCATCATTCCCATTTGTACCCTTATCCATCTTGTGCTCTGTGGAATTTGGCTGAGCACTTCTCCTCCTTTTGTAGATTCAGATCCACACTCTGAACATGGACACATCATAATTGTGTGCAACAAGGGCTCAGTTATTGCCTTCTACTGTGTCCTGGGATACCTCTGCTGTTTGGCACTTGGGAGCTACATTGCGGCCTACTTCTCCATGAACCTGCCTGACACATTCAATGAAGCCAGGTTCTTGACATTTAGCATGTTGGTGTTCTTCAGTGTGTGGATTACATTCTTCCCTGTCTACCATAGCACCAAGGGAAAGATCATGGTGGCCATGGAAATCTTCTCCATTTTGGCTTCCAGTTTAGGGCTGCTGAGCTGCATATTTGCCCCCAAGTGCTACATTATTTTGTTCAGACCAGATAGGAACTCACTTCACTGCATCAGAGACAAAACACATTCTAGGGGAAATTTTCATCTTACAGGTTAAGTTATAAATTCTTAATTACATAGAAATCTTCAAACATATTCATCAACATTTTCATGTTTCTGTTGTCATTGATAGACCAAATAAATGCATCCTGCTTTCATGCATCCTGCTTTCATTTCAATTGTTCTTTTTTTCTGAAGAAAAATACCTTGGAAAACATGAAAAAATTATTTTGCAAATTAATTGCACAGTGAGGTACATACTATAGGAGAATATATATGTATATATACATATATATATGTATATATATATATATATATATATATAATTTTATAAACAAAGCAAATTTCATAAGCAAAACTAGGTTTCCAGTTCTGGTGGCTAGTGGTATCCAGTTCATCAGATCCTGTATTCTTGTCTCTATTTGGTTTTCATTACATTGGATGCTTTGTAATTTCAAATGGAAATATTTTTTTGTTTTGGAACCCTCTATTTGAGATCCATTATATTGGTATATTCAATCAGATACATTTCAAAAAAATGACATTTTCTCATTTCTTTTCTAAATGCTCCATTTTACACTGAGGGGTTATGAACTATTTTCTATCTACATAACATAACTTTTCTATATAGCACTTTTAATATTGTTAACAGTTACAGGTGCTTTCTTGCAAGTGTTGCCAACAATTGTAAACTTGCCAGGTTTGACCCAGGATTAATAAATTAGCTATTTATTTGTATAAGTTCTATAAGATTGCTGTATGGTGGATTTAAAGATTTTAACAGCTTCCATCAACTGACTCTAAGATTACACCCATTGAACACTCTTCCATATTTTTCAAAATTCTAGGAAAACAAGTCTTCTCAAGATTTCCCTAGAAATATTCTTTCTCTCGAACATAGATGCATTACTATAGTAATCACTCTTAAAGAAAATTTTGTTTACATTGTCCATGCATGTATAAAATACCAAGAGCATCTCAAGTAGTGGTAGGATTTTATGGCTTGCTCCCACCTTCATGTTTAGTTTTGCTCCTCTTAGGCTAACATTTGTGTAGTGTATTATACTCACTTCATTTGCTTTTCTACCTTTTGAAATGGTTATATATATATATATATATATATATATATATATTATCTCATTGTGTGTGAGAAATGTGATCTGCATTTCATTTTGGTTTAACAGGCTATTATAGTTAAGGAATTGAATTAATGTCATAAGAGACATTAATCATATGTCATAAGAGACATTTTAAACATATTTGAGATTGTTATAGGTCAAAGGATTTTTGAAGTTGAATTAAGTGCATTTTGCATTATTATATGTCTACAAACCTATAGGGGCCAGGGAGATGTATAATATTGTGATAACTGATTTAAATGGTAATTACCCCTTCCAGTAATATAAGGAGTGAAAGATTATTAGACATATGTATCCACATCTCTGTTTATACCATCTGTTGACAGTGAAAAAGAAAGTTCAAGATTATCTGGTAAAGCTATGAAGAGTAGCAAAATATTATGTCAACATTCATACAGAACATAAAATGAGCACAAAATAACTGAAATCATATTGTGTGAGATATCACAAGGTAATACAATTCTAAAAAGAACAGGAATTTAGAGGTTACCAATCACTTACATTTATAGACATCACAAGATTATTCCTGTATTATTTTCAGTATTTCAGATAACATAATTACTTACTGAAACATACACATTGAGTTTACAAATGAATAAGTTATTTAATAAATTCATATGATTTCAATTAACCATGATCATGTAAAAGCTATCCATCTTCTAGAATCTCCTTCAATTGATTCTTCAGTGTCTTGAACCTTTTATTATACAATTCTTTCATTGTCTTAGACTCACAACACAATATTCTATATTCTCTGAGATTATGTTGAAGAGTATTTCCCACCTGATTTTCTTTTCATTCCATAAATGAAATGAATTCCCCCACTTCAGCATTTGAGCTAGGTGGCTCAGCCTCTGCTCTGATTAGTTCTCAGCCCATGAATTTCCTGGCCTTTGTTCTGTATAGAACAACTCAGCCTCACCTGGAAGCCTCGGAAGCATTCCAGATCTGCAGTTCTTGGGCCTCAGCAGGTGATCAAGAGATCAGGCCTCAGCAGCCTATCTGGAGCCAGCAGAATCTCCAGACATCACCTCAAGCCTCGGGTGTGGGAATACTCCAGACTATATATTGCCTAACATTTATTAAAATTACGGTCTTGAAAGGCAATGTCTTCTTGACCCAATTCTTTTTTCGCCACTCCCCCATCCATCCCATAAGTTTCTCTTGCAGGACCAGTCCATAGTAGCTGCAGATAGCTACAGAACTCAACAGAATGGCGCCAACGTGGGGCTGGACTCGAGAGAAAGGTGACCCTGTCTTAGCGAAGTTTCGCAGAAAAACAGAAAAAGATGGTATCCTGCACGGTGAGCAAAATGGGTACTAGAGGACACAGATTAAGTAAGGCAGTGTTGACCCAACATTGAACTCCTTGCTTAGAGGCAGAGAGTGGAAAATGGGGAAGAACTTTATAGGTTCTGGATTGTAACCACAGCTATTAAGAGCTATTCAGGCAAAAAGGAAAGGGTTTAAAAATAGGTATATGTCTTCAGCCTCCAAGAGCTGCTTTAAGAAAGTTTGGAAAATGAGAGAGAAAGAAAGAAGGAAAATGGATGTAATTGCATCACAAGCATGCTTTCTTTTCTGTGTCTATTCTTGGTGCAAGATGTCTACATGTATGTGTATTCCTATTCATGGTGTTGTGCAAATGACTTGTGTGCAAATGACTTGTCTAATTGTTTCATGTTAAAAAGAAAAGTTAATAAAAATTACATCTACTGGCAGTCTTTAAACAAAAATCTCACAATTGTGGTTTTTGGTTCAAAGTGCTTTTTATTCTGTAGAAATTACAGCCGGAAAAAGAAAAAGTTTAGTTTAAGTTTATGAGATTCATGTAATCATTTTATTCTTCTTTATAATTGGTGTTAAAGGTATAAATAAATTTTGCATGTCTTGACTATATAGAATATTGGCTTATAAGTCATTAAACATAATTTAAAAGGTATAATGTTATTAAGAAAAGGTAAGTTTAACCAGCGACACATGGCCTAATGCAATGCACGCTGTATTTGCTTTTTGAATAATTGGTTTTAAAAGTATAAATATGTTCTACATGTTTTGACTATAGAGTATTGGTTTATTAATTATTGTGCATAATTTAAATGGTATAGAATTGGCAATAAGAGGCGAGTTTAGAGCTAATGGCCATTTTTAGCACATGGCATGTTACGACTCATATTGCAGACCTCTGGGATGCTTCTAAATTGGCATGGTGTTTTGTGTGAATCTTAGAAATCAGACTTATAAAGAATAAGATATAAAATAATGTCTCTTCAATTATATTGTCATAACATAAAAACTGGCAGACAAATCTTGTGCTGTAAAAATAATGTGTTTGCCATTAATTTTAAAGAAAATAGATTGTTTAAAATTAGGTTTTGCTTCCAAAGTTTTAGTTGTGCTCCAATATTGCAAGAGAAAATTAAAAGTTACAATAAAAAAACAGCTATGGCCAATATGGGCCTATTGCGACTTTTTCACAAGTTTATTGGCTGCAATGGTAAACACAAAATTTAACCCTCCAAGATATAAAGGAGATCTCAATGAAAATGTATTTGATATCAAAAAATTCCTTTGACTACTGTGTTGGGCAAATTGAATTTACACATGGGTTTGGGCCTGGACTTGGATAATGGGCTAAGATTAGAGGATATTTGCATTTGAGGAATCTTGTTCTTTGTCCTTGCCAGGGGTGGGCATTGAGCAGATGAAATTTACATTCCAAAGGCCTTCCTGTTTCCCACTTCCCCCCTCACTATATGTCCCATATAGTCCTCTTCCCTCTGCCCAGTTCCCAATCACCCCCCCTCCATTTCTTTGTTCTGGTACTCCCCTACAACCTACAATACTGGATCAAGTCTTTTCAGAACGAAGGCCCTCTTCTTCCTTCTTCTTGGGAATCTTTTGATTTGCTAATTGTCTTGAGTATTCAGAGCTTCTGGGCTAATTAATATCCACTTATCAGTGATTGTATTTCATGTGTATTTTCTTGTGATTGGGTTACCTCAAATAGGATTATATTTTCCAATTCCAACCATTTGCCTAAGAATTTCATGAATTCATTGTTTTTAATTGCTGAGTATCCATTTTCTGTATCCATTCCTCCATTGAGGGACATCTGGGTTCTTTCCAGCTTCTGGGTAGTATAAATAAGGCTGCTATGAACACAATGGAGCATGTGTCTTTGTTGCATGCAGGGGAATCCTCCGGGTATATGGCCAGGAGTGGTATAAGAGGGTGGTCCTCTGGAAGTGTCATGCCCAATTTTCTGAGGAACCACCAAACTGATTTCCAGAGTGGTTGTACCAGCTTGTAATTCCACCAGCAGTGGAGGAGTGTTCCTCTTTCTCCACATCCTCACCAACACCTGCTGTCTCTTGAGTTTTTAATCTTAGGCATCCTTACTGGTGTGAGGTGGAATCTCAGGGTTGTTTTGATTTGCATTTCCCTGATGACTAGTGATGTTGAACATCTCTTAAGGTGCTTCTCAGCCATCCATATTTCTTCAGGTGAAAATTCTTTGTTTAGCTCTGTACCCCATTTTTTAATAGGGTTATTTGGCTCTCTGGAGTCTAACTTCTTGAGTTCTTTGTATGTATTAGATATTAGCCCTCTGTCAGATGTGGGGTTGGTGAAGGTCTTTTCCCAATTAGTTTGTTACTCTTTTGTCCTTCTGACAGTATTCTTTGCTTTACAGAAACTTTGTAATTTTATGAGGTCCCATTTATCAATTCTTGGTCTTAGAGCATAAGCTATTGGTGTTCTGTTCAGGAACTTTCCATGTGTCCATGTCCTCCAGGGTCTTCCCCAGTTTCTTTTCTATTAGTTTCAGTGTGTCTGGTTTTATATAGAGTCCTTGATCTGCTTGGAGTTGAGCTTAGTACAAGCAGATAAGAGTGGATCAAATTGCATTCTTCTGTATGCTGATGTCCAGTTGAACCAGCACCATTTGTTGAAGAGGCTATGTTTTATCCACTGGATGGTTGTAGCTCCTTTATCAAAGATCAAGTGACCATAATTATGTGGGTTCATTTCTGGGTCTTCAATTCTATTCTATTGATCTACTTGCCTGTCACTGTACCAATACCATGCAGTTTTTAACACAATTGCTCTGTAGTATTGCTTGAGGTCAGGGATATTGATTCCCCCAAAAGTTCTTTTATCTAAGAAGGACCAAAGAACTCACTCTTTGCTCTTCCTTCTTGAGTTTCATGTGGTCTGTGCATTGCATCTTGGGTATTCTGAGCTTTGGGGCTATTATCCATTTATCAGTGAGTATATACTATGTTTGTTCTTTTGTGACTGGGTTACTCCACTCAGGATAATATTTTCTGGTTCCATCTATTTGCCAAAGAATTTCATGAATTCATTGTACTTAATAGATGAGTAGTACTCCACTGTGTAAATGTACCACATTTTCTATAACCCTTCCTCTGTTGAATGACATCTGTGTTCTTTCCAACTTCTGGATATTATAAATAAGGCTACTATGATCACAGTGGAGCATGTGCCCTTGTTATATGTTGTAGCATTTTTGAGTATATACCCAACAGTGGTATGGCTGGGTCCTCAGGTAATCCTATGTCCAATTTTCTGAGTAACCTTGAGACTTGTTTCCAGAGTAGTTGTACCAGCTTCAATTCCACCTAAAATGAAGGAGTTTTCCTCTTTCTCCACATGCTCACCAGCATCTGCTATCACCTGAAATTTTTATCTTTGACATTCTGACTGGTGTGTTTTAGAATCTCAGTGTTGTTTTGATTTGCATTTCCCTGATGATTAAGGATGTTGAACATTTCTTTAGGTGCATCTCAGCCATTTGATATTCCTCAGTTGAAAAGTCTTTCTTTGTTTCTGTAGCCAATTTTAATAGGGTTATTTGAGTCTCTGGAGTCTAGCTTTTTGAGTTATTTGTGTATATATACATATATATATATATATATATATATATAGATAGATAGATAGATAGATAGATAGATAGATGTAGATGTAGATGTAGATGTAGATATATATCAGATTGTAGCCCTCTAGAGGATGTAGGACTGGAAAAGATCTTTTATCAATCTGCTGGTTGCTGTTTTGTCCTATTGACAGTGTCCTCTACCTTAGAAAACATTTGCAATTTTATGATCCCATTTGTTGATTCTCCATCTAAGAGCATAAGCCACTTGTTTTCTATTCAGGAAAAATTCCCCTATGCCAATGTGTTCAGAGGTTCTTCCCCACTTTCTCTTCTACTAGGTTCAGTTTATCTGGTCTTATGTAGATGTCCTTGGTCCACTTGGACTTGAGCTTTGTACAATAAAATAAGAATAGATCAATTTGCATTCCTCTATGCGGTAACTGCCAATTGAAACAGCACCATTTGTTGAAAAGGCTGTCTTTTTTCCACTGGATGGTTTTAAAACCTTTGTTAAAAATTAAGTGACCCTAGGTTTGTGGGTTCATTTCTGGTTCCTCAATTCTATTCCATTGATCTACCTGCCTGTTACTGTACCAATACCATACAGTTTTTGTCACTATTGCTCTGTAGTACAGCTTGAGATCAAACACGGTGATTCCCGCAGATGTTCTTTTATTGTTGAGAATAATTTTCACTATCCTGGGTTTTCTGTTGTTCCAAATGAATTTATAAATTCCTCATTCTAACTCTATGAAGAGTTGTGTTGGAATTTCGATGCAAATTGCAATGAATCTCTAGATTGCTTTTAAAAATAGAGTACAAAGCTAAACAATTTCTCACCTAGAAATCGTGAATGGCTGAGAAGCACTTAAAAAATGTTCAACATTCTTAGTCTTCAGGGAAATGTAAATCAAAACAACCCTGAAATTTTACCTCACACCAATCAAAATGGCTACATCAAAAATGCAAGTGATAGCAGCTGCTTTCGAGGATGTGGAGAAAGAGGAATACTCCTCCATTGCTGGTGGGACTGCAAGCTGTTAAAACCACTTTGAAAATCATTCTGGCGGTTCCCAATAAAATTTAAAATAGTTCTACCTGAAAACCCAGCTATAGCACTACTGGGTATTGACCAAAACATACTTCAAAATTTAATGATGACACATGTTCCAATATTTTTAACAGCTTTGTAGATAGGCATGGCCCCTAGTTGAGGGATGGGGCCATCTACCTATCTCAAAGTCTTTAACCCATGAATGTTCTTGTCCATAGGAAGAATAGGGACCAAAAATTAAGCAGAAAATGAAGGAAGGGCCACCCAGGGATCCTTCCTGTCTACAGACACCAAACCTGACACTGTTGCTATTGCCAAGAGGGACATGCTGACAGGAACATGATATGACCCTTCCTTGGGAAGTTAGGCCAGCAACTGACCAATGCAGATGTGCATGTGTGGAGACAAATATCAGATTGAGTTCAGGGACTGCAGTGGGGAGTTGGTGAAAGAAATCAAATAGCTTCTGGGGATTACAGCACTATAAGAGGAACATCAGTTGTCCAAACCATCCACTGCTCCCAGGGACTAGATCATCACCCTCAAAATGTACAGGAAGTGATCCATGGCTCCAGATATGTATCTAGCAGAGGATAGCCTTGTATGATATCAATGAGAGGGGAGGCTCTTGGTCCTGTGAAGGCTTAATGCCCCAGTGTAGGGAGATGCTGGAGCAGAGGGGCAGGAGAGGGTGGGTGAGTGGAATATTTAATAAATAACAAGATTAATAAAAAACTAAAAATAAATGTAAAAACTTTCATCAGGCTACACATACCATCAGAATATGGATATTACAAAATACTAAATTAGATCAAGATGAGCAGCATCAATGTAAACACCATGAATTTCAAACCTATATATAATATCTATCAATAGTTCTACAATGAATTTATCTCTACTTGCCTGAATCCAACTCTAGAATGTCAGGGTTATGAAGAGTATGTATGAGTCAATTATATAAAGGCACACAGAAAAAATAACTTTGAATCATGCTCTAATTCTCTGATTCTATACATTTTTATTCCTTATATAATACAGAGGATAAAAGTCTCTACAAAGACAAAAGTCATCTCACACTTATTACATGGTGATGCATGAATGATATGGGGAGGGGATATGATGTGAGTATTCCATCTAGAACTGAGCATTCTCCAGCCCTCTTTTCTGAATCTTGGCCTGTTCTAAACCTCTGTGTGCATTATCATCTGCACCCAAAAAAAAAGTTTGTATTTATTTTAGTTTAACATTGTGTTTTCTATTTTCACATTTGGATTATAATGTATGTTTCAATGGAAACTAAATACTTCATTGTGATTGGGCTTAGAATAAAACTGATATCCACAGTTGAAAGACATTTTATATATATATATATATATATATATATATATATATATATATATAAATGAAAATATGAGTGGAGAATTGATTAGAAAGCAGGAGAAATTTTGAGAGAAATATCAGATTAGACAATGTTTTTCCATGCTACAATGTGAGATGGAAGGACTAGAGTAACAAAGTAGATAAGGCATCCCACTAGAGAAGAGAGAATGACAACTTGTATCAGGAAGGGTTGTTAGAACTTCTTTAAATAGAAAAGAGTAAGGCAATCTGTATGGGTGCAAGTGAGTATATGTATCCATTCACTCCCATATGCAGTGTGTAGAGGACTGAGGTTTAAAACCTAGGGGAATACCTTCCTCAGCTCTAAATTTTGATTTGGGTATACAGACTCTCAATGGGCTGATCACTCACATCTAGGTTGTGAAGGCTGATCAGTGAAAACTCATGCATCTTCACATCCACCCACACCAAAAATATGGGGATCTTGCTGCAATTCCAACAAGTCTTTATCTGGAATCCAGGTCTGTTTTTTTAAAGGATGCATTTTTTTCTTATTGGTATTAATACATTGTCACTGTCTTTAGAAACACCAGAAGAGCATGAGATATTATAGATGGTCGTGAGCTAACATGCAGTTTCTGGGAATTGAACTCAGGACCTCTGGAAGAGCTGCGAATGTTCTTGACCTCAGAACCATCTCTCCAGACACTCAGGTCCTATTTTTTTAAATGACAATGAATAAAAGCTTAACCATCTTCACAATTCTCATTCTCTCTCTCTCTCTCTCTCTCTCTCTCCCTCCCTCCCTCCCTCCCTCCCCCCACCCTGTGAGTGATGTGTGAAAATGGAACTTAATTTTGAAAAGATTTTAATTCTGTGTTTTTGTGTATATTCTTGTTGTAGACATTTTGCTTTATCCTTATCAAAAGATTTTCTCTTTTTCTTTCTTATGTGACATTATGGACCTCTTAATTCCTTGGGTATTACTAGTGAGAGATACACATTCTGGATGGAGGGAGGCATTGTAGATTAGAAAAGAAAACTTGTCCTTGTGTTTTTTCTTGAAGCTTATGCAAAAACTGCATTCTTTACACATTATTTCTTCATCATGAGTAAATTAAAATTTCAAGCCCTATCAGCTTAACTTCATTTAAATACTGTCAACTTTCTTAAGAGATGAAATCCTTGTCATACAAATCTTTTATTTCTTGGTCAGAGGAATCACAAATGGGAGAGAAGCATCTAATGACCTGTCCAACAACTTTAGTCATCAGGGAAATGCAAATTAAATGGCCTTGAGATTCCACCTTTTAGCATTAAGAATAGCTAAGATCAACAGGAACTCAACCATAGAGAACTAACAGACAAGGCCAGGTACACAGACATAGTCTGAGGCTAATATTGCTCAGGTCGAAACTGGTCAGGCTTTTGCCTGCAGCCAGGGCCTGGGCAGCTCAGCAGAACATCTGTATACCAACCCCAGTGTGCACACACCTAGTCTGGGGTCATCTGCCCAGCAGAGTGATCAGCACTTGGATAAGGTCCCTGCAGCACCCCCCATCTGCACTCCCTGAAGGAGCAGACAGGCAGCACCAGGTTCACAGAGACAACCTGAGCATAACATTGTTTGGGGCAGGAAACATTAGGGATCCAAGGGCACCCAAGAGGAAGGTAGCACATCAGCAATCTGAGACAGGGGAAACCCAGACATCCAGAGGTGCAGAATTAGCTTTCAGGCTCATGGGAGGTTCAAACATCAGCCAGTGACAACAAGACCAACTAATGCCAAGATAACCAGATGGCAAAAGAAAAATGTAGGAAAGTTACTAACAGAAATCAAGGCAATATGGCAGCATCCAAACCCAATTCTCCAACAACAGGAAGTCCTGGATACCCCAACACACCAGAAAAACAAGATTTGGATTCAAAAATCACTGGTCATGATGCTGTTAGAGGAACACAAGAAGGACATAAATAAATCTCTTAAAGAAATACAGGAGAAAATGGATCAAAAGGTAGAAGCAATTACAAGGGAAACACAAAAATCATTTAAAGAAATTCAGGAGAATATGGGTCAAGAGATAGAAGACAATAAGGAAGAAATGCAAAAATCACTCAAAGAAATACAACAGAACTTGGGTCAACAGGCAGAAGTCAGGAAAGAGGAAACACAAAAATCACTCAAAAATTACATGAAACCACGAACAACCAAGAGAAGGATATGAGCAAAACCATACAGGATCTAAAAACAGAAGTAGAAAAAATGAAGAAATCACAAAGGGAGACAACTTTGGAGATAAAAATCCTTGGGAAGAAATTGGGGGCCGTAGATGCAAATATCAACAGCAGAATACAAGAGATAGAAGAAATGAAAATACCATAGGAACCATGAATTCAACAGTCAAAGAAAATGCAAAATGCAAAAAGCTTGTAACCCAAAACATTCAGGAAATCCAGGACAAAATGAGAAGACCAAACCTAAGGACTATAGGTACAGAAGAGAGTGAAGATTTAGTATATAAAGGGCCAGGAAATATCTTCAACAAAATTATGGAAGAAAACTTTCCTAACCTAAAGAAAGAGATGCCCATGAATATCCAAGAAGCCTACAGAACTCAAAACAGACAGGACCAAAACAGAAATACCTCTGGTCACATAATAATCAAAACCCAAAATGTACTAAACAAAGAAAGAATATTAAAGGCAGTAAGAGAAAAAGGCCAAGTAGCATATAAATGAAGACCTATAAGAATTACTCCAGACTTCTCAACAGAGACCATGAAAGCTAGAAGATCCTGGGCAGATCTCATGCAGACTCTAAGAGAACACAAATGCCAACCAAAACTACTATACCCTGCAAAACTCTTAATCACCATAGAGGGAGAAACCAAGATATTCCATGACAAAACCAAATTTACACAATATCTTTCCACAAATCCAGCCCTACAAAGGATAATAGGGGGAAAACACCAATACAAGGAGGGAAATTACACCCTGGAAAAAGCAAAATAGTAAACTTCTTTCATCAAACCCAAAAGAAGAAAACCTATCAAATATAAAAAATAACATCAAAAAATGACAGGAAGCAATAATCACTATTCCATAATATCTCTTAACATCAATGGACTCAATTCCCCAATAAAAAGACATAGACTATCAGACTGGACACGTACACAGGACCATACATTTTGCTGCATACAGGAAACACAACTCAGTGTCAAAGACGAACACTACCTTAGAGTAAAAGGTCAGAAGGAAGTTTTACAAGCAAATGGTCTCAAGAAACAAGGCAGAGTAGCCACTCTAATATCAGATAAAATTGATTTTCAACCTAAAGTCATCAAAAGAGACACAGAAGGACACTTCTTGTTTGCCAAGGAAAAATCCACCAAGAAGAACTCCCAATTCTGAACATCTATGCTCCAAATGCAAGGGCACCCACATTCATAAAAGAAACTTTACTAAAGTTCAAAGGACACATTGCACCTAACACAATAATTGAGGGTGACTTCAACACTCCACTATCCTCAATGGACCAATCAGGAAAACAGAAATTAAACAGAGATACAGTGAAACTAATTGAAGCTTTGGACCAATTGGATTTAACAGATATATATATATATATATATATATATATATATATATATATATATATATATAACATTTCATCCAAAAGCAAAAGAATATACCTTATTCTCAGCACCTCATAATACCTTCTCAAAAATCGACCATATAATTGGTCACAAGACAGACCTCAACAAATATAAGAAGATCAAACTATTCCCATGCCTCCTATCAGATGACTATGGAGTAAAACTGGTCTTCCATAGCAACAAAAACAGCAGAAAGCCCACATACACATAGAAACTGAACAATACTCAATAATACCTTGGTCAAGGAAGAAATAAAGACAGAAATCAAAGACTTTTTAGCATTCAATGAAAATGAAGGTACAACTTATCCAAATCTTTAGGACAAAATGAAAGCAGTGCTAAGAAGAAAACTCATAACCCTGAGTGCCTCCAAAAAGAGACGGGAGAGAGCATACACTGACAGCTTAATGGCACACCTGAAAGCCCTGGAACAAAAAGAATCTAATTCACAAAAGAGGAGTAGAAGACAGGAAACCATCAAACTCAGAGATGAAAACAATCAAGTAGAAACAAAGGGAACCATACAAAGAATCAACAAAACCAGGAGCTGGTTCTTTGAGAAAATCAACAAGATAGAGAAACCCTTAGCCAGACTAACCAAAGGGCACAGAGACAGTATCCAAATTAACAAAATTAGAAATGAAAAGGGAGATATAACAACAGAATGAGGAAATTCAAAAAACCATCAGATCATACTAGAAAAGCCTTTACTCAACACAACTAAAGAATCTGGAGGAAATGCACAATTTCCTAGACAGATACCAAATACCAAAATTAAATCAGGATCAAATAGACCAGATAAACAGTCCCATAACTCATAAAGAAATAGAAGGGTTCATAGAAAGTCTTCTAACCAAACAAAGTATGGAACCAGATGGTTTTAGTGCAGAATTCTATCAGACTTTCAAAGAAGACCTAACACCAATACTCTTCAAACTATTCCACAAAATAGAAACAGAAGGAATACTACCCAACTCATTCTACGAAGCCACAATTACACCGATACCCAAACCACACAAAGATTCAAAAAAGAAAGAGAACTTCAGTCCAATTTCCCTTATGAATATCGATCCAAAAATACTAAATAAAATTCTTGCCAACCAAATCCAAGAACACATCACATCGATCATCCACCATGATCAAGTAGGCTTCATCCCAGGGATACAGGGATGGTTCAATATATGGAAATCCATCAATGCAATCCACTACATAAACAAACTCAAAGAAAAAACATATGATCATTTCATTAGATGCTGAAAAGGCATTTGACAAAATTCAGCATCCTTTCATGTTAAAAGTCTTGGAAAGAACAGGAATTCAAGGCCCATATCTAAACATAGTAAAAGCAATATACAGCAAACCAGTAGCCAACATCAAAATAAATGGAGAGAAACTTGAAGCAATCCCACTAAAATCAGGGACTAGACAATGCTGCCCTCTCTCTCCATATCTCTTCAATATAGTATTTGAAGTTCTAGCAAAAACAATTAGACAACATAAGGAAGTCAAAGAAATACAAATTGGAAAGTAAGAAGTCAAACTATCACTATTTGCAGATGATATGATAGCATACTTAAGTGACTCAAAAAACTCCACCAGAGAACTCCTACAGCTGATAAACAACTTCAGCAAAGTTTCTGGATATAAAATAAACTCAAACAAATTAGTAGCCTTCCTATACTCCAAGGATAAGCAAGCTGAAAAAGAAGTTAGGGAAATGACACACTTCACGATAGACACAAACAATATAAAGTATCTTGGCATTACTCTAACCAAACAAATGAAAGATCTGTATGACAGAAACTTCAAGTCTTTGAAGAAAGAAATCAAAGAAGACCTCAGAAGATGGATAAATATTTCATGCTCTTGGATTGGCAGGATTAATATAGTAAAAATGGCCATCTGGCCAAAAGCAATCTACAGATTCAATGCAATCCCCATCAAAATCCCAAATCAATTCTTCATAGATTTAGAAAGAACAATTCTCAAATTCATCTGAAATAACAAAAAACCCAGGATAGCTAAAACTATTCTCAACAATAAAAGAACTTCTGGGGAACCAATATTCCAGACCTCAAGCAGTACTACAGAGCAATTGTGTTAAAAACTGCATGGTGTTGGTACAGTGACAAGCAAGTAGATCAATGGAATAGAATTGAAGACCCAAAAATTAACCCACAGAATTATGCTCACTTGATCGTTGATAAAGGAGCTACAACCATTTAGTAGAAAAATGATAGCCTCTTCAACAAATGGTGCTGGTTTAACTGGATGTCAGCATGCAGAAAAATGCAAATTTGATCCACTCTTATCTTCTTGTACTAAGCTCAACTCCAAGTGGATCAAGGACCTCCACATAAAACCAGACACACTGAAACTAATAGAAAAGAAACTGGGGAAGATCCAGTAGGACATGGGCACAGGGGAGAAGTTCCTGAACAGAACACCAATAGCTTATGCTCTAAGACCAAGAATTGACAAATGGGACCTCATAAAATTACAAAGTTTCTGTAATGCAAAGGACACCGTCAGAAGTTTCTGTAATGCAAAGGACACTGTCAGAAGGACAAAACAGCAACCAACTAATTGGCAAAAGACCTTCACCGACCCCACAT
Source organism: Apodemus agrarius (assembly GCA_964023405.1). NCBI lineage: Eukaryota > Metazoa > Chordata > Mammalia > Rodentia > Muridae > Apodemus > Apodemus agrarius. The sequence goes on from OZ030028.1 coordinate 31,431,057, forward strand.
CAGAGAGTGGGCTAATAGCCAATATATACAAAGAACTCAAGAAGTTAGACCCAAGAGAACCAAATTTTTAATGGGGTACAGAGCTAAACAAAGAATTTTCACCTGAAGAAATTTGGATGGCTGAGAAGCACCTTAAGAGATGTTCAACATCATTAGTCATCAGGGAAATGCAAATCAAAACAACCCTGAGATTCCACCTCACACCAGTCAGAATGGCTAAGATTAAAAACTCAAGAGACAGCAGGTGTTGGTGAGGGAGTGTAGAAAGAGGAACACTCCTCCACTGTAGGTGGGATTGCAAGATGGTACAACCGCTCTGGAAATTAGTCTGTTGGTTCCTCAGAAAATTGGGCATAACACTTCCAGATAACACTTCCAGAGGACCCTGGCATACCACTCCTGGGCATATACCCAGAGGATTCCCCTGCATGCAATAAAGACACATGTTCCATTATGTTCATAGCAGCCTTATTTATAATAGCCAGATGTTCCTCAATGGAGGAATGGATACAGAAAATGTGGTATATTTATACAATGGAATACTACTCAGCAATTACAATTAATTCATAAAATTTGTAGGCAAATGGTTGGAACTGGAAAATATCCTATGTGAGGTAACCTAATCACAAAAGAATACACATGAAATGCAATCACTGCTGAGTGGATATTAATTAGCCCAGAAGCTCTGAATACTCAAGGTACAATTAGCAAATCAAAAGATTCCCAAGAAGAAGGAAGAAGAGGGCTCTGATCTTGAAAAGACTTGATCCACTATTGTATGTAGGAAAGTACCAAAACAGAGAAGTGGGGGATGGGATGATTGGGGAATGAGTGGAGGGAAGAGGACTTGTGGGACATATGATGAGGGGGAACTGGGAAAGGGGAAAGCATTTGGAATGTAAACAAAAAAATTGTAAAATAAAAACAACAGAATGGCTATGATCAAAAACTGAAGCAGCAACACATGCTGGCAAGGATATGAAGAGTAGGGAGCAGTCCTCCGTTGCTGGTGAAATGGAAAACTTGTACAAACACTCTGAAATTCAATCTGGCAGTTCCTTTAAAAAATTGTAAATAGGGCTACACGAGGAACCAGCTATAACTATAACACTCCTGGATATATACTCAAAAGGTTCTTCCTCATACCACAAGGACACATACTCCACTATGTTAATAGCAGCTTAATTCATAATATCCACAAACTGGAAACAACCCAAATTTCCCCCAACTAAAGAATGGATACTGATAATATGGTTCATTTACACAATGGAATACTATTCAGTGATTAAAAACAAGGGCATAAAGAATTTTGCAGACAAATGGATGGAACTAGAAAATATTGTCCTTAATGATGTAACCCAGAATGAAAATGACATATATGGTTTTTACACACACATAAGTCAGGTATAGGATATCCATGATACCTCCCTAGAAGTGACTGAAGGACCAATTAAGTATGCTTGCATCACACATGAAAGAGGAAATTAAATGGTCATAAGAAATAGAGGGAGGGAAGCAAACAGAAGTCAACGCAGGTGAATTTAGCTGCATTGTACCTAACAGTGAGGCCATGTAACCTGAAGAAGCCACCTCCTGTTGCCAGGCTAGAACACCAGTGGAGGAATGAGGACACCATATCATCCATAGAATTTTAGGCCCATAATTTGTCTTGTATATAGGAAATGCAGGGACCAAAACGTAGAAGAGACTGAAGAAATGTCCACCCAATGACGTGCCTAACTTGAGACCCATCCTATGGGGAAGCATCAATGTGTATTATCTATTAGTGATACTTTGTAATTCTGGCAGACAAGAACATAGCATAACTGTACTTGGATACCCTTTATCCAGCAACTGACTGAAACAGATGCAGAATCTCAAATTTAAACATTGGACAGAGTTCAAGCATATTTATGGAAGCATTGGGAGAAATAATGAGTGCCTCAGAGGGGTTAGGAACTTCATAGGAAGACCAACAGAGTAAACTAACCTTGATTTATGGGAGCTCTCAGAACCTGATCCAGCAACCAAAGAACATAAATGGGTTGGAATGAGAACTTGGACACATATGTAACAGAAGTGCTGATCAGTCTACATGTACTCCAAACAAAAACTGAAGTAGAAGCATTTCTTAAAGCTGTAGTCTGACTGCGGATTCTTTTTTTTTATTTATTTATTTTATTTTTTATTATTTTCTATATTCTTATTTTACATTCCAAAGGCTTTCCCCTTTCCAGTTCCCCCCCATCATATGTCTCATAAGTCCTTTTCCCCCCATTCCCCAATCAGCCCCCCTCCCCACCATTTCTCTGTTCTGGTACTCTTCTATGAAACTGGATTTAGTATTTTCCGGACCAGGGTCCTCTCCATCCTTTTTCTTGGGAATCTTTTGCTTATCTAATTGTGTCTTGAGTATTCAGAGCTTCTGGGCTCATTAATATCCACTTATCAGTGATTGCAGTTCATGTGTATTCTTTTGTGATTGGGTTGACTCACTTGGGATATTTTCCAGATCCGACCATTTGCCTACAAATTGCATGAATTCATTATTTTTAATTGCTGAGTAGTATTCCATTGTATAAATATACCACATTTTCTGTATCCATTCCTCCATTGAGGGACATCTGGGTTCTTTCCAGCTTCTGGCTATTATAAATAAGGCTGCTATGAACATACTGGAACATGTGTCTTTATTGCATGCAGGGGAATCCTCTGGGTATATGCCCAGGAGTGGATTCTATTTTCCAACACATCTGCCTTGTCTGGCCTCAGTGGGAGAGGATGAGCTTAAACTGGCAGTGATTTGATGTGCCAGGCTAGAGGGATACCCAGGAGGACCCCATGCTCTCAGAGGAGAAGGGGTGAGTGAATAGAAGGGGAATTCTATAAGGGAGGATTGTGAGGAAGCATTTTTGGGATGTAAAGAAATTAATTACTTTAAGCCTAAAATAAGTACTTAGAAGAAAATGAAAAATAAAATTCTAAGAACTAAAAGTGGTAGGAGGACTATAAGAGCTACTATTTTCTTTGGAAGAATGGAAGTGTTTATTTAAATATATCTTGTTCAAATTAAATAATAAATATGAGGTTAAGTGTATTCTATGAATATAGAGATCAATCAGGATTTTATTTTGAAAATCATTCAACAATGAAAGGAAGACACAGCAGCACAATGGGTCAGAGTTCAGAATACATCATCCAAACATACATCTAAACATTTATATTAACCTGTTGGTTTGGAATTCATGAAATTGTGCTATCAGTTTCCCATAATTGAGACTGAAGTATTTTGGAGTATATGAGGACATGGATGCAATATTGCTATGTAGAAGTTTATAATTCATGCAAAATGGAATTTATGATTCCTTCACGGTACTAGCAAGATTGGTAAGCCTAGGCAATCATCTGTTTTAGAGTCCAGGTTGTTCCACTAATATATCTTATTTGAAAAAAGTTATCAGAAGTCATTTACATTGAAAGTGGGGGGTATTAAGTATTATTAGGCAGAATGGGCTTCTGAGAATGTGTGAAGATTTTAGAAAATTGGAAGGAGAAATTTATAAAATATAAGATCTAATGAAAATAAGCTAATCACTATAATTATTTAAGCATACTAAAAACAAAAATTAATGTTAATATAATTAATATAATATAGTCTATCTCAGGACCTTTGTTATTCATCATACAGTCTAAGATTTTTCTTATCTCTCTGGGCAATTTGTTCCAGTTTTCACAATCTCTGCACCCAGTAACAAAATAATTTGTAAGGATAATTCTGAGTTATCAAGGCAGCTATTTGCTAAAACTATATCCCCATACTCCAAATACCCCTCTAATTCTTGATTTTCCCTAGTAATCCTCAAATAAATAATCAAGTATGAGTTATTTTAAAAGAACATGAGAAATATATTTCTTCCCCAACTCTGGCAAAAAGTACATTCAAATTTACATTTTATACTATACCTATTTATCCTCTGAATTTCATTTGACCATTCTTTCTAACTGAATTAGGTTAAAAGCAGAAAGAAAATTGAAGACCCAGAAATGAACCCACAAAGATATGGTCACTTGATCTTTGATAAAGAAGCTACAACCATCCAGTGGAAAAAAAGATAGCCTTTTCAACAAATGGTGCTGGCTCAACTGGAGGTCAACATGCAGAAGAATGTGAAATGATCCACTCATCTCCTTGTACTAAGATCAATTCCAAGTGGATCAAGGACCTCTACATAAAACCAGATACACTGAAACTAATAGAAAAGAAACTGGGGGAAGAGCTTGGAGGACATGGGCACAGGGGGAAAGTTCCTGAACAGAACACCAATAGCTTATGATCTAAGATCAAGAATTGACAAATGGAGCCGGCCGCCATCTTCCCTCGGGTAGCTGCGGACTGCCTGCTGGCCGCTGGGTTCAGGTGCGTGGACAGAGACTTGGCCTAGCAACGAATACCCGGTCAGGCCCTTGCTGGCCCCCAGAGCCAGGGGAGGTCAGCAGGAGCTCTGTGCACCTGCAGCTCAGAGACTGTCCCTGATCCCTGGGGACCAGCCAGCAGGCTTGCAGCCCGCCGCCATCTTCCCTCGGGTCACTGTGGACTGCCTGCCGGCAGCTAGGTTCAGGTGCCTGGACAGAGACTTAGCCAACCAACGAATACCCCGTCAGGCTCTTGCTGGCCCCCAGAGCCAAGGGAGGTCGGTGGAAGCTCTGTGCACCTGCAGCTCAGAGGCTGTCCCTGACCACTGGGGACCGGCTAGCAGGCTTACAACCGGTTGCCATCTTCCCTTTGGTCGCTGTGGACTGCCTGCCAGAGGCTGGGTTCAGGTGCATGGACAGAGACTTAGCCTGGGAATGAACACATGTTCAGGCTCTTGCTCATGCCCAGACCCAAAGGAGGTTGGAGATAGGTCTGTGCACCAAAAGCTTGGCAGTGCACACAGAGCCAGATCAGCTTGGCAGGCAGTCTCTGCACCAACCCAAGTGGGCACCAACCTGCTAGTGGGTCAGTGCCTGGAGTACAGCCAGAGGCTGACATCTTGCCTCAAGACACCACAGAGAGCTAACATGACAGAGCCCTGTGGACTGAAAGCACTACCATCTAGGTTCTAGCAGCCCAACGAGGGAACCTCCAGTCCTCTAGGGAATCCAGGGGTTAGACAGAGCCCTGAGAACCGCCACCATTTTGGAGCTGGTGGCCTGAACAGGTAACCATAGAGAACCAACAGAGGAACCCAGGTCACCATAAAGATCTAACAGACTAGCCCAGATCGGTGGAGGAAAAAAAAATCTGATTCTTAAGAGCTGGCAACTAGGCGGGCCAGGAGGAAACTGCTGGAGGCCAATTGCAGGTCCAGCAGCAAACCTTGGGAAGACTTAGATCCAGCCAGGCAGAGCTGAGGAGGTAACTGGGAGCCCAGTAACTTAAAACCTCCCTCCCGGTCTCCACCTCTGGAGCTCAGACACACTCTACGACAGCAGCGCCAAACACCAGGCTCACAGGGGCCTCAAACACCAACCACTAAGAACAAGACCAACTAACTCCAGAGATAAACAGATGGCAAAAGGCAAACGTAGGAACATTACTAACAAAAATCAAGGCAATATGGCAGTATCTAAATACAATTCGCCAACCACAGCAAGTCCTGTATACATCATCACACCAGAAAAACAAGAGCTGGATTTAAAAGCACTGGTCATGATGCTGCTAGAGGAACACAAAAAAGACATAAACAAATCTCTTAAAGAAATGCAGGGGGACATCAATAGGGTAGAAGCTTTTACAATCCAAACACAAAAAACACTTAAAGAACTCCAGGAGAATATGGAACAACAGACAGAAGCCAATAAAGGGGAAATGAGAAAATCACTTAAAGAAATGCAGGAGAACTTGAACCAACAGGCAGAAGTCATGAAAGAGGAAACAAAAATCTCTTAAAGAATTGCAAGAAAACACAAAGAAACAAATGAAGGAACTGAGCAAAACCATGCAAGATCTGAACACAGAGGTAGAAACAACTAAGAAATCACAAAAGGAGGCAACTTTGGAGATAGAAAACTTTGGGAAGAAATCAGGGGTCATAGATGCAAATATCAACAACAGAATATAAGAAATAGAGGTAAGAATCTCAGATGCTGAAGATACCATAGTAACCGTTGACTCCACAGTCAAAGAAAACGCAAAATGCAAAAGGCTTGTAACCCAAAATATCCAGGAAATCCAGAACAAAATGAGAAGACCAAATGTAAGGATTATAGGCATAGACGAGAGTGAAGATCTACAACTTAAAGGGCCAGCAAATATCTTCAACAAAATTATGGAAAAAAACTTCCCTGACTTAAAGAGAGAGATGCCCATGAACATACAAGAAGCCTACAGAACTCCAAACAGACTGGACCAAAACAGAAATACCTCCTGTCACATAATAATCAAAACCCCAAATGTACTAAACAAAGAAAGAATATTAAAGGCAGTAAGAGAAAAGGGCCAAGTAACATATAAAGGAAGACCTATCAGAATCACACCAGACTTCTCTCCAGAAACCATGAAAGCTAGAAGATCCTGGGCAGATCTCATGCAGACCCTAAGAGAACACAAATGCCAGCCAAAACTGCTATACCCAGCAAAACTCTCAATCAACATAGATAGAGAAATCAAAATATTCCATGACAGGACCAAATTTACACAATATCTTTCCACTAACCCAGCCATACAAAGGATAATAGGAGGAAAACTCCAATACAAGGAGGGAAACTACACCCTGGAAAAAGCAAGATAATAACCTTCTTCCATCAAACTCAAAGGAAGATAACTACTCAAAAACAAAAATAACATCAAAATTGACAGGAGGAAATAATCACTATTCCTTAATATCTCTTAAAATCAATGGACTCAATTCCCCAATAAAAAGACATAGACTAAAACACTGGATAGGGAAACAGGACCCTACATTTTGCTGCATACAGGAAACATACCTCAGAGTCAAAGACAAACACTACCTTAGAGTAAAAGGCTGGAAGATAATTTTGCAAGAAAATGGCCGCAGGAAGCAAGCTGGAATAGCCATTCTAATATCAGGTAAAATTTGCTTTCAACCCAAAGTCATCAAAAGAGAGGCAGAAGGTCACTTCTTGATAGTCAAAGGAAGAATCCTCCAAGAAGAACTCACAATTCTAAACATCTAGCTCCAAATGCAAGGGCACCCTCATTTGTAAAAGAAACTTTACTAAAGGTCAAAGCACACATTGCACCTAACACAACAATTGGAGGAGACCTCAACACTCCACTATCCTCAATGGACCGATCAGAAAAACAGAAACTAAACAGGGACAAATGGAAACTCATTGAAACGTTGAACCAATTGGATTTAACAGATATATATATATATATATATATATATATATATATATATATGTGTGTGTGTGTGTGTGTGTGTGTGTGTGTGTGTGTATACACATATATATGTATATATGTGTGTATATATACATATATATGTATATATATATGTATATATATATATATATATATATATATATATATAAAACAGTTCATCCTAAAGCAAAAGACTATACCTTTTTCTCAGTGCCTCATGGTACCTTCTCCAAAATTGACCATATAATTGGTCACAAGACAGACCTCAACAAATATAAAAAGATCAAACTAATCCCATGCCTCCTATCGATCACCATGGAGTAAGAGTGTTCTTCAATAGCAACAAAAACAACAGAAAATTCTCATACACGCGGAGGCTGAATAATATTCTGCTCAATGATACCTTAGTCAAGGAAGAAATAAAGAAAGAAACCAAAGACTGTTTAGAATTTAATGAAAATGAGGACACAGCATACCCAAATCTATGGGACACAAGGAAAGTAGTGCTAAGAGGAAAACTCATAGCCCTGAGTGTCTCCAAAAAGAAACAGGAGAGAGCATACACTAGCAACTTAATGGCACACCTGAAAGCTCTAGAACAAAAAGAAGCAATTTCACCCAGGAGAAGTAGAAGAGAGGAAATCATCAAACTCAGGGCTGAAATCAATCAAGTTGAAACAAAGAGAACCATACAAAGAATCAACAAAACCAGGAGCTGGTTCTTTGAGAAAATCAACAAGATAGATAAACCCCTAGCCAGACTTACCAAAGGGCACAGAGACAGTATTCAAATTAACAAAATTAGAAATGAAAAGGGAGATATAACAACAGAAACTGAGGAAATTCAAAAAATCATCAGATCCTACTATAAAAGGCTATACTCAACACAACTGGAGAATCTGGAGGAAATGGATAATTTCCTAGACGGATACCAAATACCAAAATTAAATCAGGATCAAATACATCATCTAAACAGACCCATAACCCCCAAAGAAATAGAAGGGGTCATAGAAAGTCTTCCAACCAAAAAAAGCACAGGACCAGATGGTTTTAGTGCAGAATTCTATCAGATCTTCAAAGAAGTCATAATACCAATACTCTTCAAACTATTCCACAAAATAGAAACAGAAGGAACAATACCCAACTCATTCTATGAAGCCACAATTACCCTGATACCAAAACCACACAAAGATCCAACTAAGAAAGAGAAAGACTGTCCAATTTCCCTTATAAATATTGATGCAAAAATACTTGCCAACCGAATCCAACACATCAAAATGATCATTCACCATGATCAAGCTGGCTTCATCCCAGGGATGCAGAGATGGTTCAATATATGGAAATCCATCAATGTAATCCAGTACATAAACAAACTCAAAGAAAAAAACCACATGGTCATCTCATTGGATGCTGAAAAGCATTTGACAAAATTCAGCATCCTTTCATGCTAAAAGTCTTGGAAAAAAACAGGAATTTAAGGCCCATATCTAAACACATTAAAAGTAATTTACAGCAGACCAATAGCCAACATCAAAGTAAATGGAGAGAAACTTGAAGCAATCCCACTAAAATCAGGGACTAAACAAGGCTGCCCCCTCTCACCATATCTACTCAATATAGTACTTGAGGTACTAGCTAGAGCAATTCGACAACATAAGAAAGTCAAATGGATACAAATTGGAAAGGAAGAAGTCAAACTATCACTATTCACAGATGATATGGTAGTATACTTAAGTGACCCAAAAAACTCCATCAGAGAACTTCTACAGCTGATAAACAACTTAAGCAAAGTGGCTGGTTATAAAATCAACTCAAGCAAATCAGTAGCCTTCCTATACTCAAAGGATAAGCAGGCCAAGAAAGAAATTACGGAAATGACACCCTTCACAATAGCCAGAAACAATATAAAGTATCTTGGTGTGACTCTAACCGAACAAGTGAAAGATTTATATTACAAAAACTTCAGGTCTCTGAAGAAGGAAATTGAAGAAGACCTCAGAAAATGGAAAAATCTTCCATGCTTGTGGGTTGGCAGGATTAATATAGTTAAAATGGCAATCTTGCCAAAAGCAATATACAGATTCAACGTAATCCCCATCAAAATTCCAACTCAGTTCTTCACAGAGTTAGAAAGAGCAATTGTCAAATTCATTTGGAATAACAAAAAAGCCAGGATAGCTAAAACTATCATCAACAGTAAACGAACTTCTGGGGGAATCAATATCCCGGACCTCAAGTAATACTACAGAACAGTAGTGTTAAAAACTGCATGGTATAGGTACAGTGACGGGGAAGTGGATCAATGGAATAGGATTGAAGACCCAGAATTGAACCCACACATATATGGCCAATTGATCGACAAAGGAGCTGAAAACATCCAGTGGAAAAAAGATAGCCTTTTCGACAAATGGTGCTGGCTCAACTGGAGGTCAACATGCAGAAGAATGAGAATTGATCCTGTCTTGTCTCCTTGTACTAAGCTCAACTCCAAGTGGATCAAGGACCTCCACATAAAACCAGACACACTAAAACTAATAGAAAAGAAACTGGAGAAGACCCTTGAGGACATTGGCTCAGGGGTAAAATTCCTGAACAGAACACCAATAGCTTATGCTCTAAGATCAAGAATAGACAAATGGGACCCCATAAAATTACAAAGTTTCTGTAAGGCAAAAGACACTGTCAAAAGGATAAATCGGCAACCAACAAATTGGGAAAAGATCCTCAGGAACCCCCACATCTGACAGAGGGCTAATATCCAATGTGTACAAAGAACTCAAGAAGTTAGACCCCAGAAAACCAAATAACCCTATCCAAAAATGGGGTACAGAGCTAAACAAAGACTTTCACCTGAAGAAATTCGGATGGCTGAGAAACACCTTAAAAATGTTCAACATCATTAGTCATTAGAGAAATGCAAATCAAAACAACGCTGAGATGTCACCTCACACCAGTCAGAATGGCTAAGATTAAAAACTCAGAAGACATCAGGTGTTGGTGAGGTTGTGGAGAAAGAGGAACACTCCTCCACTGCTGGTGGGAATGCAAGCTGGTACAACCACTCTGGAAATCAGTATGGCGGTTCCTCAGAAAACTGGACATGATAATTCCAGAGGACCCAGCCATACCACTCCTGGGAATATACCCAGAAGATTCCCCAGCATGCAATAAGGATACATGCTCCACTATGTTCATAGCAGCCTTATTTATAATAGCCAGAAGCTGGAAAGAACCCAGATGTCCCTCAACGGAGGAATGGATACAAAAAATGTGGTATATAAACACAATGGAATACTATTCAGCCATTAGAAACAATGAAATCATGAAATTCTTAGAGAAATGGATGGAGCTGGAGAACATCATACTAAGTGAGGTAACCCAGTCTCAAAAGAGTATGCATGGTATGTAGTCACTGATAAGTGGATATTAGCCTAGAATCTTGGGACACCAAAGACACAATTCACATACCAAATGATGTCTGACAAGAAGAAAGGAATGGACACTGGTGCTGGAAAGGATCAAAGCATCAGTGTAGGGGAATACCAGAACAGGGAAGTGGGAAGGGGTGGATGAGGGAGCAGGGGGAGGGAAAAGGGCATGTGTGACCTTAGATGGGTGAGGAACCCAAAAAAAGGGAAATGAAATGTAAATATAGAATATATCCAATAAAAAAAATTTTTGATCCAAAAAAAAAAAAGAATTGATAAATGGAACCTCATAAAATTACAGTTTCTGTAAGGCAAGGGACACTGTCAGAAGGACAAAACGGCAACCAACAAATTGGGAAAAGATCTTCACCAACCCCACGTCCAACAGAGGGCTAATATCTGATATATACAAAGAACTCAAGAAGTTAGACCCCAAAGAACCAAAGAACTCTATCAAAAATGGGGTACAGAGCTAAACAAGGAATTTTCATCTGAAGAAATTCGGATGGCTGAGAAGCACCTTAAGAGATGTTCAACATCATTAGTCATCAGGAAAATGCAAATCAAAACAACCCTGAGATTCCAACTCACACCAGTCAAAATGGCTAAGATTAAAAACTCAAGAAACAACAGGTGCTGGTGAGGATGTGGAGAAAGAGGAACACTCCTCCACTGTTGGTGGAATTGCAAGGTGGTACAACTGCTCTGGAAATCAGTCTGGCGGTTCCTCAGAAAATTGGGCCTGACACTTCCAGGGGACCCTGTCATATCACTCCTGGGCATATACCCAGAGGATTCCCCTGCATGCAATAAAGACACATGCTCCACACTGTTCATAGCAACCTTATTTATAATAGCCAGAAGCTGGAAGGAGCCCAGATGTCCCTCAAAGGAGGAATGGATACAGAAAATGTGGTATATTTATACAATGGAATACTACTCAGCAATTAAAAATAATGAATCCATGCAATTTGTAGGCAAATGGTTGGATCTGGAAAATATCATCCTAAGTGAGTTAACCCAATCACAAAAGAATACACATGATTTGCAATCACTGATAAGTGGATATTAATGAGCCCAGAAGCTCTGAATACTCAAGGCACAATTAGCAAATCAAAAGATTCCCAAGAAAAAGGAAGGAGAGGACCCTGGTCTCAAAAAGACTGGATCCAGTTTTGTAGGAGAGTACCAGAACAGAGAAATGGTGTGTGTGGGGTGATTGGGGAATGGGCGGGGGTGGGGAGAGAGGACTTATGGGACATATGGTGAGGTGGGAACTGGTCAAGGGGAAAGCCTTTGGAATGTAAACAAAGAATATAGAAAAAATTACAATAAACACAATTTAACTAAAAAAAGCAAAAAGAAATGAAAGAAATAAGCAAACAAAAATAATGCACTTTTACACAGTGATCACTGTTTTAGTTAGGATTTTTACTGCTATGAACAGACACCACGTTCATGGCAAGCTTTATAAAAGACATTTAATTGGGGCTGGTTTACAGGTTGATAGATTCAGTCCAGTATCATCAAGGTAAAAATGTGGCAGCATCCAGGCAGGCATGGTGCAGAAGGAACTGAGAGTTCTACATCTAAGTCTGAAGGCTGATAGCAAAATACTAACTTCAAAAAATTACAAAGTTTCTATAAGGCAAAGGACACTGTCAATAGGACAAAAGAGCAACCAACAAATTGGAAAAGATCTTCACCAGCCCTACATCCGACAGAGGGCTAATATCCAATATATACAAAGAATTCAAGAAGTTAGACCCCAGGGAGCCAAGTAATATGATTAAAAAACTGGGGTACAGATCTAAACAAAGAATTTTCACCTGAGGAACATCGAATGGCTGAGACACCTTAAGAAATGGTCAACATCATTAGTCATTAGGGAAATGCAAATCAAAACAACCCTCACACCAGTCAGAATGGCTAAGATTAAAAACTCAGGAGACAGCAGGTGTTGATGAGGATGTGGAGAAAGAGGAACACTCCTCCACTGCTGATGGGATTGCAAGCTGGTACAACCACTCTGGATATCAGTCTGGAGGGTCCTCAGAAAATGCGGCACAACATTTACTGAGGACCCTGTTATACAACTCCTAGGCATATACCCAGAGGATTCCCCAGCATGTAATATGGATACATGTTCCACTATGTTCATAGCAGCCCTGTTTATAATAGCCAGAAGCTTGAAACAACCCAGATGTTACTCAATGGAGGAATGGATACAAAAAATGTTGTATATATACACAATGGAGTACTATTCAGCCATTAGAAACAATGAATTCATGAAATTCTTAGACAAATGGATTGAGCTAGAGAATATCATCCTAAGTGAGGTAACCCAGTCTCAAAAGAACACTCATGATATGCACTCACTGATAAGTGGATATTAGCCTAGAAGCTTGGAATACCCAAGAAACAATCCATATATCAAGTGATGTCCAAAAAGAAGGAAGGAGTGGCCCCTGTTTCTAGAAAGGCTCAGTGCAGCAGTGTAGGGGAATACCAGAACAGGGAAGTGGGAAGGGGTGGATGGGGAAACACAGGAAGGGAAGAGGGCTTATGGGACCTTCAGGGAGGGGGGATCCAGGAAAGGGGAAATCATTTGAAATGTAAATAAAGAATATGTCAAATAAAAAAAAGAATTTTCACCCAAGGAACATCGAATGGCTGAGACGCACCAAAAAGAAATTTTCAACATCCGTAGTTATCAGGGAAATGCAAATCAAAACCACCCTGAGATTTCACCTCACACCAGTCAGAATGGCTAAGATTAAAAACTCAGTAGTATTCCATTGTATAGATATACCACATTTTCTGTATCTTAGACCTGGAAAATATCATCCTGAGTGAATTAACCCAATCACAAAAGAATGCACATGAAATGCAATCACTGATAAGTGGATATTAATGAGCCCAGAAGCACTAAATACTCAAGACACAAATAGCAAGTCAAATGATTCCCAAGAAGAAGAAAGGAGAGGACCCTGGGCCTGTAAAGATTGCATCCAGTTTAGTAAAGAAACCGAGGGGGGAGGGGGAATGATTGGGGAACAGTTGGGGGGGAGAGGAACTATGGGAACTATGGTGGGTGGGAACTGGGAAAGGGGAAAGCCTTTTGAATGTAAACATAGAACATAGAAAATAAAAATTAAAAAAAAAAAAAACTCAGGAGATAGCAGGTGCTGGTGAGGATGTGGAGAAAACGGAACACTCCTCCACTACTGGTGGGATTGCAAGCTATTACAACCACTCTGGAAATCAGAAAACTGGGCATGATACTACCAGAGGACCCTGTTACACACACTACTCCTGGGCGTATACACAGAAGATTCCCCAGCATGTAATAAGGACACATGCTCCACTATGTTCATAGCAGCCCTATTTACAATAGCTAGAAACTGGAAGAACTTAGATGTCCCTCAATAAAGGAATGCACACAGAAAATGAGGTATATTTACACTATGTAATACTTATAACTCAGCTATTAAAAACAATGAATTCATTTAATTCTTATGCAAATGGGAAGAACTGGAAAATATCATCCTAAGTGAGCTAATCCAATCACAAAAGAATACACATGGTATGCACTCACTTATAAGTAGATATTAACCCAGAAGCTTGGAATATCAAAGACACAATTCACATATCAAATGATGACCAAAAAGAAGGAAGGAGAGACCCCTGGTCCTGGAAAGGCTGGATGCAGCAGTGTAAGGGAATACCAGGACATGAATGCAGGAGGGGGTTGATTGGGGAATGGGTGGAGGGAAGAGTTTCCTGGTTTTTTAAGGATAGGATCATACCATTTGCAAATAGGGATCATTTGACATCTTCCTTTTCTATTTGAATCCCTTCTCTCTCTCTCTCTCTCTCTCTCTCTCTCTCTCTCTCTCTCTCAAGACTTATTTTATGTATATGAGTACACTGTAGCTGGCTCTATACATGCCAGAAGAGGGCATCAGATCCCATTACAGATGGTTGTAAGCCACCTTGTGGTTGCTGGGAATTGAACTCAGGTACTCTGGAAGAACAGTCATTGCTGGGAATTGAACTCAGGACCTCTGGAAGAACAGTCAGCGCTCTTAACCACTGAGCGTACTTGAGACAGGGGTGGATGGGATAGGGAATTTCCAGAAGACCCAGAGAGAGGATAACATTTGAAATATAGATACATAAAATATCGAATAAAAGAAAAAAATGATTGGGAAATGCACATCTCTGAAAATAAATGCAAATGATTCTTTTTAAAATTACTCCTCTATACACATCACATTTAATTTACATGTGTATCAATGCCCAGGATAAATGCTACATGCTATACTAAACGTTGTTACTTAGGTTATGCAAACAAATAGAAGGAATGCTTCCCCTACAGCATGAAACCTATGTAAAACTAATGGCTGAGCCTTTTTGGCTCAGGAATAAATCCTTGTAATTTGAATTTACATTTATGGCACCTCCCTCTTCAGAGTAACTTGTTAGGAGGTACTCTGAAAATCACATGATGGGTTTACTATATGAGCTGTTATATATTTTAGGAAAATGCACGTGTTTCATTGAATATTTTGCATTGGAAGTAAAGCATAAATAGGGTATAAACTATTTCCATACATACATAGGGCTGAATCAAGATTTTACACCAAATGAATGATTCACCATTGGGAAAAAATAGATTCATCAGCACAGTATTTCCAAGTTCATTATATAGTAAATGAGTACCATAATCCAAACATTGATACTAAGTCATTGATTCTGAATACATGAATTCAACATAGGCTCTTTTAAGGATTTGTTCATAGAGGTTTTGGGATTCAAGGAAGACAGTAGGAAAAATGATTTTAAGACATGCATTATTATTCATACGGAATGTGTTTTAAGACTCCTCCACAATAACGAAAAGTTAGATTGGCCTAGGCAATAATCAGATTTAGAGAACAGGATATCCTACTTATTTTAATGACAGAATTTCTGGGTTTTATATTTTGTGCTTATTCTCCATCTCAAAATCTGTAACACTCTCTTCCTGAAGACATTTGCACAATCCCAAGTCATATTTGCATTTCAAATTTATAGCACTCTGCTTTAGGCAAGTCTAAACCCAATTAATGTTTGCATGTAATGAGTATGGCACTAAATTTTGGGCATGTCTCCTCAAGAGAAGTTATCCCTAGGGTCTTGATGTTGACCCTCTAAGATACAATCCACAATTGTAATAGATAAAATCCACAAATGTGTTTTGAAGTGTTTTTATACCTGAATGTATTTCTCAGGTGGGAAGTCAGAGTGAAGAAAATTTTGACAGTTCTCTAGAGAGTGTGAGAGTATTGCCTAAAAATAAGTGATTAAAGTGATGACTTCACTCACCAATAATATTACAAACACATGTGCTGATAAATGCAGGAGCTATGTATATAACTGATGGCCACCTGCAGATCTACATAGGCACACTTACTCTCGTCTAGACACTTCTATTTTATGATGCTTTTATGGGTATTTATCCTCTGGATCCTACAGACTCTTGGAGTTTTGTGCAACTTAAAGAGTGAGGAGTGCCTTTTTAAAGCAGAAGGCAAACGACACAGTGAAGGAAACGTGATGATTGCTGCCTTCGTTCCTTTTTTTAGTTATATTTTCCTGAGAAAAATAAATTTTATTCATAAAGAAAAATATCACACACAGTAAGTATTTTTTACACCATTATTCATTTTAAGAATTTTGTTTTTAATTGTCCTTAATTAACTTTCTATGCACAGAAATGTAACTTTTATTTTCTATTAAGTCGAGATTCTCTTGTGGAAACTAACTATTTTACAGGTTTGTATTCATCTTTACTCATTTTCTCTCTGAAAGAAAGAAAAGCAGTTGGATCTAATTAATGTTCTTTATATACTTTAAAGAAGAGCCTCTTTACCTGGCTTTGTCTAGACTTCAGCTGCTAGTGTTGAAATACATCATGGATTTCTATACATTAATTTCCTCTCCTCTCCTCTCCTCTCCTCTCCTCTCCTCTCCTCTCCTCTCCTCTCCTCTCCTCTACATTAATTTCTATATTATTAAATTCTCTACATTAATTTCTATAGCTACAAAGGAATGCTACAAAGCAATCGACACATGACTCTAGAATATTTTAACGAGTTTTTCTTCTATGAATAATAATGCCAATGATTTTAGTATTGAATTACAGGGATGGCCTCTGCTAGATGTTGCTCATTTCAGATGTGATTAAGATAAATATGATAATTTGGAACTTGGACTTCTGTTTCAAAATGCTCTCAGATAACTCACTTTTTATTTTTCTCACATATTCTATATACTATATTAATTTTGCCTCATTCCACATGTGATGCCTTTTGCTAAGTATCTGAACACCGATAGAGATCTGTATGGCATGAAACACACATTGAGGTTGATGGTTGACATTTCAGAGTTGTTTCTTACATTAATAACTATAGGATTAGAGAATGGTGGCAGAACAATTGACAGAATTACCTGGACTCTGTTGGGGAAAAACATGTATGTAATAATCTTTGTAGAGAAGGGAAATTTTATTTCATGCATTAATTTCTATAGCTACAAGAACCGTGTACTAAGAACTGAGATCTGACTCTATTTCCCTTTATTAATAATTTAAAATGTGACTACTTTGGACTTTCTGTCAAATATTATTTAATAAGACAGCAATTTGTTTCCTATAATACCTTCTATTTAATGCAGAGTTGCTGTATTATTATATATGATTTGAATTTTTTCTCCTTATTTATTTACTTCTTATTTTGTATTCACTTTACTCCTCAAACCAAGGCCTCCCCTCTTCTTCCAAGGACAACCCTTAAAAATCCTTCCCACATTATCCCCTCCTGTTCTCCCCAGAGAAGAAGAGCCTCTGTCAGACACCACCACACCTTTGTGCATCTAGTCGAATTTCAGAAAACAAACTGACACAGTTCCTCTGTAATTATTAGGGCACTCATATGAATATCAGGCTGCACATTTGCTATAAATGTATAAGGACGCTCTACGTCTAGCAACAACATGCTCCCTGGTTTGTTGTCTAGGGTCTGTTAGCCCCTGTGTTCCCAGGTTATTTTACTCTGTGGGTCTTCTTATAGTATTCTTGTCCCTTTCAATTTAGCCCTATGGTTGATTTCTAAGGGAAATTACATTATTAAGGAAATAGTAAAAAGTCTACAGCAGTTATTTCTACTCTTCTTTGTTTTACATTGATGTATATGTGTATCTAGTACTATTATTGCTTTGTTCAAAATCCTATAAATAATCAGTTCTTAAGAGTTTTAGTTTTGCACTTACCTTATGATTGGGACATTGGAAAACCTTAAAAAAAAACCTTGGTTTAGCTGTTTTAACATTTATTTCCTACACTTTATGTTCTTGTGTTTATTCTATTTTGGATTTTCTTTTATAATTGCTTCTTGTAAAACCAGTATTAATTGAAAAATCTTGCCATTGGTCTACTGTCTAAAGAATAATAGAAAAAAAAGGTTTGCTATCATCCTCTAATGCTCTGATGATAGTTTCCTTTGCTGTGGAGAAAAAAAAGTTCAAATTTCAACCTTTGATACTTGGAGCTAATTTGTGGGATATTTAAGTTATTTTCAGTAAGTATTTGCCTATACCGATGTCTTGAGAAGTCTGTGTTGAGGTGTTTGTTTGTTTGTTTGTTTGTTTGTTTTTGACAATTTCAGTCTCATATGATAAAGGCTTTTATCCATTCTTTATTAATTTTATATAATTTAAAGTATTTTGGTTTAATTTGACTCTTAGCAAGTTGATAACCAGGCCTGTCCTCATCTGCCTATACTATTTATGGGACCTTACATTTTACGTTCCTTTTCCTTTCCAATCTAAACTAAATTACAAGTACTTATTAATGCCACCTGACCATAGAATAAAAACTATCATCAGAAAATATAGCCAGTGTGCTTCAGATGTTCCCAGTAAAGAAAAATCCTTATTTTCTGTTAGTGGGCATAAAAGTTTATATTATTAAAAATCATTTTGGAGGAAAATAAAATTGTAAAATGGAAAGAAAATTCTTTATGACCCATTTATTCTACTTTTGTTATCTCCTTATTAAACTCTAAATCATACTACTGTAAATATTATCTAATATTCTGAATAAAGTTCATTATAGGATATTCTTAAAATTTTTTAAAGTTTCAAATTCATTTTCCTGACATTTTCAGTATTCCTCAATCTCAATGTATTTACATGACTAAGCACAGATTTCTGCAACTATTAACCATGTGTAGGTGATGAAAGAATTAAGTGTTCTTTACTAGATCTTCTAATTTCTAGTTTTTGCATTGAATTTGTGTGCCATATGACATAGCATAATTTTTTAGATTCTTTGGAGCAAGCATATTATTACTTTTTCTGTTCATGTATGTTATCAATTTAATTGTTTTGTTCCATATTATGACTTATTCTCTACATTTCAAACAAATTTACTTTTCTGTGCATTAATCTTTAATAATACCTATTGATTTTACTTTACACTTTATGTTTAAAGCCCCCGATAAGAGTAAAAGTTTGTAATTTCTGCTTACTGTGTCCAAAGCTTTGTCCTGACTCACAAGTGCCACATAATTAATGCTTAGTTCCTTGCCTATAACTCTAGGCTGCAAAGGTTGCAATAAAAAGAAAAAGTGAGAAAACGTTTGACAAACTGAAAGAACTTTGTGACCTACCTACATTACACTGTATTAATAAAAAATAGCCATTGTGAACAGCATATAGAATTTACCCAGGTCTCCACCAATTGCAATTGTCATATGTGTCACTAGTTTGCCAGCTCATTTCTAGCAATCTAAGTGATTAAAGTCAATGGTTCTCTTTTTTGTTCATACTCATTAGCCAGTAATGTCCTTGAATATACAGTAATGATTTTCATTCTCAAATATACTAAATATTGTGATGTTACAAATTATCTTTATACCTATTCTGTTTTGAATCAATTTTGTCAAGTTACATAAGTTCCATAGATATCTTAAACAAAAGAAAATAACACTGATTCCCATGTGAGTATAAGTTTTAAATGAGTGAGTACCAGACAGTGAAGAGAAGTTTATTATGAGAAAAAAGTCTTTTATATGTGTGTTTGTGCATGAGTGTATTTGCAGGTATTCACATCCTCATTTGTTGCTGGGATAGCTAAATCAAGAAACATTACAGGGCAGATATACCATAGTCACATATATTAATCTGTAGTATCAGAGTCTACCATTGGTCACCATGCTCAATGGATTTTCATGTAATCGCATACCTCACAGAGACTATCAGCTTCCATCAGATTATCAGGCTTACTTCAATGACCTTTCTAAGGAGATCAGGAAAATTGATTGGGATGGAAATAAAAAATATGTGAGCTACCTTCCTAACTCAATTTGTCATTAGAATATGATAAATCTTAAGAAAATTTTCAATCCCTGTTTTAAGCTTTTTGAGTTCTTAATACCACTCACAAATGAACCAACATATTATAATTATTATTTGATGGCTTTCTATTTTCACATTTTTCACTATGAATAGGGAACTTAACATACATATCCTGAGTAAACATATATTTTTACATTTGGCAGAAAATCAAACAGACACATACAGAACAAAGAAGCCCTGAGGTACAAGGAAAATTTTATCTCCATTAGAAGAAAATCAGCTTGAGTTTATCAGGTATAAACAGTAGAAAACGAGATATAGCAGAGCTTAGCATATAGATTCTTTACTGGCAAAAGCCTTCTCTTGCATTCCTTTTTATCCTTTGAATGTCTTTGGTATATGTGAATAAGAAGTCTTATCTTCCTTAGTAATATGTCACTTTTGAGACACATAATGAGGAAAATATTTAGTTTCTTCTGACAAGCCATTAGATACCATGTTAAAGTTCCCAAAATCAATAAAACATTCAAATTACAAATAAACACATTGGTAGGCTAAAATTTATTTCTTTTTCTAATATAAATGGGACTAGGAATTCCATTGGACTTAGTGGGAGCATAAAATAAAATGGTGCACCCCATTTTATTTTGCCATATGGTCACATGAACCATGTATGTAGTGGGGTCAGAGGGTACATGTCCTTTATATATCATTATGTAAATTTGCCAACAAGTCCCATGGTATCTTCTGTGTTGAATATCTCCAAATGAAGTATACAGCAAATCAACAGTTTTTACTGTTTTATGCAACCTCAGCCCATAGTAAAGAAGATATATTTTTCATCAAGAAACTCCAGTCCCATGTTCAAGCTTATTACTTTTGGGTGGAAGTATTGTGAGAGAGAAAGAAAAAAGAAATAAAAATGAGGAAAAATACACAAACTGATCTCAAAGAAAACAGCAAAACAGCAGAGGATTCGAGTCATGACTGTGGGAGATAAATCCAGATATGCTCCCTCTGCTATCATGCTCTCAATTACATGGGTGTGTAAAAGGAAAAAATGGCAGTGGGATTGAAGGAAATTCATTTAGAGTGGTCTGCTGTCATTTGGTACTATAAAATCACCCCCAGGATCAAATCCAAATATTGATTTGGGATTGGTGGTTGTGTACATGAAATAAAGAACATAAGCAAACATTTCCAGAAGCAGTATTGAGTGTTAATCAGAAAAAATTACAGACATTAAGTTTCTCCATGTGAGTGCTTATGATGGGAACACATGGTGGGTCTTTGTGGTTTTAGAGTTCAAAGAATGAGGGTTGTGGTGAATCCCAAATTCAGATTCTTTCAGACTTCAGAGGAGAGATGGATGAGCATAAAGTATGTGTGACTTTTGTAAAAGTGATGCCAAGAAATTTGAATGACTTTGACTATAGATGCAAAGAAATTATCCTGCTAATCATGACATCATCTGCATATGTTGTTATTGTTCATGCTGACACTGTAGCTACACCTGTTATGATAGGAAATCAGCAGAAATGGTTGATAACTTGGAAAATATGGGTCATGATTCACAATAGGATGTAGGCTGTGGTAGAGATTATTTTCTGTTTAATTCTGAAAGATACCATTTGCTGATTATTTCGGCTGCAAAAATCAGTGGGTGTAGAATATAAATCTATTCAGGAAGATTCCACAGACGTTATTGAACCAATAAATAGGTCCTCCCCAGAACTATAAATGTAACTGCATTTGAAAAATTAAACTATTATTTGCTCAATATGTGGGCCATTCTAAATTTAACCACTAATGTGAAGACATTACTTATTTAAAAAAAATAATATGGAAATTTTAAAGCCATTGCATCAAACTGGTAGTCAGTATGGTATGGTTCATTGTCATCCATGTCGAAAAATTCTTTCTGTAGGCTCAGTTTGAAAAACTACCAGTATTTGTTGGCCTTCATATTTGCCATTGAGGAGATAAATAGGAACCCACATCTTTTACCCAACACATCTCTAGGATTTGAACTTTATATTGTCCAAAGCATGGAAGAGACTATTCTGATGCAAGCTATGACTTGGCTCACAGGAATGGGAATAAACATTCCAAATTATACCTATCAAAGGAAGAACAAGGCTGTTGCTGTACTAACAGGAACATCCTGGACAATATCTGCAAATATTGGGAGACTGCTCGGTCTCTACAAATATCCACAGGTAAGAACACAGCTCTGCAAAGAATATAAGCCCATATTAAACTTTTGATACTAAAGATTTTTTCATTGAAGGGAAACCAATCAAACTCTCATTAATCACAGAGAAGAGAGACATTTGTTTATGTAGCTTTTGATTAGGATAAAGAGGAAAAGTTTAAAAGCTACATTGAGTGATTTGGAATGTTATGTCTTATCCAGAATTTTCAATAGATATGAACAGAGATGATAGAAGAATTTAAACACCAAGAACAACATTTAATCCCTACCAATACTAAGTATTTCTTTAAGTCTATGATTGGTCCTATATTAATGTACTCATTCTTCTTTCTAACTCAGCTTAGTTTTGGGCCTTTTCAGACAACCCTAAGTGACAGAAATCAGTTCTCCTCTCTTTACCAGACAGCTACAAAGGACACATTACTCTCACTTGGCATTGCATCTTTGATGCTTCATTTCAGTTGGACCTGGGTGGGACTCATCCTCATAGATAAAAGCAAAGGAAATCAGGTTTTCTCAGACCTGAGAAGAGAGATGGACAGGAATGGAGTGTGTGTGGCTTTTGCAAAAATGCTGCCTGAAATCATGACATCCTTTAAAACTGGATCTGAAGAGACTCTCAAGCTAATCCTTAAATCAACTGCAAATGTTGTTATTATTTATGATGACACTGAATCTACTTATATTAAAATGCTTAGTCAGTTTATGTTGCTTTTAACATGGAAAGTATGGGTCATGAATTCACAATGGGATATGTGCAATGTAGTAGATTATTTTCTGTTGGATTCTTTGCATGGGAGTCTCATTTTTGCACACCATCATGACAAGATACATGATTTTCAATCATTTGTCAAGAATTATAACCCATCCAAATACCCAGAAGACGATATCCTTGCTGTTCTTTGGTATGAAATTTTCAATTGCTCTATTTCTATCCCTGATTGTAAAATATTGAGTAACTGTCAGCATAATTTTTCCTTAAAATATTTGCCTGTAAATCTCTGGCTTATGGAAATGACTGAGGAGAGTTACAATATATACAATTCTGTGTATGCTGTGGCTCACAGTCTCCATCAGATGACTCTCCAACAGACACAATTTCCTTCTCATCAAATATCAGAGAGGAATGCAGACCCATGGGAGGTAATTTCTCTTGCTCTGCATTTTAACTATAGCACTGTGCTATATAAAAAATCACTCAATATACTATTGTACTTTCTAGAAGACTTTACAAAAAGTGAAATGACAGTTTTATGCAATTTCTTTTCTAAATGTATTGCCTTTACCTGTGCTATTATCCATAATTTTTTTTAATTTTTATTTTCTATATTCTATGTTTACATTCCAAGGGCTTTCCCCTTTCCCAGTTCCCACCCACCATAGTTCCCATAGTTCCTCTCCCCCCCAACTATTCCCCAATCATTCCCCCTCCCCCCTCAGTTTCTTTACTAAACTGGATGCAATCTTTACATGCCCAGGGTCCTCTCCTTTCTTCTTCTTGGGAATCATTTGACTTGCTATTCGTGTCTTGAGTATTTAGTGCTTCTGGGCTCATTAATATCCACTTATCAGTGATTGCATTTCATGTGCATTCTTTTGTGATTGGGTTAGCTCACTCAGGATGATATTTTCCAGGTCTAATCATTTACCTACAAATTGCATGAATTCATTATTTTTAATTGCTGAGTAGTATTCCATTGTATAAATATACCACATTTTCTGTATCCATTCCTCCTTTGAGGGATATTTGGGCTCCTTCCAATTTCTGGCTATTATAAACAAGGCTGCTATAAACATAGTGGAGCATGTGTCTTTATTGCATGCAGGGGAATCCTCTGGGTATATGCCCAGGAGTGGTATGCCAGGGTCCTCTGGGAGTGACATGCCCAATTTTCTGAGGAACCTCCAAACTGATTTCCAGAGCGGTTTTACCATTTTGCAATCCCACCAACAATGGAGGAGTGTTCCTCTTTCTCCACATCCTCGCCAGCACTTGTTGTCTCTTGAGTTTTTAATCTTAGCCATTCTGACTGGTGTGAGGTGGAATCTCAGGGTTGTTTTGATTTGCATTTCCCTGATGACTAATGATGTTGAACATCTTTTAAGGTGTTTCTCGGCCATCCGAATTTCTTCTGGTGAAAATTCTTTGTTTAGCTCTGTGCCCCATTTTTTGATAGGGTTATTTGGTTCTTTGGGGTCTAACTTCTTGAGTTCTTTGTATATATTGGATATTAGCCCTCTGTCGGATGTGGGGTTGGTGAAGATCTTTTCCCACTTTGTTGGTTGCCGTTTTGTCCTTCTGACAGTGTCCTTTGCTTTGCAGAAACTTTGTAATTTTATGAGGTCCCATTTGTCGATCCTTGATCTTAGTGCGTACGCTATTGGTGTTCTGTTCAGGAACTTTTCCCCTGTGCCCAAGTCCTCCAGGGTCTTCCCAAGTTTCTTTTCTAATAGTTTCCCTGTGTCTGGTTTTATGTGGAGGTCCTTGATCCACTTGGAGTTGATCTTAGTGCAAAGAGATAAGAGTGGGTCAATTCGCATTCTTCTGCATGTTGACCTCCAGTTGAACCAGCACCATTTGTTGAAAAGGCTATCTTTATTCCACCGGATGGTTGTGGCTCCTTTATCAAAGATCAAGTGACCATAAGTCTGTGGGTTAATTTCTGGGTCTTCAATCCTGTTCCATTGATCTGCTTGCCTGTTGCTATACCAATACCATGCAGTTTTTAACACAATTGCTCTGTAGTACTGCTTGAGGTCAGGGATATTGATTCCCCCAGAAGTCCTTTTATTGTTGAGAATAGTTTTAGCTATCCTGGGTTTTTTGTTGCTCCAGATGAATTTGAGAATTGCTCTTTCTAGATCTATGAAGAATTGAGTTGGGATTTTGATGGGGATTGCATTGAATCTGTATATTGCTTTTGGCAAGATGGCCATTTTTACTATATTGATCCTGCCAATCCAGGAGCAAGAAATATTTTTCCATCTTCTGAGGTCTTCTTCGATTTCTTTCTTCAAGGACTTGAAGTTCCTGTCATACAGATCTTTCGCTTGTTTGGTTAGAGTTACGCCAAGATACTTTATGTTGTTTGTGGCTATTGTGAAGGGTGTTATTTCCCTAATTTCTTTCTCAGCCTGCTTGTCCTTTGAGTACAAGAAGGCCACTGACTTGCTTGACTTAATTTTATAACCTGCCACTTTGCTGAAGTTGTTTATCAGCTGTAGAAGTTCTCTGGTGGAGTTTTTTGGGTCGCTTAGGTAAACTATCATATCGTCTGCAAATAATGATAGTTTCACTTCTTCCTTTCCAATTTGTATCCCTTTGACTTCCTTATGTTGTCTAATTGCTCTTGCTAGAACTTCAAGTACTATATTGAAAAGATATGGAGAGAGAGGGCAGCCTTGTCTTGTCCCTGATTTTAGTGGGAATGCTTCAAGTTTCTCTCCATTTATTTTGATGTTGGCTACTGGTTTGCTGTAGATTGCTTTTACTATGTTTAGGTATGGGCCTTGAATTCCTGCTCTTTCCAAGACTTTTAGCATGAAAGGATGATGAATTTTGTCGAATGCTTTTTCAGCATCTAATGAGATGACCATGTGGTTTTTTTCTTTCAGTTTGTTTATGTAGTGGATTACATTGATGGATTTCCGTATATTGAACCATCCCTGCATCCCTGGGATGAAGCCTACTTGATCATGGTGGATGATCGTTTTGATGTGCTCTTGGATTCGGTTAGCAAGAATTTTATTTAGTATTTTTGCATCTATATTCATAAGAGAAATTGGCCTGAAGTTCTCTTTCTTTGTTGGATCTTTTTGTGGTTTAGGTATTAGCGTAATTGTGGCTTCGAAGAATGAGTTGGGCAGTTTCCCTTCTGTCTCTATTTTGTGGAATAGTTTGAAGAGTATTGGTGTTAAGTCTTCTTTGAAGGTCTGGTAGAATTCTGCACTAAAACCATCTGGTCCCGTACTTTTTTTGGTTGGGAGGCTTTCTATAACCCCTTCTATTTCTTTAGGGGTTATGGGACTATTTAGCTGGTCTACTTGATGCTGATTTAATTTTGGTATTTGATATCTGTCTAGGAAATCGTCCATTTCCTCCAGATTCTCCAGTTGTTTTGAGTATAGACCTTTGTAGTAGGATCTGATGATCTTTTGAATTTCCTCAGTTTCTGTTGTTATGTCTCCCTTTTCATTTCTAATTTTGTTAATTTGTATACTGTCTCTGTGTCCTTTGGTTAGTCTGGCTAAGGGTTTATCTATCTTGTTGATTTTCTCAAAGAACCAGCTCCTGGTCTTGTTGATTCTTTGTATGGTTCTCTTTGTTTCTATTTGATTGATTCCAGCCCTGAGTTTGATGATTTCTTGTTTTCTACTCCTCCTGGGTGAGTTAACTTGTTTTTCTTCTAGCACTTTAAGGTGTGCTGTTAAGCTGCTAGTGTATGCTCTCTCCAGTTTCTTTTTGGATGCACTTAGAGCTATGAGTTTTCCTCTTAGCAATGCTTTCATTGTGTCCCATAGATTTGGGTAGGTTGTACCTTCATTTTCATTGAATTCTAAAAAGTCTTTGATTTCTTTTTTTATTTCTTCCTTGACCAAGGTGTCATTGAGTAGAGTATTGTTCAGTTTCCATGTGTATGTGGGCTTTCTGTTGTTTTTGTTGCTATTGAAGACCACTCTTACTCCATGGTGATCTGATAGGAGGCATGGGATTAGCTCGATCTTCTTGTATTTGTTGACATCTGTCTTGTGACCGATTATATGGTCTATTTTGGAGAAGGTACCATGCGGTTCTGAGAAAAAGGTATATTCTTTAGCTTTAGGATGAAATGTTCTATATATATCTGTTAAATCCAATTGGTCCAGGGTTTCAATTAGTTTCACTGTGTCCCTGTTTAGTTTCTGCTTTCCTGATCGGTCCATTGAGGAGAGTGGGGTGTTGAAGTCACCCATAATTATTGTGTTAGGTGTAATGTGTGCTTTAAGCTTTAGTAAGGTTTCTTTTACAAATGAGGGTGCCCTTGCATTTGGAGCATAGATGTTCAGTATTGAGAGCTCTTCCTGGTGGATTTTCCCTTTGGCCAGCAAGAATTGACCTTCTGGGTCTCTTTTGATGATTTTAGGTTGAAAGTCAATTTTATCTGATATTAGAATGGCTACTCCAGCTTGTTTCCTGAGACCATTTGCTTGTAAAATTCTCCTCCAGCCTTTTACTCTAAGGCAGTGTTTGTCTTTAACACTGAGATGTGTTTCCTGTATGCAGCAAAATGTAGGGTCCTGTTTCCGTATCCAGTCTGTTAGTCTATGTCTTTTTATTGGGGAATTGAGTCCATTGACGTTAAGAGATATTAAGGAATAGTAATTATTACCTCCAGACATTTTTGAAATTATATTTATTTATCTTATTTATTTTTTATATTCGAGAGGTTATCTTCTTTTGGGTTTGATGAGAGGAGGTTTCTATCTGGCTTCTTCCCGGGTGTAGTTTCCGTCCTTGTCTTGGTGTTTTCCCCCTATTATCCTTTGTAGGGCTGGATTTGTGGAGAGATATCTTGCAAATTTGGTTTTGTCATGGAATACCTTGATGTCTCCATTAATGGCAATTGAGAGTTTTGCTGGGTAAAGTAGTTTTGGCTGAAGTTTGTGTTCTCTTAGAGTTTGCATGATATCTGCCCAGGATCTTCTAGCTTTCATGGTCTCAGGTGAGAAGTCTGGTGTTATTCTGATAGGTTTTCCTTTATATGTTACTTGGCCTTTTTCTCTTGCTGCCTTTAGTATTCTTTCTTTGTTTATTACATTTGGAGTTTTGATTATTATGTGACGGGATGTATTTCTGTTCTGGTCCAGTCTGTTTGGGGTTCTATAGGCTTCTTGTATATTCATGGGCATCTCTCTCCTTAGGTTGGGGAAGTTTTCTTCCATAATTTTATAGAAGATATTAGCTGGCCCTTTAACTTGTAAATCTTCACTCTCGTCTATACCTATAATCCTTAGGTTTGGTCTTCTCATAGTGTCTTGGATTTCCTGGATGTTTTGGGTTACCACCTTTTTGCATTTAGTGTTTTCTTTGACTGTTGAATCAATGGTTCCTATGGTATCTTCGGCTTCTGAGATTCTGTCTTCTATCTCTTGTATTCTATTGTTGATACTTGCGTCTAGGGCCCCTGATTTCTTCCCCAGGTTTTCTATCTCCAATGTTGTCTCCCTCTGTGATTTCTTAGTTGTTTCTACATCTGTTTTTAGTATCTGGATGGATGTGCTCAGATCTTTCGTTTGCTTGATTGTGTTTTCATGTATTTCTTTAATAGATTTTTGTGCTTCCTCTTTCATAGCTTCTACTTGTTGGCCCACGTTCTTCTGTAGTTTTTTAAGTGACTTTTGTCTTTCTTCCTTATTGTCTTCTTCTCTTTGATCCATCTTCTCCTGAATTTCTTGAAGTGATTTTTGTATTTGCCTCGTAAAGGCTTCTAACTTTTGATCCATTTTCTCCTCTATTTCTTTACGAGATTTTTCTATGTGTTCAGCTACCAGCATCCTGACCAGTGATTTTATATCCAAGTCTTGTTTTTCTGGTGTTTTAGGGTATCCAGGGATTCCTGTTGTTGGAGAACTGGGTTCAGATGCTGTCATGTTGCCTTGATTTTTGTTAGTAACGTTCCTTCGTTTTCCTTTTGCCATCTGGTTATTTCTGGTTTTAGTTGGCCTTGTTGTTAGTGGCTGGTGTTTGAATCTCCTGTTAGGCTGGGCTCACCTGTTGTTTCTCTACTGGTAAATATGTGTGACTGCTGCTTTAAGGGATCATAAGCTGGCTGCCACCCATGTGATTGTAGCCCCTGTTGGAGTCTGTCTACCTGGGCTTCTCCAGCTGTGTCCTGGTTGCAAGGAACTCGGCCTGCTTGGTTCCGAGACCCTAGCAGATCCCCCTGTGCGGGTAGCCCTGGAAGGGGTGTTTACCTGGGCCTCTCCAGCTATGTCCTGGTTGCAATATGGAGGCCCGCAGCTACCGCTGGTCCAGGGGCCGGTGAGCTGGTTGCAGAATGCAGCCTAGGTGCTCGCCAGAGGGCGCGGGTATGCCCCACAGAGCCTGGGCCTTTCCAGCTGTGTCCTGGGCCTTTCCAGCTATGTCCTGGTTGCAATATGGAGGCCCTCCGCTTCTGCTGGTCCAGGGGCCGGCGAGCTGGTTGCAGAAAGCAGCCTCGGTGCTCGCCAGAGGGCACGGGGATGTCCTGCAGAGCCTAAGCGGAACTCAGCCTGCTTGGGTCCGAGACCCTAGCAGATCCCCCGTGAGGGCAGCCCTGGAAGGGGTGTTTACCTGGGCCTTTCCAGCTATGTCCTGGTTGCAATATGGAGGCCCGCCGCTTCTGCTGGTCCAGGGGCCGGCGAGCTGGTTGCAGAAAGCAGCCTCGGTGCTCGCCAGAGGGTGCGGGGAAGTCCCACAGAACCTGGGCCTTTCCAGCTGTGTCCTGGTTGCAATATGGAGGCCCGCCGCGCTGGTCCAGGGGCCGGCGAGCTGGTTGCAGAAAGCAGCCTAGGTGCTCGCCAGAGGGCACGGGTTCTATTATCCATAATTAATGGAAGAAAATAATAAGAAATTGTTGCATGAATATCAAAATCTATTTTGTACAAATAATTGCATAATTTTCTCATTGTAAAATATTCAATTTAAAACCTACATTTATATGTGACTATTTCAGAAAAAATAAGATTACTGATAATAAATTGTCAAATGCTAACAGATCCTTAAGTTTCAAATAATTAAATGCTGCCCATATCACCCAACTGATTATTTTATTACACTCTGGAAATGCAAACCAAAATTTACAAATTGAATTTTGAGTATGTTCCCCAAAACAATTGGATATGACAATCATCTCAAAATTATGAACATTTTCTTCAAACTACATTGCTTTGGTAAATCTGATGTGTGTGTGTGTGTATGTGTGTGGGTAATTGTGTTTGTGTGTATGTGTGTGGGTTTGTGAGAGAAAGAGACAGAGAGAGGGAGGGGGAGTTAGGGAGAGGGAGGAGAGAGGGAGAGAGAGAAAGAGATTGTTTTCTTTAGATACTGATTGCCAGTTTGGAAAAGTTATAATCCTGTCATTTGGAGGGCTTTTATCATAATAATAAGTAATAGCTTGCATTTCTAATGAGGGATTAATGTCTGTGAGAAACTTTTCTTTATTGATCCTATTGAATATTTATTGGCAATAATTCTATTAGAATGTATTGCATCTCTTTTAGCTCAACTCTTTTCTCCAGAATGTCAATTTTAAAAGTGGTGATGGAAGTCAAGTGGTTTTGGATTCAGAAAGGAAATTAGATGCAGAATATGATATTTTTAATTTCGTTAATTTTCCAAATGGCCTCAGACAAAAGATGAAAGTAGGAGCCTTTTTTCCCAAAGCTCCACAGTGGCAACAACTGTCTTTGTCTGATGATGTGACACAATGGGCTATAGGATTTACAGAGGTGTGTTGGATTTTATATCATTGCACTGACTGCTGCATAAATAAAAGTGTGTGAATGTAATGTATTCTTGTTCCTTAGACAGGGTCCATTAAAACAAACAACAAGAAGAAACCTGTCAATATAAAGTTTTTGTTGCCTCATTCTGAACAATTACTTTTTCCATATAGTTTCCATGGATAATATATATGGTATCTGTTTATTACTAACAAAAGGATTAATTTAACAAGCAGAGTAGAAAATATCAGTGCATTGTCACTTGATCTTTTGAGTTCTTGCCTGGGGCAATGCAGAGCAGCATGGAGATACATGTTCATGTGTTAACTACATGTGTGTTGCTACTGAAAAAGAAAACAATTGATCAGAATACAGAGTTTACTTGTGTTTCATGACATAGAAAAAGGGCATCATGATTCAAGTAATCATGTCTATAGGGCCCTAAGAAATTAATTTACATTAAATTTTCTTTCAGTTAGAAAATAGGTTGAAGTATATAGAACTGTTTGCAACCCTTATTGCTTTAAAATCTGCCCAAGACAACCAATACAATGGAACTGTCTACTTTTAGAGTAAGTTTTCCCTTGTAAGAAACTTCTTGTAGATTCTTTTTCACCTGAATGTCCAAAGAATTTTGCATTGTAAACCTGAACTTTACAAGGTTGTATTCAAATAGATACTAAAAACCACTATTATGAAAACTCTTCTCTGGTCCATGTTACAAAGCACACACTTGGAAATGGATGGCATTCTAGATGCTCTTCTAGATATGGACTCAGGAAATCTAATAGGCTTTTATTTTGCCCTACCTCTTATACTTAAACAATTGTTCAGAGATTTGTTGTCTCTGGATGATTGTTTTAACACACTGATCTTTGGAGAGAGAGTACCAGTTCAAAGGAAGAGTAAAAATCTAGAATCTGAAGTTATAAATAAAAAGTATTCTATCTCATGATTAATTTTTTATTATATTTTAGAGTTTTAAAACTGTGCACAATAAGGTTTTTTCTCTTGGGTATTTAATTCTCAGCTACCTCATTCTTTGTGCAGCAAGAGCTGTGTTCCTGGATTCAGAAAATCCCCCCAGGAGGGTAAGGCTGCCTGTTGTTATGAATGTATTCCTTGTGCAGAAAATGAGGTTTCCAATGAAACAGGTAAATATCACTGTGGTATTTACCACCTATCCATAGTGTTCTGTGATGTATATGAACATGGAAACCTTTGATGAAACAACAGCAGTTATAAGTTTTGTTTACCTTTTGTTTATATGTAAAAATAATTATATTTATTATGTCATCATTTTAACTGGCTCCTGGCCTTTAAAACATATGCTTGATCATTAATGCTTTGTTCTTGGAAGACATATTTAGCTACAGGGAATCTCTATCTTCATCTCAGAACATAAAACTTAATTTACCATGACATTTCCTTCATGTAGAATAACTTAACTTCTCATGGTTTTGAACACATATTTCACAGGTTAGCAAAAATGATTTGTTGAATCCTTATCGTTCCCAATTTTATAATTTCTGTCATAATTCTAAATTCATCAAAAATTATCTGAAATGTATTTGATTTACTCCTTGGCAATATTTTAAAATGTTGTAAATAAGATTTATTCAGTTTGTTGGTGAGTGTTTGCCTACATGCATGTATGTGAACCATTAGTTGATTCAATCCACTTAGAAGATAAAGGAAGGCATCAGATTCCCTAGATGTAGAATAACAGACAACATTGACACACTATGTGGTTTCTTACAAAAGAAAATGGGGCTTCTTTAAGGGTAGTACTTGCTAAATACCAAACAACCATTTATGTAGCTTTTATCATTCTCACATCATCACAAATAATGTGGAACATCCCTTTAAGGAAAAATTCCGCTGACACCTCCCAATTTTCTCTAGTCTCTGTATCCTATTGCCATCAGGCTGCATAGCATTGGAAAAGAGTTGAATTTTATGGATTTATGGATTTATTTCTGTATTCATTTATTTCTGTATATTTTTATTCATTCATTTGTTTACATCCCAAATTCTCCCACCTCCCAGTTCCCCCTCACAGAGTCCCTTTCTCATTCTCTCAACCTATTCTCCTCTGAAAGGCTGCTCCCCTGGTATCCCTCCAACCTGGTACATAAAGTCTCTGCAGGTTTAGGTGCATCTCTACCATCAAGGCCAAAAAAAGCAGCACTATTGGGAAATGGAATTCAGAGTCAGGCTGCAGTTTCAAAGACAGATGCCACTCCAGTTGTTGTAAAACCCTCAGGGAGACAGAATTGCACACCTACTACATATATGACTGGACCATTGGTCTAGCCTGTGTTGTATGCTCTTTGGTTGGTGGCTTAATCTCTAAGAGCTCCCAGGAGTTCAGGTTCAGGTTATTTGATACTGTTGGTCTTCCTACAGAGTTCCTACCAACTTCAGGGCCTTCAATCCATCCAACTCTTCCATAAGAGGTCTCCAACTCCATCCAATATTTATCTGTGGGTATCTTCATTTCATTCAGACAGCTCTTGGGTAGAGCATTTCAGAGATCATTTATCTTTCCCTCAGTCTCTTTTCCACACTTTGTCTCTGTATATCCTCCTGTGGGTATTCTGTTCCCCTTTCTAAGAAGGACCAGAGTATCCATACTTTGTTCTTCCTTCTCTTGAGCTTCATTTGATCTGTGAATTGTGTCTTGGGTATTCCAAGCTTCAGGGCCAATAATATCCACTTATCAGTGAGTGCATACCATGAGTGTTCTTTTGTGATTGGGTTACCTTACTCAAGTTCCATCTATTTGCTTAAGAATTTCATGAATTCATTGTTTTGAATATCTGAGTAGTATTCCATTATGTAAATGTACAACATTTTCTGTATACATTCTGCCATTGAGGGACATCTGATGATATTTTCTATTTCCATCTATTTGCCTAAGAATTTCGTGAATTCATTGTTTCTAACGGCTGAATAGTACTCCACTGTGTATATATACCACATTTTTTGTATCCATTCCTCCGTTGAGGGACATCTGGGTTCTTTCCAGCTTCTGGCTATTATAAACAAGGCTTCTATGAACATAGTAGAGCAAGTATCCTTATTGCATGCTGGGGAATCTTCTGGGTATATGCCCAGGAATGGTATGGCAGGGTCCTCTGGAAGTATCTTGTCTAGTTTTCTGAGGAACGGCCAGACTGATTTCCAGAGTGGTTGTACCAGCTTGCAATCCCACCAACAGTGAAGGAGTGTTCCTCTTTCTACACATCCTTGCCAACACCTGCTGTTTCCTGAGTTTTTAATCTTAGCCATTCTGACTGGTGTGAGGTGAAATCTCAGGGTTGTTTTGACTTGCATTTCCCTAATGAGTAAAGATGTTCAACATTTTTTAAGGTGCTTCTCAGCCATAAGAATTTCTTCAGATGAAAAGTCTTTGTTTAGCTCTGTACCCCATTTTTGATAGGGTTATTTGGTTTTCTGGGGTGTAACTTCTTGAGTTCTTTGTATACATTGGATATTAGTCCTCTGTCAGATGTAGGATTGGTGAAGATCTTTGCTCAATTTGTTGGTTGTCGATTTGTCCTTTTGACAGTGTCTTTTGCCTTACAGAAACTTTGTAATTTTATGAGGTCCCATTTGTCTATTCTTGATCTTAGAGCATAAGCTATTGGTGTTCTGTTCAAGAACTTTCCCCCTGAGCCAATGTCCTCAAGGGTCTTCCCCAGTTTCTTTTCTATTAGTTTCAGTGTGTCTGGTTTTATGTGGAAGTCTTTGATCCACTTGGATTTGAGCTTAGTACGAGGAGATAAGAGTGATCAATTCTCATTCTTCTTCATGTTGATCTCCAGTTGAGCCAGCACCATTTGTTGAAAAGGCTATCTTTTTTCCCACTGGATGTTTTCAGCTCCTTTGTCGAATATCAATTGACCATAGATGTGTGGGTTCAATTCTGGGTCTTCAATCCTATTCCATTGATCCACCTCCCTGTTCCTATGGCTATTTTATTGCCCACTTCAAACTGAGATTCAGGGATTCTTTCTTGAGCCTTCCTTCTATTTTAGCATCTTATAGTCTCTGGGGTATATCATGGGTATATTGCAGTTTAGGGTTAACTTCCACTTCTCAGTGAGTACAGACCCATTTTCTTTGAGTCTGAGCTCCCTCGCTCAGAATGATACTTTCTAGTTCTATCAATTTACCTGAAAAATCCATGATATTCTCGTTTTTAAGTGTTTAATAGTATTCCATTGTGGAAAAATACAGTTTCTGAATCCATTCTTCAGTGGAGGAACATCTAGATTGTTTCCAGTTTCTGGCTATTTTGAATAAAGCTGCTGTGAACCAGTAGAATATATGTCTTAGTGATTTTGCTTACTGGTCTGAGAACTGTATATCTGAGTCATCAGGTATAAGTACTTCCTATTTTCTGATAAAGCCCCAGATTGATTTCCAGAGGGGTTATACAGGTTTGAACTCCCACCAGCATTGAAGAAATGGATGAATCCCTATCTCTACAACCTTGCCAGCAGGCACTGTTGCTTGAGTCCTTGATCTTAGCCATACGATTGGTATAAGGTAGAATCTTAAAATCATTTTCCAGATAAATAAGCTTGTTGAAAACTTCTTTAAGTGCTTCTTGGCCATTCAAGACTCCTCTATTGAGAATTCTCTGATTAGTTATGTATCCAGTTTATTAAGTCTGTTATTTGGTTTGGGGAGTGATTTCTTTCTATATTGTGGATATTAATTCTCTGTGGAATTGAGGGTTACTGAAGATATTTCTCAATCTGGAAGCTCTCATTTTGTCCTATTTACAGTGTCCTTTACCTCACAGAAGTTTTTCATTTTCATGTGGTACCCTTTATCAATGTTGATCTTAGACCCTGAACCACTCCTGTTCTATTCAAGAAATTGTTTCCTTTACCAATGAGTTCAAGGCTATTTTCCACTTTCTCTTATATTTAGTATTTTGAGATTTATTTGAGATACTTGTTCCATATCTAATTGTTTTATTGTGCAGGGTGATAAGTATCGATCTACTTATGTTCTTCTACATGCAAACATCAAGTTAGACAAGCACCACTTGTGGAAGATGATTTCTTTTCTGAATTATATTTTGAATTCTTGGTCAATCATTAAGTGCCCATAGTGTTCATTCTTTCTTGGTCTAATTTTATTCCATTGAGCAACATGTCTGTTTCTATGCTAGTACTATCGTGGTTTTATCACTATTGCTCTGAAGAGCAGCTTGCTATCTGGGATGGAGTCCTCCAGAAGTTCTTGAACTGTTTAGGAATGTTTTAGCTATATTGAAGTTTTTGTTTGTTGGTTTTTTTCCATATGGAGTTGGGAATTGCTCTTTCAAAGTCTGTGAAAACTGCATTTATAATTTTTTGGAAATTGCATTGAATCTGTAGATGGCTTTTGGTAAGATGGCCATGTTAACTATCTTAATACTACTGATCCATGAGCATGGAGTAACTTTCATCTTCTGCTGTCTTCTTTACGTTATTTTTCAGGGATTTGATGTTATTGACATGCAGGTCTTTCAGTTAATTATTGTTACAAGAGGAGATTTTATATTATTTGCAGCTACTGGGAAATGTGTTGCTTCCCTAATTTCTTTGACATGCTTAGTTTAAGGGATACTATATTCTTTTATTTAATTTTGTATCCAGTCACTTTTCTGAAGTAGTTTATCAGCTGTAGGAGTTATCTGGTAGAGTTTTGGGAGCCTTTATGTAAATTATTATATCATGCATGTATAGTAATATTGTGACTTCTTCCTTTCCAATTTTTATCCCCTTAATCTCTTTTCATTTTCTTATTACTACAATTTCCAGTACAGTATTGAAGAGTATAAAGAGTGACAACCTTCCCTTTTCTCTGCTTTTAGTGGAATTTATTTAAGTTTTTTCCTTTTAAATTGATATTGGCTATTGACTTGCTATATATTGCTTTCATTATGTTTAGGTATATGCCTTGTATTCTTAATCTCTCCAAAGTTTTTAACATAGATGCTGATTTTTTCAATGCTTTTTCACTATCTAATGAGAGGAACATATGATTTTTTTATACTTTGTTTAAATGGTGTAATATGTTGATTGTATATAATATCATGCCTGCATCACTGTTATGAGGATTATTTCATCATGGTAATGGATGTTTTTGTTGTATTCATGGATTCGGCTTGCAAGTATTTTAATGTGTGTTTCTGTGTGTGTGTGTGTGTGTGTGTGTGTGTGTGTGTGTTGATGCTCAAAAGTTAACTTGGTTTGAAATTTCCTTTCTTTGTTGATTCTATGTATGTGTTAGTTTACAGGGTGACTGTGGCCTCAAAGTATTATTTATTGTTCTTTAAGCTGATATTTTGTGGAATAGTATAAGCATATTTTTTGTATATATTTTGTGGATTGATTTTAGCTTTTCTTTGAATTCTGCCTTAAAACCATCTGGACTCATTCTTTTATGAGTTGAGAGGCTTTAATGATTGCCTCTATTTCTTTACAGGTTATCATACTGTTCAGATAGTTTATCTGATTATGGTTTAAATTTGGTAAGTGGCATATTCTAGAAAATCATCCATTACACTTATATTTTATAGTGTGGAGTATAGTCTT
The DNA here is from genome assembly GCA_964023405.1 of Apodemus agrarius. Classification (NCBI taxonomy): domain Eukaryota; kingdom Metazoa; phylum Chordata; class Mammalia; order Rodentia; family Muridae; genus Apodemus; species Apodemus agrarius. Next base: position 31,468,533 of record OZ030028.1, read on the forward strand.
CTGAAGTAGGACCTTTCTGTTGTTACATCTTTCTTTTCACTTCAGATTTTATTGAATTGAATATTGTCTCTGGGACTTTTAGGTAGTTTAGTGAGGTTATTCTTTCTTGTAGATTGTTGCAAAGAACCAGCTATTCATTTCATTGATTCTTTGTATTGTTCTTTTTGGTCTGTAATGGAATAATATCAATGCTGTGTTATACTATTTAGCTTTGGGAGTGCAGTTAGGTTCCAGTATGTGACTTCTCCAATTTTATTGGGACTTAGTTGTATGAATATCCCTCAGGGACTAGACAAGGCTGCTCCCTCTCCCCATATCTTTTCAATATAGTACTTGAGGTACTAGCTAGAGCAATTTGACAATAAAAGGAAGTCAAAGGGATACAAATTGAAAAGGAAGAGGTCAAACTATCACTATTTGCAGATGATATGATAGTATAATTAAGTGACCCAAAAAACTCCACCAGAAAACTCCTACAGCTAATAAACAACTTCAGCAAAGTGGCTGGTTATAAAATAAATTTAAGCAAATCAGTAGCCTTCCTATACTCAAAGAATAACCAGGCTGAGAAATAAATTAGTGGAATGACACCCTTCACAATAGCCACAAACAATATAAAGTATCTTGGTGTGATTCTAACCAAACAAGTGAATGATCTGTATGACAAAAACTTCAGATCTCTGAAAAAGTAAATTGAAGAAGATCTCAGAAAATGAAAAAATCTTCCATGCTCATGTATTGGCAGGATTAATATAGTTAAAATGGCCATCTTGCCAAAGGCAATATACAGATTCAACACAATTCCCATCAAAATCCCAACTCAGTTCTTCATAGAGGTAGAAGGAGCAATTCTCAAATTAATCTGGAATAACTAAAAAACCCAAGATAGCTAAAAACTATTCTCAAAAGTAAAAGAACTTCTGGGGGAATCAGTATCCCATACCTCAAGCAATACTACAGAGCAATAGTGTTAAAAACTGCATAGTATTGGTACAGTGACAGGCAGGTGGATCAATGTAATAGGATTGAAGAGCCAGAAATGAACCCACACACCTATGGTCATTTGATCTTCAACAAAGGAGCTCAAATCATCCAGTGGAGAAAAGATAGTCTTTTCAAGAAATGGTGCTGGTTCAATTGGAAGTCAACATGCAGAAGAATGCTAATGGATCCATTCTTATCTACCTTGTACTAAACTCAACTTCAAGTGGATCAAGGACCTCCAAATAAAGCCAGACAACTGATACTAATAGATAAGAAACTGAGGAAGACCCTTGAGGACATCAGCACAGGGGGAAAGTTCTTACCACTCCTTTTATTGTATTCCATGAGTTTGTATAGGTTATCCCTTCATTTTCATTGGGTTCTAGAAAGTGTTTGATTCCTTTCATTATTCCTTCCCTGACCAAGTGATCACTCAGAAGAAAATTGCCCGGTTTCCATGAGTGTTTCAGTTCTGTTGGTTCTGTTGTTCTTGAATTCTGACAGCATTCCATGGTGATCTGATAATATAAATGGTGTGATTTCAATCTTTTTGTATCTTTACTGGCTTCCTTTTCCACAAATATATCCTCAAGTTTTTGAGAAGGTTCTGTGAGGTTCTGAGAAGAAGGTATATCCTTATGTTTTGAGGTAGAACACTTGTAGATATTATATACCTTTTGTTGGGGTGTTGTACATTTTTGTTCCTATCATTCTTTTCTGTATGCAGAAGAATGATGGAGCCTCTTTACAGTTCCGATCTCTTAAGGCCTGTGTTTTTATTGGAGAATTATGTTCATTGATGTTGAAATCTATAATGTCCAACGATTCTTATTTCATGAGATTTTGATTGTGGTGGTGATATTCATTGTGTAATTCTCTTCCTTTGATTTCACTGTGTGACGATTAATTTCTTGTGTTTGGGCCTGTACTTTCCTTTTATTGGAATTTGTCTTCTAGTATCCTCTCCAGGGCTGAATTAGTAGAAATATACTATTTATATTTTGTTTTGTCATTGAATATCTTAGTTTCTCCATCTATAGTGATCAAAGCTTTTGGGGATAGTAATCTACACAGGCATTTATAATCTTTCTCCAGGGTTTTCTGGATCTAAGATCCTTTGTTGAGTAGTCAGGTGTAACTCTGATAGGTCCACATTTATTTGTCACTTGACATTTTTCCCATGCAATTTTTAATATTCTCTATTTGTTTGTATGCTTAGTGCTTGGATTATTATGGGGCAGGAGGACTTTCTTTTCTGCACCAATATATTTAATGTCTGTAAGCTTCATGAACTTTTACAATCATCTCTTTTTTCCTTTATTGAGTTTTCTTGTATGATTTTACAGAAGATATTTTACTGTCCTATGAATTGGGAGAGTTGACTATCTTTTATTTGTACTATATTTAGGTTATGTTTATTTATAGTGTCCCTAATTTCCTGGATGTTTGAGGTAAAATCATTTATGTTTGTCATTTGCTATGTCTGATGTATCAATTTCTTCTGTGGTACCTTCTACACATGCTAGTATTCTCTCCATGTCATCCATTCTTTTTGCAATGCTTGCCAAAATGTTCTTGTTCACTTTCATAATTTTTCTCTCTAGCATTGCTTCTATTTGTGTTTTTCTTTATTGCTTCCATCATTTCTTAGATAACTTTATTTATTTCTGTCACTAATTTGATTTTATTTTCCTATGTTTCTTTAAGGTAATATTTGTTTCCTCTGTGAGGACTTCTACCTATAAGATTGTGTTTTCCTATGTTGATTTACAGGACTTATTTATTTATGTCCTCTTTAAAGGCCTGTATCATCTTAATAAGATGATATTTGAGGTCTTAATCTTACTCTTCAGGCATGTTAAGATATGCAGGACTTTCTTTAGTAGAAGAGTGCCACATCACACTGGTTTCTGTTGTTTTTTATTTTCCACTTGTCTTTACTCATGTGAGTATCTTAAGTGTTGGCTGGCCTGGGATTAGAATGCCTATGAAACTGGTACTCCTGGATAGCTGCAGAGCTCCCAATAGGTAGACAAAAATTTTAGATAATGTATGGGGTGCAAAAACTTGATTGCAGTTGGTCTTTGGACTGAAATGTGAACTATGTTGTATGTCTCCGGTTTGAAATGGAATTCTTGGGTCAGGGCAGCACTTTGGATATTAGAGTGGTGTGTCGATGATTACAGGTAGGGTGAGGACTCAAATAATGGTGAAGCTCTGATAGAATGGGGCAGAGATCACATATGCTAGACTGGTTGATGTCCTAGCAGGATGTGGGATGGGGCTCAGGAATCAGACCTGTATGTCCCACTTTGTTGCTGCTATCACAGGAGGCAAGCAGAGTTGTGGTGTAGGAAGCAGGTACCAATCCTCAGTTTCAGGTATGTAGTAGAGATCTTTTTTTAAATCTTATTTTTATTAAATATAATCTTCATTTACATTTCTTTTTTATTTTCTATGTTTACATTCCAAATAATTTCCCCTTTCCTGGTTCCCCCTCCTCATGAGTCCCATAAGCCCTCCTCTCTCTGCCCATTCCCCAATCACCACCCTCCCTTTTCTCTGTCCTGGTAATCCCCTACAATGCTTAACCAAGCCTTTCCAGGACCAGGGTCCTCTCCTTCCTTCTTGGAAATCATTTGATATGTTAATTGTGTCTTTGGTATTCAGAGCTTCTGGTCTAATATCCACTTATCAGTGACTGCATTCCATGTGTATTCTTTTGTGATTGGGTTACTTCACATAGGATGATATTTTCCAGTTCCAACTATTTGCCTAAGAATTTCATGAATTCATTGTTTTTAATTGCTGAGTAGTATTCCATTGTGTAAATATATCACATTTTCTGTATCCATTCCTCCACTGAGGGACATCTGGATTCTTTCCAGCTTCTGGCTATTATAAATAAGGCTGCTATGAACATAGTGGAGCATGTGTCCTTATTGCAAGGTGGGGAGCCCTCTGGATAGATGCCCAGGAGTGGTGTAACAGGGTCCTCCTGAAGTGTCATGCCCAGTTTTCTGAGGAACCAATAGATTGATTTCCAGAGTGGTTGTATGCAGTAGAGATCTTAAAATCTGAAATATTTCAATTGGACTATAAAATATACTTATTTAAATCTCTATAATAATTTTGACAAGTTTTATATACCACACACTTTTTTGATAATTATGACCTGGTGTCCTGGATGAGAAGAATTCATAACCAGTTAGAAAATACAGAAAGAAAATACATGTCAAACTGATGTGAAAGATTGCCTTGTGTTTGAGAGAGTAGCTTGGAAGCACATGTCAGAAAATTACTCCATAATAAATTAAGACTAAAAGCAGACTGTTATGTCAATGTTATATATATATATATATATATATATATATATATATATATATATATATATATCTGTACTCCCTACAAATTCATAAACATTTCACAAAGGAATTTTATCAACATATCAGTGGTCAAATAAGAGTTATTTAACATTGACGTTCAGAGAAAAGTGACACCAGAAATCCAATGAACATCATGAAATTAGGCAATTTTGGAAGCAATAACTAAGAACAACATCGTAAGAAAGTAGTTTGAAAACATATTCTCCCTCTTGTCCTGAACTCACATACAAAAATTTTCACATGAAATTTTTCAAAAAAAAAGAGGTATCTTATGACCATCTTATTTTATAGAACTGAATTTAATAATGATACATAAGCAATATTATCCGTTAAATGCAAGAATATTTTTGTATAGATATAATGAAATAAAGCATTTCCTTGATGTCTGTTGAGAGACAATGTGAAGTATTGATTTGTAATTATTGACTACAGAATATTTGGCATTTACATTATTGAGCACTAATTTGCTTGAGTCTGAAACAACAAAGAACAAGATGTAGGTACACCACATGCCAGAAACATGAAACTGACTTAGGATTAAAAGTGTCACCTAAGCTTAGACTCATGAACACTTTCATTCTTAAACAGATATGGATAACTGTGTAAAATGTCCAGAAAGTCACTATGCAAACACACAGAAGAACCACTGCCTCCAGAAAACTGAGACATTTCTGGGTTATGAAGACCCTTTGGGGATGGTCCTCACATGCTTGCTTTTAAGCTTCACTGTAATCACAGCTGGTGTCCTTGGAGTTTTTATAAAGTATCATAACACTCCAATTGTCAAGGCCAATAATCAGGCTCTAACTTACATCTTGCTCATCACTCTGACCTGCTGTTTTATCTGCCCCTTGCTCTTCATCGGATCTCCCAACACAGCCACATGTATCCTACAGCAGACCATATATGGAGGTCTGTTCACGGTGGCACTCTCCACATCTTGGCTAAAACGCTTACTGTTGTTCTTGCTTTCAAGGTCACACTTACAAGGAGAGTGGTGAGATGGTTTATGTTGTCAAGGGTCCCTAACTTCATCATTCCCATTTGTACCCTTATCCATCTTGTGCTCTGTGGAATTTGGCTGAGCACTTCTCCTCCCTTTGTAGATTCAGATCCACACTCTGAACATGGACACATCAGCATTGTTTGCAACAAGGGCTCAGTTGTTGCCTTCTACTGTGTCCTGGGATACCTCTGCTGCTTAGCACTTGGAAGCTACACCATGGCCTACTTCTCCATGAGCCTGCCTGACACATTCAATGAAGCCAGGTCCTTGACATTTAGTATGTTGGTGTTCTTCAGTGTGTGGGTCACATTCTTCCCTGTCTACCATAGCACCAAGGGAAAGGTCATGGTGGCCATGGAAATCTTCTCCATTTTAGCTTCCAGTGTAGGGCTGCTGAGCTGCATATTTGCCCCCAAGTGCTACATTATTTTGTTCAGACCAGATAGGAACTCACGTCACTGCATCAGAGACAAAGCACATTCGAGTGGAAAATTTCATCCTGAAGGTTAAGTTATAAATTCTTAATTAAATAAAAATCTTCAAACATATTCATCACCATTGCAATTGTAAGAGATAATATTGCTGTTTAGAATTTTAAATTTATTTGTTTGGTATTTGATGTAATACATTGTCACTAATTTTCTAATTTTTTTTTACAAATTAATCTAATATAGAAAAGTGGCTTTAATTGGAATTAATTTTTCTATTAGTAGAAAAGAAAAAGTAAATGAAGTCTGTCTGTATCACTCATTATCTTTACAATATTTCATAATGTTGTTTTTAAAAAAACAAATATTTCCATACATATCCATGTTTCAGTTGTCATTGATAGAACAAATATATGCATTTTACTTTCATTTGAATTATGCTTTTATTTTGAAGAAAGGTTCCTTGTAAAACTTACAATAACTATTTTGCAAACTAAATAAACTGTGAGCTATAAACTATAGCAGAGCAAATATAATTTTAAATTTGTATATAATAAAGCAGATTTGATAGCCAACAACTAGATAGATACTCCTGATAAAACATAATTACATTAAGTTTATTTTAAATCTGTGAAGAGATTCTGGTGCCTACACATATCTAGTTCATCACAACTTGTATTCTTTTCTCTATGTGGAAATTCATATATAAATAGCAGATTGTGTTCTCTCTGTTCACAATTATTCAGTTTCAATAAATCCGACCGATCTATAGGTTTTCTTTTGAAATCATGTATTGTGTGAATCTTCTATATCTATTAGTACTCATTTTTCAATATTTTATCACATTTTAATAAAGCATATCTAATTCTCAGAGAACAACAATTAGACAACTCTCTGGGTTAATCACATTTGTATATTATGATTTGTTTATTGTCATCTCTCACTAAACAGTGTTTTTATATAACACAAGCTGTAAAGTTGCAGGAATAAGAGAGAAGGTTAATTATGTCAAACTGGGTCTTTAAGTTGAAAACAAGCCAGATTCTATCTTTGACCATTGGCTCATCATGATATCTTTTAAAATACATTTTCCCCTCCTCCCCCCTTCCCCCCCTGCCAACCCTTTTCATTGTGTGTGGTAAGACTTGCACCACTTCTGAAGTCTGGGAAAATCCTACTTCCTGACACTCTCTGGTGAACATGCAGGAACAGGGCATCTGGTAAGAATCATCCCACCCCCATAGAGGCCCAGAGCCACTCTGGCGCCCACTATCCAGCAACCTCAACATCACCACTCTCCTTCCATCCCTTCTACCACTTCCTCCTTCCCCCTGCCACAACCCATTTCAAACATATGTGGTAGACGTGCACCACTTTTGACACAGGGAATATCTTACTTCCGTATACTCTCTGGAGAATGGGCACTAGTAGGGTATCCAAGGCCTAGAGCCACTCTAGGACCCACTACCCAGAAACTTCCAGATCACCAGGTCATTGGAGAACTGGCACTAATAGGACATCCAAACAGGTAGAAGCAGGGCATTCAAGAAACAGTATTAGGGAGGCCAGCTCCCTCTACTTGCAGTGGAGGCCGCCATCTTGCCTCGGGTCACTGCAGACAGCTGGCAACTGGGGCCAGGTGTGTGGACAGAGTCCAAGTTTAACATCAACTACCCCCACCAGGCTCTTGCGTGCACCCAGAGACAGCTCAGCTCAGCAGGCATTTTCTGCGCCAATCAGCATGAGCACCGATTTGCTGGGGGGGGGAGTCTGTGTATGGATTACAGTTGAGGCCACCATCTTGCCTCAGGGCACCACAGACAGCTAACCAGACAGAGCCCTGTGGACTGAGAGTGCCACCATCTAGGCTCCAGCAGTACAACCAAGGAAGCTCCAGTCCTGCAGGGAATCCAGTGATTAGACGGAGCCCCGATACCCACCACCATCTTGGAGCTGGTGGCCTGACCAGGTCACCATAGAAAACCAACAGAGGAGCCCATATCTCCATAAAGATCTAACAGACAAGCCCAGATCGGTGGGGGAAAAAAAGAACTGATTCTTAAGAGTTGGCATCTAGGCAGGCCAAGAGGAGATGGCGGGAGGCCAGTTGAGTGCCCAGCAGCAAGCTGGGAGGAGACTTGGGTCCAGCCCAGCAAAGCTGAGAAAGTAATTCTGAGCCCAGTAGCAGAAACCTTCCGGTTTCCACCTCAGGAGCATGGATTCCCTCTGTGACAGCAGCTCCAAACACCAAGCTCGCAAGAGCTTTAAACACCAACCAGTAACAAGAAGACCAACTAACTCCAGAGATAAACAGATGACAAAAGGCAAACATGGGAATGTTACTAACAGAAATAAAGGCAATATTGCAGCATCTGAACCCAATTCTCCAAACACAGCAAGTCCTGGATACCCCAACACACTAGAAAAACAAGATTTGGATTTAAAAGCACTGTTCAAGAACCTGCTAGAAAACGACATAAACAAATCTCTCCAGGGGAACATGAAAAGGTTAGAAGCCCTTACAATGAAAACATAAAAATCACTTAAAGAATTCCAGGAGAATATGGGTCAACAGACAGAAGCCAATAAAGAGGAAATGATAAAAATCACTTAAAGAAATGCAGGAAAAATTGAGTCAACAGGCAGAACTCATGAAAGAGGAAACATAAAAAATCTCTTAAAGAATTGCAGGAAAACACAAGCAAACAAGTGAAGGAACTAAGCAAAACCATCCAGGATCTAAACACAGAGGTAGAAACAACTAAGAAATCACAAAGGGAGACAACTTTGGAGATAGAAAACCTTGGGAAGAAATCAGGGGTCATAGATGCAAATATCAACAACAAAATACAAGAGATAGAAGTAAGAATCTCAGATGCTGAAGATACCATAGAAACCATTGACTCCACAGTCAAAGAAAATGCCAAATGCAAAAGGCTTATAACCCAAAAAAATCCAGGATATCCAGGACACAATGAGAGGACCAAACCTAAGGATTATAGGTATAGATGAGAGTGAAGATCTACAATTTAAAGGGCCAGCAAATATCTTTAACAAAATTATGGAAGAAACCTTCCCTAACAAAAAGAGAGAGATGTGCATGAATATACAAGAAGCCTACAGAACTCCAAACAGACTGGACCAGAACAGAAATACCTCCTGTCACATAATAATCAAAACCCCAAATGTACGAAACAAAGAATAATAAAGGCAGTAAGAGAAAAAGGCCAAGTAACATATAAAGGAAGACCTATCAGAATCACACCAGACTTCTCACCAGAGACCATGAAAGCTAGAAGATCCTGGGCAGATCTCATGCAGAATCTAAGAGAACACAAATGCCAGCCAAGACTACTATACCCAGCAAAACTCTCAATCAATGTAGATGGAGAAATCAAAATATTCCATGACAAGACCAAATTTACACACTATCTTTCCACTAGCCCAGCCCTACAAAGGAGAATAGGAGGAAAACTCCAATACAAGGAGAAAAACTACACCCTTGGAAAAAGCAAGATAATAGCCTTCTTCCATCAAACTCAAAAGAAAATAACCACTCAAAAACAAAAATAACATCAAAAATGACAGGAAGAAATAATCACTATTCCTTAATATCTCTTAACACCACTGGACTCAATTCCCCAATAAAAAGACATAGACTAACAGACTGGATATGGAAACAGGACCCTACATTTTGCTGCATACAGGAAACACACCTCAGGGTCAAAGACAAATACTACCTTAGAGTAAAAAGCTGGAAGAGAATTTTACAAGCAAATGGTCTCAGGAAGCAAGCTGGAATAGCGATTCTAATATCAGATAAAAATGACTTTCAAGCTGCAGTCATCAAAAGAGACACAGACATATAGCTGGAAAGGCCCAGGCTCTGTGGGACTTCCCCGCACCCTCTGGCGAGCACCTAGGCTGCTTTCTGCAACCAGCTCGCCGGCCCCTAGACCAGCGGTAGCAGCAGGCCTCCATATTGCAACCAGGACACAGCTGGAAAGGCCCTGGCTCTGTGGGACATCCCCGCGCCCTCTGGCGAGCACCTAGGCTGTATTCTGCAACCAGCTCGCCGGCCCCTGGACCAGCAGAAACGGCGGGCCTCCATATTGCAACCAGGACATAGCTGGAAAGGCCCAGGTAAACACCCCTTCCAGGGCTGCCCTCACGGGGGATCTGCTAGGGTCTCGGACCCAAGCAGGCTGAGTTCAACCTAGGCTCTGTTGGACATCCCTGCGCCCTCTGGCGAGCACCGAGGCTGCTTTCTGCAACCAGCTCGCCGGACCCTGGACCAGCAGAAGCGGAGGGCCTCCATATTGCAACCAGGACATAGCTGGAAAAGCCCAGGACACAGCTGGAAAGGCCCAGGCTCTGTGGGACATCCCCGCGCCCTCTGGCGAGCACCTAGGCTGCATTCTGCAACCAGCTCACCGGCCCCTGGACCAGCGGTAGCTGCGGGCCTCCATATTGCAACCAGGACATAGCTGGAAAGGCCCAGGTAAACACCCCTTCCAGGGCTACCCGCAAAGGGGGATCTGCTACGGTCTCAGAGCCAAGCAGGCCGAGTTCTTGCAACCATGACACAGTTGGAGAAGCCCATGTAGACAGACTCCAACAGGGGCTACAATCGCATGGGTGGCAGCCAGCTTATGATCCCTTAAAGCAGCAGTCACACATATTTACCAGTAGAGAAACAACAGGTGAGACCAGCCTCACAGGAGATTCAAACACCAGCCACTAACAACAAGGCCAACTAAAACCAGAAATAACCAGATGGCAAAAGGAAAACGAAGGAACGTTACTAACAAAAATCAAGACAACATGACAGCATCTGAACCCAGTTCTCCAACAACAGGAATTCCTGGATACCCTAAAACACCAGAAAAACAAGACTTGGATATAAAATCACTGGTCAGGATGCTGGTAGCTGAACACATAGAAAAATCTCGTAAAGAAATAGAGGAGAAAATGGATCAAAAGTTAGAAGCCCTTACGAAGCAAATACAAAAATCACTTCAAGAAATTCAGGAGAAGATGGATCAAAGAGAAGAAGACAATAAGGAAGAAAGACAAAAGTCACTTAGAGAACTACAGAAGAACGTGGGCCAACAAGTAGAAGCTATGAAAGAGGAAGCACAAAAATCTATTAAAGAAATACATGAAAACACAATCAAGCAAACGAAAGATCTGAGCACATCCATCCAGATACTAAAAACAGATGTAGAAACAACTAAGAAATCACAGAGGGAGACAACATTGGAGATAGAAAACCTGGGGAAGAAATCAGGGGCCTTAGACGCAAGTATCAACAATAGAATACAAGAGATAGAAGACAGAATCTCAGAAGCCGAAGATACCATAGGAACCATTGATTCAACAGTCAAAGAAAATACTAAATGCAAAAAGGTGGTAACCCAAAACATCCAGGAAATCCAAGACACTATGAGAAGACCAAACCTAAGGATTATAGGTATAGACGAGAGTGAAGATTTACAAGTTAAAGGGCCAGCTAATATCTTCTATAAAATTATGGAAGAAAACTTCCTCAACCTAAGGAGAGAGATGCCCATGAATATACAAGAAGCCTATAGAACCCCAAACAGACTGGACCAGAACAGAAATACATCCTGTCACATAATAATCAAAACTCCAAATGTAATAAACAAAGAAAGAATACTAAAGGCAGCAAGAGAAAAAGGCCAAGTAACATATAAAGAAAAACCTATCAGAATAACACCAGACTTCTCACCTGAGACCATGAAAGCTAGAAGATCCTGGGCAGATATCATGCAAACTCTAAGAGAACACAAACTTCAGCCAAAACTACTTTACCCAGCAAAACTCTCAATTGCCATTGATGGAGACATCAAGGTATTCCATGAAAAAACCAAATTTGCAAGATATCTCTCCACAAATCCAGCCCTACAAAGGATAATAAGGGGAAAACACCAAGACAAGGATGGAAACTACACCCGGGAAGAAGCAAGATAGAAACCTCCTCTCATCAAACCCAAAAGAAGATAACCTCTCGAATATAAAAAATAAATAAGATAAATAAATATAATTTCAAAAATGTCTGGAGGTAATAATTACTATTCCTTAATATCTCTTAACGTCAATGGACTCAATTCCCCAATAAAAAGACATAGACTAACAGACTGGATACGGAAACAGGACCCTACATTTTGCTGCATACAGGAAACACATCTCAGTGTTAAAGACAAACACTGCCTTAGAGTAAAAGGCTGGAGGATAATTTCACAAGCAAATGGTCTCAGGAAACAAGCTGGAGTAGCCATTCTAATATCAGATAAAATTGACTTTCAACCTAAAATCATCAAAAGAGACTCAGAAGGTCACTTCTTGCTGGCCAAAGGGAAAATCCACCAGGAAGAGCTCTCAATACTGAACATCTATGCTCCAAATGCAAGGGCACCCTCATTTGTAAAAGAAACCTTACTAAAGCTTAAAGCACACATTACATCTAACACAATAATTGTGGGTGACTTCAACACCCCACTCTCCTCAATGGACCGATCAGGAAAGCAGAAACTAAACAGGGACACAGTGAAACTAATTGAAACTCTGGACCAATTGGATTTAACAGATATATATAGAACATTTCATCCTAAAGCTAAAGAATATACCTTTTTCTCAGCACCGCATGGTACCTTCTCCAAAATAGACCATATAATCGGTCACAAGACAGATGTCAACAAATACAAGAAGATCGAGCTAATCCCATGCTTCCTATCAGATCACCATGGAGTAAGAGTGGTCTTCAATAGCAACAAAAACAACAGAAAGCCCACATACACATGGAAACTGAACAATACTCTACTCAATGACACCTTGGTCAAGGAAGAAATAAAAAAAGAAATCAAAGACTTTTTAGAATTCAATGAAAATGAAGGTACAACCTACCCAAATCTATGGGACACAATGAAAGCAGTGCTAAGAGGAAAACTCATAGCTCTAAGTGCATCCAAAAAGAAACTGGAGAGAGCATACACTAGCAGCTTAACAGCACACCTTAAAGCGCTGGAAGAAAAACAAGTTAACTCACCCAGGAGGAGTAGAAGACAAGAAATCATCAAACTCAGGGCTGAAATCAATCAAATAGAAACAAAGAAACCATACAAAGAATCAACAAGACCAGGAGCTGGTTCTTTGTGAAAATCAACAAGATAGATAAACCCTTAGCCAGACTAACCAAAGGACACAGAGACAGTATACAAATTAACAAAATTAGAAATGAAAAGGGAGACATAACAACAGAAACTGAGGAAATTCAAAAGATCATCAGATCCTACTACAAAGGTCTATACTCAAAACAACTGGAGAATCTGGAGGAAATGGACGATTTCCTAGACAGATATCAAATACCAAAATTAAATCAGCATCAAGTAGACCAGCTAAATAGTCCCATAACCCCTAAAGAAATAGAAGGGGTTATAGAAAGCCTCCCAACCCAAAAAAGTACGGGACCAGATGGTTTTAGTGCAGAATTCTACCAGACCTTCAAAGAAGACTTAACACCAATACTCTTCAAACTATTCCACAAAATAGAGACAGAAGAAACACTGCCCAACTCATTCTTCGAAGCCACAATTACGCTAATACCTAAACCACAAAAAGATCCAACAAAGAAAGAGAACTTCAGGCCAAATTCTCTGATGAATATAGATGCAAAAATACTAAATAAAATTCTAAATAAATAAATACTAAATAAAAAAATAAACCGAATCGAAGAGCACATCAAAATGATCATTCACCATGATCAAGTAGGCTTCATCCCAGGGATGCAGGGATGGTTCAATATACAGAAATCAATCAATGTAATCCACTACATAAACTAAAAGAAAAAAACCACATGGTCATCTCATTAGATGCTGAAAAAGCATTTGACAAAATTCAGCATCCTTTCATGCTAAAAGTCTTGGAAAGAGCAGGAATTCAAGGCCCATACCTAGACATAGTAAAAGCAATCTACAGCAAACCAGTAGCCAACATCAAAATAAATGGAGAGAAACTTGAAGCATTCCCAGTAAAATCAGGGACTAGACAAGGCTGCCCTCTCTCTCCATATCTTTTCAATATAGTACTTGAAGTTCTAGCAAGAGCAATTAGACAACATAAGGAAGTCAAAGGGATACAAATTGGAAAGGAAGAAGTGAAACTATCATTATTTGCAGACGATATGATAGTTTACCTAAGCGACCCAAAAAACTCCACCAGAGAACTTCTACAGCTGATAAACAACTTCAGCAAAGTGGCTGGTTATAAAATTAAGTCAAGCAAGTCAGTGGCCTTCTTGTACTCAAAGGACAAGCAGGCTGAGAAAGAAATTAGGGAAATAACACCCTTCACAATAGCCACAAACAACATAAAGTATCTTGGCGTAACTCTAACCAAACAAGCCAAAGATCTGTACAACAGGAACTTCAAGTCCTTGAAGAAAGAAATCGAAGAAGACCTCAGAAGATGGAAAAATATTTCTTGCTCCTGGATTGGCAGGATCAATATAGTAAAAATGGCCATCTTGCCAAAAGCAATATACAGATTCAATACAATCCCCATCAAAATCCCAAGTCAATTCTTCATAGATCTAGAAAGAGCAATTCTCAAATTCATCTGGAGCAACAAAAAACCCAGGATAGCTAAAACTATTCTCAACAATAAAAGGACTTTTGGGGGAATCAATATTCCTGACCTCAAGCAGTACTACAGAGCAATTGTGTTAAAAACTGCATGGTATTGGTATAGCAACAGGCAAGCAGATCAATGGAACAGGATTGAAGACCCAGAAATTAACCCACAGACTTATGGTCACTTCATCTTTGATAAAGGAGCCACAACCATCCGGTGGAATAAAGATAGCCTTTTCAACAAATGGTGCTGGTTCAACTGGAGGTCAACATGCAGAAGAATGCGAATTGACCCACTCTTATCTCTTTGCACTAAGATCAACTCCAAGTGTATCAAGGACCTCCACATAAAACCAGACACACGGAAACTATTAGAAAAGAAACTTGGGAAGACCCTGGAGGACTTGGGCACAGGGGAAAAGTTCCTGAACAGAACACCAATAGCGTACGCACTAAGATCAAGGATCGACAAATGGGACCTCATAAAATTACAAAGTTTCTGCAAAGCAAAGGACACTGTCAGAAGGACAAAACGACAACCAACAAAGTGGGAAAAGATCTTCACCAACCCCACATCCGACAGAGGGCTAATATCCAATATATACAAAGAACTCAAGAAGTTAGACCGCAAAGAAACAAATAACCCTATCAAAAAATGGGGCACAGAGCTAAACAAAGAATTTTCACCAGAAGAAATTCAGATGGCCGAGAAACACCTTAAAAGATGTTCAACATCATTAGTCATCAGGGAAATGCAAATCAAAACAACCCTGAGATTCTACCTCACACCAGTCAGAATGGCTAAGATTAAAAACTCAAGAGACAACAAGTGCTGGCGAGGATGTGGAGAAAGAGGAACACTCCTCCATTATTGGTGGGATTGCAAAATGGTAAAACCGCTCTGGAAATCAGTTTGGCGGACCCTCAGAAAATTGGGCATGCCACTCCCAGAGGACCCTGGCATACCACTCCTGGGCATATACCCAGAGGATTCCCCTGCATGCAATAAAGACACATGCTCCACTATGTTTATAGCAGCCTTGTTTATAATAGCCAGAAATTGGAAGGAGCCCAAATATCCCTCAAAGGAGGAATGGATACAGAAAATGTGGTATATTCATACAATGGAATACTACTCAGCAATTAAAAATAATGAATTCATGCAATTTGTAGGTAAATGGTTAGACCTGGAAAATATCATCCTGAGTGAGCTAACCCAATCACAAAAGAATGCACATGAAATGCAATCACTGATAAGTGGATATTAATGAGCCCAGAAGCACTAAATATTCAAGACACAAATAGCAAGTCAAATGATTCCCAAGAAGAAGAAAGGAGAGGACCCTGGGCATGTAAAGATTGCATCCAGTTTAGTAAAGAAACTGAGGGGGGAGGGGGAATGATTGGGGAATAGTTGGGGGGAGAGGAACTATGGGAACTATGGTGGTTGGGAACTGGGAAAGGGGAAAGCTCTTGGAATGTAAACATAGAATATAGAAAATTTAAAAAAATAAAAAAAATAAAAAAAGATGTCAATGGTCTTGCTTCCTATTTAAAAAAAAAAGAGACACAGAAGGTCACTTCTTGCTGGTCAAAGGAAAAATCCACCAAGAAGAACTCACAATTCTAAACATCTATGCTCCAAATGCAAGGGCACCCACATTCGTAAAAGAAATTTTACTAAAGCTCAAAGCACACATTGCACCTAACACAATAATTGTGGGAGACCTCAACACTCCAATATCCTCAATGGTCCGATCAGGAAAACAGAAAATAAACAGGGACACAGGGAAACTCATTGAAACTTTGGACCAATTGGATTTGACAGATATATATATATAGAGAACATTTCATCCTAAAGCAAAAGACTATACTTTTTTCTCAGCACCTCATGGTACCTTCTACAAAATTGACCATATAATTGGTCACAAGACAGACCTAAACAAATATAAGAAAATCCAATTAATCCTATGCCTCCTGTCAGATCACCATGGAGTAAGTGTGGTCTTCAATAGCAACAAAAACAACAGAAAATCTTCTTACACATGGAGGCCGAACAGTATTCTACTCAATGATACCTTAGTCAAGGAAGAAATAAAGAAATTGAAGACTTTTTATAATTTAATGAAAATGAAGGCACAACATACCCAAATCTATGGGACACAATGAAAACAGTGCTAAGAGGAAAACTCATAGCCGTGAGTGCCTCCAAAAAGAAACAGGAGAGAGCATATACTAGCAAGTTAATGGAACACTTGAAAGCTCTGGAACAAAAAGAAGCAATTTCACCCAGGAGGAGTAGAAGACAGGAAATCATCAAACTCAGGGCTGAAATCAATCAAGTTGAAACAAAGGGAACCATACAAAGAATCAACAAAACCAGGAGCTGGTTCTTGGAGAAAATCAACAAGATAGATAAACCCTTAGCCAGACTTACCAAAGGGCACAGAGACAGTATCCAAATTAACAAAATTAGAAATGAAAAAGGAAATATAACAACAGAAACTGAGGAGATTCAAAAAATCATCAGATCCTACTACAAAAGCCTATACTCAACACAACATGAGAAATTGGAGGAAATAGACAATTTCCTAGATAGATACCAAATACTAAAATTAAATCAGGATCAAATAGATCGTTTGAACACTCCCATAACCCCCAAAGTAATAGAAAGGGTCATAGAAAGTCTTTCAACCGAAAAAAGCACAGGACCATATGGTTTTAGTGCAGAATTCTATCAGACCTTCAAAGAAGACCTAATACCAATACTCTTCAAACTATTCCACAAAATAGAAACGGAATGAACACTACCTAATTCATTCTATGAAGCCACAATTACTCTGATACCAAAACCACACAAAGATTCAACTAAGAAAGAGAACCTCAGACCAATCTCCCTTATAAATATCGATGCAAAAATACTCAATAAAATTTGTGCCAAACGAATCCAAGAACACGTGAAAACGATCATTCACCATGATCAAGTTGGCGTCATCCAGTGATGCAGGGATGGTTCAATATATGGAAATCCAGCAACATTATCCACTACATAAACAAACTCAAAGAAAAAACACTTGGTCATCTCACTGGATGCTGAAAAAGCATTTGACAAAATTCAGCATCCTTTCATGCTAAAAGTATTGGAAAGAACAGGAAATCAAGGCCCATACCTAAACCTAGTAAAAGCAATTTACAGCAGACTAGTTGCCAACATCAAAGTAAATGGAGAGAGACTTGAAGCAATCCTACTAAAATCAGGGACTGACAAGGCTGGCCCCTCTCACCATATCTTTTCAATATAGTACTTGAGGTACTAGCTAGAGCAATTTGACAACATAAGGAAGTCAAAGGGATTCAAATTGGAAAGGAAGAAGTCAAACTATCACTATTTGCAGATGGTATAATAGTATACTTAAGTGACCCAAAAAACTCCACCAGAGAACTCCTACAGCTGATAAACAACTTCAGCAAAGTAGCTGGTTATAAAATCAACTCAAGCAAATCAGTAGCCTTCCTATACTCAAATGATAAGCAGGCTGAGAAAGAAATTAGGGAAATGACATCCTTCACAATAGCCACAAACAATATAAAGTATCTTGGTGTGACTCTAACCAAACAAGTGAAAGATTTATATGACAAAAACTTCAGGTCTCTGAAGAAGGAAATGGAAGAAGACCCCAGAAAATGGAAAAATCTTCCATGCTCATGGGTTGGCAGGATTAATATATTTAAAATGGCAATCTTGCCAAAACCAATCTACAGATTCAATGCAATCCCCATCAAAATCCCAACTCAGTTCTTCATAGAGTTAGTAAGAGCAATTCTCAAATTCATCTGAATAACAAAAAATCCAGGATAGCTAAAACTATCATCAACAGTAAAAGAACTTCTGGGGGAATCAGTATCCCAGATCTCAAGCAATACTACGGAACTGTAGTGTTAAAAACTGCATGGTATTGGTACAGTGACAGGAAGGTGGATCAATGGAATAGGATTGAAGACCCAGAATTGACCCCACACATCTATGGCCAGTTGATCTTTGACAAAGGAGCTGAAAACATCCAGTGGAAAAAAGATAGCCTTTTCAACAAATGGTGCTGGCTCAACTGGAGGTCAGCATGCAGAAGAATGAGAATTGACCCACTCTTATCTCCTTTTACTAAGCTCAACTCCAAGTGGATCAAGGACCTCCACATAAAACCAGAAAAAAACAAAAAATTAATAGAAAAGGAACTTGGGAAGACCCTTGACGACATTGACTCAGGGGGGAAAGTTCCTGAACAGAACACCAATAGCTTATGCTCTAAGATCAAGAATAGACAAATGGGACCTCATAAAATTACAAAGTTTCAGTAAGGCAAAAGACACTGTCAAGGGGACAAATCTGCAACCATCAAATTGGGAAAAGATCTTCACCAACCCTACATCTGACAGAGGGCTAATATCCAATGTATACAAAGAACTCAAGAAGCTAGACCCCAGAAAACCAAATAACCCTATCAAAAAATGGGGTACAGAGCTAAACAAAGATTTTTCACCTAAATAAATTCAGATGGCTGAGAAACACCTTAAAAAATATTCAACATCATTAGTCATTAGAGAAATGCAAATCAAAACAACCCTGAGATGTCACCTCACACCAGTCAGAATGGCTAAGATTTAAAACTCAGAAAACAGCAGGTGTTGGTGAGGATGTAGAGAAAGAGGAACACTGCTGGTGGGACTGCAAGGTGGTACAACCACTCTGGAAATCTGTATGGCGGTTCCTCAGAAAACTGGACATTATACTTCTGGAGGACCCAGCCATACCACTCCTGGGAATATACCCAGAAGATTCCCCAGCATGCAATAAGGATACATGCTCCACTATGTTCATAGCAGCCTTATTTATAATAGCCAGAAGTTGGAAAGAGCCGAGATGTCCCTCAACAGAAGAATATATACAAAAAATGTGGTATATATACACAATGGAGTACTATTCAGCCATTAGAAACAATGAATTCATAAAATTCTTAGAGAAATGGATGGAGCTAGGGAACATCATACTAAGTGAAGTAACCCAGGCTCAAAAGAATACCCATGGTATGCACTCACTAAGTGGATATTAGCCTAGAATCTTGGGACACCAAAGACACAATCCACATACCAAATGATGTCTGACAAGAAGGAAGGAGTGGACCCTGGTTCTGGAAAGGCTCAAAGCATTAGTGTAGGGGAATACCAGAACAGGGAAGTGAAAAGGGGTTGATGGGGGAACATGGGGAGGGAAAAGGGCATGTCGGACCTTTGGGGGGCAAGGAACCAGAAAAGGGAAAATGAAATGTAAATATAATGTATATCCAAAAAGAAAAAATGACAAAAAGAAATTTGCCTTCTGTATGTAAGTGTTTTCCTAATCTGATGAGTGAGTTTTTGTTTCACCATTATATTACATTTTATATTATGTTATGTTATGTTATGTTATGTTATGTTATGTTATGTTATGTTATGTTATGTTATGTTATGTTATGTAACATTATGTTATATTATGTTATTGTTGCTTACACTACCATATGATTTTTAAAGATAAAAAGAAGTGAAGTTGTTCCAGATCAGAGGGCATATGGTGTAGAACTATAAGCAAAAGAGAGAAAAAGTTATATTCACGATAAATTACATAAGACAAAGGGCATTTTCTATTTTTTATTAGTTATTTTACTTATTTACATTTCAAATGTTATTCCTTTTTCCAGATTTCCCCTTCTGCAAACCTCTTATCTCATCTCCCTTGCCATGCTTCTATAAGGTTGCTCCCATACCCAACTACCCACTCCAGCCTCACCACACTAGCATTCCCCTAAGCTGGGGATTTGGGCCACTACAGGACCAAAGGCCTTGCCTCCCATTGATGCCAGATAAGGCAACCCTCTGCTACATATGTATGGGTCCCTCCATGTGTACTCTTTGGTTGGTGGTTTATTTCCTGGGAGCTCTGGGGGCTCTAGTTGATTGATATTGTGCTTCTTCCTATGGGGTTGCAAATGCCTTCAGCTCCTTCAGTTTTTCACCTCACTCTTTCATTGGGGTTTCTGTGCTCAGTTCAATGCTTGGCTGTGAGCATCCTCAACTGTATCTGTCAGAATCTGGCAGAGGCTCTCAGCTATATCAGGTTCCTCTTAACAAGTGCTTCTTGGCATCAGCAAGACTGTCTGGGTTTGGTGTCTGCAGAAGGGATGGATCTGTAAGTGGGCAGTCTCTTGATCGTCTTTCTTCAGTGTCTGCTCCACTCTTCATTCCTGTATTTACTTTAGACAGGAACAATTCTAAGTTAATATTTTGCTTTCCTGGCATATGGGACTTTCTGCTAGCTACCTCCAATTCTCTATCCTCCATGGCTACATACTTCCATTCAATTTCCTGACGCTCTGTACTTCCCTGTCTCCTCTCACACTTAATCCTGCACCTCTTTCAGCCTCCCCCTCCTCTCTCCCTCTAATATCCTACCTTCCCTCTACCTCCCATGATTATGTTGTTCCCCTTTAAAAAAAACTGAAGCATCCACACTTTGCTCTTCTTTCTTCTTGAGCTTCATTTGGTCTGGGAGTTGTACCATAGGTTTCTAAGGTTTGCCCAATATTTACTTATCAGTGAGTACATTCCATGTGTGTTCTTTTGTGCTTGAGTTACCTCACTCAGGCTGATATCTTCTAGTTATATCCGTTTGCTTCAGAAATTCATGAAGTAATTGTTTTTAATAGCTGTGTAGTACTCCATTGTATAAATTCACTGCATTTTCTGTAAGTATTCCTCTGTTTAAAAACACCTGGCTTCTTTCCAGATTCTGGATATTATAAATAAGGCTGCTATGAACATAGTGGCTCATGTGTCCTTCTTATATGTAAAAGCATTTTTGTGCATTTGTGTTGGTCGCATCTATCTCGCCAGCAAGAAGGACACAAGACAAACAGGATCCTTCCACAGATGTTTATTGCGGGGTTGATTGCAGAGGCGAAAGACCCAGAAAGAAGTAACGGTGCTACTTAAATTGGCCTAGGCTGGACGTGTTTCTACCTGATTGGTGCACGCCAAGATGCCTCATTAGCATGCTCCAGGACTGAGCTGCGACCCATCAAACCTCTACCAGCACATGCGCAGTAGGGTGCGGAGTAGAGTAAACAACAGCACAGAGCTGACGCATCACAGGAAATGGGCGCCATCTTGCAATGGCGAGAGTGGCTTCCTACACATTTGCCCAGGAGTGTTATATTTAGGTCCACAGGTAGTACTCTTTCCAATTTTCTTAGAATGAAATTTCCAGAATGATTACCAGGGTGATTGTACCAGCTTGCAATCCTGACAGCAAGATGGAGGAGTGTCCCTTTTTCTCCACATCTTAATCAGCATCTTCTGTCACCTAAGTGTTTGATCTTAGACATTCTGACTGGTATGAGGAGGAATCTCAGGATTGTTTGATTTGTATTTCCATGATCATTAAGGGCATTGAACATTTCTTTAGGTACTTTTCAGCCATTTGGGATTCCTGTGTTGAGAATTCTTTGTTTAGCTATGTACCCCAATTCTAATAGAGGTATATGGATCTTTGGAGTTTAACTTCTTGAGTTGTTTCTTTATATTGGATATTAGCATTCTATCAAATGTAAGGTTGGTGAAGAGCTCTTCCCAATCTGTATGTTGCCATTTTGTCCTGTTCACAGTGTCCTTTGCCTTACAAAAGCTATGCAATTTTATGAGATCCCATTTGCCTATAGGTGATCTTAGAGGATGGACTGTTGGTGATCTGTTCAGGAAGTTTCCCTGTGTGCTGATGTGTTGGAAACTCTTTCCCAATTTCTCTTCTATTAAATTCAGTGTATCTGGTTTTATGTGGAGGTCTTTGATCCACTTGGACTTGACCTTTGTTCAAGGAGATAAATGTAGCTCAATTTTCAGTCTTCTACATCCCAACTGCTACTTGATTCAGCATCATTTCTTGACTATTATGTCTTCTTTCCACTGAATGCAAATAAATCAGGAAAGGCAGGATAAAAAACAGAAGATGTAAGAAAGGTGATTGAGAGTCTATATAAATTGGTTCAAAGTTCAGAATTATTTGTAATACTTAAGGTGTTAGTAGATTGTCTAGAATGTCTTTTTTTGGTTTTATGAGACAAGGTTTCTCTGTGTAGTCCTGTCTCTCCTGGAACTCACTGTGTAGACCAGGCTGGCCTTGAACTCAGAAAGCAGTCTGCCTCTGCCTCCCAAGTGCTGGGATTAAAGGCGTGCGCCACCACTGCCTAGACAAAAGTTTCTTAATATAGTAAATCTCTCTCAATATGCAGAAAGTATTCTTTTACATACAGAGAGTGTGAATTTTTTCAGGATGATTTTGAAGTGACTTCACTGTTTATTCGGCTACAACAAATGATCAAGAATAGTAATCATCCATTGTGTATAACACACATCTGATCCCATACAGATCCACCAGACACTCTGGCACAAGGGAATAATCAAATTGATCACATATTGATTGGAGTGTACGAGACTTCAGAATTCCATGATGTGATGCTATGAGACCGAATTCAAGTGGCCTGTTGAGGTTTGGTCTATTGATATGCACTGTAATGCTAAATTCTGTACCTATGCTGTGGAAATCTTGTTCCTAATTTTAAAACTATTTCATAAATAGAATTGCCTATAGCCAATTTCTGATGGGAATAAAGATAGGTGGTGTTTGAGGTACCTGGTTGTGAGTAGACAATAGAGAGCAGAGGCCAAAGGGACGAGGAGAAAGAAAGATGAGAGGAGGAAGCTGCCATGAGGAGAGATGGACCATGAGCACCTGGCCAGAAGAAAGAACAAATATTTGGAATAGGTCACGTTGCAATTAGCCTGCCCAGCAGTTAGAAAAGTAGATTGGGGGTTACCTGGAATAATTGTCAAAACCAAATAAAATAGCCATAATCTGAGTCTCATTTATTTGTAAGCTCATCAGTAATATGTCTAAAATAGTTGTACTAATAGAGTGATCTTCTCTTTTAGGTGTTCTGATTACGTGTTCCAGAGCAGATACAGGGTGAGGGAGGAAGCAACTCTAACACTGCCATTCTCAAATCTCTGAGATTCCTGGGGTTTAAGCCCACTCAATATCATTTCCTTATGCCTGTCTTGTGGCACAGCTCACTTTACCTAAAAATATCTATTGAATAGGACACAATGCAAAACAAAACAAAACAAAAAAAAACAAAAACAAAAACAAAAAACCTAAGTAACATGGAGGACCAAAAAGAGAATTATGAATCTTATTCAGAATGGGGAATAAAATGAACATTGAAAGTTTATGGAGTGAGGAAACTGTGTTGGAAACTGGGTGAGAAGTGGAATGGGGATATGAATCAGGTGTGGGAATTGGGGATGGAAGATAACTAGGAGTTAGAAAAGGAATTTATGCAGGATATATCTGAGAAAAGTCTGAGACATGGGGTAACAGAGGTTATTAGGATTCTCTACAGGTGATCCTAGATGAGACTCCTAGCTGCAGGTGATAAGGACACTGAAGTAGCCATCTCCTATATATACTCAGGCAGAACTTACAGTGGAGTGAGTGGTACAACCCACAAACACTTTGACACAAAATTTTCCTACACACAACATGCAAAAATACTAAGATGGAGCAGATTGAAGGAATGGCTTCCATAGGACTGTCCCAACTTGAAACCCATCTGATGTGTGAGAGGTAACCTTGACACTATTAATGATTCTCTGTTCTGCTTTTGGACTGAAGCCTAGCATAATTGTCTACTGAGAAACTTCATCAACCAGCTGATGGAATCAGCTGCAAAGACCAACAGCCAAACAGCAGGTGTAGCTTGTAGATCTTATAGAAGTGTACCATATATGATTAAGGGTACGAGAAGCATTAAGGACACCAAAACAAGACCTACAGAGTCAACTAATTTTTACCCATCAGTACTCACAGAGACTCAAGTAAAAGAAAAAAAACAAAGAGCATGCAGGGGCTAGACCTAGGTTCCCTACAAATAAGTAGATGATGTATTGCTTAGTCTTCATGTGGGTCTCCTAACAATTGGAAACAGGGTTGTCTCTGACTCTGTTACCTGAAATTGAATGTTCTTCTCCTAGCTGGACTTCATTGTTGGGCTCAATGGGAGAGGATACATTAAGTTCTGATGAGATGTGATGTTCCAGGGAAGACTAGTGCCCAAGGGGGACTTACCCTAAGAAGAAAGAAGAAGAAGAAGAAGAAGAAGAAGAAGAAGAAGAAGAGGAGGAGGAGGAGGAGGAGGAGGAGGAGGAGGAGGAGGAGGAGGAGGAAGAAAAAGAAGAAGAAGAAGAAGAAGAAGAAGAAGAAGAAGAAGAAGAAGAGGAGGAGGAGGAGGAGGAGGAGGAGGAGGAGGAGGAGGAAGAAAAAGAAGAAGAAGAAGAAGAAGAAGAAGAAGAAGAAGAAGAAGAAGAAGAAGAAGAAGAAGAAGAAGAAGAAGAAGAAACATCCATCAGTGAGGTGAAATATACTTTGAAGTATATCTTCCTCATGCACCAAACTGAGGCTGTGTTCCATGTAAAGCCAACACTGTATCTTGTGCTGGTAGGCAAACATGGAAACTGGAAATTTTGGTTTTCCACTGTTGGTTTTGCTTTAGCCTGATTAAGATTATGTCCTGCACCCTGACTCTCAAAGTATAAAAGAATTTATCTTAATATTTATATGATCATATCTTTGACTGGTTTTTAACTTTGAGTGATTTTGGATTTTAAATAGATTTAACTTTTTAAATGGTTAAATTTTAATGTATTTGAGTTTGTACAGGCTACGGTCTTTTAAATATGTTTAAATTATTATTGTTGTATCTTCCCTGAATTCAAATAAGAAAAATTTTACTTTGAATGTGATGTGGTCTGTGTCAAAAATGCCAATGGATGAACTGTGCTGAATATTTTTATATCATTGTCATACAGGCTAATGTCATCTGAGAGGAGGGAACTTCTACTAAGAAAATGCCTCCATGATATCACGGTGGGGTAAAATTTATAGGACATTATCTTTTAAAATGGCTACTGGTAGAAACCACAGACTTTTCGTGATTGCCCCATTCCTGGACTGGTTGTTCTGTATTTCATAAGAAAGCAAACTGTGCAAGCCATAAGGTGTAAACCATTACAGATCAACCCTTCATGACCTCTAAAACAGTTTCTGCATCCCTGTTCATTCCTTTTCTGAGTTTCTGTTCTGAATTCCTTCAGTGATGGATTAAAGAACAGTAGTAAAAACTAAGTAACATTTTACTTCCCACCTTGCTTTTTTGGAACCCTATCTAATTCATAAAGCGAAATTAAAGAATAAAAACAAATAAACATACAATAATCATGAAATGAGAATCATATAAATGCAGAGGTAAAGGGACATGTTCACAACTACACACACACACACACACACACAGAGAGAGAGAGAGAGAGAGAGAGAGAGAGAGAGAGAGAGAGAGAGATGTCCTCCCAACAAGATATGCTAGTGCAATTGTTAAACAATGTTTCCATGTATAACCAACCAACATCTGATATCACTTAAACTCTACACCATGTGATGGAAAACATTCTACTCTGATTTAGTCACTAAGCTTCTGAGTCTAGACAACTCAGTGTTCTTCAACAAAACCAAATCCAGCTGTTCTATTACAGGAATGTAGCAATAATGACTACTAACAGGGTTCTATATATCCTAATATATCAATGCCTTACAAAGGAATCCTCAAAGAAGCTTAAGGTGAAGCAGACAGAAATGACTACATAGACTGCAGTCCTATATTATGCAGAGAACGTGAGGTCTCCATCACTTTTTTCCACTTATGGCTCAAGGAACCCCATGAAGATGAGAAATAGACTGTCAGAGCCAGAAGGAAAAACAAAAATTAGAAAACAAAGCCCTCTATATGCTCAGGATAGATGCACATATGAAATCACAGAGAGCTGGAACTGGGCACAGCGTACTTCGGTCCTCCATGTGTATTCACCTGATGTATGCATAGAGCTGAAAGCAGAAGAGGGCACATGTCTCCATTCCCCAAAAGTAGTAGCTACTTGCAAATATAAATCTTGGTTTCCCAAGGATATCAAAGAGGAGATTATAAACAATTTGTGGTAGGCTGCACAGCCAGTACTACATGCCAAGAGAAAGCAAAATCAAAGCCACATACAGAGATCCCTCACATCCTGTTTTTCACATATACATACACATACACATGCACAAACATATACATGTGTATGTAATGGCTTCCAATTTAGTGGTATTATGACATTCCTAAGTTTTTAAACAAGTGTATCTCTCTGTGTATAATTATTTCTCATGTATTTATTTTCTTGGGCAATTTTCCTTTGGTTTACTAGTTTTGTACTATTCTCTGTGTAAGTTTTGTTTCTTCTCACTTGCCTTGTATTATACTATTATCCTTTGAGTGCAGAAATATAATATCGTGAAGAGTAGCCTAGTTTCTGGTTAAGCTAGTTTGGAAACCCGGTGACCCTACAGGGGATAACGTTGCAAGGAACAGTAGTCATTTTGCTGTGCTCCTGGACACCAGGCTCCTGACATGAGGCTTCATCTCTCCATAGGTCTGCAGCCAACAGTCACAAAAGGGAAATGTCCCAAGCCACTCCATAGGTAAAGGACATGACTACAGGTCACATAGCCTCAAGACAGATCTCCATTTTAAAGAGGTACCTAAAGGCCTGGAGGCTTAACTGATAAACTCTTCTTCCCAGGCACTCCTCCCTGCAAAAGGTACTTAAACTCAGGCCAGCCCTGAGAAAGGGATGTATGTTTTTCTTATCATCACTCTCCATCATGACAATAAATTCCTTAAAACCATGAACTGTCTCTTTTCATCAGGATCCACAGTGGGGAGCACTGGAGCAGGTCTTTGCTTAATTATCTCCCTCAGCAGGCCTTAGTGACCTCCACCAAGTCAAGCTAACAGAATAAGCTAAGGACTCTCCAACCCTTGGGACCAAGCCACAGCACTCCCCTCTTTTCCCCTATGGCCCTGGGATAGATTCATGTAGCAGACCCCATCTCTGTTCTCAACTCTTCCTCAGCTCCCAGCGCCTGGGTGCCCAAGATTCTGAAAAAAACTGACTTCCCAGGACTCCGTTCAGGACAGGGGACCCCAAAGCCTACTCTGTCAGTCTCAGGGACCTCAGACTGTGCTCCCCCACCACCAGAGGGATGCCAGCAGCTTCACATAGCCTGACCTTAGGGTGGAATAAGCACTGTCAAAACTCTCCTCCTGCCTCCTGCCTCTAGTCTCTCAAGCAGCCTGAGCCCCAAGCAGACATGGGACCCACCATTAACCCACACAGATTGTTTTCTCTCATGAAAATCAGAAAGAAGCTTGAGACCAAGGGAAAGAAAATTGTGCATATAGATGAGAGAAAAGAAATCACTATCAGAAGCCACTTATTTGAATATTTCAAAAATAGAGAATTGGGAGAAAAAATTTCAAAGACATGATTCATTTTATTTACATATTTACTTTTTTTTGTCCAAAATAGGTTTTATACATGCATTGTATTTTGATCTTAGATTTTCATTCCCAGACACTTCCTATATCATTCTACCTCTAATTCATCATAAACCTTCAATC
Source organism: Apodemus agrarius (assembly GCA_964023405.1). Taxonomy (NCBI): domain Eukaryota; kingdom Metazoa; phylum Chordata; class Mammalia; order Rodentia; family Muridae; genus Apodemus; species Apodemus agrarius. Next base: position 31,496,619 of record OZ030028.1, read on the forward strand.
ATCCTCTATCTGTCATTAGAAAACAGGCATATGAATGAAATAAATGAATCCAATGTAAAGAAAATTCAGAATTTGATAAAACAAACAAATATAAAACCCAAATACAAGAACAATGATTAAATCTGAATTAAATTTAGTTTGTTCACTCTATATTTTACAATATGTGGCCAGTGCTGAAAGTTGTTTTTATTCCCAGTGAGAATCCATTGGAGAAAACTAATTTTTCCCTTCCATTTCATTTCTTTTTTTTCATTTTCTATATTCTTTGTTTACATTGCAAGTGATTTTCCCTTTCCCAGTTCCTCCCTCCCCATAAGACCCATAAGCCCTCTTCCCTCTGCCCTTTCCCCAATCAACCCCCTCCCACTTTTCTTCCCTGGTAATCCAATACAATGCTGCATCAAGGCTTTCCAGGAACAGGGCCCTCTCCTTCCTTCATCTTGGGAATGATTTCATATGTGAGTTTTGTCTTGGTTATTCAGAGCTTCTGGGCTAATATCCACTTATCAGTGACTACATTCCATGTGTGTTCTTTGTGAATGAGTTACCTCACTTAGGATATTTTCCAGTTCCAACCATTTGCCTAGGAATTTCATGAACTCGTTTTTAATTGCTGAGTAGTATTCCATCGTGTAAATATACCACATTTTCTGTATCCATTCCTCCATTGAGGGACATCTGGGTTCTTTCTAGCTTCTGGCTATTATAAATAAGGCTGCTATGAACATAGTGGAGCATGTGTCCTTATTGCATGCTGGATAATCCTCTGGGTATATGCCCAGGAGTGGAATAGCAGGGTCTTGTGGAAGTGTCATCCCGTTTTCTGAGGAACTGCCAGACTGATTTCCAGAGTGGGTACCTTTTCCAAGTGCAGGTCACTCTGCAGGACAAACAGCCCAGGACAGGGCTGGCACACAGACAACTGTAGAGCTGCCCAGGTCCTGGGACCTGGCAGAAAACTGGCAGGTTACATCCCAAGTGATATTAGACTCGGGATATCTCTGTGTACCTGGTGCTGCCAGTCCGTTCTGACCGGGAGCCCCATTTCATTTCATAATTAGTTCTAAGTGTGAAGTGATTCAATGAACAAGTTGGAACTATCTTCTTAAAGCAACTGAAGTTATTTAAAAAGGAGAATAAGAGAAGTGATAATTGTTTAGAATGTAATCATACTTTTTTGTTTCTAATTTAATAAATGAGCTATTATAGACAATGTGTGGACAGATAAACTCCATGGAAGGAATCTTTTGATTGATACAAAGGGATGTGACAACAACAGCAAAATTATGGTAGGGGACTTTGGTTACAACAAACGTATTTATACTCTTGACATTAAACTTTAACCTAAAGCACTTTTAGTTTATCTACCTCTCTATTTCAAGTATGACAATCATTTCTTTATAGAAATTTCTATTGGTTATTTTATATATTTACATTTCAAATATTTTCCCTTTTCCAAGATTCCCTTCCACATAACCCTATCTTATTCCCCCACACCTTTACCTCTATGATGGTGCTCCTCCACCCACCCACCCACTCACATCTCTAGCTTCCTACTAAGCTAAAGCATCAAACCACCACAAGACCAAGTGCCTCCCCTCCCATTATTGCCAGATCAGGCAATACTTGGCTACATATGTAGCTATAGCCCTGGACGCATCCATTATGCTCTTTAGTTGGTGGTTTAGTCCCTGGGAAGTGTAGGGGGTTCAGGTAATTGATATTGTTGTTCCTCGAATGCAGTTGCAATCCCCTGCAGCTCCCTCAGTCCTTCCCCTGTCTTCCAATGTGGTTACCAGAATCAGGCGAATGCTTGGCTGTGATTGTCTGCATCTATATCAGTCAGGTGCTGGCAGAGCCTCTCAGATGACACATATACCAAGATAATGTCAACAAATGCTTCTTGGCATCAACCATACTGTCATAGATTGGTTCTGTAGATGGGATGGATCCCTAGGTAGGGTAATCTCTGGATGGCCTTTCTGTCAATTTCTACTCCATTTTTCTCCATGGACTTCCTTTAGACAGGAACAATTCTGGGTTAAAATTTTTGAGATTTGTGGTTGGCAACATCACTCAATTTGGGGGGGGGCATTCCTAGCTACTAGAGGTGGCCTCTACAGGTTATATCTCCACTTTGTAGGTATTCATCTAATGTCATCCATGTTGAGTCCTGGGAACATCTCACTTCCCTGTTGTCTGGGACATTCTAGCGGCTCCCCCACAGCACCCCCACCCCCACTAAGTGTTTCTATTCATTTTCATGAGTCTCTGGAATTTTTTCCTTTCTCTTCCCATACCTGTTCCTGCCACCCTTTTTTCCCTACCCCTCCTCTCCTTCTACCAGCTTCATACCTTCTTCTATCTTCTATGCTAGTTTTGCTCCCCAGTTGAAGTAGGATTGAGGTATCCACAATTTGATCTTCCTCCTTGTGAAACTTCATGTGGTCTGTAAGTTTTATTATAGGTATTCTGAGCTTTTAGGCTAATATTCACTTATCAGTGAGTCCATCCCATGTGTCTGTGTTACCTCACTGAGATGATATTTTCTAGTCACATCCATTTGCCTGCAAATTTTATGAAGTCATTGTTTTTAATAGCTGAGTAGTACTCAGTTGTGTAAATGTACCACTTTTTCTGTATCCATTCTTTCATTGTCTTCTTATTTTTTTGTTTCCACCTTCTGGTGATTATACATAAGACAGCTATAAACATAGTGGAGCATGTGTCCTTGTTATCTGTGGGATCATCTTTTGGGAATAAGTCTAGCAGTGGTATTGCTGGGTCATTAGGTAGAACTAGGTCGAAATTTCTTTTTTTCCCCTTTTTTTATTTATTTTCTATATTCTTTGTTTACATTCCAAAGGCTTTCCCCTTTCCCGGTTCCCCGCTCACCATATGTCCCATAAGTCCTTTTCCCTCCACCCGTCCCCAATCACCCCCCCATTTCTCTGTTCTGATACTCTCCTAAAAATCTGGATCCAGTCTTTTCAGGACCAGGGTCCTTTCCTTCCTTCTTCTTGGGAATCTTTTGATTTGCTAATTGTGCCTTCAGTACTAAGAGCTTTTGGGCTCATTAATATCCACTTATTAGTGATTGCATTTCATGTATATTCTTTTGTGATTGGGTTAACTCACTTAGGATGATATTTTCCAGATCCAACCATTTGCCTACAAATTGCATGAATTCATTATTTTTAATTGCTGAGTAGTATTCCATTGTATAAATATACCACATTTTCTGTATCCATTCCTCCTTTGAGGAACATCTGGGCTCCTTCTAGTTTCTGGCTATTATAAATAAGGCTGCTATGAACAAAGGGGAGCATGTGTCTTTATTGTATGCAGGGGATTCCTCTGGGTATATGACCAGGAGTGGTATGACAGGGTCCTCTGGAAGTGTCATGCCCAATTTTCTGAGGAACCGCCAGACTGATTTCTGGAGCAATTGTAACACCTTGCAATCCCACCAACAGTGTAGGAGTGTTCCTTTTTCTCCACATCCTGGCCAGCACCTGGTGTCCCTTGAGTTTTTAATCTTAGCCATACTGACTGGTGTGAGGTGGAATCTCAGGGTTGTTTTGATTTGCATTTCCCTGATGACTAATGATGTTGAACATCTCTTAAGGTGCTTCTCGGCCATCCGAATTTCTTCTGGTGAAAATTCTTTGTTTAGCTCTGTACCACATTTTTTGATAGGGTTATTTGGTTCTTTGGGGTCTAACTTCTTGAGTTCTTTGTATATATTGGATATTAGCCCTCTGTCGGATGTGGGGTTGGTGAAGATCTTTTTCCAATTTGTAAATTGCTGTTTTGTCCTTCTGACAGTGTCTTTGCCTTACAGAAACTTTCTAATTTTATGAGGTCCCATTTGTCAATTCTTGATCTTAGAGCATAAGCTATTGGTGTTCTGTTCAGGAACGTTCCCCCTGTGCCCATGTCCTCCAGCGTCTTCCCCAGGTTCGTTTCTATTAGTTTCAGTGTGTCTGCTCTTATGTGGAGGTCCTTGATCCACTTGGAGTTGATCTTAGTACAAGGAGATAAGAGTGGGTCAATACGCATTCTTCTGGATGTTGACCTCCAGTTGAACCAGCACCATTTGTTGAAAAGGCTATTTTTTTCCACTGGATGGTTGTAGCTCCTTTATCAAAGATCAAGTGACCATAACTCTATGGGTTCATTTCTGGATCTTCAATTCTATTCCATTGATCTACTTGCCTGTCACTGTACTAATACCATGCAGTTTTTAGCACAATTGCTCTGTAGTACTGCTTAAGGTCAGGGATATTGATTCCCCCAGAAGTCCTTTTATTGTTGAGAATAGTTTTAGCTATACTGGGTTTTTTGTTACTCCAGATGAATTTGAGAATTGCTCTTTCTAGCTCTATGAAGAATTGATTTGGGATTTTGATGGGGATTGCTTTGAATCTGTAGATTGCTTTTGGCAAGATGGCCATTTTTACTATATTGATCCTGCCAATCCAAGAGCATGGAATATTTTTCCAACTCCTGAAGTCTTCTTTGATTTCTTTCTTCCAGGACTTGAAGTACCTGTCATAAAGTTCTTTCACTTGTTTGGTTAAAGTCACGCCAAGATACTTTATATCTTAATACTGTGGCTATTGTGAAGGGTGTTATTTCCCTAATTTCTTTCTCAGCCTGCTTGTCCTTTGAGTACAAGAAGGCTACTGATTTGCTTGAGTTGATTTTATAACCAGCCACTTTGCTGAAGTTGTTTATCAGCTGTAGGAGTTCTCTGGTGGAGTTTTTTGGGTCACTTACATATACTATCATATCATCTGCAAAAAGTGACAGTTTGACTTCTTCTTTTCCAATTTGTATCCCTTTGACTTCCTTATGTTGTCTAATTGCTCTCGCTAGAACTTCAAGTGCTATATTGAAAAGATATGGAGAGAGAGAGAGCAGCCTTGTCTAGTCCCTGATTTTAGTGGGATTGCTTCAAGTTTCTCTCCATTTATTTTGATGTTAGCAACTGGTTTGCTGTATATTGCTTTTACCATATTTAGGTATGGGTCTTGAATTCCTGTTCTTTCTAGGACTTTTAGCATGAAAGGATGCTGAATTTTGTCAAATGCTTTTTCAGCATCTAATTAGATGATCATGTGGTTTTTTTCCTTTAGTTTGTTAATGTAGTGGATTACATTGATGGTTTTTCATATATTGAACCATCCCTGCATCCTTGGGATGAAGCCTACTTGAACATGGAGAAGGATCATTTTGATGTGCTCTTGGATTCGGTTGGCAAGAATTTTATTTAGTATTTTTGCATCAATATTCATAAGGGAAATTGGCCTGTAGTTCTCTTTCTTTGTAGGATCTTTGTGTGTGTTTGGTATCAGCATTGTTGTGGCTTCATAGAACGAGTTGGGCAGTGTTCCTTCTGTTTCTATTTTGTGGAATAGTTTGAAGAGTATTGGTGTTAGGTCTTCTTTGATGGTCTGATAGAATTCTGCACTAAAACCATCTGGTCCCGTACTTTTTTTGGTTGGGAGACTTTCAATAACCCCTTCTATTCCTCTAGGGGTTATAGGACTGTTTAGCTGATCTAATTGATCCTGGTTTAATTTTGGTATTTGGTATCTGTCTAGGAAATTGTCCATTTCCTCCAGATTCTCCAGTTGTGTTGAGTATAGGCTTTTGTAGTGGGATCTGATGATTTTTTAAATTTCCTCAGTTTCTGTTGTTTTATCCCCCTTTTCATTTCTAATTTTGTTAATTTGGATACTGTCCCTGTGCCCTTTGGTTAATCTAGCTAAGGGTTTATCTATCTTGTTGATTTTCTCAAAGAACCAGCTCCTGGTTTTGTTGATTCTTTGTATGGTTCTCTTTGTTTCTATTTGATTGATTTCAGCCCTTAGTTTGATGATTTCCTGTCTTGTACTCCTCCTGGGTGAACTAGCTTCTTTTTGTTCCAGGGCCTTCAGGTGTGCTGTTAAGTTGCTAGTGTATTCTCTCTCCAGTTTCTTTTTGGAGGCACTCAGGGCTATGAGTTTTCCTCTTAGCACTGCTTTCATTGTGTCCCATAGATTTGGGTAGGTTGTACCTTCATTTTCATTGAAGTCTAAAAAGTCTTTGATTTCTTTCTTTATTTCTTCCTTGACCAAGGTGTCATTGAGTAGAGTATTGTTCAGTTTCCATGTGTATGTGGGCTTTCTGTTGTTCTTCTTGCTATTGAAGACCACTTTTACTCCATAGTGATCTGATAGGAGGCATGAGATTAGTTCTGTCTTCTTGTATTTGTTGAGATCTGTCTTGTGACCAATATATATCTGTTAAATCCAATTGGTCCAAAGTTTCAATTAGTTTCACTGTGCCCCTGTTTAGTTTCTGGCTTCCTGATCGGTCCATTGAGGAGAGTGGAGTGTTGAAGTCACCTACAATTATTGTGTTAGGTGCAATGTGTGCTTCAAGCTTTAGTAAAGTTTCTTTCATGAATGAGGGTGCCCTTGCATTTGGAGCATAGATGTTCAGTATTGAGAATTCTTCTTGGTGGATTTTCCCTTTGACAAACAAGAAGTGACCTTCCGTGTCTCTTTTGATGACTTTAGGTTGAAAGTCAACTTTATCTGATATTAGAATGGCTACTCCGGCTTGTTTCCTGAGAGCATTTGCTTGTAAAATTGTCTTCCAGCCTTTTACTCTAAGGTAGTGTTTGTCTTTGACACTGAGATGTGTTTCCTGTATGCAGCAAAATGTAGGGTCCTGTTTCCATATCCAGTCTGTTAGTCTGTGTCTTTTTATTGGGTAATTGAGTCCATTGATGATAAGAGATATTAAGGAATAGTAATTATTACTTCCTGACATTTTGGGGCATTATTTTTTATCTTTGAGTGGTTCTCTTCTTTTGGGTTTGAAGAGAGGGGGTTTCTATCTTGTTTCTTCTGTGGTGTAGATTCTCCCCTTGTGTTGGTATTTTTCCCCTATTAGCCTTTGTAGGGCTGGGTTTGTAGATAGATATCATGCAAATTTGGTTTTGTCATAGAATACCTTGGTTTTCCCATCTATGGCAATTGAGAGTTTTGCTGGATATAGTAGTTTTGGCTGAAGTTTGTGTTCTCTTAGAGTCTGCATGAGATCTGCCAAGGATCTTCTAGCTTTCATGGTCTCAGGTGAGAAGACTGGTGTAATTCTGATAGGTCTTCCTTTATATGTTACTTGGCCTTTTTCTCTTACTGCCTTTAATATTCTTTCTTTGTTTAGTACATTTGGGGTTTTGATTATTATGTGACGGGAAGTATTTCTGTTCTGGTCCAGTCTGTTTGGGCTTCTGTAGGCTTCTTGTATATTCATGGGCATCTCTCTCTTTAGGTTGGAGACGTTTTCTTCCATAATTTTGTAGAAGATATTTGCTGGCCCTTTAAGTTGTAGATCTTCACTCTCATCTATACCTATAATCCTTAGGTTTGGTCTTCTCATTGTGTCCTGGATTTCCTGAATGTTTTGGGTCACCAGCTTTTTGCATTTTGCATTTTCTTTAATTGTTGAATCCATGGTTCCTATGATATCTTCAGCATCCGAGATTCTGTCTTCTATCTCTTGTATTCTATTGTTGATATTTGCCTCTATGACTCCTGATTTCTTCCGAAGGTTTTCTATCTCCAACGTTGTCTCCCTTTGAGATTTCTTAGTTGTTTCTACTTCTGTTTTTAGATTCTGGATGGTTTTGCTCAGATCTTTCACTTGCCTGTTTGTGCTTTCCTGTAATTCTTTAAGGGATTTTTGTGTTTCCTCTTTTATGGCTTCTACTTGTTGACGCACGTTCTCTTGTATTTTTTTAAGTGATTTTTGTGTTTCCCCCTTATTGGCATCCATTTTTTGATCCATATTCTCCTGAATTTTTTTAAGTAATTTTTGTGTTTGCCTTGTAAGGGCTTCTAGATTTTGATCCATTTTCTCCTGTATTTCTTTAAGAGATTTATCTAAGTGTTCCTCTATCAGCATCCTGACCACTGATTTTAGATCTGAGTCTTGTTTTTCTGGTGTGTTGGGGTATTCAAGGCTTATTTGTGTTTGCCTTGTAAGGGCTTCTAGCTTTTGATCTATTTTCTCCTGTATTACTTTAAGAGATTTATCTAAGTGTTCCTCTATCAGCATCCTGACCAGTGATTTTAGATCTGAGTCTTGTTTTGCTGGTGTGTTGGGGTATCTGAGATTTATTGCTGTCGGGGAACTGGGTTCGGATGCTGCCATATTGCCTTGATTTCTGTTAGTAACAATCTTACATTTGCCTTTTGCCATCTGGTTATCTCTGGTGTGAGTTGGTCCTGTAGTTGCTAGCTGGTGTTTGAACCTCCTGTGGGCTCATAAGGCTATTTCCCCATGACTGGGACACCTGAACCACTGCCCTGCAGGGCTCCTGCTCACAGATTGCTGACAGGTGGCCTGAGTCCCCCAAGGTCTTAAACTCAGGATATCTCAGGTACTTGGTTCTGCCTGCTGGGCCGCTGCTCTGCACTGCTCCTGCTCAGGGATTGCTGTCTTGTGTCCTGAGTCCCCAGAGGTCTTAAACTTGGGATATCTCAGGTACCTGGTTCCGCCTGCTGGTTCAAAGCAGCTGGAAAGATGGCAGAGACTGCAGGGAGTACAGGTCCACCTTCAGGGCACAGAGCCTACGTTTGGCTGGGGTCCCCCAAATCACTGCTCTGTGCGCAGCTCCTGCTCAAGGCCTGAGTCCCTGGAGGTCTTAAACTCCGGATATCTCAGGTACCTAGTTCCGCAGGCTGGATAGGAACAGCTGGGAAGCTGGCAGAGACTTGTTCTGCCAGCTGGATCGAAACAGCTGGGAAGATGGCGGAGGCTGCAGGGTATGCGGGGTCCGCCTTCAGGGCACAGAGCCCAGGCTTGGCTGGGGCCCCCAAACTTCTCTGTGCACAGCTCCTGCTCAAGGCCTGAGACCCCAAAGGTCTTAAACTTGGGATATCTCGGGTACCTGGTTCCGCAGGATGGATCGGAACACCTGGGAAGATGGCAGGGAGTGCGGGGTCCAACTTCAGGGCACCCCTACGTTGAATTTTCTGAGAAACCACCAGATTGTTTTCCAAAGTGGTTTTACCAGTTTGTAATCCCACCAGCAATAGAGGACTATTCCTTTTTCTATACTTCCTTGCCAGCATCTACCATTGCTTTAATATTGAATGTAACCATTATGATTGGTGTAAGGGTGACTTTGCTCTGAATTTCCTTGATGACTAAGGTTGGTGACCATTTCTTTAGGTACATCTTTGCCATTCAAGATTCTCAGTTGAGAATTCAATGTTTAGCTCTGTACCCCATTTTTAAGAGGGTTATTTTGTTCTCTGGGGTCTAATATCTTGTATTATTTGTATATTGTGGATATTAGTCCCCTGTCAGCTACATGGTTGGTAAAGATATTTTCCCAATATGTCGGTTGCCATTTTGTCATATTGACTGTCTTTTTTATTCATGATAATTTATTTATGGAGCCACTACATGTGGGTAAATTTTGATTATCTGAGAGAGACCACTTAAAATTCATCATCTTAAATTTTTATGTTCATAGATTTAAAAGTACAACTACTGTTTTCTTCTATTTTTCTTTAGACTTTTTGTACATATGATTGTTTTCCTTTTAGGGGGTTTATGTGTATGTGTGCCTGCCATGTGTACACAGAAGATAGCATCAGATCCCATAGACCTGGATGCTTCTACTCCTTAATCTCTTCCTTTTTTTTCTATTTTTTATTGGATATTTTCTTTACTCGTATTTCAAATGTTACCCCCTTTCCCAGTTTCCACCTGGAAAGCCCCTCTCCTTTACCCATCTCGCTGTTTCTATGAGGGTGTTCCCACATCCACTTCAGCCAGCCTTCCCCCCCCTGTTGGGCATCGATGAGCTTAGCTCAACTCCCCTAGCTGAGCTGTTTGCACAGGTATCCTGAGAGCAAAAACATCATGAGGAACATCCTGCAGCTTAATTTGATTCCTGTTTTCCAGCCCAAAGTAGTAGGGACCTCCCTGGTACATAATTGTTTTTTTCCTGTTGTTTCCCTGGCCTCTATGATATATATTGCTGTTCTCTCAGTAAAGCTTTGGCATTCTCCGTACTGAATGACCCGTGTCTGTGTCTTCTGTCAATCCCCCAGGCCTACACCTGATACTTGGTACTGTGACAGCGCAGGCGCTGTCAAGTGGAGGTTCCACCGAGATCAGGAAAGAGAGGAGCTCCTGACGATGGGATGGTTCCAAGAAAAGCTGGCCAGCGAAAGGAGAGGAAAATATTGGGGAATATATGGTGCAAGAAATGAAGAAAGAGTAAGAACTGCATCAAGCAAAGTAAGTACAGGATCGCACCATGGGGACGACAAGTTCCACCTTATGATTAGTGGACCAACTGGTGGATCTGCTTAGGCAACCAGGTACTGGGATTAAGGTTGAACCACCTAGGGAATTTATTAAGATTTTGGAAAAAAATAGTCCGTGGTTCATTCATAGTGGCAGCTTGAATATCCTAGACTGGGACCAGGTTAAAACAGATTTGCAAAAGACTTCTCAGAAAGAGGGGCCAGGAAGTGTTCTTGTGACTGCCTTCTTCCTATGGAGATTAGTCAGGCATGCTCTCTTAAATACTGTTGCTAAGGTTAAGGATCAGATGTTTGAGATTAAGAGAACTTTTGGAGTAGCACAAGATGATGCCTCAAAGGAGTCTTTGAAGGCATCTGAATCAGAGAATGAATCAGAATTATCTGAGGATGAAGAGGAGACTCTATAAAAAGAGATAGAGGAATTGAGATTAAAATTAAAGAAAGGCAAAGAGCAAAGAGTGTTTGCTTCCCGACCACCTAGTAAAAATCCTTTCTTTAAAGAAGAGGGGGCTTCTGCTCCTCCAGCATATGAACCTTATCCAGCCCTTGATTGGTGTTATGAAGAACCGACACCAAAAAGGGGAGTAGTTTTTTCTGAACCGATTTCTAATACAAAATCAACATATCCTGTGATTGAGATTCCTGATCCTGCTAATCCAGGACAAGTGATAAGACATCATGCACCTTTGAGTTTTAAAGAGTTGAAGAGCCTAAAGGAAGCTGTTTCATCCTATGGACCTTTAGTCCCTTTTACCTCAGCTATTTTTGAATCATATGCTACTTCTAATTTGACTCCTGGAATTGGCAACAATTATGCCAAGCAGTACTGAGTGGGGGAGATTATTTACTTTGGAGAGGAGAGTTCCAGGAACAATGTGTTCAGTTAGCTAGAATAAATGCAAATGCAGGATTCCCTCAGAGAAATGTGGTGATGTTAACAGGGACTGGACCCTATGCTGGGCTTCATAATCAGATTCAATATGATCCTGCTGTATATGTTCAAATTTCATCTGCTGCCATTAGGGCTTGGAAAGCTTTACCTAATAAAACAGCTGGGGATCAGTTGTCTAAGGTAACTCAAGGACCCTCTGAACCTTTTCAAGAGTTTGTGGATAGGTTGTTACAACTTGCTGGAAAATTGTTTGTAGATTCAGATACAGCAATGCATATAGTAAAACAATTGGCCTTTGAAAATGCAAACAAATATTGTGAAGAAGCTATCAGACCACATAGAGCAAAAAGTTTGAATGATTATATTAGAATCTGCAAAGAAATTGATGGTAATTATGTCATGGGGCAGGTTATGGCAGCTGCCATGCAAATAGGTTCCAATGGAAATAAAACTTGTTTTGGATGAGGATTACCAGGACATTTTAAAAGAGAATGTCCTAAAAATAGAGGGACTTCAGGTCCTGGATTATGTCCTCACTGTCGCAAAGGACACCATTGGAGTAATGAGTGCAGATCCAAACAAGATGCAGAAGGACGTCCCCTCTACCTTCCAGGAAATGGAGGAAGGGGCCCACTCGGGGCCCTCAAACCAGAGTGTATGGAGCCATGAATACCCCTGCCATAACCCCTACACCAATTCAGCTTTCTCCTCAAACCAACCCTTTCATATCGAAGACCTTGTCAGAGGTATCCCAGGAAGAACAGGATTGGACCTCTGCTCATCCAGCAGAGCAGTATTGACACCTCAAATGGGTCCTCAGGCCCCAGGCACTGGAGTCGACGGACCTCTACCATCTGGAAGTGTGGGCCTTCGCTTAGGACGCAGTAGTGCCTTAATGAAAGGAATAAGGATTCTTCCCGGGGTAATTGATGCTGATTATACTGGAGAAATTAAAATTATGGTATCTATAGAAAGAGGGGTTGTGGTTATTCCCCAAGGAGATAGAATCGCTCAGTTAGTCCTCCTACCAAAATTCCACACTAATAATGCTTCATTTAAGACTTCTAGGGGGAATCAAGGGTTTGGCTCCACAGGAGCAGGTGCCTTTTGGATATCATCTTTAGATACACACCCTACCTTACTCTATGGATTGATGGAAAGCCTATGAAGGGATTATTGGATACTGGAGCAGATACTACAGTAATTTCAAAAGCCTTTTGGCCAAAGAATTGGCCTCTAGATGTATCTCAATCTACTTTACAGGTTATAGGAACAGCCACTGCTCCACTTAGGAGTAGCAAGGTGTTAAGGTGGAAGGATGAGGAAGGCCATGAAGGATGGTTCCAACCCTTTGTTTTAGATCATTACCTATTAATCTTTGGGGAAGAGATGTCCTCATGAAAATGGGGGCCATAATTACCACTCAACCGGTACAAAAAAATGTTGGATAAACAAGGATATGTTCCTGTAAAAGGCTCAGACATATTTACACTTAACCTCTAAGTGTTAATGAAGAATCACTAGTACTTAAACATCCAAAAGATAAAACTGGATTGGAAAATTTATCTTAAGGGTCACTGTTACGCCTCCTAGTCTCAAACCTTTACCGATCACATGGAAGTCAGATGAGCCCATGTGGATTGAACAGTGGCCCCTTTCTAAGGAGAAATTGGAGGCATCTCATCACCTAGTGCAAGAACAGCTTCAGGCAGGACATATTGTTCTATCTACATCCCCTTGGAATACTCCTATCTTTGTTATTAAGAAAAATCAGGCAAATGGAGGTTCTTACAAGATCTCAGGGAGATTAATAAAACCATGATGCCTATGGGTCCTACACAACCAGGGTTGCCTTCTCCTGTTGCCATTCCTAAGGATTGGCATCTGTTAGTTATAGACCTGAAAGAATGTTTTTTACCATCCCATTGCATCCCAAGGATTGTGAGCATTTTGCTTTTAGTTTTCCCTCTATTAATTTTAGAGAGCCTGCCTATCGCTACCATTGGGTAGTGCTGCCTCAAGGAATGGCTAATAGCCCCACTATGTGTCAAGTGTATGTGGCAACAGCTCTACAACCCTTAAGGAAAAAGTATTCTCAGATGTACATCATTCATTACATGGATGATATTCTTTTGACAGCTAGAGAGGAAAAGGTACTTCTTGCAGCTTATGCTGATCTTCAACATGATTTAAGGCAAGCTGGATTGATTATTGTACCTGAAAAGGTGCAAAAAGAATATCCATATCAATATTTAGGCCATGAACTCTTACAGAAAGTAATTCATCGACAAAAATTGCAAATTAGACTGGATACCTTAAAAACATTGAATGATTTCCAGAAATTATTAGGAGATATAAATTGGTTATGGCCATCATTGAGGCTTAGTACAGGGCAATTAAAGCCCCTTTTTGATATACTAAAGGGGGATGCTTTACCCAATTCTCCTAGGAAATTAACAAAGGAAGCTAGGGAATGCTTAGAATTAGTACAAAGAGCTCTTGAGGGAGCTCATCTAAATTATATAGATGATTCTAAAAAATTATTGTTTTTGGTTTTGCCTCTAAACATTCTCCCACAGGTGTTTTTGGCAGGAGGTACCCATACTATGGGTACATTTGCAAGCTTCACCTTCCAAAATTGTATTGTCTTATCCACAGGCAGTGGAATCCTTACTGTTTAAGGCATATAAAACAAGCTTGCAAACCTTTGGCAAGGAACCTGATGTTATGATTACACCCTATAACAAAGAACAGCTTCAAATTTTATCCCAAGGTTTTGCTGATTGCATCTAATTTGCCTTAATTAGATGCATTACCAATTATTATTTTGATAATCATTATCCAGATAATAAGTTCTGCCAGTTTTTAAAAACCCATCCAGTAGTCTTTCCAAAGATAGTTTCCTCTTACCCTTTGGATGGTGCTCAATTGGTTTTCACTGATGGATCATCCAATAGGAGAGCTGCTGTTATTTTCGGAAATGAAGTGAAAGTTATAAAAATTCCTAATTGTTCTGCACAATTAGCAGAATTACAGGCAGTTCAATTAGCCTTGCATTTACTCCCTAATAAATCATGTAATATTTATACGGATAGTATATATGTCTCCCAAACTATAGAACCATTAGAAATTGCAGTTTATGTGGCACCTGTTTCCTCTATTTATTCTTGCCTGTTGGAGGTATGAGCTCTTCTACAGCAGTGCAAACAACCAGTATTTATGGGCCATATACGAGGATATTCATTATTCCATATAATCCACAAGGGCAAGCTATAGTGGAGAGAGCTAATCTTACTGTAAAAAATTATCTGGAAAAAACAAAAAAGGGGGAGTTTATCTGCATGCTAGATTGTACTTTGTTCTTTAAGCTTTCTGCTGCAGACAGACATTGGAAAGGTGCAAAGAAGTCAGAGGGTTTAGTAAAATGGAAAGAGTTTTCTTCAGGAATTTGGAGAGGTCCTGATCCAGTGTTGGTCAGGATGAGAGGTTCTGTTTGTATCTTCCCTAAAGATGCAGAAAGTCCTATCTGGGTTCCTGAGTGCTGTGTGCATCCTGTCATTATGGACACTGGTACTGTGTGGCCAGTTGTGCTCTCTACTAATAGGACTACTGGGAAGGCTGCAGCTAAATTAGAAGAATAGAGTAATACATTTTATATTAGAGAATATTTATGTTTTATTAAAAATAGGAGTTACTTAGAGCTTCATTTCTTGGTTCCTGTCTTTTGTGCTGCAATGTTTCCTTGAATACTAAACCATGTGTTTTAGCCCCATTCTTCTCTGTAGTTTGAAAAGTCTCTAATGAGCAGGAAGGAGACAAGAAGAAATTGAATTGTTCTACCAGATTGTGTGTATCTGAGACTGCTGAGACTATGAAGATGCTGCTGTGGTTGTGAGAATTCCTGGAATTGTACCTATCCCTCTAAATGATGAAGGGAGATTTCCTGTCTCTTTGTATCACCATAAGAGAGACTTTGGCATTATTGCCACCCCTGAATAAAAATGTCTGGGTCTATGGCACTAGGGCTTTTGGCTTGTAGAGCTGCTGCATTGGAATTGTTCCTCCTAAACCATATGTGCAAACAACAAAACCAGTCCAGAGCAGTAACCAACAAGTGCTTATGTCTTCAGCACAGGATAATACATCTGCTCAAATTTGGCTCAGCCTGTATGGAGAATAGGTAGTCTATGATGGCAACTCCTTTGAGGTCCACACCAACCTAAGACAGTGACTCTGGGACTGGCAGAGATTTCCAGAGACGGGTAATGGGAGTTGGACAGAAGGTGACTGTTGTTTCCCTGGCCTTTATGATATATATTGCTGGTCTCTCAGTAAAGCTTTGGCATTCTCCTTACTAAATGACCCGTGTCTGTGTCTTCTATCAATCCCCCAGGCCTATGCCCGATACTTGGTACCATGGCAGTGCTGGTGCTGTCACCGCCTGCCTCACCTGGATTCCTATACACACACACTGGGATAATGAACACTCTCAGGCCCAAGGACCTCTTCTACAATTGGTACCCAACAAGGCTGTCCTCTGCTACATATGTGGTTGAACCCATGGATTCCTCCTTGTGTGCTCCTTGTTTGGTGGTTTATTCCATGGGAGCTCTAGAGGAGTCTACTTGGTTGATATTGTTGTTCTTCCTATGTGGTTGCAAATCCCCTCAGGTCCTTCATTCCTCTAACTCCTCCACTGGTGACCCTGTGCTCAATTCAATGGTTGTCTGTGAGCATCATCCTCTGTATTTGAGGACAGAGGTAAAAACCTAGGTCAATACCTTCCTCAGCTCTAAATTTTGATTTGGGAATAGAGACTCTCAATGGACTGATAATTCACATCTAGACTGTGCAAGCTGATCAGTGAATATTCATGCATCTACACATCTTCCCACACTGAACATATGGGAACACAAAAACAAGTGAGGAGGATCATGTTGCAATTCCTACAAGAGTCTATGTCTGGAATCCAGATCTGCTCTTTTAAAAAATGCATTTATTTATCTTTATTGCTATTCATACATTGTCACTGTCTTTAGAATGATGTCCAAGAAGAAGGAAGGAGTGGCCTCTGGTTCTGGAAAGGCTCAGTGCAGCAGTGTAGGTGAATACCAGAACAGGGAAGTAAGAAGAGATGGATGGGGGAACAGGGTGAGTGAAAAGGGCTTATGTGACTTTCGGGGAGGGGGGATCCAGGAAATGGGAAATCATTTGAAATGTAAATAAAGAATATATTGAATTAAATAAATTTAAAAAAAAAAGAAACACCAGAAGAGAGCATGATATATTATAGATGGTCGTGAGCTAACATGTAGTTTCTGGGAATTGAACTCAGGGCCTCTGGAAAAGCAGTTATTGTTCTTGACCTTAGAACCATCCCTCCAGACACTCAGGTCCTATTTTTTAAAAGGGAAACAATGACAAATAGTGTAGCCATCTTCACAACTCTCTGTCTCTCTCTCTCTCTCTCTGTCTCTCTCTCTCTCTCTCTCTCTCTCTGTGTGTGTGTGTGTGTGTGTGTGTGTGTGTGTCTGTGTCTGTGTGTCTGTGTGTCTATGTGTCTGTGTGTCTCTGTGTGTGTGAAAACGGAACTTAATTTTGAAAAGATTTTAATTCTGTATCTTTATGTATATTCTTGTAGACATTTTGCTTTATCCTTCTCAAAAGATTTTCTCTTTTTCTTTCTTATGTGACATTATGGACCTCTTAATTCCTTGGGTATTACTGGTGATAGATATAAATTCTAGATGGAGGGAGGCATTGGAACTTAGAAATGATGAAATCCTTGTCATACAAATCTTTTCTTTCTTGATCAGAGGAATCACAAATAGGAGAGAAGCATCTAATAACATGTCCAATAACTTTAGTCATCAGGGAAATGCAAATTAAAGGGCCCTGAGGTTCTACCTTTTACCATTAAGAATGACTAAGATCAAAAACTCAAGCAGCAACATATGCTGGCAAGAATATAAAGAGCTTCAATTAGTTTCACTGTGTCCCTGTTTAGTTTCTGGTTTCCTAATCAGTCTAATGAGGAGCGTGGAGTGTTGAAGTCACCCACAATTATTGTGTTGGGTGTAATGTGTGCTTTGAACTTTAGTAAAGTTTCGTTCATGAATGAGGGTGCCCTTGCATTTGGAGCATAGATGTTCAGTATTGAGAGTTCTTCTTGGTGGATTTTCCCTTTGACCAGCAAGAAGTGACCTTCTGAGTCTTTTGATGACTTTAGGTTGAAAGTCAATTTTATCTGATATTAGAGTGGCTACTCCGGCTTATTTCCTGAGACCATTTGCTTGTAAAATTGTCTTCCTGCCTTTTACTCTAAGGTAGTGTTTGTCTTTGACACAGAGATGTGTTTCCTGTATACAGCAAATTGTAGGGACCTGTTTCCATATCCAGTCTGTTAGTCTATATCTTTTATTGGGTAATTGAGTCCATTGATGTTAAGAGATATTAAGGAATAGTAATTATTACTTCCTGACATTTTTTAAATTATTTTTTATCTTTGAGTGGTTATCTTCTTTTGGGTTTGATGAGTGGAGGTTTCTATCTTGGTCTTCTGGGGTTTAGTTTCACTACTTGTGTTGGTGTTTTTCCCCTATTATCCTTTGTAGGGCTGGGTTTGTGGAAAGATATCGTGCAAATTTGGTTTTGTCATGGAATACCTTGATGTCTCCATCTATGGCGATTGAGAGTTTTACTGGGTAAAGTAGTTTTGGCTGAAGTTTGTGTTCTCTTAGAGTTTTCATGATATCTGTCTAGGATCTTCTAGCTTTCATGGTCTCAGGTGAGAAGTCTGGTGTTATTCTGATAGGTCTTCCTTTATATGTTACTTGGCCTTTTTCTCTTACTGCCTTTAATATTCTTTCTTTGTTTAGTGCATTTGGGGTTTTGATTATTATGTGACAGGAGGTGTTTCTGTTCTGGCCCACTCTTTGGAGTTCTGTAGGCTTCTTGTATATACATGGGCATTTCTCTCTTTAGGTTGGGGAAGTTTTCTTCCATAATTTTGTAGAAGATATTTGCTGGCCCTTTAAGTTGTAGATCTTCACTCTCATCTATACCTATAATCCTTAGGTTTGGTCCTCTCATTGTGTCCTGGATTTCCTGGATGTTTTGGGCTACAAGCTTTTTGCATTTTGCATTTTCTTTGACTGTTGAGTCCATGGTTCATATGGTATCATCAGCATCTGAGATTCTTTCTTCTATCTCTTGTATTCTCTTGTTGATATTTGCATCTATGGCCCCTGATTTCTTCCCAAGGTTTTCTATCTCCAAAGTTGTCTCCCTTTGTGATTTCTTAGCTGTTTCTACATCTGTTTTTAGATCCTGGATGGTTTTGCTCAGATCTTTTGCTTGCTTTTTTGTGTTTTCATGTAATTCTTTAAGAGATATTTGTGTTTCCTCTTTTATGACTACTACTTGTTGACCCACATTATCTGTATTTCTTTAAGTGATTTTTGTGTTTCCCCCTTATTGGCTTCTATTTTTTATCCATATTCTCCTGAATTTCTTTGAGTGATTTTTGTGTTTGCCTTGTAAGGGTTTCTAACTTTTGATCCATTTTCTCCTGTATTTCTTTAACAGATTTGTCTAAGTGTTCCTCTATCAGCATCCTGACCAGTGATTTTAGATCTGAATCTTGCTTTTCTGGTGTTTTGGGGTATCCGGGACTTACTGCTGTCAGGGAACTGGATTCGCATACTGCCATATTGCCTTGATTTCTGCTAGTAACGTTCCTATGTTTGCCTTTTGCCATTGTTTATTTCTGGAGTTAGTTGGTCTTATTATTACTGGTTGGTGTTTAAAGCTCCTGAGAGCCTGGCATTTGGTGCTGCTATCTCAGAGGGTATCTGAGCTCCTGAGGCAGAAACCGGAAGGTTTCCACCACTAGGGTCCAAATTACCTCCTCAGCTCTGCTGGTCCAGACTCAAGTCTCCTCCCAGCTTGCCTCTGGGCACTTATCTGGTCTCCTGTGGTCTCCTCCTGGTTTGCCTGGTTAGTCTACCAGCTCCAAGATGGTGGCAGGTCTCAGGGTTCTGTCTAACCGCGAGAATTCCTGCAGGACTGGGGCTTCCCTGGCTGGACTGCTGATGGCTGGTTCAACTAGAGGTCAACATGCAGAAGAATATGAATTGACCCACTCTTATCTCCTTGTACTAAGATCAACTCCAAGTGGATCAAGGACCTCCACATAAAACCAGACACCCAGAAACTAATAGAAAAGTAACTGGGGAAGACCCTGGAGGACATGGGCACAGGGAGAAAGTTTCTGAACAGAACACCAATAGTTTATGCACTAAGATCAAGAATTAACAAATGAGACTTCATAAAATTACAAAGTTTCTGTAAGGCAAAGGACACTGTCAGAAGAACAAAATAGCAACCAATAAATTGGGAAAAGATCTTCACCAACCCCACAACTGACAGAGGGCTGATATCGAATATATAAAAAGAACTCAAGAAGTTAGACCCCAAAGAACCAAATAACCCTATTAAAAATGGGGTACAGAGTTAAAGAATTTTCACCAGAAGAATTTCAGATGGCTGAGAAGCACCTTAAGAGATGTTCAACAGCACCATCTTCCCTCGGGTCGCTGCAGACTGCCTGCTGGCGACTGGGTTCAGGTGCATGGACAGAGAATTGGCCTAGCAACAAATACCCAGTCGGGCCCTTGCTGGCCCCCAGAGCCAGGAAAGGTCGGCAGGAGCTCTGAGCACCTGCAGCTCAGAGGCTCTCCCTGATCCCTGGGGACCGGCTAGCAGGCTTGCAGCCGGCCACCATCTTCCCTCGGGTCACTGCGGACTGCCGGCTGGCAGCTGGGTTCAGGTGTGTGGACAGAGACTTGGCCTAGCAACAAATACCCAGTCTGGCCCTTGCTGGCCCCCAGAGCCAGGAAAGGTCGGCAGTTCTGAGCACCTGCAGCTCAGAGGCTCTCCCTGATCCCTGGGGACCAGCTAGCAGGCTTGCAGCCAGCCACCATCTTCCCTCAGGTCGTTGCGGACTGCCTGCTGGTGGCTGGGTTCAGGTGTGTGGACAGAGACTTAGCCTGGCAAAGAACATCTGGTCAGGCTCTTGCTCGTGCCCAGAACCAAAGGAGGTTGGAGATAGGTCTGTGCACCAACAGCTTGGCAGTGCACACAGAGCCATATCAGCTTGGCAAGCGGTCTCTGCGCCAACCCAAGGGGGCAACAACCTGCTAGTGGGTCGGTGCCTGGAGTACAGCCAGAGGCTGACATCGTGCCTCAGGACACCACAGAGAGCTAACATGACAGAGCCATGTGGACTGAGAGTACTACCATCTAGGTTCTAGCAGCCCAACCAGGGAACCTCCAGTCCTGTAGGGAACCCAGTGGTTAGACAGAACCCTGAGACCCACCATCATTTTGGAGCTGGTGGCCTGAACAGGTCACCATAGAGAACCAATAGAGGAACCCAGGACACCATAAAGATCTAACAGACTAGCCCAGATCGGTGGAAGAAAAAAAATCTGATTCTTAAGAGCTAGCAACTAGGCAGGCCAGGGGGAGTTTGCGGGAGGCCAATTGCAGCGAGCCTTGGGAAGACTTAGATCCAGCACAGCAATGCTGAGGAGGTAACTGAGAGCCCAGTAACTGAAACCTCCCAGTCCCCACTTCGGGAGCTCAGACACCCCGTACTACAGCAGTGCCAAACACCAGGCTCACAGGAGCCTCAAACACCAACCACTAAGAACAACACCAACTAACTCCAGAGATAAACAGATGGCAAAAGGCAAATGTAGGAACGTTGCAAACAAAAATCAAGGCAATATGGCAGTATCGGAACCCAATTCGCCACCCACAGCAAGTCCTGGATACCCCAGCACACCAGAAAAACAAGAGTTGGATATAAAAGCACTGGTCATGAGGCTGCTGGAGGAACACAAAAAGGACATAAACAAATCTCTTCAAGAAATGCAGGGGAACATCAATAGGGTAGAAGCTCTTACAATGCAAACACAAAAATCACTTAAAGAACTCCAGGAGAATATGGGCCAACAGAGAGAAACCAATAAAGAGGAAATAAGGAAATCAGTTAAAGAAATGCAGGAGAACTTGAAACAACAGGCAGAAGTCATGAAAGAGGAAACACAAAAATCTCTTAAAGAATTATAAGAAAACACAAAGAAACAAATGAAGGAACTGAGCAAAACCATCCAAGATCTGAACACAGAGGTAGAAACAACTAAGAAATCACAAAAGGAGGCAACTTTGGAGATAGAAAACCTTGGGAAGAAATCAGGAGTCGTGGATGCAAACATCAACAACAGAATACAAGAGATAGAGATAAGAATCTCAGATGCTGAAGATAACATAGTAACCATTGACTCCACAGTCAAAGAAAACGCAAAATCCAAAAGGCTTGTAACCCAAAACATCCAGGAAATCCAAGACACAACGAGAAGACCAAACCTAAGGATTATACAGATAGATGAGAGTGAAGATCTACAACTTAAAGGGCCAGCAAATATCTTTAACAAAATTATGGAAGAAAACTTCCCTAACTTAAAGAGAGAGATGCCCATGAATATACAAGAAGCCTATAGAACTCCAAACAGACTGGACCAGAACAGAAATACCTCCTATCACATAATAATCAAAACCCCAAATGTATTAAACAATGAAAGAATATTAAAGGCAGTAAGAGAAAAAGGCCAAGTAACATATAAAGGAAGACCTATCAAAATCACACCAGACTTCTCTCCAGAAACCATGAAAGCTAGAAGATCCTGGGTGGATTTCATGCAGAACCTAAGAGAACACAAATGCCAGCCAAGATTACTATACCCAGCAAAACTCTCAATCAACATAGATGGAGAAATCAAAATATTCCATGACAGGACCAAATTTACACAATATCTTTCCACTAACCCAGCTCTACAAAGGATAATAGGAGGAAATCTCCAATACAAGGAGGAAAACTGCACCCAAGAAAAAGCAAGATAGTAACCTACTTCCATCAATCTCAAAGGAAGATAACTACTCAAAAACAAAAATATCATCAAAAATGACAGGAACAAATAATCACTATTCCTTAATATCTCTTAACATCAATGAACTCAATTCCCCAATAAAAGGACATAGACTAACAGACTGGATACGGAAACAGAACCCTACATTTTGCTGCATACAGGAAACACACCTCAGAGTTAAAGACAAACACTACCTTAGAGTAAAAGGCTGGAGGACAATCTTGCAAGCAAATGGTCCCAGGAAGCGAGCTGGAATAGCCATTCTAATATCAGATAAAATTGGCTTTCAACCCAAAGTCATCAATAGAGACACAGAAGGTCACTTCTTGTTAGTCAAAGGAAGAATCCACCAGGAAGAACTCACAATTCTAAACATCTAAGCTCCAAATACAAGGGCACCCTCGTTTGTAAAAGAAACTTTACTAAAGCTCAAAGCACACATTGCACCTAACACAGTAATTGTGGGGGACCTCAACACTCCACTATCCTCAGTGGACCAATCAGGAAAACAGAAACTAAACAGAGACACAGGGAAACTCATTGAAACATTGGACCAATTGGATTTAACAGATATATATAGAACATTTCATCCTAAAGCAAAAGACTATACCTTTTTCTCAGTGCCTCATGGTACCTTCTCCAAAATCGACCAAATAATTGGTCACAAGACAGACCTCAACAAATATAAAAAGATCGAACTAATCCCATGCCTCCTATCAGATCACCATGGAGTAAGAGTGTTCTTCAATAGCAACAGAAACAATAGAAAATCCTCATACACGTGGAGGCTGAACAATATTCTACTCAATGATACCTTAGTCAAGGAAAAAATAAAAGAAGAAATCAAAGATTTTTTAGCATTTAATGAAAATGAAGGTACAACATACCCAAATCTATGGGACACAATGAAAACAGTGCTAAGAGGAAAATTCATAGCCCTGAGTGTCTCCAAAAAGAAACAGGAGAGAGAATACACTAGCAACTTAATGGCCCACCTGAAAGCCCTAGAACAAAAAGAAGATATGTCACCCAGGAGGAGTAGAAGACAGGAAATCATCAAACTCAGGGCTGAAATCAATCAAGTTGAAACAAAGGGAACCATACAAAGAATCAACAAAACCAGGAGCTGGTTCTTTGAGAAAATCAACAAGATAGATAAACCCCTAGCCAGACTTACCAAAGGGCACAGAGACAGTAATCAAATTAACAAAATTAGAAATGAAAAGGGGGATATAACAACAGAAACTGAGGAAATTCAAAAAATCATCAGATCCTACTACAAAAGCCTATACTCAACACAACTGGAGAATCTGGAGGAAATGGACAATTTCCTAGACAGAAACCAAATACCAAAATTAAATCAGGATCAAATAGATCATCTAAACAGACCCATAATCCCCAAAGAAATAGAAGGGTTCATAGAAAGTCTTCCAATCAAAAAAAGCACAGGACCAGATGGTTTTAGTGCAGAATTCTATCAGACCCTCAAAGAAGTCCTAATACCAATACTCTTCAAACTATTCCACAAAATAGAAACAGAAGGAACACTACCCAACTCATTCTATGAAGCCACAATTACCCTGATACCAAAACCACAGAAAGGTCCAACTAAGAAAGAAAACTACAGGACAATCTCCCTTATGAATATTGATGCAAAAATACTAAATAAAATACTTGTCAACTGAATCCAAGAACACATCAAAACAATCATTCACCATGATCAACTTGGCTTCATCCCAGGGATGCAGGGATGGTTCAATATATGGAAATCCATCAATGTAATCCACTACATAAACAAACTCAAAGAAAAAAACCACATGGTCATCTCATTGGATGCTGAAAAAGCATTTGACAAAGTTCAGCATCCTTTCATGCTGAAAGTCTTGGAAAGAAAATGAATTCAAGGCCCATATCTAAACATAGTAAAAGCAATTTACAGCAGACCAGTAGCCAACATCAAAGTAAATGGAGAGAAACTTGAAGCAATCCCACTGAAATCAGGGACTAGACAAGGCTGCCCCCTCTCACCATATCTCTTCAATATAGTACTTGAGGTACTAGCTAGAGCAATTCAACAACATAAGAAAGACAAAGGGATACAAATTGGAAAGGAAGAAGTCAAACTATCACTATTCGCAGATGATATGATAGTATACTTAAGTGACCCAAAAAACTCCACCAGAGAACTACAGCTGATAAACAACTTCAGCAAAGTGGCTGGTTATAAAATCAACTCAAGCAAATCAGTAGCCTTCCTATACACAAAGGATAAGCAGGCCAAGAAAGAAATTAGGGAAATGACACCCTTCACAATAGCCACAGACAATATAAAGTATCTTGGTGTGACTCTAACCAAACAAGTGAAAGATTTATATGACAAAAACTTCAGGTCTCTGAAGAAAAAAATGTAAGAAGACCTCAGAAAATGGAAAAATCTTCCATGCTCATGGGTTGGCAGGATTAATATAGTTAAAATGGCAATCTTGCCAAAAGCAATATATAGATTCAACGCAATCCCCCATTAAAATCCCAACTCAGTTCTTTATAGAGTTAGAAAGAGCAATTCTCAAATTCATCTGGAATAACAAAAAACCCAGGATAGCTAAAACTATCATCAACATTAAACGAACTTCTGGGGGAATCAATATCCTGGACCTCAAGCAATACTACAGAGCAGTAGTGTTAAAAACTGCATGGTATTGGTACAGTGACAGGGAAGTGGATCAATGGAATAGGATTGAAGACCCAGAATTGAACCCACACATATATAGCCAATTGATATTCGACAAAGGAGCTGAAAACATCCAGTGGAAAAAAGATAGCCTTTTCAACAAATGGTGCTGGCTCAACAGAAGGTCAACATGCAGAAGAATGAGAATTGATCCACTCTTATCTCCTTGCACTAAGCTCAACTCCAAGTGGATCAAGGACCTCCAAATAAAACCAGACACACTAAAACTAATAGAAAAGAAACTGGGGAAGTCCCTTGAGAACATTGGCTCAGGGGGAAAATTCCTGAACAGAACACCAATCGCTTATGCTCTAAGATCAAGAATAGACAAATGGGACCTCATAAAATTACAAAGTTTCTATAAGGCAAAAGACACTGTCAAAAGGACAAATCGGCAACCAACAAATTGGGAAAAGATCTTCACCAACCCCACATCCGACAGAGGGCTAATATCCAATGTATACAAAGAAATCAAGAAGTTAGACCCCAGAAAACCAAATAACCCTATCCAAAAATGGGGTACAGAGCTAAACAAAGACTTTTCACCTGAAGAAATTCGAATGGCTGAGAAACACCTTTAAAAATGTTCAACATCATTAGTCATTAGAGAAATGCAAATCAAAACAACCCTGAGACTTCACCTCACACCTGTCAGAATGGCTAGGATTAAAAACTCAGAAGACATCAGGTGTTGGCGAGGATGTGGAGAAAGAGGAACACTCCTCCACTGCTGGTGGGACTGCAAGCTGGTACAACCACTCTGGAAATCAGTCTGGCAGTTCCTCAGAAAACTGGACATGATACTTCCGGAGGATCCAGCCATACCACTCCTGGGAATATACCCAGAAGACTCCCCACCATGCAATAAGGATACATGCTCCACTATGTTCATCGCAGCCTTATTTATAATAGCCAGAAGCTGGAAAGAACCCAGATTGCCCTCAATGGAGGAATGGATACAAAAAATGTGGTATATATACACAATGGAATACTATTTAGCCATTAGAAACAATGAATTCATGAAATTTTTAGAGAAATGGATGGAGCTGGAGAACATCATTCTAAGTGAGGTAACCCAGTCTCAAAAGAATACCCATGGTATGCAGTCACTGATAAGTGGATATTAGCCTAGAATCGTGGGACACCAAAGACACAATTCACATACCAAATGATGTCTGACAAGAAGAAAGGAATGGACACTAATGCTGGAAAGGATCAAAGCATCAGTGTAGGGGAATACCAGAACAGGGAAGTGGGAAGGGGTGGATGAGGGACGGGGGGGGGGAAGGGCATGTGGGACATCAGGGGTGTGGGGAAACAAAAAAAGGGAAATAAAATGTAAATATAGAATATATCCAATAAAAAAAGAGATGTTCAACATCATTAGTCATCAGGAAAATGCAAATCAAAACAACCCTGAGATTCCACCTCACACCAGTCAGAATGGCTAAGATTAAAAACTCAAGAGACAACAGTTGTTGGCAAGGATGTAGAGAAGGAGTAACACTCCTACACTGTTGGTAGGATTGCAAGATGGTACAACCACTCTGGAAATCAGTCTGGCAGTTCCTCAGAAAATTGGGCATGACACTTCCAGAGTGTCATACCACTTCTGGGCATATACCCAGAGGAATTCCCTGCATGCAATAAAGACACATGTTCCACTATGTTCATGGCAGCCTTATTTATAATAGCCAGAAGCTGGAAGGAGCCCAGATGTCTCTCAAAGGAGGAATGGATACAGAAAATATGGTATATTTATACAATGGAATACTACTCAGCAATAAAAAATAATGAATTCATGCAATTTGTAGGCAAATGGTTGGATCTGGAAAATATCATCCTAAGTGAATTAACCCAATCACCAAAAAATACACATGAATTGCAATCACTGATAGGTGGATAGTAATGAGCCCAGAAGCTCTGAATGCTCAAAGCACAATTGGCAAATCAAAAGATTCCCAAGAAAAAGGAAGGAGAGGACCCTGGTCCTAAAAAGACTGGATCCAGTTTTGTAGGAGAGTACCAGAACAGAGAAATGGTGCGGGTGGTAATTGGGGAATGGGCGGGGGGAAGAGGACTTATGGGGCACATGGTGAGGGGGGAACTGGTCAAGGGGAAAGCCTTTGGAATGTAAACAAAGAATATAGAAAATAAAAAATTTAAAAAAAAAGAAAAGGAAAAAAAGAATATGAAGAGTGGGGAGCACTTCTCCATTGCTGGTTAGATGGAAAACTTGTACAAAAACTCTGAAAATCATTCTGGCAGTTCCTCAAAAAAATGTAAATAAGTCTACATTCCAGCTATAACTATAACACTCCTAGATATATACTCAAAAGGTTCTTCCTCATAGCACAAGGACACATAAACCACAATATTACTAGCAGCTTAATTCATAATATCCACAAATTGGAAACAACCCAAATTTCCCTCAACTAAAGAATGGATACTGATAATGTGGTTCATTTACACAATGGAATACTATTCAGTGATTAAAATCAAGGGCATAAAGAATTTTGCAGACAAATGGATAGAACTAGAAAATATTGTCCTTAATGATGTAACCCAGAACCAAAATGATATATATGGTTTGTATATGCTCATAATTCATCAAGTATAGGATATCCATGATACATTCCTAAGAAGTGGCAGAAGGACCAAGTAAGGATGCTTACATCACACATAAAAGAGGGAATTAAATGTTCTTAAGAAGCAGAGGGAGGGAAGCAAACAGAAGTCAATGCAGGTGAATTTAGCTGCATTGTACCTAACATTGAGGCCATGTAACCTGAAGAGGCCACCTCCTGTATCAGGCAAGATCACCATTGGAGGAATAAGGACACCATATCATCCATGGAATTTTAGACCCATAATTTGTATTGTCTATTGGAAATGCAGGGACCAAAATGTAGAAAAAATCTTGAAAAAATGGCCACCCAGTGACCTGAACAACTTGAGACTCATACAATGGGCAAGCATCAATGTGTACTATTAGTGATACTTTGTAATTCTTGCAGAAAAGAACATACCATAACTGTATTTAGATACCCTTTATCCAGAAGCTGACTGAAACAGATGAAGAAACTCAAATCTAAACATTGGACAGAACTCAAGCAGATTTATGGAAGGATTAGGAGAAATAATGGTGCCTCAAAGGAGGTAGAAACTTCACAGGAAGACCAACAGAGTAAACTAACCTTGATTTATAGGAGCTCTCAGAGCTTGAGCCAGCAACCAAAGAACATAAATGGGTTGGAATGAGAACTCAGACACATATGTAGCAGAAGTGCTGATCAGTCTACATGTACTCCAAACAAAAACTGAAGTAGAGGCCTTTTCTTTTTTTATTATTTTTTTTATTTTCTATATTCTATGTTTACATTCCAAAGGTTTTCCCCTTTCCCAATTACCCCCCCACCATATGTCCCATAATTCCTCTCCCCCCCCCCGCTATTCCCCACTCATTCCCCCACACACACACGATTTCTCTGTTCTGGGTCTACAATACTGGATCCAATCTTTACAGGCCCAGGGTCCTCTTCTTCTTGGAAGTCATTTGACTTGCTAATTGTGTCTTGAGTATTTAGGGCTTCTGGGCTCATTAATATCCACTTATGAGTGATTGCATTTCATGTGTATTCTTTTGTGATTGGGTTAGCTCACTTAGGATGATATTTTCCAGATCTAACCATTTACCTACAAATTGCATGAGTTCATTATTTTTAATTGCTGAGTAGTACTCCTTTGTATAAATATACCACATTTTCTGTATCCATTCCTCTTTTGAGGGATATCTGGGCTCCTTCCAATTTCTGGCTATTATATACAAGGCTGCTATAAACATAGTGGAGCATGTGTCTTTATTGTATGCAGAGGAATCCTCTGGGTATATGCCCAGGAGTGGTATGCCAGGGTCCTCTGGAAGTGACATGCCCAATTTTCTGAGGAACCGCCACACTGATCTCCAGAGCGGTTTTACCATTTTGCAGTTCCAACAACAGTGGAGGAGTGTTCCTCTTTCTCCACATCAGCAGAGTCCTTTTCTTAAGACTGCAGATTCTATTTTCCAACAGGCCTGCCTTGTCTGGCCTCAGTGGGAGAGGATGAGCTTAATTTGGCAGTGATTTGATGTGCCAGGATAGAGTGTTACCCAGGAGGACCCCATGCTCTCAGAGGAGCAGTGCAGAGTGAATAGAAGGAAAATTCTGAGGGGGGAATGTGATGGAACATGGTTTGGGATGTAACAAAATTAATTACTTACTTTAAACCTAAAATAAATACTTAGAAGAAAATGAAAAATAAAATAAAATTCTAAGAACTAAAAGTGGTGGGAGGACTATATGAGTTACCATGTTCTTTGGAAGAATGGAAGTATTTATTTAAATAT
This sequence comes from Apodemus agrarius, assembly GCA_964023405.1. Lineage (NCBI taxonomy): Eukaryota > Metazoa > Chordata > Mammalia > Rodentia > Muridae > Apodemus > Apodemus agrarius. The sequence continues at coordinate 31,525,966 of OZ030028.1, forward strand.
ATCCTGTTCAAATTAAGTAAGAAATAACAGATTAAGCATATTCTATGAATATACAGCTCAATCGGAATTTTATTTTGAAAATAATTCAACAATGAAAGGAAGACACAGCAGCACAATGAGTCAAGTACTGAGGAGCAAAGAAGAGGGAGAAAACTCACAAATATAATATACTATATATAAAAAAGTATTTTTAGAAGGATTCATGATGAAGCAATTCAAAAAGATAAAATTCAATTTCTTTTTAATATGACAATAAAGTTTGATATAATTTGCCATGTTCTTTATTCTTGAATATGTATAGCTTATTCCCTGTAAAAATACTAATTAATTAATGGTGACAATATATAAGATATGTAAAACACAAAGTTCTGCATACACAAGAAAAGTGAGGAATCAAATTGTTCTTGACTAGGCATTATAGGTATCATCTTTTGTAAAAATATGGTGGATTATTGAGAAATGGATATTTGTGATTGTTCAGGATCTATACAATGCACATTTTCAATCAAATGGATATAGGACAATTTATTAATAGTAAAGAATTGTGAACAGGGATCACACAAATCCCAGTTCATGTGTCAGTTACCAACAAGAAACATGAGTACATCGTCCGATGACCTGGATACATCTTGGCACTTGACATTCTTCACAGATTTAACAGAAATTCCTGTAATTCTGTTATCTGATTGACTGATATCTGACTTTGGGCTATACCATAAAGATTGAAAATATTTCATTTATGTCCAAATTGTATTAATTTCTTTAATTTGCTCATGAAAGCATGCATGAACCAAAAGAATGATATATTGTTGTAACATCTCAAGGGCATCAGAAACTTGTTGAAGCAATTGGTACTTTAAAGAATAAGTTATGAATTGTCGAAGTCTTAAAGAATGATACAAAACACTCATTTTCTCTTTACTAATAAACAGAAAAAATAAGTTTTTGGGACTCAACTTTATAATTTAGAGAACAATGTAAAGAGAATTAATAGGTGAGTAAATAAAACTAGATCCTGGCTAAACATGAACCCAATGCTCATAAAATCCTACAGAGTAACATCATGTCTGACTGATCGGATGGTGCTAACATAGCTTAAAATGTCTCTAAGATTAAAACAAAAATACCTAGACTCATTTGAAAGACCCAACATTTTCTCTAGATTTGCTTTGTGTCTGATGCAAGAAAGTGAGTTTCTATCTGGTCTTAGCAAAACAATGTAGCACTTGGGAACAAAAGATGCAGCCTAGGAGAGCTGTTCTGGAAACAAATACACAAAAGGTTTCCATGACCACCATGACCTTTACATTGGTGCTATGGTAGAGATGGAGGAATGTGCCCCACACTGAAGAACATCAGCATGCAAAATGTCAAGACCTTGGATTCATTGAATGTGTCAGGCAGGTTCATAGAGAAGTAGGCCATAACATGGCTACCAAGTGCCAGCAGCAGAGGTATTCTAGGACAAATTGAAGGCACAACTGAGCCCTTGTTGCACAAATAATGATATGTCCATGTTCAGAGTGAGCATCTGAGTTTATAAAGGGAAGATCGGTGCTAAGCCAAATCCCAGTAAGCACAAGTTGCATGATGGTGCAGATGGAGATAAAGAAGTTTGGGTACTTTGATATTATTAGTCACCTAACCAATTCTTCCTGGAACAGAAACCTTGATAGCCAGAAAATGCCATGATTGTGCACAAGCTATGTAAAACCTTGGGTGGGGGGTGACCACTGGCTACTTCCCAGACTAGGTCTGGGATAGGAGGCAGGAAATCCGAAAAAAAATTAAATGGAAGGCATATTTTGGGTGCTGAGCAGGAGAACATAAGCAGGCAACTAAGTTGAGGGCATATTTATGGTGTTGATCTGGGAATGAAGGTAAAGGCATGTTAAGCACAGAAGACTTACATGGACTCGCCCATTGAACAAAAGTTATTTGAAAGGGGGAATCATTTTCTCATCAAAGTAAGAACTTGGGAGATTTGGACACATTGTTCTGATTTTAGAGTCAAGGAAAGACTACTAAGGAAAGTCACTGAGGCCAGGCATATGTTAGAAATGTCTATTCATACAGGAACAGTAAATTAAAGATTTCATTGTATGTAGTTTTGTAGGTAAATCCTGGATTATCTTGGAGACAGCAAGATGTTTGAAGATTCAGAGTCATGGGATAACTTGTGAAGAAAGATGTTAAAAGAGAGTAGAACCAGCCCACTAGTATACATTATTTTGCAGTCATTAAAGCTAGAATGAGATAGAGTGCTGAAGAATGCTATGACATACATGAGTCATGAGATACAGAGTTTGCAGTTTGCTCAGCCTGTGTTTGTTCTTCCTTGGATTCAGTATTTCCCTCACTGCATTTGCTTTCCTAACTTTCATAATGGTAATATATATATTTTGTCCCATCGTATGTGAGAAATGTGATTTGTATTTCATTTTGGTTTAACAGGGGATTATAGTTAAGGGATTGCATTAATGCCATAAGAGACTTTAGGCTTTTAAGCCTATTTGAGATTGTAATTGGCTAGTGGACTTTTGAAGTTGTACTAGGTTCATTTTACCTTATTATATGTCTGCAAACCTATAGGAGCCAGGGAGTTTTATAATATTGTGACAACTAATTTACATGATAATTACCCTTCCAGTAGTATTGCTAAAGTGTAAAAATCTAAGCATAGGTATCCACATCTCTGTTTATACCACTGTTGACAGTGAAGAGGAGAGTCCAGGGTTTACTGGCTAAGCTATAGTATGTCAACATTCATTTATAGAATATAAAATGGGCTCAAAGTACCCAAAACCAGATTGTGGGAAATACCACATGGTGATTCAATTCTGAAGAGAACAGAAATTCAGAGGTTTCCCTATCATTAACATTTATACACCTCATAAAATTATTCCTGTATTATTTTCCATATTCCAGATAACACAATTACTTACAAAAGCACACAAATTTATTTATGTAAATAAATAGTTAAATAAATTCATATGATTTCTATTACACATGATCATGTGAGATCTTTCCACCTTCTGGTATCTTCTTCCATTTGATTCTTCAGTGTTCAAAGCCTTTTGTTATATAAGTCTTTCATTGTATTAGACTAACAACACAATATTCTATATTCTCTGAGATTATTTTAAAGGTTATTTCCCCCCTTGGCTTTCTTTTCACTCTGTCCTTTGATATAAATGTGCTATAGATTTTGTCAATTTTTAGTGGTATGGGAATGATATCTATATCTATCTATCTATAGGTATATATAGATATACATGGATATATATATACATATATGTATACATATATATGCAATCAAATACTCTTGAATTATTAATAGTATCCTTTAACTTTTTGTTCTTTACCCTTTTCTGAAGAGTCCTCGAGTCAAAATCCATGCAGGAGACAATAAGAACTTAACTAGATAAGAAAATGTTACAGAGTATAATATTCTAAACATAGGGGACTTTCCAGAAGTTCTTAGGCTCAGGAATAATGTTTGCAACATTTTCATTTAAATCTCCACAGGTTCAACACTATTTTTTTTCAGAACAAATGATGAAATAAACCATGGTATATACAGATGTTGGTCAGATCATATCTCAATACTTTGATCTCCAAAAATGACTAAAAATGTTTATTAAAGTAATGTCTTTTTTGGTTGCTAACTCAGGTGGATCCATATACACAAAAGAACTGCCAATGTAAAAAAGTTTTATTGTCTTGTTGTCAACAATGCAAATACATTGTTGCCTTGCTAATGTCGTAAGAAGAATGTCTGTTTACTAAGATATATTCCTATTCCTATGTTCCCAAGATTGTAGAAGATTATGTGACTCAGAGAAGGATGATGGTTTCCTATATGTTGCATTTTGAGATCCACTGGGTGTAGGTTCAGGGACAAAATTATCTGGCTAACTCAAAACCTACACCTGCTATAAATTCTGGCTTTTTCTATTGCTATTTTTTTCTTTTGCTGTGAGGAGACACCATGACTAATGCAACTCATTAAATACAGCGTTTGCTTTGGACTTCTTTTTAAAGTTTTAGATATTTGGTTCATCTAAGCCTTCCCACAGTGACACTATTCCTTCAAGAGGACCAAAGCTCTTAATCATTTCTTCCATTAGTACTACTTCCTCACAACTAAGCATTGAACTATATCAGCCTATTCAGCCCATTCTTATTTAAACCATCACGTTCTACTCCCTGACCCCTTAGGCCTGAAACCACATTTTAATGGAAAATGCCAATGTAGATTATCACTCTCAATACTGTTTAGAAATCAAAGTTCAAATTCTCTTTTGAGACTCACAGCAATCTCTTATTTGGAACTTCCTTTAAAATCAAAATCCTAAATCATATTAAAAAAAACTTCCAACATAAAAAGTCAATGAATATACATTGCCATCCCAAAGAAGAAGGAGAGAATAGTGAGGAAGTACTTACCCAAAGAACACTTTCTCTCCCTTGGAAACTTCTTAGCATTGACTCCCACAATTCAAATTACATTCAGCTCTAGTTTCCAAGATCCTGCTACTATGCCTTATAAAGCACTGCCTGAATTGTCCAACTGACTTCTGAACACAAAACCAAAGTAAATATTCCATGAATAGTGTGTGGTCAGGCCTGCTACAGCTAGAACTTTTTTTTTCAGGGAATTACATTTATTATAGACTCAATGAATATAATGAAATAAAATTTATATTCCTGGGTTTACATGAAATTAAACCAGATAAAATGAATGAGGATTTTTTTTAATTTTTATTTTCTATATTCTATGTTTACATTCCAAAAGCTTTCCCCTTTCCCAGTTCCCACCCACCATAGTTCCCATAGTTCCTCTCTCCCCCAACTATTCCCCAATCATTCCCCCTCCCCACTCGGTTTCTTTACTAAACTGGATGCAATCTTTACAGGCCCAGGGTCCTCTCCTTTCTTCTTCTTAGGAATCATTTCACTTGCTATTTGTGTCTTGAGTATTTAGGGCTTCTGGGCTCATTAATATCCACTTATCAGTGATTGCATTTCATGTGCATTCTTTTGTGATTGGGTTAATTCACTCAGGATGATATTTTCCAGGTCTAACCATTTACCTACAAATTGCATGGATTCATTATTTTTAATTGCTGAGTAGTATTCCATTGTATAAATATACCACATTTTCTGTATCCATTCCTCCTTTGAGGGATATTTGGGCTCCTTCCAATTTCTGGCTATTATAAACAAGGCTGCTATAAACATAGTGGAGCATGTGTCTTTATTGCATGCAGGGGAATCCTCTGGGTATATGCCCAGGAGTGGTATGCCAGGGTCCTCTGGAAGTGACATGCCCAATTTTCTGAGGAACCGCCAAACTGATTTCCAGAGCGGTTTTACCATTTTGCAATCCCACCAACAGTGGAGGAGTGTTCCTCTTTCTCCACATCCTCGCCAGCACTTGTTGTCTCTTGAGTTTTTAATCTTAGCCATTCTGACTGGTGAGAGGTGGAATCTCAGGGTTGTTTTGATTTGCATTTCCCTGATGACTAATGATGTTGAACATCTTTTAAGGTGTTTCTCGGCCATCCGAATTTCTTCTGGTGAAAATTCTTTGTTTAGCTCTGTGCCCCATTTTTTGATAGGGTTATTTGGTTCTTTGCGGTCTAACTTCTTGAGTTCTTTGTATATATTGGATATTAGCCCTCTGTCGGATGTGGGGTTGGAGGCCAATTTCTCTTATGAATATAGATGCAAAAATACTAAATAAAATTCTTGCTAACCGAATCCAAGAGCACATCAAAACGATCCTCCACCATGATCAAGTAGGCTTCATCCCAGGGATGCAGGGATGGTTCAATATACGGAAATCCATCAATGTAATCCACTACATAAACAAACTGAAAGAAAAAAACCACATGGTCATCTCATTAGATGCTGAAAAAGCATTCGACAAAATTCAGCATCCTTTCATGCTAAAAGTCTTGGAAAGAGCAGGAATTCAAGGCCCATACCTAAACATAGTAAAAGCAATCTACAGCAAACCAGTAGCCAACATCAAAATAAATGGAGAGAAACTTGAAGCATTCCCACTAAAATCAGGGACTAGACAAGGCTGCCCGCTCTCTCCATATCTTTTCAATATAGTACTTGAAGTTCTAGCAAGAGCAATTAGACAACATAAGGAAGTCAAAGGGATACAAATTGGAAAGGAAGAAGTGAAATTATCATCATTTGCAGATGATATGATAGTTTACCTAAGCGACCCAAAAAACTCCACCAGAGAACTTCTACAGCTGATAAACAACTTCACCAAAGTGGCAGGTTATAAAATTAACAGAAGCATGTCAGTGGCCTTCTTGAACTCAAAGGACAAGCAGGCTGAGAAAGAAATTAGGGAAATAACACCATTCACAATAGCCACAAACAACATAAAGTATCTTGGCATAACTCTAACCAAACAAGCGAAAGATCTGTACAACAGGAACTTCAAGTCCTTGAAGAAAGAAATCGAAGAAGACCTCAGAAGATGGAAAAATATTTCTTGCTCCTGGATTGGCAGGATCAATATAGTAAAAATGGCCATCTTGCCAAAAGCAATATACAGATTCAATGCAATCCCCATCAAAATCCCAACTCAATTCTTCATAGATCTAGAAAGAACAATTCTCAAATTCATCTGGAGCAACAAAAAACCCAGGATAGCTAAAACTATTCTCAACAATAAAAGGACTTCTGAGGGAATCAATATCCCTGACCTCAAGCAGTACTACAGAGCAATTGTGTTAAAAACTGCATGGTATTGGTATAGCAACAGGCAAGCAGATCAATGGAACAGGACTGAAGACCCAGAAATTAACCTACAGACGTATGGTCACTTGATCTTTGATAAAGGAGCTACAACCATCCGATGGAATAAAGATAGCCTTTTCAACAAATGGTGCTGGTTCAACTGGAGGTCAACATGCAGAAGAATGCGAATTGACCCACTCTTATCTCTTTGCACTAAGATCAACTCCAAGTGGATCAAGGACCTCCACATAAAACCAGACACACTGAAACTATTAGAAAAGAAACTTGGGAAGACCCTGGAGGACTTGGGCACAGGGGAAAAGTTCCTGAACAGAACACCAATAGCTTATGCACTAAGATCAAGAATCGACAAATGGGACCTCATAAAATTACAAAGTTTCTGCAAAGCAAAGGACACTGTCAGAAGGACAAAACGGCAACCAACAAAGTGGGAAAAGATCTTT